>BSBN01000606.1:21292500-23692500 GCA_027924645.1 Cunninghamia lanceolata | reverse complement strand
TTAATTTTCCTTATATCCCTACCCGTGCAAGAAAAGCAAGAAGTAGACCCCCTAGTCCTTCTAGGCCTGCTACTTCCCCTCTCTGCCAAGCTTTAACCCTTTCAGGCACTGCTATCCCCTTAGCTATAAATTTTCTACCCATGGCTCAACCTTGGGGAGTTGCCATAGGGCCTCTGAACCTAGGGGCCAACCTTAATCCATTACCTAAAAATGCAAGAGAGAATTTGCCCAGGTTCAATGGAGACGGTAAAACATCACCGGAAGAACATTTATGTGCCTTTGCAGCAGCATGCAGTGTACTGGGTGTTCAACACCAGGACGTTGCCATAAGACTCTTTGTACAGACTTTGACCGACACTGCTGCACAATGGTTCTACCACCTGACTGATGCCTCAATTACCAATTGGAATGAAATGAAAATTGCCTTTGAAAATAGGTTCAAGAGTGCAGAGGACGAACATTACCTCCTTGCACAGCTGACTCAACTTAAAAAGGAGATTCATGAACCTATGAGGGAGTTCGTGGCCAAATTTAATAGAATTGTGAATAAAATCACTGCTACAAAAAGACCGTCTGGCGAAAATCAGAAATGTTTCTTTATTAACGCTATGCCTCCCGATATTAGCTTCCATCTCAGGAGAGGTGCAATTGCCGATTTGACAGCTGCACAAAACCTAGCAGTTGGATTGGAGGATGATCTCATCATGGCCGGCAAATGGAAGAGGGAGGTTCAGGTGCCAAATGCCCAATCCTCATCTTCTACGGACCCTATAGTGCAGAGGTTGGTTAATGATATGATTGCCTTAAAGAGGCAATTACCTAAGGCTGGCGCCCCTTTCCAGCAACCGTACCAAGATATGAGCAGAAGAAATTTGAATCAGCAAGCAAATACTGGTAGAACTTTACCCTTAACGGCAGCACAACCAAGACTGGCTATTGAACCTGCTCCTGGAAGAGGAAACATGTGCATTTTTCACTTGACTACTGACCATGATGGGAATTCTTGCCCAGAAATGCTCAGGTACACTCAGATGACTGCTACTCAAGATATGCTAGGGGAAGCCACAGAAGATGAAAGGAACTACGAGGAACCTGGCGGCTCTGAGATACACTTCCTTGAATATGAGTCTGATTCAGAAAGGGGAGGTGAAATATTGGTAACCCTTGAAGACCCTTCATGCGCGGTGCTAACTAGAGGTCAGAGGAATATGAAATCTTCTAATACTCAAGAAATACCTGGTAAAGGTAAGGAGCCCTTAACTAGAACTCATGATGCTAATACGAAAGCCCAAGAAAATAAATTGCTACATAGAAATGAGCTTGATGCTTCCTTTGATATTGTAGATTTTTGTAAATCTGCAAAAATTCAAATTTCTCCTATTGAATATCTCAAGTTGAAACCTACCGAACTTGACAAATTAGTTAAACATGTTAAAGGTAGTCCTGCACAAACCGAATTTGCGAATCAACTGGAAGTCGATGCTGAATCCCCTATTGCTAGATTATTTACTTCCTCATCTGAGTCACCTTTGTCTGCCCCTAGTACAACTCCCAATGCATCCAATAATATTCCCTATAATGATCTGAAACCTAATCCTTTTTATGTGTCCCTGTATATCAATGGTCATAAACTTAGCAACTGCATTATAGATTCAGGAGCCTCTGATAATATTATGCCCTCCTCTGTAGCTAAAGCCCTAGGATTATCACTTACGAAAACATTTGGAAGATGTTATTCTATGGACGGAAAACAGGTTTCCTTGCTTGGGCAAATTAAAGATGCACGAGTCGCACTTGCAGCTTACCCTGATAAGAGGGTGAAATTGACTATTCTGGTAGCAGATATCCCTGCCAGTTATGGAATGCTTTTGAGCAGGACATTTTGCAAGGATCTAGGTGGACAAATCAAGCTGGATTGGTCAGAGGCCACAATCCTAGTAGGAAAGCAGAGAGTGAAGTTGGAACCTGAGCCCAAGTGCAAGTTCACTGTCTATCCCTCTGATGATCCTAAGGCACAGATTTTGTTTGAGGAATGTGAATTCGGTAATTATTTCTTCTCTTCTGAACAAAGTTTCGAGGCAGAACCCAAGGAAGGATTAGTGCAAAAACCTGTACATTCTGATGATCTATGGGTTATGGAATTTGATGGCAGCTGTGCTACCGCTGGTTCAGGGGCTGGAGTCGTGTTAATCTCACCTGAAGGCGAATTGTTCTCTTACTCTTTTAAGTTAGAGTTCAAAAACACCAACAATACTGCAGAGTATGAAGCCCTACTGCTCGGATTGTTTGAAGCCAAAGAGAAAGGTGTGAAGGTACTTAAGGTAAAGGGTGATGCTGAACTAATTGTAAAGCAGGTAAGGGGAATCTTTTCTGTAAAGAATGAAAGACTAAGGCATTATAGAAATAGGGTATGGGATGAAATCGAATATTTTGATGCTTTCTCTATAGAAACAATCCCCAGGGATCTGAATTCCCGAGCAGATTCTCTGGCAGTGTCAGCTTCTCTCCTTTTACCACATCCAGATTTCAAGAAAGATTCTTATAGGGTAGAAATGATATATCGCCCAAATGTCCCTGACAATGCCGAGAACTGGCAGGTTTTTGAAAGTGATAATCAAATTAGAAAATTCTTAGAAAACGCTGAAATGTTCCTGGGGACCTATTTTGAAGGTTCCGAAGCAGAGTGCAAAGAATTCAGTCCTGACCCTGGGATTAATTCAAGAGATGATATGATTCAATTAAAGGGAAACAAAATCCCTAAAGGGCTGGTCTCTTTGGAACATCTATTTTCTAGAAGAGATGAATATGTTAAAGGCAAGCTTTCCTCTATTCCTGATAAAGCAGAGGATTATGAGAAAATAAATATTGGAGATAAAGCCGATCCTAAGTGGATATCCATTGGTAAATGCTGCTCTTCGGAGGAAAAAAACAAATTGATTAAATTGCTAATCAGATATAAGGATGTTTTCGCCTGGTGCTATGATGATCTCAAAAATTTTAGACATGGACAGTTTCACCACCATATCCCTCTGAAAGCAAACGCAGCTCCATTCAGACAGAAGCTGAGGAATTACAACCCAAAAGTTGCTGAAGCCATCTTTAAAGAGATAGATAAGATGTTGAAAGCCAGAATCATCTATCCAATCCATCACTCCACCTGGGTGGCAAATATTGTTCCGGTCCGGAAGAAAAATGGAGAAATAAGGATCTGTGTTGACTTCAGAAACTTAAATCAAGCCAGCCTGAAAGATAACTATCCTCTGCCTGTGATGGACCACATCTTGCAGACAGTTGCTGGGTCTGAAATGATGTCTATGCTGGATGGTTTTTCAGGTTACAATCAGATAGGTGTGGCTGCAGAGGATCAACATAAAACAGCTTTCACCACACCTCGGGGAACCTTTGCCTATAATCGAATGCCCTTTGGCTTGATCAATGCAGGAGCAACTTTTCAGCGAGCAATGGATTCGTCTTTCAGGGACCTGAAGAACAGAATCATCGTTATCTACCTTGATGATTTAACTGTCTTTTCCAAGAATAGAGAAGATCACTTGAGAGATCTGGAGTCTGTCTTGCAAAGGTGTCGGAGCCACGGCATCTCACTCAATCCCAAGAAGTCAGTTTTCTGTGTGACTGAGGGAAAATTGTTGGGACACCTAGTTTCAAAAGATGGAATCAAGATCGACCCAGAGAGAGTCAGGGCAATTCAGCAGCTTAGTCTCCCCTCAAACAGGACTGGAGTCAAGTCCTTCTTCGGTCAAATCAATTTCCTCAGAAGGTTCATCCCTGACTTTGCTGAGATTACAAAATACATTGTCGGGATGATGAGTGAGAAACAACCTTTCAAATGGAACGAAGCTGCTAGGAAGGCGTTCGAGGATATCAAGGAGGCTATTGCGAACACTCCCACTTTGGTAAATCCTAATTCTCAGAAAGATTTTATTATTTATTGTTATGCTTCGGAACACACCATGTCGGGAATTTTGTTGCAGAAAAATGAATTAGATCAAGAGGCTCCCATAGCCTTTATGAGTGTTCCCCTAAAAAAGCATGAGCTAAAATATTCTCTAGTCGAAAAGCAAGCCTTTGCTGTGGTCAAAGCTGTCAAGCAATTCAGATATTATATACTCCATTCCCATTCAGCTGTATTTGTTCCAAATTCAGCTGTGAAAAGTATTTTGACTCAGCAGGAAGTGGGATTAAATAATAGAGCAACGTGGATTGCTAAAATACAGGAGTATGATCTGGAAATTAGACCTACTAAGCTGATCAGGGGTCAAGGTTTATGTAAGCTGATTGCTGAGAATAAAGAACAAGAAGGGGAGGGACTCCCCACAGTCTTATTGGTAAGTTTACAGGATCCATGGTTTCTGGATGTAGCACATTATCTTACATATGGTGACTGTCCTAATCACCTGACTCCTAAAGAGAAAAGAAACTTGAAGCTGAAAGCTGCAAAATATGTTATTTGGGGAGATGTTCTTTACAAGAAAGGGTTAGATGGGACTTTTCTGAGATGTGTGGATAAAGAACAGCAGGATAAACTCTTGGGAGTTTTCCATAATGAAGCTTGTGGCGGACATTTTTCTTCTTCAGTTACAGCTTTCAAGATCCTCAGAAATTGTTACTACTGGCCAGGGATGTTCAAGGATGCGTATAGGTTCGTGGCTAATTGTGAGAAGTGTAAAATGTTCTCGGGAAGGCCACAACTTGCAGCTCTACCTTTAAGGCCTGTTGTTGTTGAAGAACCCTTCAAACAGTGGGGATTGGATTTTATTGGACCTATCTCACCCCCCTCAAGTGCAGGGCATACCCATATCTTAACAGCAACAGATTATTTCACGAAATGGGTTGAGGCAGCCCCTGTAAAAAGAACAACTTCCGAGGTGGTTTGTGATTTTCTCAAGGAGAATATCTTAGTTCGATTCGGTGTGCCCCAGAAGATTGTAGCTGATAATGCTACCAGTTTCTCCTCAGGTGAGATGACCTCCTTCTGCTATGAACATAGTATTTCTCTTTCTCATTCATCGGATTACTATCCCCAAGGGAATGGACAAGCTGAGTCCAGTAACAAAAACCTGATTGCTATCATGAAGAAATTGGTTAATGACAGCCCCAGGGATTGGCATAAGAAGTTATATGAAGCTCTCTGGGCTGACAGAGTAACCCCAAAGAGAGCGATTGGGATGGCACCATTTGAATTAGTTTATGGGATAGGAGCCCAGTTATCATTACCACTGGAGCTATCTACAGCCAAACTGCAAAACGTAATTGAGGATCAGTATTTCCAAGATTCCCTGGAGAAGAGGATCATGTATTTAACCAAAATTGAGGAAGAGAGGAATGAACTGGTTGACCGAATCACTGTACATCAGGCTAAAGTTAAGGAAATTTTTGATAGAAAAGCAAGACCCAGGAAGTTTATGGAAGGTGATGAAATACTACTGTGGGACAAAAGGAGAGAACCGAAGGGTGCGCACAGCAAATTTGATTCCCTCTGGAAAGGGCCTTTTAAGATTCACCAGGCGTTGGGTCCAAATTCTTTCAAACTGGAATATCCTGATGGAACTGTTTTACCCCTGTCCTATAATGGACAGGATCTCAAGCTGTATCGTCTGTAAACAGGTTCCCCAGTTTTGTACATAGTCTTCCCTTTGTTTCTTTCTGTTTTTTTCTTTTCCCGTTTTTGTTCGGCCCCGTCCTGTTTCTTTCTTTCTTTCTTTTGTTTTCCTGTTCTGCGAAACCAGAGCTTCTGAGTTCTCTGCAATTTGCCATGAAATGCAGTCCCCAGTCAGAGCCAGTGTTACCTTTTGAGTCGCCCTTGTTTATTTATGTATTGGTAATATTTCCTGAACAAAAGCCGGTTTATCGTGCTATATTCCCGATCATCCTTTTTTTTTTTTTTTTTTGTAAATCGGCTCTCGATCCTTTAATTTTTACCCGTGCGTCGCCTTTGTAAACAAAGTCACTTAAGGTTTGAACCTTTGAACCCTAACCATTCTCAAAGTCTAAAGTTCAATGGTTCAATGTGTCTGAAGTGTCGTATAAAGCAAGTTGTTTTGTCTTTGCCTCAAGCGTCTTGGAAGTTTCGGGTTGAACTTGAACTTCCCGCTTGAACTCTTCCGCGGGGTTCAATGGTTCAAGGTTCAAGGTTCAAGGTTCAAATAGTTCAAAGTTCAAAGAGTTCGCTATTTCATAATTTGGGACCTTATACTAGAAGCCGCGTAACCTTCTGTTGGTCTATATAGCCCATGTGTCGTTGAACCTTCATATTGAACCATCGCGTTGAACCATGTTTCAAAGGTTCAATGGTGCGAAAATTTGGTAAGTTTGGTCCCATCTGCTCCCGCGGTTTTCCAAGCCAAATTTAGCGGGAAAGTTGGAGGAGATTTTGTCAGGAACTCATCATAAAAGCGAGAGCTCTAATTTAACGGAGGCTACGGATAATTATTGTACCTCATGATGGCGCGACAACATTACTTGCTATTAATGGAAAAATCAGAGTTCACGTCCCTTCAAAAGTTTTTGGCACGTATTGATCTGAGCGATAGACATTCATTCTGGTAAGTGCCATTGTTAGCCAAAAACAACCCAATTTTAGCGAGTAATCACATTGTGCGACGCGGAGGAGAATAGCGCTGAAAGTGTAAGGCTCTCGTTCTTCAAGCTTTCGCAGTGCTTTCAAATTTCCTGAAGGTGAGTTCTATTTCCCCCTGTACTATTCCGAGTTCTTATACTGGAAAGAAGAACCCCTAGAATTTCTGTTATTTTCGAGATTCGAATTGCTATATCATAGTCTTCCCAATATGTCTTTGAAGTCTACATGTTTGGGGGATGAACACGGCCCCAGTCTTATTTATTCCCACTCAGAGTTTGGAGACACCGCATTAGTTCAGTATGACTTGGAGGAATTCATAGAAAGAACAAAGAACCCTGTCCAAACCCCCACAATGAAGAAGATTGTAGACAGTGGTTTAGTGGAAGCTGCAGCCTTTCCTCAGGCCATTCTATGCCCTGAATTGGTTCAAGAATGTATAAACAGATATGACCCCCAGAACAGATGTGTCAAAAACGCCAACGGGGATGTGCTGTTTTCTGTCAACAGACAAACCCTTATGTCTGTGATGAAGATACCGCATAAGGGGGCATATTCCAACCTCGACATTACCTCCTCCAATGGATATTTCTCAGAAAAGAAACCAACTTACAAGAGTGTGATAGCACGGAATTGGCTGCTAAAGTTTCAGAAAGGTGGTTCAAGGCTGCCCAGACCCCTCACTAGAGATCATTTAATACAGGAGGTAAGGGATATTGTGGTGTTATTGAACAGATTGAGAGGCAATCAACATGCCTATTACTGGGAAGACTGGATGTATTTTTTTATACAAGTTGTCCTCCAGGGTGAACAATACTTGGATTGGGCCGAGATAATAGCTGACTGTCTGCATCAGAGCTTAAATAATCGTCTGGGCAACAGGGATTTCTTTATGTCTTCTTATCTATTTTACTGTTTAGCCTCCACAAGAGATTGGTTTGACCTGCCTCATGAGCCTTTAGATGAAAGCAGCAAAGTTTATCAATATTACTCACAGTTGCAAAGAAAAAATTGTTATGAAAATTACAAGAGGATCAATGATGTCTTCACTGGGAAGATGACCTATGAATTGACAGGCAACCCAGGTAAGAGAATGACCAGTGAAGCAATGCAGCTAATCAGTATCTACGGTAGCTTTTTCATCCAATTCTCTGAGTTCACCTATATCAGAGTTGGGGGATTCGATGGTGAACCAATGAAGTTGCCCAGATATGTATTTGACCGTTTTGTACTAATAGAGGTATGTCGGCAATTGGCACATGTTGATAAAAAATTTCCATCAAAAAGGGGTTGTGGTATTTCTTTTCCTGTTGAACTTGGGCATTATTCATGCCTGTCAACTTCTGATGCTTTAAATCTGGGGGTGAACCTCAAGAGGTTCAATTTTCAATTCTTCACTGCCAGAGCCAAATTCGACAGTAAAAATTTTGTTAAAGACAACTTAAATTCTGGAACAGAGCACTCGCACCTTCCTAAGCTGGAGGATTATTGGATGGATTGTCCAGATGAATTTGAAGTTAGGAGAAGGTTATGGTGCAGGTTTTCTTTAAGACAAATAATTACCTTCAATTTAAACATGGACATTTCTGGAATTCTTGTTGATGATGAAGAAGTAGTTGATCCACAGTTTGAGAAGGTGGAGCACTTACCCATTCCAGAGGTGGACTGGAGCAAGAGGGAGGAGGACAGGATTGAAATTAAGACCCTCCCAGTGATAAGGAGGACTGAAAAATGGTTGAGAGAAAGGAAACAACAGGGGTCTCAAGATAAAAATATTCAACAATTATCTTCAGTGGTTGCATCACCACTTCCCCTGGATCCTTCTAATCAACCTCTTGCTATCTGTGGTGCAGGTGCTTCTGAGCCATCACCTGAAAAGAGCCCTGTCACCAAGAAATCCAGAAGGGTCCTCACAGATATTCTGCCTTCTCGTGTCACCAGGCTGAGAACCAAAGGTAAAAGGAAGAAGCCAGTTTCTGAGACAATAATTGTCGACTTAAATTCAGAAGAAGAAGCAGAGGACCCCATGGGGGACAGAGAAGCAAGCCCAACCAGAACAGAAGCAGTTGATACTGGTTCACAGTCAGAGGATGTTTTGGGTACTCCGGAAATGTTGATGATTTCAGATAAACCTTCTGATGGAGAAAAACTCAGGGAGACAACCCCGGCACCAAAGTGGCTAGAGAGCTCTATATCTGATAAAAAGAAGGTGGTTCCTTTCGTTCTCCCTCTGGAAGATATGGTAAGTAAATGTCTGGGGAAGACCCCCAAGTCCAAAAGACTTAAAACAGTGTCCAGAATAGATATTGACCCAAGCACTGGTAACTGGAGCGCAGAAATAGCCAAGCCAGTGACCGAGGGAGAGGTTCAAGATCCTACAGTGCATGATTTCACTGTGGAAAAGATAGACCTCGGTACTGCCTCCAGAGCTGCAGATGTACATCATCTCGAAGCTTCAACTAAAAGAATGGTCAATAGAACGATGAAAGATGAAAGGGACAAAAGAGAATTAAAACAAGCTCTGCGTGCAATGGCAGAATATATTGAAGCCATCAACAATCCTAACCCACAGCCAATCTCACAAGTTCCCTTGTCTTTCGACCCAAAGTCACCTGTCAACCAGAAAATGTTAGATCAAGTTCATAGGAACAAAATGGTCTCAAAAACATTTGATGGCTGGTTAGACAGCATTGAGCAAAAGGGAACTGAGTATATTCATGAACTCAAAGGCATATATGACCTAACTGCTACTACCATTGAAGATCTTAAAGCACAGGTTGCTGTCTGGGCTAAGGACGAAGGCAAGTGGACCAGTGTGACGAACCAAATAGAGGAAGTTCGGAAATATGGGCTGGAAAAGTTTTTGGCAGAAATGAAACTGACTGGTGTAGATGAGGATTTATTGTATGTGAACAAAAAGAATATCGAATGGAGGAACTCCATATCCCGACAAGCACGCTTTGAAGTCTCAAAGCTAATTAAGGAGATAACAGACTTCACTCAGTCATTACAACGTGATTTACAATGTATTGACGTAAAATACATGAAGGATGATGGAAAGCCTGAAGAAGATGTTGAAGCAGTAGCCCAATCCTTTAGGGATAAGATCCGTTTTGTTAAAGAGAATGATAATATTCTGATTGAGGATCTCTCCAGAGTTTCTAAAGTCGAATCCCTGCTCTACCTCTGTATCGACGCACTCCCTGAACATAAGGAAAAATTCGGGAAAATGCGAAGAGAAAAGGAGGTTTGGAAATTGAGGATGAAGCATATAGGCATACCAAACTTTCCTAAGATTCAGGAGTTCGTGGCTGCCTTTCAGGAGTGGAGAACCCAGCATGCTTCCCAGGCTCTCGACAGCAAATCAGGGGATGCTGATTCATCGCCCCAGTCATAACCGCATCAGCTCTTTCTTTTTTCAAGTCTTTTAATTTATGTTATTTCTGGCAACTTTAATCTTTTACGATCAGTTGTTAAAACTAAATCCCGTATGGGTCAGAGTGATGTTAACTCTGGGTTTAATTTGCTCGAGGATGGTTAAGATCTTGATATATATTTGTTTTTCAGAATTTTTAAAAAGAGAGAGAAAGTGAGGGAAAGAAAAGAGGAAAGGGGAATTTCAGAAAAACTGTGTTTTATTTTTATATATGATGATTGTTTGAAAAATTTTCATCTGTGAATGAAAAGAGGAACGATTGCTGCTTATTTGGATCTGTGCGTCTAAATGTGTGAAATTTGATTTTCTGTGAGAAATCTTCTTTTACCTGGTAATTGCTCTTTGTTTGAACAACCCATCATATGTATTATCTTTCCTTTCGAGTTCAGCAAGTTTGTATAAACATATTCATGTATTCGAATGTACTAAAGTAGAATCTGTGCATTCTATCCTGCTGCTGTATAAATTAATCGCATTCATGACATGGCTATGTATGGATGTTAGTCAGCCTTAGGCGTTTTCTGGTTAAAAATGCAATTTAGTTAGTTGAATAGGCTAAAATTCATTGAAAATCATAAAGGGAGCTGTACCTGAATTCAGAGGGGAACTAATTCAAAAGGTTCACCCATTTGTTGCTTAACTCATTTGTTCTTGAAAGAAGGGTATAGGGTCAGAGCAAGTAATTTTCAGAATAAGAGCAAATCTGTTAACCAACAAACCTAAATGTTGTTTTCATCTTCTTTGATTTCATCTGGAGTTGTAGGACCATTCTGCGGAGGAGTATACTTATTCTTAGTTATCAACCACTAAGGATCACCCATGCATTTCAAATGACACTCCATGCAATTCTTCCAAGGAGAGTAATTTGTTCCATCAAATGTTAGACTATCCTTCTTGTATGTCGACATCTTGGATCTCCTCAAGCGATCAAGATTCTTTAGAGGAACTGGCTTTGATACCAATTATTGAAATTAGGGTAGACAACTAAGAGGGGTGGGTGAATCAGTTGTCAATAAACTTCATCTTTTGCTGCATTTAATCTTCTTTACCACTTATTAAAAGATTAATGATATAACCATGAAATCATGAATCAACAACACATGAGCAAAACCACAATCAACACATAACACCAGGATTTTTACATGGAAACCTAGATAAGGGAATGTTAGCATCATGATCAAAATACCAACAAAGGAAGGTCATGCTTTTGTTATCAGGTAATTTGATTGTTTTCAAAAACATCTTATGACACTGATGGTAAATAAAATTGGTTTCAAATGTTTCTATCGATCCTCAACAAAGCTTTTGAAAATTGTCTACATCGCCGATAAAAGAATGCCTCTAATTAATTCTCACATCCCATACAATTCACCATTTTTAACATCAAACAAGTTTTGCTAGCAACTGAATCATCAAGAAGATGTGTTAGTAATAAAAGGTTGCTATTTTAATGAATAGTAAACTCGAAGTCTTGATTGTGGCATGTAAGAGTGAATATGGTAGTTACAACTATCTCCATAAATATGTATGCATGGTGTGCAAATGAAACCAAGCATGGCAACCATTATTTTTCATAGTTTTAAACTACATCTCCAGCCATCACTCACTTCAATCTCATAGTATCACATAGAAATCAAATTGAAGAAAGAATTGCATGCTCTACCTACTACACACAAATACATTCTTTATAAAACTCTTTTAAGAAGTGATCTCATGGAATACAAATGGTTGTAGGATATGCATGGAATGGGCATGTTGAAAAGGATTCAAAAACTTCCAAGGAAATGAAAATGGCAGATGTAAAATCAAATTCCACGACCTCTGCTAGCATCTTCCCCTAACTACATTGTAGAAACACATGAATGTGAATGATTTTTGTCAAAAGTTATAGTTGCCAATCTCTGGCTGTCATGCATGAAAAACCTAGAAGCATAGACAATGCACTAGAACTATTTGACATTGTGCTTCAAAGAAATATGGCCTCATAAACTACATTGAGTGCAATATACACAAAATGGGTGCATTGAAATAGGCTTCAGAAACCTTCAAGCAAATGTGATTGTAGTTGTATCTACCATGGCGATACTATATGGAAAATGTGGAAGCATAGATAAGGCGTGCAAACTGTTTGACAAAGAACCTCACAGAAATGTCATCTCATGGAGTGCAATGATTGCAGAGATGCTCAAGACGAAGGTATCTGAATAATAGGCACATAAATTGTTAGACAAATTCCTAGGATATACACGTTCAGAATACACATTGGTTAATTACTAAAGCTTGAAGTGCCCTGACAGACATGGATGCCAGTTATTGTGCCCATGCAGAGGGCGAGCTCAAAGAGAATGCTTGACTGGGAGTGGTCGACACATTGTTAGATAAGATGCTTCAAAGGATTGTCATCGCTCAACACAGTGATTTAGAAGCTTTTAGATGCAAATGTTGTTGGCAGATATGAAACCAAACTCCTCTATCTTTGATAGCATACTTGCAGCCCATGGGATCAATGGGAATCTCATAAAAGGTGTGAACATCCATTAGAGTATAATTGAATGTAGATTTGTAAATGCCTTAATAGACATACACATAAAAATGGGTGCATAGATAAAACATATGAAGACTGTATAGCAAAATACCTCATTAAAAAGCCATTTCATAGAATGCAAGTATCATAGGCCTATAGTCCATGATCTTCATCGACATCTCCATGGTGTCCCACATTCCATGACATGGCCTATATAGCATGAAAAATGGTGGTAGCTTGTCCATCTTTGCTTGGGAGGTAGAAGAGATAGTGTCATGCCGGGTGGCTAGTATTGCCAATCCTAGTCAATGTCTCAAAGGTTGACAGATCTTGAAAAGACCTAGAAGCAATCTATTCAAACAAGACAAAAACCTTTATGCAAACACAAGCTACGGGTATAAAGTTGGTCAAGAACATAACAATGTAGAACTTGTAAAAGCACCATCATGAAATACAAACCTCAAAACTTCAAGTATGCTCTAATGATTGACAAAATGCTTCCAGAGGTATTTGACACAAAAATGGGGCACATCAACTTGTAGGACATCTAAAAATTACTAACAAAAGGAGATCGGTCAAAGTTCTGTCGAAGAATAGCAGGAAGTGACCTAGTGAATGCAACATGCTTTCCTATAGCAGTGCAGTGCCCAGAATTAGTAATAGAATGTGTGAAGAGGTACAATCCTAAAGTTAGAGAGATTAGAACTATTGATGGACACCTGATGGCCAAGTTCAATGGGATTTCTATCACCATAATTCAATGGCTGCCATACAAAGAGAGATTCATCCGTGTTGATAAGCAAAAAGCCTAGAAATATTTCAGTGACAATAGAAGGAAATGTTTAAACAACTTGGCTAAAGAATGGATGGAAAAACCAAGAGGTGGGTAATCTCAGCTTCCCAAGACACTTCACTCTCTTTTCATCAAAGAGATCTTCTATTTGATTGCCTTACTCCACAGATTGATAGGTAGCCTAGATTCAATTATATTCGATATGTGGATGTATCTTTTCTTCATGATCATATTAGCTGGGAAACAGTTTATTGATTGGGGCCATCTTATCAGTGATTGCATACATGACCAATTCGTCCACTTCAAAACAAGCCAACGCTTCCACATGTCATCCTACTTGGTATATGCAATTACTAATTTGAGATCATGGTCAGGTTTAAGTATCACTGGTGCTCTAAATCAAGAGACATAGGTTTATAACTTCTACAAGTAGCTGTAATTAGAGGAAAGTTATGTGTATTTCAGATGAGTGAATGATGCCTTTACAATGCTAGGATTGAGGCTACCTCAAAGAAATACATGTATCAGAATATCGAAAGAAGGAACACTATTGATAAAGAAATATGGTAGTTACTCCATTCAGTTTCAAAGATTCACTTAGGAAGATTGGATGGCTATCCTTCTAAGTTGCCAAGATATGTGGATGATAAACTTGTCCTGATCGAGCTTTGTAGACAACTGGTGTCAGTTCAAAAGAAATGCAGAGTTAGGAAGAACAAAGGAGTTTCCTTCCCTATTTTCCTATGTCATTATAGATGTGAGTCTAGCTCAAGAGTAGAAAGTCTAGAGAAGGCTCTAACGAAGATCAATTTGTACACATACTAGATGAGATTTCCCTTCAATAGAAAAGACTATGTCAAGAATAATCTAAAGCTTGGTCCAGGGTATCTTCATTTCCCTACTATTGAAGACTTTTGGGAAGATTGTGAAGATGAATTTGAAGTCAAAAAAAGAGATTGGACAAGATTCACCCTAAAACAAATTTATGATTTCAAGTTAGAATGGATCATTCAAGGTATTAAAGATGATGAATTGGATCTGGTTGATCCCTTCTATTTTAAAGAAATCCTAGCTCAACCTCTTCTTGCTATCAATTGGGCAGATACAGAGGTTAGAGATGTCAGAGAGAAAACTAGTTTTGTGATCAAGAAGTCAAAAGCTTGGATTAGAAAGAAGATAGCTCAAATATTGCTACAAAACCAACAAGTAGAAATGAGACATCAAGAAGAAGAAGTGACCACCAAGACAATTCTACTTCATCAGTTCCTTCTTATACATCAGTTATGGATATTCTTCCTCATCAAAATACTCAAGGAAGCGGTGGAGATGAAGATCCCCCAAGAAGAAATAATCTCCAAAACACATGCGGAGATGAACCTAGACAAAAGAAGAAGAAATCAAGATCAAGGGATAAAGAAGTAGGCTCTACTTCAGGAGAAGAGAAAAAACAAGAGTCAGTAGAAGTCCTAGATGATTCAAGGTTTGATGAAGGCATAGCAACTATGTCACCTTCAAGTCTCATTGAATCCCCTAATCATGAAGTACAACATCCTACTTCAATTATGGAACCTTCTTCCTCAAAGGATCTAGTATGTCAAATAGAACAAGTTTTAGAGCTGGCAACCTCACTAGCACCTGAACAACAAAGTCTCCAACAAAGTAATGTACATGATCTCTCAAAAAACCTTTCCCTCCCATGGTTGGAACAAATTTTGTTGAATAAAAGAAAGGTAGAAGAGTTAGTGGTTCCTGAACTCAACACAGTATCTGATCTTTTGAGATCTGAGAAGCCAAAAAAGATCAAGGTGGCTTCAAGAATAAAGACCGATTCAAATTCAAGAAATATGTGCCTAGAGATAGCTCGGCCCATCTTCAAGAAAAATATAAATGAAGCTACACCTACAAATTTTTCTATGACAAGGATCAATATGGGTCCATCCATTCATGAGGCTGACATACAAAACTTGAATGTGGTAGCCGCAAAGGTAGTGGACAGGACTGAAAAGGAGAAGTAGTCAAAGGATCAACTGAAGCACCAACTGCAGAATTTGTCTTCCTACTTGAAGTCCATAGGTGACACTTCTACCATGCCACTCAATGTTGATCACCAATCAATCATATTGGGCCAAGAAGGAGAGATTGAAAGAAGTACTATTCATAACCTCCAGAAATATCAAGTTTATGGGAAAACCACTGAGAGTTGGGTGAACAAAGTCAAGTCCATTGAATTTGATTTCTTTGTTAAGGAAAAAGTTATTCATGATGAGGCCTTAATAAAAAAGGAGGCCATTGAAAAAGAATTGAAAGTGTCAGGAGAGAAGAAGCATCTTGGAAGGATATCATGAAGGATTTCACGAAGATGATGGAGATTGATGTCAACATTATCGTAGCAGAGAAGATCCTACCTGGTACAAAGGAAAACTACTTGGAAATTTGGGTGGAAAGCATAAGTTGGAAATCTATAATCATTGACCAAGTTTCAATAGAGCAAGAAAAACTTATACTTGCTTATGAGAAAGTGTCTACAAAACTCCAGGATTAGCTCATCGCCATCCTCCCAAGTGCAACACTGATGGGAGATTTACAAGTAATCCAAGATGGTTTTCAAGACATGGTTGACTGACAACTCTTCAATAGGGAGGTATTTGATGAGAATGCAATGGACAAGTTGATCGATCTCTATACTTCCTTGAAGATCTCTATTTTTTAAATACTGAGTATGGTGTCAGAGTTTAGCAACATCTACATGAACCCAAAGACCTGGAAGATGAGGATAGCTAACATCCTAATTCCTAAGGGGAAATCTATTACTCCAGCTATCAAATGTTTTAGAATGTTTAAAGTAAAAGGATCTGGTCAACAGACTCTGTCTCCAGAATCAACAGCTCCATCAATGGCACCTTCGACAAGCATAGAATAAATGCAAGTTTGCATATTGTATGGTTCTCATTTTTTATGTGTTTGTGTGTGGCTCAATTCATTATTTTGGCTTGTTTTGTAAATAATTTTCATGTTTGAGTTTCTCCTATTCAAGTCTAGTTTCCTATCTCTAATTGTAAAGTTAGGTTCATCCTAACTCTTTCTTACAAAGTAGGTATTTTAAGTGCCTAAGTCAGGTAGTTAGTCTAAGTGACTATCTTTACAAAAGAAAGTTAGTTATTCAAAGTTAGTGCACTTATGAAGGTAGTTACACCAAGTAGTTACAAAAAGTGGCTAAGGTAGTTACCTTAAGTGGTTACTAACCTCACTTATAAATACAACGTTGTAATTCACTCAAGGGGTTCCACTTTTTTGCAAGGCCTTGTGTAAAGGACTCGAATAGTATTATTCAAGTAGGAAAGCAATAATGAAACATTTTGGATGTGTGTTCAATTTGATTTCATCTATTGTTGTTGATATTCATATGTTTAATCAATGATAACCATTTTCTTTCCTTTAAATGTTGCATGTGGAAAAGATTATCACATCAAGTTTTGGTATCTTTACTTGAATGTGTGGAATTTGAGTTAATATGATTACTTCTCATTTCTTTATTAGTTTTCATTATTTAATTTTTTTCTTATAACCCCAGAAAATCCATATACCCCATCATACGAGGGAGTTGCCCCTCTCAAATGCAAAGATGAATCAACATTGTTCTTTGATTCTTCAACTATTGTGAATAGGTTGTTGCTGATCCAATGGCGAAATAGAGTTATTCAAGAAGATTATTTAAGAGAAACAAATCTATTTACCGCCAGATTTTTGGTGACTCTAATAGGGACTACGAGTTAAAGTGTTGGTGCCTTTTGATTCCTCAAAGAATATACAATTACCTCCCCAGAAAAGAAGTTGGCGACTCTATTTGAAAGAAGAATCCTGAAAGATGGTTTAGTATCAAAGAACCCACATGTATAACTTGCAGTTTCCTAAATCAGATAGTGACAGTGATGATGAAGATTATCCTTTTTCTGCATCCTCTACTTAGCAAAATCAAGTTCTTCATGATCCTAAGCAAGTAGAGTTTTTAAAGAGTTTCTATGGTGGCATGCAACTTTCTTATAATTAGGTTCATCCTTCCTTGCTTCAAACATTACAGAAGATTGAAGAAAAAGATGGGAAGGAGACTCATTTTCTTGCTCATGATCATAAGCCCCTATCAAAGGAGATTCATGCACCAGAAGATAAAAAAAACTATGCTAATGAGGAAAGTAATGAAGAGACAAAGATTTTTCTTACAAATGAACCTTTCATGCACGTACTAGAGAAGAAGAATTATTACATTTCCTCATAATATGACATCTCCACTAAAGAAAGAAGAAAAAGAAGAAATGATGGAGATAGAAGAAGAAGATTGTATGGAAACATGCAATAATGAAGAAGAAATCTGTCTAGATGATGACACATTTTTAGTCTCTTTGAAGAATGTCACTCCTCTCGTGACAACTTGCTCTGGTTCCACAACTACAAACAACTTGCTCTGGTTCCAAAACTACAACCTATGAGAAAGATTTCTCTGAGATGATTAATTTTTAAGAGAGTGTAGAAGAAATTTCAGACCAAAGTACAAACAAAGATCACGAAGATGAGTTACAAGGTGTTCTCTTGACATGCATGCAATTTGAACAAGAGAAGAATAATGAAGAAAGAATGCTCTAAGAGCTCTCTCATGAGGTTTTCATTCTAGATTGGTGTCTTAATCCACCTAATTATGATTTTCTTTTTAGAGAAGACGTTGCCATTTCTCCTTTACCATTTGTTGAAGAAGAGTACTCAACTATTGAAACTAAAGGTACTACTCAAGATGAAGCATTAAGTATTCCCACTCCAAATATGCAAGAACATCATAAGAATACCAGTATTCAAAGGCTTGATGAAGAGCTTCATGTTTTAACCTCTCCTTCACTACTTCCAACATAGGAAAATATTATTTCTTCACCGACAATACAAGAAGACTTTTAGGAGGATAAAGTGCATAAATTAGATTCATCACTTTCTCTTCCTCATGTGTAACCCTCTGATAAAGAAGATCCTAAACTAGTAATGGTAAAGAAGGAGAAATTTTCTTTTGCATGTGATGAGTCAATGATAAAGGAGGATATTCTTCATAAGAAAGATCAATCATAGGATATCAAGTTTTCTTCACTCCTTACTTCACATGAAGGATACTTGGTTCATGGTACATTTTTCTTTAGTTCAAACCATCAAAAAGATCTTTAGATAGAGAAAGTTGGTATGCCTGACATGATACCTGAAGACATGATCAACACTACATGGGTCAATACTAATATGAATCAAAAGGACTCAGAAAATTATGATGAGAAATGGTTGTTCGGTGCACTATTCAAGGAGTTCTCACATTTTGTGTATTTCATTTTTCTCATCATCCTAAAATATCTACTAAATCTGCAGGTACCTCATCCATGCACATTTCTTTTCTAAATAGGTGCCTATTAATCTCAACCTGTTAATGGTTTTACATGACCATCCTGGAGTAGTTTTCAGGTAGGAGTCACCTACCATGTACATAGGTTAATTAGGAGTTTTTGTTGTGTCTGTCTTCTTTTAGTTTTTGCTGGTTTCTATTGTTTGCATCGTCTCTAAGTGTCTTTGTTGTTTGTACTTTTGTCTCATTGGAGTCTCCTTGTTTCCCCTTGTACATCGTGTTATCTCCTAACTCTATTTGTCCAATGGATAAGGCACTGGTCATTTCTAGAGATTCTAGGTTTATATTGCATCCTTTACAGTCCTTGTCCCTAGTTAGAGCCAGCTGTTAGCATCATGATCAAAACACCAACAAAGGAAGGTCATGTTTTTGTTATCAGGTAATTTGATTATTTTCAAAAATATCTTACAACACCGATGGTAAATAAAATTAGTTTCAAAGGTTTCTGTTGGTCCTCAACAAAGCTTTTGAAAATCATCTACATCACCGATAAAAGAATGCCTCCAATTTAATCTCACGTCCCACAAAAGTAGGTTTTGCAACTGATTTCGGGAGATGACAAAGTTTTGATAAACTTTCTAAATGTTGATGAAAGAAGAAATCTACATAAAATAGTTATTGCCTCCTATCACCTTCACATCCCATACAATTCACCATTTTTAATGTCAAACAAGTTTTTCTAGTAACTAAATCATCAAGAAGAGGTGTTAGTAATAAAAGGTTTCTATTTCAATGAATACTAAAATCAAAGTCTTGATTGTGACATGCAAGAGTGAATACGGTAGTTACAATCATCTCCATAAATATGTATGCATGGTCCACAAATGAAACCAAGCATGACAACCATTATTTTTCATACTTCAAAACTTCATCTCCAGCCATCACTCACTTCAATCTCATATTATCACATAGAAATCAAATTGAAGAAAGCATTGCATGCTCCGCCTACTACACATAAATACATTCTTTATAACACTGTTTTAAGAAGTGATATCATGGAATACAAATGGTTGCAGGTGAAAAGGATATAGAAACTTCCAAGGAAATGCAAATGGCAGATGTAAAATCAAATTCCATGACCTATGCTAGCATCTTCCCCTGACTGCGTTGTAGAAACACATGAATGTGAAGGGTTTTTGTCTGAAGTTATAGTTACCAATCTCTGGCTGTCATGCATGAAAAACCTAGAAGCATAGATGATGCACTAGAACTATTTGACAGTGTGCTTCAAAGAAATACAGCCTCATAAACTACATTGTTTGCAATAGACACAAAACGGGTGTATTGAAATAGGCTTCAGAAACCTTCAAGTAAATGTGATTGTAGTTGTAGTTGCCATGGCGATACTATATGGAAAATATGGAATCACAGACAAGGCATGCAAACTGTTTGACAAAGAACCTCACAGAAATGTCATCTCATGGAGTGTAATGATTACAGAGATGCTCAAGACGAAGGTGTTTGAATAATAGGCACATAAATTTTTAGACAAATTCCCAAGATATACAAGTTCGGAATACACATTTGTTAATTGCTGTAGCTTGAAGTGCCCTTATAGACATGGATGCCAGTTATTGTGCCATGAAAAGGGTGAGCTCAAAGAGAATTCTTGACTGGGAGTGGTCGACACATTGTTAGACAAGATGCTTCAAAGGATTGTCATCTCTGAACACAGTGATTTAGAATATTTGAGATGCAAATGCTGTTGGCAGATATGAAACCAAACTCCTCTATCTTGGATAGCATACTTACAACCCATGTGTTCAATGGGAATCTCATAAAAGGTGTGAATATCCATCAGAGTATAATTGAATGTGGATTTACAAATGGTTTAATAGACATACACATAAAAATAGGTGCATAGATAAAACATACGAAGACTATCTGGCAAAATACCTCATTAAAAAGCCATTTCATAGAATGCAAGTATCATAGGCCTACAGTCCATTATCTTCATTGAAATCTCCATAGTGTCCCACATTCCATTACATGTTCTATATAGCATGAAGAATGGTGGCAGCTTGCCCAATTTTGCTTGGGAGGCAGAAAAGATAGTGTCATGTTGGGTGGCTAGTATTGCCAATCCTAATCAGTGTCTCAAAGGTTGATAGATCTTGAAAAGACCTAGAAGCAATCTATTCAAACAAGAAAAAAATGCTTTATGCAAACACAAGTTGCGGGTATAAAGTTGGTCAAGAAGAGAATAGTGTAGAACTTGTAAAAGCACCATCATGAAATACAAACCTCAAGACTTCGAGTATGCTCCAATGATTGACACAATGCTTCCAAAGGTAATTGACACAAAAATGGGGCACATCAACTTGCAAGGCATCTGAAAATCACTAATAGAAGGAGATCAGCGAAAGTTGTCTCAAAGAATAGCAGAAATTAGCCTAGTGAATGCATCATGCTTTCCTATAGCAGTGCAGTGCCCAGAGTTGGTAATAGAATGTGCGAAGAGATACAATCCTAAAGCTAGAGAGATCAGAACTATTGACGAATAGCTGATGGCCAAGATTAATGGGATTTCTATCACCATCATTCTCCATCTGCCATAGAAAGAGAAATTTATTCGTGTTTAATAAGCAAAAAGCCTTTAAATATTTTAGTGACAACAGAAGAAAATGTTTAAACAACTTGGCTAAACAATGGATGGAAAAACCAAGAGGTGGGCAATCTTAGCTTCCCAAGACACTTCATCACTCTCTTTAAATCAAAGAGATCTTCTATTTGATTGCCCTACTCTACAGATTGATAGGTAGCCCATATTCAATGGAGTTCGAGATGTGGATGTATCTTTTCATCATGATTATATCAACTAGGAAACAATTCATTGATTGGGGCCATCTTATTAGTGATTACCTACATGACCAGTTGGTCCACTTCAAGACAAGCCACCGCTTCCACATGTCATCCTACTTGGTATATGCAATTGCTAATTTGAGATGATGATCAGGTTTAAGTACCACTGTTGCTCTGAATTAGGAGACATAGGTTTATTATTTATACAAGCAGTTACAGTTAGAGGAAATTTTTGTGTATTTCAGATGAGTGAATGATGCCTTTACAATTCTAGGAGTGAGGCTACTTCAAATAAATACACCTATGGAAATATCGAAAGAACTGACACTATTGATAAAGAAATATGGTAGTTACTTCATTCAATTTCCAAGATTAACTTACCTTCGAGTAGGAGGATTCAATGGCTATCCTTCTAAGTTGCCAAGATATGTGGTTGATAAACTTGTCCTGATCGAGCTTTGTAGACAGCTGGTGTCAGTTCAAAAGAAATGCAAAGATAGGAAGAACAAAGGAGTTTCCTTCCCTATTTGCCTTGGTCATTATAGATGTGAGTCTAGCTCAAGAGCAGAAAGTATGGAGAAGGCTCTAGCTAAGATCAATTTGTACACATACCAAATGAGATTTCCCTTCGATAGAAAAGACTATGTCAAGAATAATCTAAAGCTTGGTCCAGGATATCTTCATTTCTCTAATAATGAAGACTTTTGGGAAGATTGTGAAGATGAATTTGAAGTCAAAAAAAGAGATTGGACAAGATTCACCCTAAAACAAATTTATGATTTCAAGTTAGAATGGATCATTGAAGGTATTGAAGATGATGACTTGGATCTAGTTGATCCCTTCTATTTTAAAGAAATCTTGGCTCAACCTCTTCCTGCTATCAATTGGGTAGATATAGACGTTAGAGATGTTAGAGAAAGAACCAGTTTTGTGATCAAGAAGTCAGAAGCTTGGATAAAAAAGAATATAGCACAAATGACTACTACAAAATCAACAAGTAGAAAGGAGACATCAAGAAGAAGAAGTGACCACCAAGACAGTTCTACTTCATTAGTTCCTTCTTATAGACTAGTTATGGATATTCTTCCTTATCAAAATACTCAAGGAAGTAGTGGAGATGAAGATCCCCCAAGAAGAAATAATCTCCAAAACATATGTGGAGATGAATCTAGACAAGAGAAGAAGAAATCAAGAGCAAGGGATAATGAAGTAGGCTCTACTTTAGGAGAAGAGAAAGAACAAGAGTCAGTAGAAGTCCTGGATGATTCAAAGTTTGATGACGACATAACAACTATGTCACTTTCAATTCTCATTGAATCCCCTAATCATGAAGTACAACATCCTACTTCAATTATGGAACCTTCTTCCTCAAAGGATCTAGTATGTCAAATAGAACAAGTTGAAGAATAGGCAACCTCACGAGTACCTAAACAACAAAGTCTCCAAGAAAGTAATGTACATGATCTCTCAGAAAACCTTTCCCTCCCATGGTTGGAACAAAGTTTGTTGAAGAAAAGAAATGTAAAAGAGTTAGTAGTTCCTAAACTCAACACAGTATCTGATCTTTTGAGATTTGAGAAGCCAAAAATATCAAGGTGGCTTTAAGAATAAAGACTGATTCGAATACAGGAAATATGTGCCTTGAGATAGCTTGGCCCATCTTCAAGAAAAATGTAAATGAAGATACACATGCAAATTTTGTTATGACAAGGAATGATATGGGTCCATCCACTCATGAGGCTGACATACAAAACTTCAATGTGGTAGCTGCAAAGGTAGTGGAAAGGATTGAAAAGGAGAAGTAGTCAAAGGATCTACTGAAGCAACAAGTGTAGAATTTGTATTCCTAATTGAAGTCCGTAGTGGACACTTCTACCATGCCACTCAATGTTGATCACCAATCAATCATCTTGGGCCAAGAAGGAGAGATTGAAAGAAGTATTGTTCATAACCTCTAGAATTATCAAGCTTATGTGAAAACCACTGAGATTTAGGTGAACAAAGTCAAGTCCATTGCATTTGATTTCTTTGTTAAGGAAAAAGTTATTCATGATGAGGCCTTAATCAAAAAGGAGGCCATTGAAAAAGACTTGAAAAGTGTCAGGAGAGAAGAAGCAGCTTGGAAGGATATCATGAAAGATTTCATGAAGATGATGGAGATTGATGTCAACATCCTCGTAGCAGAGGAGATCCTACATGGTACAGAGGAATACTACTTGGAAATTTGGGTGGAAAGCATAAGTTGGAAATTGGTAATCATTGACCAAGTTTCAACAGAGCAAGAAATACTTATACTTTCTTGTGAGAAAGTATCTTGAAAACTCTAGGATCAGCTCACTGCCATCCTCCCAAGTGCATCACTAATGGGAGATTCACAAGTAATCCAGGATGGTTTTCAAGACATGGTTGACCAACAACTCTTCATCAGGGAGGTCTTGAATGATCTCTATTTTCCAAATACTGAGTATGGTGTCAGAGTTGAGAAACATCTACATGAACTTGAAGACCTGGAAGAAGAGGATAGCTAACATCCTAATTCCTAAAGGGAAATCTGTTCAAAGAAAAAGGATCCGGTCAACAGAATCAGTCTCTAGAATCAACAGCTCCATCAATGACACCTTCGACAAGCATGGAATAAATGCAAGTTTGCATATTGTATAGTTCTCATTTTTGATGTGTTTGTGTGTGGCTCAAGTCATGATTTTGGCTTGTTTTGTAAATAATTTTCATGATTGAGTTTCTCCTATTCGAGTCTAGTTTTCTATCTTTAATTGTAAAGTTAGGTTCATCCTAACTCTTTCTTACAAAGTAGTTATTTTAAGTGCCTAAGTTAGGTAGTTAATCTAAGTGACTATCTTTACAAAAGAAAGTTAGTTATTCAAAGCTAGTGCTGTTATGAAGGTAGTTACACCAAGTAGTTACAAAAAGTGGTTAAGGTAGTTACCATAAGTGGTTACTAACGTCACTTATAAAGACAACATTGTAATTCAATCAAGGGGTTCCACTTTTTCGCAAGGCATTGTGTAAAGCAATAAAGAAACATTTTGGATGTGTGTTCAATTCAATTTCATGTGTTGTTGATATTCGTATTTTTAATCAAAGATAACCATTTGTTTTCCTTTAAACGTTACATGTGGAAAAGATTATCACATCAAGTTTTGGTATCTTTACTTGAATGTGTGGAATTTGAGTTAATATGATTACTTTTCATTTCTTTATTAGTTTTCATTATTCAATTTGTTCTTATAACCCTAGAAAATCCATATACCCCATCATACAAGGGAGTTGTCCCTCTCAAACATAGAGAGGAATCAACATTGTTCTACGATTCTTTAACTATTGTGAATAGGTTGTTGTTGATCCAAGGGAGAAATAGAGTTATTCAAGAAGATTATTTAAGAGCAACAAATCTATTTACCAACATATTTTTGGCAACTCTACTAGGGACAACGAGCTAAAGCGTTGGTGCCCTTTGATTCCTCAAAGAATATACAAGTACATCCCTAGAAAGGAAGTTGGTGACTCTATCTGAAAGAAGAATCCTAAAAGATAGTTTGATATCAAAGAACCCACATGCATAACTTTTAGTTTCTTGAATTAGACAGTGACAAAGATGATGAAGATTATCCTTTTTCTGCATCCTCTACTCAGCAAAATCAAGTTCTTGATGATCCTAAGCAAGTAGAGTTTTTGAAGAGTTTCTATGGTGGCATGCAACTTGCTTATAATCAGGTTCATCCTTCTTTGCTTCAAACATTACAGAAGATTGAAGAAAAAGATGGGAAGGAGAATCATTTTCTTGCTCATGATCATAAGCCCCTATCAAAGGAGATTCATGCACCAGAAGATAAAATAAACTATGCTGATGAGGAAAGCAATGAAGAGACAAAGAGTTTTCCTACAAATGAACCTTTATTGAAGGAAGTGTTTCAAAGAGGCTCATCGGATCATGCACGTACTAGAGAAGAAGAAGTCATTACATTTCCTCATAATAGGACATCTTCACTGAAGCAAGAAGAAAAAGAAGAAATGATGGAGACGGAAGAAGATTGTATGGAAACATGCAATAATGAAGAAGAAATCTGTCCAGATGATGACACATTTTTAGTCTCTTTGAAGAATGTCACTCTTCTCATGACAACTTGCTCTAGTTCCACAACTACAACCTTTGAGAAAGATTTCTCTGAGATGATTAATGTTGAAGAGAGTGTAGAAGAAATTTCAGACCAAAGTACGAACAAAGATCACAAAGACAAGTTGCAAGGTGTTCCCTTGACATGCATGCAATTTGAACAAGAGAAGAATAATGAAGAAAGAATGCTCTAAGAGATCTCTCATGAGGTTTTCATTCCAGATTGGTGTCTTAATACACCTGATGATGATTTTCTTTGTAGAGAAGACATTGTCATTTCTCCTTTACCATTTGTTGAAGAAGAATACTCAACTATTGAAATTGAAGGTACTACTCAAGATGAAGCATTAAGTACTCCTACTCCAAATATGCAAGATGATCATAAGGATACTAGTATTCAAAGGCTTGATGAAGAGCTTCATGTTTTAACTTCTCCTTCACTACTTCCAATAGAGGAAAATAGTATTTCTTCACCGACGATACAAGAAGACTTTCAGGAGGATAAAGTGCATAATGTAGATTCATCACTTTTTCTTCCTCATGTGCAATCCTCTGATAAAGAAGATCCTAGACTAGTAATGGTAAAGAAGGTGGAATTTTCTTTTGCATGTGATGATTCAATGATAAAGGAGGATATTCTTCATAAGAAAGATCAGTCATAGGATATCAAGTTTTCTTTAGTCCTTACTTCACATGAAGCATACTTGGTTCTTTGTACAATTTTATTTAGTTTAAACCATCAAAAAGATCTTCAGATAGAGAAAGTTGGTATGCCCGACATGATACTTGAAGACATGATCAACACTACATGGGTCAATACCAATATGAATCAAAAGGAATCAGAAATTTATGATGAGAAATGGTTGTTTGGTGCACTATTCAAGGAGTTCTTACATTTCATGTATTTGATTTTTCTCATCATCCTAAAATATCTACTGAATCTACAGGTACCTCATTCATGCACATTTCTTTTCTGAATAGGTGGCTATTTTTCACAACTTGTTAATGGTTTTACATGATCAACCTGGAGCAATTTTTAGGTAGGAGTCACCTACCATGTATATAGGTTAATTAGGAGTTTTTGTTGTGTCTGTCTTCTTTTAGTTTCTACTAGTTTTCATTGTTTGCCTCATCTCTGAGTGTCTTTGTTGTTTGTACTTTGTCTCATTAGAGTCTCCTTGTTTCCCCTTATACATCATGTTATCTCCTGACTCTATTTGTCCAATGGATAAGGCACTAGTCATTTCCAGAGATTCTAGTTTCATCATGTGTCCTTTACAGTCCTTGTCCCTAATTAGAGCCAGTTGTTAGCATCATGATCAAAACACCAACAAAGGAAGGTCATGTTTTTGTTATCAGACAATTTGATTGTTTTCAAAAATATCTTACAACACCGATGGTAAAGAAAATTGGTTTCAAAGGTTTTTGTTGGTCCTTAGCAAAGCTTTTGAAAATTGTCTACATCATTGATAAAATAATGCCTCCAATTAAATCTCACTTCCCACAAAAGTAGCATTTGAAACTAATTTCGGGAGATGACAAAGTTTTGATAAACTTTCTAAATGTCGATGAAAGAGGAAATCTGTATAAAATAGTTATTGCCTCCTATCACCTTCACATCCCATACAATTCACCATTTTTAATGTCAAACAAGTTTTGTTGGTAACTGAATCGTCAAGAAGAGGTGTTAGTAATAAAAGGTTTCTATTTCAATGAATACTAAACTCAAAGCCTTGATTGTGGCATGCAAGAGTGAATACGATAGTTACATCCGTCTGCATAAATATGTATGCATGGTGCACAAATGAAACCAAGCATGAAAACCATTATTTTTCATAGTTTTTGGTGGTGCTTGCGTAGACATTCAGGTTTCAAGCAGTTAAGTTTTGCAGGCACCTTCCCAAAAAATCCAAAAAGGTTCTAAGTCTTTGGGCCTCCTCAGCATTTTTCAACATCAGCATCATATTTTCTTCGAGGAGGAGGTCGTCATCATCATGTTTCCGGTCATCACCCTATTGTTTCTCGCGGGAGTCATTATCATATTTTATGCCGGCCTGATCTTTCGCTCGGGGGTGATATTTTAACATTGGGTGATCTTACTTAAGATCATCTTGATGATGTTGCTACAAGGCTCTAAGTGTGACCTGATATTCATCGGGATCATCATATTTGAACATTAGGTGATCTTAGTTAATATCATCCTGATGTTATTTTATCACTTCATGTTGTTTTATCACCCGATGCTGCTGATGTCATTCCTATGTCAGGGTGATATCCGCTTGTCTATCAGCTTCATCACATTTTGAAAGAGGGGGTGATATTTCCAAATATCAGTCATATTCAAACATCACCCGATGTTACAATGAAGCTACAGTGCACCCCGATATTTCTATTAGGGTGATATTTCCAAATATCATCTTGATGCCGACATGATGGTGACGTCATCTGGATATGAGGGGGTGCATGATATGTAGCTATGATGGTGACATCATCAGGATGTTCATCAGGGTGACATTTCATATCGGCTGCATATGTAGGTGGTTCACCGATATTAGAGGTCTGGTTGACAGGTGATGGTGATGAGGCTTGGTGACATCATCAGGATGTTCATCGACAGGATATATGATGTCAAGAGGATAAACATAAGGTTTGCCTATGAAGTGGTCTAGCTGATGGAGGATGATGACAAGGGTTAAGATGGTGTCGTCGAGAGCAAAATTGCTGACATTATATATGATCACGGCCGTGCATATAACGTGCTGAAAGGGTTGCTGTAGGGCGTATGTGGGATAATATCTCACATATATTTGAAAGGAAAGAATGTCACAGAATGCTCCATGTGGAGACACTTGAAAGATGGGGAAGGTCAACAAGATGCTTACATAGTACGTTACCATTGGTAGTCGACATGTCAGCATGATCCACATCGCAGATCTCGGCGGGAAAGGGAGGAGATCAACGGTTATCATTTAAATATTCAAATGGAGAGTTTTTCACACTTCCATGGTAGCATCCCAAGGTGGGAGAAGGGTTGCAAGGCATGCAACTGCTGTATCTCGAGGCTGTGAGTTGGTATGCCATTAGTGGTAGGATTACACAGAGGTATGGGTTGAAAGGACATGCCAACTACCTATTTTAGACAAAAGATCTCCATGTGGCGATGCAGATCCCAATCTCACCTGCTCTTTCTCTCTTCTTTGTGTAGTGGTATTAAATGTTTTCTACACCCTCTGGCATTGCTTGATACCTGGTAAATATCTTGGAGAGTGCCCCGTAATTAATGATGGAGTACATCTGCTTGCCTTACAAGCATATGATGTTACTCAATATAGGTGGTGGAAAAATTAGACAAGTCTAAGTGTTGTAATAAGATACAACTCCATTGCTGACCATATCTGGATGTCTTGTGAGTTTATGAGTCTCATGTTGTATGTTTCATGCATGAATTTACTGGTTTCATGATTGATTTTATATGAATAATGCTTTTTTTGCATGTGTTCTATTATTCTATCTCCAAACTGAATATGCTCTTCTTCTGAATCTAAACATCTAAGGGGTGTCTAGGATTCTAGAATATAGTTCTGCTATGTTGAAAACTTGATCTTTTGCTTCTGCTCAAAGGGTAGATTAAAGTGTTTCAGGTTAAGGGTTGGGAAGAACATAGTGCAGTAAGGATATTGTAAGTAGAGGTAACTGAATACTCTATTTTGGGAGGTATCTGTAGGGCAGATATCACAAAATCCTCTTGATACCCAGTTTCTAATATATGTTCATGTTGACCACTCACATGAGTATGTCTATTGACTCTGAGCCCTGGATAGGCACCAATCTAGTCTTGCATTGAGGTTACACCTCAAGTCCTAGTTTTTGCATCCACATAAAATCAAACTTAAACTTTAAAATCAAACCATTAGGACTTTAGAATTAGTTTAGGATTTGAAATCATCTGTCTACAATTAACTATAGGCCCAAAGCTATCCCCTTTACACTTATCTCATAGTTTTGGTCTACACAAAGGAGGATTCATCTGCTTTATATCAGCATCCCACCATCCACAGATATATCTTATGGATGTTGAATAGGGAATACCCCCTAGGTTTTATAGAGCCTAAAGAAGAAGAGGAGATATCTATAGAGTCTATCTCCTACACTGTTGGCCCCTGGCCCAGATATCCTATTGATCAATGATGGCTACCTTGTAGGGATACTAGGAATAAGCATCCAGTCGGATTGACAACCAATAGAAATTGGCGAGTCCACTGGGGAACATGAAATGAAAGTGATTATACCTTTGTAAGAACCCTGGTTTTAAAAGAAAAACAAATCCTAGTAATAGGTGGCGACTTCAAACCAATCTCCCATTCGGTAAAGTAAAAATTTGTATGCAAGGGAGAAGATCCCAGCGTAATACTTTGTTTGAAGAGTTGCCCACAAAAGTGATGTATAGGAAAAAGGGGACTGTTCAAGCCAATCAAGATGATTCTCCTAGCCCCAAGAAAAATGAATTTTTTCAGGACAACCCAGGATCTTTAGAGCAGACAATACCTTATTTTTCAAACACAGAAGCTGAAATCCAGAATGCATATGAAAGACAGCAGGGTGCTAGTCTAAGAATAAGGTTAGAAGTGTTCCAAGAATGCCCTTTCTTGGATCCCAGTGATAGATTTGAGGAGACTAAATCTCCAAGGGATGAGGATAATGATGATCAGAATGGAATGGGACCATCCTCTTCCATGCCCAGAGAAGAACAGTTAGCTAAAGAAATCAAAAGCTTAAGAGTAGAATTAGAGTATTTAGAAGCCATGAAAATTAGAGATGATATGAGACAGAAAGTGCAAGCCCTGAGAGTTGCTCAGAATGATTCAGTCCCTACCCTTGAAAATGCAAATATGCAAAGAAATCAACATAGAAATGAAATACAGGATCAACACAATGATCAAAGACAGAATGCAAATAATGTTAGAGTACTATTAAATAATGTAAGAAATTAGAATGCAAATAGAAATGCAAATGCTAATCAGTTTGGTAGACAACCTATGCAGCTAGACAGATTTAGACAACTTGTTTTTGATGGTATACCTGGTTATCCTAATCCCATTGACAAGCATGTGAGGCTTCAAGTGCCAAAAGTTTTAGGAAATAACATTGTTTCAGGGGAGGATCATTTAAAACCTTTTTAGAATGTCATGGACAACTTTGAGGTTGAGCATGAGGATGTTTTTATGAAATCATTTATGCAATCCTTAGTTGATGAAGCTAGAGAATGGTACAAGAATTTGCCTAACCAGAGTATCTCATCATGGGATGATTTTAAAAGGCTTTTTAAGGAGCAATATGGTGACAAAACTAACCCAAGCTTTTTTGTAAATGAATTCACTAGTATCACTAAAGGGGCAAATGAGTAGGTTGCAGACTTCAATGCTAGATTTACTAAAGTGTTGAGCAAATTGCCACATCATATGAGGCCAAATGAACCAATGTGCATAATATTGTATATTAATGCTTTTGATGCCAAAACTGCATATGGGTTAAGAGATAAAGCTCCTGCTACTCTCAGGGATGCTTTCAGAATTGCAATAAATATTGAGAATAATAGGAAAGCATCAGGCAAGACAAATAGAAGAGATGATGTGAACATTTTGCAGAATCTAAATAAACTTCAGAACACTCAAGGTAATGCATCTGCCCCTGAGGACAAATTGGATAAGTTGGAAAATGTTGTTAAGGACCTAAGCTACAGACTTGCTAGAAATGAAAAAGGTGTAGGTTCCGATAGGTAGGTTTACTAAAGGCAGGAAAAAAGACCATCGCTACATGATATGGCTTATCATACAAATTGGCATAATGGTAAACCAGTTCTTTAGAGTAGCAACCCCAACCAAAAAGCTCAATATGTCAAAGAGACACCTGATCCTTTGAAAAGGACTATTAATATTACTGATGATACCCCATGGTGCATCATATGCCAGATGCCTCATTCACAGTCACAATGTATGATTGCTCAATCTCTGTATGATAATGTTGTTGCCTATGATGAGTGCAATGAACCGCACTACATATAGGAGGATGATGTCAATATGTTGTCCATGAACAGTGGGCACCCTCCTCATGATGCTGATGAAAGTACAAATAATGAGATTCAAGTCTGTCAACAGGTTTCTTGTGATGAGGATAATGAAAATAGCTATGCATATGCTCAAGACTCACACATTTTTCTAAATAACCTAAGGAGACCTTCTGATGAAGAAATTAGAGCCCTCACAGCCATAGCAATAGCTCACGTCAAAAGCAATTATAACCTCAGATGTAGGGCTCAGGTAGGAAATCCATATCAATAGGAAAGCACCTTTGTAAGTCAGCCAGTGCATGATCATAAGGGGACTAGGCCACAAAAGACACAATGGAACAACAATAAGAAAAATTTTAAACAAAAGGCGGATCATGATTTCAAAAGGCCAGAAAATAAGGTTCCCCTTGTGAAGACCAAAGTAAAGAGCCCCAGATCATAGGTGACAGTCAGAAGATCACCCAGACTAAGGCTGGGTCACCTCAAGATAAGAGCAAAGTTGTGGAGCATGCCACAAATGCTATACAAAATTATGCTCCTTTTGACATAGCCCAGGTATTGTCCCAGGTAAAGGTCTCTGTACCCTTGATGGAACTAATGAAAGTGGAAGATTTTAGAGATAAACCAGTGTCCTTTATTTTAGGAGTACCATGTCAAGCTAGGCAAAATGTTGAGGTTCAAGATAAGAAGCAAGCCATGTGCACTCATGAAGATGAAGTCCCTAAAGTATATCTGGGGGTGACCATGACAAAATGCCCCTCACAAGTGGAACCATTTTATGTCTCCCTAGTTATAAATGGAAAAGTGATTAGAAATTGTATGCTTGACTCAGGAGCATCAACAAATATCATGCCTTTGGCTATCATGCAACAAGCTGGGTTAAAAATAGACAAGGCATGTGGGAAGTGCTATGCCATGGATGCTAGAGAGGTGCCTGTCATTAGAATCATGGAAGATGTGGATTTCAGATTGGCAGCATATCTAGAGAAAACAGACAGAATGAACGTAATAGTGGTTGACATCAAGCCACAGTATGGCATGTTGCTATCAAGAAGATGGGAGCATTGATTGGTGGAAGTATGCAGCTAGACCTGTCATATGCTATGATTCCAATGAATGGTAGAGATGTTAGGCTGATTAGAGAAGAAAGGTCATAGGAGACAGTTGAGGATCAGAATTTAGAGGAGTACATATGTTTTGTGGATACTGATTATGAAAATTTTAGAGTTGTCTCGAGTGATCAAGAACATAAAAGGGTAGATATCTACACTCAAGGGTCGGACCAGCAGGGCTTATGGACCATGTATTTTGATAGAACTTATGCAAAAGAGGGCTCTGGTGCTGGAGTTGTGTTCTTGTCCCTGGTTGGTAAGCTTATAAAGTTCTCTTTCTTGTTAAAGTTTGCTTGCACAAATAGCATTGCTGAGTATGAAGCTTTGTTACTAGGATTGAATATGGCTTTGAAACATGTAATTAAGATGTTAAGAGTATTTAGAGATTCAGAGTTAATTGTTTCTTAGATTAGAGATAAGTATGCTTCAAAAAATAAAAGGTTGAAACAGTATAAGCATGCTGCATGGGATACAATTGAATTATTTGATGCATTTTCAATAAATTGGATAGAAAGATCAAAAAATGTCATTGCAAATTTTCTAGCTAATGTGGCTATTAGGCTAGATGATATAACCCTGTCTAACATTACAAATGTTGAGGTTAAACTTAGACCTGTAGTACCAAAAAACATATGCAGCTGGCAAGTGTTTGATGATGAGAAAGATTTGCTAAGGTTTTTACACTACATAGATGAATATGAGAACCAAGAAATTGATTTTTCAGAATTTTGTAGAGATTGTAGATGGAAAAGAAACCCTTTTGGGGAAGGAAGTGATTCAACTAAAGATAAACAAAATCCCCAGAGGGCTAGTTGCCTTAGAGAGAGCTTTTGACAATAGAGATCAGTGTGTTACAAAGACATCTCCTACAAACAAGGATACCTTGGAGGAGATAAACTTGGGGACATTTCATGCCCCCAAAAGGGTCTATATTGGCAAGCAGCTCAAACCACACATTAGAAGTATGTTGATTACATTGTTGAAAAAGTATAAGCATGTCTTTGCCTGGTCATATGAGGACCTAAAGGCCTATAGAGAAGACCTATTCCAGTATGAGATCCCTTTGAAGCCTGAAGCTAAGCCATTCAGACAAAAATAAAGACCTATTAATCTTGCCTTAGCTCCAAAAATGCAAGAAGAACTCAAGAAGCTTAGGGAGGCTAGAATAATTGTGCCTATTAGACATTCAACTTGGGTGTCCAACCTTGTCCCAATTAGGAAAAAGAATGGTGACATAAGACTTTGTGTTGATTTTAGAAATCTGAATGTATCTTCCTTGAAGGATAATTATCCACTACCTAACATGGAGGCTATTCTGCCGAGGGTAACTGGTTGTGAACTCCTATCCATGATGGATGGATTTTTAGGTTACAATCAAGTGAAGGTAAAGGAATCAGAACAATTTAAGACTGCCTTCGCCAGTCCCTGGGGAACATATGTATATGTTAGAATGCCATTTGGATTGACAAATACACGTGCTACATTTCAAAGAGCTATGGATGTTGCTTTTGCAAGATTGATTGACTCAATTCTGGCTGTTTACCAAGATGATTTAACTGCCTATTCTAAAAAGGAAGAGCAGCATTGTATGCATTTAGAATAGATTTTCATTAGAGCACTAGAGTATGGCATCTCTCTTAATCCCAAGAAATGTGCTTTTGGTGTAGTTGAAGGAAAACTCTTGGGGCACATTGTTTCCAAAGATGGAGTTAGAATTGATCCTGAAAGGGTTGCTGCTATTGATAGAATTTAGATGCCTAAAATAGTGAAAGGAGTTTAGTCCTTCTTTGGACAAATTAATTTTGTTAGAAGGTTTGTTCCTAACTTTGCAGAGACTACAAGGAACATTTCTAAGATGATGAAGAAGGATGCAACTGTTAATTGGGAGAGTGAAGCAATTGAATCATTTTAGAACATCAAAGAAGCAATAAAGATGGCTCATGTGCTAAAATCTCTTGATTTTTCTAAACCATTTCAGTTATTTTCATTTGCTTCTTTCCATACTGTTGCTGCATGTTTGCTGCAGAAAAATAATGATGGTTTTGAGAAGCCCATTGCTTTCTTCAGTATGTCACTATAGGCTGCTGAGTTAAAGTATGATATCATGGAAAAACAGGCATATGCACTGGTTAGAGTAGTCAAAAGCTTTAGGCCATATCTTGTAGGATCCCAAATAATTGCATATGTACCTCATGCAGTAGTCAAAGATATTTTTACTCAGCAGGAGGTAACGGGGAGGAGATGCAAGTGGATAAATAAACTTCAGGAATTCAACATAGAGATATAGATCACAAAGTTGGTAAGGGGACAAGGATTGGCTAAGATGATGGCACAATCAAATTTGGAAGCATGCCAAATTAATGTAGTCCAGAATGAGATTGTCAATATGTCAAAATCTTAGTGGTATAGGGATATTGTGTATTACTTGCAGAATTTGAACTGTCCTTCCCATTTCAGTGATAGTCAGAAAAGGACTTTAAAGCTACATGCAATTAGGTACATCATTATTCAAGGAGAATTGTATTGGAGGAATCCTGATGGTGTGCTACTCAGATGTGTAAATGAAAATGAGGCTAAGAATATTTTGAATGGCATGCACAAAGGAATGTGTGGTGGACACTATATTGCCCAAACAACAACTCATAAAATTCTTAGGACAGGATACTGGTGGCCAACTCTTTTCTCAAATACATAGAAGTTGGTGAGGAAATGTGATCCTTGCCAAAGGTTCTTAGGAAAGCTAAGGTATGAAGGTGCATTACCCTTGAGAACTGTAACTATGGAGGTTCCATTTCACTAATGGGGAATTGATTTCATAGGGGAAATTGTAGAAAAATCTAGTGGTGGACATAGCTGGATTTTAGTTGCTACTAAGTATTTTACCAAATGGATTGAAGCCATTCTAGCTAAGAGAGCTATAAGTAAGGTGGTGATGGATTTTATTCTTGAAAATATTATTATCAGGTTTGGAGTACCAGTGAAGTTGGTCACAGACAATGCAATGTGGTTCAAATTAGGTGAATTTGTTGATTTTTGCAACAAGTATGGGATTAACTTGTTATATGCATCACCATATCATCCACAAGGAAATGGTCAAGCAGAGTCAAGTAACAAGAGCCTCATGAAGATCAACAAAAGGATGCTGGATAGAAATAAGAGAGCCTAGGATTCAAAATTAAAGATGGCACTATGGGCTGACAGAGTGAGTGTAAAAAAGACAATTAAGAAGTCACCCTTTGAGCTGGTATATGGTACCTTAGCTAGGTTGCCTATGAACAATCTCTTACCAATCTATAAGTTCATACAAGAAAATGATGAAGAGATTGATGACCCAATGACAAAAAGGATAAATTAGCTAGTTGCATTGGATGAAGTAAAAAAAGAGGCTCACCAGACAAATATTAGGCAACAACAGAGAGTAAAATATTTGTTTGATAAGAGGATTATAGAAAGAAAGTTTCAGGTAAATGATCTAGTCCTCATCTGGAATGCAAAAGGTCAAGACAAGGGCAAGCATGGTAAGTTTGAGCCCTTGTGGATGGGCCCATATCAAATCAGCAACACTCATGGGGAAGACTCTTATTTACTCCAGGCCTTAAGTGGTGAAATGTTGGAATTGCCTGTGCACGGTCAGTTCCCGAAGGCTTACTTTTCATGAGTATCTTTTGCCATGCACATTTGTAAAATATTTGTAAATAAATGTATGGTCAGTGCTTTGTGTTTTTTACATTTTGTCTAGTTTGCCCAGAGATGGTTTAGTTCTCGCTGCAGCCTTGCGCATGCACATCCCCAAATGGAGCCAGTGGTGGTGCTTGTGTAGACATTTAGGTTTCAAGTAGTTAAGTTTTGCAGGCACCTTCCCAAAAAATCCAAAAAGGTTCTAAGTCTTTGGGCCTCCTCAGTATTTTTCAACATCAGCATCATATTTTCTTCGAGGAGGAGGTCGTCATCATCATGTTTCCAGTCATCACCCTATTGTTTATCGCGGGGGTCATTATCATATTTTCTGCCAGCCTGATCTTTTGCTCGGGGGTGATATTTTAACATTGGGTGATCTTACCTAAGATCATCCTAATGTTGTTGCTACAAGGCTCTAAGTGTGACTCGATATTCATTGGGATCATCATATTTGAACATCGGGTGATCTTAGTTAATATCATCCTGATGTTATTTTATCACTTCATGTTGTTTTATCACCCGATGCTGCTGATGTCATTCCTATGTCAGGCTGATATCTGCTTGTCTATCGGCTTCATCACATTCTGAAGGAGGGGGTGATATTTCCAAATATCAGTCATATTCAAACATCACCCCGATGTTACAATGAAGCTATAGTGCACCCCGATATTTCTATTAGGGTGATATTTCCAAATATCTAGTTATCTTCCAAATATCATCCTGATGCCGACATGATGGTGACATCATCTGGATATGAGGGGGTGCGTAATATGTAGTTATGATGGTGACATCATTAGGATGTATATCGGGGTGACATTTCATATCAGTTGGACATGCAGGTGGTTCACCAATATTACAGGTTTGGCCGATAGGTGATGGTGATGAGGCTTGGTGACATCATCGGGATGTTCATCGGCAGAATATATGATGTCGGGAGGATAAACATAAGGTTTGCTGATGAAGCAGTCTAGCCGATGGAGGATGACGAGAAGGGTTAAGATGGCGTCATCAAGAGCAAAATCACCGACATTATATATGATCACGGCCGTGCATATAAGGTGTTGAAAGGGTTGCTGCAGGGCAAATGTGGGATAATATCTCACATATATTTGAAAGGAAAAATGCCACAAAACGCTCCACATGGAGACACTTGAAAGATGGGGAAGGTCAATAGGATGCTTATGTAGCACGTTGCCATTGGTAGCCGACATGTCAGCATGATCCACGCTATAGAATGTGGTGGGAAAGGGAGGAGATTGACGGTTATCATTTAAATATTCAAATGGAGAGTTTTCCATGCTTGCACGGTAGCATCCCAAGGCGGGAGAAGGTTTGCAAGGTATGCAACTGCTGTATCCTAAGGCTGTGAGTTGGTATGCCATTAATGGCAGGATTGGACAGAGGTATGGGTCGAAAGGACACGCCAGCTACCTGTTTTAGACAGAAGATCTCCATGTGGTGATGCAGATCCCAATCTCAGCTACTCTTTCTCTCTTCTTTGTGCAGTGGCATTAAATGTTTTTTGCGCCCTCTGGCGTTGCTTGATATCTGGTAAATATCTTGGAGAGTGCCCCATAATTAATGATGGAGTACATCTGCTTGCCTTATAAGCATATGATGTTACTCAATCTAGGTGGTAGAAAAATTGGACAAGTCTAAGTGCTGTAATAAGATACAACTCCATTGCTGACCATATCTTGATGTCTTGTGAGTTTATGAGTCTCATGTTGTATGTTTCATGCATGAATTTACTGGTTTCATGATTGATTTTATATGAATAATGCTTTTTTTGCATGTGTTCTGTTATTCTATCTCCAAACTGAATATGCTCTTCTTCTAAATCTAAACATCTAAGGGGTGTTTGGGATTCTAGAATATAGTTTTGCTATGTTGAAAACTTGATCTTTTGCTTCTGCTCAAAGCCCGTAGATTAAAGTGTTTCAGGTTAAGGGTTGGGAAGAACATAGTGCAGTAAGGATATTGTAAGTAGAGGTAACTGAATACTCTGTTTTGGGAGGTAGCTGTAAGGCAGATATCACAAAATCCCCTTGATACTCAGTTTCTGATATATGTTCATGCTGACCACTCACATGTGTATGTCTATTGACTCTGAGCCCTGGATAGGCACCAATCTAGTCTTGCATTGAGGTTACACCTCAGGTCCTAGTTTTTGCATCCACATAAAATCAAACTTAAACTTCAAAATCAAACCATTATGACTTTAGAATTAGTTTAGGATTTGAAATGCTCTGTCTACAACTGAATATAGGCCCAAAGCTAGCCCCTTTGCACTTATCTCACTGTTTTGGTCTACACAAAGGAGGATTCATCTACTTTATATCACTATCCCACCATCCACAGATATATCTTATGGATATTGAATAGGGAATACCCCCCTAGGTATTGCAGAGCCTGAAGAAGAAGAGGATATATCTATAGAGTCTATCTCCTACACTGTTGGCCCTTGGCCCAGATATCCTATTGATCAATGATGGCTACCTTGTAGGGATACTGGGAATAAGCATCCAGTCAGATTGACAACCAACAGTTTTAAACTTCATCTCCAGCCATCACTCACTTCAAACTCACATTATCACATAAAAATCAAATTGAAGAAAGCATTGTATGCTTAGCCTACTACACATAAATACATTCTTTATTACACTCTTTTAAGAAGTGATATCACGGAATACAAATGGTTGCAGGATATGCATGGAATGAGCATGTTGAAAAGGCTTTAGAAAATTCCAAGGAAATGTAGATGGCAAATGGAAAATCAAATTCAACAACATCTTCGAGCACCTTCCCCTGACTGCGTTGTAGAAACACATGAATGTGAAAGGTTTTTGTTAGAAGTTATAGTTGCCAATCTCTGGTTGTCATGCATGAAAAACCTGGAAGCGTAGACAATGCACTAGAACTATTTGACAGTGTGATTCAAAGAAATATGGCCTCATAAATTGCATTGAGTGCAATATACACAAAATGGGTGCATTGAAATAGGCTTCATAAACCTTCAAGCAAATGTGATTGTAGTTGCAGCTACCATGACGATACTATATGGAAAATGTGGAAGCACATACAAGGCCTGCAAGTTGTTTGATAAAGAACCTCATAGAAATGTCATCTCATGGAGTGCAATGATTATAGAGATGCTCAAGATGAAGGTGTCTAAATAATAGGCATGTAAATTGTTAGACAAATTCCCAGAATATACACGTTTGGAATACACATTTGTTATGTGCTATAGCTTGAAGTGCCCTGATAGACATGGATGCTAGTTATTGTCCCCATGCAGAGGGAAATCTCAAAGAGAATGCTTGACTAGGAGTGGTTGACACATTGTTAGACAAGATGCTTCAAAGGATTGTCATTTCTTAACATAGTGATTTAGAAGCTTTCAGATGCAAATACTGTTGGCAGATATAAAACCAAACTTCTCTATCTTCGATAGCATACTTGTAGCCCATGTTTTCAATGGGAATATCACAAAAGGTGTGAACATCCATCAGAGTATAATTGAATGTGGATTTACAAATGCCTTAATAGACATACACATAAAAATGGGTGCATAGATAAAACATATGAAGACTATCCGACAAAATACCTCATTAAAAATTCATTTCATATAATGCAAGTATCATAGGCCTACAGTCCATGATCTTCAGCGACATCTCCACGGTGTCCCACATTCCATGACATGTCCTATATAGTTTGAAATATGGTGGCAGCTGGTCCATTTTTGCTTGGGAGGCAGAAAAGATAGTGTCATGCCAGGTGGCTAGTATTGCCAATCCTAGTCAGTGTATCAAAGGTTGATAGATCTTGAAAAGAGATAGAAGAAATCTATTCAAGTAAGACAAAAAGCTTTATGCAAACACAAGTTGCGGGTATAAAGTTGGTCAAGAAGATAACAGTGTAGAACTTGTAAAAACACCATCATGAAATACAAACCTCAAGACTTTGAGTATGCTCTAATGATTTACACAGTGCTTCCAAAGGTATTCGACACAAAAATGGGGTACATCAACTTGCAGGACATCCAAAAATCACTAACAGAAAGAGATCAGTCAAAGTTGTCCTGACGAATAGCAGAAGGTGGCCTAGTGAATGTAGCATGCTTTCCTATAGCAGTCCAGTGCTCAAAGTTGGTAATAGAATGTGCAAAGAGATACAATCCTAAAGCTAGAGAGATCAGAACTATTAACAAACACTTGATGGCCAAGCTCGATGGGATTTCTATCGCCATTATTCTCTGACTGCCATGCAAAGAGAAATTTATCCATGTTGATAAGTAAAAAACCTATAAATATTTCAGTGACAACAGAAGCAAATGTTTAAACAACATCGCTAAAGAATGGATGGTGAAATCGAGAGGTGGGCAATCTTAGCTTCCCAAGACACTTCATCACTCTCTTTTCATCAAAGAGATCTTCTATTTGATTTCCCTACTCCATAGATTGATAGGTAGCCCAGATTCAATTGATTTCGAGATGTGGATGTATCTTTTCATCATGATCATATCAGCTGGGAAATAGTTCACTGATTGGGGCCATCTTATCAGTGATTGCATACATGACCAGCTGGTCCACTTCAAGACAAGCCAATGCTTCCACATGTCATCCTACTTGGTATATACAATTTCTAATTTGAGATCATGGCCAAATTTAAGTACCATTGGTGCTCTGAATTAGGAGACAGGTTTATGATTTCTATAAGTAGCTACAGTTAGAGGAAAGTTTTTTGTATTTCGGATGAGTGAATGATACCTTTACAATGCTAGCAATGGGGATAGTTCAAAGAAATACAGCTATCATAATATCGAATGAAGCGGTACTATTGATAAAGAAATATGGTAGTTACTTCATTTAGTTTCCAAGCTTCATCTACCTTTGAGTAGGAGGATTTGATGGCTATCCTTCTAAGTTGCCAAGTTATGTGGATGTTAAACTTGTCCTGATCAACCTTTGTAGATAGCTGGTGTTAGTTCAAAAGAAATGCAGAGATAGGAAGAACAAAGGAGTTGCCTTCCCTATTTACCTCAATCATTGCAGATGTGAGTCTAGCTTAAGAGTAGAAAGTCTGGAGAAGGCTCTAGCTAAGATCAATTTGTACACATACCAAATGAGATTTCCCTTCAATAGCAAAGACTATGTCAAGAATAATCTGAAGCTTGGTCCTAGGTATCTTCATTTCCCTAATATTGAAGACTTTAGGGAAGATTGTGAAGATGAATTTGAAGCTAGAAAAAGAGATGGGAGCAGATTCACCCTGAAACAAATTTGTGATTTCAAGTTGGAATGGATCATTGAAGGTATTGAAGATGATGAATCAGATTTGGTTGATCCCTTCTATTTTAAAGAAATCCAGGCTCAACCTCTTCCTGCTATCAATTACACAGATCTAGAGGTTAGAGATGTTAGAGAAAGAACCAGTTTTGTGATCAAGAAGTTAGAAGCTTGGATCAGAAAGAAGATAGCTCAAATGACTGCTACAAAACCAACAAGTAGAAAGGAGACATTAAGAAGAAGTGACCACCAAGACAGTTCTACTTCATCAGTTCCTTGTCATACACCAGTTATGGATATTCTTCTGCATCAAAATACTCAAGGAAGCAGTGGAGATGAAGATCTCCCAAGAAGAAATAATCTCCAAAACACATGCGGAGATGAACCTAGACAAAATAAGAAAAAATCAAGATCAAGGGATAAAGAAGTAGGCTCTACTTCAAGAGAAGAGAAAGAACAAGAGTCAGTAGAAGTCCTAGATGATTCAAAGTTTGATGACAGCATACCAACTATGTCACCTTCAATTCTCATTGAATCCACTCATCATGAAGTACAACATCCTACTTCAATTATGGAACCTTCTTCCTCAAAGGATCTAGTATGTCAAACAGAACAAGTTAAAGAACAGGCAACCTCACCAATACATGAACAATAAATTCTCCAAGAAAGTAATGTACATGATCTCTCAAAAAACCTTTCCCTCCCATGGTTAGAACAATGTCTTTTGAAGAAAAGAAAGCTAGAAGAGTTAGTGGTTCCTGAATTCAACACAGTATCTGATCTTTTTAGGAGATCTAAGAAGCTGAAAAAGATCAAGGTGGCTTCAAGAATAAAGACCAATTTGAATTCAAGAAATATGTGCCTTGAGATAGCTTGGCCCATCTTCAAGAAAAATGTAAATGAAGATACACCTACAGATTTTGTTATGACAAGGATCAATATGGGTCCATCCACTCATGAGGTTGACATAGAAAACTTCAATGTGGTAGCTGCAAAGCTAGTGGAAAGGACTAAAAAGGAGAAGCAGTAAAAAGATCAGCTGAAACAATAAGTGCAAAATTTGTCTTCCTACTTGAAATCCATAGTTGACACTTCTACCATGCCACTCAATGTTGATCATCAATCAATCATCTTGGGCCAAGAAGGAGAGATTAAAAGAAGTAATATTGATAACCTCCAGAAATATCAAGTTTATGCAAAAACCAATGAGAGTTGGGTGAACAAAGTCAAGTCCATTTTATTTGATTTCTTTGTTAAGGCAAAAGTTTTTCATGATGAGGCCTTAATAAAAAATGAGGCCATTGAAAAAGACTTGAAAAGTGTCAGGAAAGAAGAAGCAGCTCGGAAGGATATCTTGAAGGATTTTGCAAAGATGATGGAGATTGATGTCAACATCCTCATAGTAGAGAAGACCCTACTTGGTATAGAGGAAAACTACTTGGAAATTTGGGTGAAAGCATAAGTTGGAAATTGGTAATCATTGACCAAGTTTCAACAGAGAAAGAAAAACTTATGCTTGCTTGTGAGCAAGTGTCTGCAAAACTCCAGGATTAGTTCATCACCATCCTTCTGAGTGCATCACTGATGGGAGATTCACAAGTAATCCAAGATGGTTTTCAAGACATGGTTGACCAACAACTCTTCAATAGGGAGGTCTTTGATGAGAATGCAATGGACAAGTTGATCAATCTCTATACTTCCTTGAAGATCTCTATTTCCAAAATACTGAGTATGGTGTCAGAGTTGAGCAACATCTATAGGAACCTGAAGACCTAGAAGACGAGGATAGCTAACATCCTAATTCCTAAGGGGAAATTTGTTTCTCCAGCTATCAAACTTTTTAGAATGTTCAAAGAAAAAGAATCTAGTCAACAGAATCAGTCTCCAGAATGAACAGCTCCATCAATGGCACCTTCGACAAGCATGGAATAAATGCAAGTTTGCATACTGTATAGTTCTCATTTTTTATGGGTTTGTGTGTGGTTGAAGTCATGATTTTAGCTTGTTTTGTAAATAATTTTCATGATTGAGTTTCTCCTAGTTAAGTCTAATTTTCTATCTTTAATTGTAAAGTTAGGTTCATCCTAACTCTTTCTTACAAAGTAGTTATTTTAAGTGCCTAAGTTAGGTAGTTACTCTAAGTGACTATCTTTACAAAAGAAAGTTAGTTATTCAAAGTTAGTGTAGTTATGAAGGTAGTTACACCAAGTAGTTACAAAAAGTGGTTAAGGTAGTTACCTTAAGTGGTTACTAACCTCACCTATAAATACAATATTTTAATTCAATCAAGGGGTTCCACTTTTTTGCAAGGCATTGTGTAAAGGACTCAAATAGTATTATTGAAGCAAGAAAGCAATAAAGAAATGTTTTGGATGTGTGTTCAATTCGATTTCACATGTTGTTGTTGATATTCATATGTTTAATCAATGATAACCATTTACATTTCTTTAAACGTTTCATGTGGAAAAGATTATCACGTAAAGTTTTGGTATCTTTACTTGAATGTGTGGAAATTGAGTTAATAAAATTACTTCTCATTTCTTTATTAGTTTTTGTTATTCAATTTGTTCTTATAACCCCAAAAAATCCATATACCCCATCATACAAGGGAGTTGCCCCTCTCAAACGTAGAGAGGAATCAACATTGTTTTGTGATTCTTCAACTGTTGTGAATAGGTTGTTGCTGATCCAAGGGCGAAACAGAGTTATTCAATAAGATTATTTAAGAGAAACAAATCTATTTACCAATAGGGAAAAACCATGGTGGGGGTTATGCCACAAGATTTATTCTCTGTTAAAAGACTAGATAAATGGGAAGACACTTGCCTTCACGAACACTACCTAGAGCTCACTCCTCCAAGAGCCTCACTATCTACAAAAATATTCACATGGTTAACACTGAAAGGTTGAACTAAGAAACAACATCTTCTCCATGCCAAGGGTGAATTCCATTGAAGCTCACAACTCCTCTTCTCTCTGCCCAAACACTTCTTGGTTACCTCTGCATCTTCACATCCTTGGACACATTTACATGACTTCATTACACTTATTTATACATGACATCGACTTTGGAATGAACATCAAAGTTGGTCTTACAATCATCTATCTGGAACATTCTCCAAGATAGGCATTACAAGCAGTTACAATCACAAGACTTGACTTAAAACAAAATGCTACATGCATACCACTACACTGTTGGCCAAACATAGCTGGGACTCAAATCTTCCTCGAACAACATGCCACACTCCATAGAACTTCTCTTAGATCATTCGTAACATGCACCAAGCATTTAGTCAGCCAAGACTGGAAAAAACAATAACACCCAAGGAGAAATCTTCAACTACAAGTTCAATCCTCAATGCGGATGACCAACACAATAGGCACACGATCCAAATACCTCCACAACCACAATGAAATCAACAAGAACAACCACACTAGTTCAAATCACTAGAATCACTTGCATCTTCATACGGGAACTTAAGAACACTAACTGTCATGACTGTCACACTAAAAATATTTCTTGCGGACCTCCAAACCATGAACCACTTGAGTTGAGGATACATACCAACATCCCAAAAATACCTCTAGAACCACAAACCATAATATTCCAATGCAGAGCAATCGAGACCAAATCCCTATCACTGTGTTACCTCTGAATAATTGCAAAACCTAGTTCTACTCAAATGGCCATAACTTCACCAATCCTCCATGCAGACCTCTCAAATCTTAACTGGAGTAGCTTTAGACAATCCTCTACAAAACCCTTGAGTTTGCAGACTCTGATCTTCGTCCCACTGGGACTACAGAGCAATCTACTTTATTGAACTGCACTGTCTTCATTGTCTCTAACAAAGAGATATGTTGACGTCAAAGACAACACATCATAGGCACATATTTGTAACAATTCCTATATGTTCCTATCTGGAATGGGAAGATCAATTGCACACTACTGTGGTTCAATTTCTTCCTAAGGGGAGAAATGTGGTTCTACGTTTGTGGATTATCTTCGCCATACTTCATCAAGCGTCTACGTGCACTACAACATATCTTATGGAGGCTTCCAATTCTCTCTTTGTATCTCCTATTTGGGGGAAATATATTGTACACATGTGATAAATGTTGTCCTAAGGGGGTAATGATATAAGCCCATCCTTCTTCACTTGTTTCCTTTTCATACATTTTGTTTCTCTTTTTGGAGAGGAGTTTTTTCCCACTGGGTTTTCTCCTTTACTCCACTTTATGAGAAACTTTGTACATGGGTGCCTAACATGGCCTAGTAGCCAGGACCCATATTTGTGTATCTCTTGCACTTTAGTGATGTCCCCAAGTATCACTTAAGGGGGGTGTTAGAGTGAATAAATTATCTATTCATTAGACCTTAAGTGTACTTAGGTTGATGAGGTTAGACAACATCTGGTCTAATTAAATGTGCAATCTTTTAGAGGTTAGAGGTTACCTAGTTGTTTGGTTAGCCTCATGTGCATACCTTTTGAGGTTGGAAGACTTTCCATCTCACCTCAAAAGGCACTTTGTAGTCATCCAACACTTGTCACACATGGTTTTTGGTTTGCACATTCCAAGTGATCTAAAGGTTGACACCTATAGGACACTTGTCTACTTGTTTTTGCCACATCATGGGTCACTTGTCAATCCACATACAAGGTGGATTGCCTCTTCCATGCCTATATAATGAGGCATTCTGATGTAAATTTAAGTGAGATCAATAGAATTTTAAGCTCAATTAGGTTCATCAATATCATCAATTTCTTATCTTGAATTATTGATTTCCATATTGTGAGAGTGATTCAAGTGTTGCAGAGCATCCTTGACTATTCCAACATAATGTCACTCAATAAAAAATAACAAAAAGAATAAAATTTGATTAAAAAATAAAAATAAAAAATGATATAAATAATTCTTTTAAAAATATAAAAAAGTTATAGCTTGAATCTACATATAAATTTCTACAAATCATTAATTTACATCATCCTTAAATTCTTGACCATTCCCTATAATTGACACAAATTACAAAATATTGAAAATACTGATTTTGAGCATTTCACTTTGGCCAAAAAGTGGGACACACTATTGTGTTGTCACCCATTAGTTGAATTTCCTCCTCTAATAGCTATTGATAATATTTTTCATGATTCTTTATCTACTATTTACTCTCCTAAATCTGAGCCATCTCTTTAAGACATAGACCCTTATCGTTATATTTCTCCACCTTCCTTGCCTACTACCCCTTCTATACCAATTTCTTTTCTGGAGACTTCCGTATCTATTACTTGTGAGCTATGTCCTTCTAACACTACTCTTATTGATACAATACCCATCTCAACTATTCCCTCTAACTTATACCTCTCACCCTTATATAGAAGATGTTATCAACCCCTCTTATCCCACATTTTATTCTTTCACTCTCTTCCCTCGATCTATCCTATTTCTATGTCCAACTCTTAGAATTTTCAAGATCTAATTTGGATATGTCTCTCCATCCTCCTATTGCTCATTCTACATTTGCATGGCTATGTTCTCCCTTATCACTCGAGATTCTTGTATACCCTTCTCCTATTGGTATGGAAACTTTATCTTTTGATAAATACTATGGACATGGTGATTTTTTGCACCATGTGAGACACTTCTCCACCCTATGCATGTCTCATACATGTGACAACTATGTCTTGGAAAATCTCTTTCCTAATGCACTAATTGATCAATCCTTATACTAGTTTTATACCTTACTTAATAGTTTCCTACACTCCTTTTCTTATGTTGTTCATTCCTTTATTTCTTAGTTTAAGTATAACATGGAAGCCAAAGTCTCTCCTACATGCTTAGCTCAATCCAAAAAGGATATTCATGAATATTTTCAAGGCCTTGATTATTGCTTCTCTTCCTCCTCATGACCTTGTCATACCTCTTTTTTAAGAGAATTTATTGCTCCATAAAAAACATGCCTTTCTTTTTCAGATCTTTTGTTCACTTTTTGACTTAGTTCTTCACTCCATTAAAGTTTATCAAATCCTCCTAGAGAATCCTCACCTTATATATGATGAATCCTTTCCTAGTTGTCCACCCATGGATACCCCTTGTGACATTTCTCCACCTAACTAGCCTTCATCCTATCCATCCAAACCTAAAACCAAGTCCTGGATACAACTCTTGTTAACCCTCTTGAGCATGCATTACCCATTGTCTTAGAATCCAACCTTATAACCCTCCCATCTATCCAATTTAGGCATTCTCCTAAGTGTTGTTCCTCATTGTTCATTTCATATGCATAGCATAGGATGTTTGGCCACTCTACTAGTCATTGTTATGCTCTTAAGTCTAAAATTCAAGATTTTCTTGATGAAGGTGCTATCACACTTTCTTATGATACACCTCTCTCATCTTATCTTGATGACACTAGCCCATTGGTATATGAGACCAAACACATACATGATACATCTCATACTTGTGATACATATGATGTCAACCATTGCACTTCTACTACACAAACTTCTAAAAACTATTATATCCCTACTCCTTCAACAACTTCCCCTATGCCACATGTTGTCACTATGGAGACAATTTCTATTCTTTAAGCCCCTCCTATACCTATTGTAGATGAAACATTGATGTTATTATAGTCCATTGTTGACATTCCTTACAAAACTTTTGTATTAACTTGTACTACACCATACACTATGGAGAAATCTCTTCTTCACTCTCCTTATGAGGTGCACTTGGTTGTATTATCATCCAAATTTAGTGCTATCATTGGTTCATTCCACTCAAACATTTATTCACTTAGTTGTGATGGTACCTATTATGTGGCACACATAGATTTCTTTATTTTCTTGTTTCTATTTATGGTAGCACAATTCAAATGAAACCATTTTCCCTTATATTTGGTAACATTACAACATCTTAATTTTTTTTTCCTCGCCTATACTTTGGGGGAAAGCACAATATAGTTTGCCTATTCAAGGGGCCACATATCATCAACAGTGCAAGCATAAGTCCTACATACATTCTTCCTAAGGACCTTTTTCTTTTACTCTCTCATTTTGTCTACCTTAAAAATCAATTTTATACACTTCTTATATGAAAATATTTGAAGCCTCGTACATACATCTACCATTTGCACATTCTAAAATGCTTACTTAGAATCTATAATTTGTTTTCCTAGGTACAAAGTATGCTTGAACATGGCCACCTTTATTAGGACTACCTAGCAATAGAGAACACTAGATCAACTTGAACCATATCTTAACAACATAGTATGTTAGGATCATGTCTTCATGATTCCTAGTGACAAAGTATGCTAGAACTTGAATCATGCATTTTATTTTAAATAAGTTATCTTCATTTCTCTCAATGCACATTAGTTTATTCTTTCTAAATGATATATTTTACTCATTATATTCTTCCCACCATATAAGATTTCCTCTCTAGTAGTTTTATTATGTACATTATTTTTCTTTTCCATATATATGTTTGTGATGTAATAACTTTTGGAATTAGAAGTGACAACTAAGAGGGGGGCGTGAATCAGTTGTCTTAAAAATTTAATACTTGTAGCAGTTAAATCCTTTTTATTACTTCATTAATAGATTAATAATGTTATCATGAAAAGCAAGAATCAACAACACATAAGCAGAAGTAGAAATAACCCATTTGACACCAAGATTTTTGATGTGGAAACTTAGTTTAGGAAAAACCATGGAGGGGGTTAACCCACAAAGATTATACTCCGTTAAAAGTATTACAATGGAGAATGCACATGCATTCAGGCTCACTGCCCAGAGCTCACTACCTACAATAGGCTCATTGCCTATAGGAAGAAGATTACAATGTGTTTGAAATGATAGTTAGCATATGTTAATGCAAAGATTCAGTTCTAGTTAAGCATAGAATACTGAATTGATACACTTCATCTTGTTTTGCCTTGTTTACTGCTATGCCATTATCTGGAGCTTAGATTTTTTCTTTTTCGCACCCTTTCTCTGCTCTTTTTGCATTTACTTCTTATTCACACACACATACACCTATTCAACACTCAAATCCATTGGCTATATATATATCCACTTCAAGTAATTCAATCACATTTCTATTGGCCTTATGAAGAACTTAAATAATAATACAAGTACTCTATTTTGTCGGCTGAATCCATTTGCCAATAATGATGCGTACAAGAAATAATACTTGAAGATCACCATTCATGTTAGGCACTAACATTATATCCCATACGCAACTCACCAAAACAATTGAATTAGATCCACATAAGGATCTGACACAAGTTAGCCTATTTTTTATTGAACTGTTCTGTCATATTATGACCCAGTACTCATATGCTCACAATTTTTACTCCCTTTATCACCGGAGGATAAAAATCTAGATTTGGATTGCCCTGACAATTGCTATGACTCCTTTAGATCTATAACATACTCTAATTTTCTACCGGAGAGATCCAGACCAAGATACCAGACTCTGTCACATGCTCTGTTTCTGACTACCTAGACTTAGATAAATTCTAATTTTGACTTCCAGTATGAACAAATTAAGTTATGTGGATGAGTGGAATAGTCTTAGTTTCCATCAATGACAACACCTGTCATACGATGCAGTGTCTCTTGCCAATAATCTCCTCCTTTGGCATTGATGGCAACAGTTAGTGAAAAATGACTAAGTGTTACTCCCCCTTACTCTATACTCTTATGCTCTCCATTGATTCCGGAGCTCCCCCTTTGCTGTATTCCTCATTTCTCTCTGTTCTTCACTCCCCCTTTGACATCAATGGTAAAGGATGGGATTCACAAGACAAAATTCTTAAAAATACAGTGCCGCATATGTACACCCAATCATTAAGTTATATTTACATGAACTTGAGAATATTTGCAAAATTATTTTTCAATTTATCAAGTTCAGAGGCCCAACTTATTTTCATACTATCCAAAATTGAGATGTGTGACCCACTCAAAAGAAATGCATATTCTTCTGCCTTCGTCAGATCTAGAGGACCGCTTGTCTGAACTGTAGTTTGAGCTTCTGATAATGCATTAAACATTGTTTCTAACTTGGGGGCAATTAATCCTCAGAGCTCACACATTCTTTTCACAATATTCCCTTTTTCTTTAACAAGCTTCTTTCTTTCATCGATCAAGCTGATTACTTGACATTCCTAACTTGTAGGAGAAACTGTTAGAGGATCAAAATTTTGAGATAGATTTCATAATTTTTGTTCTAGCTCGTTTATCTTCTTCTCAATATCCTTACTGACTTTGGGCCAGGATAGACAAAATTTATATATATCACATCCATCACTTAGAGCATTTTGAATACTTTTATACTGATACCAAGTATCATCCTATCATTCCTTATTAGGCTCTTTATTTCACTAAATTTCTTATCCAAAAATTCACTTCTAACTTTAGTTTCTGCAGACTTCTCAAAAGAATCAAAATGTGTACTTACAAAATTTACAAGATTCTTCAGATGTCCAAAGGGAGAGTCATATGGGTTCTTCTGGAGGGTTGGTATTATCTTCTCCAATACTCTGGTTGCAAGACCTAGCAGATCACTATCGTCAATGTCAGATTTGAACATCTATTCTCTTGCCTTGGCTTGTGTGAAGGATTATATTTTCATTACTTGAACCAGAGAGAGAATCTAGATTGATCGGTCCTTGAAACAACTCTGGTTCATCAAACTCAATAATTTCCTTACCTAGGAGACCTTTTACTGCATCTGCAGTGTATCTTGCCACAATTCTTGAACCACCTTCCTTTCCTTGAGATTTGTCAATGTTAGTATCAGGACTGATTTGTTTATATGCATCAACATTTGCACCATCTTCTTCTATTTTATCTTCCTTACTTTCTTCTTTCTCTTCCTCTACTTTACCTTTCACTATTCCATCTACATGCAAATTCTTTTTTGTGTCCTTACCATCTAAAATCTGTTCAGAAGGATTTTGTGTAGCAATAGTAATCTCAACACTGTCTTCTTTTCTAGATTGATCAAGAGAAGTTGGAGTATCTCTTGCATCATCAGTTTGGTCTACCATCTCTATATCTTCTTTGTTTATTTGTTCCTCTTCTAGAACATAGGAGTCATCAACCTTGATTTGCTTCTCATCAGTTTCCATCTTTTCAACAGTCAGGATTGATGAATCAATCTCATCACCATTCTCCTCCTCAAAAAATGGAAGATTGTGTCTCTTCAATGCACTTAGAAGTATTTCCTGTGTTTCTTTAACTATTTGGTCCAATTCTCCAAGCATTAGTTTGTTCATTCTCTTCTTGCTCCTGAATTCATCCTTCACTTCTTTGAATATCACACTCATTTGGACTTGAGTGATCTGAAGACATAGTTTTATTAGTACATGCTCTCTAAGCTCCATATCCTTGCTTTTTGCATTTTCTTTCCTCAACTCCAAAATGTTCACAAGACTTGGAGGGATCTCAGAAGTTATTTTAATCAGGGCCTTATTATAAATATTCAGATATCTAACAGTTGGTTCCTCCAACACCCTCTTATCTATGTCACTGTATTCATCATAAAATTTAGTCATGGGTTTCAAATTTGCATCCACAGTGACTGATTTTATTACATCTTCTATGGAGATTGTGGGCTTCTCAACATATGTATTTGTCTTCTTCCTTTTGTTTGTATTTTTGCTTTCGGAGGGCTTCTCCTTTGTCACTTTGGCAGTTTTTGTTCCAGAGGCTTTCAACACCTTTACCTCAGCATTAGAATTTGTTCTTTCTTCATCAACTTTTGTGCTCTTATAGGTTCTTGTGGCCTTTGTTTTCACTCTTTTTCCTTCTTTACTGGATGATTTGCCTTTCGGTATCTTGGGATTGGCAGGTTTCAAAGGAATAGGGATAGAAACAGAGCTTCTAGTAGTCCTTGATGTGGAGGATCCTACCAGAGCACTTCCTTGTTTCTTATTCTACTTCTCCTTCTCAGCCTTTTCAGTTCTCTCCCTGAGTTTCCTTATAGCTTCCTTTGTGAGACCTAAATTCCTGGCCAACTACTCAACTTCTTTTCTTAATTTTCTATTGGTTTTAGGTTCTCTAAGCTCAACATGCAGTTTTAAACTTAGCTCCTCATATGTCCCAAATCTTTCAACTATTGTGTCTTGAAGTTTGCTTAGAAGATGTTGAGCATATATATTCAAGATTTTTCCATCTATTTCATACCCCATGGGCATGATCCGGACGGTTCTAGGTTTCATTGCTTCCATTAGGCACTGATCAGTGTCAACCATAAAACATATTTCATTATTGTACTTCTCAATAATTGATTTAGGATTCTTTTCCTTGAATACATCATACTTTGAAAATTCTTGAAGTATCCCCAGATTGAAGTTTTCTGAGCTTTATAATCACTAATGCTGCGAAGATGATTTCTGATTTGAATGGAAACTAGCTCATCATTAGTCCATTGAACACCCTTTACTCCAGGTACTTCATTCATATAGTAGAAAAACAAGAATTTAGAACCAATGTACCATATTTAAAAGTGTTTGTCTTATCTTTCTTGATTTTGTTCAGGTTTTCAATTAGCTAGTTCTATAATAGCTCACATAGGTCATAATCTGCATTCTTCTTCAATATTTGATATCCTACATATATGGCAGTTTTGGAGACTGAATTCTCTCTGCTAGAGTGATAGATCTTGTAGCCAATCGCCATGGAAGAAAACTTTGCATCTGGTTCTATAATGTCATTTATGGTCATTGCCCTCTTGTCAAACTTTGCACCAGTTGCATCAGTAACAATTTGGTTTTTCACAGATTTGAATATGGGTAATCCACCAACTGAGTTTAACCTAGTCACAATTATGATAACATCCTTGGTAATCTTGAATGGTTTCAATAGCCATATGAATTCACCATTCATCTGACTCAAAACATACCAGACCCACTCATCTTTATCAAATGTTGGAAACCCCATAATCTGAATAAAATGTTTATCAAGTAGTGCCTTATACTCTAGTTTAAGGTTGTGATATTCATCCCTGAGAAAACTCTCAAACAAATCTACATACCTTGAGTCCACAAATTCATTTATGTTCACATGAATATAAACCCTAATATCTTCAATATGTAGCCCACCATACATAACACTTGAAAAAGCACCTAATAGGTCAACTTCTATAGGTTTGTGTAGATGTTTCTTGAATTTGGGTTGACACCTTTTAGTAATGTCAATGACCAAAGGTGTATCCATTGTAAAAAGATTATAAGTTCAAAGCTTTGCAAATAAATACATTTTTCACAACATTAGGGTTGACAGATAAATTCATTGATCGCACTTCAATTCCTTGTAATCTTAGCTCAGACACTATTCTTCTTGCTTTCTCCAAGTGCAAAGTGCTTCAAATGAGGAGTGAACACCTTTTTATGCTCCACAAAACCTAATTTGCCTTTGTAATAAATGCTCTATCCTAACTTTGCTCGATTACTTAGTTGCTTGAACAGTTTTTCATGAATCACTCTGCAAATTTCCATATCAACATCTTTTCTTCTAGAAATCCTTCCAAAAGTTTTGAAACAATTCAAAATATCTTCTCTTATTGTGCTAGATCTAGGCACCCAGTTACTGGCTGGGGGATTTTTATTTTCAATGCAGCTCCCCCTGAGCCAGCGCTCCAAATTAATTCCTAGAGGAATTATCAGCACCTGATTCTAGTGTGGACTCATTACAATTGTTCTCAATTGTTTTCTTAACCCATGTCTTGCTCATTTCATTCTAGATCTCATTCACATCAATTTTTCCTTTGCCTTTGTCTTGTCTCTACTCATCCAATTTTCTGTTTGCCAAACCTCTTCTTTCATTATTCCTACTTCTACAAAATCTTGCAATATGACCAGATCTATTGCAATTAAAGTAAGCAACATTTCTTTGCTTATATGCTTGATTTCCTCTTGATTTGCACTGATTAGCCATGTGCCCATATCCATTGCAAGTAAAGTAGTAACCATTGAAAGAGTTGCCATTTTCTCTAGAGTTATTCATTATCATACTTCTACATTCATTTGATATATGACCATACCTCTTACACTTGAAGCATTAACTGGAGAAGGATGGACCATTTTGATTTACTCTGCTTCTGTACTGAGTAGCTCTATGACCAAATTTATTGTAATTAAAATAGTTTCCATTGAATGATGGATACCTTTGAGCATTAGGTTGTCTTACTGGAGGTCTTCTAGGTCTATTTCTCCCATTCCTTGGTTGAAAATTTCTTTGTCCGGATCCAAATCTTTAACTTCTCTCATATCCAAGACCATGCTTATCATTAGCCTTTTTCTATCCTTCAAGCAGTGCTTCAAGTTTATCTAAGCTTATCTTGAACTTCTCCTTGTATTCATTTGTAGCTTCTAGGTCATGTATGAGAATAATAATTTCCTTTCAAGTTCTCTCTCATTGTCTCTACTTTCTTGTAGATTAGACTCTAGGAGGCTAGCAATTCCATCCAATATGTAGCATTCTTTAGTTCTTTCTTTTAGATTTTGATTCAGGTCTTCTTCAAGTTTATTTCTATCTTCAATTTCTTTGGTTAGCCTCATCACCCCAGATTCCATCTCATGTTTTAGGACAACAACTTCTTTGGCTAACTTCTCACATTCCTTTGTCTTCTCTTTTAGAGCCTCATCCTTCTTGTTGTTCTCATAATGATTTCCCAGTTGAAGAGGTTGTTCCTTCCTCTTCTCATTGGATTTTCTCAATTTTTCTTTTAACATCTCAATGAAGTCTTCAGCATTTTTGAGATTCTCTTGCATCTCTTGAACTTCTTCTCTGGACTGCTCAAGATCTTCTAGAGCAAGATTAAGTTGTCCTTGGAGGTTATATTCATCCATTTTACTGCCTTCCTAGATCTTCCTCAAGTTGTTAAACATTTTCAAAGTAACCAAGCTCTGATACCAATTGTTGGAATTAGAGGTGACAACAGAGAGAGGGGGGTGAATCAGTTATCTTAAAACATTAATACTTGCAGCAGTTAATTCCTTTTTACTACTTCATTAATAGATTAATAATGTTATCATGAAAAGAAAGAATCAACAACACACGAGTAGAAGTAGAAATAACACATTTGACACCAAGATTTTTGACGTGGAAAGCCAGTTAAGGGAAAAACCACAGTGGGGGTTAACCCACAAATATTATAATCTATTAAAAGTATTAATAATGGAGAATGCACATGCATTTGGGCTCACTACCCAGAGCTCACTGCTTAAGTAAAGGCTCACTACCTACAGTAGGCCCATTGCCTATAGGAAGAAGATTACAATGTGTTTGAATTGATAGTTTTCATCTGCTAATGCAAAGATTCAATTCTGGTTAAGCATAGAATACTGACTTGATACACTTCATCTTGTTCTGCCCTGTTTACTACTTTGCCATAATCTGGATATTAGATTTCTTCTTTTTTGCACCCTTTCTCTGCTCTTTTCGCATTTACTTCATATTCATACACACACACACACAACTATTCAATGCTCAAATCCATCAGCTATATATATCCACTTCAAGTAATTCAATCACTTTTCTGTCAGCCTTATGAAGAACTTAACTAATAATACAAGTACTCTGTTTTGTTGGTGAAATCCATGTGCCAATGATGATGTGTAATATAAATAACACCTGAAGATTACCATTCATGTAGGCCACTAACATTGTATCCCATACATAACTCACCAAAACACTTCAATCAGATTGACATAATGATCTAACACAAGTCGGTCTGTTCTTTACTGAATTGTTCTATCATATTATGACCTGGTACTCAGATGCTCATAACTTTTACTCCCTTTGTCACCAGAGGATAAAATTATAGATTTAGATTGCCCTAACAATCCTTATGACTCATTTAGATCTACAGCATACTCTGATTTTCCACTAGAGAGATCTGGACCAAGATATCGGACCCTATCACATGCTCTGTTTCTAGCTACCTGGACTTAGATAAATTTTGATTTTGACTTTCGGTATGAACAAATTAAGTTATGTGGATGAGTGGAATAGTCTTAGTTGCCATCAATCACAACACCTGTCATGCAAAGTAGTGTCTCTTGCTAACAATAACATGTTTGTGTTGTTGGTGTTGCGGGTTTTTTTGGTTGACATTTTTTTTGCAAGTATTATTTTAGAGGCATGAATTTCTCATCTAAAGATTGTTACTATTCTTTTTATGTATCCTCCAAATGTTCTTATTTTCTATTTTTTATTTGTTACTTTAGTGTAGCTTTATTGCCTAGTGACACAAGCCTAGTAAAGTGGGGGCAAAATGTAAGGTCAAATATTACATATCCTACAATTTTTACACTACAAATTATCCTATTTTTAGTGTTCACATTCCTTATCATGTTTTTAGGATTCATTTATCCCAGCCTTGGCCTCTACCTCACTCCTATTTTCAATATGGTCTTATATTCCTACATGTTGAAGTCTTTTTAATGTGTTTGTAAATGTTCTTTGTGTCTTTGTGATGTTCTATTTCTATTTTCTAAATTTTTTAGCCGTGTTGTACTTGAATGTTAACATGTGTGCTCTAAAAGGAAGCTAGGTGGGCGAAAATCGCTTCCTACACTAATCTAATGAGGAGAGGGCTATGCAAATTCAAATTAATCCTTACAACTACAATAACATAGAACATCTAAATGAGATATTGTAGCAATACACAAGAACCAGAAAGAAAACAGAAGAAGAGAGACAAAGATTTACGGTGGGGAAAACCCTTATCGGGTGAAAAACCCCACACTCAGAAACCTACACAATGTATTAACAAATATGAAAGTTGTTTACAATACAATTGTAATGCAAGCTTCAATGGCCTTTGACACTTTTGTTTGGAGTCAATCCAGTAGCATAACAGTACCTATAAACCTATGATACTACTCCCTCTCCAAGCACCTGATTATATAGAAAATACAAGGCAAGATTGGACCTATCTTGGGATGAGCGTCCAACTTGCCCTCATGGCCTAAAACCCATGCCTAAGGATACTTAGTCAACATTGTAGAATGTTCCTGACACTTGTCCACAACTCCCATCCCAAGGAGGTCACCTATTTCCAAAATGGGCTATGACAGATGCTCTTACGACACTTACGATCATCATAGAATCTGTCATAGTGGTTACAACATATAGCTATAAGCAAATCTATCATACACAGGCTATAAATAGAATATTCTCTAACAACATGTCATAGTCCACATTGGGGCACCCAAATATGCCTTTTTCAAAGATGCTTCATGACACATATCTTCATCTGTCTTACATGCTTCTATTTCTGACTCTTACATGTCATAACTTCATCATAGGAATCTGTCATAGCTGTTTCAGTCAAACATTCCCTTACACAACATGGAAGATGCTGACACATGGACAAATGCTCCTACCACAAAGTGGGATTCCTATCTCCTCATGTGAAGACAAAATTACAAGTTGTCATATTCCATGTAGGATTGACACATCACCGTGCCACATCCCACAATATGACAATATGGAATTTACAAATATTTACAACATAGGTAATTAATTAATATATACAAACATAAATAATGCAAGGAATTACCAAGGTTGAGACACCTTAATTCCCAACATTCTCCTACTTGTCAAACACCTTGTAAGAGCCAATAGAATAAGAGGATTTAACTGCTATAGGACGAGTGGCCCATAGACTCCGAACACCATCTGAATGTCTTTGTGCCGACTAGTTTTGTTAATACATCTACAACATTCTTCAAAGTATCTACCTTCTCCAAATTTACCTTTCCATCCTCAACCATGTCTTGCACAAAGTGAAACTAAACATCAATGTGCTTTATTCTAGCATGGAAAGTTGGATTCTTCACAAGGCAAATTACACTCTGACTGTCACAACTGATCATGATCTGACCTGCATCAACACCAATATCTGAACACAATCTCTTAAGCCAAATGGCTTCCTTACAAGTATGAGTTGCTACATATACTCATCTTCTATTGTGGACAAAGCAACAACAGGTTGTCGCTTACTCATCCAGCTAATAGCACCACCAAACAGTGTAAACACATAAGCACTAGTGGATCTCCTGCTATCAATCCCACCTATCCAATCTGAATCCACAAATCCATGAATATCAATAGAATGCGGAGGTCCTATAACATTACCATGATAGCATATGGAATACTCAAAAGTACCCCTCAAATATCTAAACACTTGCTTAACTGCATCCCAATGAACCCGTCCAGGAGTAGCCATAAATCAACTAAGGACTCCCACTACTTGTGCAATGTCTGGTCTTGTGCAGACTATAGCATACATCAAACTACCAACAACACTTGCATAAGGTACTCTACGCATGTCCTCCACCTCACTAGGAGATTTTGGACAATCCTCAACAGACAACTTTGTCCCCAAAGAAACGGGAACACACAATGGTCTACAATCTGCCATGCTAAACCTTTCTAACACGATCTTCACATACTTACTCTAGCTTAACGAAAGTTTTCTGTTGGTTCAGTCTGTTCTAATTTCCATTCCTAGAATGTACCTGGCTACCCCTAAATCTTTCATTTCAAACTATCTTGACAACTGAGATTTAAAATCAAAAATATATTCTTACCCTTCCCAATGAACAAGATATCATCAACATACAGTGCAACAATGAGAATATGATCACCATCAAACTTATAATATACACAGTTACCCAATTTTGATCTAACAAATCTAATTGAGAACACAAAGGCATCAAACTTCAAGTACCATCTCCTAGGGGAATGCTTCAAACCATACAAAGACTTCTTAAGTTTGCAAACCAAATTTTCTTTACCTTTCACCATGTAATGCTCTGGCTGTGACATGTAGATTTCTTCCTCCAAATCACCATGAAGGAAAGTTGTCTTCACATCCATCTATTCTACCTCTAAGTCATAAGCTACTACAAGAGACAATAGGAATCGAATGGATGTCAGCTTTGCAATGGGAGAGAAGATCTCACCATAATCTATACCCTCCACTTGTGAATACCCCTTCACAACCAATCTGGCCTTATACTTCTCAACACTACCATCTGCACCAAATTTATTCTTGAACACCCATTTGTATCCAATGGGTTTCCATCTAGGAGGCAAAGGCACTAAGTCCCAAGTTTGATTCTTTTCCAAAGAAGCCATTTCATCCTCCATGGCCTCCTTCTAGGAACTTACATCTTTCATGTCCATAGCCTCTGATACAATTCTAGGTTCATCACTATTAGTAAGCAAAGCAAAAGCACAACTAGAATCAAGCAATGTAAAACCAAACCTTTCAGGTTGCTTTCTTATCCATGTAGACCTCCTCAAGAGATGAGGTTGAGGTTCAACTTCTTCATCTAAGCTTTCAGAGCTGCTAGAGCTATCCTCATCATTAGGTCCAACATTCTTGTTTTGTTCAGTCTTCTCAGGGGTAGTAGGAAACTGAACAACATCCTCTTTCTTTTCTTTTTCTTCTGGCTATAAAACAATGGAAGAAGGTGTAAGCTCTCTGAAGATGACACTTCTTCTATACAATACCTTTTCAGCCACAGGGTCTGAAAGCTTGTATCCTTTCACACTGACACCATAGCCAATGAAGATACACTTAACAACCTTGTTCTCTAATTTTGATCACTTCTCCCTAGGCACATGTGCATATGCCTCACAACCAAAAACATGAAGATGCCTTATTGAAGGCTTTCTACTAGACCACACCTCCATGGGTGTATTTCCAACAAGAGCTGATGTAGGAGATCTATTAACAAGATAGCAAGTAGTGGCAACAACTTCAGCCCAAAACTTTTGTTCTAGGCCAGTTCTACTAAGCATACTCCTAGCCTTCTCCATCAGTGTCTTGTTCATCCTTTATTCAACTCCATTTTACTGCGGGGTGTATGGAGTTGTCTTATGTCTTTCAATCCCAAGTTCCCTGTAATATTTATCAAATTCTATAGAACAAAACTCACCACCATTGTCAATTATCAAACACTTAATCTTTTTACCAGACTAATATTTAGCAAAGGCCTTAAACTCCTTAAACTTACTATAGACTTTAGATTTGCTTCTAAGAAAATAAATCCATGTCCTTCTACTGTAATCATCTATGAAAGATACAAAATATACATATTTTGATAATGAAGGAACATTAACAAGACAAAATACATCAGAATGAACAAGGTCCAACACACCAGAAGACTTGTGAGAACTCAAATAAAACTGAACACAGTTTTGTTTCCCATAAATGTAATGTTTGTAAAAGTCAAACTCAAGATTACAATCATCTAACCCCTCAAAAAGATTTTTATTTTTCAGGGTATGCAAACCCTTATCACCAATGTGGCCAAATCTCTTATGCCATAACATTGTCTTTTCAGCAAGAAGTTTAACTTCCAAGGCATGATTACAAACATCAAAACTAGAAACTATAGATCTCTTAACTGCTTGTTTAGATGGTGGGGATGAAGTGACTTCTGTCCTCTTCCTTGAATCAAAAGAACTATTGCATTGTGAAATGCATGCCTCCACCTGAAATAGAGTACCTCTCCTAGTACACTTAGCAAGCACCATAGCTCCTCTAGTCACCTTGCATCCTTCTTTCGAAAAGACAACCTGCACACCTACATCATTCAACATAATTATAGAAAGTAGGTTCCGTAGTAAGCCTAGGATATGTATAACACTAGATATCCCCTTCACTTGACCATCTGGGAATCAGATAGAGACTCTTCCATGACCAACAATCTTCAGATGAGAGTCATCACCCAAGTACACCTTTCCACCATCGAACTCCTCATACTTAGTAAACCAGTCTCGATGCAAGGTCATGTGGAATGATGTACCAAAGTCAATTAGCCACACATCATAAGATGCATGGGTTGCCAAGGCTGCGATGAAAGCATCACCATCATCTTGTGATTTATCATAATCTAAATCTGGGGTCTTCTTCTTCTTTTTCTTTTCTTCTTTGCATTCCTTTCAAAAATGCCTAGATTTACCACAGTTCCAATAGATAGCCTTGGACTTTCCAAGAGATTTGGATCTCCCATGGGATTTGGATCTGCCCTTCTCAGCTTTCTTATCCTTCTTTTTCCCTTTCTCCTTGGGTCTTCCACAAACTGCAAGAGCCTCTTTGGCTACATCATAAAACTTTCTCCGCATCTCTTCGGATAACAATGAAGAAACCACTTCATCCATTTTGAATGTGGATGTGGTGCTTCCAATAGCCATGACAAGGTGATCCCATGAGTCCGGCAAAGAACAAACCAAGGTCATACATCGATCCTACTCCTCCATCTTCACACCAATAGATGTCAATTTTGCAACCAACATGTTAAAAACATTCATATGTTTAGAAATGGATCCTTTGTCCTCCATTTGAAGAGAATACAACTTCTTTCTCAGAAAAAAGTTTATTAACCAGGAATTTGGCTTGATACACATCTCCCAACTTCTTCCAAAGCAAGGTTGTAGTTTTCTCCTCATGAACATTTAACTACATGGAATCAGCAAGACTAAGTCTTATGAGACCCTTAGCCTTTTGATCCTTGAGATCCCACTCATCTTGTGACATTGCAGCTAGTTTAGTTCCATTAACACTTTCCCAAAGGTCTCAGTCTACAAGCATGTCTTCCATCTTGAGCTTCCATAGCTCAAAATTAGTGCCATTGAATTTCTCCAATTCAAATTTTCTTGATGTGCTTGGCATCTCCTTGCTGCAATATAATTCATAATACTCTACATAGACTCTCACTCAACTTAAGATCAGCTCAAAAAACCACTACCCAATAGCTAAGACCAAAACTGGCCAAACCAACAGAGATCAGTACAAACCAACGGGCAGAAGTTGCTTTGGATTCTGCTGACCTGATGATGATATCAAATGTGCCTTCTAAGCAACTGAACCCTAGTAAAGAAGTTGCGGCCCTTAAACTAAAATGGTTAGAAATCTCAATTAGTGAAAAAAGAAAAATAGTTCTATTTTCATAACCATTGGAGGACATGGTTAGTAAGTGTCTAGGAAAGACTCCTAAATCCAAAAAGCTGAAAAGCACATCTAAGGTGGACATTGACCCTCATACAGGGAATTGGAGTGTAGAAATAGCCCGGTCGACAACTGATGAAGAAGTTCAAGATCCCATAGTTTAGGACTTCGCAATAGAGAGAATAGACCTTGGGACTGCATCACATACTGTGGATGTGCATCATTTAGAAGCATCTATCAAAAAGATATTCAGCCATGGCTGGAAGGATGAAAAAGATAAGAGGGAGTTGAAAAAAACTTTACGATCGATGGCAGAGTATATTGAAGCCATTCATAATCCAAATCCACAACCTGTTTCACAACTACCCCTCTCTTTTGACTGAAAATCTCCTGTCAATCAGAAAATGTCAGATCAGATACACAGGAACAAAATGGTGACCAAAGTGTTTAGTGATTGGTTGGATAATATCATCCAGAAAGGTACAAAATACATTAATGAATTGAGAAGTGTATATGATGAAACCATGGCTACTATTGAAGATTTGAAAACGTAAAATGCTTCATGGGTAAAAGATGAGGGGAAGTGGATGAATGTGATCAATCAAATTGATGAAGTTCAGAAGTATGGGGTAACAAAGTTTTTGTCAGAAAAGAATATCAAAGTCTGAACTATAATATACTGTATGTAAGCAAAAGAAACATCGAATGGAGAAATTCAGTATCTTGTCAAGGATAGATTGAATTCACAAAAAATGATTAAAGAAATAACTGAGTTCACTCAGTCCTTACAAAATGATTTGAAATACATTGATGTGAAATATATAAAAGATGATGGGGAGCTGGAAAAGGATATCGATACTGTGGTTCAATCCTTCAGAGAGAAAATTAGTTTTGTTAAAGAAAATGACAAACTATTAACCAAAGATTTCTCTTGGATATCAAAGGTAGAATCACTTCTTCACCTCTATGTCGATGCACTCCCAGATAACGCAGAGAAAGTGGCAAAAATTCAAAGAGAGAAGGATGTTTGGAAAGCAAGGGTTAAACACATTGGCATTCCTAACTTCTCAAAAATCTAGGAATTTGTTACTACATTTCAGGAATGGAAGGTCCAACATGTCTCCTCAGTTGAACAAAGCAAATCCGGAGATTCTAATCCACTCCCCTAGTCATAATCTTGCTTGCATAATCTCTTTATTCAGTTATTTAGTTGGAATTATGCTTAAAACTTTGCCTTTCAATGTGCTTGTATGAAACTAAATCCCGTGTGGGTCAGAGTTTGTTTTAACTCTGGGTTTAAAAGAAGAGTTAATTAGGGTAACTATATATATGTTTTTAGTTGTTAAAGCTGATATACAACAAGTTAAGAAGAATATATAGGAAATTTTGGAGCTAAACTTTTATGTTTTACAATATATGTGATGTTTGTCTGAAACATTTTCATTTGTGAATGAGAAGGAGAAACTATTGCTGCAGTCTTAAATCTGTGCATTTAAGTTATTTGAAATCGGGTTTCTGTGTGAACTCTTCTTTCATTGGATAACTCATCATATATGTTTTATCATTTATTGGTTCAGCAATATACATGTTTATATATATGATTATTATTGAAGATGGAATCTGTGTATTCTATCGCCAAATGATGTTATAAAGAAGGATATCACATTCATAGCATGATGATGTATGGATGTTAGTCTACCTTTAATACTTTCTAGTTAAAAGTGTATTTGAATGATTAGAATAATTTGAATTCATTGAAGATTTAAAAGGGAACTGTACCTTAATTCAAAGGGGAATTATTCTTGATAGTTCACCCATTTGTTGTTTAACTTATTTGTTCTTGAAAGAAAGGGTTATAGAGTTAGAATAAAACATTTTTAGACTAGGAGAAATATGTTAGCCAATAGTTTTTGGTGACTCTACTAGGGATCGAAGTCATTTGTTGAAAGATTGGTCACCTTAATATGAAGAAACAATGGTGCTTCCACATGAAAATATAATTCCTGTTCTACAACCTAATCTTGGTTTTTAAGATGAATAGGAAGATATAATTGGTTAGTTAAATACTCTTGCATGGCGCACTCATTGAAATATTGATGATTATCAAAGGGCAAGCCGAGTGTTAGAAAAGGAAGAAGAATTGGCTGATAATTTAAGATTGCTGTTACTCAGACAAAGGAGGAGGCAAGCAGAAAACATAGTAAGAAATCAAGCCCTTGAAGTCTGAAGATGTCAAGAATAGCTTAGAAACCAATAACTACCTATCTAATTACAAAATCATAAACTAGATTCTAGAAGATACACAAGGTCTTTGAGGAGAGAGGGAGTTAAAGATCCTACTTTTCAAATGCTGCAAAGCCTAAATTTTCCTTACATTGCTTCTCCCATTAGAAGAGCTAGAAGTAGACCTCCTAATCCTCCTAAACCCTTTACATCCTCTGTCTGTCAAGCCTTAACTCTTTCTTGTACTATCATTCCCTCTACTATAATCTTTCTACCAATGGCTCAACCTTGGGGAACAACTATAGGACCTCTAAATTCAGGAGCTAACCTGAACCCTTTGCCTAAAAATGCAAGGGAAAACTTACCTAAATTTAATGGAGATGGAAGACAATCACCAGAAGAGCATGTGAGTGCCTTGCCGCAGCATGTGGTGTGTTAGGTGTGCAACATCAAGATGTAGCCATAAGGCTTTTTGTCCAAACTCTAACTGATACTGCAGCATAATGGTTCTATCATTTGTCTGACTCTTCAATTACAAGCTAGAATGATATAAAAACTACATTCAAAAATAGATTCAAAAGCACAGAAGATGAACATTCCCTTCTTGCTCAATTAACCCAACTCAAGAAAGAAATTCACAAGCCTATAAGGGAATTTATAGCCAAATTCAATAGAATTGTGCACAAAATTACAAATGCTAAGAGACCAACTCCTGAGAATCAAAAATGTTTCTTTATCAATTCTATGCCCCTGATATTAGTTTCCATCTTAGAAGAGGTGTAGTTGCTGATTTAGAGATCGCACAAACCTTGGCAGTTGGATTAGAAGATGATCTTCTTATGACTGGAAAATGGAAGAGAGAAGTCCAAGTACCTAATGCTCATCCCTCATCCTCTATAGATCATGTGGTTCAAAGGCTAGTTAATGATATGATCACTTTAAAAAGATAGATGCCTAAGGTTAGTACTTCATTTCAACAACCATACCAAGATATTGGCAGGAGAAATTTTAATCAATGGATAAATACTGGTAGGACATTGCCACTTACATCAGCACAACCAAGGTTAACTATTGAAGCTCCACCTGGGAGAGGAAATATGTGTGCCTTTCATTTGATTACTGATCATGATGGAAATTCTTGTCTGGAGATGCTTATATATGCTCAAATGGCCGCTACTCAAGATGTATTAGGAGAGATTACTAAAGAAAGGAACTTTGAGGAACTTGGTGACTCTGAAATACACTTCCTAGAATATGAATCAGATTCAGAAAGAGGAGTTGAAATATTGGTTACTCTTGAAGATCCTTCATGTGCTGTGCTTACCAAAAGTCAAAAGAATCCAAGATTTTCTAATACTCATGAAGTGCCTGTTAAAGGTAAGGAACCTCTAATTAGAACCTCTGATGCTTCTCCACCTAAGTCACCCACACATACTCCTAAAATGGCTCTCACTTCATCTAATGATACTTCTTATATGACCGATATGAAGCCTAACCCATTTTATGTTTCTTTATTCATAAATGGCCATAAACTCAGTAATTGTATCATAGACTCAGGTGCTTCTGATAATATTATGCCTTCTTCTATAGCCAAAGCCCTAGGCCTATCCCTTACAAAAACATTTGGTAGGTGTTACTCCATGGATGATAAACAGATTTCTTTGCTTGGACAAATCAAAGATGCGCGAGTTGCTCTCGCAACCTATCCTGATAAAAGAGTAAAGTTGACTATCTTGGTAGCAGATATTCCTGCTAGTTATGGGATGTTGTTGAGCAAGAATTTTTACAAAGATTTAGGTGGGTAGATTAAATTGGATTGGTCAGAAGCTATTATTCTAGTGGGAAAGTAGAAAGTTAAGCTATAACCTGAACCTAAATGCAAGTTTACTGTATATCCTTCTGATGATCCTAAGTCTCAGATTCTATTTGAAGAATGTGAATTTGGTATCTATTTTCTCTCTTTTGAAGACATGAAGGAAGAATCCATCCCAAAGTCTATTCATTTAGATGATCTATGGACCATGGAATTTGATGGTAGTTGTGGTAGCATTGGTTCAGGAGCAGGGGTTGTTTTGATCTCACCTGAAGGTAAAATTTTTCCTTACTCTTTCAAGTTAGAATTTAAAAATACTAATAGCACTATAGAGTATGAGGCTCTATTGCTTGGGTTAAATGAAGCCAAAGGAAAAGGTGTAAAGATACTCAAAGCAAAAGGAGATGCTGAATTAATTGTTAAACAAGTGAGAGGCATTTTTTTAGTTAAAAATGAAAGATTGAGACATTACAGGAACAGAGTTTGGGATGAGATAGAATATTTTGATGCCTTCTCTATTGAGGTAATTCCCAGAGATCAGAACACATGGGTGGATTCTCTAGCAGTATTAGCTTCTCTTCTTCTCCCACACCCTGATTTCAAAAAGGATTCATATAGAATAGAACTGGTCTACCGTCCTAATGTCCTAGATAATACTAAAAATTGGCAAGTTTTTGAGAATGATAGGCAAATCAAAAAATTCTTGGAGAATGCTGAGATGTTCTTGGGGACTTATTTTGAAGGTTCTGAAGCAGAATGTAAAGAATTAAGTCCTGATCTAGGGATTGATTCAAAGGATGATGTAATTCAGTTGAAGGGAAACAAAATTGCTAAAGGGCTGGTCTCTCTAGAACATTTGTTCACTCGACAAGATGAATATACCAAAGGAAAACTTGTTTAGAATATTGACAAATTGGGGGATTATGAGAAAATAAACATTAGGAGTGAAACTGATCCTAAATGGATTTCTATTGGTAGGCGTTGCTTTCCAGAGGAGAAAAACAAATTGATTAATCTATTGATTAGGTATAAGGATGTCTTTGCTAGGTGCTATGATGACCTAAAGGATTTTAGGCATGGGCAGTTTCAACATCATATTCCTTTGAAAACAAATGCAACCCCATTCAGACAAAAGTTGAGAAACTATAACCCAAAGGTTGCTGAGGCCATCTTTAAGGAGATAAACAAAATGTTAAAGGGTAGGATTATTTATCTGATTCATCACTCCACCTAGGTGGCAAACATTGTCCCAGTACGTAAAAAGAATGGAGAAATAAGAATCTACATTGATTTCAAGAATTTGAACCAAGCCAGTTTGAAAGATAATTATCCCTTACCTGTGATGGATCACATTTTACAAACAATTGCTGGGTTAGAAATGATGTCCATGTTAGATGGGTTCTTAGGTTATAATCAAGTAAATGTAGCTACAACCGATCAACATAAAACTACTTTCACCACACCCGGGGAACTTTTGCTTATAACCGTATGCCCTTTGGTTTGATTAATGCTGGTGTAACTTTTCAATAGGCGATGAATTCATCCTTTAGATATCTAAAGGATATAATTATTGTCATTTGTCTTGATGATTTGATTGTTTTCTCTAGAAAAAGAGAGGATCATCTAAAAGATTTAGAGATCATTTTGCAAAGGTGTCAGAGTCATGGGATATCTCTTAATCCTAAGAAGTCAATTTTCTATGTAACAGAGGGCAAGTTAATCAGACACTTAGTTTCAAAGGATGGAATCAAGATTGATCCAGAAAGGGTTAGAGCAATACAAGAGATAAGTCTCCCTTCTAATAGGACTAGAGTTAAATATTTCTTTGGCCAGATTAATTTCCTTAGAAGGTTCATTCCTAATTTTGTTGAGATTACAAAACATATTGTAGGGATGATGAGTGAAAAATAGGCATTTAAATGGAATGAAACTACTAAGAAAGCATTTGAAGATATTAAAGAAGCAATTGCACAAACACCTACCCTGGTAAACCCTAATTTCCAAAAAGATTTTATTGTTTATTGTTATGCTTCAGAACATACCATGTCTAGTATCTTACTATAGAAGAATGAATTGAATGTAGAAGCCCCAATAGCCTTTACGAGTGTTCCTCTTAAGAAGCATGAACTTAAATATTCTTTAACTGAGAAGCAAGCTTTCCTTGTGGTAAAGGCTGTCAAACAATTTAGATATTACATACTACATTCTCATTCAGTTGTATTTGTGCCTAGTTCCATTGTAAAAAGCATTCTTACTCAACAAGATGTTGGGATGAACAATAGAGCAACATGGGTTGCTAAAATTCAAGAATATGACTTGGAGGTTAGACCAACCAAATTAGTTAGAGGTCAAGGTCTGTGCAAATTGATTGCTGAAAGTAAGGAAGAAGAAGAAGAAGAACTTCCCAACATCTTATTGGTAAGTTTACAAGATCCATGGTTCCTAAATGTGGCACACTATCTTACTTATGGATACTATCCTAGTTACTTATCCCCTAAGGAGAAAAGGAATCTGAGGTTAAAAGTAGCAAAATATGTCATTTGGGGTGATGTCTTATACAAAAAGGGACTAGATGGAACCTTTCTGAGATGTGTAGATAAGGAACAACAACACAAACTTTTGGAAGTTTTTCATAATGAAGCCTATGGTGGACACTTCTCTTCTTCGGTCATAGCCTTCAAAATCCTTAGAAATTATTATTATTGGCTAGGTATGTTCAAAGATGCATACAAATGGGTAGCTAACTGTGAAAAATACAAAATGTGTTCAGGGAGGCCACAACTTGCAGCATTGCCTCTGAGGCCTGTCGTTATTGAAGAACCTTTCAAACAATGGGGATTAGACTTTATTGGGCCTCTCTCATCTTCTTCAAGTTCCAGACATACACACATTCTAACAACAACAGACTATTTTACAAAATGGGTTGAAGCAATCCCTATGAAGAGATCCACTTCAGAAGTAGTATGTAATTTTCTCAAAGAGAATATACTGGTGCATTTTGGTGTCCCTCAGAAACTTGTAGCAGATAACGCCACCAGCCTTTCTTCAATTGAACTTACTTCTTTTTTCTATGAGCATAGTATATCTCTCTCTCACTCATCAGACTACTACCCCCAAGGGAACAGACAAGCCGAGTCCAGTAATAAAAATTTGATAGCTATCATGAGAAAATTGGGGAGTGAGAATCCCAAAGATTGGCATAAAAGATTGTATGAAGCACTTTGGGCTGACAGGGTAACCCCAAAAAGGGCAATAGGAATGGCACCTTTTGAGCTAGTTTATGGAATAGGAGCTCAGTTACCATTACCTCTAGAATTATTTGCGGCCAAATTACAAAATGTCATTGAACATCAATACTTTCAAGATTCCTTAGAGAAAAGAGTTATGTACTTAACCAAAATTGAGGAGGAAAGGAATGAAATGGTTGATCAGATTACTACTCATCAAGCTAGGGTTAGAAAGATTGTTGATCAGAAAATAAGACCCAGAAAATTAATGGAAGGAGACGAAGTGCTACTGTGGGATACGAGGAGAGAACCTAAAGGAGCACATGGCAAATTTGATTCACTTTGGAAGGGACCTTTCAAAATTCATTAGGTACTGGGCCCTAATTCTTTCAAATTGGAATATCCAGATGGATCTATTCTACCCCTATCCTATAATGGACAGGACCTTAAATTGTATCGATTGTAAAACATGTGTCCCCTGTTTTGTACATAGTTTTCCCTTTCTTGTCATGTGCCATTGTTTTCCTTTTCTATTTTTGGTTTGCCTCATTCCTTTTTTTTTTTCTGTCCCTGTGTTTCAGTTTCTGTGTAGCCAAAGTTTCTGAGTTCTCTGTATTTTGTCATAAAATGCAGTCCCTAGTTAGAGCCAATGTTACCTTATAATTCACCCTTATTCATTTTTTTGTGAACCTTCCCTAAGCAAAAGTTGACCCACCGTCTTGCCTTATTGGTCATATGTTCATTTCTTAAGTTGGCTCTTTGTTTTTAAAATTTATTCGCTTGTCTTCTTATGTGCGAAATTATTGAAGAGTTGAACCTTTGAACTTGAACCCTTTTCAATGGTTCAAGAGTTCAATGGTTCAAGAGTTCAACATCTCGATGTTTCTCAAAAGTTGTGAACTGCTGGTCCCTTTGTGTAACTCAATTCGTATCTTTGATCCTTCGCGTTGAACCTCATTTTGGGAGTTCAAAGGTTCAATGGTTCAAAGGTTCAACATTTTGTGACTTTAGCCCCACCTTTCCTAAGGTCTTCTTTAAGTCAAAATTTGTGGGAGATTTTAAAATAAGTAAATCATTTAGAGGGAAATATATCTGGAACATTTTATGAAATGGAAAGTTCTAACTTGAAAGGTTATGAGTAATCATTACACATTAAGGTCAAGTGTGAAAACCACTTACAATTAATGCACTTGTTAGAATTTATGTCCTATCAAGGAAGTTCAGCACAAGTTAATTGTTTCAGTAATTATTTGACCTGATTTCATGCCTTTATCGAGAAAGGACAGGCCAATTTAAATAGTAAACACACAGGTTCATGCAGAAGCAGAACAACACTGGAGGTATAAGATTTTTATTGCACAGTTTCACAGTAATTTCTAATCCATTGAAGGTGAGTTCAACTTTTCCTATAAGCTGATTCCATTACTTGGTTGGAAAGAAGAACATTTGAGTTTCTAGCATTATTTAAGAAGTTTAAAACATTTTTCATTATATCCTCCAATCTGTAGCCATGAAATCTGCTTGTCTTGGTTACAAACATGGTCCTGGTCTCATTTGTTCTCTTCTTGAATTTGGGGATACCTCTCTAGTTCAATATGATTTAGAGGATTTTAGGGAGAGGGTTAAAAATCCTGTGTCAACTCATATGATGGAGAAAATAGTGGAAAGTGGTTTAGTTGAAGCTACAACCTTTCCCATGGCGGTATAGTGCCCTGAATTAGTTCTGGAGTGTATGAGCAGATATGACCCCCAAAATAGGTGTATCAGAACTGCAGATGGCAATGTGTTACTACCTGTCAATAGACAAACCCTAATGGTTGTGATGAAAATTCTTCCCAAGGAGCCATATTCTGATCTTAATATTACTTCTTCTTACGGTCATTTTTCATTAAAGAAAGCAAACTACAGGAGCGTAATTACAAGAAATTGGTTACTGAAATTCTAAAAGGGGGGTTCAAGACTATCCAGACCATTAACAAGAGATCACATGATTCTGAAAGTAAAGGATATTGTGGTGTTGCTACACAAGCTAAAGGGTAACTCCTAGGCATTCTATTGGGAGGACTAGATGTATTTCTTCATTCAGGTGATCCTCCAAGGAGAACAATATTTGGATTGGTCAGAAATCATAGCCGAATGTTTGCATCTGGGTCTGAGTAATTATTTGGGGAATAAGGATTTTTATATGTCTTCATATCTCTTTTATTGCCTAGCGTCTACAAGAGAATGGAGAGGGTTGCCTCATGCATCCTTGGTTGAAGACAATAGAATTTATGATTATTACCCACATTTGCAGATGCAAAATTGTTATGAAAACTATGGAAGGGTTAATGATGTTTTTATTGGTAGGATGACTTATGAATTGGCAGGCAATATTGATAAGAGAATGTCTGATGAAGCCATGCAACTGATCATTATTTATGGTAGTTTCTTCATCCAGTTTTCTAAATTTATTTATATCAAAGTTGGTGGTTTTTATGGCGAACCAGTGAAGCTACCTAGATATGTTTTTGACTGCTTTATATTGATAGAAGTTTGCAGGCAGTTAGCCCATGTAGATAAGAAATTTCCAATGAAGAAAGAATCTGGTATATCTTTTCTTGTTGAACTTGGACACTATTCATGCCAGTCAATTTTTGATGCCTTAAATTTGGAGGTGGACCTGAAAAAGTTCAATTTTCAGTACTATAATGCTAGACCCCAGTTTGACAGCAAAGGTTTTGCTAGGGATAATCTAGATTTTGGAATGAGATTTTCACACATTCACTAGATGGAAGACTACTGGGAGGATTGTCTAGATGAATTTGAAGTTAGAAGAAAGCTTTGGTGTAGGTTCTCCTTGGGATAAATAGTTACACTCAATTTGAGTATGAATATCTCTGGAATAATTGATGATGAAGAACAGGTGATTGATCCTCATTTTGAACAAATAAAATAGCTACCTATTCTAGAAGTTGATTGGAATAGAGATGAAGAAGATTGGATTGAAGTCAAAACTCTTCCAGTGATAAGGAGAACTAAGAAATGGTTAAGGGAATGTAGACTAAAGGAGGTTCAAAATGAAGATTCCCAGCAATGTGCACTAATTGGTGAATCACCATCTGCAATAAGCTCTTCTAATCAGCTTATTACTATTTGTGATGTAGGTACTCCCAAGCCAAAAATTGGAAAGGGTTCTATTATCAAAAATTCCAACAAAACCCTTGCAACTATTCTACCTCCTTGTGCCACCAGATTAAGGACTAAAAGAAAGAAGAAGAAGGAGATCTAAAAAAAACAATTGTGGATTTGAACTCTGAGGAAGATTCAGGGGAAGCAACGGGTGATAAAGAGTTTGATTCACCAATGGCGGAAGAGATTAGTACAAACCAATAGGCAAAAATTGCTTCAGATTCTATCGATCTGATGATGATATCAAATGTGCCTTCTGAGCAACTGAACCCTAGTAAAGAAGTTCCGGCCCTTGCACCAAAATGGTTAGAAAGCTCAATTAGTGAAAAAAGAAAAATAGTTTCGTTTTCATTTCCATTGGAGGACATGGTTAGTAAGTGTCTAGGAAAGACTCCTAAATCCAAAAAGATGAAAAACCACATCTAGGGTGGACATTGACCCTCATACAGGGAATTGAAGTGCAGAAATAGCCCGGCCAATAATTGATGAAGAAGTTCAAGATCCCATAATTTAGGACTTCGCAATAGAGAGAATAGACCTTTGGACTGCATCACATGCCACGGATGTGCATCATTTAGAAGCATCTACCAAAAAGATAATCAGCCATGCCTGGAAGGATGAAAAAGATAAGAGGGAGTTGAAACAAACTTTACGATCAATGGTAGAGTATATTGAAGCCATTCATAATCCAAATCCACAACCTGTTTCACAACTACCCCTCTCTTTTGACCCAAAATCTCTAGTCAATCAGAAAATACTGGATCAGATACATAGGAACAAAATGGTGACCAAAGTGTTTGATGATTGGTTGGATAATATCATCCAGAAAGGTACATAACACATTAATGAATTGAAAAGTATATATGATGAAACCATGGCTACTATCAAAGATTTGAAAACGCAGAATGCTTCATGGGTAAAAGATGAGGGGAAGTAGATGAATGTGATCAATCAAATTGATGAAGTTCAGAAGTATGGGGTAACAAAGTTTTTGTCAGAAAAGAATATCACAAGTCTGAACGATAATATACTGTATGTAAGCAAAAGAAACATTGAATGGAGAAATTCAGTATCTTGTCAAGGATGGATTGAATTCACAAAAATGATTAAATAAATAACTAAGTTCACTCAATCGTTACAGCATGATTTGGAATGCATTGATGTGAAATATATAAAAGATGATGGGGAGCCAGAAAAGGATATCAATACTGCGGTTCAATCCTTCAAAGAGAAAATTAGCTTTGTTAAAGAAAATGACAACCTATTAACTGAAGATTTCTCTCGGATATCAAAGGTAGAATTACTTCTTCACCTCTATGTCGATGCACTCCCAGAGCATGCAGAGAAAGTGGTAAAAATTCAAAGAGAGAAGGATGTTTTGAAAGCAAGGGTTAAACACATTGGCATTCCTAACTTCTCAAAAATCTAGGAATTTGTTACGGCATTTCAGGAATGGAGGGTGCAACGTGTCTCCTCAACTGAACAAAGCAAATCTGAAGATTCTAATCCGCTTCCCCAGTCATAATCTTGCTTACATAATCTCTTTATTCAGTTATTTAGTTGGAATTATGCTTAAAACTCTGTCTTTCAATGAGCTTGTATGAAACTAAATCCTGTGTGGGTCAGAGCTTGTTTCAACTCTGGTTTTAAAAGAATGGTTAATTAGGGTAACTATATATATGTTTTTAGTTGTTAAAACTTATATACAACAAGTTAAGAAGAATAAACAAGAAATTTTGGAGCTGAACTTTTATGTTTTACAATATATGTGATGTTTATCTGAAACATTTTCATTTGTGAATGAGAAGGAGAAATGATTGCTACAGTCTTCAATCTATGCGTTTAAGTTATTTGAAATCGGGTTTCTGTGTGAACTTTCATGTGGTAATTGTTCTTTTATTGGATAGCTCATCAGATATATTTTATCATTTATTGGTTTAACAATATACATTTTTATATATCTAATTATTATTGAAGATGGAATCTGTGTATTCTATCACCAAATGATGTTATAAAGAAGAAGGATATCACATTCATAGCATGATGATGTATGGATGTTAGTCTACCTTTAATACTTTCTGGTTAAAAGTGTATCTGAATGATTAGAATAATTTGAATTCATTGAAGATTTAAAAGGGAGCTGTACCTTAATTTAGAGGGCAATTATTCTTGATAGTTCATGCATTTGTTGTTTAACTTATTTGTTCTTGAAAGAAAGGCTTATAGAGTCAGAATAAAACATTTTTAGACCAGGACAAATCTGTTAGCCAACACGTACAACATCTAAATGAGATATTGCAACAATACACAAGAACCAGAAAGAAGATAGAAGAAGAGAGACAAAGATTTACGGTGGGGAAAACCCTTATCGGGTGAAAAACCTCACACTCAGAAACCTGCACAATGTATTAACAAATTTAAAAGTTGTATACAATACACTTACAGTGCAAGCATCAATGGTCTTCGACACTCATGTCTAGAGTCAATCCGATAGAATAACAGTACATGTAAACCTGTGATACTACTCCCTCTCCAAGCACCTGATTATATAGAAAATACAAGGCAATATTGGACCTATCTTAGGATGGGCATTCAACTTGGACTCATGGCCCAAAACCCACACCTAAGGATACTTATTCAACATTGTAGAATGTTCCTGACACTTGTGTATAGCTCCCATCCCAAAGAGGTCACCTTTTCCAAAATGGGCTATGACAGATGCTCTTACGACACTTACAGCCATCATAGAATCTTTCATAGCAGTTACAACTTATAGTTGTAAGAGAATCTGTCATACACAGGCTATAAATAGCATATTCTCTTACAACATGTCATAGTCTACCTTGGGACGCCCAAATATACCTTTTCTAAAGATGCTTCATGACACATGTCTTCCCCTGTCTTACATGCTTCTAGTTCCGACTCTTACATGTCATAACTTCATCATAGGAATCTGTCATAACTGTTTTGGTCAAACATTCCCTTACACAACATGGAAGATGCTGACACACGGCAAAATGCTCCTACCACAAAGTGGGATACCTATCTCCTCATGTGAGGACAAAATTACAAGTTGTCATATTCCATGTAGGATTGACACATCACCGTGCCACATCCCACAATATGACAATATGGAATTTACAAATATTTACAACATAGACAATTAATTAATATATACAAACATAAATAATGCAAGGAATTACAAAGGTTGAGACACCTTAATTCCCAACATGCTCAAATGTATACATGGGTGGGATACCATCCAATGATAGTATAGTCATATAGCATTCATTCTTATTAGACTAGTAACCTCCTTGCTTCTAGAGCCTCTATTGTAACTTATATCATGAAACCCATTTGAAGGATCCTCAATAGTCACTTAAGCCTTTTGGGTGACTCTTGAGCTTCCCTCCTAGGCATATCTATCACTCTACCTTGTAAAAATTTGAATTTTTATGTAAACAATAGCACTCTCCTTGGCTCCTTGGGAAAAAACTTCATGAATAACACCCTGGAGAACTTGATAGAAGCCTTCTATATCATTCTTATCATCTTTTACGTATAGTTACATACACTAGAAATATACAAATTCATTTGGATGAGGTAAACTTGTATTTGTTGTTGTTGTAAAATCTTTTCTTGTATTTGAACCTTTTGATATCATTCTCTTAGCTATTAAGGTCATTATCTCTCTCCCCCCATTCTTGTGAGAGATTTACAATTTTCTATTTTTTTTATCTAGTGCAATACTACATTTTCCTTGTTGGCATTTTGGGGCTCCATATGCCATTACACCTTTCATGCACACTAGGGTGTTGAAATATCTATAGCTTCAGACTATAATGCTAATAGATTATTTTAGTTTGTTGTTGTTATATTCTAGATGCACTTAAGATTAAGCAGACACACACAAATCAAACTTCATTGTATCATTTGACTATCTATGGATATTGAAACACCAAAATAGGGGCTTCACCATGTTGGTAAGCTCCCAAGTAGTCACCCCATTCTTCTCTATCCTAGAAATAAGTATTCTTGAAGGTTCAAATCATAGTGGAGGTTTACATATCCTTTTATCTTTTATTGTAATTTTGTTATTTCATTTAAAATATAGATTGATTAGACTAATTTTTCTATTCTTTTCTATATATTTCTATGATCATGTTTTTGTCTACTTGAATTATCTCCATTTATAGCTTCAACAAAATTATATCGTCATTCCCTTCCTTGATTTTACACTAGATTTTTTCTTCCTAGTGCTAGTGATTTGTAAAGTGTTTATAATGGAAATGGAAAAAATCTATGTACAAGATTCACCCTATAGGGGTGTAGTTTCTAATAGAAGACTAGAGAATACATTCAATATATATAATGGAGACACTATCTATGGTGATAATTTTTCTATGTATTAGTGGGACAACAAATATTATAATGGAAAGAATGTGTCAGATGATTGAAGATAGATATCTATTAGGGGGCTAGTAATTCCATGAAATGTCTAACATATTGTAATAATTATCCAAAAATATTATGTCCAAGCCAAAATCTTGAGGCCCTTTTGACAAAGTGCAATCCTTGGTATCCTAATGATTTAAAAGTAGATCACCTTGAGTAAAAGCTAATACATCAGACTCTAGATTTTCCAAAAATACATGTCAAGATTCAGTCACATGACCTTAGTTTCTTAGAATAGAGACTTCCCTGCAATGATGTAGGTATAAAATATTTTGACTTTTAATTGATTTATTTCAACTAAAGTAAAAAAACATATTGAATATTTAAGCTTTTCTAGAGTATATACTTTAAGAGGATTCTTAGTAGTATAGTGCTTATAAATTTTATAATATCATATACACATTAGTTTATGTATAATGTATTTCTTTTTATAGCAGTCATGATATTTCCATAGTCTATATTGATAGAAATAGTGCTTCTGGTAAAACTGTGTGTTTCTTTTTTGCCTCAACGTTTCGGATCACATTCCATCATCTATCATCAGGAAGAAAAGAAAGGAGAGTATTTCTTTTTATTAGTAAAATGATTTACCATGTAAATAATCACAAGGTTAACAAGAAAGCAATGGAGCATCTCTAATGGATGTTCCACATCTCTTATCCAATGTTCTATATAGGAAAAATAAAAGTAAGCTTGGAATAAAAAATCAATCAAATGAACAATCTCCCTCAATACCATAGCCTTCAACAATGTATAAGCCTTATCATATGTAGTGGAAATCAATTAAAGTGGTTAAATAGAGAATATGAATTAAGATGTTAATTTCAAATATCAAATGCTTTAATGTTCAAATAGTCAATAGCAATTTTACATCTTGCCCTAACAAAATGTGATAATTAATTATCATATTTTTATTTGACAAAAATTTACCTTTAACTATTAGACTGTTTAAATCTAAAAAAAGCTCTCTTTTAATACTTAAAGATCTAACTTTTGCTCTAAAACTAGATTGTTCGTTGCATTAATGGTGTCAATGCTACAATGCTATCAATAGAGCATATCCAAGATATAACAGACAGTTATCTATCTATATATGAATATGATATGTTTTAGTAAATATGTGATATGTTCACTAAATATATTTTATCTTGCAGTAGTGTGGACTTGTAGCTCTCGAGAAGATAATACATAATTCTTGAAATAATTAGGGATGAAGGCATTAATAAAACACCTTAGTCAAGTCAGCCTCACAAATCTATACGTTCCATATTGGCTCCCACAATAGCAGTGGATCCACCTCCTCATGCTTGATATCTTCAGTTGTATTAGTGTGATATACAACATCTTGAACATCAGGAGATCCATTACACAGGAGGAATACAAGCTTATCATAGTGAGAATGCATATTCATAAGCTCTTCTTGCTTGGCCGCCAACTAAGATTCTAGCTCGGCTATTTGCTTCTGCAGTACATGGACTGCACTGGCATTTCCCTGGATGGGGTCCTTCAGTCTTGCAGTTGCTTCATACACCAAACTATTTACAGCATCTGCTCTTTGCCTATTATCCAGACCCTAAAGCAACACCCCATAAATATGTGAGCCCCACAATCAAATTAATACAAAAGTAGGTGGTGATATAACAAAAGTCACTACAGAGAGTTCTTAAAATAGGAGGAGCTTAAGAGGTGGGCGAGTTGTAATTTTGAATTTAGTAAAATACACTTAATAAAAAGCCAAATAAATCTGTAAGTAAAAACATCTGTAAGTGAGTTTCTAAATCCGTTGATTGTAAAATAACACTTTTACATGATCCTATTTTGTGTCTAAACTGAGCACAAGTGAAACATGTATGTCTCCTAAAAGAAGAGCTTAATTGTTGATGAGATTTGACTTGCCAGTTGCAACTCCCAGCTCTACCAACTTAGGAGGCAAAACAAAAAAATCTGAATGCGAAAAAAATATTCTAGAGCAAATCAGAAAAATATAAAAAATTCAGCAGCCATACAGGTCAATTTTATGTTGTAACATCCAGTAGTCAACTCTCATTTGTTACTAGATTTAGATTATTATTTAGAGACATCAATGCTGGTTGGGACACCAGTAAATTTCTTCCACTTCTAGATCTGGCTATTTCACCTCAGAAGGAGAATGTTAATGCAGATAATGAGAATGAACATAATGATGATGGCTGGGCTCTTCCAGACATCATCCAGGACCCTGCAACACTGGACCCCACAACAGTATGAGGCAATCCAGACGATAGGGACCCTCCATCTACTGGCACTGCATTGGCTGCTTGATTTTCATTTCTATTTTGCTCTTTATAATTTCAGATATGTAAGCTATGCCCACATGACTGATATTTTGGAGTGCGCCTTTATGCCACCCAACCCATTTTGTGAAAGTGTTTTACTTATCTTATAACTAATGGATAATATGACATTTTCATTTTAAAAAAAACAAAAATTTGTTTTTGTTAATGAACAATGTTTACTTTTTATTTTTGAATTTTTTATTTTTAAACCTTTTAAAAGTTTTATATATTTTATAACAAAAAAAATTGAATTTTTATATAAGTGGTTATTTAGAGCATTATACTAGTTTTTTTTAAAAACATTATATATGTATATATATATGTGTGTGTAATTTATTAATATTAGTAATAAATTTTAGAATAAATAGTTGGAATAATTAAGTTATTAATTTAACTGTGGAAATTTTTTATAAAGAAAATAATGATACTTACATTAAAATTTAACTAGTGTGTAAGATGTTAGATATTGTTTCCCATTCAAGGTGTCATCAAGGTTAAACCTAGAAATAAGAAAAGAAACTACTTGGACCTCCCTTCCAAGGGGTTATTTGAAGATCAATTTTGATACTGCTTCATGTGGAAACCCAAGTAAATTAGGTGTAGGTTTGTTGGTCACTGACCAAAATATAAAATTTATAGCAGCAACCTCAAGGAAACTATAGAAGGGTATCAACAATGAGGCTAAGGCTTTGGCAACCACTCTTGCCATCCAAGTGGGAACTCTTAGTGGTGTAATACAAAAGGTTCTAGAAAGAGATTCACTCATCATCATCAATGCACTAAAACAAAGTGCGAATATTAGAGAATAAACATCATAATACAAGCTTGATTGAATATTAGTCAATTTGAAGATGTAACCATCCAACATTTTTGTAGGGAGATTAATATTCCAATTGACTACCTTGATATCTTGTGAATTGATGGACTTGAAGAACACATAATTTCAAGTGATAAAAACAAGTAGGAAGGACTCCCTAATGCATGGGATCATGTATAAAAAAATCTCTTCCCATCCTTGACCTAGACACTCATGTACAATATGAACAAAGGAAATGATGTATCACTTAAGTAATCCACACTAATTGATCTCACACACATAACAAATTTATTTTGCAATAACCTGAATGAATGCAAAGTGAAGCCTCCCACAATTGAAGAAAGATTGTAGTGTGGTAAAGATTTGGATCTTAGCATATCCTCTAGGCATCTTTCAACACAACAGTTTCAATCATTTGCTACATTCCTACAATGAAGTAGCTATTTGATCTCCGTTCTTAGTGCAAAGAAATAACCTTTCATGAGTTGATTCAATGTATTATGCTCAACACCATATTTAATATGAACTTAGCATAGGTCATAAATTCCATTAAGGAGAATATAGGTGTTGATTATATTGATTTAGATTTGTGAATTAGAATGAGTTTTGAGGTGGCCTTATACTTCCTCTTGAATTTCATATGCCTCATCTGCTCCATAATAGCTATGATATGAATTGGATAGATTTGTTAGATGGAAATATAGACTCAACCTCTATGAGATGGTAACTAGGAATTGCCAGAATCCATACAACATGTTATGTAAGTTGGTGGTAAATTTAGGGGGTGGCATCCATGTCATCACTAGAAGAATTAGAAAGGAGAATTATGAGAATTGCACAAAACTTGCAAGCTATATGCGAGGTTCTAGATATTATTCTTTTGGATGAAGTGGTTGGGAGAAGAAGTGATATCCTAGAAAAGATAAATACTCCCATTGCTTCATTTCATCCTTTTCTTGATTGGGCTTGATATGAAAAAAACTAAAAGCAACATATAAATTCTCTTGGAACTTACTATAGATAATGGAAAGTAGGTGACCTATTGATGGGTTTTGACACACTCAGTGATTTTGGTAAAGTCACAAATAGCTTCATCTCTCCTAAAAGGAATGAAACCTCTCAGAAGAAGATTAACTCACCCTAAGGTTAATGTTACCATATCATGGAAATGCAAGATGACATAGTGATCTATGTAGTTGTCCCCTTTTAATAGGCTAGTAGTATAGAAATCTTGGAATATGATCAAGGAATGATAAACTTTTCAGCAAAATAAATGATTAGTTACACAAATGATCAAAGTTTCTAATTCATTTCTGATTCAACTAGCATTAACCAATTGATCCAAGAATTTATTGCTTCTAAATATTATTTTAGATTTTATCACTAGTAATGCTTGCATACTTGTAAACCCTAGATCTAACCTTTTAAATAGTAGATTTATAAGTTTTATTCCTAAAATTAATCCTAATATGATTGAATATAAAATAAAAGACAAAATGGAATAGGGTTTAGAAAAATAAATAAATAAAATGGATTTATTTTGCAATGAACTCAATTTGTAATTTGGTTGAGACAATGAAATCACAATAAGTCAACTTTTCTTAAATTGCATTACACATAACCATTAACACAAAGTAGTGAAAATGTCTAAAAAACTTGACAACTAATAGGAAATATAAAATTATTGTATTCAACATGCAAATTTTGTACATCATTTCCCACAGTCCATTAATTCAAAAGATATTTTGTTAAGAATGCATTGGTTTCCATCCTTCTCAACTAAATTTTAGAACTCAATTCATAACAACATAGATGAATTTAAATAACTTGGAATTACAATGAAAACTAACTACACACATGACAAACTTAATTCTCTATTCATCTATGTAGTTTTGAAACCCTAATAAGGCTTATGATCATTCTATAAATAGCAACCTGTTGGGTGCAAAATTCAATTCTCACTTTACATCAATATCCAAGATTAAAGATCTATGGTCACAAGAATAAAAATTAAATATTTGAACAACAAATCTCCATAAAACATGAGCATTCACTTTTGAAATGTAAACTTTTCATTCTCAACTTAGATGAATATTTAATTATTTAAATATTACTTTTGATCTAAAATTTTTTAGGCATATGCCCATCATAAAGACTTATACTTCTCTATTCCTAGATGGTCACCTTCTCTTTTACCTTCACCTTTTATTGTTCTAATTTTTCTACCTATAAATATGCTTATAATTTTCCAAGTGTTTCCTTGATCACATTAAATTTCAAAGCATGAAAATATCCAAAGTGTACTTTTCATGATAGAACAAACTATATAACTTGTTTGGAAATTTTCTTTAGCTTTATCAAGAATACATAAAACTAGTCAAAAGAACCTTTAATTCTCATCATATTATCAATGACTTCCTCTATCATATTCTTCTTCAATAATTCAACAAATTCCTTAGCAATAATGCCAAGTGGACTAGCCCTATCAAGGATTTCTAGAAATCTACATGGAATGGTCTCTATGAAGCCCTATGTTTATATTATTATATCTTCACCCATCTTCTTCCTTAATAGAAATGTCTTGTTGTATTCCTAAAATATCTCCATTCTCTATTTGGTGTCCTTCAACCATTCAAATGGCAACTCAAGATTGCCTTCAATAATTATTTCATTTGAAACCAAGGTTGAAAATTGAATTTGAACCATTCTCTTGAGTAGGGATAGATTATCATCCATAATAACCAAATCATCATCAATGCTTTCTTCAAATTCTACCATGGCACTATGTTCATTGTTGATCTCATGGTAGCATCTAACTCATCTTTTAATTAATTTATTTCCTTGTGCCATCAAGGTACCGCTCCATGCTCCACTCTCTTGAACCATTACTTTCATCACTCCTCTCATTTGTAATACTTTATCTAGCACTATCAAGAGTGTATATAACTATGTACTTTTGAGTCCATGAGGCCCATGATATACTGTACATAGGCTGACAACTCACCAACTTGAGCCTTGAATTCTTCTTTCATCTGTTCATATTTTTTATTCATCCCACTATAGTAGACAATATTGATTATAGTAAAATTACTTCTCCTTTTCTCTTTTTTGGTTCTTGAGATTTAACCTTGGTATATAATAGTTCACCATTTTCATATCCCCTTCTTCATTGGCACACAATAAGTGGCTATTTCTATAATGCTTGCTCCTTGGGCATCTGTAGTAATAGTTTATAATTTTTTAACTCTTCTAATATTTAGGTGTTCCTTAAACATATCAACCATAACTAGGAATTCATCTATAGTGGGCCTATATTCTTTTTCCTCTTCTTAATAGTGGTTTTTAAACACACTAAAAGACCTAAATCTATTATAGTTGTATACACAAATACCTCCATCCTTTGTTTGTACACCTTTTCTACTTAGAGTAGGAGAATATAGAGGAGTTTGATGTGGAGGTATCAAAATTGGAGGTCATGAACTAGGTGTAGGTGAAGGCATCCTTCAATACATTAATCCTTGTGAAGGAGAGAACCTTAGAGGAGAAGGTGCTTTAGTCATGTGAAGTAATTTCATTAATTATTAGTTCTTCTATATCTTCTTCTTCTTCCTTCTCTCCTTCTTAGGGTTAGCTGGCAGAAGATATCAATTAAATGCAAATAAAGATTAAACAGAGAAATGGAAATACACAGAAATAATAATAGCAAGAGACAAGTTTTAACGTGGTTCACCCAAACTCAGGCTGCATCCACCAAACAGAGAGTCCAATATTATTATGCAGTAAATCAAACTGATTACAATCAGCAATCCCTGCAACTCAATACCACTGTAAAATGCTACAATACAATCTCAAAACCCTAACCCTTAGCTGCTTTTTATCAAGCCTTTTTGTCGGTTACAAAATAGGGTTTTCTTATGTCAGTCAATGAAAAAATTAACTCCCGGTGCCCGTGAACCCCGCAAGGGGCGCTGCCCCTTGACCTCGTCTTGGGGCACTGCCCCTTGACCCCGTAGGAATTTGGGGGGAAACCGCGCCGATAAAAGTGGGGTAAATATAACCTCCGAGTCTGATTAGGCTCCATATAACAACAATCTCCCACTTGGAGACTGATCAGACTCCACACCATATCATCTCCCACTTGGAGACTGATCATAACACCACTGACCCTGTAGCTCCCACTGGAAATAAGCACCCTGGACTCTGCTGTTCTATTTTTGTTGTGTTCAGTCTAGAAGACCAACCGAAGCTGAAGAGGAGCTCAACTTCTCCCTTGTCACTACCTTTGTAAACATATCTGCTGGATTGTCATCTGTATGTATCTTTGCCAGCTGTAACTGTCCATCATCCAACACCAACCAAATGAAGTGATACCTCAACTGTATGTGTTTGGTCTTTGAATGCAAGGCAGAATTTTTTGCAAGATGTATGGCACTCTAGCTGTCTGTAAACAAATAACTGTTAACCTGTTGTGTGCCCAATTCATTCATGAAAGATTGCAGCCATATCATCTCCTTGCTTGCCTCTGTTGCAGCTACATATTCTGCCTCTGTGGTGGATAAAGCAACCACCTTTTGCAACCTGGAAATCCAACTTACCGCTGTTCCACCTATAGTAAAGACATAACCTATAGTACTCCGCTTGGTATCAATATCTCCTGCCAAATCTGAGTCTACATAACCTACTAAATCAGTATTAGAGCCCCCAAAACATAAGTGTTTATTGGATGTACCTCTCAAATACCTGAGAATCCATTTTACCGCATTCCAATGCTCTAATCTGGGATGACTCATATACCTGCTAACGACTTCTACAGCATGTGCAATATCCGGTCTCATGCATACCATGGCATATATTAAACTACCTATAGCTGAAGCATATGGTACCTTGGACATTTTCTCTTCCTCCTCTTGTGTCTTAGGACAAATGTCCTTAGTCAATTTCAAATGACTAGGCAAAGGTGTGCTGACAGCTTTTGCATTCTCCATGTGGAATCTTTGCAACACCTTTTCAACATAAGCAGCCTGAGATAGAGTCAATTTTCTGTTCAGCCTATCTCTGCAAATTTTCATACCAAGGATTTGTTTTGCTGCCCCCAAATCCTTCATATCAAATGATTTTGCCAACTGCTGTTTTAACTCTCTGATGTGATCCATGTTAGACCCAGCGACAAGCATGTCGTCAACATATAAACATAAAATAAAGTAGCTGTCATTATCTAACCTCTTAAAATAAACACAATAGTCAGAATTACACCTACTGTAGCCTTGCTCAGCCATAAAACTGTCAAATTTCAAATACCATTGCCGAGGTGCTTGTTTCAGGCCATACAAACTCTTCTTCAATCTGCACACTAGTTTCTCCTTACCTTTGACCTCAAATCCTTGGGGCTGTTCCATATAGATCTCCTCCTCCAAATCACCATGGAGAAAGGCAGTTTTAACATCTAGCTATTCCAAATGTAAATCTTCAACAGCCACAATACTTAAAACAGTACGAATAGAAGTCATCTTGACAACTGGAGAAAATATCTCATCAAAATCAATGCCTTTTTTCTGTGCAAATCCTTTCACAACTAACCTGGCCTTAAATCTTTTCTTACCTCCATCTTCCTCTTTCAGCCTGTAAACCCATTTATTTGGTAAAGCCTTTTTACCTATAGGTAACGTACATAATTCCCAAGTCTAATTTTTCAGCAAGGAGTCCATTTCTCCTTTCATTGCAAGCTCCCACTGAACCTGCATATCCACCTGCATAGCTTCATCATACCCTTCGGGTTCACCAGCATCTGTTAACAAAATAGAATACAAAGAGGGAGAAAACCTTTCAGGAGGTCTGCCGATCCTTGTTGACCATCTAACATTCACTGGAGTTTGTGGTATTTCTGGTTGCTGTTGCGGAGCATGAGGAACCACTGGAACATCACTATTTGGAGTATCATCCAGCACCACATAATCCTCTTCTTTCTTCTCATGCTGCTGCAACTGATCTTTGTACAACACCTTCTCATTGAATATAACATCCCCGCTTCTCACAATTTTCTGATTTTCAAAATCCCAAAGCCTATAACCAAATTCATCAATGTCATATCCAATGAAGGTACATTTTTTTGATTTCACATCTAGCTTGGTTCTATTTTCAGAATCTATATGTGCAAATGCTTCACAGCTGAAGGTTTTCAGAAAAGAATAACTCACCTTCTTGCCTGTCCATGCTTCCTCTGGAATACCACAGCCTAAAGGAACTGAAGGACCTCTATTAATTAAATATACAGCAGTGTTAATAGCCTCTGCCCACATGTTTAAAGGTAGCCCAGCATGCAATCTCATGGTCCTTGCACGCTCCATTATTGTCCTATTCATGCGTTCAGCCACTCCATTTTCCTGTGGAGTCCCTGGAACCGTTTTCTGCCTACGAATTCCATTAAAGGAACAATAATCTTCAAATTCTTTGCTGCAATACTCACCACCATTATCAGATTTGAGACATTTTAATCTTTTACCCGTCTCATTCTCAACCAAGCTTCTCCATTTCTTAAATGTTTCAAATACATCAGATTTCTGTCTAAGGAAATAAATCCAGACTTTCCTAGTTGCATCATCTATGAATGTAACATAATACCGAGAGCCACCGAGAGAAGATACCTGAGCTGGTCCCCATACATCTGTATGCACAAGCTCCAATTTTTTATTTTTCTTTTGCTTCCCATCCTTGAGAAAACTGACTCTCTTTTGTTTTCCATACACACAACTTTCACAGAAATCCATATTAATACATTTTAGACCTGGTAAAACTTTCTTAGAATGAAGTACCTTCATACCTTTTTCACTCATATGCCCAAGTCTATTATGCCACAGTGTTGTCTCAGAACCTGCAGCAACTTTTCCAGTCTCTTCCTGCAAACCTGCAGCAACTGTTCCTGAACCTGTTTGTTTTTTCTTTGTAATAGCTAAAGTAGAAGGAACAGTATGACCTGTACAAAGATATAAGGTGCCTACTTTCACACCTTTTGCTACTACTAAGGCACCTTTTGAAACCTTCCAATTTTTATCAGTAAATGTAACAGTGCAACCTTGTTCAGTTAGCTGCCCTGCTGAAATTAAATTCCTATTGAGCCTTGGAACATGCCCTACCTCTTGTAGTAGCCAATGATTCCCATTCTGCAACTTAATCTTGATTCTTCCCTTTCCAACAATCTGACAGGGTTCGTTATCTCCCAAATTAACCAGCCCAAAATCCCCTTGGACATAATCAAGAAAATAACTTCTATGTGGCGTAGCATGAAATGAGGCCCCTGAATCTAAAACCCATGAATCATCAGCATTATCTAGGGAAAGAATCAAAGCGTCATCTTCAGATTTATTACTTACTACATTTGCTTCCTTATTGCCTTCTTGTTTGTCTCCTTCTTTGTTTTTCTGAGACCAGCAATCTTTCTTCAGATGACCTGGTTTTCCACAGTACCAGCAATCCTTCTGTCCTCTGGTTTGGGATCTTTTGTCCATTGATTTTCCTCGTGACTTCCCATGACCTCCAGAACCTTTTCCTCTCTCCTTTGATCTGCCCCTGCTTTCTGCACTCAAAACACTGCCTGATTTGGATCCACCTGAGCTTTTCTTACGAATTTTCTCACTCAGAATAACACCAACAACATCATCAAATTTTAGGGTATTTGAACTAGAAACAGAGTTACTAACCGCCATTACCAAACTATCCCAGCTTTCAGGCAATGAACATAATATCAAGAGAGCTCTAACTTCTTCATCAAATTTTACATTTACAGAAGTCAATTGACTAACAATCGTATTAAATTCATTTAAATGACCTGTCATAGATCCACCTTCAACCATTTTCAAATTAAACAACTGCTTCATGAGAAATATCTTATTTGAGGCTGAGGGTTTTTCATACAATTTTGCCAAAGCTTTCATCAAACCATCTGTTGTCTTCGCTTCTGTTATATTGAATGCCACAGACGGTGCCAGGCACAACCGAATGGTTCCTAGTGCCTTTCTGTCAAGAAGATTCCAATCCTCATCAGACATTGTTGCCGGTTTCTTGGCTACTCCATCAACATCTTCCATAACTGATAGTTCTGCCCATTGAATTTATCAACCTTCGTTTTACACTCGTCCGCCATTGCTCCCACTCAACCGTGAGACTTTCCTGCCGACGATAATCAAACACAACCCACTCTGATATCACTTGTTAGGGTTAGCTGGCAGAAGATATCAATTAAATGCAAATAAAGATTAAACAGAGAAATGGAAATACATAGAAATAATAATAGCGAGAGACAAGTTTTAACGTGGTTCACCCAAACTCGGGCTACATCCACCAAACAGAGAGTCCAATATTATTATCCAGTAAATCAAACCGATTACAATTAGCAATCCCTGCAACTCAATACCGCTGCAAAATGCTACAATACAATCTCAAAACCCTAACCCTTAGCCGCTTTTTATCAAGCCTTTTTGTCGGTTACAAAATAGGGTTTTCTTATGTCAGTCAATGAAAAAATTAACTCCCGGTGCCCCTGGACCCTGCAAGGGGCGCTGCCCCTTGACCTCGTCTTGGGGGAGCTGCCCCCAAACCCCCGCAAGGGGCGCTGCCCCTTGACCCCGTAGGAATTTGGGGGGAAACCGCGCCGATAAAAGTGGGGTAAATATAACCTCTGAGTCTGATTAGGCTCCATATAACAACACTCCTTTATCTATTTTCTTCTCTTCTCCATCTACTTTATTCCCTTTTCTTTATGTAGCATCTCAAGTGTCATCTTTTATTTTCTCTTTCTACTATGTTGTTTCTAGTTGTTCTACAATGATGTTTTGTTTACCTACACAAGTGTCTATGACTATGATATTTTGTGGAGTAGGTGATGTTTCTAGTATGACTGGAGGAGAAGTAGGAGTTTGTTTAATAGATTAAGCTATTGCAATTGTAGTAGATGAAGTTACTTGTTGATTTGGGTCCTTGGGGTACTTGATTTTGATCTTTTTCCTAACTAGAGAAACATGTTTGCTAGCTTCTTATTGTTCTTCATCTCCCTATAAAACATGAGTCCCGTTTTCTAACAAGGTTGTTCCTTTCTTTTCTTATAGGCATTTTTCATGTAAACTCTTTGAGGTTCTTATTTTGGCTATCTCTTGATTATAAACTTTGTTTTTATCATGAGAAGGGTCTAATATCTTCTCATATTCTATTACAATCTTAAGTACTTTGTCAACATTGAAGTTTTTGACTTTGCTATAGTTATCTTGGATTAATACCTAATCCTCACTTCATGTTCATCCATATAGTCTTGCCAATAGTCTTTGAGGTCAAGTTGATGTCTGTAGAAAGAACCAATTGTGGGACCCATCTTACCTATTGGATTAAATATGCCCCTAAATTGATATAACTCCATAGTAATCATTGTCATTTTTTACTTTGATTCCTTAGCATGATTATAAGAAGAGAATTTGTATGGACCAATTGAAATGGGTCTCCATCTTATGATTTTGTTAGTTTGTATGGAGCCGCATGAAAGTCTCCAACTCTAATATGAGTAAAAGTTTGGAACTAGATGAACAAGTTTTCCCATTCTACTACTTCTATAGATTCTAGATTGATAATAGTTTATTGTAATAATTCTCAAGGCACCTAATAATATAGTATATAAAAGCATCATTTACATGATTATAGTACTTACAACTTTCTTTCAATTCTAACTCTGTATAATGATCATGTAAACTTTTGTCTCACCTAAATCCAAACTTCCTACCTTGGTTAGCCATAGGAAACTTTCCCTTTTGGCCAATAGATACACCAAGTAAGAGATCATATAAAAATGGTTTGTCTCTTTCACATCTATTACCTAAATATGTAGATTGGCATTTATAATTATGCTTCAATCTATCTTCTTCCACTTTAAGATGAACAAGATGAAGTATTTCATCTAGGGATAGATGTTCTTAACATTTGGGTTGCCCTAAATCTTGTTAAGTAGGGTGATTAGGTCATGAATTTCATCCTTTCATTCACTCTTGTGGAGGATTTTAGTCATTTCATGGCTAATTGCCCCTTTTTGATTTGACAATTATCATTTATATAGTTCACTAACACTGAAGTCTTCTTGTCATAATAATTTTTGGCTTCTTTCATGTATACCTTATCATACTTAGCATAGATTGGAAACCCAACAATTTCCTCTATTACCTCAAGAATGATGCCTAGGTCTATCTAGTTAGTAGGTCCAATGACATCCTTATAATCTACATTATAATTCTTGGCACATGCTAACACCAACACTAGATGTTGTAAGGAAACTAAGAATGCTTCTACTTGTACCTATCAACTTTGTGCAACATATTGATCCCACACTATTCAATCATCTTCTTTATTGATCCTCTCACTAAATTTGTTCGCATTCACATGTCCTAGGTTGGTATCTCCAATCTCTAACCATGGAGAGGTAATCATGGAAGGGGGTGATACCTCTTATAGTCATACTTTATTTCATTCACTTGTGGATTGTTTAATATAAATTCTTTTTAAAAAAATGAAAATCCATAAGAGACTTTATAAATTGTATGAAAATCATCCATGCATTCACCTCTTCACTTTAGAAAAAAAGAAACCTATAAATTGCATTGCTAGGATAACATGTTTTGGGACTTCAAAATACTTTATATAGATTGAGAGTGGGAAATGACAAACTCTGAATACCTAAGATTAACTATCAAAGGGTAGGTGGGGATTGGGACTATGGAATACCTAATACTGTGATACTGATGTAAAAGAAATTATAAATGTCCATGAAGAAGCTCAAAAACTAGGAAAGTTTAGAAGGTTTAATGAACATAAACATGAGGGAACATCAAGGATCAAGGCTCATACTTACCACTTACAAGATACTTGATTAACTAGATCTTTGAAACTTTGTTTAAAAGAAAACGAATAGCGGGCAATGAACTTTGGGATTAACACTTACATGGTACTCCATTAGTTGAATATGTTGCAAGTATATGCTATCGGTGTTTTCATTGATGTCAACAAGCAATGTTGTCATTGGTGTCAACTATGTCATTTGTGTGAGTTGCTTGTGGTGCAAGAGTATGAGTAGTTATTGTTGAGTGGATATTGTCTCTAAGATGAGGTTGTTGCAACGGTATGAGCTATTTGGTTGAGGTGCTTTGCTAAAGATGATTTGGTTTCCTTGAAGAGTAACTGAAGATGTTAAGAATATGTTTCATTTGGTTGGTTTCCAAGTGCTTTTGAGAAAATTTGATTAATAAAGGAAACAGTGTGTTGAAATAGCATTTTGGTTTATAGAGTACTGTTCTAGTTTTTCTCTGCATTTCCTCTATGTTCAAGATCTATCTTTGTGGTTTCGATATGTTATTTAGAGGTGTTGAGAGATGTTATATTTCAAATTTGGTGCTTCGGTTCATTGTGTAGAGAAAGTTGTGTTCACTAGTGTGTGGACTATGTTTCTGAGTTGTGCAGGGGTGTTTAGGAGAAATGCATTTGCTCCGACAAAGACGTTTTAGGTCTTGTAGTTCTAGAATTGTTCTTATAAGGTTTATATCTATCTTATATTGAAGTTGTTCATGGTTTGGTGCTCCGATAGTTGATTTTTAGACATACAATATATGACAGAGATAGTTAGGCATGCTAGATAAACAAGATAAGGTTGTATGGTAGGTGAATATTGTTACAGAGGAATTTTTTGGATTTTAGGATGTTTCAAGATGTTCGTGGAATACTCTAGATTTTTTGAAGCCTTATATGTGGTCCACAAGATATCATTGGTTTTGAAGAAGTACGCACTTAAAAGTTCATTGTATTAACACAAGTTTGGCCAACCTTGGGTGTTTACACTAATTGTGGAGGTGCTTCGGTGATTGTGAAAGCATGTAGTGGCATGATTGAATGAATTAAGGTTTGAGCTAAGATGTGTTATCATCCGCCTTCATTCGTTCCCACCGCGAAAATGTTTAGGTCTAGACCTAATTTGAATTTTCTGGGTTAAGGTGATTTGCCGACCTTGGAGAATGTTCTCAAGGTTGATGATAGTATAAATGAGTGTCAAGGGATTGTGATTTGGCATGCACATGATGGATGTGATGTGAGTAATAGAGTGGTTGAATATGTGGTATAGTGCAATCCTTCATGTGTTAGACTACTGGATGTAGTGAGTAGAAGGTGTCTACTATTCTTTAGTGATACTATGAAGGTGATGTTGGTAGTGTGGTGAATATTGGTTCTGTATTTTGAGATTCATCGGAACTATACTCCATGCATATGTAAGATGCAATTAGAATAGTTCAAATCTTGGCAGTGAGCCACTTCTTCTATCTCTTTCTTTTTGGGCAATGAGCCCTTTGGCAATGAGCCTTTCTTCTAGGCAGTTAAACCTTTGGCAATGAGCTTTTGGTAGTGAGCCTCTTATAATTCAGTGTTGATACTACTTTATATTGTGAGCTAATCCTCACCATGGTTTTTCCCTTCTTGGGGTTTCCATGTAAATTCTGGTGTTCTCTTGTGTATGGTGTTGTTGCGATTCAGTTTCTATTATTTTCTTTTCATGCTTAATCATCATAATAGTTTAAAAGTTAATTGGATTAATGTAGATTTGAATGTGTGTGAGGGTTTTAGAATTTTAAGCTACAACTGATTCATCCCCCCCTCTCAATTGTCTTGTGCATTCAACAATTGGTATTAGAGCAATGTTCCTTGGAAGAGAGCTTAAAAACTTAAGGTAGATCTGGCATGGTGCACAAGAAGGATGTTTCCCAATTTGATGGAATAGATTATGTATTCTAGAAAATAAGGATGGAAGGTTATCTAATTTCTCTTGGATATGAGATCTTGAAGGCTATTGAGACTAAATACACTATATACCAAACAATGTTCCAAGAACTACAAATGAGCTCAAGGCCTCTGAAACCAATGGTAAAGTGAGGTATGCTCTTTTAAGTGGTCTTACTAATTCTAATTTTTTGAAGGTCATCAATTTGAAGAATGATAATGAAATATGTAAAAAATTAGAAAGTATTTATGAAGGAGATGATAAGGTCAAGCAGGCTAAAATGCAAAATTTGTATCTCATGTTTGAGACCATTTGAATGTCTGAGGATGAAAACATTACAAGCTACTTACAAAGGGTCCATGAAGTTGTCAATGGTGGGTGCTGCCACAATAATGGGTCACACTTTTTGGGACATCCTGATTTTTGCTAAATTTGTATATTTTTAGAAAATATAATGATTTAAGCCTTGAAAGGTTCCATTTAAAAGATTTTAATTAAAGAGGGTTTGATCAAACTCCCTTAGATTCAAATCCCCTTGGATGGAACTCGGCTAGTTTTAAACCATACCTATAACGGAGTCTCCTCTACACCTATCAAAATGTTGATAAAAAAACACTTTTGATTTACCTTTTGGGGGATCAAATGAATTCATTTAAAATTTATGTTTTGTATGTAGTCCTTATTGTATGCTTCATATAAAGTATAATTTTAAATATATTTAATTGGATTATTATATTTATTCTTTATTTCTTGTGAATGTAGGTTTTTTAATGAAAATCAAGGTCTTTGTTTCGCACACAAAAAAATAGGAAAATAGAGAAAAAAAATTCTAAAAAATACATGTCCTCTAGGTATTGATGTCTTTATTCTAACCAAAAAAATTAAATTTTGATACATGTACAAAATTTTTATGTTGGACAGAATATGCCTATGTCTAAATTATAATTGGTTTGACTTCAAAACGTAATTAAAAAAAAATCTTTTAACAAAACATTATGAAACCAAATGCATCCTCTGGATATCAGTGTTGTCAATCTAAATTCAAAAGAATCATAATTTTATCCTTTGTAGAAACAAAGTTATGTGTAATAGAATACACACCACTTTAAAAAAATGTTGTTTAATATTAAAAATTAGTTATCAAAGGAGATGCAAATTTTTTTACAATTTAACTCCAATTTTTTTTAAAAATATATATTTAGAATCTACAAACAAAATCTCACAATTCACTACTTTGTATCATCTTCAAATTCCTAATGGTTTAGAGGCTATAGGTGTCAAAAAGTAAAGATTTGGTTCAAAATGTTGATTTCAATGTCAAGTTTGACCAAAAAGTGTAACCCATTATTGTGGGATGACCCTGGCATCAAAGGTCTTGGTGGAAAGGTGGATGAAAAAGAAGTTGTATTGAAGGTACTCAAAAATCTTCCTAAAGATTACAATCATAAGGTTATTGCTATTGAAGAATTACAAAATATGAATCAGTTTACCAAAGATCTATTTCTTGGTACCTTAATAGCTTTTGAAAAAAGAGAATTTGGTATGACTAGTGCAAAGGCTAAGACTACCTTCAGGGCTGGAAAATATAAGAAGACCATGGAATCAGATCAAAAGGATTCAGATGACTTGGAAGCTAATTTTGCAAGAAGAATGAAATTAGGTGCTAGTAAGTACAATGGTAAGTTGCCTTTCAAATGTTTCAGTTGTGGCAAGATAGGGAACATTATGCTTCAAGATGTTTAAAATTTTTTTTGAGAAGCAAGAATAGGGAGAACAAAAGTAGAGTGCTTAAGAAAAGCTACTATGTTAGAGAGGATGCAAGTATATCTGATGATTAATCTAATTATGAGAATGATGAGGATAATAAATGTTTGTTCATAGCTTTAAGAGATGATACTATTTCTACTAACTCTGAGAAATGTGTGACAGAAAAGGCTCCAAAGGTAGGGTTTAATGTTGAAGGCAATTTGATATATGCTTTCGATACTATAGAGGAAAAGAATTGTTGGGTCATTGACAGCGGATGCTCAGATCATATGACTGGTGATAAGAGTAAGTTTTTTAAACTTGAAAAATATGATGGAGGACTAGTTAGATTTGGTGATGATACATCTACTAAGATATGTGGAAGAGGTTCAATCAGTTTTGATGGCAAGGATAATACTGATGATGTTATTTATGTCAAGGGATTAAAACATAATCTCTTGAGTGTTGGATAAATGTGTAGCAAAGGATACAATCTTGTGTTATAGGATGGTGGTTGTGAGATCAAAAAAGACTCCAGAACTATGATAGCTACTGGGAAGAGGATAGATGGAAATATTTATCAACTCAAAGGTGGTGATAGTTATTGCTTCATGATTTAGATCATTGGTGACAAGAACAAAGGTGTGCTAACAAGAAGGAAACTTGTTGAATAATAGGTAAATCTATGTTTACTCTCTAAAGTTGAACCTAAGATAGAAATTGAAGTATACAAGGATGAGTATTGGATTGAAGCTATGGAAGAACTAATGCAAATTAATAAGAATCATACTTGGGAACTTGTCCCAAGACTAGCAAACAAAAATGTGATTGGAACTAAGTGGGTCTTTTAGAATGAATGAGAATGGAGAAGTGGTGAGAAACAAGGCAAGACTTGTGGGCAAAGGTTACTCACAAGTAGAAGGAATAGACTATGAGGAAACTTATGCTCTGGTGGCATGAATAGAGGCCACTAGGATGTTTTTGGCTTTTGCAACACATAAGGACTTCAAAGTATATCAAATGGATGTGAAGTCTACTTTCTTGAATGGTGAACTAGAAGAAAAAGTCTACATAGAACAACTAGATGGATTTCAATTGTCAGATAAACTGAATATGGTTTGCAAATTGAAGAAGGCACTGTATGGATTGAAGCAAGCCCCTAGAGCTTAGTATGCAGGGTTAGACTAGCATGTGACAACAAGGTTTCAGTAATGGTTCTGCAAACAGTAATATGTACATCAAAGTAGGTGAAGATCAAATTCTGATTGTTGAAGTATATGTGGATGATACAATATTTGGAGGAAATGAAGGTATGTGTAAGAGCTTTGTAGATGAGATGCAGAACAAATTTGGGACATCAATGTGTGGAGAAATGAACTCCTTCCTTGGCCTACAGATCAATCAGATAGATAAAGGCATTTTCATTTCACAATCAAAGTATGTCAAGGAGTTGTTAAAGAAGTTTGGAATGGAAGACTCTAAACTAGTATGTACCCCTATGACAACTGGTTGCAAGCTAAGCAAGAATGATGAATCTCTTAAGGCTAGTTAGAGTAGGTATAGGTCAATGAGTGGAGGATTGTTATACTTAACTGCTACTAGACCGGATATTATGCATACAGTTTGTCTTGTGGCTAGATTTCAAGAAGACCCCAGAGAGTCACATGTTGCAATAGCAAAGAGGATATTCAGATATTTAAAGGGCACTTCAGATCTTGGCTTGTGGTATCCAAAGGATAATGAATTTGTTCTAAGTGGTTACATAGATATAGATTGGGATGATTGTATAGATGACAAGAAAAGTACAAGTGGTGGTGCATTCTTTCTTGGCAGTAGAGTGGTTTCTTTGTTAAGAAAGAAGTAGGATTCAGTATCTCTGTCTACTATAGAGGCTGAATACATTGCAGTAACATCTTGCTGCACACAGGTGTTGTGGATGAGGAAAACCTTGAAGGATATTAGAGTGGTATATGATAAACCTATTCCTATCTTCTGTGATAATACAAGTGCTATTAACATTTCAAAGAATTTGGTGATGCATTCAAGGACAAAACATATATCAATCTGGTATAACTTTCTTAGAGAAAAGGTTTTAGAGATTGTAGTGAAGCTTTAGTATATGCCTATAAAGGATCAGGTTGCTGATATATTCACCAAGGCTCTTCCTAAGGATACATTTGAGTGTCTATGGGAGAAGTTAGGGGTTATTGCCCCTCCTTTATTAAACTAGATGCATAAGGAGATGCATCAGTCTAGTGGATTTCAAAGTTTCATTCATTTTTCTAGACTGATGTTGGAGGCTACCTCTTAGGAGGAGCAGGTGGTGGTCATGATGGTTGTGGCAGTTAGGGAGAGTAAGTTCTAATGTTGGTTGCTTCTAAGGAGGAGCATACAAAGTAATAAAAGAAATGATGTTTTAGAGCAGTAAAAAGCAGATGTGTAGCCCTTTGCCATTGATTTCAAAGGGGGAGAGAGAGTAATCTGAAAAAGAAAAGAGTCAATGGTCAAGGAGAGAGAGAGTAAGATGTGTAAAAGAAAGGGGGAGAGTAAGAAAGAAAAGAAGTTTGGTGCAGAGTTGTGTCTTGATGGTTTTTCACATTATATGTTGCCATCAATGACAAAGGGGAAGATTGTTGCAAGTTCTACTATCAGCGTTGTCATTGATATCAACAAGTCTATGTTGTCATTGGTGTCAACTATATCATTTTTTATGAGTGGCTTGTGGTGCAAGAGTATGGGTAGTTAGTGTTGAGTGGATATTGTCTCTGAGATGAAGTTGTTGCAATGGTATGAGCTATTTGGTTGCCTTGAAAAGGTGTTGAAGATCTTAAGAATATGTTTCTTCTGGTTGGTTTACAAGTGCTTTTGAGAAAGTTTGATTAATAAAAGAAACAGTGTGTTGAAGTAGCATTTTGGTTTATACAGTAGTGTTCTAGTTTTTCTCCACATTTCCTCTATGTTGAAGATCTATCTTTGTTGTTTGGATATGTTGTTCAGAGGTGTTGAGAGTTATTATATTCCAAATTTGTTGCTCCAGTTCATTGTGCAGAGAAAGTTGTGTTGACCAATGTGTGGACTATGTTTCTGAGTTGTGTAGAGATATCAAGGAGAAATGTCTTTGCTCCGCATTTCTCTGCAAAGATGTTTTAGGTCATGTGGTTCTAGAATTTTTCTTATAAGGTTTATATCTTTTTTCTATTAAAGTGGTTCATGGTTTGGTTCTTTGAAAGTCAATTTGTAGATATACAATGTATGACAGAGATTGTTAAGTATGTTGGATAAATAGGATAAGGTTGTACGACAGGTGAAAGTTGTTGTGTAGGTATTTGTTAGATTTTAGGATGTTTGTGGAATACTCTAGATTGTGTTGAAGCCTTACATATGGTCCACAAGAAGTCGTTGGGTTTGAGGAAGTGTGCACTTAAAAGTTCATTGCGTTAACACATGTTTGGCTGACCTTGGGTGTTTACACTAATTGCGGAGGTGCTTCAGTGATTGTGAAAGCATCTAGTGGCATTCATGGATGAATTTATGTTTGAGATAAGATGTGTCATGGTCCTCCTTCATTCATTTCCACTGTGGGAATGTTTAGGTCTAGACCTAATTTGAAATTTTTGGGTTAAGGTGTTTTTTCAACCTTGGAGAATGTTCTCAAGGTTGATGACAATATAAATGAGTGTTAAGGGATCATGATTTGAGGTGTGTATGATGGATGTGACATGAGTAACAGAGTGGTTGAATGTGTGGTGCAGTACAAGCCTTCATGTGTTAGACTATTGGATACAGTGAGTAGAAGGTGTCTAGTATTATTCAGTGATACTACAAAGGTGATGTTGGTATTGTGGTGAATACTGGTTCTATATTTTGAGCTTACTGTAGTCCATGCATATGTAAGATGCAATTATAATAGTTCAAATCATTACAGTGAGCCACTTCTTCTATCTCTTTCTTTCTGGGTGGTGATCCCTTTGGCAATGAGCCTTTCTTCTGGGTGGCGAGCCCTTTGGCAGTGAGCCTTTGGTAGTGAGCCTCTTGTAATTCAGTGTTAATACTACTTTATATTGTGAGCTAATCCTCACCATGGTTTTTTCCTTCTTGGGTTTTCCTCATAAATTTTGGTGTTCTCTTGTGTATAGTGTTGTTGTGATTAAGTTTCTGTTATTTTATTTTCATGCTTAATCATCATAAGAGTTTAAATGTTAATTGGATTAATGTGGATTTGAATGTGTGTGAGGGTTTTGGAATTTTAAGATACAACTTATTCAACCCCCCTCTTAGTTGTCTTGTGCATTCAATAGAATCACCAAATTCTTAGACTTGAAAATCTTAAAGACTAATGGTGGATGGGAACTAGAGTTTTAGGTTACTGTTTACATGGTACTAAATTGATTGTATCTCTAAATATTTTAACCCAAAAATTTCAAAGACTAAGCAAGAGTTGGGTCTTTCTAATGAAGAGTGTTGTTGGTAAATAGATTTTGAGAGGAACCTCCTGCAACAATATAATGAAAAATGCACAAAATAAAAGAAATTTATAAATAGCAGAAACACAAAAGAAATTTATTGATCGCAGGCCACTTCAAGGGGGCAACCTCCTTTGAGCAAGCTCAATACAATAAATTCATGGATTCCTTCATTGGCCTCAACATGTACTTATATACTAAGTCTAATCTAAACAACTATTACTTCCCATGAATGTGGGATAATACAATACACTCATGGGACAACTTACAAAGCATATGCATCAAACAACAATATACTAACAAAGTAAAGAGAAGGATTAAACATAGGTTCCTAACATCCCTTCCTTCTTAGAAAAGATTTGTCCTCAAATCTTAAGATGCGGAAATTATTGCTGAATCTAAAGGAGTGTTTCCCATGTAGCATCCTCTGGTTGCATTTTGTGCCACTGAATTAATACCTCTATGATGGATCGAGAGTGAAGCTGACGAGTGCACCTATCGAGGATTGCCTCCAGCTCCAAAATGATGGATCCTTCATTATCCAATTTTAATAAAATAGTTTGTGCTCTGATGTTGGTGCCAAGAACTTTCTTTAGACAAGAGACATGAAATACTGGATGAACGTGGGAAGGAGGAAGCTCCAATTTATAAGCAACTGACCCAATCTTCTGAAGAACCTTATATGGCCCATAGAACTTTGGAGCCAACTTATGACGTGCTTTGAGTTTCAGAGATGACTGCTTGTATGGCTGTAGACCAAGAAAAACCATATCACCTACTTGAAAAGTGCGCTTAGAATGGTGCTGATCGGCTTGTTTTATTAAATTTCTTGCCATGTGAAGATTGTCCTACAAGATGCGAAGAATCTGATCTCAGGTTTAGAGAACCATGTTGACTGCCTAAACTGGTGAACTGTTAGGGGTGTATGGAAGGAGCACTGGAAGTGCCTGACCATAGAATGCTTCATATCAAGTCATTTTAGATGCAGTGTGGTAGGAGGTATTGTACCACCATTCAGTGAGAGGGAGCCACTTTGCTCACTAATGTTGTTGTTCTAAGGTGAAGTAATGAAGATAAGTTTCCAAACATTTGTTGATAATTTCAGTCTGACCATCTATTTGTGGGTGATACCCCAAACTCATCTTCAGTTTGGTGCCAATGTGTTGAAATAGTTCTGTCCAAAAATGACTAGTGAAAGTTGTATCACGATCTGAGACAATAGAAGAAGGGATGCCATGAAGACGGAAGATTTGGTCCATGAAAATTTGTGCAACCGAGGAGGTAGTACAGGGATGGTTGAGGGCACAAAAATGACTATATTTGGAGAGGTGATCAACCACAAACAAGATCAATGTCTTCCCTTCGGATTTAGGAAGCCCCTCAATGAAATCTATAGAAATATCTATCCAAATCCGTGTAGGGATGGACAAGGGTTCGAGTAATCTAGGAAGGAGTGTCATTTCATCCTTGTTGCCTTGGCTAGTATCACATTCAGCCACCATATGTTGAATTGCCCTTTTCATTCCCTTCCAAAAGATGTTACGTTGTGCTCGCTCATAAGCTTTGAGGAACTCAGAGTGCCCTACCAATGGAGAAGCATGGAGTTCATACAAGACAACTTGTTGAAGATCTATACTCTGGGGAAGAACCATACGACCCTTGTATCTCAGAGAAGCACCATCCCAAGAGTAATATGGTATAGCAGAAGGGTTATTGGCCAACTATTGGATGATTTAAGATAATGAAGAGTCATTGACATAGCCCTGTTGGACAAATTCCAACCAATTTGGAACATGAATAGAAATAGATGAAAGAGAAGGTTGATCATCAAATGTGCGAGAAAGAGCATCTGCCACAATATTGTCCTTACCCTATTGTAAGTGATCTCATAGTCATAACCCATGAGTTTGCTAACCCATTTCTATTGTGCTGGGGAGGAGACCCCTTGTTCTAGGAAATATTTTAGACTTTGGTGATCAGTCTTGATGGAAAAATGATTCCCTAGTAGGTATCACTGCCACTTCTGTACTGCATGCAAAATAGCCATCATTTCCTTCTCATATCTAGAGAGTACTAAATTATTACTAGAAAGGACTTTGTTGGTGAGTGCAATGGGATGTTCATCTTGAAGGAGAACAACACCAAGTCCATTGCCGCAAGCATCACTCTCAATAGTGAAGGTCTTGGAAAAATCTAGCATAGCTAGAATAGGTGTAGTACACATAACTTGTTTTAGTTTTTCAAATGCACACTTAGCAGCATGTGTCCATGTAAAAGCATTATTTTCAACAGAACTGTTAATGGAGCTACAATCTTCCCATAATCCTTGACAAACTTGCGATAGTAGCCAGTCAGTCCCAAAAAACCATGGAGGCTCTTGAGTGTCTGATGATGCGGTCAATTTTTCATGGCATCTATTTTTGAAGGATCCACTTGAACCCCTTGGGCTGAAACAATATGCCTGATATACTCCAATTCTTCCTAGCCAGAAACACATTTAGACTATTTTGCATAGAGATGATGATTAGAGAGAAGTTGCAATACAAGACCCAGATGTTGGAGATGCTCATCCCATGTTTTACTATAGATGAGGATATCATTGAAGAAGACCAGAATGAATTTCCGCAGGTAGGGCCAGAATATTTTATTGATCAATGCCTGTAATGTTGAAGGAGCATTAGGGAGGCCAAAGGGCATGACCAAAAACTCATAGTGGTCATCATGCATGTGAAAATTTGTTTTAGGAATATCATCCTCATGAACCTGAATTTGGTGATACCCAGAACGAAGATCCAACTTGGAGAAAAAATGAGCACCATGAAGCTCATAAACAATAAGAATCGAAAACTTATCCTTGATTGTGATGTGATTAAGTGTTCAAAAGTTAATGCAAAGACACCATGACCCATCCTTTTTCTAGACAAGAAGAACTGGTGAAGAAAAGGAACTGGTACTAGGGTGAATAGTACCTTGCTTCAGTAAGTCTCAAACAATCATCTCAATCTCTATTTTTTGGTGAAATGGGTAGCAATAGGTCCTAATGTTGGGAGGAACGCTTCTAGAAAGGAGTTGAATATGGTGGTCCTCTAGTCATGAAAGTGTCAATTCCACTTGTTTGGCAAAGACACATGCATACCTATCTAAATTTTGTTGTAGATCTGAAGGAGTAGTGGAGACTGCCGATGGTTGCATCTAAATGGAACGTAGCTGAGCGATGACACCATGTGAATTCTTCTTAAGAAGATTTTCCATACAATGTGAACTTATGATACTGAGAAACCCTGGTTGTAAGCCCTTTAATGTGTGTTTTTTCCCATTGTCTAAAAACTGCATCTAAAGTTTAGCAAAATCCCATAAGATGGGTCCAAGTGTGCGTAACCATTGAGCACCCAAAATCACATCACATCCTCCTAAGGGCAATGAAAACATGTTGGAGCACAGGTTATAATCTCCACTAGAGATATGCACATTGCGACACTTCCCTTTTCAAGGTAATGTGCCCCAAATGGCAATCATGACTTCAAAGCTAGAGAAAGGATGGGCAAAACAATCAGCCTATTTGGCTATCCAAGGGTCAATGAACTTATGAGTGCTACAAGAATCAATGAGTATTGTAAGAGGGAGCTTCTTGAAGTAACCCTTGACCCGCATGGTTTGTGGGGTGGTGACTCCTACTAAAGCATGGAGAGAGATCTTTGGGTGGTCTTCCTGAGAAGTAGGGTCAACAGGTGGCTACTGAGTTTCAACCTGATCATCTACTGTATCTTGAGCATCTTCATAAACTATAGTTATAGGTGGAGAATCCACATGCAAGAGATACAGCTTTTGCTTAACACATCTATGTCCCCGAGTTAATTTCTCATCATAATTATAACAAAGCCCTTTTTCTCTATATACCCGCATCTCTGCTTCAATCAAATGCTTGATAGGAGTTGTCCTAGGAGTTGGCATGATTAGAGGTCTTTCAGAAACCATATTTCTAAATGGAACAAAATTAGACTTGGAGCACTGTTGAGCTATGATCTTGTCCTCCGCCAACTTAGCCAACCCTAGGGCTTCCATCATTGTGCTAGGACAGAACATTTTAACCTTAGATCACATTGCATTCTTCAGACCACTGACAAAACAACTCTTGAAGAATTCATCAGACAATCCCTCTATGTGATTGGCCAGTTTTTCAAATTTTGTTTGATATTCTCTCACATTGACTATATGGCAAAATTTAGTGAGTGCTCCTGTGAAGCCATCAAAAGCACCAGGGCCAAAATCATTGCAAAATGAGTTTGTAAAAATCTGTCCATTTTAGTTCTTCATGAGCCTTGATGTACCAACAAATCCATTGAAGGGCTTCATGTTCCAAGTGAAAAGATGCAAGTGGGACATTGTTGACATCAAAAGTATTATGCAGACCGAAATATGGTTCTGCCTGGTATATCCATCCAGTCAGATCATCACCATTGAAGCGAAGAAAATCAAGCTTCGATCGATGAAAATTGTTGGAAGAAGAGAACCCAATGTCTGTAGAAGACTCCGGCTGATGTCTACTGTTCATGGCTGGATGCTGAAGATTGAGGCTGAGAAATTTTTCATCCAAATCTTGGTGTTTGGTCTTGAGGGCTGCAAGTTCATCCTCCATGTTTTTTGCTCCTGTGCCAGTGACAACCATAGCCAAGAGATCTTTTTTTTTTGGGAATGGGTAGAAAAATAAAAAATAGAAAGTTTTTTAGTAAAGGAAATTTTGGATTTGGGAAAAACTATGATGGGTAATTGGGGTTTGACTAGGTTTTGGACACTTTTTGAGGGATAGGGAAGTAGAAAATGGGGATTTCAAAAGCGGAGTGAAAGAATGGGAAAATTTGTCAAAGAGGGAAAAAGGAGTAGAAATAGGAAATAAACGTTGTGGTAAAATTTAAAAGCTATTGGGTGAGAATCGAAGAAGTTATGACAAACCCTAAAAATAGACAAATGTGGGATTTCTGGCTTCCATAAGTGGAATTTGTGATAGGGTCCTCAAGGAAGGAAATAAGAAGAATTAAATTCCAGGGGTTCCAATGAATGTTGAGAGGAAACATAGCTAAAGCAAGGAAGATATGGCGAAAAAATAATTTTTTTTATTTTTTTTAAATTTTTTTTTTCATTTTATTATTTATTTATTTATTATTATTATTTTCTAGAAACGATCTGCAAATGGCTCTAGATAGATTCAATCTGTGATTTACTGGCTGTCAATAGATATGGGCCCCAGGTATGTTTGGCTACCTAAAGGTTCAAGGGAGTCCTTAACCATCAATGTTGTCTAACGACTTGCGTATTGAGGTAATACCCCTCACTCCACAGCTCAAGTAAAACTGATAACCGCTTTGCCACAAATGACAGCTCTTGGTTTACCTCACGGATGGGAACTAGTCAATTAGGTAGGGGTTGTTGCCCTTTTCGCTGGCAGGTCCTCTCAATGGGCCAGCTACTTTGGGGTTCCTGTGGTACTCCTCACAATGAGTTTTAGTGCTATGCCCAGGCACTTCCCACAGTTAAGAGGATAGGGATATTCCCTGATCCGAACCTGCAATTGAAATGAACAATACAGATGTGAAAAAGAAGAAACTACTACAATAATCATAGTGCCTAGAGGCCACTGTGAAAAAACTTCAACAGAAATTTCATGCAACAAGCCCAAGAAAGCACTCTGATACTAGATGAGAGGAACCTCCTGCAACAATATAATAAAAAATGTACGAAATAACAGAAATATATAAATAACAGAAACACAGAAGGAATTTATTGATTTGCTGGTTGTCAATAGATATGGGCCCCAGGTATGTTCGGATGCCTAAAGGTTCAAGGGAGTCACTTAGCCATCAATGTTGTCTAACGGCTTGCGTATTGGGGTAGTACCCCTCACTTCGTGACTCAAGTAAAACTGATAATCACTTTGCCACAAACGATAGCTCTTGGTTTACCTAGCGGATGGGAACTAGTCAATCAGGTAGGGGCTGTTGCCCTTTTTGCTGGTAGGTCCTCTCAATGGGCCAACTACTTTGGGGTTCCTGTGGTACTCCTCACAATGAGTTTTAGGGCTATGCCCAGGCACTTCCCATAGTTAAGTAGATAGGGATATTCCCTAATCCGAACCTGCAATTGAAATGAACAATACAAATGTGAAAAAGAAGAAACTACTACAATAATCATAGTGCCTAGAGTCCACTGCGAAAAAACAATTCAACAGAAATTTCATGCATCGAGCCCAAGAAAGTGCTTTGATACCAGATGAGAGGAACCTCCTGCAACAATATAGTGAAAAATACATGAAATAATACAAATATATAAATAGAAAAAACACAGAATGAATTTATTGATCGCAGGCCACTTTGAGGGGACAACCTCCTTTGAGCAAGCTCAATACAATAAATTCGTGGATGCCTTCATTGGCCTCAACACGTAGTTATATACTAAGTATAATCTAAACAACTATTACTTCCCATGAATGTGGGATAATACAATATACTCATAGGACGACTTACAAAGCATATGCATCCAACAACAATATACTAAGTAAAGAGAAGGGTTAAACACGAGTTCCTAACAGATTTATCATTGTAGTTAATGCCTTAAAAACTAGCCTTGACTTGCCCAACTGGTAGTAAAAAATGTACCAAAATTTAGATGTTATGGATAACAACTTTCCTCTACGTTTGAGAGGGGCAACTCCCTTCTATGATAAATTTTAAAGTTTTTCAGGGTATTTTTTTGAACAAAAAATAGGAAAGGTAACTAAATTAAAACTTAAAAGATTAAAACAAAAGGGAAAACCCTAGGTTGATTGATAGGAAGATACATCTAGATCATATTTACCAAGAGAACCATTCAATATCAACATAGAGATAAACTCCTAAATTTATCCCCACAAAACATTTATTTAGATGTACAGGTAAAAAGAGGGTTTAAATGCAAGAATATGATCTGACTTAAAAAAGCACAACTCTTGATAGGTTTTACAACACATGGACAGAGAAAACTATTATTTATCAACCTTAGATTACATAAAAACAATTTTATAATGAAGGATGACAAATATTTCTAGTCACATAATAGAAAGTCTCAAAGATAATGACTATTATTCTAACATAAAAAAGACAAATACAATAAACAAGACAATAAATAGGCTCACTAACCAGTATCATTATACTTTTATTGATTTCAAAAGGAAAACACATAGACTTTCTCTTCTCTCTATCAAACTGAGAGGATCCAAAAGTCCCTTATTTTCCCCAACTAGACTGAAAAAATGAAAAAAAAACTTTTTACATTAGAATCATTACCTTTTTATAGTCTTCTAGTCCATAACTAACTAATAACCATTTCTTTTTTACTTTTAGGAGTTCGTTAAATGTTTATGAAATAAAATACTGTCAACTCTCAGGATAAAAACTTTATAATAAAATATTGAGTGTCAAAATTTGACGAGCATATGACCATCAAGGTGTCATGTTGGACTATTTGTATGTACCAGCTATAGGTATTCGACAAGTACATATATGCTTTAATTTAACTCTTCTATTGGGATATGGAGAATGTCAACTTGAACATTTGAGAAAGCAACTCCTGCCAACAATATCCTCGAAAGAACCTCTAGTTTTAAGTGTTCAATTAGATCTTTTCTACCATTCCTAATAGCATAAAAACCATGACAAGCCTTTCCTCCATCTTATATCAGTCCGTAAAGACTGCTATTGGAGATTCAACCTGGTTGAGTTGCACATTGACTTCAAAAAAGTTCTCATCCAAATTTGTTCCAAGTGAAAGAAAACTAATAGAGAAACCCCAGGCTGCTTGAGGATCTTCTCCGCTCTTCAACTTGCTAGCACATAATCTTTCAAGATATTTCTTTCCTTATATACTATGTCAGTTATAATATATGGGATATCGTTTTTTTTATCAAGGCATGTCTTGAGAGTACGTGTAACCAAACTAATTACCAAATACAAGCTTTTTATGAGAAAACACATTAGAAATCACCTATGGAAGACAAAGAGTCACTACTTAGAAATCCACTTTATTTAGAAGCCAACTATGGAAGACCGAGAGTCACAACTTTGAATTCCACATTAGATATCCCTACATATGAAGAATTGAACTTGGGTCTCCACAATAAGAACCCAACATTTTAATCAATTAATCTCAACCTCTTAGACAATTACCACAGTTTCAAGATCACTTGACAGAGAATTGATTGTACACCTATCTAGTGAGTATGCTTGAGCCTATATTATTAAATGAATTCGATGTATTTCTTTCCTCCATAGAGAGCTTGAGGAAGAAGATATACTAGAATTTTGTACATATACTGCGAATCTCCATAAATCTTTTATCAGACTATGGAGAAAACCAGCTGAATCAACAATTTGATAGTTCAGAAATTTCTCCAAATCAAGTCAATTCATAGATAAAAAGGTTCACTAAATGTTGTCTCTGCCAACTTGGGATACTCTAAGGGAGACTTTGAAGAGAGAGTATATAAAGCCAGAGATTCTAATGCACGAAACTTAACATATGGCTCCAAAATCATTTGTTAAGTGCTCAAGTATCATCTCTCTCATGTCTATATTCCAGGTCACCTCTTGAAATTCTAAAAATAGCTTCCTGCAGATCCAATGCTAGACCAAGTTGAATTTTATATATGATATTTCAATGCATGTCTTCTCTTCCATTCAAGCTCTCATCTTGTCAAATACCTATCATCATGGATTGAGTTATGGAGATATGTAAACCGCTGATTGAATCTTTTCATGCAATGCCATTGCTGACCCAAGGTAAAGCAACCCAACCATGCAAAATGGCAAGCTGCAGATTTAATGATAAGGGAATATCCAAAAAGAGAAAACGTGCCCCGTGAAAACACATATGTCACACAAAGAACTGCCAAGGGCTTCATAATAATATGAGTTACAATTCCTCGAAGAACCCACAGACCATGCAAATGAGAAAATCCATCTGCCATGCTTCTATATGTGGTCCACTTTCCACGTTTTGCAGACATGGCGGCAAAAACAGTTGCAATTATAAAATCTGAATAAAAATCGATTCCAAAAACACCCTGAGACATGTCCATACGCTGTTCTAAAACCCAGGACGCTGGCAAAGGTTGAGGATTTCGGCCTTACACATGCAGATTGCGTTTGCTGGGAAGTTTCTAACACCTTCTTTGCAGATCCAATTTGTGAACACGTAATCATGGCATTCCTTGCAACTTGGCGGCCATGGAAAATGTTGCCAAAGGTTATGGTGTTTGGCTTTTAACATCTGTGAATTTCATTTGCTTGAAAAAATTTAAAACCTCATTTAGTGAATATGCTTTATGCATATCCAGCAACGATTACATTCCACGAGATAACATTTCTTTCAGGTATCCTATTAAACAGTTCACACGCCTGGTCTACAGAGCACTTCCAACTGGTTCGTGTGTTTGTTCATGCTGCTAGGGCTTCCTTGGAGATCTCGGTTTCTTACGTCTCAAAATCTTATTTTCCTTGAAGTGTTTGTGGTGTCTGGGATTCAGCCTCCAACTGGTTCCATATTTTCGGTTGTCTTTAAACATCATCCACTTTAACAGTTAAAAGTCAATTTTGGCCAATAAAAATAGGACAAATATTTACTATTTTTTGTTGTAAATGAAATGTAAAATTGTTATTGATTATTTGAAGTGGATGATGTTTAAGTAAAGCCTTTGTGAATGCCGACAAAGCCAACTCAAATATGAAGCTTCGGACTTTAAATGGCTTTTGGAACTGTTGAGACATTGAGTATCTTTGGAAACTGTGGGGAGTTAAGGGTGGATTGGGAACTGTGGGGGCTTGCGGAGTTCTCCATAACCTCAAAAAGTTCTGACCAAGAGAATTTTTGTCATTTTAATTAGTTTTTTGAACTTAAAAATACCAAGATGTGGGAGATTTGGAGGGTTTGAAGATTTTTTTTGAACTAAATAAAGCTCTACCCACACTGAATTTTGATGACTTTTAAAATCCAACAAACACCAAGGCCTCCAATGAAACATATTTTTGGGGGCTATTGTTTGAGTTTTCAAATTAGAGAGGTGCTGCCAAAGTATAATGTTGGGACTTCAATGGATTGTTGAATCCGCTAATTCACTCACAAGTTTAAAAAACTTGAAGAGTGCCCAACTTTGCTTCATAAAAACGTTATAATATTTTCTAGTGAATCCACAAACATGACGAAAAGAGAATCAATTCATAACTTTTGACTGGCATGAGATTTTTCTTGCAAATTCACCACATTGTGCATTATAACTACATAAGATTCCATGCTAAGTCATTTCAGTCCAACTTACACAAAACTTCCATTTTAATTATTTTTGTAAACTACTAGCAAAAACTCACTAGTTTAATATCTTCCAAACCGGAAGGAGTTTCACTTTAGAATTTGTCATGTTGTATTTCTTGAAGTCACAAACACCATTGTAAAATGATTTTATTTTAGTTCTTATAGATTTTTTGATTTAATTGTTTCTGTAACTCACCACACTGTACAACTATTTTGAGAGTTATGGCTGAAATGATGGATGATTCTTTTTCAAATTGGCATACTTTTTCACATGAACCATCAACTATGACATTTCAAACATGGAAGACTATGATGACTAGCATGGAAAACATGTGACACTATCATTTTGCGACTAATAGTGACTCGACAAAGTTGTTTGACACATGATGACGCTTGTCAATTTGATACAAAAAATTTAAATTTTGTGGTGTCAAAAATGAGGGTAGCAAGTGTTTACATCATCTAGACATGGACACTCTTGAAATTCAGACCTGTGAGTGAAGCCAAGGTTCAAGGATTTGACATGACCAGGCCAAAATGACAATGGTGATTAAAATCTTTGAACTGCTAAAACACCATCAGATTTTGAAATGATTTCAAATGATATTTTCTACTCACGATCAAAGATTAAGAGTTTTCTCACAACATTTACCCTAGTTGGAGCATAGATTCAAACATGAACTAAGTCTCTAGGGCATAGATTCTAACCTAAGACCTTATAAAACAACCCCTAAATATAAGAAAACATAAAAAAAAGGGGTGGTTTACACAAATCAAAATACATACAAGCTTAAACCAAAAATTCATACACCTTTCATACCCAAACAAAGAGTTCAATCAAATTAACTCCAAATAATTACCAAAATGCAAAGGGAAAAACCCTACCTGGAAGATAAAACATAAAGAACACTAGATAAATGAGAAAGAAAACTCTAAAATACCACCAACTTCTACTTGCATGATCATGTGAATGCTACAATTGAATGGGTTGATAAATCTTTAGTAAATAGTGTGATCTAGGATGGAGAATGTCTCGGACACATAGGGAACTAAGAGTTTGAATCAATAAGGCAAAGTGACCAAATAATGGACCATCATATGTTTTAAGTGATCCCACACACATGAAATCATGCCATAAAATGTATTGCTAATGTGGTAGGTTAGATGTGGGGCAAAAATCTTGCCTAATGCTAGGGATCAGAGTTTGGTCATTATTGATGAAATTAGCATCTTAGTATTAGAAGGTCTAGATCCCACAATCAAAGGTGAGAATCAAGATTTTGGAAAACACTAGTTAAGTACCTTGGCAAAGAAATGCTTGAACTTCTATACCCTAGCCATAATAAACAAAGGAGACTAAATGAAAATTGACCTTTAACATTAAGGGATGCAAAATTATTAAAGTAGAAACACAAAGAAAGGTCAAAAGTTCAAAAATTCTCATGTGAAAGTACTCGTGTAAGGAAAATCTAAACCCTTGATAGTTGACAAAAAACTCAAATTTAACTCTTAAGACTTAGGATTTTAAAACATGTGACTTATTTGAAAACACCTAACGATAGAAAAATTTCTTCTATGACTTAAGATGGACTTCCTAGAAGAGAAGGGATGAAATCCACCATTTAACAAGTATGAATCAAAGGGAACCAAAAACCAAAAGCAAGCATAAAAGAGAGTCCTCATCTTGTTTGGGGAAAACTGGGCATGTTTTCTAAGGCACAACATGACCTAGAGTCATGAAGTCTTGGGTTTTGTCTAGGTTTTTATCAATTGTAGCTTGATATATTTTGTATGTTTTTGCTCTAGAAAATGATACTCATATGAATGTATCTAGTAAAACTTATGTGCTAGTATACCATAGAGAAATCATCCTCTACTCTAGTAATTTCTTTTAAAATTTTCATATTTATAATATAAGGGTACAAGCCATATCCAATTTTATCAAGGAAAAAGTATGTTAGAAATTATTTTCCAATATATCAAAACATCATATTCATGTTAGACAAACATTTGAATGGTTGTAAATATTTTATGTAAAGTTCTAGTTCACTTCTACAAGTGTAGAAGTGATTTGCGTGGTTTTGGATCTAAACATACACATAGAAATGAACCTACATCCATGGTTCAAAACTTAACTATTTTTGATGTCTCAAAAGTATTTCCCTTACCTTATAGAATATGAAGATGTAAATAAAGCAATATTTATAAACGCCTTCTAGGATTTCTCTATATAAGGATCTTTTCTTTTGGTCAAATCCCTAGGATGATTTAATGTTGTTGGTACAAAGATAAAAAAGAAGTAATCATGCAAAGATTCCCGTGAATATAAATGTAAGTTGATAAATGTAATATTGATGATCTAGGAACACTCCTTGAATGATAGTGTGACATGGAATGAGAGATTATGGATATAATTGATCAAATGGATAAAATTGAATTGTGGGTTGTCCTTAAATATAACACCTTAGCACACATGTTAATAATTTCTTGATTTTAGTTGGCTCATAATGGTTAGTTAGAGGGAGTGAGGTTGGACATAGACTTGAATTTGAATTGTAGTCATTTTTGGTTGTGCCCATGGAATTAACCTAGTTAATGAATCAATGAATGGAGAGATTGATTAGTCTCAAGAGTTGTGTGTAGATAGAATTAGCTAAGGTTCTAGTTATTTTCTAATTTGCATGCAAGACTATGCCACTTGTAGACTAGTAATTTCTCTAAGAATCACCCAATCAAAGGTAATCTAAAATCAATTATAAAAGTGTAGGGTATGTAATTTTTACCATTAAAATTTGCTTGCACTTTGAGTTGGATGTGAACTTCTATGAAGATGAATGTTAAAATAAAATAAGTAGTAAACATGAAAGTAAATATTTAGATAGTCATTAAAAGTATAAGGAAATGAATTTGTTGATTCTATATACTCTTGTTTCATATTGAAATTTAAAAAAAAATCTTAATGAGTACCAATTGGTGGATATTTGCACCACTATCCCTATTTTCTCTTGAAACTAGGGGCCCCCTTTTTTTCTATTTGTCCTCCTATTTCTTCACTTTGTATATCAATCTATGTAGGACTCTAATGTGCTTTTATTTTCTTTTTAATTAGCCTTATTGCCTATAGGTTCACTCATTGATATGTTATCAAATACTATGTTTTGGCCCTTATAGTTGTTTTATGATGTCTTTATATTGCCTCTTTCATGAGATTTCATTATTTTGTCTTGGTCATTTTAGTTTTTCTCCTTGTAGAGGCTAAGTCAAAGTTGGTCAAACTAAAAATATGAGTTGAAGACTCATAGTTGTCATTTCCAAGCCTTTTGTGATCTTAAAATGGGCTTACACTTAAATAAAATTTAAAAGTTTCCAAGCTAAAATACTCCAAGTTGCTCTTCTAAAAAAATGTAGGATTACTATGGACTTAAGATTTATGGATTTTGGTCCAATGTCCTTAGTTCCTTGTTCACTTAGAGAAAGGCTTGCACATATACCAGTTTAATACAAAATTTTCAATTTATAACTTTTAGTTTGAGGTCTGGATGTTCAGATGATCTCCACACTCACCCTAAATATTAAATTAAAACTTTTTCTAAAAAATACAACTTGTGGATTATCCCAAACCTATGGTATTTTTATTTTTAACCCAAAGTCTTGATGTGCGGATGATCCCCATAGAACCTTAGAATATCTGATCGAATTGTAATCTAATGCTAGGTTAACTTCCTGATGTGAATTAGACTTCTTCAAATTGACTACTAAGATTCCCCACATGACAATCTTATACTAATCAATCCAATGCACTATGTTTCTAGTGATAGGTTTCTACATGTTGCCTAGTCACTTTCCTTGGCCGATCATAGCATGACACATGTCCCATGCACCCAACCATTTAAAACATGTAGAAACCTTATGTTTCATGAGCTTAAATTTGATGGTTTTCAAAACAAATGAAATCATTATATTGCTCATCTTAGGCATCATAGAAGGTCAATTTTGCCATCCAAGCCTCTCTTTGACCTCCTCCTACATATGGCTTGGCCCTTGGGATGTACAAACCTTATAGCCACCAAATTGAGTATTTTAAATGCTTTTTCATGCTTTCAAATGCATTTAAACATAGATTCAATTATTGTTTTATTAATTTAAATGTGATTTGTTTCTAATGTAGGATTTGATGACTCATTTCCCTTGAATCCATGATTGCTTGATTGGTAGGAAAAAAATTATGGAGATATAGCTTGAGGGATAAATCTAACCCTCGAGGCTTGATCTCATAGATTTTGAAGCACAATGAGTTGTCATGTGTGTGGACGTTATCTACAACTATAAGATGATGAAAAATGTGGAGAGTTTAAAATTATTCTTTTCAGTATCTAAAAAGGGGCCTGATGTAATCAATGGGGGTAACTCCCTCCTTTTCAAGGATATAGAAAGAGTAAGAATATTCATTCATTCATTAATAGAAGGTAGAGATAATAGAACTAAGTCTAAGGAAAAGGGTGGTATTTTCTTCCTCTATTCATACATATGGTGTCGGGTATAATTTGTAGCATAAGTAGGAACTCCCATTATTTGTAAGCATAGTCATCATATTTGGACTAGTATTTTTTGTAAATGAAACCAATTCAAGATTAATGGATGTTGTTCATGAATACAATGGTTTTTATCTACACATGTAATATGGTGATGATTTACTTTCTGGTATTCACTTACAAACATGGACATGAAATATATGTTTCCTTAGAATCTTGCACAAGATATGTCATTTGTTAAGGTCAAACTGTCAATGATATGTCTTGTTATTATTGTATTTATGGAAAATACTCCCATATGACAATGTTTATTCTTTCTAATCATGATATTCTCCTTTTCTTTATATCCTGTTTGTTTCTTTTCCCTTCCTTAGGACTCTTCTTTTCCTTTCTCCTTTTCTCTTTCTTTATCAGCTGGTTAGGATATGATTAGATTAGGTTTAGTACCCTCATTCTAGGCTTTCTTGACTATGTATCTTGCTCTATTTAAAATGACACTAGACTCCTTGTTATAATAACATCTCATTTGCCTCTAAGTGATTATTTTAAAACCAAGACCTAGCAACCCTCAAACCTTGGGGAGATCATCAATCTCCTTTCAAGAGAGAAATCATACCCCTAATTCTCGATTGTTTGGTAGCGAGACATTTCAACACCAAATAGTACCATCTATTAAGAATTTAAAATCAACAAAAATAGCAACTTCTTGAAATGTTAATTATAAAAATAGTAAGTAACTGGTAAGCTTATTATGTTTGGTATAAACATATGATTCTAAAAAAATTAGAAGAATTAATGTGATTCCATTTAAAAATAGAAACATGACCACACGTTAGTCAATACAACCATAATTACCAAATGGATATTCATGATAGTATACACTTCTCTTAAATTTTTTGTTTATAACGATTCAATGAATTGGAGGAGAGAAGAAGGTAGGTATAATTATGTAGGAAGTATCAAAGTATATCATCATCTAAAAACATAATAAGATGCATTCTTCAAACCATATATAAAAGAGGAAGCAAGTTACCCCACAACTTTAGCCCTAATTAAGGAAATTAACAAGTGATAAGAGATAATGACATGAAATAATAAGTAAATGGAGGTAGACTAGGTACCCTATAATGCTTCCCTTAATGAGGGAAACAAACAAAACATAAGATGTAATATTGATAAACATTAGAATCAAACATGTAAGATTGAAAATATCAGGCAATAATTCAATGATGCTTAGGAACATTAGTATAAGTAATAAGTATAATGTTGATTCTCTTGGAATGCTCCTTGAATGATAATTCAAAGTAAAATGGAAAGTTAGTGATAATGATCAAATGGATAAAAATAAATTAGGGTTTTTCCTTAAATACAACACCCTTGTACACAAGTTGACAATTTCATGCTTTTATTAGCTCATAAAGGTTAGTTAGAGGGATTCATCTTGGGCCCAAATTTAAATTTGGAATTTGGAATTTCAAGGATGATTTTTACAATCATGAAATTTACCTAGATCATATTGCAAACCAAGAATTTAACCTAAGATAATTAATAGGTGAATAGATAGTCTGGATCAATCCCTACAGATTTGTGTAGATGGGATTAGATATGATTCAAGTTATTTACCAAATTTCATGCTTCAATATGCTACTTGTATACATTGGACATTGCTCTAAGGACAACCTAGTCAAAACAAACCCAAAATGAATGTTTATAGTGAAAAGTATGCAATTTTTAGCATATAGTTCTTCTTATATTAATATCTCTATAAATCTTTGCACATGAATTAAAAAAAAATATAAGTGTGAAATCTATTATTTTATTATAAACAATTTAGTTAATACAACAAAGATTAGTGTTTCGTTGATTTCTTTTGAAATATATTATTTTGTTTTTGATTAGAGGTAAAATAGGTTTTGAAGGGACACGAAACCCTTTACAAACAAACTTCAACCTCAACAGAGGTTGACCAATAGCACAACAATAGCCCAATTGCCAAGAGAACAAGTGCCAAACTAAGATAGAGCATCCAAAACATAACACTCCACAAAACAGACAAACAACCTAAGCTATGCCAACAATAGATCTAGCCTTCCACACACCATTAATCTGAGTGTGGGAAAGAGAGACAGACTTTGGAAAATCCTTCTTCCTATGATGCACTAATGTCCAAGAGACATCAACATCCAGATCCACCAAGAAAGGGGAAAGGGGAGGTTAATCCTTCACAGAACCCCTACCCACAGGAGAGGCCTAAGAGGGAGACCCAACTAGAGAGGAAGATAGCTAAGGAACCACAAAATGAGCCCAACAAAAGATGTCATTCTAGTAGGAACAGAGGAAACAACCAAGCCGTTGCCACCACCACAAGCCAAACCACCATTAGCAGAACTAGAAGCGACACCAACAACAACAACTAAAACATAGGGTGTAGTAGAGAAGACACCAACACCAGCTACCAAACAACCACTAGAAAGCAGAAAAGCAGTCTCAAGCACAGAATAGGGGACCATGGAAGCTATAGATTCTAAAATCTTTGCAGCCTCAGAAGAAGACTTGGAAGACTCTAAAGAAGAGTCTTCAACATCTAGAGTAAAATGATTAGGAGTAACATCCTTCCACCAAGACGATGATCTAATAACCTTGAGGTGAGGGCAATTTGATGTAATATGTCATGTAGTAAAGCATCTATGACATAGGAAGGAAATACATTCATAATCAAGAGACTAAGTCCATGATAGATCTGCTAACTACAAAATAATCCCAACAAGAAGGGGCTTGGACATATCCATATCAACTAACATTTGTGCATAGTTGGTATGAGTAAAAAATGAAGTAGCTAAATCCACCATTCGAAAACAACCTAAAGAGTTTCTAATAGCTAAAAAACTTGAATCACACTAGAAATGAAGGGGAAGATTAGGGAGGAGGATCCCCACTGGTTTAATATGGAAAGATTCAGAAAGAGGGTTAAAAGAAGGATACCATGGCTATATATTATTTTGTTATGATATATGTAGACCATTATTTCTTGCCACTACATTTGAAATTTATGATAATATTTTGTCCTTAGACTTTTTAATTTATATCATAAAAATCTTATTTATAATTTTTCAAATCAAAATTTACTTTAAAAAATCCAATAAATAATACCATCTTCCAAAATTATGCCCTTACACAAATGGAACCACTTAGGAATATGTCTAGACATTTATATTTTATTTATTTTATTTTTTAAATTTTGCATAATACCTTTTTTTTATTTAAGGCAACTAAATATTAGTTTACTAGGTCTATAAAAGTTATTTAAATGGTTAAATATTAGAGAAAATCACGAAAACAATCATTAGTTATATTAGTCAACTTTAATCTGCTACTATATTATGATTCAGACTCACATTAATATGTTTTTCTTGATCAATGAATAATGTTGAATTTTTATTTTTAAATTTTAATGTATTTTATAAAAGATAATTTGAATTTTTATCATGGTTATTTGAATCAAGGTGTTATTATAGTATTAGTTTTTCAAAATGAAAATAAAGATTTCTTCTAAAATATTTTAGGGTAAATTAATTAATTGATAAAGATTAGTAATAAACCATAGATTAAATAGTTAGGAATGTTTAAATTATTAAATGATACTTAATTTAATATTTGATAAAGATTTTAATGTGTAAGATGTTAGAAATTGTTCCCTAATCAAGTGGTTGTCGTGGTTGAACCTACCAATAATAAAAGAAAGGATGCCACCTAGATCCCCCTCCAAGGGGTTATCTAAAGTTCAATTTTTACAGTACTTTCATGTGGAAATCTAGGAGATTAGGTGCAGGTTGTTTGGTTACTAAACACAACTAAATATTTCTAGTGGCAACTTCAAGACTATGAGAGCAACACACCCAGGATGACCAACTGCAGAAATAAACCTTCACAAGAGAAAAGATATTTCACCGAAGAGAAAATGCATTGAGAATGAGATGAATAATTTACATATGGTATAGGCTTTTTAAAGCCATGAAAAATAGGTGACAGGTATGAAACTTCCTCATACAGGAAACGCAACTACTCTAATTAATTCAATGCACTATTAAACTATAATGCATGCCTAAGTAAAATTAAGTGTAAATATGCTATTTACTCTAACACCCCCCCTTAAGTGCAACTTTTAGGGAGAATGAAGATGCAATATGGATCCTGGCTACACAACCATGTTAGGTACCCATTTACAATGCAAAAAAGAAATCTCTCACAACCAGAGAAAAAGAGAAAAACCCTGTGGGAAAAAACCCCTCTCCAAAAGAGAAAATGAAAAAAAAATGATGCATGGATGGAGGACTCAATCACACCCCTCAAGTACTACATACATCATGTATATACAATCAATAACCCCTCCATAAGAGGGAAAGAGAGAGACTATGTAGCCCCCCCACAATGTGTAATCGCTTGCAAAAATGGTAAGTGCCTGAAGACAAAAGATGATCCAATGTTGACAAACCACTTGTCTTCCTTTTGGAAGAAATAAAACCATGGATAGATGCATGTATGCTTCCCACTCTAGATAATAATTGAAAGAAAGAAGCATGAAGAATGAAGATGTCTCTGAGATCTGCTCATTTGTCACCAAGACCTTGAAAGATGATGCCACAAACCAATCAGGAACATGCCCAATCATAATAGAAGGTGACAAACAAGGTACCAATGGGAACTGATTTTGAACATTCTCCAAAGACAGTGATGGGGTGACAACATTTGTACAAAAACTATCATCAAATAGGAGGGATATACCCTCAAATGTGTCTACCAAGTCAGAAATATGAGATTCTATGAACAAAGAAATAATGTCTGACAAATAAGAATCCCAGTCAGGAAGATAATGAGATAATGGTTGTGATGAATCACTGGACATGCTCAATGAACCATCAACACAATATGAATGGTCTTGCTGAACATGAATGATAGGATCCTTAATCAATGACTCTACACAATGAACCACTGAAGGTGAAGGTACATCAATTGTCCCTAATGGAGAAGAAGGAGCATTTGAAGAACCCTCGTCATCCTTATCTGAAGATTCAAGGTATTCCAAAACTTCAAACTCCTGCATAGTAACATGATCATAGGGTATCCTATCTGAAAAGTGAAGAGGCACAAGACAATCTGAAACAGGATCATCTGAGAATAGCTGAGTATCAAGATCTCCATGTATTTCCTAAATTTTAGTCCAAAGAATATGAGGACACTCAAAATGATCAATAGCATTCAAAGTGGCATCATCAATATGCAGTGCAATAACTCCTAGGACATGATCCCTTTTCCAATTCCATGCAAATTTCTTACTATCAGTACTAGGAAGGGGAACAAGATTATATAAATGTGGCAACAAATGAAGCCATCTAAGATCTTTTATGATACCATTTTTCCATTGTTTATAATTTACCCTTCTCAACATAATCATAGCAGGATGAACTGAAAACCCCATAATGAACTATGACTAATCTCCAAAATTACAAAGACATTAACCTTCAACAACGATTAGAAACTCCCAAATACTGCAAATGATGCCTCTTAAAAATTGCTTCACTTTTCCTAAATCCCCAAAAAAAGGGCTTAAGTTTTGTACCTTGGAAAAAAAATGAGGCAAAACTATAAGAACTGAACAAGCAAGTACAAATTTTTCCTCAGACCACCAGAGTCCCCAAGCACCACACAGGGAAGTGCCTAATCACCACTTCTCACAACAGCACACGAGTATGAGGTTCCAAGCCATGCGAGCCTTTGCTCACACTAAGGCAAGCGACTCCTGGCTATTTGAGGGATGAAGACAATCTGCGCACTCCCAATGTGGGACTAAAATCCCTTGAAATGCCCAAACAATCTTGACGGGCCCACCTCCACTTCACTTCCAGGCCATGCACAACAAAAAGAAGGAAAACCTAAATAAATATATGCAAACTAATTTATAAATAATAAAGTCTTCTCACCAAATATTTTGCAATGAACTTTATATAAATGGCACTATCTTTCCATGCTCTGACACTTTATATTAATTATATAAAAAAACTAAACTGTGCAGGCTGAACTATGGTGGATGCCAAGAATGGACTGGGGAGTCCCAAAAAAGTGCAAAATGAACGAAGTGTGGTGAGGAGTATGTAAGCCTACATAGGAGACTCTATCATTGTGAGGCCATTGCATAGTGGTTTGCTCCTCAAAGCCAAGGGCACAAATACAATAACACATCCCTCTTAACATAGAAATGTCATCATCAATAGAATGAAGTATTCTTAAACCAAAATATCAATTGGGATCTCAAAAATCTTCTGCAAAAAATCTCAATGGAAGGAGTTGCAGATAGTTGGCTTTGAACTAAGATAGGAAGAACTACAGCTTGGTCAAGACAAGGCCTCATGTGAATAAATGAGCCTTCAAACTAATGCCACAGCCTACAATCAATAACAAATCTAAGTTTTTGACAAGAGAAAATGCACCTCCAATGGACTGATCATGACCTGCTAGGGACAAATCAAATAGCTGATCATAGAAGCTTTAGGCAAATCACCAAGACAGATTGTCCAGTCGACCAACAAATGGGAGAATCATGCCTTGATTTGCAGTAGGAGAACAATAAAGAACACCTCTTTTCAATCAAACCTCAATTGGCTAAAATTGTTGTATCACTAAATATTGCCTGCAACAATTCACGCCAACAGTGAAGGATTTAAGTGACACCCACAATAGATGCAAATCACAACAATGAAATGGTTATAGGCAACTTTAAAATTTGATAAATTTCAAATGCTAGAAAAATAAGAGATCTCGAAAACTCCAATGTAAACTCTTAATAGTGGAAGAAGATGCTGGTTGAAGGCTCTGATACCATGTAAAAGCAACACACCCAAGATGACCAACTGTAGAAATAAACCTTCACAAGAGAATATATTTCACCAAAGAGAAAATGCATTGAGAATGCGAGGAATAATTTACATATGGTATCGGATTTTTAAAGCCGTAAAAAATAGGTGACAGGTATGAAACTTCCTGATATGGGAAACACAACTACCCTAATTAATTAAATGTACTATTAAATTATATTGTAAGTCTAAGTAAACTTAATTGTAAATATGCTATTTACTCTAACAAAGACAATTATACAAGTGCACCAACAATGACACTAAGGATTTGGAAAGAACTATTTCCATCCAAGTGGCAACTCTTAATGGTGTAAAATAAGTAGTTCTAGAAGGAGATTCACTCATCACCAACAACCCATTGAAACACAAGAAGTGTTAATAATGGAAAATAAACAACATACTACAACAATCCTACTTTAATATCGATCAATTTGAAGATGTAATCATCCAACATTTTTGTAGGGAGATTAATATTCTAGTAAACCACCTTGTAAACTTGGTAATAAATTCCATTGAAGATAAATAATTTCAAGTGATGTAAACAAGTGGGAAGGACTACCTAATGTGTGGGATCATGTACAAAATATTCTCTTCCCTTCCTTAGGGGATGCTCATGTACAACATGAACAAAGGATATGGCACATTGCTTAAATAATTTGCATTGATTAATCTTACACATTACAAATTTGTTTTGTGACAACTAGAATGAATGCAAAGGGAATCCTCACTTAATTAAAGCAAGGTTATATTGTAGCCAAGCTTTGGATCTTAGCATCTCCTCTTTGTATCTCTCAACTCAATAGTTTCAATCCCTTGGGCTATATTGCTCTAATGAATCTATTATTTGATCTCCATTCTCAATGCAAAGAAATGTCCTTTCATGAAATGATTCATGGTAGTAGAGGCTTAACAAGATTTTTTATTGTGAACTTAGCATAGGTCAAGAATGCCATCAAGGAGATCATAATGTTGATTATCTTGAGTTAGTCTATACTTAAAGAAAAGTGAATTTTGTGGGGACTCATACCTTCTCATGAATTCTCTATATCTTAACCACTCTATAGTATCTACAACATGCATTGGGGAGATGTTTGTTAAATGATAAATAGGAATTGGTAGTATTCGCACAACATGTTTCCCATGGTTAATGAAAATTATGGGGGTGACATCCATGGCATGACTAGTAACTAGAAAGGAAATTTGTGAGAATTTCATAAAACTTAGAAGCCATATGGGAGGTTCTAATGACTAGTGATTTAGAGATAGCGGATGGGAGAGGTAGTGATATTCTAGTGATGATAGTGCATGGGAGAGGTAGTGATATCCTAGTGAAGGTAAATACCCCATTATTTCATTTCATCCTTTTCTTAACTAGGGATAATATGAAAGATAACTAAATGTGCGTCATACTTTCTCTTGGTACCTACTACAAACAATGGCAATTAGATGACCTAGAGTGATGACCTATTGTATTTTTCCTAGTTTTTTTTCAATTGTTGCTAGATAGCAATATATTCAACAAAACTAAATTACACTAGTTTTCCATGGAGGAATCACCCTCTCAAAAATGGTAGTTTCTTGTAAATATTTTATATTTATAATATGAGGGTGGGGGTTGTCTCCCTTCTTACAAATCATAAAGGATATCAGAAATTAGTTTTCCTATATATTAGCAAGTTCTATTGGTGTGAGACAAATACCTTGATATTTAGAAATATTTTATCTCTTTTTTTATTTCACTTCTATGAGTGTAGAAGTGATTTGTGTGGTTGTGGATTTGAACCTACACAAAGAAATAAATCTATACCCATGGATCAAAACTTCACTAATCTCTAAATTATTTTACTTATCTTCTAGAATTTAAAAATGTAAACAAAGAAATATTTATAAACACCTTTAGAGAGTTTACTAGATAAGGATCTTGTCCTTTGGTCAAACCACTAGGATGATTTAATGATGTCAGTATAAAGATTGAAGAAAAGAAGAAATCATACAATGATAACTAGGAAAGCTAATGTAAGCTACTAAATACAAGCCTAATGCTCTAGGAACACTCTTTGAATGATAGTGTGAAATTGAATGAAATCTTATGCTTAATGATCATGTGGATAAAATGAGTTAGGGTTTTTCCTTAAATAAAACACCTTAGAACACAAGTTAATAATTTCTTCATTTTAGTCATCTCATAATGGGTAGTTAGAGGGAGTGAGCTTGAACCCAATTTTAAATTTGAACTTAAAAAATTTGAAGTTCATTTTTGTTTGTGCCCACAATTTTAACCTCTTATGATGAATGGATGATTAGAGAATCTAGATTATTTCTAAAGGATGAATACAAATGGGATCATCCAAGGTTCTAGTTATTTTACATATTCCAAGTTAGAATATGAATGTGCCACTTGCAGACTAGTCATTGCTCTAAGGATCACCTAGTCAAAGTGAACCCAAAATAAATTTTAATAGTGTAGGTTTTATAATTTTCACTATTAAAATTTGTCCCCCTTTAAGTTGAATGTAAAGTACTATGAAAAATGTTAAAGTAAAATAAGTAGTCAACATGAAATTATATAATTGCATAGTCATAAAAAGTATAAGGAAATGGATGTTGATTATATATACTCTTGATTCATATTCAAATCAACAGTATAAAACAGTTTTAGTGAGTACTATCTATCAAATCATTTAAAATAGACACAAAAACCAATTTCTTGAAATGTGGATGATAAAAAAAATTAAGTAAAAAGGAAAAATTATTATGTTTGGTACTAAAATATGATTCTTTATAAAGTAGAAGAAGTAATGTGATTCCACTTGAAAATAGAAACATGATCATGAGCTAGTCACTACAACCATACTTATCAAACAAATGTTAGTGACAATATATGTTGCTTTCTAATTGATTGCATACAACACATTCAATTAATTGGAGGAGAGGGGAAGATAGATATACTCATGTAAAAGTATGTTGGAAATATCAAAGGATATCGTTATGTACAAACAAAATAAGATGTGATCATGAAACCATGTATAAAAGACCAAGCAAGGAACCCCCAATTTTGCCCTTAACGAAGGTAACTAACAAGTGATAAGATATAATGGCGTGAAATCCTAAGTAAATCTAGTGCTAGACTAGGTACCCCACAATGCTTCCCCCAATGAGGGAAATAAACAAGATGTAAGATGTATTGATTAACATTAGAATCAAACATGTAAGATTGAAAATAATAAGCAATCATTTACTGATGCCTAAAAATATTGATGCTCTAGGAATGTTTGTTGAATGCTAATGTGAAGCTGAATGAAATCTTATTGATAATAATCAAATGGACAAAAATGAATTAAGGCTTATTCTTAAATACAACACACTTGTAGACAAGTTGACAATTTTCATTTTGCTCAACTCATAATGGCTAAGTTGGAATGAGCCATATTAGGCCCAAGTTTAAATTTTAGAAATTTAAGGGTAAATTCCACATGAAATTGACCTGGATTAGTTCAAAACCCAAGAATTTCGCCTAGGATAGTGAATAGATGAATAAGTAGTCAAGATCAATCACTTAGGATATGTTTAGATACAATTAGATATGGTATATAAGACATTGCTCTATGGATAACCTAGTCAAAGCAAGCACAAAATGAATGATAAAACTGCGAGGCATACAATTTTCAACATTATATTTTGCTGATATGCACTCGTGTATACAGACTGTTTAAGCTTGTAAATTAAGATTAAAGTCCAGTACTGTAAGAAAGAGAAAAACAGGAGCCCTACTCTGATTACTCACAACTTTAGAACATACAGTTTATATAACAAGAATCAATGCAGATGAATCGCAATGACACCCAGCAGATGAATACGCACTCTAAGAAACGAACTGAGCTTAAAAAAATTGAGCAGCTCTTTTTATGAAATCAATTAAGTGGCTGCATGGGACCTGCTGTTAAGCACTTGCAAATCTTGGATACCATAATATGTGAATCTTAGGTACCATTCCATGTGAATCTTAAGTCATATGCAAGGAAACTAGTTTTAGACAAAAGATAGTGGCATTCAAAGCAAGTCCATATGGATGCAAAATTAAAAGCCATTTCAACAGAAAATAAAAATGGGATCACGGTTAAAAATTACTTGAAGCAGTTTGATGGTTTTGCTGTTTCCATACACTTTCTGCACAACTGTGAACTTCTCTGGATCATCTGCAGGAAAATGAGGAACCATAACACGTTCTTCTGAACATTTTTTTCGGTGCATTCTACAGGCGGAGAAGGATACAATCTTTCTTTTTGCCATTTCTGTGGTAATAGAAACTTAAAATAAATATTTTATAATTCAGTTCTAATACTTTATAGAGAAATGTCGGGGGCTACAATTAGTTGCTCCTCATTTCTATGAAGGAACAAAGTCATCACAATCTAACAACCACACTCAATAAACAGTTTAACTGTTAAACGTCAGTTTTGACCAATAAATAAGATTAATATTTAAATAGAATGAATAATTAAAACCTAATTCAGAACACTGATATTTACAATCGCCTGTATTAATTATATTGAAAACACTCAATTATTAATATCAATATAAGATCAGAGATGAAATCCCTATCTTCTAGATAATTTAGTAAAGAAGACTACTGGAGATTGTTTCGGAAACGCGTGACAAAAGTCAGGAATGTCCAAAGTCTTTTGCGAACGTGTGATAAAAGGAATGACTATGCTGTAAAACATTAAACGCCGTGTTAAAATAAATGTACGTGAGATATATGCTGTAAAACACTAAATGCCATGTTACAGCAGACGGAAAAGAAATGTAGACATCTGGCCGCAGGGTGCGGCGCGAGTAAGTCCACAATGCGACAAAATGAGATTTGAAAAACCAAGGGAGCGCTTGACACTGGTGTCTAAAATTTTCCAATTAAGACTCACATATCATTCCCATAGGAAGGAACAATTTATTTGGTGCCTTTAATTTACTCACTTTACTTACTTCCCGCACCTCAAGTTACAACTAAAACAAAGGAGCATGACATTATTTAACAAGAGACGCAATGCGTCATGTTCCTGCCTCTATGTGTTGAATGTTGTTGTAGTATATCATCAAAAAGGAAAACCCAATGAGATGAGAACATGTCATGTAAGTAATGATTTCATATGTCTAATTTAGTCCACAAAGCATCAAATAGAAGATTGCGAACAAAGGAAAAAGGATAAGATGAAAAATGTGCAATGGAATCTTGGATAGAAGATAGTCTGAACAGATTATTTCATTATGTATTAAGGACTCAAATTAGTTGCTAAACATAAATTGTACTCATGGCCATTAAATAAGAACTAAAATGAATCACATGTCAAGCAAAGTTTGACAATGGAATAATTCCTATGTATAGAAAATGCCTAAAATCTATTTCAAAGGAGGTAAATTCTATTCCTCTAGATCACCATGTTCTCTATTCTATGGAGTTTGTTTACAATCCATAGGAAGATGGTTGTTTTGAGACAAAGTTATGTTTGTTCTTAATAAAAGAATCTAAATTCCAGGTAGCCCTATTGTACCCCTGTTTGCCCAATAGACCAAATAGACCAATGTATGATGTTGTGTCTTGCATGACATTGTAGTACTATGTGTTTTGTATCTATACATGCATAGCAGTGTCATAGATTTATGACAATGAATAATAAAATAAATTCATGAGATGCACTTAGTATTATTGTGCATCTTCTTGCAGTTAGTGAAAAAATCTATAGTGAAAGTTATCCAATGTGGATGATAGAGATTGAAATAGTGGGAATGTTATTTAATCATATCACAGTTCTAATAACATCAATATTGAAACGCATTTGAAGCTATGACAATTTCAGATGTAGTGATTAGTCTTGTGAAATTAGATGACGATTCAAGGAAATAACAATTTCAGTATGGCATATGAAATGCAAGTCTAGATTCAATACAATGCTACAAGTCATACATTACATTCATTAGATTCCTTGACATCCCAGGTACTAAGGACCTATCATCATTATTTTGTAATACATTCTAACCATTTGACACTGATTACTTCATAAACTAGGTACACCTTTGATGACTCTATAGGATACCAACTGCAACAGTCAATAGAATCTCTTGTAACACCATTCATAAATGTAATATACTAATATTATGGTAGATATGTGTGCTAACTGTGGAAGCACAGAAAAGGCATGTGAACTGTTTGACATAATGCCACCATGAGATGTCAATGTCTTCCCTACCTGTGCCATAATGGGAGCTTAGGAACGAGGTATGGACAATAAAAGTAGAGAGATTTTATCAAAAATTATAGTTGGAAATGTTCTGGTCGTCATGCATACAAAATGAGAAAGCATAGAAATCTCTAGACTTGCATTTCATATGCCATACTAAAATTGTTGGTGGTTGGAGATACATATGCATCATGCTTATAAATCAATAAGCCTCCATTCGTTAGAACATGCAAAATCTACAACATGATTAGTCAATGTTTTAAGAGATGGAAAGCTTGAGGCATGTATTGGAATTGTTTTGCAGTAGTAAGCTGATATTGTAAATAAATACACTCACTTGAGAGAAACTAAAGTAGGGTTAAAAAAACTAATTGATATTTGTGGTTTGCTTCTAGTCTTAGAATGTCATGGTCCTATTTATAGTTTTGTTTTCCTTCTGGATTTAGTTACAAATTCATGAATATGGAATCAATAAGCATGCAGATGTTAGAGCATCCATTTTGTACAAATCTGATTTGTTAATGAATTTATAAATGGAAAACATGAGATCTGGATGGGACTTATCTTGCAGCAAAAGTAAGCAGGTATTGTAGATAGTTTCACCCACTTGAGAAAACTAAATTGGGGAAAGAACACACTCTTGATATATGTGTATGGCTTGCTTGTAGTGATGTATTCCATTTGGGCAACTCAATTGATGGGACTGGGTGAAGATAGGTAGTGGGGGGAAGTTGTAGATGATACCTTTGGGGTTTACATACGACATACACTTGTAATTGTGCTTGACATGGTCTTTATTGTTTCTCTTATCCTTTCCTATTGTTGGGGGAGGTGTAGAATTTGCACACCTAGGCCTGAATCTTCTATTTTAAAACATGCATCTTGATAGTTATTTCTTGGTACAGTTTATTTAGCGAGGGGACTATTGAAAAGTTGGGGGAGCTCATCATCACCTTGAATAGGAAAAGGATTGAAATGTAAAAGACAAAAATGACAAGGCCGATTGTCCCATAGACTATTTTTAGCCTCGTGAACATTAAAAGTTAATCATTCATTCATTCATAAAGGAGCCTTCCTGCATGACCTCCTTACTGGCCAAAGTGGAGTTTGGCAAGGATCTCTTGATAATTAATGGTCTTATTCAACATGCTTACAATTCCTCTAAGCTCTTTTCATAATCCCCAAACATAACCATCCCATATAGCCATTGGCATAGGTCAGTTGGGCAGTGTCTATGCAGCATACAAAATGCACCAAATGCATCTGATGGTTTCATACCAAGCTTCAAAAATTCTGAGGAAAATCTTGAACTGCTAGCACGCCATGACAAGAAAAGACGGGAAGACCACTTAAAAGAACTTAGAAAATCTTCAACAACAAATTTGAAGCAGACAAGCATGGATGTATTATGACAACATCGGATGCATTTGGTGCATTTTGTATGCTGCATAGACACCGCTGGTCAGTTCAGGAGAATAATAAGGCATCTACAGATCTACATAAATGATCTTTAACTAAATGTAACCAACTATATCATTGTCAACTGATATCAATCTTTTTAATTACTAAGTAAAGACTACATAGACAGAACAAGGGAAGAATTATGTGGCAGTGAAAGTGCTAAAAAGCTAACCAATAAACTCATTAAAAAAATCAATTCGGTCTTTCTAATTTAAGCCATAATTTTTCCTTCTAGGTGTTCTTTTCCATAACGAAAATTTTGGCATTTTATTTGTTTTAGATAATTCTAAACAAAATGTGGAGAAACATACCTTGCATGCCAAGGAAAAAATTGGAGATTTCAAGAGATGTCAAGAGTTGGTCCATCGAGGTATTGGAAGGAGAGGAAAAGATCCCGCCGATAATCTAAGTCTTACCGAAAAGTGAGTTCAAAGGTTCATCGGAGTGACAAAACCATCAGATTGATAAGAGTTGGCTCCACCGACAGGCACATGTCTTGCCGAAACCATGACGGCAAGTGCTAAATTGTTTTAGTCACATCGGGGTGAAAAGGAGGTAAAACTTAGATGGACTCTGTGATACTAAAATCAACTCTTTTATTTTCTAAAACTCCATATGATATCCCTACCTGCTTATTTAATTAGTTTTCTCTGTGATACTAAAATTACAATTATTCTAAACTTTGTAAATAGTTAATAGCTAATGGAAGAAACCCCATATCAATAAAACAAGTATAACAAAAATCAAAATAGCATGAGAAAATCAATCTCCTGACAAAATAGTGCAAAAGATTATGAATGCTTTGATGAAAAAACTTTGGACAAAATATTTTTGGGAAATCAGGAATGTATTTGAGGACAAACAGATTATCATCTATCCCCTTGCACAGAACTTTGGACAGATTTCTCTAACCATTCTGCCCATTTTGTCTACTCTATTCTATGTGATAGAATTGGGAAAGAACGTACCAACAATCGTTAGCAGAGAATCCAAAAATTGGACTACAAACATTGATGGGGAATGCAGAAATTCAACCGACACATTTAGGCCTTTGCTATTGTATTCATACACCCAAAATAACTTGAAAATAAAAACTCAAAGCATAATACTAAAGAACCCAAGTGAATGAGGGTGGAAACCATTGTGGATTTGTTATAACCAGTTGAAATTAGAAACTCAATGCACAGTAGTAAAGAATCCCAAGATAATGATGGATGGAACCTGTTGTATCTTTGTTGCTATTAGCTGTTTATCAATCATTTTGGCTAAGATGAATTTCTAATGCACAATTATAATAATGTTTGTTAATGAACATAATATAATACATATTGAAGCTTTCTTGAGAACAAATTATGAGAGAAGCAACCACACAACAACAATAAACCTAGCTGTTAAATGAACTAAAGGACCAAATTATTGAAACCACTGGTGTCTAACTAGCAACATATGTTTCATCAGAATATACACCTCTAGAACCAAAGATTTGTCACAATAATCGCATTTAATAAAAAACACAAATAGAACCAGTTGCTTCTCCAAAAATATGGTTCATGAGAATTAGGTTTCTTCCCCATTCAAGACTTACAAAATCAATTCCTCCATAAATTATAACAAATGTCATAAACAAAATTTATGTGTGCGCTCTTAAAAAAATCACAGGTCATACAAATAAACATGAAAGGTCAATACAGTTGCTATTGTAATCCAACTGAACTTTACATTATTATCAAACTATTGAGTCAATAACGTTGATAGAACATAGAAATAAAACAACTTCAATTTTTTTTTTAATAAATGTGAGTGGACTATTCATACAATAGGCACATGCCGCAATCCAAGGGCTGGTTGCCAATCTTTCTTCAGAGTGTTTACACATATTTCTCCATTACTTGCAATGTTAGGATGAAAAATCTTTGTCATAAAATAGCCTGCAATTCAAGGAGAAAGATGGTAAACATGGGGAGTTTATATGAATAAACCATCTAAAACAGGGAAATAAGACTGTACAGGAGTTTTGTCCCTCTAAAACAGGAAATAACACTGTACAGGAGTTTTTTCCCAATACAGGAAGCAAAGAATCCATCCAAGACCTACCCATTTGACCAACTACCTAAAATATAGAAGAAAAGAATCATGAGGTAGGACCAATTTGATGCGGAAAAGACCACCTTCATATGGAGTGTCAGTTGTAAGAAAATAACCAGTGAAAATGTTAGGTTCTCCCTGATTTTCCTTCCTATCTATCAGTGAAAATATAAGATGCTCCCTGATTTTCCTTCTATTTCAACACAAACCATCTAATATCAATAAAGCAACTTAATCAAACAAAATCCATAAAATTGAACTTCGTTGAAGTGATACTTAGAGACTCCAGCACATGCATAGGTGCCATATGAATTAACACTTAATACACCAATAAAGGTCAATTGCTCTCAGGGGTTTGTCACATAATTTACAGAGAAAATTCTTCCAGGTTTGCAAGTACAAGCTCCAAAGTTAAAAGAAAAAATTTTAATTGTAGTTTTCCTTTAAAGAACAAAAATCTAGAGGTTCAGGTTATACATAAAAAAGTGCTGAAATTTATTTGGCGTGTAACAGTAAAAAAAAGTGCTGAAATTTATTTGGCGTGTAATAGTAAAAAAAAGTGCTGAAATTTATTTGGCGTGTAACAGGAAATTTGAGCCAATTTAGGCAATTCTTTAATGTTTCAACCAGTGACTGGTGATCCGTGCTTACAGCTCGTTCCTGTATCTACTGTACTAGGACAAAGCTAGAGAGATTATCGATGAGGCGGTTACTTTTGAACTGGTTTGCAGTCTAGCTGTACCTGAAAGCCTTGTTTCCATTTATGGTGAGCAAAAATAGTACCAACATGGTACTTTTGAATATTACAAGCACATATTATATATGCATTGAATAATGTAATTTAAAAAAAAAAAAAACTATTTTTCACCATTACTGTGCACTGAATTGACTAATAGGAGGACAGATAAATTGTATTTATTAAATTATTAAATTAAAAAATTAAATTTTAACTTTAGGGATTTTGTCAAATCAATTTAATACTTAATGCTGATTGGTCAATGAACTAAAAATAATTGCTTGGAAATGTTTGCTGCATTAGAAAGCGGACCATAAAAGAACAGTTTTAGAACACTGTGCATTCTTATGGAAATGCTTTCAAAGAAAAAAGTAGAAGCACCCTATGGGCTTTTGGCAAAATACAGTAAACCAGTACGGTCTAGCTCGACAAATGTTATGGCTTTTTCTATGTAAAGAATATTTCTGTTCAAGATAAAAAAATGACTTGTAGCTAGCTTGGAATGCAGTTGGGATGATATATCTTTGATATACTTTTCCCATTATATGTCAAAAAATAATAGCAGTCTTTGCCTTGAACCAGTGCTTCGGAGGTATGGCATGAATGAACCAGTGCTTCGGAGGTATGGCATGAATGGATCATAGGGATTTCAGACATTATTTTTGTTCCAATAACCACATCAAATCTTTGTGTACTAATTATTGACATATTCCCTGTTAAATTGTTTATCTCAATGTTGAAAAATATATCCTTTTACAGTCATCATTGCCTACTTGTAACGATTGTATGAAATCTCAATTGAGCTCTCAATTGAGCTCTAATATTATGTGTTCAGGTTCTACAATGATTGGAAACAAACACTTAGCAAATGACGAATTGCAATAAAAAGGGTCACATGGGGAGTTGAACAATGTTGGCATCTGGAGCTTCACCCTAGAGGCTTTGGTCAAATATGAAACTACTAATTTTATGGCATATATGCTTATTTTAATCTTTTTAATTTAACCCTTTGAAATTGTTTGACCTAGAATGATGAAAAGTAAGTTCAATGGGATAAATATACAAAGGGTTTCACCAAGCCCAAAAAGCAATAGGAAATTCAAAAAAAGAAACTATGATCTATTGGTTGCAAGGCCATGGATGACAAGGAAACTAACTCAGTTAAAGATGTAGTAAACACAAGTAGAGTTCTTTTTAATGACGTGACAAATTATCGAAAAAATCCACAAGATTATGATTTTAAGAACCGTGTAGAAAAACTTTTGGAGGGTGTTGTGTATCCTTCTATGTAAATTAGTAATTTAATAATATTAATCTAATTAGTCATATGAATATAACTACAAATTAACTGTATATGTAAATTATTAACTAATAATAATTAACAACCAATAAAAGAAGAATATAATTATATTTATATTATATGAGAAATAATAATTAGTAATTAATAATTAATAATATTATATTAATATTAGTATAATTAGTTCCTAATATTATTATTATATAATAATATAATATATAAATATTAACAATATAAATATATGAACCAATGAATGAATTATTAATATTAATAGTAATATAAATATTATATTACTAGTTAATATAGTATTATATTACCACCTAACATTATAATATTATAAGTATTTATATATTAATTTATTATGACATAAATAATAACCTAATTATTTATAATATGTTTATTGGTATATTAGAAAACTTATTATAATAGTTAAATATTATTCACCTAACGTATATATATTATAAGGAAATACTTATAATTATATATGTATTATAGCAATATAATATTTATTAATAATATATTAATACTAAAAAAATATAATTATTAATAATTATCTATTATTATGCTTAATATATTTATATATATAATATATTATATATTGTAGATAAATACTTATAACATGACCATACATTTATTTCTTAGAATCACTAATTTATTACTAATTAGTAAGAAATTAGTGACTAAATGACAATCAATAATTTCTATCAAATATCAAATATAATAATAATATAAATTTAAAGGCAATATTTAAGTAGATATATTATCAAGTTTAATAATAATTTATTTAATTATTATTAAATTCTATATGAGGATTAAAAATTTATATGATATACTATTAAATTAATATAGTCCTAATATTAAATATATACTATAATATTAGAGTAATTATATATTTAATTAAATGAATTAATAGTATAATGTTAATTGTTAGTTTCTCTGTTCTAATATATATATTACTCGTGGCTTATATAAATAAATAACTAATGTTATATGAAGATAAAGTTAATAATTAATAATCTTTATCATTTAGTAATTATATTAATCAATTACTATTTAATATATTATTAATTATTATAAATAATTAATATGAATTATAAATTTATAGTTAATATTAAAAAATATTTTCACAAATATATTATTTATGGTTTTTGGAATAAGAAGCCTCAGTTTGCAATTTAGATGGCTTTAAATGCATAAATACAGTTATATCCATTTACTATCCTCTCCCACTGTCCTAGAACATGTTGCACCACAGTATTGGTTAATCATTGGCAAATGGATTTACATGTGCACTCACGCTATATGATCTGCATTAATATTCAATTTTATGTACTCCACAATGAATAATGCAATCTTCCCTATCAATCTAGATTAGGATATGTGATAGTCATTGTGGGATAGTGAGAAAGCTTTCTTTGTAGGGTTTATATATGAAGGATTGTGTATAGTTTCATATACACACATTTGAGGAATGAAACAAATGCACTTCGACTAAATTAGGCAGCTTTGTTGTGCAAAATCTTAATTTCTTAATTTTTTTTAATTGAAGATTTAATAATTATATATTCTGAAATAAATTGATAATCCATGGGACAATACACTATTGAGGCAAGCGAACAAAACATGAAACAAATAAGATCGGCAATTGGTAAATAGCTTGAACAAATTAGATTGTTATTTCAATTGAGAACTTATTAAAAATGGGCAAACTCTACAGGAGAGATGTATGGCTTCTACTTTGATTACATGCTTTGGATATAGCTAATATATAGTTTTACAACACAAATTACTAAAACTAGTAAATTATAGTTCTTGGTGAGAATCAAGGAGTCACCACATTTCGTAGTGACCTGTGTCCTCCGTAGAAGTTGAAACAGACAACTAAATAAGGACAAACTTATTAGAAAACTAAAAAAGTTTGGAGTTATTCAATTTTGGCACCCACACTCTCAAGGTCATAATTCTTAGCTTGTTACTCAAAATGTAAAGTTCATATATGTGTTGGAAAGATCAGGTGATAAACTGATACATCTAGGTTGGATCACCTTGCCAAATTCTAAATTGAAGAGCTTAAAAAATGCAAAATACAAAAATGCAAAAAAATAATAAAAAAATGGATTTCCCTAAATTTTCATAATGTTGTCCAAAACCCCTCAGGTTATTTGAGATGTTTTTGCATCATTTGTCTCTCCTTGAGAAGCAGTGCGATCCATTACTTCTAGCTTGTGCATTAGATGGGATGGACGACTGAATTTGTTTTCTGACTTCTGACTATTTCTTGAATCCCCACCACTGCAATTTATTTCTTCTTGCTTGGATCTAACGGCATCCAGTTAATCCAGTGAGAGGCCGCTTTTCCCATAGTCTATTTTTTAGTACACAATGAATAGAGGCCAGCGGTGACATGCGTTAAATGCACATCAAAAAATGATTATTAATACATATCTACAGAAATAAATTTAGAATTTATTCTAACTTCACTTATAATAGAAAGATGAATTCGTTAAGATGGAAAAACTTAACATATTATTAATACTTACTAATTTAACTTCCTATTGTTTAGAGATAATTTGGTAAATGCCTTTCTTACTCTAACTTCCAATATACTCATCATTTAATATAAAACTTCATTTAAGAGATTAAAGTCTAACCGTGGAGGGTGGCTGGAGGTGTTATAAGAAGAGATTTCTGATTCATAAATATAGATGAAATACAAACCTTAGAAACTAATTAAAAAAACAAAACAATCAGTTAGAGGATAAGTATGAATGGAGATATTCTAAATGTGGATATGTATAGTAGAAGTTTGCCAGGAATAACTACAACACAATTTCTAAAACAAAATGAAAGAAATGTGGAACAGGGTTAGTTCCATATTTCACGCTATGAAGAATAGTGCCCAAAATGTATTAGGGCATCTGCCATGGCGTCAAGTATAAAGTGAATCATTAAAATGTGATGCTAGAAAAGGACTAGAATCCTCATTATAGAGGCGACACCCACGCCCAATTAATTTCTCAATGGTATGATGAACAACAAGTATCGTTTTATGGGATTTCATTAAAAGGAGGAGAGCCAAAGATAGGAAAAGAAGGTGCAAGAGATGATGTAAAACATAAATCATATTTAGTGGCACACAAAAACACTCAAATAAAGATTTGGGTTTTCTACAGAAAAGCAAAATAAAGGCCTTCAAAGATACCATGCCTGGACTTGAGGAGAGGTCTAAATATGTGAGTGGAATTGGTTGAATTAGTAAGATTGGCAAGTAAAATCATAGAACAATGGATTCGGAAAGATCTGTAAGGTTCTGCAAGCGAAATTATGGAATATTGTTCTTGGATTGTTCAAATTTCTTAAGGAAAATAATTTTAGAAGATTATAGAATGCTGAGGTAGTGATGTTTTTCATTGGTGATAAAACCAAACGTAATTGCCACCTGTCTCTGCACATCTAACCCAACAGATTTATCAAGACATGTGTCCTCCTGGAAATGCAACCCTTTATCACACCTCTACAAATGTCAAACACAATAAATAAAAGCAGCCTATTCAATTCATAGGTGCACAGCTGTAACCCAACAGTTTTATTAGACATGTGTCATCTTGGAAATAAAACCCTTTATCACACCGTTACAAATGTCAAACACAATAAATAAAAACAGCTTTCTACCAAATATTCAACTAGGAGCAAGCAAAGTATTGATAGATTCAGGTTTCAGAAACTAGAAACATCAACTAGGTGTAGTAAGCTAATTGCAACCGGCTGAACGACCATGTGAAAATCATCTACAGTTAGATTATGCCTGCTAAGCTATAGCATTTTTTCTGTGGCCTTCAATACCTTTAACCTACCCAGAATCTTTAAAAAAAATGTTAAATCACTATGCTTGTTAGCTGGACTCTGTGTTCTAGTTCTGCCTGATAAACTAGATTATTGATCGTTATTTTCAATAGAGTAGTTGTTGCAGCCACATGCTAGTTGTATCTTCTGCTTACTCTCTGCCTGCTAATTGTTAAATATATAGAATTACCTTTCATTCTGACAGCTTGGATGACCTAATTGAAAATAAATTTTATTTAAAAACATTGATGCCTTTGCAGCTGGAAAATCCATATATGTAAAGATATCTTTATCTGGTTCATTTCCTAGGTAGATGGGGATCAAGGTGTTTTAGAATCTCATAATATGGTCATGACCGAAGTGCAGTTTTTTATTCTCTCCCTTTCATCTGATAATTATTTGGATTTATGCATTTGAACAAGCTTCTTGACAGGGACTAATCAATTTTTTCTGGGTTGATATGTTAGCTTGGTTTAAAGGTTGATTTTCAATTTTTTTCTCTCTTAACTGGTCGTCTTTGACAGAATTTTAACCTTCGGGGTAACAGCGATTATGCTAGGGGGAAGGCTATGCTTGAACAAAAATGCTTGTAAAAAATGCCCTAGACTGCCAGAGTGCTACAAGAGAAGCTTTCAGGCTACTAAATCCAATTCTAGTTGATTTTCTGCATAGAAAATGATTACGAGATGAAGATAATCAATATCTCAATTATGCTAATATGGTCTCCTTAGCCACAAGAACATAGGAGCCTGCATAATTTGCCTTGCTAGTCTGTCACTATTCCGATCTTTTTGGGTTTGTCTGAGGTTGGCTAAATTTCTTCTCAAACTTTAGGGTTTCTTGTTTATTTTTTTGGTGTTCTATAGGTGAGGGGATGTTGTGATTTGCTTCTACCTACAGTGGTTTTGTACTCTGTTATGGAATGCTTATGGTCGTACGAGTATCTCTTTGGTTGTGTATATGAACTCTTTGGCTAATATATTGACCATTTTCATGAAACTATCTGGAGTGACACTGGCATCATCTTCTTCAGGATTCTGGTCAGCCTTGTCTTGAGCACAGATTCAGAATATCTATACACTTCTAACGAGTCAGGAGTTAAAACATAATAAACCTGCACACGAAGGATACGGCATCAGCTTTAGTTGTTTGCATAATGCGTATACCTGGGCACGATTCCATTTTCAAACCCTCCTTCATCCTTAATTTTATGTGTCAGATCCGCAGTTCGATTCTCATATGGGCAACTTTCTGATGCTTCTCTTAACAAAATTTGCAAAGTTAGAACAGATCGAGGGGTTTTCGGCTTAAATCAGCCATGATTTAGGCGAATATGAGCTACATGTCTTGGACATTATGGATCTCGCAAGATGAGTGAAGAAATTCGGCAATATGCGTGGCAGCGGTGATATGGATATGTCCAAGAGGGTTTGATTTTGCTGCTGCATTGTGCTGTGCAAAGCATTTCAAAGCGGGGATTCGAACCCAGGCCGCTAAGTAAACGGTGAGCACACAGACTATGTTGTAATTTTAAGAGTGAAAATATATATGCTCTTGAATTTCATAACAAGTTGGCTTCCCTTGTTGCCCATGACCTGGTAAGTACAGGTTTTCTCGTGTTCATTCAAACTATGTAGCATTTGACACTGCCCAAATATGAGCTTAGACTGTTAGAGTATTCGTTTTTCTGTTTGCGATGTATATGAAACTCTAATTTTAGGTGGCTTTTGAGGGTAGTTGCCTTGGTCAATATAGATCTCTGAGCTACCACCCAGAAGTCAAATCTGACAATTATTGCTTATGGGGGATGGAATTCAATTTTGTTTTTCTTTCAATTTATTAAATACAGTTTTTTTTCTTTCTGTGAAACAATGTCTGTATATAATTATTCTGTGGTTACCTCCCTGTGCCCGAATGCTAGAAATATACTTGCTCTTCCTTTGTGAAAATGCATGCTTGGATTCTTATTACTTATGAGCTTCTATTGCAATTTAAGGATGCTTAAAACAACATCCTTCCTAGTGACTTAAATGACGGTTGGAGACATGTTTGAATAGTTGAATTGTTTTGGTGCAGTATTCAGAAGGCGTAAAAAATCCCAAAATAGTGTTGGGAAAAGTGGAAAAGGTATGAATTTTGTTGCATTTTCATTTGCATTTTACGGCATGTTTTTGTTCCTCTTGGGCGAAGATAAATTGGAGTGTTCTGTTGTTGTATTGGTCTAGACTGTTACAAAAGAAGGGATTTCCTGAATCTCTATGGAGCTGGAAACACAGCCTATGTCAACATTATTATAAAGAGGTGCATTACTAATTGGAGGAGGCCGCGGTCAAGCACGAAGTTCAGATAATTCATTGGTGGCAAAAGCAGAAAAAGCCTGGATCTTGCTCTTCTCCTTTCCAAAGTAGGGTATGTTATAAAATTCCAGATTAGTGAGTATTGTTTGAAGAAAGACAATTTTTTTCTATCTGACCTCCACGTCCTGAGGCACTCTTTTGAAGATTGGTTCAAGAAAACTTGTGTTTAAAAAAATTTAATTTTTCTTTCAGTAGAATGATTAGGGCTGAAGCTTTTTGTTAATATTTATACCCCCTATCTAAAAAAGTATTGCAAAATGGGTTCTAGAACTGTGTAACTCAAAATTTAAAGAAATGCCTTGGGTGGGTGAGGTTCAATTCAAGAAAATAAAAATAGGGTTAGTGAGCCGACATGGTTAGTACTTCACAATCTTTCCTTGCAACTATGGAATCTCACCATACCTATTGAAAATCTTAGGTACTCTTCTATATACACACAATACCATATCCCCATTACCTCATATGAAATTAAGGGTTTTGATTCTCTCAATGTTGTTGAACATTTTCTAGAAGTCTTGAAAGTTATTTTTAATGATTGTTAGCTGTCTGTGTGATTCAATGTGTCTGGGGGGTTTGTCAACATGCTTTTTCTCTGAACAAAACAATCATCTCAAAAAAATTGCCCTAGATGATTAGCCATGAAAATTAGAGTTAGTAAAACAAAAGTTGTAGGCGACTGTTAATTATTCATCAGAGTGTAATATTTAGTTTCCAAGAGGCCTCCAAATTTGTGAGGAAAACAATATATAAACCAATGAATTCTATGTATTCACCCGTCCAGAGTTTGATCTTGTTACCAGGGAAAAAAAAAAAACTAGTACACCCATGAAAAGCCCTTCATGTATTTGCAGCACAATCCAGTACATGGAATTATGAACCGAGCCAATAAAGTAAAAAAAGCTTTGTGAATTTATGAATCATCAAGATAAAAACTAGCCAGATTTAAAAGAAACTGAAAAAGACAGCCAATCTAAACATTACAGGAAAACAACATTACAGGAAAACAACAAAATGGGCAATCCAGATTGCATCCCATCAAACTATCAATGATTCAAAAGACTTACCAGACCAAAATTTCCTGCAACTCCTGAATTGGCAACTAAAAATGTTCAAATCCTTATAAAACAGTCGCTGCAAGATTCTTATGATGAGCTGAAATGGACGGGGAAAAATTTCACCCACTGGTGACTAATATAGTAATGACTTAAATATCAGAAAAACAGGAAAGATTAATTTGTTTTTGTTACAATTATATATGTTTTGCCGGAGTAAAAACAAATAAATAAATTATTGTTCAGCATTACCAAATTTTCAGTTTCACAGGCTTCATGCAGATATTCCTTCGCAACTCCTGGTCCTTCAAAACAGAAAAACATACATGCACTGCAGCGATCCCTGTAATTTTACTTTAACTGAGCCAAACGAGGAGGTAAATAGGACTTAAGCCTGTCATCTTTTAAGAACTATTAAAAACCATTAATTGACATTGCACGAACTAATAAATACAAAATGCCATCTACGCCGTCACTTTGCAATATGCTTCATCCACTTGCACTTTAATAAAATGACAATTTAATTATTTTTTGGAAGGAAAAATTAAATTTCTACACTTACTGTTGGATGTATCAGCCAATGGGAATAAAAATAAATCACAATTTCCTATTTAATAAATTGCCAAAAAAATTAAACACTAAAATATTTTGTTGAGGTTTTTTATTCCTTAATGCCTATTGGCTAAAAAAATTCAAATAATTGCATCCAAGCGATGCAATAGTAATCCTGCCGAAGGCAGGAACTAATAATGGTAAAGTACTCAAGTTTAAATATTTTTATTGGATATAGTGTATATCATTTTTTTTTTTAATGAAAATGTCATATTATCTATTAATTATAAGATAAGGAAAACACTTTCACAAAAAATAGGTTGGGTAGTAAAAAGGCACACCCCAAAATGACGGTCATATGGGCATAGCCTAGAAAGTTCCAGAAAGTCTATGGGTACACACCCAAAATAAGATAACATAAATTATAAAAACAAAATACTAAGCAGAATTATGTTGCCAAAGCAACACCAACAGATGGGGGATCCCTGTCATCCGGGTTACCCCAAATTGTTGTAGGGTCCAGGATGGCATCTGGTGGTGCCCACCCATCATTGTTCTCTTGATTTTCATTCTCTGCATTTGGTAATCTACTGAAATCACCAAATTTAAGCATGAAAAAACTTTGTCGCTATCCCAACTAGTGTTAGTTGGATTGGAAGTACCATCTTGTAGTGTCACCAGTAGGCCAGCCTGCATTGTCACTAGAGGGCCAACCTGCATTATCACCTATTGTAGCCACAGGGCGACTTGGTGTCTAGCCATGAGTACATGGAGAGGGCGAGTGCCTGCGATGGTGAGGTATAGGGCAAGGAGGAGGCTGAGAATGTGGCTGGGAATCTCTGGCAGATCCACTCTGTCATAGGTGGCCCTGAGGTGGTGAACGTGCTCTGACAGAGGAAGGAGAGGGAGGTACCCTTGCCATTGTGCAAGGCACATTACCCAAATGATCCAAAAGTTCCTCTAAGTGAGCAACTTCAAGAGCCACTTTGTTTGGTTGAACTTGTATCTATAGAATAACATTAGAACATATAATTGCTTTAATATAAAGAGAAACAGTTGTTCCAATGTGATTGTCTAAAAACAGACAAGAATTACGATCCTTCCAAATTGTGAAAAGAATCTCCACCCTAAAAATATGCCAAATCTGAGTGAACCTTGCAAGGAACTTGGGAGGATCACCCAAAAGTATAATCTGCCATGAAAGAGGCTTTGGTCTGAAAGGCCTAAAAAAATGTAAATCTAGATCCAAAATTGTTGAGCTTTGGTACAAGACCAAAAGAGATGCTAAAAAGTCTCAGCTTGTCCACAAAAAGGACAACGGGGATCCTGGAGCTATAATGCAAAAACTTTAAAGAAGATATAAATTAGATTTAATGCTACATCACAATTAACTACATGTTTGTTTGAGTTTATTAGTCACTAGGAAAATCATGACATATCATTTAATAATAAGGAAATCCCATCTAAGAAAGTTCATAAAGAAGCATATCCTCTACACATCATGGTCAAATGTGGCATCTTGTTTGTTAAACAATATTTAGATGACAATGTATCTAGCCCTAACATATGTTCTAAGGATTGTTTACAAGAATTAGAAGTAGACATGTAAAAAATATAACCATTGAATTTTACTATTATAAGATTTGATAATATGCCTAGATCTTATTTGTGTACTATTATTTTTTTGACTCAAGTTGGACAACACAAACTAGACAAATTGTTCCATGTGATGCCTATAATATTAAAATATAACAACCTTCTTAGGCAACCATGGTCACTTTCCATGAAAGTAACTTTTCCTTCACTTTGTATCAATATATAAAATTTTAGCATTAATGGAGGCTTTGTTGCTTACTATTGTCCAATTTCAGTCATCCCAACGTAAATAGTCCTTCCTCAAAAGGTGGTTTGTCCCTACCCCTTTTGTGTATAACCCATCAAGTATAACTGATCTGAGATCACCTTTAATGTGTTCCCCATTCTCAGAAAATCTCCCTAAGCCCCAAAAAATCGTGAAAATTCTAAGTGTTTTGTGTTTCGCTTCTCTTCTTTAGAAATTTGTTCCATTTCTATAGGTTTGCAAGTTCGAACACACACCAAAAGGCTGAAACAAGCCAAGAAGGGCTTAGAACAACTTTGTTTCAATAGTTCAATTCACTTTTTGATAAAATACAAAAACATCAAAAGGAAGAGCGATAAAGGAAGTAAACGAAGAGAAGAAATAAATGTTTAGCACTTTAGTGAAATGCTAAACTGATGAACTAGTTCGCCAGTTTGAATTTTCACCGAAACATCGAAACAACGCTAAGGAGGGAAAAATATTTGATTATTTTGGCATTTTGGTAAAATGATGAACTAACAAACCGGTTTGAAGGTTTTCCATTTCGTTGAAATGGTGAAAGCAAAGGAAAGGTAGGGTTCTTTAGTTATAATTTTCACTAAGTTGTCGAAGAGGTGAAGAGAAGCAGAAAATGATGAAAACAATGGCTTTCAATGAGTCACAAGTTTGTAAACTTTTTGAAATATCGCAAGAGTTTCAAAGTTCAAGTTTCCACTAAGTTGCCGAAATAAAAAACAAAGAAAGAGAAATGACCTGGCTTCCAGTAGGTTATAAGTTTGCAAACTTGCTAAAACACTAAAATTGGTTCATGGTTTCTTCTCTTTATTGAAAGGGAAAGGACAAATCAAATAAAAGAAGAGGCAAAGAGAAAAGAATAGAAAGTATAAGTTTTGGTGAGTTCGAAAGTTTTGAAACTCACCAAAATGCTGAAAATGTTCAATAGTTCACCATTTCATCAAAGGAATGAAAGAAGATAAAGAGCCAAGGAGAGGATGCGATCATTCATTGCTTTGCCGAAATGCTGAAGAGGAAAAAGTAAACAATTTTAAAGTTCATGAATTTCTAGGTTCGTTGAAAAAGTTTCCATTGTCCTTTCAAGTGCCAAAAAATGCAAAAGTCAAATTTTAAAATGTTGTAAAGATGGAAAACATATTTTATCACGTGTTTGTTGTATGATGGCACTTGTTGAACATCTAAAGGTGCTACTACTATGGATTGGAGTGGGTATTCAAGTAGATAGAACATTGTATGGATTTAATGCCACGCGTACTTGAGGTAGATGGATTTTCTAGCAATACATTTAACTATGGATCCTTCCTCATTAAAACATTGTACCAAAAGTATGGGTGGGCACTTCTCTGTAGGGATTTTTTGGCATTCCCTCATGGATGTGATGCAACAAGCATCAACGACCTACAAAATCTTGTTGACCACTCTTCCCCACGTCCATATTGCAATAGTAAAATTTGTAAAGTTATACAAGGATGTAAAAAGATGTATTTGTGGTTGATTGGTTGTTGGGTCATTATCCAGGAAGAAGGATTTGTTAGTAGGCTTGGGCCTTGTGTCATTTTCTAGGATCTGTGTGAATTTGATAGACTATGTTCTGTTTTAGGCCTCTCATGTCTTCATTTTGAGTTCAACAATCAGTGGAAAGTTATATAAGTTTGTGCTATCTTCTCCCCTATTTTGGATCATTCTTTCTTTGTAATGCCTATTTATCTTTCATGATTAATACAAGCAACTAAATTTTACCTCTCTCTAAGGGTTTAGACTTTGGTTTTGTGAAGATTGTATGCTTATATTATGGATAAAATGGTCCCTCTTGTAGCATTCAAATTTTTGTTCTAACCTCTGTTGAAGTTTTATGGGTTTGTGTGAGTTTATTTATCCTTTGAGATCATTGTTGTGTTATGTCAAGTCCAATCAATAAGCTAATGCTGGTGTCCCACCCCTTTTCCATTTCCAACATTCCTCCTTCTCCCCTTTTCCCTGGTGATTATTGGCATAGGTTTAGTTATTCGAGCCTTAACTTTAGAAAGGGGAACCAACCTTCTCTGGAGGTTTGATATCATCTACAAGGTCCCACACCTTGAGATCAATCCAATATTTCATTAGATTGTCAGAGAAACATGCTTCAACAAAAGGGTGCAAATCTAAGCGAGAATAATTTTTGGCATGCTCGGTGGGACCCTCAACTCAGAGTTAAGAGCGTCAACTGAGAAATTTGTTGCTACTATCAGTATATTGTAGTCTAGAGGATATTTTAAAAGAATTTGGTGACTCTGCAATTCCTGATTAGATAAGAGCTTCTTTAAGAGGTAGGGATTTTCAATTTGTTGAGTAATCTACATATACTTCAAGAAAGAAAATAACTAGTTTGTCTAAGTCTCCAATAAGGAGAACAAAAGGTACTCTTTCATCTTCCCTTAGAGCCCAATCCACACCTCCTTTTGGTAGGTCTCATCCATCTAGAACAAGCTTTCGAATAGCCATCATAAACTTCCATTATTCAAGGTGAAAGCTTCACATTCCCAATATGGCTCAACCAAGAAGTCAAATCTTTGTTACTTTCAATGGAGGTATCCCTCTTGACCTTCAGTAGTATGATGATATTCCAACCTTAGCCTTGAAGGCTATTCCATACAGTTTTACTAGTGAAAATTCTACTACACGGGTGCTACCGCAATAATGGGTTACGCTTTCTGGGACATCCTGATTTTTGCTGAAATCACATATTTTTGGAAAATATAATGATTTAAGCCTTGAAAGGTTCTATTTAAAGGATTTCAATTGAAGAGGGTTTGATCAAACCCCCTTAGATTCAAACCCCCTTGGATAGAACCCCGCTAGTTTTAAACCATGCCTATAATGGAGTCTCCTCTACACCTATCAAAATGTTGATAAAAAACCACTTTTGATATACCTTTTGCAGGATCAAATGAATTCATTTAAAATTTATGTTTTGTAAGTATGTAGTCCTTATTATAAGCTTCCAAAAAACTATAATTTTAAATATATTTAATTTGATTATTATATTTATTTTTTATTTCTTGTGAATGTAGGTTTTTCACCGAACATCAAGTTCTCTGTTCTACACACATGGAAAATTAGTAAATTAGTGAATTTTTTTTTTGAAAAATATCTATGCCCTAGGTATTGATGTCCTTGTTTCAACAAAAAAAAGTTGAATTTCGATAGATATAGAAAATGTTATGTTTTACGGAATACACCTATGTCTAAATTATAATTAGTTTGACTTCAAAACTTAATTAAAAAAAATATTCCACAAAACATTATAAAAGCAAATGTATGCCCTATATATCGGTGTTACCAATCTAAATTCAAAAGAATCAGAATTGTATCCTTTGTAGAAAAAAAGTTATGTGCTACAGAATACACATCACTTTAAAAAAATATTCTTTACTAATAAAAACTAGTTATCAAAGGAGATGCAAAAAATTTTACAATTTAACTCCAAATTTTAAAAAAAAATATTTAGAATCTACAAACAAAATTTCACAAATTACTAGTTCGCATCATCTTCAAATTTCTAACGGTTTAGCGGCTATAGGTGTCTGAAAGTGGAGATTTAGTTCAAAATGTTGATTTCAATGTCAATTTTGGCTAAAAAGTGTAACCCATTATTGTGGGATGACCCACACCTATAGAACACATACAAGATATTTCCAGCATCTGGTTTGTTCATAATGTCACACAAGGGGTGTGTGCAAGAAGTTGAGTCCACTTTTTGGCCAAAAAGTGGAAGTGTTTTCCCTGATTTTCTGAATTTGTCATATTTGACCATAAAATTTGAAGCACTTAGAGATGGAATCTTAAAAAAATTCACTAATCATAAAATGTAGTACTCAGAGTCTAGTTTCCAAATATGTAATTTATTTGAATACACAGATGATACAAATTGATTTTCAATAGCCCTTTCTAAAAACTACTGTTTAAAAGTCAATTTTTTTTATTATACCATGCATGTGTATGACATCCATATTTTTACCTAAATAATCATATTTTTCTAATTCCTTTTGGGAAAAAAATTGTAACTCACTAAAGCACGTTTTCCATATTCTTTTGTAATTTTTTATTGAATATTTTTTTGTTAATTTTGTATTGGTCATATTTGGTGTTTTAAAAAATCGTCCTATACGTTGTGCATAAGATGACCTAAAATTATTATTTTTTGAATTTTTTTCTCAAATTGAAAAGAATTGTCTAAAGTATGTTTTCATACAATTTGTTTTGAAAAAAAATTATTTTAATAAAAAGTTATTAAATTACTAAAAAAACTCTTATAATTCAAGTTTATGGAACTATTTAATTAGAAATTAATTGTAAAATAGAAAAAATATCCAATTGTAAAAGAAATTACATATGTAGAATCTACATTGTCTCATCTATAATGGGTTTTAATTTCGTCAAAAAATTCTGCAAAAAAGGTCTTCAGACATATGCCCAAAGTCACTATTTTGTTGTGACATTGACAAAACCTTCAACTCGCAGGTCAAACTAGATCCAAAACCTAGGTTTGGGTCCCCAACCCTTTTCCTGAATGGGTTAATAAAGCAAAAAGAGGGCCCAAAATTCAAATTTTAAGAAACGAGATCCCGTTTGGTTTTTCCTATTTAATCCCTTTATGAATTGGGATCATGTTTTCTAGAAACAAGATCCCATTTCTAGAAAATAGGATCCCTCTTTTGGCTTGAGATCCTGAAGCAAAATGGGATCCCATTGGATAAAAAATGGGATCCCATTTCACTTTCCCTGATTTTGGGTTTTTGTCTAAGTCCAAAACTTCCACCTTAAGTGGACTCAACTTTGTGCATTTACCCCAAAATAATGTAGCAATGAGGCTTCTTGCTTCTTCCTTGAAAGGAGAAGCACTCCAGTGGTATAGGGTGTTGGAAACTTGCTAGTTTTGTCGTTAATGTCAACCTCTAGCAAGTAGTTCACTTCGTTTCTAAGTGCTTTTGAATAAAAAGGTACGCATTGTGACATAAGTGTGCCGAGTGTTGTGCTTTGCATGTCTTCTTAGTTGAAGATATGATTGTCCAATTTGGAAGTGTTGATCAAAGGTGTTTAGATGTGTTATATCTAGAGTTTTAGGTTCTGGATTGTGTGAAAGTGAAAGATGTGTTTTAAAGAGTTTTTTCTTGTGTAGAAGACTATCTCAAAGAAACGATCTATTGCTCCGCATTTCTCCATATTGATGTTTGTTGTCCTACAGATATGGGGATGTGCTTATACAGTCTATATCTACCTTCCCTTGAAGTTTATAGTGATGGGTTGCTTTGCAAGTTTAGTTATTGTGTTGGTTTTCAGAGGTAGTGGATCCTGATGTGTAGATTGAAAACATTCTTTATTTCAAGAGGTTATAGAAGTGTTGCAAGAGATTCTGATGGTGTTGAATGTTATTGAAAGGTGTGTGGATGTTGTAGAGTGGTTCTTTGTGGTCTGCATGATGGTTTTCGGCTTGGAGAAGTGTGTATGTGATTGTTATCTTAGGTTTTTCCAGCCTAGCATGCTAGTGCTATTTGAGGAGGTACCTCATGGATTGTGGATGTGATGAGCAACTTGGTGATATAGATTTGAGTCCTAGCTAACCCTTGACATGGTCCACTTTCACTTCTTTCCACTGTGAAAGTGTTTAGTGCTGACCTAATTGGTGTTGCACGTTTGAGGTGCACACGCTTCATTAGGACCGACCTAGAATTGAGATAGGTCTTAGTTGTAAACTATATAAATGCAAGAGGAAGTTGAGTGGATCAAAGTAAAGAAGATGATGTGAATGTGAATCAAGAGTAGTGAGTTGTATCCAATCCTAAATGCTTATGACTTCGGAATGTAGTGAGTAGAAGGTGTACATTTTAGTGTGCCTGAAGTTGCTGGAGGTAGTGAGCCAAAGGTTGCAGATGGCAAGGAGTGGCAATGGTGGATTTCTTCTGTTGCTTTGAGATAGTGAATCTCTCTATAATAGTCTTTTTCTTTCTTCTCTCTTCTGGGCAATGAGCCCTTGGTAGTGAGCCTTTCTCTTGGCAGTGAGCCTTTCTTCTAGGCAGTGAGACTATGTGATTTTGGTGTTATATGTGTGTGTGTGTGTGTGTGTGTGTGTGTGTGTGTGTGTGCGCGCGCGCTAATCATCACCGTGGTTTTTCTCTTCTTGGGTTTTCCACGTAAATTTAGTGTTCTTATGTGTTTAAATGTGTTTGCATTCATGCTTCATATGTTTATATTCTACTAATGCATAATAAGAGGTTGATGTTTGGAATTTCTTTCAGGGTCTAGTGTTTTAATAGATGACTGATTCATCCCCCGCTTAGTTTTCCTATGCATTCTAACAATTGGCATCAGAGCTTCCATGCAAAATCTTAACCACTTGGGGTAGATCCAGATGGCGCACAGGAAAGGTATGGAGGTTCTAGTGTTTGATGGAACAAAATATGCTTTTTGGAAGACCAAGATGGAAAGATTTCTTGTCTCACTTGGATATGGCATATGGAAGATAGTTTACAAAGAGTATAATATACCTCCTAGTACCAGTCCAAAGGATGAAGATGAGATTAAAGAATATGAGAACAATGGCAAGGCACGGCGTCCTCTTTAGAACATTCTCTCTAATTATGAATTAGTGAAGGTGATGAGTTGCAAAATTATTCATGAGATCTGGAAGAAGCTAGAAAGCACCTACGAAAGAGATGACAAGGCCAAGCAAAAAAAGTTACAGATTTTGAAGACCAAGTTTGAAACCCTTAAAGATGTCAGAAGATGAAAATATTACAAGCTACATGCAAAGAGTGGATGAAGTTTTCAACTTCATCAATGGTCTTGGTGGAAAGATGGAGGAAATTGAAGTGGTAAAGAAGGTACTAAGAACTCTTCCAAAATCTTATAGTGCTAAAGTTTCTACTATTGAAGAAACTCAAAATTTGGATAAGTATACTAGGGATCAAATGTTTGGTAGTCTAACTACTTTTGAGATAAGATAATTTGGTCAAGATGATGTAGGAAAAGAAACTACTGTTAATGCTAGCAAGACATAAAAGAATGATGAATCAGATCTTGATGACTTTGATCAAGTGGAAGCAAATTTTGTGAGTAGATTAAAAAAGGGCTCAAGAAAATACAGAGGTAAGTTACCCTTCAAATGTTTCATCTATGTAAAGATAGGTCATTATGCTTCAAAATGTCCAATCAAAATTTCAAATGACAAATACAAGGATAACAAAGGTAAATCATTAAAGAGAAGCTATTATGTTAAAGAAGATGAGAGCATATATGATGATGAGTCTAACTATCTGGATGATGAAAGTAATCAATTTTTGTTCATGGCTTTGAATGTTGGAACTAATTCTGAAAGTGGTATGAAGGAAATTGCTTCAGAAACAAAGCATAATATCAAAGGAGGTTTGGTAATTTCTTTTCATGCAAGAGAAGAGGAGAACCACTGGTTAATTAATAGTGGGTGTTCAAATCATATGACAGGTGCTAAGAATAAGTTTGTGAAGCTTGACAAGTTTGATGGAGGTTTTGTTAAGTTTGGAGTTGATGCATCTGCCAAGATATGTGGAAAAGGTTCAATCAGTTTTGATGGCAAGCACAATATAGATGATGTTCTCTATGTCAAGGGTCTCCAACATAATCTTCTAAGTGTAGGACAAATGTGTAGCAGAGGTTATAACCTTGTATTTTAGGATGGTGTCTGTGAAATCTGAAAAGAGATTTTGGAACTCTAGTTGCTATAGGAACAAGGACAAATAGAAATATATAACAACTCAAAGATGCTAATACTCTGTGCTTCATGAATCAAGTAATTAAATTTGCTATCGAATAGAAGATTGTTTCACATCAATTTTTATAGTCTAGTGAGGATCAACTCTACTCAAGCTGTGAGGGATCTTCTAAGAATTACAAAAGCCTATTAATGTAACTTGAAAGGAATGTCATATTGGGAAGCAAACAAGGAAAAACTTCAAGATCAAAGAGTATTCTACCACTGGACCTCTGGAGTTGGTGCATATAGATCTGTGTGGACCTACAAGATTAGGAAGCTTTCAAGGTGATAGGTATTTCATGTTGTTAATTGATGATTATTCTAGAATGTCTTGAGTAACTTTTATCAAAGAAAAATTAGAAGCTCTAGATATGTTTAAACCTTTCAAGGTTATGGTTGAAAATGAAATTGATTTGAAAATCAACTATTTGAGGTCTAATAGAGGTGGTGAGTTCAACTCTAATGATTTTAACTACTTTTGTGAAGATCATGGACTAAAGAGGCATTTTTCAGCCCTAGGACTTAGCAAAATGGAGTGGTGGAAAGAAAGAACAAGACAATCTAGGAAGTAGTAAGGACAATGTTGAAAGAAGCAAATTGACTAGATATCTATTAGAGATAAGCTATTCACACTTCAGTATACATACAAAATAGAGTCCAAGCTAGGGTGAAATATTTTAGAGTGTTTGGAAGGAAGTTCTACATTAGGAGAGATGAAGAAAATTTGGGAAAGTTTGATACAAGATCAAATGAATGAATCTTCCTTGGATATTCTACAAAGAACAAGGATTATAGGTGCTTAACAAGAGATTGAAGAAATTAGTGGAAAGTGCAAATGACAAAGTGGATGAAGAACCATATCAAAGTTTAGTGTTAATAGAAGGATATGAATCTAATGAGATCCCTTACAGAGAAGAAGAAAAAGAAGAAGAAAAGAAAAAGGAGAAGCAAGTTGATGAAGAAGATGCTCTAGAAAGGATTCCTAAGACTCCTAAGTATGTACAGAAGAATCATTCTAAAAATTAGATCATTGGAGTTAAGAACAAAGGTGTATTAACAAGAAGAAATATTGCTATGGCAGATGAACATGTAAATTTGTGCTTATTGTCTAAAATAGAACCCAAAACAATGATTGAAGCATTTAAAGATGAGCATTGGATCAAGGCTATGGAAGAAGAATTGATGCATATTGAGAAGAATCAGACTTGGGAAGTTATCCCAAGACCAGTGAATAAAAATGTGATAGGAACTAAATGGGTCTTTTGGAACAAATTGAATGGGAATGGAGTAGTAGTTAGAAATAAGGTTAGGCTTGTGTGTAAAGGCTACTTACAAGTAGAAGGAATAGATTATGAGGAAACATTTTCTCTAGTGGCAAGATTGGAGGCCATTAGAATGTTCTTGGATTTTGCAGCTCATGAGGACTTCAAAGTCTATCAAATGGATGTGAAATCTGCATTCGTGAATGGAGAATTGGAAGAGGAAGTATACATTTAACAAATGGAAGGATTTTAGTTATCAGATGATCCGAATATAGTCTTCAAATTGAAGAAGGCATTGGATGGACTCAAACATGCTCCTAGAGATTGGTATGCAAGGTTGGATAGGTACTTGTTGTAGCAAGGTTTGAAAAAGGGTACTATAGATAGCAATCTATTTTTCAAAGTTGAAGAAAACAAAATCATGATTATGGAGGTATATGTTGATGATATAATCTTTAGAGATATTGAAGGCATGTGTAAGAGATTTGTAGAAGAGATGTAAAAGGAATTTGAAATGTCAATGTTTGGGGAAATGAATTTCTTACCTGGGTTACAAATTAGTCAATCAGAAAAATGTATTTTCATTTCACAGTCAAAGTATGCCAAGGAAATATTGAAGAAGTTTGGAATGGAAGACTCCAAACTAGTGTGTACTCCCATGACTACTGGTTCTAAGTTAAGAAAAGATGACAAATCTACTAAGGTTAATCAAAGAAAGTATAGATCCATGATTGGTGGACTGTTATACCTGATTGCTACTAGATTGGATATCATGCATGCAGTTTTCCTTATAGCTAGATTTCAAGAAGATCCTAGAGAGTCACATGTTTTAGCAGTAAAGAGGATATTCAAATACTTGAAAGGTACTCTGGAGTTTATCCTATAGTATCTCAAGGATAATAATTTCTCTGTGAGGGCATATATAGATGTAGATTGGGTAGGACATATAGATGACAGAAGGAGTATAAGTGGTGGTTCTTTCTTTCTAGGAAGTAGACTTGTCTCATGGTTAAGTAAGAAGTAGGACTTAGTGTCATTATCTACTATAGAGGCAAAGTACATTGAAACAACATCTTGTTGTACATAGGTGTGATGTCCATGAAGAAAACATTGAAAGATATCAAAGTATCATATGATGAACCTATTCCTATATTATGTGATATTACAAGTTCTATGAACATTTCAAAGAGTCCAGTAATACATTCAAGGACAAAGAATATTTCAATCTAGTATCACTTCCTAAGAGAGAAGGTTGTAGAGAATGAGGTGAAATTGGAGTATGTGCCTACCAAGGATAAATTTGTAGACATCTTTACAAAGGCTCTCCCTAAGGATACTTTTGAGTATCTCTGACATAAGTTAGGGTTTATTGCCCTTCCTTCTCTTAACTAGAAGCATAAGTGTGTGCATCTGTCTAGGAAGCATTTCACGATACAATTTTGGTCCTGGACTAATGTTGAAGGCTACCTCTTAGGGTGAGTAGGTAGTGATGCTATTCGTTGGTGTAGTTAGATGGAGCATATCTTATGACCTTAAGGGGGAGAGTGCAGAAAAGTGAGAGCAGTGGAAGAAGAGAAGGTACTTGTTGGTGTTGTAGTTATTGCCCTTTGCCATTGATATCAAAGGGGAAGAGAGTTAGAGTGGTTGAAAACCATAGTATAGGAAAGTGTGTGAAGAGTAAGAGTTGCTTTGGAAGTCAAGGGGAGTACTGCTGAGTTGTTGATTGAGTGCTTTAGGTCTTGATGGTTTTTCAAAGAGTTGGTGTTGTCATGATTAATGAAAAAGGGGGAGATTATTGGAAACTTTCTAGTGTTGTCATTGATGTCAACATCTAGTAAGTAGTTCACTTGGTTCCCAAACTTGATTTTGAGAAAATTTAAATAAAAAGGTGTGCAGTATGATAGAACCGTGCTCAATGTTGTGCTCCGCATTTCTTCTTAGTTGAAGATATGCTTGTGTAGTTTGGAAGTGTTGATCAGAGGTGTTTAAAGGTGTTATATCAAGAGTTTTAGGTTCTGGATTGTGTGGAAGTGAAACATGTGTTTTACAGAGTGTTTTCCTATGTAGAAGACTATCTAAGAGAAATGAGAATGTTCCACATTTATCCACATTGACGTTTCTTGTCCTATGGATATGGGGATGTACTTATATGGTTTATATCTACCTTCCTTTGAATTTTATAGTTCCTCTACAAGTTCAATTATTGTGTTGGTGTTTAGAGGTAGTAGATCTTGATGTGCAGATTGAAGACATTGTTTCTTTTAGGAGGTTGCAAAAGTGTTGCAAGAGATTCTGATGGTGTTGTATGTTATGGAAAAGTGTGTGAATGTTGTAGAGTGGTTCTTTGTGGTTTGCATGATGGTTTTAAACTTGGAGAAGTTTGGATGTGATTGTTAGCTCAAGTTTGGCCAACCTGGCATGATAGCGCTATTTGTGAAGGTACCTCAAGGATTGTGGATGTGATGAGGAGCTTGGTGATATAGATTTGAGTCCTAGTTGACCCTTGACATGGTCCACTTTCACTTCTTGCCATTGTGGAAGTGTTTAGTGCTGACCTAATTGGTGTTGCACATTTGAGGTGCAAACACTTCATTAGGACCGACCTAATTGAGACATGTCTTGGTTGTAGATAGTATAAATGCAAGAGGAAGTTGAGTGGAGAAAAGTAGAGAATATGACATGAATTTGAATCAAGGGTAGTGAGTTGTGTGCAAGCCTAAATGCTTATGACTCTGGAATGTAGTGAGAAAAAGATTTCTACATATCAGTGTGCCTAAAGTTGCTAGAGGTAGTGAGCCAAAGGTTGTGGATGGCAAGAAGTGGCATTGGTGGATTTCTCCTATTTCTTTGAGATAGTGAATCTATCTGTAACAGTCTTCTTCTTTCTTCTCTCTTTTGGGCAGTGAACCCTCGTCAGTGAGCCTTTCTTTTGGCAATGAGCCTTTCTTCTGGGCAACGAGCCTATTTGATTTCAGTGTTGTTATTCATATATATATATATGTGATCTAATCCTAACCGTGGTTTTTCCCTTCTTGGGGTTTCCACATAAATCTGATGTTCTTATGTTTTTTAATGTGTTTGCATTGATGCTTTTTATGTTTACATTCTTCTAATGCATAAGAAGAGGTTGATGTTTTGAATTGCTTTGAGGGTTTAGTGTTTTAATAGACAATTTATTCACCCACCCTCTCAGTTGTCCTATGCATTCTAACATAGGGGACTACAACCCAATTCGATCAATAACTAGGATGAGCTAGGGGATAAATTATGTCATCATTTTGAGGATAAAAGTGACCATTTGTCACATATGGAGAAATCAACAACCATTAAAAGAGCTCCTGATGAGTTCATGGTGGATTTTAATTCTAGATTTTAGAAAATAAGTGATAGAATTCCACTCCTAGTGAAAACCTCCCCTAACACAACATTCTTGTATTATTCAAGGTCTTTAATTAGTTATATTAGTGTTATGATTGAGTCCGTGGGTGGTACTGTGTTATTTGATGCATATGAAATTGCCATAATGGCTGAAAATAGTTTGATATAGGATGTAAAAATTAATCCTAGGCCTCCAATGCCCTTATTCCTAGAGGCTCTAGTAATTCATCTAAGTTTGGCACCTATTCCTACAATAGTTAGCTCACCAACTCCCTTGGTTATGCCTTCCCATGATCTACATGAAGTTAAAACTCCATTGCCTAATTTTGGAAATGAATTGGTGTCTATGAAAAGGCAAGTACAACCTAGTAGGCCATTTTAGCCTTTCAATCAAGCTTATCAACCTAATAGGCAGCCCTAGCAGGGGAATGTGGAAAGACAAGATTAGCCCAACTATGTTAGGCCCCTAAATGTTATAAACCTAGATACTACAAGCTCATCAGAAGCTCTTGTTCCCATATAAAACAATTTGTCTCAAGATAGTGAATGGTGTTATCCTTGCAATCAATGTCATAACAAAAAAATATGCCAAAGTGGACAATTTATTCAAGTTTTGATGGTCTAGAACCCATCATAACTTTTAGAACAATTGGTTGGACCTAGTCAAGAGGTTATTGGAGAACTAGAACAAATGCAAAATGAGTCCACACTAATGAATTGGCCAGAAGAATATTTTTGTGGTGATAATCAAGATACAAATCCAATAGCACACAATAAAAGATAAAAAGGAGAGCAATGGAGGATGCATCAACTTCCATGGTTGGTTAGGCATCAACCTCTTACATACCTCTAGTGAATACAAAAAAAGGTGGAACTGTTAGGGCTCCTCCAACACAAGAAAATCAAGTTGTTGGTAGAGTGAATCAACCACAAGGTTGACATCATACCATGTAGTAAACAAATTTATACACTAAATTTCTACAAAGATTCCTCCAAAGATTGGTCACATCCCTTTCAATTTTGTGGACTGAATAAAAAATACTAATCTAAATGTCACTATGTGGGAAGCTCTATCTATCTCAACTCAAAGGGATTTACTCCAAGAAGACCTAAAAGGCTTCAATCAACCTATAAATTAAGTAGCAAAGGAAAGTGCAGCAGATCCAATCATTCTTATTCAACCAAAGGAGTATAAAAATATAAGAAAAATTAGTAAGCATCTCCCTTTTATGTATCCTTTCTTATTTGTAATAATTTGATACATAATTACATGATAGATTTACGGATTAGTACTTCAGTAATTCCGAGGGAGGTAGCTAACCAACAAGGCATTGAATATGAACTTGTGGCTAAAGGGGTAGTGCAATTAGATGGTACTCTGGTTGAGACAGTAGGTGTTATCAAGGATTTAAAATTAACCTTGCATGCATGCCTAGGTTTCTCTATTCTTTAGGACATTTCGGTCATTGACCTAGCTATATTCTTTTCCATTTGTTTATCTAGGGATTTTATAGCGAAAATACAAAGATATTTATCTTATTACTAGTCTCATATGTTATTTAGGACTAGATATTGCACTGGGAGAACCTATTGCAATGCATCATATTGATCATTACACTCCTAATCCCATTAACATGAACTGTACAATTCGTGATGAAGAAGAAGATAATAATGTTCATGAATCTACCACCCCTCTAGAATAAATTCTTGATATTTTACTTGACGAGTGGGGGGATGGTTTCAAGTTTGATCCTCTTACTCATGTGGAAGGAATACAATTGGGTACCTATTGTTGTTTATTAGAGAAGAGTGATCTAGCCTAAGGAGTTAAACTAGGTCAAACCCTCTTCTACAAAAATTGAGACACAAACTGAGCTTGGATTCTACCCTTGAGGGAGAGCCAAGCTATAGGATTCTGCCTCTTTCTTGTATAGATGAGTGTCAAACCAAATCCAACCAATCTAGCTAGGGCAAATGATCAAACACTAATTGAGAGAGATTGAGTTATAGGTAACTGTCAAAAGTGAAAATAGAGAATATAAATGGATAGCAGAGATGAGTAAACACTTTAGAACCAGAACCTAGAGCTAAAATGTTAAAGGTACTAGGACGCTTGGGTGCCCTAGACCTTTTTTAGGATTTACAGAAAATGAAACTTACAATGGATGAGTACCTGCAATACCTTTCTTCTCCCAGACTAATATCTCCTAAAACCTATTTCTTTGATCTTGACATAAGAAAGAAGGAAAAATTGTTGTGGCTATATAGGAGCTTGCCTTAGTCAAGCCCCCATTTTGGTATTCCTACCTCACAGATAGCAAAGCTTAAAACAAGATGTTGGGTGTTCTTAGAAACTCTAAGTGTGAGTAGTAACATGCAAGATCTAATAAAAAAGTATTAAACTCTAATCCTATATGACTCAAGTAAATATGAAGGAATGATACATAAGGATGCTTCACTCAAGGAAGCTCATAATTTCACCTCAAGGATGAGGATTCATTCAAGGTTTGCTGAATAAGAAGGCAATGCAACCATACCCTTGGACGGTACTCAAGCCAATCTCAAGTTGGTGGTTCCAACACTTCTCCCAATCATGCAAAGTACTTCAACCTAGGAAAAAATAGGATTGACTCAAGATCTCATCTCCTAGCCTTCATACAATTTTTTCCAATAGCAAAGATGAGCTCCACTTGATCAAATAGAAACCTATAATAATTCAATAACATTGGGAGCATAACAATAAAGAGTTATTTCACATCAAATCAATCTTGTAATCTCTAGTTTGAAATGAAACAAGTTTCTTTAATACAAGGATATAGAAAAGAGTAATTTAAATTAAAGAGATGACATCACATGCCAAAAAGCAAATTTGAGTTTAGGATCAACCTAACCAACATTGAAGTTGAATTATAGACCTAAATTGCCTCCTTAAAACATGGGAGGGACCAAGGTGCTCAAGCGCCCTAGGTATTTGGGCAATTTAAGGCTCAAGCCCACACTTAATGCAGGGCTAACTCCAAATCTTAATTTATTTTCTAGGTTATGAGGAAAATTTAATCAAAATTACGACATTTTCTATAAATGGGGCCAAAACGTGGCATTAAGGTGGACCTAAAAATGAACTAGGCTTGGGATTGAAGTAAAGGGAGGAGCTAAACATAGTGAAATTGTGCCTACACATATAGTGTACAAATTTATGAAATAACATAATTTAGCCCCCACTTTACTGGTCATATGACACTACATGCATATGCAAGCTAAAAGATAAGAAATTAAAAACATATTGCAAAAGGATACAAGAAGGATACTATAGAGGACACAGATCATCGCCAAGAAAGAGATTGAAGCCCCTAGTCTCTAACACTACAAACCACAATGTTAATGCGATAAAATAATCCTCCAACCAATAGATGTATGTGTTAGTCAAAAAAATCTAAAGGGGAAAGGTGATGAGAGTGAAATTCGTGGGTAGATTTCTGCTTGCTACTTTTAGAATGTAGAAATAGGGTGGCAATTTTTCCACTTCGACTTTCTAGAGGGAAGGTTGATGAATATGTCTTGGTATGGTCATTCTAGTAAATAATGCCAAGATACAAAACATATGATTGTAGAGATGGCGAAACCAAGATTCAAATGCAACAAACGACACCCAAATCTGAGTTCACTAGCCTAAGTTATCGATGTTTAGATTAATAGAGGTCTAGAGAAATGTGGTCTTCGACCCTAGATAGTAGTCAGGAGTTCTTAACTATAGTTACTATAAATAGTAAACGTTCTCACATTTTACCATTCTATTGGCATTTTCAGCCTTTGAGGAGATGGATCAAGTAGGAGAGCCATCACGCTGAGCCAAAGGCCATATTGACCACTAAGGCTAGATGCACTGTGGAGCCAAGTGGTGTAGGGACTAGACAAGCATGAGATAGGCTTCTGTTTGACTTGTTCTTTCATTTATGTTATTATTTGAATGTATTTTTGAATTTTTGAGACAAAAATGGGCCCAGGTGACATTTTCTAATGTCCACCTAGGGTTCTATAGTCCTCTTGGGGCGCCCCAGACCTTTCTAAGTGCCCAGGTCCTTCTTGAGTACCCCAAACCTATTTGGGTACCCTGGTCTAGGATCAAGGCTTTGAGTGATTTTTGTGATTGAATTTTGATGTACACTTTGTTTATCATGTTTCAAGATTTCCCAGGCAAGCGAGAGCATGCCGGTGGTCACCTATACACATTACTGTGTAGTTGATCTGACACACTTACAAACATAGAGATGGGACATCTGAGGGATGTTGGATTATGGTGGGTGTACATGATGCTTATGATGACATATCATCATATGATGTTGATGGCACTCATGGAACGGTGGAGCTCAGATACATCCACTTTTCATCTTTTGACAGGGGAGATGACTGTAACTTTAGAGAATGTGTACATGATGTGCATGGTGAGACTATCAGAGTCATAGAGTAGAGGTCTAAGGACTACACTCAGACAAGTCATATGTACATACTTGGACACATAGTGTCATCGAGTGATTGAGGACACATTGACATTAAATTTTAGAGTAGGGTGTGGTTGTTATATCGATCATACGTCACATCAAGATCTCTACCATCACACTAGTTGTTAGACCAGATGGATGAGGCACTCAACTTCACATGGTGCTAGTCCATACCATTAGAGAGATGGAGGAGCAAAGGACAATATACTCGTGGGGATGGAGTATGCTTTCTCATTTATATTATGATCTGGGTTGCTATTACACTATTAGGCACATAGCTTGATGATGTGCACTCTCCTACATGTGTGGGCATTCAAGCACATTACATGCATGAGGCTAGTGGGTTATCTGATAGAGAATATCAATATGAATCCATGAGCACACACCTATGAGCTGTGGAGACCATTGAAATGTGGTGATTTACTATTTTTGAGGATTGTATTAGACAGGTTGCAGCCAGAGGTCATCATATGGAGACCATATAGGGGATACAGACCATGCATGGGATGTATGGCACATCTAGAAAGGATGAAAAGGGATTAGTTGTTAACCTGTCATAGAGATCACATCATAGTTGCATTCTATTATGATAGAGTGATGAGGCAGTTCAGGCGAGAGTGGGGAGTTCCTGACACATGATTGTTCTATGTGAGGTGTTCACGTTGTGGGGTGTGGCCTCATGATAGGGCTTTGTTTACCATCACAAAAATGGTGTTGACTGATTTAGATGAAGTTACAGAGAATGATGATCTTGTCTGAGAGGATGATGATGTAGGTGTGAGACCAACATAGACAGCGTGGTGGGAGATAGCACACCCTGCTCCTATCTTTTCTGCTAATCATCCAGATGGCAATCCCAGATCCTGGGTTGAGTGAGGAGATGAGTCAAAGGAGGAGGAGGGAGTTAGCGGTAGATATTATGTTAGATATGATGATGATGATGAGAAGGAGGATCGCCTAGGGCTGATTAATAGGCCAAAACTAGGGTAAATAATGAAGATTCAATATTTAACAACTAAATTTAGTTTGTTCTACTTGTGTCAATTTTGGGACATAAACTTGCGAAAGGTGTCATGGCTATATGAACAAGGGTTGTAGGTAGTGAGGTCAGTGTGGATGAAATGCAACTAAATACATTAATTAAAATTACTACATGACCTCTACGGTAAAATCTGTTGTAAAAGTTGTTGTAACAATCTGCTACAGGAAAAGATAAGTGACAATAATAGAAGGGAATCTGCATTAGAAAATAAACTCATAACTTAAAGTCACTGTGCAATATGAACAAGAATAATAAATAAATAGTTCTATTTAGCATCACAAACTCACAGTTTATAGTTAAATCATAAACAAAAGATGTAAACAATACCCATGAACAATGCATAAGCCACTTCTACAGATTGAATTAAAATAGGAATAAAAGTACACCCCTAAAAATTACAAAGATCGCCAAGCATTCCAAGAAGTGGGCCCTGCCTCCTCAGTCTACTAGGTGATGAAATGAATAACGCTCTTTTACTCTTGTTCGATCAGAAGAAAAGTCTCGTTATTTGTCCAAAAACTTAGATACATCTCTCCTTTCTCATGTCTAGCTCTCCCTATATATAATAAATTGGTGTGTAACAAATTTTAGGTTGTTTGCTATTTTACGCCATCATTTTATCGCCGCCTGTCATTCCTTAGCATGTCATTATTAACAAAATGAAGGTTGCATTCTATTTTCATGCTATACCTTTTAATACATGGTTTATAGTTTATGGATTCCCACAAATATAGGGATATGTGGGTATACAACAATTTCAAATAATAATTTATTTTATCCTTGCAACCAAATACCATATGTAGATTTATTTTTGGCCCATGGATATTACAATAAAAGAAATATTTATGATTTGGAAATTGCTTCTTTCCTCCTCCAATAGAATGCTATAAATTATTTTCCAAGCTGAAATGATAATGCTTGTTAGTAAATACAATTCAATAATTAATTTTTTTATTTTACCTGAAAAACTAAATTAAATATTACTTATGTATATTTAACCATATGAAACATAAACGTGGTAAAATGGTATGGAAATGGAATATGAAAATTGGTATAGAGGCATATATTGAATATGGCATGAAATAAAACGTGAATGGCTTTCATCAATGATTACGAGAGATAGATGACATCAACTAATAGAGGGTGTAATTGTTGACGAGGAGGGACTTGAGGTCTGAGCTCATAGCCTATGACCAAAACTCATAGCTCAAGGAGTACATCATCACTTCAAGCATAGGGAGTTGAGTGGTGGTGCAACTATGATGCCCCCAACAACTTGGACAACTATAGACATCAGCACAGTCACTATTTCACACGATCCATCATAGAAGGAAGGTGATCCTAGTGAGGATTACATTTTGTTATTGTACTTATGTCAATTTTGTAGATTAGGCAATCAAAATGAGGTAAAAACACAAACTAAATGCAAATAAACACACAAAGTTATACCTTCACATGAAGACCCAATCTCATCAAGGGAAGAGGAAGTTTGCACCCAAGAACTCCTAAGACATGATAATCCCTAGATAAGTGATTCAAATGTGAAATGCCACTCTAATTATGCAACTCACAATTCTAGCTCAAGTGGATATTTGGACATGGTAACATTACTTGAAGATTAGATCCCAAAATGGGTGGAGAGAGGTTCTATTTATAGATTTTTGGAAGGGATTTTGATCTAAGGGTAGAGATTGATTTGGAAGATAAATGGTGGAGGATAAAAGTGATGTGGAGGGCTTAGATTTGATCTTGGAGGAATGGAGGGCTAGGAATAAAAGTAAATTTTTTATTCATTTTGGGAAAAGGGGTTATTAAATGAGCATGGGTGTGAAGGATTATTTTTGAATTAAAGATTCATATGGGGAATGTAAAATAAATTAAAAATTTATTTGGGGATAAGTGGAAATGAATGAGTATGGGTGAGATAAGGGGTTGTAATGAGAATTAAATGTGATGTGGGATGTTTAAAATAAAAAATTGACTTATGTGGATTTATTTCAATTTTTTATTTGGAGGATGTGGGGAAGGGTGTTAAACTAGGTTTGACCACCCAAGTGAGAGGTTATGATTAATTAAACATAGGTTTTATTAAATTAATCCTAGGGCTAGGATGAGGTAGGCTAGGGTAGGCAATTAAATAATAGCTATTTAATTGTCTAGGGTAGGGATAGGTCAATTAATAGGTTGGATTAATTAGTTAACATGGTTTTAACTAATTAATTAGATTTAGTAAAAAAGGGGGAAATTGATTTAATAAATATTGCATATTTATTAAATCAATTGGCTAAGGTTTGGACTATTGAATTAATGAAATTAATTCAATTGTTGGGATAAAATGATGTGAATTTGGGAAATGGAGGGATAATTAATTAAATAAAAATTTAATTAATTAGCTAGAAGGGAAATTGGTATGTTTAGGGTTGTCGGGAGTCGATTTGGTGGTAAAAGATATTTTTAAGTGTCTACATTTGCCCCTCTTTGACGTGGCATCAGGACCTAGGCGGGAAGTGGCGTCATGTCGAAGAAAAATATGCCCCAGCTACCAAGAAGGAATAAGATGGATAAGGGATGCCCCCTCGAGAGGTCGGCGGGAAAATAAAATTTTTTCAGGCGAGTTCTCGAAAGGATGCGACGGGAGTGAAAGTTGGATAGGGGATGGAAAAAGAAGATGGCAGGAAGAAAAATAGAGAAAAAAGGCTAAGATCTGCACCCTAGAGGGAAAAAGAGGATGTGGAAGAATGACATGGCATGCTATATTAGGTGAAGTGGGCCCTTAGAGTGCCACATTGGCACACATTTGACTTTTGAGAAGAAAGAGTGAAGGAGAGATGGCTGACCGCAACCCCCAGTTCATGCAATTTCGACACATCTCTGAGCGATTTCAATCATTTGGCTGGGCACCGGAGGCTAGACCCAGGTAGGGTCTAACCCTGACTTTGTGATTTTTTTGGTTTACGTGCATTTTTGGCGTTCGGGGATTAGGTTTAGAGCACGTAGTGCTAAAAGGTAAGCAGATTAGCGCCATCCTCTGGATTGGTGCTATCCACCAAGGTAGTGTTAGGGCAGTTTGTCACCATTTGCCTGGTGTTTTAGCATTATTCTTTGGATTAGCACAATGTCAAAAATTAGTTAGGTTTAGGTGTTTTAGCGCCATGTGCATGCTAGGGTAGCGCTATGTTGTGAACTAGCACCATTTAGGTTAGTAGCGATATTGTTAATTTTAGCACTATATAGGGAATTAGCACTATATAGTTATATTGTGCTTTTGGTCGAATTGGCGCTATTTGCTAGATTAGCGCTAATTGTTAGGGTGATGCCATTTGATGAAATGGCGCTAAGTATGTTGCACAGTAGCGCAATAATGTGGATTAGCACAAAGGATATTGCACAGTGGCACTATTATCTATAATGGTGCCATTTAGAAGAATTATTAGTGCAATTTTTAAAACAGCACAAAACTGGGTTTGTTTTGGTGCCAAATGATTTGGGTATTCAATATTAGAAGAAAAAAGGGTGGGGATTTAGAAGAAGACAGGTAGATTTCTGACCCTAAGGTTGTGGATACAGGATACACGTTCATTTATAGTGTATTTGACAGAGCGACAGGTGCCATCTATGATGGCCTTGTTTGACCAGTTTGACAATGCCATGCGGGCCCTACTAGCTAGATTGGGGCTCCTGATAGTGGCGTCAATGCCAGTGCTACAAGCCCATAGGGGTTTGATGATAGCTACGGTGGAGCGATATCGTTCAGAGACATGCAGCTTTTTATTGCCGACTGGTGAGATCACCATCACGCTTGAGGATGTTTATCGCATCCTCAAGCTACCTATTCGCAGTTGGTGAGTGAGGTATGACACAAGGAGGGGATGGAGGGCCCTGATCAGAGTGTCTGGCGAGGACCATATTGTGCTATCAACAGATGGTTGAGAGATGAGCTATAAGGGGACATTAGCTGTGGGTACAGATCACTTTGCCCTATTCCTGTGTGCTTTGATTGGTGGTGTGGTGATGCCTGATAGGAGAGACAGGGGTTTTCTAGTTGGCTAGGGGGAGATGATACAGGAGATGGTGAGGCATGAGACTGTCTATGCCTGGGGACTGGTGATGTTGTGTCAGCTATACCATGAGATGCAAATAGTCACCTATCTACATGATTTAGTGTTGTCAGCTAGGGTCACTCTGCTGCATGTGTGGATTTGGGAGCACATCACAGTTACTCGGCCGACATGTGGGCACTATTGCCATCCATTTGAGGCCTTTGTATTTTTATATCAGGATGCAGAGTACATGTATACTGGACAGGTACAGTACTAGACGCGGATGTTGGATGATGTTATTAGTGTGACCTGGCGACTATATATCGTGTGGAGCCATGACCGGATGATGATTTGCATATGCTGTTTACCTTTCAACAGTGATATCTGATGGGTGGAGGAGACCACACAATAGAGATGTATCTACCATCGTGGCTCATGTGGTAGTTTGGGTTGAGGCAGGACACCCCCCAGTAGATGGCCATTTTTGCGTAGACCCCTTGAGATGTGCCCTTCTGGCCTGTAGCTATACATCCACAAGTCACCTTAGATGACTTTGCAGCTCTACGACCAGTGCGGTGGGATTGAGAGAGCACTGTCAGAGATGCAGGTACTACACTTGCATATTATATATGGTGGCAGATGCATCGGCTAACTCGGTTTACGGACCCAGCAAAGGAGGTAGTCCCGATGGAGGAGGCAATGGGGTCAGGTGGTGATGATGATTTAGATGATGGGGATGATGATTCAGATGGAGGTGATTTCCTAGAGGAGGGGGAGGAGATCATTGGAGATGACCTCATAGAGGTTGGAGGGGATGGAGAGGAGAGGGTGGTTGGTAGGGATGGTCAGCTGATAGATGTGCTGGCAGCTGTGATAGCTAGATAGGGGTACGTGGGGTAGCAGGTACATGTATAGTAGATTCCTATTGAGTAGGTGCAGATTGGAGTGGGACGACAAGCTAGAGGACCTCGGTGGTGTGGGAGACAGTCGAGGGTAGATAGGGGTGATCTACCCCCACCACAGGTAGCGCAACAATAGGCTGTTGTGCTAGGGTAGTAGGTAGTAGGACAGTAGGTAGAGGATAGCTAGAGAGGGTGAGGTTGAGACGCTTAGAACTCATCGATGGCCATGGTATGGGGAGGAGGAGATGGAGACTTTGAGAGCACAGGTGGCGAGCCTGCAGGAGGCATTGGAGAGCCGAGAGGCAGAGTTGGAGTAGCTGCAGGCACAGTAGCATTGTTGGATGGGTCAGATGGACAGGTGGCTGCGTTACAGGCACAACTTGCCCAGGCTCAGGGTGACATAGTCACTTTGACAGGGGAGCTAGATGCAACACTTGCCAGGGCCCAGCAGGCAGAGACTACAGTGAGTAGCCTACAAGCTTCAGGTGGTGGACTGACCCCAATTTTGATAGTGATGCAGACACAATTGTCTCAGGCACAGACATAGTCATATCAGCTACAAGGGTAGTTGAGTCAGGTACAGGGGTAGTTGACAGAGACCAGAGGGTGGGTGGAGTACTATCGGGGCCTCTATTATGCGGCAATGCCAATAGCGCAATGTGCACTGAGCTACAGCCAAGTCAGTGGATTGAGGGCATCTAGGTCACATAGATGTAGATCGGTTCAGAGTGTTTAGCAGGCGATGGGTCCCCCATCACATGTGCCCCAGCAAGTTCCATAGGTTCCACAGGTTCTGGTACAGTCACAGCCACAGCCACGACCAGGATTAGAGTCTCCCACTCCCTCAGAGAGAGGATCCCCCATGTGATAGCTATATCATGCTAGCCCTTAGAGGCATTGTATCAGGACTTTGTATTTTTTTATGCATATATGAGCGATGTACATTTTTGACGATGATGATATATGATATGATGTTTTTTGATGGTTTATATGTTTGTTTATGATGCTCTATTTTGATTATGATGATGCCTATGTGATTGATGCAATATGGTTTATGGATTTATATGCTATGGATGTGTTGTGTTTATGCAATTTATGTTTTTGATGTTATGGATGCACCTATCATAGATGTAATGATAGTTTACTTATTTTGGTATATGCATGGTTTGTGATCTATGGACTATATGATGTATAATGCAAATAAATGTTTAGGTTAATAAACATGTATTATGGATGCACTAATGTGATGCAATGGAAGTGTATGTTTATCGAAATAAACACATGTTATGTATGGAAATGTGGATATGCAGCTAAATGTTTATTGAATGCAGTTAAATGATTATGATTTGTGATGATGTAATGTAACTAAATGTTTATGAGATGATATATGAAATGCAATGTGATGCTACTAATTTTACAATGCACCTATGTGATGACAAACTTAAATGAGTATGATATGATTTGCAATGTTAAATGATGTAAAATGTGCAACTAAATGATTCTAAAATGAACCTAAATGATATGATATGCAACTTACAAAGATTCTAAAATGAACCTAAATGAAATGATATGCAACTTAAAAAGATTCTAAAATGAACCTAAATGAAATGATATGCAACTTAAAAAGATTCTAAAATGAACCTAAATGATATGATATGCAACTTAAAAAGATTCTAAAATGAACCTAATGAAATGAGATTAAATGATCATGAAATGTAGCTAGATGATTATGTGATGGGTGGGATGCAAACTAGATGATAGGTGAGATGATTCAGTCCTGATACACATGACGTTCTTTGTTTGACCCTGAATGGTGGGGCTGTGGGAAAGGGGACTAGGTGGGGAGAGGATAGGGTTGTATGGGTGGGGTATGGATAGGATTGGGACCATCTAGAGGATGGGGGTAGTGAGATGAGAGGATTGTTAGGTCATAAGACACCACGTCATTGAGGGGGGATTTGCTTTTGTTCAATATGTGTTAAGTGGGAATAAGATGGGGGGGTTGGATGAGTGAGGGGATTTTAGATGGGGGGATAGGGTAGGTGATTATGAAATCTAGGCCCAAATGGTATTGTTGAATGAGTGATTAGGATGATGATTTTGAGCTAGTAACAATAGTTGCATAAGATTAATTGAGAGCATTTCTTAGTTTACTATAGCAATGTAGGATACAGTTCACAAAGGTATGAAATGACCTAGGTGATGATGTATATCCTATGATTGCATGGACTAGACCCATAAACAATAGGTTGATTTCATGCGTGCCCAAGGTAGTATAATCTTGCCTAGCCTAGGAAGGGGACTCAACGATGAGTGTGAATAATGCATATAAGGTTTTGATGCCTATATATTAAAATGGGACACATCATGCTAGAACCGACCTAGGCTTCAAGATATGAATACTATTCCTAGAGTAATGAAACCAACCCACAAGTACAACATACAGAAACAATGACCATGTCTACTCTAGGTGTTGTTCGTTACTTGCCATGATATAATGAGATCAAGGTAGCTTTGGAGATGACCTAGAGTGAGACAAAAATATAAAAAACAATAATCAAAAAGACCAACGAAAAGATACAAATAGCCTTTGTGTACTCTTGCCAAAAGACATGTTGATAGGATGACATATTTTTGTCCATTATGGGAAAGATATATCCTAGGACAAGAATCAGTTGGGTTTTGATTGGAGGATTTTCAAATGGTGGGCAAAAGGATAGTCTGGCCATGTGTAGGATTATGGTTGGTATGTTGATTGATGATTTTTGTGTTAGGGGACCTGCTTGAAGTGTATATGTAGCATGTGTTTCATTTATTAGATCCAGAAAGCTCAGTATATGGGGGATCATCCAAACAGGGTGGATGGGTACATCTTAGGTACCTGAGTACTGGAAACATCCTTTGTATTCCAGACTCCCTACATACCCTATGTCTACGGGATCAAGGTACTTTCAAGATGTGGGCAAAATGAATATGTAGTTCTGGTAAGACTTGATGATGTGATGTGATGAGTTGATAGATGTTGATGGTTGCGAGTTATAGTGAGAGTGGTGTATGGGGTGATTTGCGGTGAATTGTGTTGTTTTTTGGATTTTCTATTTATTAGTTGCTTTTGGATTTTTTATGTTGTATTGTTTTTGGATTTTCTAGTTTTCTACTGTACAAAGGGGAGCTTACAAGGATCCTCATTCCATGAGTTAGCCTTGGGTGGGGTGGTCCAGGGTTGAGCGATAGGACTTGATGTTTCAGAATTCCAAGCCATGGGATGTGTGTGATATGGAGTGTTGTGACGGAAAGAGGACTTATTAGATGGTAGAACCGGCCCCCATGCATGGTGCCTGAAATAGGTTTTCACCATGGTACTTATCCAAGGTGTCACCAAAGTGATTTTCACCATTGGAAGTTTTTTATTGCACTCAGGTTTTTTCTTGATTTTTTTGATTTTTTTGATTTTTCTATTTTTTTTATTTTTTGGTTTGGGGTACCGGATGGGTTATGCATAAAATTTCTTTAGATGTAGGATGTTCATAGGCTCATCCAGAGGCTGCCCCTTAGGTGTTGCAAGCTGATAAGCTCCTGATCCATAGTTGGCTATGACGACATAAGGTCCTAGCCAATTGGGTTTGAACTTTCCTTGCTTAGGATGCTCTTATAGGTTCTTCTGATTTTCCATTAGGACAAGGTCACCTACTTCAAATTTTTGGTTTTTGATCCTCTTGTTATAGCTTCTTCTGAGGTGATTTTGATATGCCTGTAGGTGATTCAATGCATTCAGGCATTTCTCATCCAGTAACTCTAGCTGGTGCAACCTTGCGACTTAGCATTCCTCATTAGTGATTATGTTTTGCAAGGATACTCGGAGGGATGGGAGCTCGACCTCAATAGGTAAAATGGCTTCAAATCTAAATACTAGGGAAAATGGAGTGGCTCTTGTGGGAGTACTGATGCTTGTTTGATAGGCCCATAGGGCAAGGTTGAGTTGGAGGTGCCAGTCGCAGCCAGCTTCATTGACTGTCTTCTTGAGAATGCAGAGGATGGTTTTATTGGAAGCCTTGGCTTGACCATTTCCTTGAGGGTAATACAGGGTGGAGAAGTGGTGTTTGATGTCAATTTTTTCATACAAACTGCAAACATCTTGGTTCTTGAATGTCTTTCCATTGTCGGTGACGATGGAATAAGGGATACCATAGTGGTAGATGATATAGTGGAGGATGAATTTGGCTATCTGGGTTCTGGTGGTGAAGGTGAGTGGTATTGCTTCCACCCACTTGGTGAAGTACTTGATAGTAGTGATTATGAACTTATGGCCATTAGAGGATGGGGGATGTATTTGCCCTATGAGGTCAAGTCCCCACTGTGAAAAAGGCCACAGCATTGTGATGGGTTGCAACTCCTATGCTGGTGCATGGATGAGATGCCCATGTTGTTGACATGGGAGGCATTTTTTGATAAACTGGTAGGCGTCTCAGTCCATGGTTGCACAATAATATCTAGTCCTTATGATCTTTTTAGACAGAGCAGGTCCACTTGAATGTGCCCCACAGATACCTACGTGTACCTCTTCCAAGGCGACCTCAGCTTCCCTAGAGTCTAAACATCATAGAAGCATACCATAAAGACTCCTTTTGTATAAGGTATCACCTACAAGGATAAAGTAGGAGGCTCGACGGATGAAAGATTTTCTTTGTGAGGTGGACAAGTTAGGGGGGAGGATGTTGTCATGGAGGTATAGGTAGGTTTCTTGATACCACAGGAATAGGGGACCAATGACTTCACACACTAGTTCTAATTGAGGAACATCATATGCGGGGATGAGGAGTTCTTCAATCAGGAACTCACACTTCTTGCTGTCTTTCTTCATGTCTACCAGAGATCTGATGGTGGCCATGGCGTCAGCAACTTTGTTGTTGAGCCTTGGGACTTGCTTGAAGTGGATGTCATCAAAGTAGTCTTTGAAGTCATCGACCATCTTCTTATAAGGTAAGAGCTTATCATCCTTGGTTTTGTATTCATTATTTATGTGCTAGATGACCAGTTGAGAGTCTCTATACATAGTTAGCTTTTCAATTTTCCATTTGATGGCCATGCAGAGACCTGTGATGAGGCCTCATATTCTACCATGTTATTGGTACATGGGAATGTGATCTTGAAGGATTTAGGGATGGTGTCACCTTGAGGGGTAACAAACAAGATGCCTGCCCCCGAGCCTCTATGTGTGTATGATCCATCAAAGTACATCTTCCATGTGTCTGTGGCTGGTGTGATTGTCAAGATAGCTTCGTCAGGAAACTCTGGCAATGTAGGATGTTCTGCAGGGATGGGTGCTTCGGCCAGCTGATCAGCTATAACCTATCCTTTGATGGCTTTTCTTTCAGTGTATTCGATGTCAAATTTAGTGAGGATCATAACCCATTTTACCATTCTCCTAGTAAGAGCAGCTCTATTTAGTAGATACTTCAGTGGGTTGATCTTAGCAATGAGCTTGGTCTTGTTATTGAGCATGTAGTGTCTTAATTTTTGTGATGTAAAGACAAGGGTCAAACATGCTCGTTCAATTTGGGTATAGTTTAGCTCATATGAGATCAGGGTGCGGCTAATGTAATAGATGGCTCTTTCTTTCCCTTGTTCATTATGTTGTGCTAGCAAGGCTCTGATAGCTATCTCTATTGCTAAAATGTACAATACGAGGGTTCTCCTTGCCTTGGTGGAGTCAGAATAGGGGGATTAGCCAGGTATTCTTTTAGCTGATCAAAGGCAGCCTGACACTGAGTATTCCATAAAAAAGCTATATCTTTTTTGAGGAGGTATTGGAATGGTTGACATTTATTGGCCAATTGAGCAATGAACTGAAAAATAGATTGGAGTTTTCCTTGCAGACTTCTCAGCTGTTTAAATGTTTTTAGAGGAGGCATTTCAGTGATGGCCTTGACCTTTGCGGGATCCACCTCAATTCTGGAGACTATGTATCCCAAGATTTTGCTGGAAGTTACCCCGAAGACACACTTCTTTGGATTTAGACAAACATTGTATTGCTCTAACCAATCAAAGATCTTGGCCAATACATCCAGGTGTTCTTCTCTTGTCTTTGATTTGCCTAGTAGGTCATCAACGTAGTCTTCCATGATGTGGTGAAAAAGGTCATGGAAGATGACAGTCATGGCTCTTTGATATGTAGCTCCTACATTCTTCAGGCCAAATGGTATTACCACCCAGCAATATGTCCCCCATGGGCATATAAAAGATGTCTTATGCTGATCGTCTTCAGTGATTTTGATTTGGTTATATCCTGAAAAACCATCCATGAGGGATAACATCTCATGTCCTACCGCGAGATCTACTATCATGTCGATGTTTGGTAGTGGGAAGTCATCCTTTGGGCAAGCTTTGTTTAGGTCTTGAAAGTTAGTACAGCAATAGATTCGACCATCTGGTTTAGCAAATGGTACTAGGTTTGAGACCCATTCAGGATAATTAATTGGTTTGATGAAGCCAACATTCAGTAGTTTCTTTAGCTCTGCTTTGACTAAAAGGGCCACCTGGGGGTTCATTTTTCTGAGCTTCTGCTTTACTGGTTTCGCATCAGGGCATATTGCAAGGTGATGAACAACCAAAGTGGGATCTAGCCCTGGTATGTCTGCATAGGTCCACGTAAAATTGCAATTTCTACATGTGAAGAAGGTCAAGAAGTTCTCATGTACTTGTGTATGGAGAGATTCTGCTCTATAGGTGATTTTTAGCTCTTCCTCTGTCCCAAGATTCATCTCCTAGGCTAGTTCTACCAAGATGGGTGATCTGTCTGGATATACTTTGTCTATCTCAGGAAGGCCCATGCTTCCATCTCTTTGCGCCTCGTGGAGGTTTTCACCAAGAGATACATCTTTTGTTTTTACTTTTTTGGGATCTAAGACTGTTGCAAAATAGTTTTCACCATCAGATCCAATTTTCATTTTTACATTTTTATGACTGGAAGCAAGGGTTGTCTCCCCAAAATAGGTAGCTAGATTGAGTTCCATGATGTATCCTGCTCTATGATCTCCCAGGGGGAAGTGATCTCTAACCCCAATCATTTCAGCAATGGCCTCATCGTTTGGTGCTATGTTGAAAACTGGAGGTCCTCGTTGGTCCCAGTCTATGAGGTTTGGGTATACCAGTGGTAAGTCATTGGATGACAAGGCTAGGGTGGTGACTGTGTAGATGGTGCATATGGATGAGTTGAAGAAATTGGCAATGTCACTAAAGGAGTCTTGATGATCTATTTCATTGACGTTGCCAATGTTAGGGGAAACCATAGAAACCTTGGCCAAGATACATTCGCCAATAATGAGGATACATTGTTTTTGACCATATCCTAACCCTTGGGTATAAGGGTTTCTTGTTGCTTGAAGTGGTTCCACGATCCCCTGTTCATGAAGGCTGATACTACCTTGTCCTTTGTAACCCATGTTTTTGACAATTTCAGACCCTTTACCATAGATTTTTGTTGGTATGGTGGGGACCTCTTGCTTAGTTTCTTCATCCTTATATAGCCAGGATGATATGTCTTCTAGTACATTCTGATCTAGGAGATGTTTCCTCTCAAAGATGGGTGATGGTTTGCACTTGATGACGATGATGTTGGCTGCTTTTGTCTTTGGGATGCCAAATGTTTTAGGATTGGGTAATGTGCCTACACAAAAGGTACCATGTAGGTCATATTCCCCACATCCCATGTCAGTTAACTTGATCTTGACCTCGGGCGTTGGTGGTGTTTGGGATAAAGTGGTGGCGATGTTGGTGGGGTCGATGTATGAGGTGGAAGCTATTGGATTGGCTTTGGTGGTAGCTTTGTTGTATGGACAGAAGCTGTTATCATGTCCTTCCAAGAAACTGCAGTATTGGAAGGGGTGAGGGTCGGCATAGATGGTTACCTCCATGCCATTGTGAGGGAACTTGAGGCATTGACGGAATGTGGATGGGACGGCTTGCATGGCATGGATCCATGGTTGGCATAGAAGAATGTTGTAGGGGAGGTCAAGATCAAGGACCTGACATTTTGTTTCTAGTATTTTCTATCCCACTTGAATAGGGAGCTTGATGGTGCCTTCAGATAGCCTTTTGGTGTCATCATAGCCTTTGATTGTGATGAACTCACTAGTGTCTACAACCACATCTAATACCCCAAGTGTTTTAGCAGTTTAAGAGTCCAAATGTTTAGGTTGGAGCCACCATCTATTAAGACTCTTTTGATTATGTGTTTGTGGATACGAACTTCGATGTGTAAGGCGTCATTGTGTAAGTGATTAGAAGCGGGGAGATCTGTTTTTGAAAATGTGAGATGGTGAGGTGCAGCGATATGTCCTACCATGGCTTGGAATTGGGTCACGTTCAAGTTGGCAGGTACTTGAGTTTCCAAGAGTGCTTTGTCGAGGACGTCTTTGTGAAGGGGTGATGTGCGGAGCAACTCAAGTATGGATATTTGTGTTGGCGTCTTTCCTAGATGCTCTAGGAGGTTATATTGATTGGTAGGTGATGGACAGGTGATTGGATGAGGGGGTAGGGGATCAGATGTGGATGCAGGTATTTGTTCAGTGGTAGGGGCTGTGTGCATGGATACACGGCCACGACAGGTTGTGACAGTGCAATCAAGTGCTTGTGCCCAAATGGTGATTGTGTTGACATGGTGGGATGATGGTTCTATCCATCCTACGATAGAGTCATAGGAGGCAGGTGGTGGGGTGACGTTATATGCCTGATTGGATGAGGAGGCTTTATTATGGTTGGGTAGTGGATCCTTGTAAGCTCTGAGATTGGCGTTTGGCGATGGTTGGGTATTCTGATCAAGGCTGACTTGATTTTTATCTATAAGGTCTTGGATGCAATGCTTTAGTTGCATGCAATCAGCGGTTTTATAACTCGTAATACAGTGGTATTCTTAGTAATCATTTTCATTGTACCATGTTGCTTTGAGTTCGTTCTCTTGATGGGGTCTAATAGGTGGGAGTGTGATCAAACCTTTCTTGAGACATCTGTCGAGGATATCCTCGATGGGTTCCCCTAAGGGTGTAAATTATCTTCGAGGTTTGTGTTGTTTAGTTTGCCCCCTTTGGTTATTTACATTGGTGGCATAGGTATGTGTAGGTGTTGGATTATGTACATTTTGGACGACTTTCACATCTATGACACTATCGTTCAAAGTGTTCTTGTTCTTCCCCCAATTGCATGTTGGCGTTGTTGTTTGTATTGGGAGTGTTGATATGGGGTTTGTTGTTGTTTTTGTTATTATTGTTGTTGGACTTTTAGTCATACAATTTAATGGAGCCCTTGGCAACGAGGGCCTATTTGATGGTGGTATGTTTATCGATGACCTCTTCAAAGGTAAATGCATAAAGAATTTGTAAATGGAACCCTAATTCTTGATTGAGGTTGGTCACAAACATGGTGAAGAGTTTTTTTCCAGGAATTGGCCATGGGAGTTTGCTTGCTAAGCCTCGCCACATTTGCAAGAAAGAAGGGAAGGCTTCTTCGTTCTTTTTTTTGGTTTTGCAAAGGTCTATCATAGACATTTCGTGCTCGAAGTTGTAGGAGAAATGGTTTACAAATTTTTCTGCAAGCTCAGGGAAAGTCCTAACGCCTGGGGGAAGATGGGCAAACCATTCAGCGGCTTGATGGCCGAGGCTTCTTGGAAATAGTCTCATTAGATATGTATTGTTATTTGAGACTTCTAAGCAAGTGATGTAGAACTCCCTAAGATGATCCCTAGGGTCTCCCTTTCCCTTGTATTTGTCAAATTTAGGTGTCTCGAAGTTCTTGGGGAAAGGGGGCATGTAGAATGTGTGATCAAATGGATAGGGGCAAATGTCCTCAAAGGAATAGTGTTTGCTCTTGCCCCTAGTTTGCATTTCATCTACATGTTGGATCAAGGCCTGTACAACGTTTGTGAGATCTTGTGGTTGTTGTGGTTGGAGTGTGTAGGCCTGCTAATTGGTGAGATGTTAGAGATGGGGTGGGATTTGATGTTGGAGATTTGCTTGGTTGAGGGATTGGTACTGTGGGTTGGTGTTTTGGTTGATTTGTACCTGATGTTGTTGATATGCATGGAGTTGTTGGAGAATATGTGGTGGTATTTGGGGATTGGTGTGATGTTGTGCTGATGATGTTATGGGGATATGTGGATACATGACATTGGACAGATTGATGTTGGATAGGTGGTCGTTGGATGGGTTGGACATATTGTGAGGTGGTTGTGAGAATAATTATTGTAGGTATGCTATGGTTTGAGGGTTGGGTGGAGGTACACTCGTGGATGTACTTGCATGCATGATGTTGCCTTGTATGCCCAAGGTGATTTGTGCAATGGAAGAGTTTATGGTGGTTGTGGTAGTGGATGTGGTGATGGGTTGGGGGGTGGTAGGAATAGAGGCACTTGTGGGGATTGTAGATGTGGTAGGGGTAGAGCTTGTGGAGGCGGTAGACACAGTAGGTGTGGACGTTTGAGAGATGATAGGTTGGGTGTTTGATGTAGATGGTTGGGATGATGTGGTAGGAGTGTCATTAGAGGTGGATGGTTGAGCACTAATTTTGAGGAGGTAATCAAGATATCTATTTGGATCTAACCTTAGGATTTTGTCAAGTAGGTCCATGTTATCAACATCTTGTGTAAAGCTCAAAACATCTTGATCATCTTGGGACATGGTGGGGATGTTTTGTGGTTGTTGTAAGAAATGGACAAGATTTTCATTGCGATTATATGGGGGGATGTAAGAGTACGTAGGTGGATTGAATGCTTGGTTGATGGGTATGTTGTTGTTGTTGTTGGTGTTAGGCATTCCTATGCCCTGATATTTTTCTGCCATTGCTTGGTTTTTCTTGTGTTGTGATCTAGTTATGGGCATGCACATGTATAGATTTTAATTTTGAGGTGGAGTAATATGGAGACCTTAGAAAATCTAAATTGATTTGTTGAACCTAAAAGAGGATGTGGTAGTGAGATGAAGTAGCAAAAGAGATGGAGGGGTGATTGTAGTGTGATGAAACATCGATAGGTTTCTAGGGATGATAAGAATGGTATTGTGATTTGTTCTGCACAAATTTGGACCAAAAGATAGATGATGGATGATGTTTGGTTGAGGATGGTTTGAGAAAAGATTTTGATATTTGGTTTTGATGTCTGATATGAAGGATTTTGATGGTCAACAAATTGAGCTTTTAGGTGAGATCTAGATTTATCTCATACAAGTGGATGTTGTTTCTTTGTTTCGGGTAGACTAATGACCTTATGCAAAGAAGGATGATTATTTCACTTGGAAGGTAGACTATTGACTTTCCAAGCAAGATATGATGTGAAGGATGAAATCTAGATCTAGCTTTAGCTCAAAAGGATGACAAATTTTGATGATGTTTTGATTTGGGAAATTTTGGATATGTTTTTGGATTTTGGAATGATTTCTTGAGACAAGGATATGTTTGGTCAAAAAGGTATGCAAAGATCAATGAGGACGAGTGGATATAAATTTGAGTGGGTTTGATATAGAAAAGGGTCCAACAATGATAGTGATTGATTCTCTAAGATCAAAATGAAAGTATGATTTTGGAATATTTCAAGGGGGAAATGGACGGAATTTTGTCAGATTTTGGGAAAGTGAACATGGATTATGGCAGAGAAGATGGTGAAGATCACAACTGAATAGGTCTCAGTTTCAGGCAAGTCAATATGAAAATAGCGCCAATACACAGGTGAAATGGCACCAAAATCAGATAGAGATGGCAGTAAAATAGGGTAGTGTTGGTCGAGGTCCTGGAAAAGACAGATTTTGATGGCAAATTTGGATTTGTTTTGATTGAGATTTGATCAAATAGTTTTCAATGTCCCTTGGCAAGTTGTTTGAAAGCACATTAACACACAATAATCAAGATTTTTGTTTGTGAAATGACGTGTGATTTTGTTAAACAAGCACTTTACACAACCTAAGGTGAAGATATGATAGTATTTGTTGAATCCCCTAGCTGCGCCTATTCAAAGCAGGTAGCTCCAAGTTCTTGGTAGCACCAGGTCCTCCTTACAATTGCACACACTTCTCATGCATACCAAGATCTGGGTTTCTTATAAGGCTTGTCCCTCACCAAACCTTTAGATTATCCCTGCTACCTCGGTTAAGAACCACATGAATTAGGGCCACTTCAAAGGTTTCCCTTTTGCGTCAACAAATAGAAGGATTTTGGCTTGCTAAACAAAGGGTCTTAGTAAGTGCTTTCGTTCAGGTGGTTATACATGCGGCAGCGCTACTCTCCGTTATGGAGTCTCCCAGCCTCTAAGGGTTAGGCCTTGGAGGGTTTTGGGAGAGGTTAGTTGTCGGTATAACACAACAACACCTGTTGCTTGTGACTTTCATCCCAAACACCTTGTTTAATATAGTAGCTTGAAAGAGCTTAGCTTTCTCTTGTTGCCACTTGGGTCGTTCCCACCTTTCGAAGTGGGGTGGCAGGCCCTCTAAGGATTAACAAAAGCAATACAAGCACAAAAATACTTTTGATCCTGAAGTTCATGGAAAGATGCGAGGGGAGAGCATACGTATTACTTGTGTTTGCATCACAGTAAACATGGTTCATTTTAGTTCTTTGGATTATGTTGGGGGTGATTAATGTAAGTGTTATGAGAGGCTTTTGATTCCCAAGGTCACCAAATGGTGCGAGGGAAGAGCATACACTTTTCACACTACAAACATAACCACAAAAACACTTCACACAAGTTAGATTAGTTTTCTTGATTACATGAGTGAAGAATGCAGATTGTTTTTCTTTTTAACCCAAAGATTTGATTGATGTAATTTGTGGTTCTTTTTAAAGCCCAAAACTAAAGTGTTTTGATAGTTGTTGGGACACAAATTTGTAAATTTTAGAACACCAAAATCAAATGTTGGATACACACATACATACACAAAGATTTGTTTGTTTGTTGAGTATTTTTATTGCACCAAATCAGAATGTGTGTCTAAGCTAACATGCAATGGTTCATTCTAAGTTTCCAATTGAAGTGTTTGCTACACTAAGGATAAAATAATCCTACAAAAACTTGTTAATGCTTTTGAGATGATGTGGGTGACCTACAAAAACACTTGTCAGTAACTACATAGGAAGCAAAATCAGTTTCAGAAATAGCGCTAAAACAGAGTCCTAATGGCATCACTGCAGCTAGCAAATGGCGCTGCTGACAAAAAAAACTATCAAAAAGAACCTGTCCCTAGACAGATAGTGCCAATTTATCAGATAGTGCTAAAATAGAATACAAAAGGTGCTAGAACAGAATACGGTGCTACGATGCTTTATAGAAGGCGCTAGAACATAATATAGTTCTACAATGATATATAGAAGGTGCCAAACTACAAAATAATGCTAATATAGGTGCAATAAGGTGCCACTACATGCTGTCAAATGGTCTAGTCACAGTTTTGAAGATAGCACCGCTCTAGGTACAGATAGCGCCAATACGTGTCTAAACTTGTCCATCTTGCAAAAATGAGTTTTTTTCCTGAACAACACAAAGGGTCAGACAGCAAAATTAAGGTCTTGTTATCCTTGTTAGTACAAGAGATGAGGAAAACAAGACAAAATGATAACCAAAAAATATGTTTGGAGTTTAGAGAAATTTTGGCATAACCTCCCCTTGTTCAATCAAGAATCCTGCAAAAACAAAGAGCGGTTAGGCACAAGAAACAACAGGAAGATTATTAAAAGAGACATGGGAGTGAGTTTGTGAAATGGAAATGTGCTGCGCAAAATAGTGCTAAAATAGAGTATAGCACTAAAATCTACCAGTGATAGTGCCACTACGCAGGGTAGATGGCGTTGTACCTGCAAAAACATGTCTAGAGCACAAAAACTCATAACAACTGATTAGATTCGAACCTTGTGGGTCCCACTAGGCATGCCAATGTAGATTAGGCAATCAAAATGAGGTAAAAACACAAACTAAATGCAAATAAACACACAAAGTTATACCTTCACATGATAATCAAGGGAACAAGAAGTTTACACTGCACCCAAGAACTCCTAAGACATGATAATCCCTAGATAAGTAATTCAAATGTGAAATGCTACTCTAATTACGCAACTCACAATTCTAGCTCATGTGGATATTTGGACATGGTAACATTACTTGAAGATTGGATCCCAAAATAGGAGGAGAGAGGCTCTATTTATAGATTTTTTGAAGGGATTTTGATCCAAGGGTGGAGATTGATTTGGAAGATCAATGGTGGCGGATAAAAGTGATGTGGAGAGCCTAGATTTGATCTTGGAGGAATGGAGGGCTAGGAATAAAAGTGAATCTTTTATTTATTTTACGAAAAGGGATTATTAAATGAGCATGGGTGTGAAGGGTTATTTTTGAATTAAAGATTCATATGGGGAATGTAAAATGAATTAAAAATTCATTTGGGGATAAGTGGAAATGAATGAGTATGGGTGAGGTAAGGGGTTGTAAGGAAAATTAAATGTGATGTGGGATGTTTAAAATAAAAAATTGACTTATGTGGATTTATTTCAATTTTTTATTTGGAGGATGTGGGGAAGGGTGTTAAACTAAGTTTGACCACCCAAATGAAAGGTTATGATTAATTAAACATAGGTTTTATTTAATTAATCATAGGGCTAGGATGAGGTAGGCTAGGGTAGGCAATTAAATAATAGCTATGTAATTATCTAGGGTAGGGATAGGTCAATTAATAGGTTGGATTAATTAGTTAACATTGTTTTAACTAATTAATTGGATTTAGTAAAAAATGGGGAAATTGATTTAATAAATATTGCATATTTATTAAATCAATTAGCTAAGGTTTGGACTATTGAATTAATGAAATTAATTCAATTGTTGGGATAAAATGATGTGAATTTGGGAAATGGAGGGATAATTAATTAAATAAAAATTTAATTAATTAGTTAGAAGGGAAATTGGTATGCTTAGGGTTTTTGGCAGTCGATTTGGTGGTAAAAGATATTTTTAGGTGTCTACAAGTTTAATATGTATAATGTTGATTTGATTGAGATGTTTTACATGATTATTTTGTCATGTAGTAGGTAGTAGCGCATGGTGCAACTTTGTGAGTTGAGTCATAGTTGATATGGTACCCACTAATTCGACAAAGTAGCCAGTGAGGGCTTGTTATAGGCCACCACACATGGCAGGTTAACATACAAAGATATTTGATCCTATTGTGTAGCTTAGAGCAGTGTTCGAGGAGGGACAAATAGAGCAAGATCAGTTAGTAGTTGAGAGAGATCAGCTAGTAGTTGAGTGAGATCAGGTGGTTTAGAGAGTAGTGAATGCCAAGGAGACATGAGATGTTCACCAAACACAACTAGATCAACATACAATCCTAGCGATATAAGGTATTGAGCACGGCCTACTAAGCTATCTACATGCTGAGGTTGACTGGCTAAGAATTGAGAGAGATCAATTTCAACAGTTGCACATAGAGTCCAGGTAGGAGGTGGGAGAGCTTAGAGTCAAGCTTAGGGGCCTACGATCATGGAGTGCCTCTAGGAGTCACTCAAGATTAGTAGCCTCACATAGACAACCATCAATTACCAAGGCACCACTAAGTCTCGAGCAATCCAGATGTCAGGGTCCAACATTTTGATGATATTTATTGTATTGTTTTATGATTTGTGACATTTTGATGTAGTGGTGAACTTATGTATGCAAACTCTTATGATTTTTATATAGTTTTGATTTATGATTTAGTGTGTTTATGATAGATACTATTTGTGATACACTTGCGAAGTAAATGCAACAAAGGTCTAGATTTGTTTTTATGCATGTATGTCAAATTAAACACTAAATTGATTCATTTAAGCAACTATGTGTAATTGTTTAACAAATGCAACAATGATTTAAATGATACATGTTCTAATGAAACACACATATGCTTAATTTAAATATTAAACAAGATGTATACACATGATGGGGTAAAAATTCAAAGTTGTGTGACACTTTCGACCAATTAAATAGTTCTAAATGGAAGGTTTTTGGGCAGTAGGTAGTTGCATGACACAGTTCTTCCTGGAACCACATGGTGCATATGTGGTACAAACATGGGTAGAGCTTTTCAGGTGGAAAGGTTACACCCGATAGCTTACCGAGTGATAGAGTTCTTGGTGAAACAGTGAAAAAAAAGTGGAAATGTCATTTTCACCTGGATTCCAGTTGACTGAAAGACTTCTGCCTGGAGCCCACGACCCCACACTTCCCTACCTACTGACTATTGTAGGTAGGGTTCATTTTTTTTTCTTTTTAATTTGTTTTTTTAAATTGTTTTTAGGCATTTTTGCTATCAAATACAATTGAAATTTATAAAAAATGAATCATATGAAAGGTTAGTTTTTATATAATTTTATTATACTAAGGTATGTCATAGTATTTTAAATGCACCATTGAATATGTACCTATCATAAAAATAATTGCTTGACAACCATGGTTGACTACCAAATTTAGGCCCCATAAAAATGAAATAACAATCGAATAAACCAAATTAAAATTGTAAAAAACTAAAAGAAAACCCTAAAAATGAAACTAAAATCAACTTCATATAAGATCATGTCCTTTGCCAGTATATACATCTATTAACATTACCTCAAAATAAGCATAAAAATTAAAGGAAAATAACATGGGTATGCAAATTTGAAACCATATTTCAATTATTTTAGTGATTTTTATGGGTGAAGTAGTTATTGAATGTTTTTTCCTTCACATTGAATATGGAAACACTATCATGTGGGATACGTAAAGTTCTTATGTAATTGGGAAACATTTCTTTAATTTAAGTAAATGTGAGATTATTTACTAATATAAGGCTTAAGAAATTTCTTTTATAATTGGTTGTGCGGTTCTCTTACATTGGTTATAATTGTTACTTTTTCTTAGGGGTACATTACAACTACTAAGTAGAAACAACATCTAAAAGTGTTATTAAATTGTCAATAGGTACAAATATTTATAGTTTAATGGTTACATATTTTGTATGTTTTATTTTTTGGCCATATGTGTGTATTATTGTTATTGTATAGTTGTATAACATAAATATTGAAGACACAAAGTTTGACCAAGGTCTTCAAAAGTCAAACATAACACATGTTCTTAACAACATTAAAAGGCAAATTTTAAGAGGATACCATTTAGTATATTATACAAACACATCACATTATAGTTAGTAACATGAACATAACATCGTATAATAAATAAATAATTCATAATATGATTTATCACACAAATAAATGAACAATGTCATTGTAAGCACCTAGTGGAACCCCCCATATATTCTTTGTTCTTTGGCCTTAAGCCTTGGAATTTATTAAGCTTATTTCTAATAAGCTAAAACCCTAAGCCCTTGAGACTTTTTTGAAGCCTATGTTATAATTATATGTTTACTTGTGATAGGTGATCACTCTAGATTTTAGATATGGTATAGTGTCCTTAGCTTCATTTGCAACCATCCCCATGAACCTAGTCATCGGCATCTCTCATTTATGCAAATGTTTTTTAAGTATAATGGATGCTTATTGCAGTATCGCAGACCTTTGATCTATCAGGTCTATTGAGATTACACTAATGTGATGGCCATTGATTTTGAGTTGGTGGGCCCATGGTGTTGTCTTCCTATTCAATTGCTATGTGCTTGTTCCCTATTGGATCGTGACAACATGTTGTGAAGAGGTGCTATACAATATTCCTTGCATTGTTGTGATGGTGTGATAATTGGAAGGTGGGACCTGGTCTTATTTTAAAAGAAGCTGAAGCAAGCACCTAGCATGCGAGCATAGAGTTAGTAGTGTGGGATCCTTTCAGGCTTGCGCTACTGCGATAAGGTGACACATGGAAGGGTTGTGGTATGTTGATTATACAAGGCATACTTTATTGGGATTTATTGATTGGTTAATAACTTTTTCAACAGTCCCAATGTTTCAGTTTGAGTCAATGATTTTGTTCTAATGTGTGCTTAATCAATGGTCTAAATTCAAAATTTGGATTTCATTTAAGTGTGCTGGCGTGAACATTGAAACAAGTTGTGACATGACAATTTTTACCTAGATTTTTGAGACTATTAGTCATGACTCAAGTTTATAGGAAGATGATTTGACAAATAACACATTCCTCTAGTAATTCCTGAACTTCAGTTGAATCTTGGTACATGAATCAGACCTTTGTTGTCCATGTGAAAGGCATTTGTTGTCAGGTGAAATTAATTTGTACCTCCACAAGTCATGCTTACAGAGTTGCAAACAGATCGTTGAAATTTCCATATATGAATTCAAGTGTGTCGAGCCTCTGAACATGATGCAGAGGGAAACAATAGAAATACCTATGGATAAATAAGAACAAGAACAATGGTTTTAGATTCTACAAACCCTTGTAAGGTACCTTCAAATGTACTATGTTCTACAAGCCTATCTTTCTAGGCCTAAACCATTGACAAGACCTAGTGGACACTTTGAATGACAAATTATTTCTTGATGATGCCTTCTTAGGATTATTAGACCTTCTACACACTATACAAGGTCTTATCAAACCCTCACCCTTCCATGACAAACTCAACAAGAACAACTTTCCTCTTAAACCCTCATTTTATTAGGGTTTTAACAGTCTTTTATGATAGCAGCACATACAATCCTTAATAACTCATGTATATGGAGTCATAACTTTTACTTTGGAGGAATCTTAGTACACATCCCAATGAAGACTTTCACCAAGTTTCATGAATTTTCACTTGTTCAAACAAAAGTTATGAATTTTTTCCTCTCATTGGAAACCCTAGATTAGAATAGGGTAGTTTAGTATGTTTTGCTTGTTTCTCACAAAAACAACATGAAATCACTCCAAATCAAATGCATTAAACCTATAATAATATGTTCTATCTTTTTATGCACTCTCAGACCTATACCAATCCACACATGATTGTACAAAGCTGTTTTTAACTATTTTTTACAGAAAATTGCAACAAAATGCAAGACAACAAGGTATTTTCATACAAAACTGCCACCGGAACTCCTTGTAGCATACATGCTCATTCTCCTTCATGCGATATCAATCAAAAAATAGTTATCATTCAAACACATATGTCCTTTTTAATAAAACCTATCTAATATTGTCTTAAAACTTTAATTTTTGCCCTTTTGCCCCTAATTCACAACCTAATAATGAAAAACATTGAAAAAAGAGTTTACATGGTCTTCTAAGAGCTTATTTGACTCATAAAACCCATTTCCAAGGATGAGGAACAAACCCTAGCTCTCCTACAAGCCAAAAACCCCTAGCAAATTTAAATTTTATTTTGGCAAGGAAATGTAAAATTCAAATTTCTAGGCCTATTTACAACACCTAGACCATTGGACATGATCCCAATGGACTCCCTAAGAACTATAGACACACAACTAGACCTATTAATATCAAAATAACCTTTAAAACATCAAAATGACCATAAAAAAATGATGAGTTATGCTCCTACATCATACTCCCACGGGAAAGAGAGAGAAACTCAGGTTCCACCTGAGAGGAGGTCTAGAACTATGCTCCCATGCTTGATGATGTTAGCTTCAGTCATCCATGTGGCATCCTCATATGGTAGCCCCTTCCACTTGACCAAATACTGAAATTATTGTTTGCCTCTAGTTATATTGCTCTCATTGGTGTCAATAATACACTCTAACTCAGCTGGTTTGGTATGTGGTAGGTCCTCTATCCAATTAATATCTGACATGGACTATATACCTTCTCCTTCATCTACATTTGTATCTCCTTTGTAAGGGTATAAGTAAACAACATTGAAAATTGGTGATATGCCTACTCCAATAGGCAAGTCAATCCCATAGACATTGTTGGCAAGCTTCTTAACAATCCTACAAGGACCTATCTTCTTCATATTCAACTTGGTATACTTACCTTTGGGAAACCTTTCTTCCTGAGATATGCTAGGACAAGATCTCCAACCTTAAAACTGACCTCTCTTCTCTTCAAATCTTCCTTTTGTTTGTACTTTTCCACACTAGCTTGGAGTTGTTGTTTCACTTGTTGATGTATCTCTTTTATTGTAATTGCAAATTGTTCACCCTCCGCACTTTGCTTCTCCATACCACTGATATCTCTTAGTTCAAACACTCCTCTTGGCTACATTCCATAGACCACTTGAAATGGACTCTTGCCAATGCTCCTATTCAATGAGTCAATATATATCCCATTGTTTAGGATGATCCTTTGAAAGGAATCTTAGCAAATTACATAGAAGGTCTTGTTGACCACCTTAGTGTTGATGGTGTTTTTAGCACGCAACAATGTAGGTGTGATTGCTGGTTTCACACCTCTCTTGAAAAGTATCTTACCGTCGGTAAGACTACTCCAAGGATAATACAGCTAGGTCTTAGCTTGCTTGGAATTTCTCAATGGCTATGTTCTAGCTGTACCTATAAGGGGTCTTACATGCAGTCCACAAATCTTCAAGGTTGAGACAACAAATACACGTAAACCCTACTATGATTTTCAGCTGATATACAAGGTGAGATGCTGCTGAAACTTTCTATTCTAACAACTAAACAGTGGTTCTAAAGAAAATGCAAAAGATTTAGGGTTTAGAAGGAATCCTAAGTGACATTCACAATGCAAGGGTTATCTTTAGTAGACAAATATTCCAGACTTTAAACCAGTTTTCTGAGTTACCAAACTGAAATGTTACAGTGCTGCAGAGAACGGTGCTATCTTCAATGGAAGTCGAAAGATTTTCAGACCACATTCATTCGTTAAATACCCAATAAATGGCGCAACTTAACTCATAAAATGAAGTTGAACTTCAGCACAATTAATAAGCCCAGGCTAACTTTACACAGTTATTTACCATCGGCAAACAACTAAAAGTATGGACTTGGAACATTCATCAAATACTGCAATAAACCATTAACATCATAAAAGCACAATTAATCTAACTATGGGAGAGCAAGAAGCAAACCATGAAGACCACAATGAATTGAAACAAGATGCAAATTCTCAGAAATACTACAGAAACTTGCTTTGTATTAAATTCAAATGGCACAGAGTCAACAATTTGGCATCAAAATCTCTCCTTACAAAAGTGGAAATGGCAGCCCTTTATATAGAAAGCAGCATACCCTAGCTCTTCAAATGAACGGTGGAGATTAACTCAACACCGATGGCTCAGATTACATTAAGAAAGGCCCACGTTAATTCCTGGATTACATTTTGTTTTTTATGAAAAAGACGAAAAAACAGCTCCAGATACATTGAATCTAGTCATTTTGACTAGCCAACTCAATACATTAGTGAAAATACTCATTTAGGAGGTAAGAAGAAGACAAAAAATGAATCACATACTGTCCAGATATATCAAATTTCAAATAATATTAAGATTCTTTATCTAGGTCGATACTAACTCCACTAGACAACTTATTCCGATAGGCGAGCCATGCCTCAAGTGCTGGATTGATATCAGATGGGTCTGGATCTTTCAGATGATGTACTCTATAATCGAACACCTCTAGCTCCCAACTGAACCTGGTGTATATCCTTTCAAAATCTACCTCTGCTCTGTGGAATGCTTTGAATTCTGCTCTGAGATCACTTGCTTTATCCAGCCGTTCTTCCGTACTTAGCACAGTGTCTTCAAATAAGATAACATGCAGTTTACCTTTGCATTTTTTGACCTCGAAAGGAGCATAATCATCAAAAGACTCGTCTCTATAGCTTCTCAAAGCATCGCTGATATCGTATACGATAGATCTCAGTTCTTCGTCAGCGGGTTTATATGCTTCCTTTACTTGCTCAAAGGTTTCCTTCCTCAGAAGTAACTGCTGATACCACTCAATAGCCTTCAGGAGCCTATCTCCAGTCAAAATGTTCTCTGTGACCAAGGTTTGAGCTGGCAACTCCCAGATTCCCTTGATTCGCGGATACATGTGAGAATAGTATTCGTCGAACAGGTCACATTCATCACGCAAATCCTTCCACTTCTTAATCAATTCCACTGTACGTTGGTGGATTTGAGCAGAGGCACTTATGGCATCGCATCCCACCTCAAAAACACTCATTAACCAATTCTCGACGACCTGGGACTTTGATCTTACCTCACTCAGCTTTGCCATTTCATCCATAGATAGGAAGGTAGGCACAGTCCTTATATCACCCCTTGCATCTATTGGTTTTACCAAAAATTGAAGACACGCCCTGAGTTCCTCATTTTGGAGCTTTAATTCCTTTTTGGACATCTCGTCCTTATCCAACTGCTTCAAAATCGATGTAACTGATCCCTTGAAATCATCCACCCTTTGAGCACGGGTGGTTGGGCCTAAGTCGACTGTGGATATCACATAATCCTCCGCCCTGACTTGATCTCTTGTTACATCAGCAGGAGGGACAGCTACCTCCGCAATCCTTGAGCCTGATTCGCTCTGGTAGATTCTTGATTGCACCTTCGCCTTCTTTTGTTTCTGAGGTTTCTGAGCCTACGATAGGATGGTGCTCAAATCAATTTTCATTACTTTGATCTAGGGTTCTGGATATACCATCCTATCCTGTAGCCATTCAGGAGCGGAAGATTTGTTCAATTCAGCGTTTCCACCTTTATCTGATATAGTCAATTCTTTGGAAGGCTCCTGTTTGGGCTCAGGGCTCTTCTCCTTTTCTCCTTGGGCCAATTCCTTTAGGCTCTCGAGCACATTTTCCCGTGCTATTTCCAAAACTTCCCCTGTTGGGTTCCTGCTCAGCGGACTATCAGATATGTCAATTATTTCTATACCAACAGACAAGTCGAGGGGGTTCTTATCATTTTTACTAGTCGGTGCTCCCTCGCTCTTTTTAGTCATTACCCCGGGCTCTGGTAATCCTAAATCCGTGCATACTTTCTCAATACCTTCCAACAAAGGTACTTCCAATGACATCGCAGGCATTTGTGAAAGGGGGACAGCAGAAGAAATTGTGAAGGAAGGGGTACTAATTTGAGTCAAATTAGTGAAGGTAGGCAATGGTAAGGGAGAAGAAGGGGTAGGGTACATAATGGTGAGAGGGGGAGAAACAGGACTGCTGGGATCACCGGAGGAGATTGCTATTGGGCAGGAAGTGGTAGTAATGCCAGAGGAAGGAGAAGCGGAAGGGGATGATTCCTGCACAATGATGGCTGAGGTGGTGGGAGAAGTAGATGAAACGGAAGAAGAAGGAGGGATAGAAGCAGAGAAGGTGGAAGCCAAAACAGCTGTTCCTGTATCGGGCATGGGGGTTTGGGAGATCGAAGGAGTTGAATCATCTTTAGTAGTAACATTCTCCTTGCTCGCTGCTTCTGTTTTTACCTTCTTGGCCTTGGAGGCCTCCCCAGTGCTGCCTGGCATGTCCTTCCTCTTAGTAACTCTGGGCTTAGGAGGTGGAGCCTTCTTCCGAGGGGATCTCACAGGAGGTTTTTTCACTTTTCGAGCCCTTGCTGCCAAAGGGGCATGTTCATCAATATCTGAATCTTTTTCCTTGATAGGCTCTGTATCATCTGTCCCCAGTACGGGCTCATCTTCTTCTCTGTCGGAGTCCTTATCTGATTCAACTGTTGTATAGGTTAGTTGGACTCCTTGCCCCCTTAGGACACCCAATTGTGCTCTGACCCAAGCTTTACTCAATCTAATTGGCTCCTTCATGATCACATCTAAGGAGCTCTCTTCAGCGTTCGCCCAATTGGGTAATGGGATGGGCAGGTGGTATTGTGCCTCCCATGGGCCTCTAACCATAACATTATCATCATCCTGCAATTGATCTGGTACTGCCATTACATGAAATTTCTTGATAAAATCCAAGGATAGCCTTGAGTGCGCCCTCTTCATGACCTCGTAGTCATCAGTGCAGTTGGCCCAGAAATCTTCAATATGATCTTTATGAAACAACTTCCTGCTCACGAACTTCTCCATCACCTGATTTGGGTCAAAATGAGCCCTGGCATTGTAATAGTGCAAGTTCAGAAGCTGGAGCTCTTTATCTGAATACTCAGCTGAGGCGAGGGAAGGGCATGCATAGAGTCCTCTGCCAAACTTGATGGGAAATTGGACATTTGTTCGGTGCAGGTGCTTGAGTTTTTCGGCACATGGCACTAGTTGCCTAGACAGTTCTAGGAGCACTGTCTTATCATCAGGATATCTTGGCAACCTATATGCCATTCCAGTGAAGCCTTGTACTCTGATGTATGTGAACTTCTCAAATTGTATATACCACCGGCCATATTGGATTATTTCGTTCATAGCCTCGGCTGAAATCCTCAAGGCTGTGTTACCTTGCAACTTCCTTGCTATGTACATGGTAAATGTATCGTTAACCCGCTTGAAGTGTATCAATGATTGTGACGAAGTTAACTGAGGATAGCCTTCATATACCTTGACCTGTGTCTTTTCATCATTCCTGATTTCTCCGATCTTAGACAATCTGTCGTAATGATTCATTCTTGCCAATGCATAGACGACGTAGGATGTCCATCTGAAATATTTCTTCTCATTGAAGTGGCTGAAAGCTTCATGCATATTGTCGCTAAGGATCTACGACCAATGGAACTTGGTTCCCTTCAATACTTCTGAGATTATGATAAACATCCAATCTTCAAAAGTGGAAGCAGTAGGTAACCCATACACTCTGCTCAAAAAGGTTACTATATCTCCAATTTCATCGTGGAAATCACTTCTATATAGCACTATGGGGAGCTTGACGAGAGCGGATTTCTTGCTCTTGACCCAATGATCATTTATATGTTTTCTGCATCCCTCCACATCTTTGTTATATGCCTCCTTGGATGCTTGCCTGTCGGGCATAGTCATGGTTTTATGCCATGGGATATCCAGCATTTCTGCCAAAGTAGGCGGGGACAAATCAGCTAGGACTTCTCCACTAGCTGTCTGAATTTGCCTAGATACGATATCGTATCTATCTGCACAACTTGCTATTAATTCTGCACACTGAACAGAGGTCGGGAAGGCAGCTGCTTGTCTGAGTCCACTGTCCTTAAGTTTCTTGGCCCGAGGAGTCGGAGTGGGTCCGAAGATTCTGAGTCTGAAATCATCTAGGTCAATATGACCTAGGTCGGTGTCTCCCACGTTACTCCACCCAGAGTGGATTTTGGTTTCCGGGGGTATCCCTTTGAATTCGTACTTCATGGCTTGAGCTCGTGCAGACATCTAACCTGCAAAACCAGACCTCATAAGCTTGATACCAAGTAAGCTCCTTGATATACTCCTAGGATTAGATAAATCAATCATAAATCCATCATTCATTAAAAGCATGCATTTTGAAAGAAGACTAAGTTAACATTCACAGCGTATTGCATGCAAGGAGATATCAAATGTTGTAAAAAGATTCACCTAAACATCATCATTATATCATTACAACCTTAATAACCTTACCTTGAACCATCTTCCCTAAAGAAATTTTAGCAAATTCGGCCATTTAGGGAGTTTTGCGCTAAAATTGAGGTTGTCCGACCTTGGGCAGAAAAAGCGCTGTAATTGAGGCTGTCCGACCTTAGGCAGTAAAAGTGCTAAAATTGAGGCTGTCCGACCTCAAATGAGGGTTTGTTCTGTGCATTCCAGAATTTGTGCTATTTTCAAGGGTGTCCGACTTGCGCGAAATTTGGAGGTCTCCGACCTCCAATGGTTTACAAGTCGGTTGGAGGATAAACTAGCGCAAAATGATTGCTGGCATAACAGTGGTTCTCTTGCGCAGAATTCAGGTGAGTCTGACTTGCGCGGATTTCTACGGGGTTTGACTAAGTCGGACACAAGGTGTTTTAGCGCATGGTCGGATGAGGGAAATTGTAGCGCAAAATAGTTTGGTAAGTCTTTTCAGTGGGCCTTTCGAGTAGCACCGACTTCGCGGGGTTATGGATGTCATCCGACCTGGTCGGACACAGGGTATTGTAGCGCAAAGTCAGACAAAGAAGATTTTAGCGTAAAAAGCGGTTTTCAGGGCTGCGGGCATTTCTAAACCATCCGACCTGATTTGTAAACGATATGTGAGTTGCGAAGGTCGGATGAGGTCATTTTTAGCACAATCGGGCACTAGATTTTGGCGCTAGATCTCAGGGTGTCTGACCATATTGAATGGTTTAGTTGTTTGGGGTCGGTTGAAAGTCAATTCAGCGCCGACTTCGTGCGCGAGTTTTGCAGGGTTTTGACCCGAAAGGGTCTAAATTCACCCAATGCCTCTTAGTTCGTGGTTTTCTAAATCTAGGGTTTTGAGAAAATGCAAGGATCAATTCCCCAAACCCTAACCCGGAACCATTACATTCAACTCACAGAACTATCACACTCAACAATCATTATGTAGACGACGAAAACCCTAACGGTTTCTCCACTGACTTTGCTTCAAAAAAAACCCTAAAGAAACTCAAAAATGCAAAGGGTTAGAACCCTACCTGTAAATGGCGGCGCAGATCTAGTTTGTCGAGGGGTCGCGGGTTTGAGCTCAGATGATATCGGTGGCGAAAACTGGAGCTTGAGATGCGCAACTTCGAAAACAGTGAGAAATGAGTTAATCTCACTTAATTTCCTTATTTATGGCATGCAAATCCGCCATTAATACTCGGGTACGGATTGTCAGCGGGGATTTGTAGTGGTTCCGACTGGAGGAATCAGTGCGAAATCCGAAGGTTTCTGACCTATCCTGTTTGGCGGGGTTTTCGAGCTCATTCGACCTGCGGATTTCATTTGGGGAACCGACCAAGTCGGCGATTGAAGGTTTTAGAGCGAAGTCAGACAGAGGAGATTTTAGCGCTAGGTCCGACAGACTGAAAATCAGCGCAGAAGTCGGTTGAGGCCAGATTCAGCACAAAGGTCGGTGGAATTCAGTTTTAGCGCAAAGGTCAGTTGAAGCCAGTTTTAGCGCAAAGTACTAAAATCAAGGACTCTAGAGGAAAATAACAACCCACCTTAGCAAGTTTGAAGTGATTTTTTCAAGGTAATCACTCTATCCAGGGCACATATACTTTAGACCATACAACCACTTCCAAGAGAGAGCTCAAAAACCAAAACAAAAGAGAACAAGGGGAGGGGGCCCCCATTTTTAGAATGGGGCGTGTGTGCAAGGCACAACACTTAGTTTTTCCATCTTTTTGAGGGTGGTAGGCTTAGATAAAATTGAGATTTGTACCAAGCTTACTCAACAATGTCATCTAAAAGTGTCCTAGAAACTTACTATATTTATCAGAGACTATGCTCAATGGTAATCTATGAATTCTAACAACCTCCTTGAAGAACAAACCTACAACATATGAAGAATCACTTGTACTTTTGCAAGGAATGAAGGGAGCCATCTTGGAAAACCTGTCAGCAACTACATAAACTAAATCAAAACTTCTTTGTGTCTTTGGCAAACCCAAGACAAAGTCCTTACTGATGGATTCCCAAGGCCTATTGGGAATGAGTAAAGGTTGGTATAGTCTTGTATTAGTGTTGCTCCCTTTAGCTATTTGACATATAGTACACCTCTCCACAGACTTTCTTACATCTGTTTGCATCCTTGGCCAAAAATAGTGCCTTCTTAGCTGCTTTAATGTCGTATCAAGCCCAAAATGACCTGCCATACTTCCACAATATTTTTCTCTAATGAGATTCTCCCTCATGGAACACTTGGGTACATGAAGTTGTTCTCTTTTAAATAATAAACTATCCAATATAAGGTAGTCTAACCATTTCTCCATGTTGGTACTAGTAGGCTTCTTACAAACAACATATACTTCTTTGAAATCTTCATCAGCCTTATATCTCCTTAAGTGCTTCAATCCCAATACTCTGTAACTAAATTTCTTGCACCATTATTGCTCTTCTACTCAAAGCATCAACCACCTTATTGCTCTACCCCTTCTTGTGTTTGATTGTGAAAGTGAAATTTTATAGGTATTCAACCCACTTAATGTGCCATTGAATGAGTTGTTCTTGACTATTTATAAATTGAAGTTCATGATTGTCTGTATAAATAGCAAACTCCTTGGGTATAAGGTAGTGTCTCCATTTTTTTTAGTGATTGAACCATTGCATACATTTCCAAGTCATATGAAGAGTACTTCTTCTTTGTATCATGAACAATTTTTCACTAAAGTATGCTATTGATTTGTTGTCTTGGCTTAAAACTGCCCCTATAGCATGTCCACTGGAATCACATTCTATTTGAAAGACCTTACTTAAGTCAGGTAAGGCTAATATGGGCTGCTTAGTCACTCTCTTTTTGAGATATTCAAAACTCTTATCAACTTGCTCAGTCCACATGAATTTCTTTTTCTTATCTTCCTTAATAGTATTTATGATAGGTGCACATATATCACTGAAACTTTTGATAAATTTCATATAAAAACTTGTAAGACCATAGAAATGTTTTACCTCTATGACTAATCTAGGTGTAGGCAACTCCAATACTGCCTTCACTTTGCTTGGATCCATCTTCAACATCCCTTTTGATACCACAAAACTAAGGTGCAACAGTTCTGTCTTCATGAACTCACACTTCTTAAGGTTGATCAACAATTTCTCCTCTCGTAGCCTTCTTAACACCAAATTCAAATGACGCAAATGTTCTTCTTTTTTAGAACTCAAAAACAATATGTCATAAAGATAAACAACAATAAAATTACCAATGTATAGCTTGAGGACCTCATTCATGACTCTCATGAATGTACTAGGTGCATTTGAAAGACCAAATGGAATAACAAGGCACTCATATAGGACCTCATTTGTTTTGAACATTGTCTTCTATTCATCTCCTTTTCTGATCCTTATTTGATTGTATCCACTTTTGAGGTCTATCTTTGAGAAATAGCTTGCCCCACTTAAACAATCCATTAAGTCCTCTATTCTTGGAAGTGGAAACCTATATCTGATTGTGATCTTGTTTATTGCCTTGGAGTCAATGGACATTCTCCACATCTTCTTTCTTAGGTGCAAATATAGTGGGAATTGTACAAGGGATAAGACTCTCCTCGATTAACCCTTTGTCAAGCAACTCTTGTACTTGTTTTATGATTTCTTCATTTTTTTGGGGTGTCATCTTGTAGGTTGCCTTGTTTGGTAAACTAGCCCCTAGTCTGAAGTCTATATGATGACTGATATCTCTCATTGGAGACAAGGGGTTAGGATGTTCATCCACAACTATGTCTGCATAATCCTTAAACATGTCTTAAATCTCGAATGACAACTCATCAATTCATGTTGTTGTTATGACAGTCTTAGGTATAACTAGCACTGCAAAACCTATCTCTTCCTCCTCCATTGTCTTTAGAAATTCTTTTTCACCAACTAACATTACACTTGAGCCAACCTTTTGGTCCTTATCTTCCTCTTTCAAAGGTGATAAGGTGGTGCAGTCACAGCTAGGAGGGTCCACAAAATGAACAGTCTAGACCTTGCAACAAGAGTAAACACGATGAAAACAACTCAAAGATAGCATGAAAATGAAAATTTAGTCATTTAGTATATAATATATTCAAAATACAAACTGGCCGGTAACATGCAAGCTTACAATTAGGGCTCACAGGCCTGATTCCTCAGTTACAGAATATGCACAAGATATGACTTTAAAGTGCCTTCACAAGAATTCAAATTGTTAAACCTGTAAATTATGATAACTTATCAATGACTACTTTCCTATGCATCTATTACATGATTATATATCATCTTTGGAGCACAAGATTCCTTTGCATTGGCCAAGGATGATTACAAACTCTAATGAAAGAGATGTAACAAGTGTACATGGATATGTCAGACCTAAATAGATGGGAATAAAATAGTGTGTGGATCTTAGAGAAGGTTGGCCATGATCCAAAGTTCCTTGAATGATGTGTTGTTTGTCTCTACAAGTCATGAAATGCTTCATAGGTCTTCTCCTTTAGCTAATTAGTCGATCTTTAGATAGCGACATCTTTTTGATAACTAATCCAAATGGTTTGATTTTTGGATATGATGTGCATGAATATGTCTAGAGGGTAAGTCTAGCTTTGCAAGGTCTGAATGAAACTTCGATAGAATGCAGACCAAAATACTGAAATTGCTACTGACTGGACTAATTGGAATGAACTGGAAAATGAAAGAAGACAAACTGAAATGCAAATGTTTTTGGTTGATGCAAGATTGCTCTTGAACTAGGGATGCTTCTGCATCAGACATGTAGGGTTGTTGAAAAAGTCAGTCCCTCACATTGCTGGGGCTAGATGAAAATCAAGATGGTCCACCTCTGCCTGAGAAATCCAAGATGAGTCTTCTTTCGGTTGGCCTTTCCACTTCACAAGATATTATGTGTATTGCTTCCCTCTAGTCCTACATCCAATTCTTCTATCTAAGATATCTTCAATATGCTTAGGTGCTTGTTGTGGTAACTACTTCTTTAAATGATCTTCAATGTTGTCACTGAACTTGGCATCATGATAATGATATAGGTTTGCAATGTTGACAATAGGTGATATGCTCAATGTCTCTAGTAACTCTACTTCATATGCATTTCCTAAGTCAAACTTTCTAAGTATCCTACATGGTCCAAACTTCTTCATCTGCAACTTGTTATATGTTTATTGTCTCTCAGATTTGCACCCTTGTTGTAGTTGTCAAACATCAGCAATCTACAGAAATATGGGAATGATCTTGAAGTGTGGGACCTTGCTAAATGAGATCAGACCTCCAGAGAAGGCTGGCTTCCTTAACTAGTTATCACCTAAAATCTACTAGATCTTTAGAGGAATAGGGAGAAGGAATGCTTTTTAATGAAAGATAAACAAAAAAACTTTAAAAATAAGGGGTGATTCACCAAGTTGAATAGAAGAACCCTCACAGTACTAAGAAAATACACAACATAACCAGATACAACAACTAGACATACACAGATTCAACTGATTCTAGTAGAGGTAAGAAACACATTGATTGAGAGGAACAAAAGATGTTCACAGACAGTCACATGCAGATTTGCACTAAACAAAAAACTAGTAAAAGAGGTAAAATAACTTGCATATATTCAATAAGAAGGCATAGTTACAGTAGCAGAAAGCTCTATTTGAAAATAGAAAAGCCTCAATACTAAAAAATTTCCAACCTTGAGTACATCTCAAACTAATGCTTATATAGCATTTCAAAAATGACCTAAGTCGGTTACAAAAATTCGCTCCATGAGCTGTATCAGGAAAATATTCATGTCTGAAGGGACGTCCACCTGCAAGAATTCATGGCACAAACATATCTAGAACAGGGCCAGATAGAAGATATTTCGAACCTTCAATGCAAGCTGCTTTGTCATCGATCTATAACAATGAATTGGTGGAAGATATTTTGGGCATTGAATGAGAGCTACTGAACATTGACCTGCAATAATAAATGCAAAAAATATCTGCATCCTGCCCCAAAAAGGTCGATGAACTGTCCCTTGGATCCAGCATACAAATCCAGGTCCAAAATTTGACAGTGGTAAAACCTACTCAGAAGCCCACCAAATGAAAGAGGGGGCAAAAATAAGCATTTTTGCCTCTTGCAGCATGTAGAAATTTGCTAAAATGAGGGAGATATAGGCGGTCAAAACTATGGTCAATTATGTGTATATATTTCTTTGCATCTACACTTGAATCGGCCTTATATATCTGATTATATGTGCAAACATACAAACTATAGAACTCACGAGACTATCAACTACTTTTGATCCTCCAGTCATGTCTGCCTTGCATATTTTCCCATTGTATATTGCCCCTTTTTATATCGCAAGATATAAGGAACTCAATATACAAGCCGCAGACCTGAACCTTTGTATTTGTCAAAATTGACTTCACAGTTAGGTCCGGCTTGTTTGTCTAACCCCTTGTATATCAGCTTTGTATGTGCAAACATACAAAGTGTGGAACTCAAGAGACTATCAACTACTTTTGATCCTCCAGTCGGGTCCGCCTTGTATGTCTAACCCCTTGTATATCAGCTTTGTATGTGCAAACATACAAAGTGAAATATACAAGCCACTGTTACAATTACATTTCTATATCACACATGCATATCTCCTTGTATCTTTGGAAAAGTCCTTTGTATGTTCTACCGATGTACATTGTGAATGTACATTGGCCTTTGTATGTCAACCTTGCCTGCGACCTTCTTTGCATATCAGCAATGTACATTCACTCTTGCATGTGATCTTTTGTATGTATGTCAGCCTTGTATCTTTGTTCTTTGTATATCGGCACATACAATGCCATATGCATGCAAGCTGCGAACATCAAACCATTATGAAGCATATTGCAATCGCCATCAGGTCTGAGCCATGCATGCTCCTCTTTGCATATAACCAATGTATGTCGCATATACAATGCGAACATACAAGAAAACTATACATACAAACTGTTGAATTATTCCCTTTATCAACTGGAAGGTATGTTCATTTCAAATCCAGCTTGTATATTAGGAATGCATATTTAATTGTTTGTGCAAACATACAATCGCAAATATACAATTGGTGGGTCCCAGCTTTGAATCACTTTCCCTTGCATGCTGACTTTCCACCTTTCTCCTTGTATATTTCTGGTGAGAATCCCTTGTATATACTCCTTGTATGCATAAGATGCATCTAGCAGATTTTACTATGCTTTCATTATAACTTTGAACCTTGTCAGGTCCGGTATGCACATAAGTCAATATGAGGGATATTAACTAAGGTGACCTTCAATCATCGGGATATGATGGTGATGTCACCATCATGGATGGGCCTTACTGAAATGTGAAAGGATGATGTCATGGTCATGCCGAATGAAATCAGGGTGCTTAAGAAATATGACCCTGATATTGGGGAATATCACCCTTCAAATAAGATGACATCATGATCATGTTGAACTTTTGTATATCAGGGGTCAAAATGACATCATGATCATGTTAGGAAAGATCAGTCATATTAAGAAATATGACCCCGATGGAATATACGAATGTTTTGACAGGTAGATGACCCTCAGGTATAAACTTAATGTGCGCATACAAATATGCAGGTAGCAGATTTTCTAAGTAGGGTGATATTTGCGAATATCAGTCATGTTAAGAAATATGACCCGGATGGTATACGCTAGTGTTTTGATGGGTAGATGACCCTCAGGTATAAACTTGACATGCGCATACAAATATGCAAGTAGAAGATTTTCTAAGTAGGGTGATATTTGTGAATATCAGTCATGTTAAGAAATATGACCCTGATGATTTAGAATGTCTGGTTTGACCAGACTTTAACTACACATAACTTCCTTATTTGGCCGAATTTTAGGGTGATGTAAAAAGAAAACCTACCTATAATTTCAAGCTCTTTCACATGGTAAGCTTCTTGAGGAAATATTCATACCTTGTAGGGTTATTTTGTAAAGGATTTTCAAAGAAAACACAAGGTGAATTATTTAACTCTGGGTAGAGGAAAATAGGGCAACATTCTTGGTGACTTCTATGGGATGTTTGCCTACTAAAAAATTAGACCAGTGGCCTTAAGCATCCATTGGGCATGGAGTCATACAGAGACTAAAAATATATCTTGACAAACAATCCTAACCTTAGCAACTCAGCATATTAGTAGTGAAAAACATTGGAAAGGCCAAAACAGAACCAAAAGCCTGAAAGCAAACCTCTAACTGTGCTTAGACAACACTTAGCGAAAACAACAAAAAAAAGGATCTAAACTATTGTGCAGCAGCACTTATTGAAAGCAAGACACCTAACCTACTGATTTACAAGGTAAGTCATACCTCAAAATACCTCTTCAAGTGTATCCCATTGACTGGGATAGGCAATTTTTTTCCATCCATGCTTGATAGCTGAAATGCATTGTGCTCCTTGCATTTAGTAATGATAAATGGGCCACTCCATAAGTTGTCAAACTTGGAGTGCTTTCTTGGCCTATTTTTCAACTCATCCCATTTGAGCACCATATCACCCTCCCTAAAAATTCTGGGAGTGGATCTCTTGTCAAAAACTCTTTTTGTCTGAATCTGATGATACTCCATAGCTTTCATAGCTTTACTCTGCTCTCTTCCAGTTCCATAAGTTGAGCATATCTGATAGCCATGGGGTCTTCCTCTTCAAACATCTCTAGCTGATTCATGATATCTAGTGCTGGAAGCTCCATAGATGTAGGTAATCTTCCCTCTTTCCCATAAACTAACATATATGGGGAGTTCCCAATAGACCTCTTGATCTTTTAATAATCCTTATGAGATTCTTATTGGTAGATTTAGCCAAACCATTACCCTGTGGGTAATAATTTGATGAAGTACTCAAATAGATTCCATTCTTAACAGCCTAGTCAACTATCCTGAATCCAACAAAAGCTAAAGCATTGTCTGAGATAATTGACTCAGGCACCCCAAATCTAGATACCAAATCATCATAGAAGCTCAGAACAATGGTCTCATTGGATTCCTTCAGAGCCACTGCCTCAGTCCACCTTGTGAAATAGTCTATAGCTATAAGTATCCACCTATGTCCTACAATTGATAGTGGATTAATGGGACCTATAAAATCAATGCGCCATCTCATAAAGGGCTGCTATACTTGAATTGGCTACAGAGGTAAAGTTGACATCCTTTCTTTGCCTGCAAACATGGCACATTTTACACATTTTCTAGCCCATGCATGGGCATCCTTAAATAAGTTGGGCCAGTAATATCCAGCTCTCAGTATTTTCCAGGCAGTAGTCCTTGGGGAAAAATGACCCCCTGTTGTTCCATCATGAAATTCATGTAGCACCTTGTCAGTCTGATCATTATCAATGCATCTTAACAACACACCATTAAAGTCCTTTCTGAAAAGGATGCCATTTATTAAAACATACAGAATGGACTATAGTCTAAAATATCTTCTTTTGGTTTTATCTAGACCTACTGGACAATGACCAGTTTGAAAAAATTGAGTCATGTAATTAACCCAACTTGTGCCAACTGCTGCTCTATCATCCTGATGTGCATCTTCAATGATTAGAAGCACCTCCTATTGTTTTTTCATTTTATTTTTAGAACTGGTAGCAAGTTGTTCACTGAGTCCTCTACCTCTGACGAGCTTGGTTGTCTTGATATCTACATCATATTCCATGACTTTGGTGATCCAACCAGCTCTTTTCTCATTAACATCTTTTCCTAACAGGAACTCCTTCACGCTAGGGTGAGCAACCATCAGGTGTATCTTATTATTAGAAATAAGATGCCTAAATTTCTTGAGACTCCTTACCACTACAACGACATGTTTTTCAATGAAGCTATACCTCTGCTCATGCTCCTCGAGCCCCTGACTATAGAAAGTGATTGGCTGTTCAAAGCTGTCACTCTGTTACTGTACCAAAATCACAGAAATGGTATCTAGACTACCATAGGCATACAAAATAAAATATTTGGAGAAATCAAGATTTACCAAAGTTGGTGCAGCTGATAACTCTTCTTTTATGGACTCAAAGATAAGTTTGGCCTCTTTCGTCCAACTAAAAACTATATTTTTCTTTAGCATAGAGGTCAACGACTTCAATAGATTTGCAATATTAGGTATAAACCTTCGCAGAAAGTTAATTATGCCAATAAAGCTTTGTAGTCCATTCTTGTGACTGGGTAAAGGCAGCTCCAAAATAGCCCTTACCTTTTCTGCATCAATGGTAACTCCCTCTTTTGACACAATGTGCCCCAGAAGCTTGCCTTCATGCACAACAAAAATGCATTTCTTGGGATTGAGAGATATCCCAAACTCCTTACACCTCTCGAATACTTGCCTCAAGTGGAATAAGTGTTCAGCTACATCTTTAGAAAAAATTGTAATGTAATTAAGGTACACCAGTACCGATTTATATAGAAAACCCTTAAAAGCCATATCCATAGCTCTCTGAAAAGTAGAGCCAACATTTGACAGACCAAAATGCATCCTTTTGTACGCCATAGTGCCCCACTTGGTAGTAAAAGTAGTTTTAAACTGATCCTCCTCCTTGACTAACACTTGATTATAGCTAGAATATCCATCAAGCAAGGAGAATCTTTCAGAACCAGCCACTACTTGCAGAATTTGCTCCATGGAGGGCAGCGGGTAGTGGTCCTTCAGGGAGGCTCTGTTAAGGTCTCTAAAATTAACACACAGCCTAATCTCTCCATTCTTTTTCCTCATAGGGACAAGGTTGGAGACCCAAGAAGTATGCTTGATTGGGAAAATAATATTTCCCTCGATCAGCTTGGTTAATTCTTTAATCATTAGAGGCTCAAGCTTTGGATTTAAAGGTCTTTGCTTCTGCCTCATAGGTTTTGTACCTAGTTCTAATTCTATAGTATGCTGGGCAATATGAGGGTCAAACCCCCTTAGGTCTGAATAATCCCAAGCAAACACATCTTCAAATTCTTGGCACAGAGCAATGAATGCTTTCCTATCCTTAGGCAAACAGACTTTACCAATTTTGAGAATCTTACCCTTGAAAATTTTGAGCTCCTCATAATGTTCCACTTTGACTTGCATGGTAGCTTTACTCTTTTTTAGTTGATCATTAGTGCTAAAACTAGATTCCAAGGTCACCAAACCTTTGGACAGCTTGTTTGTTCTTAACTGAACAATTTGATCATTGCCATATTGTTGTTTGAGCTTGTCTTGATTCATCAAAGAAAACTCATCTTCTTCTAATAGGAAATGCAGGATCTGTTCATCACTCTCAAAAACCTACCAATGAATGTTATTATCAGGGATAGAAGGCTTATTCATGATTTTCACATGAGGCTGCACCTTTTCCATTTAAATATCACTGGGGATATCAAACTGAGCCCCAATTGCAGCTAACCTATCAACATGATGGTTCTGATTTCTTGGAACGGAGATTAGATTGAAAGCATCAAACTCTTCAATCATATCCCATACCTTATGTTTATAGCATTTTAGGACATCATTTTTTGTAGCATGTAGTCCCCTCACTTGATTTACAATAAGTTCACTATCCCCAAACACCTGCAAATAGCCAATTTTCTTCTTTCTTGCCCAGTGCAAACCTTGGATCAATCCCTCATACTCAGTAGTGTTATTTGTACATAAAAAGAAAAACAAAAAGCAAAATAATATCTTTCACCTTGTGGAGACACCAGCATTGCACCACCACCAGATCCATTCTTGTTCCTAGAGCCATCAAAGTACATTTTCCATACTTCCTCTTGCTGCTCTATCTGTTGTTCTACACTCTTTACAAGGTTTGAAATTTCTATTTCAGATTCGTGTAGTATGTAAACACCCATACCAATTTCTTCTATGTGCCCTTCAGGATCATTTTCAACATTTTCCAAGGCCCACTCCTTTAATAGTACCTCTGGTATACTTTCAGCTTGCAACTCTTGAGCAGCAACAACCTCAGGATCATAAGAAATAATGTAATTTGCATTAACAACACTTGGTGTATAAGGCTCTATGTGATACTGGGTAAGCAATTCAGACTTTAGGGTCACCTTTATGCCATATCTAGTCCTAGAAAACATGTGGGACCAGTCTAAGGATAAATATCCTCCTATCTTGGCTATGAACTCTCTTGACAAACACATGGCAAAATAAGGAGGTAAGTCTATGATGAATACCTCCTGGGAAATGGAAACATTTCAGCAAGTGTGCAAGGTGAGAGTTAGATCTTTTATCACACCTACAGTGTTAACAGTTGTGCCATCTAACTGAAGCACACCTTTCTCCAAGGGTTAGTACTTCAATCCTAATTGGTCTACAATCTGTTTTGGCATCACAGAACTACTTGCACCACTATCCACCATACAGTTATGTACTATCTTGTCTCCAATTATTAAAGATACATAAAATGGAAGTGGTTTAGCACTTTTTTTGGGATGTTTACTATTGTCCTGGGGTGAATTGGTAAGGACAACCCTAGTTGGGTCGATATTTGAATCATTAGACACTTTTAAATTAGACAAGGCAGATTGCAGCATGTCTTTTTGGCCTGGGATGGTTAAGGAATCCCACATAGACATTCTCACATTCATCTTCTTCATATTTTCAATGATATTGAAAGGTGGAGTAACATTTACCTTCTGGTATGACTTTGTAGTAGCAGTATCAGACTGTAAATGAGGCTATTCCCTTATAGTTGCTTAAGTATTTCTTTGCAAAATATAGGGAATCTGGGATGTAGATGCATCAGTAGGTCCTTTTCCTTTTTTTGCTACTTGATCTATTTCATAACCCCTCTTTTTAGCTCTTGTATTTGCTACAACTGAGGTATCATCTCTATTGATGCCACAGAATTCACTTTCATGCCAGTTTATGAAGGCTGCATCATTGTGAGGTTGCTCCTGTTGTTGCACAACCCCATCATTAGGTGTGTTTGGCTGTGAGACTGCAACATTTTGCACCATTAGAGCCTGATTTATCACCCCATTTGAGCAGGTTGCCTAATTATGTGGCTGATTGCATGGAAAACACCATTCATACTCAGTTGCAAGGTTATTCTCGACAGGGACAAGGTCCCTAACTACATTAATGGGCACAGGATTGTAAGGCTGAAAAGGCCTCTGGTTAACATTTTGTCTGGTACCATGGTAATTGCCTTGTTATGGAGGCCTGTTGGCTTGGTATTGAGGGTTTTTCCCCTAATAAGGCTGATTTTGCCCTTGGCTGGGTTGTTGATAAGGCTATCTGTTCTGGGACTGCTGCTTTTTGATGTTTACCAGCTCATTCCCAAAAGTTTGCAAGATATTCTCTATTTTCTGTTGGCTATTTTTTATTTCTCTTAACTCTTGAGATGAGCTAGAAATAGTAGTTTCAGAACTGGTGCTACTTGACAATGCTGCTGCAATAGGCACAGGGGCAAAAGATGGAATTGGCAAAGGCATTGAAACTTGAATCTTGGGGAAAATGGGCATTAGTGGTCTAGGTGCTATTTTCCCAGCCTGGATTAGGCTATTCTTTGCTCTAATAGCTATTTCATATGCAGCAGGTAAACTTGTACCTCCCAATGATTGTATCGTTACTAAAATATCACTATTTGGAGCTTTCAAAAAATAAAGAAAAGCATACTCTGATGGAGGCCTTACCATGGGAGGAATTCTATCCCATGTCTTCTGAAATTAGAAGTTGAAGTCCATCATCTGCTCCTAGGGAGCTCTCTTTATTGTAGTTATTTGTTCAACTAGTGATAAGTTATCTGACTTATCTTGAAATTGTTTGTTTAACTTATCACCTAGATCATCCCAACTTCTAATGGTTTGCACTAGTAAACTCTTGAACCAGTGTAATCCTTTTCCTTTAAATGAGGCAGCCAGCAGCCTGATGGCTACATTTTCTTGGGTGACATGATGAACTCCAAATAAAGAAGCTACATCCCTAATATGCTCTATTGGGGTAGTTTGATCCTCCCTAGTGAAATAAGGCAGGCTCTTCAAAGCTGCCATGGGTATATTGTCATGTATTGTCAAATTCAAAGGGCTACCCCCATCAAAAGCCACAAATGGCTGATTTCCTGCCATTGGAATAGCTAGAGGTGGGTTTGCTTGAGCCGGTATAAGTACTACAAGTGCTGTTGGCCTGAAACTTGGCGGAGTTCATTGTATTCTCTTTGAAACTGAAGTCCTTACCACATTCCTACTCTGTCTTCTAGGCAGAGATAATTGTAAATAGTCAAATGAAGTCAAACTCTGAGTTTGAATTTTTCTCATAAAATGTGACAACAACACTGGTCTGCTTGTCCTTCCTCAATATGAGTCGCCAGATATGTAGGTTTTAACATCCTACGGGTCTAAAAATCACTAGCTGCACATCAAAACCAACAAAAATAGTATTCAATTATTTTTCTTGTCCCACCGGGCCTGCCAAAAACTATTGTCTCTTAGATTTGCACCCTTGCTGCAGTTGTCAAACTTAAGTAATCTAGAGAAACATGGGAATGATCTCGAAGTGTGGGACCTTGCTAAATGAGATCAGACCTCCAGAGAAGGCCAGCTTCCTTAACTGGTTATCACCTAAAATCTACTATATCTTCAGAGGAAAAGGGAGAAGGAATGCTTTTTAATGAAAGATAAATAGAAAAAATTTAAAAATAAGGGGTGATTCACCAAGTTGAATAGAAGAACCTTCACAGTACTGATAAAATGCACAACATAACCAGCTACAACAAGTAGACATACACAGATTCAACTAATTCTAGCAGAAGTAAGAAACACAATGATTGAGAGGAACAAAAGATGTTCATAGACAGTCACATGCATATTTACACTAAATAGAAAACTAGTAAAAGAGGTAAAACAACTTGCATATATTCAATAAGAAGGCATAGTTATAGTAGTAGAAAGCTCTGTTTGAAAACATAAAAGCTTCAATGCTAAAAAATTTCCAACCTTGAGTACATCTCAAACTAATGCTTATATAGCATTTCAAAAATGACCTAAGTTGGTTACAAAAAATTGCTCCATTAGCTGTATCAGAAAAATATTCATGTCTGAAGGGATGTCTACCTGCAAGAATTCATGGCACAAACATATCTGGAACAGGGGCAGATATAAGATATTTTGAACCTTCAATTCAAGTTGCTTTGTCATCGATCTGTAACAATGAATTGGTGGAAGATATTTTGGGCATTGAATGAGAGCTACTGAATATTGACCTACAATAATAAATGCAAAAAATATCTACATCCTGCCCCAAAAAGGTTGTTGAAACATCCCTTCGATCTAGCATACAAATCCAGGTCCAAAACTTCAAAGTGGAAAAACCTGCTCAGAAGCCCGCCAAATGAAAGAGGGGGCAAAAATAAGCATTTTTGCCTCTTGCAACATGTAGAAATTTGCTAAAATGAGGGAGTTACAGGCGGTCAAAATTATGGTCAACTTTGTGTATATATCACTTTGCATCTGCACTTGAATCGGCCTTATATATCTAATTGTATGTGCAAACATACAAACTACGGAACTCACAAGACTATCAACTACTTTTTATCCTCCAGTCGGGTTTGCCTTGCATATTTTCCCCTTGTATATTGCCCCTTTTTATATCGGAAGATACAATGCACTCAATATACAAGCCGCATACCTGAACCTTTGTATTTACCAAAATTGACTTCACAGTTGGGTTCGACTTGTATGTCTAACCCCTTGTATATCAGCTTTGTATGTGTAAACATACAAAGTGCGAAACTCAGGAGACTATCAACTGCTTTTGATCCTCCAGTCGGGTTCGCCTTGTATGTCTAACCCCTTGTATATCGGCTTTGTATGTGTGAACATACAAAGTGAAATATACAAGCCACTATTACAATTACCTTTCTATATCGCAAATGCATATCTCTTTGTACCTTTGGCAAAAGTCCTTTGTATGTTCTGCCGATGTACATTGCGAATGTACATCGGCCTTTTTATGTCAACCTTGCTTGCGACCTTCTTTTCATATCGGCAATGTACATTCACTCCTGCATGTGATCTTTTGTATGTATGTCAGCCTTCTGTCTTTGTTCTTTGTATATCGGCACATACAATGCCATATGCATGCAAGCTGCGGACCTCAAACCATTATGAAGCATATTGGAATCGCCATTGGGTCTGAGCCATGCATGCTCCTCTTTGCATATAACCAATGTATGTCGCATATACAATGCCAACATACAAGCAAACTATACATACAAACTACGGAATTCTGCCCTTTATCAACTGGAATGTATGTTCATTTCAGATCCAGCTTGTATATTAGGAATGCATATTTGATTGTATGTGTAAACATACAATCGCAAATATACAAGTGGTGGTTCCCAGCTTTGACTCACTTTCCCTTGCATGCTGACTTTCCACCTTTCTCCTTGTATATTTCTAGTGAGAATCCCTTGTATATACTCCTTGTATGCATAAGATGCATGCAATGGATTTTACTGTGGTTTCATTATAACTTTTGTCCTTGTCGGGTCCGGTATGCACATAAGTCAATAAGAGGGATATTAACTAAGGTGACCTTCTTCAATCATCGGGATATGATGGTGATGTCACCATCATGGACGGGCCTTACTGAAATGTAAAAGGATGATGTCATGGTCATGCCAAATGAAATCAGGGTGCTTAAGAAATATGACCCTGATATTGGGGAATATCATCCTTTGAATAAGATGACATCACGGTCATGTTGAACTTTTGTATATTGGGTGTCAGAATGACGTTATCATCATGTTAGTAAAGATCAATCATATTAAGAAATATGACCCTGATGGAGTACGTGAGTGTTTTGATAGGTAGATGACCCTTGGGTATAAACTTGACGTGCGCATACAAATATGCAGGTAGCAGATTTTTTAAGTAGGGTGATATTTACGAATATCAGTGGTGCAGGAGCACCTAGATGTTTAAGTTTTGATTAAATGTTCGAGTTGTATTGTTTTGTTTAATAAGGTCTTGGAGACCATTTTAATGATGTTATGAGGCTTGAAAGCCATATTTGTAATGGACTATGTCCAAATAACTAGAAGCTACTATTGTTAGATTATTAGTCCTAGGTAGGACAGTCTTGTAGTCATAGGGAGTCATTTAAGTTTTAATGTTTATTTTAGGACAGTCTTTATAATCATTTAAGTTTGTAAGCCTTTTAAGGCATGTCTTAGATTTGAAGATAGGTTAGGAGGTGGTTTAACATCTTGTCCAAGGTTAAATGTTAAGCAAAGCATCATTCTAAAGAAAAAGTAGTCGGTGGACAGTTTCAAAATAAAGTTTCTAAAATAGTTTCAAAGAACAACAATTAGAAATTAGAAAAAACAAGAAAGAGATCGATGGTTTGGGAATGCCAAACATTTTTGCATTGTAAGAGGCTTGTATTAAGCCAAGGAAAGTTGTATTGTGCAAGAACATTCAATAGATTTAGAAGAAAAGAACTGTTTTTCTGTCTTTTCCTGTATTTTCTACATTCTTGTGTATTTGGAGACCATACTACTGTGCTGTACGGCATTGTTGGGAAATGTTGGTTGATTGGAAGTGAAGGTTGTTGGATTGGCTGTCTATTGGTGTGAATTTGTGTCCTTGAGATAGAAGGAGGATAAACTATGCAAGTAGATTTCTAAACTATTTTTTTTAAATTGTTGTCTCCTTAAGTAAATCATTGTTTTTCTATGCATTTCGTACATGTACGGCACTGTCATGGCACAAGTTTGTAATGGATGGAAAGAGGTTTGAAGTATCTTTGATTTAATCTTTGTTTGGAGACTTGAAATATAACTAGGTGAAAGAAATCCTTGTTTTCCTCTAAACTGCTCTCAAGTCTACTGTCACAGTTAGTAATTCACTGTTTTTTGTTTTTATCCGTACTTGTATGGCTATGTAGTGGGGGATGCCTTAGATGGTTGGTTAGGGTGGAGTGTCACCTCTCTTGTGCAATTGATTTGGGATTTTGACATTCTTATTTGTCTCTGCATTTCTCTTTCCTCTGAAAGTAGGTTTGAAAACCTAGTTAAGGGCTCTTTTGACAGTCCGATGGATGTTTCTACATTCCACTAATCTTTCCTACCTGTGATCAGTGGAATGGAGTGTAAAATGGTTAGGTTAGAAGGTTGTGAAGGTTGCAGGGGTAGGAGAACAGTATAGAGTGGGACTTGCCATGAAAATGATCCACCAAGGTCCTTGTGTTGTGACTGGATGATGGACAGCAGCAAGTATGTGATGATCAGTGACAGAGAAGTGGAATGTTGGTGAATGAGGGAGTGGAGATGTTGTATGATGCAAGATGCCTTTAGATCTAGAAAGGATCCCATGACTAGAATTATGGAGATAGTCAATGCAAGAAGACAATAGACCTCCTGGAGATAGTCACTATAGAGAAGGCTTGAAGACAACCATTGCTAAGAAGGTAATTGATTTGTTTGTCATTGCTTTGCCAAATGAAGGCATTAGATATGAATGCATGTTATAGATGTGATATGAGAATGAGTTTGTGAGGGAGATCATTCCAAGGAGGCTTGAGTGACTATCTTGGTTCAACCAAGTTATGACAGTCTATGAATACTGTTGTCCTATTGTCCTTGATGCTCTGCATCATTTGTGGTATTAGAGCTAGCAAGTAGATCCTTGAGAGTGTAGTGGATCTTGTGAAGAAGATAGGGGGTTTGTGAAAGTTGTGAAGATGCCTCCTAGAAATTAGATGGCAAGAGAGAATTTTGAGTTGAGAGAAGCCATAGAGGCAAGAGAAAAAGAGTTGAGGGATAGAAGAGAGCAGGATGCTACCAAAGAAAGAGAGTTGAGGCAAGTAAGAAGGGAGAATGCAACAATCTTGGCTAGATTGGAAGCATTGGAGAAGAAACCTAGAGGGGATGAACAAGATGGTTCAGAAGGAGATGAGGATGCTGATGAGGATCCTCTTGAGGATGAGTTGGATGCTGAAGAGAAGAAGTTTGTGAGATTGCTAAAGGCAGTCCAAGGAAGTGGCACAAAGGCAAACATAGAGTTACCTATCTATCAGGGGAAGATGGATAGTGAAGAAGTATTAGGGTGGATAGATGCCCTGGAGATTTTTTTTTAGTATGAGGAGATGAGTGATGAGAAGAAGATCAAGTTTGCAATAACAAAACTGAGAGGAACAACACTTACCTAGTGGAGTAGTGTGCAGATAGAATGAGTGGCTAGAGGTGCATCAAAAATCACTTCTTGGGGTAGGATGAAGGACATGATGAAGGATCAGTTCCTTCCATCTGATTACTCTATTCAGACAAAGAGGATGAGGCAGAATCTGAAATAGAAGGACATGGATGTTATGTCCTATACTGAGCAATTTCATAAGCTTAGTATTAGAGGGGGATTGGAAGATGAAGAAGAGAAAGTAGCAAGGTACCTTAATGGCCTTAGGTATAACTTGCAGGATGAGATTGGGTTGGTAGTACAAAAATCACTTGGAGAGTGTTTTCAGTTAGCCATCAGGGCTAAAGAGAGAGTGAAGAGGAAGCAAGAAAGGCAAGGAGGTTATGGAAGAGGAAACAGAGGTAGGGGCAGACTTACTATTGAAGTTTAGAACAATAATGAGAAGGGTAAGGAGATGCCTATAGAACAGAGAGGTGGATATAGAGGTGGAGGTAGATTTGGATTAGGAAGAGGAGTGTTCACAGGTAGATGTTATCACTACAATGAGGTGGGACACACATCTTTCAACTGTCCTAAGAAGGATGGTGTTGACAAGACCAAGGATAGAAGGGTTCACTTGGCACAAGAGGAGGAGAAGCCAGAAGAACCAGAAATGTCGTCAGCCTCTCCAATGATGGATGGAGATATGCTCATGGTGGAAAGAGGCAAGATGTAGCAACCACCATAGGTATCTATTTTCAAAACTAATTGTTTGAGCCATGGCAAGATATGCAAGTTGATTGTAGATTCAGGTTTTCATGATAACTTAGTTTCTTGGGAAATGGTGAATAAGTTGGGATTGAAAACTTTTGATCATCCTAGTCCTTACCATGTCACTTGGGTAAGTCAAGAGTAGCAGGTAATGGTCACTAAGAAGGCTTATGTTGATTTTACAATTGGTCCATATCAGGACTATGTTTTGTGTGATGTTATTCCTATGACATGTGGGCATGTAATCTTGGGTAGACCATGGCAATATTTGAGAAGGACTATTCATGATGGGTATACTAATACCTATGTAGTGCACAAAGATGGTAAGAAGTTCAAATTGATTCCTTTACCTTGTGAGGAGAAGAAGGAATAGGTTACAATTTGCTTTGGAGAGAAATTGAAGTTGAATGTGCAGGTTCAGGGTGATTGCACATAGCAGAAACAATTGCAACAGAGTGAGGTGGATGACAGTCCTAGAGAGTAGCAGGCTTGGGACTTGAGTTATGTCAAAGTTAGAGACATTGAGTGCCCTCTAAAGAGGTAGAAGAAGGAAGGAAAACAACAGAAGGTACAAGGAGGAATGAATCCAAGCCTCCAGTTGAGAAGAGCTGAAGCATTGTAGTAGGAAGGTCCTAGACAAGGACACCAAAATAAGTTTTATGGTACTAACACTATTTACAGGAGCCATTGAGGTTGGAGAAGGAGGAAGATTACTCTTGGAGAGTTCATGTTTCCTAGTCAGAGGAACATACCAACAAGATGGAAGACTGGATGGAGTAGATCCCCTAACTCTTGGGACAAGAGTTTTCATCATGCCAAGGAGTATGGTGCAGGAGCACCTAGATGTTTAATTTTTGATTAAATGTTCAAGTTGTCTTGTTTTGTTTAATAAGGTCTTGGAGACCATTTTAATGATGTTATGAGGCTTGAAAGCCATATTTGTAATGGACTATGTCCAAATAACTAGAATCTACTATTGTTAGGTTATTAGTCCTAGGTAGGATAGTCTTGTAGTCATAGGGAGTCATTTAAGTTTTAATGTTTATTTTAGGATAGTCTTTATAATCATTTAAGTTTGTAAGCCTTTTAAGGCATGTCTTAGATTTGAAGATAGGTTAGGAGGTGGGTTAACACCTTGTCCAAGGTTAAATGTTAAGCAAAGTGTCATTCTAAAGAAAAAGTAGTCGGTGGATAGTTTCAAAAACAGTTTCAAAGAACAACTATTACAAATTAGAAAAAACAAGAAAGAGATCGATGGTTTGGGAATGCCAAATGTTTTTGCATTGTAAGATGCTTGTATTAAGCCAAGGAAAGTTGTATTGTGCAAGAACATTCAATAGATTTAGAAGAAAAGAACTATTTTTCTGTCTTTTCCTGTATTTTTTGCATTCTTGTGTATTTGGAGACCGTACTACTATGCTGTACGGCATTGTTGGGAAATGTTGGTTGATTGGAAGTGAAGGTTGTTGGATTGGCTATCTATTGGTGTGAATTTGTGTCCTTGAGATAGAAGGAGGATAAACTATGCAAGTAGATTTCCAAACTATTTTTTTTAAATTGTTGTCTCCTTAAGTAAATCGCTATTTTTCTGTGCATTTCGTACATGTACGACACTGTCATGGCAAAAGTTTGTAATGGATGGAAAGAGGTTTGAAGTATCTTTGATTTAATCTTTGTTTGGAGACTTGACATAGAACTAGGTGAAAGAAATCCTTGTTTTCCTCTAAACTGCTCTCAAGTCTACTATCATAGTTAGTTGATCACTGTTTTCTATTTTTATTCGTACATGTACAGCTATGTAGTGGGGGATGCCTTAGATGGTTGGTTAGGGTGGAGTGTCACCTATCTTGTGCAATTGATTTGGGATTTTGACATTCTTATTTGTCTCTTCATTTCTTTTTTCTCTGAAAGTAGGTTTGAAAACCTAGTTAAGGGCTCTTTTGACAGTCCGATGGATGTTTCTACATTCCACTAATCTTTCCTACCTGTGATCAGTGGAATGGAGTGTAAAATGGTTAGGTTAGAAGGTTGTGAAGGTTGCAAGGGTAGGAGAATGGTATAGAGTGGGACTTGCCATGAAAATGATCCACCAAGGTCCTTGTGTTGTGACTAGATGATGGACAACAACAAGTATGTGATGATCAGTGACAGAGAAGTTGAATGTTGGTGAATGAGGGAGTGGAGATGTTGTATGATGCAAGATGCCTTTGAATCTAGAAAGGATCCCATGAATAGAAATATGGAGATAGTCAATGCAAGAAGACAATAGACCTCCTGGAGACAGTCACTACAGAGAAGGCTTGAAGACAGCCATTGCCAAGAAGGCAATTGATTTGTTTGTCATTGCTTTGCCAAATGAAGGCATTAGATATGAATGCATGTTATAGATGTGATATGGGAATGAGTTTGTGAGGGAGATCATTCCAAGGAGGCTTGAGTGACTGTCTTGGTGCAACCAAGTTGTGATAGTCTATGAATACTACTGTCCTGTTGTCCTTGATGCTATGCATCAATCAGTTATGTTAAGAAATATGACTCGGATGGTATACGCGAGTGTTCTGATGGGTAGATGACCCTTAGGTATAAACTTGACGTGCACATACAAATATATAGGTAGTAGATTTTCTAAGTAGGGTGATATTTGTGAATATCAGTCATGTTAAGAAATATGACCCCGATGATTAAGAATGTCTAGTTTGACTAGACTTTGACCGCACATAACTTCCTTATTTTGCAGAATTTGAGGGTGACGTAAAAATAAACCTGCATATAATTTCGAGCTCTTTCACATGGTAAGCTTCTTGAGGAAAGATTTAGACCTTGTAGGGTTATTTTCTAAAGGATTTTCAAAGAAAATACAAGGTGAATTATTTAACTTTGGGCAGAGGAAAATAGGTCAACAATGTCCCAATTGGAATTCTTTCTTTTGTCAAGTATACCATCACTTCATCTCCAAGTACACATTCTTTGTGCCTCCTCTTCTCATCTGATTTCTCGTTATACTTACTGTTCATCTCCTCGAAATGCTTCTTAACCTGATTATGCACTGTCTCCATGTGTCCTACAAATTCTTCTACTTCTGCACTCCTCTTATCTTCCATACTGATATCTCTCAACTCTGCTACTCCCCTAGGATTAGTTCCTATCACAATCTCAAATGGTGTTCTTCCGATACTCCTATTCATTGAATTATTATATGCAAACTCTACTTGTGATAGAATCAAATCCTAATTTCCTACCTTCTCTCCAACCAAACATCTCAACAAGTTTCCAAAACTCCTTTTACTACCTCTGTTTGTCCATTAGTATATGGATGAAATGCTGAAATGAAGTTCAAATCTATCTTCATATTCTTCCAAAGTGTCTTCCAAAAGTATCCAAGAAATCTTGTATCTCTGTCTGAAATTATGCTCTTAGGTAATCAATACAATCTCACAATCTCCTTTAAAAATAGGTCAACCACATGCACTACATTAGTTGTCTTCTTACAAGGTATTAAATGTTGCATCATTGAAAATATTTCCACCACTACAAATATTGAATCATGTCCTCTTTGTTTCTTCATCAATTCCATTATGAAATCCATGCTTATGTCTTCCTAAGGTCTCTCTGGTATTGTCAAAGATTTGTACAATCCGATATTCTAACTACTACTCCCTTTTGCAACTTGACAAACTCTACAACTTTGCACAAACTTCCTAACATCCTTATGTATCTGAGGCCAAAAGTAATTTTCACTTACCAAAGCCAGTATCTTATCAGTGCCAAAATATCCTACCAATCCACCACTTGCTTCTCTTCGATCAAATTGTCTCTCATTGAACTCCTAGGTATGCATAATTGATTTCATCTGAACAACATATCTTCCTAAATGAAATAATCCAACCACTTACTTCTATCTGTCACAATAGGTTCCTTACATGTTTTTTAGGGTTTTGCAAAATCATGATCTTCCTCATACATGTTCTTTAATTCTTCAAATCCTAACACTTCAAATCTCATCTTTGTCAGAAAATTCCTTCTCCTACTCAATGTAACTACAACTTTGTTTGATTATGTTTCAATACAAAAATATAACTTTGCATGAAATCTACCCATCTCATATATCTTTGATTCAACTTTCCCTGACTATTCAACTACTGTAGAGCTTGATGATCTATATACAACACAAACTCCTTAGGCAACAACTAATGTCTCCACTTCTTCAGGGCTTTAATTATGGCATAGTGTCACGTCTCATTTTTATGGACTATATAATTATTCTAGATTAGTGAATATTTACTATGATTATTTTACTTTAAGTAAATTCCACATGTGTGAAGGTAATTATCATAAAGTTATATTTGCATAAATTGGAAAGTTGATTTAAATATTAGATATTATCAATGTGATTATGATGTTTTGCTTTGGCTATGTTTTGGGGAACTAACATATTGACGTTGAGTTGAGTGCAAATTAATACAGGTACTCATCAAACATGAGAACATGGTTGAGGTAGAGATGTTCTAGCCACTTGGTAAGAACTATTGGGATGGTTAACCCTGATGTACTCACATACTCACATAGTCTCATATTGCATTTTCAAATGCTTTATTATGCATTATTGTATGGATAATAAAATTTGATGGATGGTTAGATGCTTAGAAAATATTGTGCTTTAATTTCTACAATAATTTTATTTCGAATATATGATTTAGTCATAAATATTAATGTTCTTTTGATTTATATTTTAAATTGTGTGTTTTATATTATTTAATAATAAATAAATAATGTTTTCCTGTTTTCTTGTTTGGAAGACAATATCTAAATTAGACTTAAATCAATTATATTTAAATTACAATATATATATACTCCTTGTTTGATTTAAATTATTATTTTATTTTGGAAATAAATAGATTATATTAATAATACTTATTATATTTAGAAATCTAAACAGAGGAATTAAAGGAATAATACTATGTCATGCAAGTGAAAAGAAAAAAATAAGTTTATTATATTTTGTTTTTAGAGGCTTTTGAAAGGCCAAATCTCATGCAAACTTAAACAAAAACTAGAATTATCAAAGAATCCAAAAACCTAAGTATGGAACACCAAAATAAGAGAAGAATTTTTAATAATAGAAAAAGGTTGGGCAAAGAGGAAAAACACCACGATTTGTAGCAGAGAAGAGAGAGACGTTAGTATTTTTCTAAAGGCAGCGACAGGAAGTAAGAAGGACCAGTGTCAAGAGAGTAGAGGAGGCATGGTGCTAGGAGTAGACATTGCCCTTTATCAACAGAGTAAATGGGTATTTTTATTGTGTTCTCCCTACATAAAGTTTGTGATAAATCTGCTAAACTTTTAATCTGTATTAAACCCTTTGCATTGGTCTCTTCGTGATAGGTATTAACCTAAGTTCTCCTTGGCCTATTTTCTTGTTTGGCGGCCTAGCTGTATCTTATAATCAGCCTCTTATATTTATCCTACAAATAAATTAGGGATCTTATAACTAAATATTCCTCCACCATAAAGTATAGCTCAGACCTGCATTCTTTTACCTCTATTTTATGCTTGAATCGACTTATCAACCTTATTAGCCAGTAACTTTCACTTGGCCTGATCATGTTTATAAATCGGCCTAAATTAGTGCGGCCTGGCTGAAGGTGGCAGTTTGCTAGAAGATAGCCAAAAGAAACAAATCTCTGAACTTATAAAATACCCTATGGCCATTGTTCAAATTACCCCTGTCACCAGTTTTTAGTCCGTTGTGAGTTGATTTCTAGGTTGACCTTCTTATCTTTTTAAACAATCGATCAACTCTCTTCTTTTCCATACGGCCTACTGACTAATTCATTTGTGAGTCAAAGTTTAACTATCTTCTGTCCTTCCTTATTATTCTAAATACTTCCTATAGTATTGTGTAATTTCTATCACAGAAATTCGTTAAGACCCTATCACAGTCTTTTGTTTTGGATCTAATTTCTTTTCCTGTAGTAGTGAGTCAATTACTTATATAGTTGTTATTTTATCACTGACACAGTTTATTGATTACTATATGAAACTTTTCTTATCCTTTAGCCTAATTTATAAGCTCCTGTAGCTTGAATGATTTGCATCTATAGCTTCATCTAAAAACTCTTTTAAATAGTTATTATTTTTGTAGAAAAGAGACAGTTGATTTTCTAATTATCACCTATTCTAAAACTAGTCATAAACACTTATTAAAAGACTCTCTAAATTTTTAAACCATAAACCGACATTTGATTGGAAAGAGTTAACATTGAATTTTCTTCAACTTTTAGACAAGAAATTTTATGGTTAAGAATTATAACTAGACTATAGATATTATAATTAAATTACATAAATGAATGAGTGATGTTCTATTTATTGTTTATTAAAAGTGTGCGTTCATGATTGTTGCTTTGGAGAGGGAATTTAGAGATGGTTTGTAGGTGAAATGGGTTGATATTTTCTATTTATTTCTTGGGCAAAAAAGTAGATTTTTATCTAGGAATGTGCTTGGGTTACTTTTGGGCTAGGATACTGAATGTGGATTATCAGAGATGGCTTTTCCTCTTTTTAGGAATTGGATCGGTTACTTTATTTTACAGGTTTAGATCTAAATGAGCTATCATTGAAAAAGATGAATATTTGTTCTAGAAAAATTTATTGATATATATCTCTGCCATATCCTATTGTTAGACAATCTACATTTCATTATTTAGAATTACACATTAGATATTAGGTTGCATCGGGGGTTCCCACCTGCCAATTGTTCCAGGTAGCTAGACATTTCATGCAGGGTTGGGTTTCCTTCATGTCATGAGGGGATCTGGGGAAGTGTAATTGCTTCATGATTGGTTGGAAAATTACCTAAGACATGTTCCCATCTCTTGGCTCACAGGAGAACCATTTGGGTTCATGGTGACTGGGAGTGTATTGATTTATTTTTACTTGTACATATTTATTGTAACTTGTAAATTGGATGTATTATGGCATGAATGCCAATGGACTTTGTATATTATTTTATAGTGCTATGACCTAGATTGAGCATGAGATTTTGTAAGATTTAATGACTTTTTTTTATCATTGAATTCTTTTGACCAGAGTTATGAACTTGTGAAGCCATAACATGGGGGTCCTCATCCCCAAGCATGAACACCTAGAAATTTGAACACATCCACATTAGAAGACAACTATGAAAGACCAAAAATCATAACTTATAATTCCACTAACTATGGAAGACCAAGAGTCACAACTTAGAATTCCACATTAGATGTCCCTACGGGGATTTGAACTTGGGTCTTCTAAACAAGAACCCAATGTTTGAACCAATTAAGCTCAAGCCCTTGGACAAGATTTAATGACTTTTATTGATTCATATTTATGAGGTTTATCTTTTACTTGTGAAGTTGTAATTAAGCAAATTAATTACATCATTTTATTTTTGTTACTTGCGATGTTGTAATTTAAATGGATTATTTACCTTATTCTACTTTTGTGATGGTTTGGGTGCTTTACATTTGGTATCAGACTACTAGGTTGAACATTAGGGCTTTTTTTGGACTATTATGCTAAGTTGCCAACTTGATGTAGATTATTCATCATGAATATTAGAAATACTTATCGTAGTGGAGGATTAGGAAGTGGTCAAAATAGAAGAAACCTTAGAGGTGAAAATAATGGTCAAAATGCAACAAATCATGGAGATGCTAATAATGATCAAGATGGAAGATTGGACCGTATTCTTGCTCTCTTGACCAAAAAGGATACGAGGATGAATGCTCTTGACCAAGAGATCAGAGGGAATCCTAGAGGGCAAAATGCTCATGAAAACCCAAGGGCTGAGGCACATAATGAGAATCCGTAGATAGAAGTCCAAGTTCTCGAGGTTGCATTTAATGCTAATAATCATGTAAGGATTGTAGAGGAATTAGGAAAAGACCTCAAGAAGGTCTCACCGCCTAAATTTGATGGAAAGGCAATTGGAGATGGAGCTGAAGTATGGATCATGGAAATGGAGAAATACTTTGGACTTTGAAACCTTTTAGATCACATGAAGGCAATGTGGGGATCATATCAGTTGAATGGTGAAGTAGCAACATGGTGGGATAATGAGAAGGTAGATAAGAAATTGTTACCTAGTGAAATAACTTGGGAGATTTTCCTACAACTTTTTAGGAAAAGATGGTTAGCACAACTCTTCTTCGATAAGAAGATGACAGAGTTTTAGAATTTGGTTCAAGGAGGTATGCCTGTAAGCAGTTATTGGGAGAGGTTCTTGCATATACTTAGGTATGTACCACAGTACCAGACAGATAAGAAATTTTGAATTAGGAAGTTTATTTTAGGCTTAAGGCCCTAGATTGGAGCAGATGTAGACATACATAATCTACTTACTATGGATGCAGTTTTTGAGAAAGCCATTAAACAAGAGCAAAAGTTGCAACAAGTAGCCAGTTACCATAAGTAGAGATATGTGAATTTTGTCAATAAGAGACCTCAAAATAATCAACAAAGTAATCAAAAGAATTATAATCTGAATAACAATCAAGGCAATGGCAATCATTAGATCAGGCATTTGAAGAGAGGTAATAACTCTCAAGATGGAAATAGTGGAAACTAGCATGGAGGAAGCAAAAGAGGTGTCTATAACAACCAAAACAATAGTCAACCGGAAAGAACTGAAGGACTAAAAGGACCTAAGGGTGGATGCTATATTTGTGGAGGAGAGCATTATGCTAATTCATGTCCATAGAGATCAGCATGAAGAGGAAACAAAAATCAACAAGGAGCATCTCAACATGAGATTCATGCCACAGTGGACAATCGGCAAGCTGACTATTAGGTAGCACCTATATCATTTCACGGTAAGCTCTATGGACTATCTATTTCTATTTTGATTGATGCTGATGCCATAGAATATTTTGTAGATCCTATAGTAGTATCTAAGTTATCAATTAGACATAGGCATATGGAAAACTCTTGGATGATAGAATATGGAAATAACGTAGAAATGAGAGTAGACTCATGTCTAGCATGTAGTGAGTTAGAGCTTCTGAGTTTTTAGATGCAAGTTAATCTATATGTAGTACCTTTAGTGTCTGATGATGTAATTCTAGGAATCTATTGGTCAGCTGAACATAAGTCTCTAGTAAACTGTGAAGACAAAGTTGTTAGATGTTTGGATGACCTAGGAAAGCAAGTGGAAATTAGTGGATCTAAGAGACCCTTAGAGCTTAGACAAATCTCAGCTGTGTAATTGAAGAAAGCCAATAGGAAAGGGTGTGCCATTTATGTCGTCTAAGTAATGGACCTTGACAAAGAAGAACCAGTATTCAATGACTACCCAATCCTTAGAGATTTCAAAGATGTATTCCCTGTGAAGTTGAGAGAGTTACCACTGAAGAGAGAATTTTACTTCTCAATTGATTTGTTACCAAGGACTGAGTCTCAATCTAAGGCACCCTATAGGATGAATACTATAGAATTGTATGAGCTTAAAGCACAATTGCATGAGTTTATAAATCAAGGGTTCATTAGACCTAATGTGTCACCATGGGGCTCATCGATTATCTTTATGAAGAAGAAGGATGGTACTTTGAGATTATGCATTGATTATAGGATGCTTAACAAAGCTACTATAAAGAATAAGTACCCACTCCCAAGAATAGATGAGCTCTTCAATCAAATGAAAGGAGCTACGATGTTCTCAAAGATAGACTTTAGATCCAGCTATCACTAATTGCGGATTAAGGATGAGCACATGTCTCTAAAACAACTTTTAGGACTCAATATGGTCACTATGAGTTCATAGTGGTACCATTTGGGTTGACTAATGGTCTTGTAGCCTCCATGAATTTGATGAATATCATTTCATAGATTGTTTAGATGATTTTGTGTTGATCTTCCTTGATGACATATTGATATACTCTAAATCAGTGGAAGAGCACAAAAGGCATTTGAAGATAGTCTTGCAGCAATTGAGAGAGCGAAAGATTTATGGTAAACTATCTAAGTGCCCATTCTTTCAAGATAAATTGCACTATCTTGGTCATGTGATCTCAGTAGAAGGGATTGCAGTTGATCCTAAGAAGATTAAGGCAATAATAGAATGGCCTGCACCATAGTGTGACATAAGTCAAAAGTTTTATGGGACTTGTAGGTTATTATAAAAAGTTTGTGGAAGGTTTCTCAACTATAGAACCACTGATTACATCGCTACACAAGAAGGGTAAGAAGTTTGAATGGATAGAAAGGTGTGAGAAAGATTTCCAAGTGCTAAAGGAAAAGTTCACAACTACTCCTATCTTGACCATACCAGATCCTAATGGTCACTTTATAGTTATAACTGATGCTTTGAGAGAAGGAGTAGGAGGAGTGTTGATGTAGAATGAGAAAGTGGTTTTATATGAGTCAATAAAGTTAAAACAATATGAGTTAAACTATGTGCAGGTTGATCTTGAGTTAGCTTCCATAGTTCATGCACTTCAGATGTGGAGACATTATCTTCTAGGTAAGCCCTTTGAGTTAAAGACAGATCATTTAGGGCTCAAGTATATATTTACTTAACCTAACCTTAATGCATGACAAAGAAGGTGGTTAGAATTCCTTAGTGAGTATGACTTTGGAATTGAGTATATAGAAGGAAAGGAGAATAGAGTAGCAGATGCTCTTAGCAAAAGAAGACATTTGACTTCCATGGTTACAATGAGATCCAATTTGTAGAAGAAAGTAATTCATAATCTTAAAGGGGATGAGCATTATGAAAGAGTGGAGCAGGCTTTGGAAGTAGACCCCTTAGATCATAGGTTTGATAGTTATGTGATTGAGTCATATGGACTTTTGAGATTTAGGGGAAGGATGTATATTCCTAACTTAGGAGAGTTGAGGAAGTTACTGCTTGAGGAGATCCACAATGCAGCTTATTCAGGGCACCCTAGAGTGACCAAGATTGTTGAAGGTTTGAGACCGTTATACTTTTGGCCTAGACATACGAAGGATGTGACATAATTTGTGGCTCGATGTTTGGAATGCCAATGAGTCAAAGCTGAGCATGTGCATCCAGTAGAATTGTTGTACCCATGCAGTGTTCTTGAGCATAAGTGGCAAGTAATAAGTATGGATTTTATTCAGGGTTACCCATGTCTATGTATAGGCATGATGTCATCTTAGTGGTTGTGGACAAGTTAACAAAGGTAGCACATTTTATTCAAGGGAATCGTTCATATGGTTCTTCGGTTTTAACTAAGAAGTTTGTTCGTGAAATTTTTTGATTGCATGGAGTGCTTGAGATGATCATTTCATATCGAGACACTCGCATGACATCTAGATTTTGGATAACTCTTAATGAAACTTTGGGCACAAAGTTTCATTTCAATTCGGCATATCATCCTCAAATGGATGGCCAGATAGAAAGAGTCAATTAGGTTGTAGAAGACCTTTTAAAGATGTATTGTATGGATCAATAGTAAAAATTGGAGGAGTATCTTCCATTGGTAGAGTTTGCATACAACAATTCATACCATGCATCTTTAGGAATGGCACAGTTTGAAGCTCTTTATGGGTATAGGTGTCAAACACCTATCAGTTGGGATAAGATGGAGGACAAAATAGTGATTGGTCCTGGTATGTTAAGGGAAATGGATGATCAGACAAGATTGATCAAAGAGAAATTGAAGCAAGCTTCTAATCATCAAAAGAGTTATGTAGATAGAAATAGGACACCTAGACATTTCTCAGTTGGTGACAAAGTCTTCCTGAGGGTCAAACCGCAAAAGAGTTTAGTTTCATTTGGCAAAGAGTCCAAACTTGTTCCTCATTTTATAGGACCGTTCCATGTCTTGGAAGTGATCAATCATGTACCTTATAGACTTGTTCTACCACCTGCACTTACTAGAATCCATAATGTTTTTCACATGTTGTTGCTTAAGCTCTATCGTCCTAATGTATCACATATTCTTCATTTGTGTGCTTTACAGGTTTAGGACCCAGGAGTGGTGCTGGTGGAGCCCACCCAAATTTTTGAGAGGCACAATGTTAAGTTGTGTACTAGAGATGTGGTGCAATATAAGGTCTAGTGGGACCAATATTTAGAGGACACTACCACATGGGAGGATGCGAAGGAGATTAATAGATCTTTTCCTCATTTGAGGGTATAGCATAGATTCCTTATTCATGCATGGATTATGATACATTGGATACATTGTTGGTAGTGGTAGACTAATACATTTGAAAGGCCAAATCTCATGCAAACTTAAACAAAAATTGGATTTATCAAAGAAACAAAAAACCTAAGTATGGAATGCCAAAATATGAGCAAAAATTTTAATAAAAGAAAAAGGTTGGGCCGAGAGGAAAACACCACAATTTGTAGAAGAGAAGAGAGAGATGTTAGTATTTTTCTAAAGGCAGTGACAGGAAGTAAGGAGGACCAGTGTCATGAGAGTAGAGGAGGCATGGTGCTAGGAGCAAACATCACCCTTTATCAGTAGGGTAAATTGGTATTTTTCTTGTGTTCTCCTTGCATAGAGTTTGTTATAAATCTGGTAAGTTTTTAATCTGTATTAAACACCTTGGATCGGCCTCTTCATGATAGGCATTGACCTAAGTTCTCCTTGGCCTATTTTCTTGTTTGGTGGCCTGGTTGTATCTTGTAATTAGCCAATTATCTTTAGCCTGCAAACATATTAGGGATCTTATAACTTTATTCCTCCATCATAGAAATATAGCTCTGGCCTACATTCTTCTTCCTCTATTTTATTCTTGAATAGACCTTATCAAACTTGTTAGCTAGTAAATTTCACTTGGCCTGATCTTGTTTTTAAATCAGCCTGTATTAGTGTGGCCTGACTGAAGGTGGTGGTTTGCTAGAAGATAGCCAAAAAAATCAAATCTTTGAACTTATAAAATACCCTATGGCCATTATTAAAATTACCCCAGTTGCCAATTTTTAGTCCTTTGTGAGTTGATTTTTTGGTTGACCTTCTTATCTTTTTAAACAATCAATTAACGCTCTTCTTTTCCATATGGCATGTTGACTAATTAGTTTGTGAATCAAATCTTAACTAGCTTATGTCCTTCCTTATTGTTTTAAATACTTCCTATAGTTTTTATGTTATTTCGGTGACAAAATTCATTAAGACCCTTTCACAGTCTTTTGTTTTGGATTTGATTTCTTTTCCTATAGCAGTGAGTCAATTACTTATAAAGTTGTTCTTTTATCAGTGTCATAGTTTATTGATTACTGTAGCTAGGGAAAAAATCAGGGCTAAGATCATAAACATGAAAGTATCTAACCCTAACAAGAAAAATGAAGTACAAGATAGCATAGAAATTAAATAACAAAGCAAATGTTAGCCAATCTATACACTAATCTTGATTTATCTCCATTGCTCTTCTCAATATTGCATATGCATGCATGATTTCGAAGGATGAATAAATGTTGATTGCTAACTATTTCAGTAGCATAACAGTGGCATGAGGATGAATGATCAAGATGCTCTAATGTCATTTCAAAAGCATATGGCTACTTGAAAAATGGATCCCCCAAATGGCTTGGGAGAGGGTTGATTTATAGGAAATGAGTGATTTGAATGAAGGGCTATGATTGAGAGTTGGTTTCAATGATGTGGACAACTAGGATCGAATAGGGTTTCTAACCCCACAAGGAGTTGTATTCATGTGACAAGTGTGCGAAGGGGAATAAAGAGATGTAATTCAAATATTTTATTTGAATTACTTTAACATGTGAAGTGTATTAAATCAAAGTTGCAGTACCACACATGACTTGATTGAGAGGTAGACAAGTATTGCAATGAGATGAAAGGTGAGGACAAATTCAAATTATTAATTTGAATTAGTTTGAACATGTGAGAGGGAGATGAGTTAAATAAATATGAATTTATTTAATTAATTGGAAAGTGGGATAAATGGGATTAGGATAAAATGTAATATGATATTTAAGCAATATGTCGACTAGGTGATGGTCAAGACATGGACAAATTTAGGTGTCTACAATTACTATATCAAACTTTTCTTATCTTGTAGCCTGATTTATAAGCTCGTGTAGCTTGACTAATTTGCTTTTCTAGCTTCATCTAAAAAATCTTTTAAACATTTATTATTTTCGTAGAATAGAGACAGTTGATTTTTTTATGATCACCTATGCTGAAACTAGTCATAAACTATTATTAAAAGACTCTCTAAATTGTTAAACCATAAATTGATGTTGGATTGGAAAGAGTTAACATTGAATTTTCTTCAACTTTTAGACAACAAATTTTATGGTTAAGACTTATAACTAGACTATAGACATTATAATTAAATTGCATAAATGAATGAGTGATGTTCTACTTATTGTTTATTAAAAGTGTGTTCTGTTGATAACTGAGAGGGGGGCTGAATCAGTTATCATAATTATTTTCCTTATTGAACTTTCCTTTTAATTGATGCAGCATAGAATCAAACACAAAAACATTAATCATGAAATAAGAAACACATGACACAGTATTTTTGACGTGGAAACCCTGTTAAGGGAGAAAACCACGGGGTGATTAACCCAAAATTATTCTCTGTTAGAAGAATAGGAAATTACAAAAATGGCACTTGCCAATTAGGGCTCACTGCCCGAGCACATTGCTCACAAGAGGCCCACTGCCTACAAGAAGACACACTGTCTACAAAGTGATGAGAATCACAGTCTTGAACTGATTGGAAGCATCTGTATATGCTGGAGTTCAGTTCCGGTTAGGCTCAGTACACTGATCTGCTGCACTTCATCTTTCCTCTGTTCTTTATTCTGCTATCTTTCACATACCGGATCCTTTTTGCTACCTCTACTCTATTCTGGACTTGTTCGCATATATCTCCACATCGACACACCCTTCACAACTAAATCCATCCTCTATATATATCCGGACAAGTAATTTCATCACCTTTCTTAGTCGGCATCCGGAACAGTCTAGTTTCTTACAAACTTTTGTTCTGTCGGCTGAATCCTTCCTCACCAAGCAATGTGGATCAAGCATATACTTGTAGATATCATTAATTATGTCGGCCAAACATGATTCATGCCTTCAAAACCTCTGTCATCAACAGTAACACATCCGGAAAGCAGTCTGATACTCTGTCAGTCAGTTCTTCCTCTGTTTTCACTGTCTCTCAGGAATCCAGTACTCAACCATTCATATCTTTTTCCTTGTCCATCACCGGAGGCTAAATCCTTGGAATATACCACTCAAGGTAGTTCTCTTGACTTCCCCAAATCTGCACTGCACCAAGACACTTCCTCTGAGAGATCCGGACCAATCTGTCGGACCTTGCCACATGCTCTGTTCTTCTTCACCGGACCACAACATTCTTTATTCTGACTTCCGGTAGAGACACATCATGACTTACGGATATGTGGGATGACCTTTGTTGCCATCAATGACAACAACCATGAATCCATATAGTGTCTCTTGCCAACAATCTCCCCCTTTGGCATTGATGGCAACACTTAGTGAAAAATGACTAAGTGTTTTCACTATGCTCCCCTTTTGCTGATGCTCTGTCTTTATATACAATTTCCGGAACTCCCCCTTAGTTGGATTCCTCATTTTTCACTGCTCCTCACTCCCCCTTTGACATCAATGGCAAAGGGTAGGGTCCGCACACCAAAATTTTCAAAAATTTTCTATATATAGCCGCATATTTACATACTCACATGTACTGAAGAATGTCTGCAAAGGATGTCTGCAATTGGATCATTTCTGTAGCCCAACTTTGCTTCATTCTATCCAAAATTGAAATGTGACCACTTAACAAAAATGCAAAAGCTTCTGCCCGCTTGAGATCTGTCGGATCTTTTGTTTGGGCGGTGGTCTGAGCATCACTGATGGCCTCATGCATAGTTTCCAACTTAGGGATTATAATCCTTCTAAGTTCTCCCATCCGGTTGGTGATGTTCTTCCTTTCCTTCTCAAGATTCTTTATTTCATTCAAGACTGCAATAGTCTGACATTCTTGATTTATTATGGAGGAAGAGAGAGGATCAAAACTTTGAGATAAGCTTTGTAGCTTATCCTGTTCCTCTTTTATTTTCTTGTCAAATGCTGCTGTTGCCTTTGACCAGGATATACAAAATTTGTAGATGTCACCACCATCCTTAAGAGCATTCTCTAAGCTCTTTATTCCAATGCTCACAATCTTCCTATCCTTAGAGATTAATTCTAATATTTCTGAAAATCTTTTATCCAAAAATTCCTTCCGGACCTTTTCTTCAGCTGATTTTTCTAGAGAATCAAAATGTGTATCAACACTGCTGACTAAGGTTTTTAGATTACCGGAAGAGGAGGCTGTCGGATCTATCTGGATTGATGGCATGATCTTTACAAGTACTCCGGAAGCAGCCTCTATCAACTCACAGTCTTCCATATGAGACTTCAGGAGCTTTTCATTTGCCTTGGCATTTGCAAATGAAGCTATCTTCATTGTTTGTACCGGAGAGAGAGAGTCAAAATCAAATGGGCCTTTTAGAAGCTCCGGTTCATCAATCTCTAAAGTTTCTTTGCTCAAAAATTGTTGAACAGTTTGTGCAGTGTCTCTTGCCGGAGACAGATGTTTCTTTTCTTCTGCAGTCTTAGAACTGTCAACCTCTTTGTCTTTCACCACTGCTTCCTTCTCCTGTAATTGCTCTTCTTCTTTGGATCCAGAGACTGTAGGGGAAACCGGAGGAGAGATATTTGTCTGTTCAGGGCTCACTTCTTCCGGAACAGAAGATTCCAGATCAGCAGCTATTTCTGCACCTAATCCTCTACAACAGGAAGATTGAACCTTTTGAAGGCCTTCCGGAGGATCTCTTCTGTTTCTTGGGACACTTTGTCAGTCTCACCAAGCATGAGTTGATTCATCCTGGCTTTGCTTCTGAACTCATCTTTGCAGTCCTTGAAGATAATGTTCATTGTCTTGGGATCAATTTGAGGATATAGCTGAATAGCTATCTGCTCCCGGATCTCAAGATCTTTAGCATGAGCATTATTCTTTCTTACTTCCAATTCCTTTTCTAGGCTTTTAGGAATAAGAGATATTATTTCAATGAAAGCCTTATTATATATGTTAAGATATTTAACTGTGGCCTCCTGCAGAGTCTTTTGGTCGGCCTCACTGAAGTCATCATAAGATTCAGTCATTGGTTGAAGGTTTCCATCCACCGTGACCGACTTGATTATGCTCTCTAGAGATAGAGTGGGCTTTTCAACAGATACCTCTGCCGTTTCATCCTTGTCTTGGCCTGTGGAGGGCTTACCGGATCCTTTCTTCTTCTGTTTCTTTATTTCTCTTACTCCCTCATCTGATTCTGTTTCCTCTTCATCCTTTTGGCTTCCATAAGCCCTTGTGGCTTTTGTCTTGGATCTCTTACCGGATGCCTGAACTTCCGGTTTTGAACTTTTGGTTGTGGGAGGTGCAGATCTCTTTGATGATCTGGTCCGGGTGGGAGCTTCAACCGGAGCACTTTCTTTACTTTTCTCTTCTTCCTCAGCCTTCCTCCTCTTTTCCCGGCTGGCATCAAGTGCCTCCTTTGAGATGCCTAGGCCTTGAGCAATGTGCTCTACTTCTTTTCTCACCTTTCTTTTAATCTCAGGTTCCCTGAGTTCTACATGTATTTTTACACTCAGCTCCTCAAAGGTTCCAAACCTTTCTGCCTTAGGATCTTTGGGCTGACTTAGCATGTGTTGAACATGCAGCTCCACTATCTGTTCATCCACTTCATACCCCATGGGCATGATCTAGACAGTCCTTGGCTCTACTGCCTCCATTAGGCACTGATCAGTGTCAACCATAAAGCACACTGAGTCTTTGTATTTTTCAACAAGAGACTGGGGAATTCTCTCTCTTGCTTGCATCATGCTCTGAAAGTTTTTGAAGTATCCCCATAGAGCTGTATTTCTCGCTTTCGCATCCCCAAGTCCATGCAAATAGTCTCTTATCTGGACTGCAACAGGTTTGTCATTCTGCCATACCCATCCACTTGTTCCGGGTAGCTCATTCATGAAGTAGAAGAATAGGCATACAATAAGAGTACCATACTTAAAGGAATTCTTCTTATCCTTCTTGATTTTCTGTATATTTTCCATTAATTGGCTTAGCAGTAGTTCGCAGAGATCATATTCTGCATTCTTTCTTAGCATTTCATAGGCAGTGTATACTGCAGTTCCGGATACAGAATTCTCCCTGCTGGAGTGATAGATCTTGTATCCTATTATCATTGATGCATATTTGATATCCGGATCCAAAATATCTTCAATGGTCATTGCCCTCTTATCAAATTTTGATCCGGTGGCCTCAGTTACAATGTTGTTCTTGACAGATTTGAGGATAGGTACCCCTCCGGAAGAGTATAGACCAGTTACTGCTCTAATTGCCTCTTTTGTGATCTTGTAGGGTCTATCTAGCCATAGAAAGTTGTCATGCATCCTGCTCAGTACATACCGGACCCATTCATCTTCTTCAAAGCAGGGGAAATGAATGAATTGCTCAAATTGTTTCTTCTGGATATCCTTATACTCTGGTTTAAGCTCAAAAGCATTGTCTATCAGTTGCTTGTGATAGAGGTCTCTTAATTTGAATTCCCCAAATTCCTCAATGCTTGCATGTATGTAAACCCTAATGTCTTCGGTATGTAAAACGCCGTGAGGAACACTAGAGAAGGCTCCTAGTGGATCTACCTCCAATGATTTGTAGGGATGTTTCTTGAATGAGGGGCGAGGTCTATCAGAGATCTTAACTATGTTTGGAGTAGCCATTCTTCAAAGATTTGCAGTGAGGTAATGAAAAATGGAGAATACCTTATGCGCCTTCGGTTTGCACGGAGTGGTTGGATTGATTTCTTTATGCAATAACTTCGGCAGGAGATCCTTGGTGTGCTTGATGAACCTTGTTGCAGAGCTCCACTTTTCGCTTCTTCTCGAGTGCAGAATGAGCAAATGACCTTTGAGAAATCCCTTAAATTGCTCCGTGAACCCTAATATCTGTCTGCAATAAATGCTTCACCTCCATCATTCCGGTTTGCCTTGTCTGGATAGCTTGGAGTATCCTGGATTAGTCCTGATCTGTGGATATCATCCGGATCTTTCAATCATGAATAAATCGAGGTAACATATTACAAGAACATCCCAAACACTCTGTCCAATCCGCAGAACAAGATAGTGCATTTCCGGATCTTTCCGGACCTTTTTGTAATCCTTTATCATACCGGAGCATCTCCCTGAACAGGTCTTATTTGATCGATCACAGCTTCTTCATAACTCCATGCGGACCTCTGAAAACTTGACTGAAGTATCTCAAGACTCATATCTACAAACCCTTTGATCCGCATCTTGTGCCACATCCGGCACCACTTGTTTGGCTGGGGGAACAAGATTTTCTTTGAGTCTCCCCCTGAGCCTGAGCTCACTTTTTAATTTCCGGAAGAAATATCAGCACCAGAGTCTGGTGCGGATCCAACCTCTACATTCTCTGAACTTTTCTTCACCCAAATCTTGCTCATCTGATTCCTAACCTCATCCGCATTCATCTTTTGTTTACCCTTGTCTTGATTCTGATTATACACCGGACCTCTTTTGTCCTGATTCTTGTTTCTGCAGACTTTAGCATTATGACCGGACCTATTGCAGATTTGGCAAATAACATTTCTTTGCATATTTGACTGATATCCTCTTGATCTGCATTGATTAGCCATATGACCTACTCTATTGCATGTGAAGCATCTACCTTTGAATGATTTGTTTACTTGCATAATTCTGCATTCATGGGATTTGTGTCCATACCTTTTGCAGTTGAAGCACTGTCCGGAGAAGGATGAATTAATCTGATTCATTCTCATTCTGCACTGATCAGCTTTGTGACCAAAGTGGTTGCAGCTGTGGCAGTATCCATTGAAGGATGGATATCTTTGAGCATTTGGCTGTCTTACCGGAGGTCTTCTAGGCCTGCTCCTTGGATTTTCTGATCCAAGATTCTTCTGACCGGATCCGGAGCTTTCTCCTTTCTCATATCCCAAGCCATACTTGTCATCTGTCCTCTTTTGACTTCCAAGAAGAACTTCAAGTTGAGCAGAACTTATCTTGAATTTCTCTTCATATTCATTTGCTGTTTGAAGGTCTCTTTTGAGAGAGGCAATTTGATCCTCAAGTTTTCCTTCATTATCTTTGGCATCTTCAAGATCAGATTCAAGATGTCTGATAATCCTGTCCATCTGGTGGCATTCTTCTGATTTTTCTTTAAGAGATTGTCTTAGATTGTCTTCAGCCTTTCTTTTTTCTTCAATCTCTTGAGTAAACTTTATAGTTCCTGATTCCATTTCATGTCTTAACATAATGACTTATTTTGATAACTTTTCACATAACTTGGTTTGCTCAGTCAATTCTTCATTTGTATTGCTTTCTTCACTTTGTCTTGCCAACTGTTGAAGCAGCTCCTTTCTCTTTTTCATAGAGAGACTTAATTTGTCTTTTAATTCTCTCATGAATTCATCAGCCTGTTTGAGTCTTTCCTTTAATTCACTGACTTCAGAATTTGACTGTTCAAGATCCTCAAGAGCAGTCTTGAGTTGCTCCCTTAAACCATATGCATCCATTTGAAATCCCAGATCTTCCTCAAGCTGTTAGGCTCTATTAGGAGGAACTTAGCTCTAATACCAATTGTTGATAACTGAGAGGGGGGGTGAATCAGTTATCATAATTATTTTCCTTATTGAACTTTCCTTTTAATTGATACAGCATAGAATCAAACACAAAAACATTAATCATGAAATAAGAAACACATGACACAGTATTTTTGACGTGGAAACCCTGTTAAGGGAGAAAACCACGGGGTGATTAACCCAAAATTATTCTCTGTTAGAAGAATAGGAAATTACAAAAATGGCACTTGCCAATTAGGGCTCACTGCCCGAGCACACTGCTCACAAGAGGCCCACTGCCTACAAGAAGACACACTGTCTACAAAGTGATGAGAATCACAGTCTTGAACTGATTGGAAGCATCTGTATATGCTGGAGTTCAGTTCCGGTTAGGCTCAGTACACTGATCTGCTGCACTTCATCTTTCCTCTGTTCTTTATTCTGCTATCTTTCACATACCGGATCCTTTTTGCTACCTCTACTCTATTCTGGACTTGTTCGCATATATCTCCACATCGACACACCCTTCACAACTAAATCCATCCTCTATATATATCCGGACAAGTAATTTCATCACCTTTCTTAGTCGGCATCCGGAACAGTCTAGTTTCTTACAAACTTTTGTTCTGTCGGCTGAATCCTTCCTCACCAAGCAATGCGGATCAAGCATATACTTGTAGATATCATTAATTATGTTGGCCAAACATGATTCATGCCTTCACAACCTCTGTCATCAACAGGAACACATCTGGAAAGCAGTCTGATACTCTGTCAGTCAGTTCTTCCTCTGTTTTCACTGTCTCTCAGGAATCCGGTACTCAACCATTCATATCTTTTTCCTTGTCCATCACCGGAGGCTAAATCCTTGGAATATACCACTCAAGGTAGTTCTCTTGACTTCCCCAAATCCGCACTGCACCAAGACACTTCCTCTGAGAGATCCGGACCAATCTGTCGGACCTTGCCACATGCTCTGTTCTTCTTCACCGGACCACAACATTCTTTATTCTGACTTCCGGTAGAGACACATCATGACTTGCGGATATGTGGGATGACCTTTGTTGCCATCAATGACAACAACCATGAATCCATATAGTGTCTCTTGCCAACATGTTCATGGTTGTTTTTTTGGAGGGGGAATTTACAGATGGTTTGTAGGTTAAATGCGTTGATATTTTCTATGTATTTCTTTTATACAAGTTGTATTTATTTCTCAGGGAAAAAAGTAAATTTTTATCTAGGAATGTGTTTGGGTTACTTTTGGGCTAGGATGACAAATGTGGATTATCAAAGATGGCTTTTCCTCTTTTCAGGAATTGAACCAGTTACTATGTTTTAAACGTTTAGATCTAAACAAGTTGTCATTGAAAAAGGTGAATATTTTATCTAAGAAATTTTATTGATATATATCTCTGCCACATCATGTTGCGAGACAATCTAGATTTTATTATTTATAATTGTACATTAGACATCAGGTTGCATCGGGTGTTCCCACCTACCAGTTGTTCCAGGTAGCTAGAAATTTCATGGTTGGATGGAAAAGTGCCTGAGCCATGTTCTCGTCTCTCGGCTCACATGAGAACCATTTGGGCTAGTGGCAACTAGAGAGTGTATTCATTTATTTATACTTGTACATATTTATTGTAACTTGTAAATGTTGATAACTTAGAAGGGGGTGAATCAGTTATCTTAATTAATTTAACTTTCTGTTCTTCTTTAACAACTAGTGCAGCATCAAAGCAAATAAGCATCCATAAGCATGAAAGTAGACACAAAGTCAATACACATAAAACAATGATTTTGATGTGGAAAACCTTGTTAAGGGAAAAAACTATGGGGTCACTAACCGAAGAATGTATTCTCTGTTAGAAGAATAGAAGTACAAAATGGCACTTGCTAATTAGGGCTCACTGCCTACAAGAGACTCACTGTCTAAAAGTTATAAAGAGAGTAACAAGATACTTGAACTAATAAGAAGCATCCACATATGCTGGAGTTTAGTTTCGGTTAGGCTTAGTACACTGATCTACTGCACTTCATGCTTTCTCTTCTTTAGTGCTACTGTCCTTTCACATACTAGACCTAACTTACTGCTTCCACACTGCTCTTCTACTTTTCTTCGCACTACAAACAACACAACACACACTTTCTCATTGAAATCCATTTGGTATATATATCCACACAAGGATTTCATCCTCTTTCTAGTCGGCATCCGGAATAGTCAATATTTTCCCAAACTCTAGTCTGTCAGCTAAATCCTTGCTTACCAAGTGATGCGTATCAAAGAGATACTCATAGAAGTCATCTAACATGTCAGCCAATTATGAATGATACCTGAAGAACCTTGATCATCATCAATATCTCATCCAAAATAATGTCTGATGCTCTGTCGGTCAGTTCTTCCTCTGTCTACTATGTCAAATAGGACCCCAATACTTAGATGCTCACATCTCTTCACTCTTTCATCACTGGAGGCTCAATCCCTAGAATATATCAGTCAAGGTACTCCTCTTGACTTCCCCAAGTCTACACTTTTCTAAGATACTTTCTTTGAGAGATCCGGACCTAACTGTCGGACCTTGCCACATGCTCTATTCTTGCTTACCGGACCACAACACTCTTCAATCTAACTTCCAGTATAGACACACCATGTCCTGCGGATGTGTGGGATGAACTTTGTTGCCATCAATGACAACAATCATGAAGCTACAATGTGTTTCTTACCAACAATCTCCCCCTTTGGCATTGATGGCAACACTTGGTGAAAAATGACTAAGTGTTATATTATACTCCCCCTTGATTGATGCTCTATTCTATTGTACACTTTACTAGAGCTCCCCCTTAGCTGGATTCCACATTTTTCATTGTTCCTTACTCCCCCTTTGACATCAATGGCAAAGGGTAGGGTCCGCACACCAAAATTCCCAAAAATTCAACTATACTTAGCCACATAAGTATATAAACAGGTTATACTTACATATACTATAGTATGTTTGCAAAAGTTGTTTTCAATTGGACAAGTTATGTTGCCCAACTCTGCTTCATCCTGTCCAAAATTGAGATGTGACCACTCAACAAGAATGCAAAGGCTTCTACTCTCTTGAGATTTGTCAGATCACTGGTCCGGGCTATGGTCTGAGCATCAGTTAGAGCCTCATGCATGGCCTCTAACTTAGGGATAATAATCCCTCTTAGTTCACTTAGCCTACCTATTCTTATTTTCTTCTCCTTCTCAAGATTCTTTATTTCATTTATAGTTGCAAGAGTCTGGCACTCTTGATTTACTATGGAAGAGGAGAGAGGGTCAAAACTTTGAGATAAACTTGTCAGTTTATCCTCTTGCTCTTTTACTTTCTTCATAATTTTCTTGGTTACTTTAGTCTAGGATAAACAAAATTTATATATATCTCCACCATCTTTAAGAGCATTTTCTAAGCTCTTTATTCCAATATCCATAACTCTCCTATCATTGGTTATAAAGCCTTGTAACTTAGAGAATCTCTTATCCAAAAACTCTTTTCAGACCTTTTCCTTAACTAATTTCTCTAAAGACTCAAAATGAGTGCTGACAGAATTAACAAGAGACTTGAGATTACCAGATGAAGAAGCTGAGGAATCCTTCTAAAAGGATGGCATGATCTTTCCAAGCACACCGGATGCAATTTCTAGCAGCTCACAGTCTTCCATGTGAGACTTTAGAAGTTTCTCTTTAGCCTTTGCTTGGGCAAAGGATGCTATCTTCATTGTGTGTACCGGGGAGAGAGAATTAAATTCAAATGGTCCTTGAAGTAACTCTGGTTCATCAATCTCCATCATTTCTTTATTCAAGAAATCCTTGACTGTTTCTACTGTGTCTCTTATCAGTGATAGGATTTTCTCCCCTTCTGTAGCCTTAGCATTGTCATCTGTGCTCTTTTCTATTTGACCTTCTTCTTTTCCCTTCACTTCTACTTCTTTCTCTTCTATGCTTTCTTCTCCTTTAGATCCAGAGACTGCTGGAGAATTCAGATTTAGTTCTCCTTGGACTTCCTCTTCCAGAATAGAGGAATCTAAGTCCTTATCTTTTTCTTCACTAGTTTCCTTTGCCTCTTCTACTGCTGTCTTAGTGGATTCTTCTTTGTCATTCATGGCAGAGGGTTCATCACCCAAGTTCTCTACAACAAGAATATTAAATCTTTTAAAGGCATTCTAGATGATCTCTTATGTCTCTTTAGCTATTTTGTTAGTTTCGCCAAGCATTTAAGCTGATTCATTCTAGCTTTGCTCTAGAACTCATCCTTACAATCTTTGAAGATCTTCATTTGCTTCGGAGTGATTGAAGGAAGGAGCTGAATAACTATTTGTTCCTGGATCTCAAGATCCTTTGCCTTAGCATTATTCTTTCTTATTTCTAATTCCTTCTCTAGGCTTTTGGGGATGAGAGATATGATTTCAATAAAAGCCTTATTATAGATATTCAAATACCTGACTGTCGCTTTTTGTAAGATCTTCTGATCAGATTCGTTATAATCATCATAGAATTCAGTCATTGGTTTTAGGTTCCCATCCATAGTGACAGAGTGGGCCTTTCAACAAATTCTTCTGCCATCTCTTCCTTGTCATGACCGGTAGAGGGTTCACCAGATGTTTTCTTTTTCTTCTTCATTTTCTTTACTTCTTCATCAAATTCTGTCTCTTCATCATCCTTTTGACTGGTATAAGACCTTGTGGCCTTTGTCTTAGTTCTTTTCTTTGCTTTACCAGATGATTTTGCTTCCGGTTTTGATGCCTTTGAGCTTTTAGTAGTTGAAGGTGTAGAGGTCTTCAAGGATCTGGTCTGGGAGGGGACTTCCACTGGTGCACCTTCTTTCTCTACTTTTTCTTTTTCTTTCTCTGCCCTTTCTATTTTCTCTCTATTGGCATCAAGTGTCTCTTTTGTTATGCCATATCTTTTGGAAACATTCTCTACTTCTTTTCTTACTTTTCTCTTTATGTTGAATTGTCTAAGTTCCACATGAATTTTTACACTCAACTCTTCAAAGGTTCCAAACCTTTCTACCTTGGGATCCTTGGGTTGACTAAGCATGTGTTGAACATGTAGCTCTACAATTTGCTCATCTACTTAACACCCCATTGGCATGATCCAGACTATCCTTAGTTCCACAGCCTCCTTTAGACATTGATTAGTTTCTACCATAAAGCAAACTGTATCCTTATACTTTTCAACTAGAGATTTGGGAATTCTCTCTCTTGCTTGCATCATACTCTAAAAGTTCTTGAAATAACCCCACAGAGCTGTATTTCTTGCCTTAGCATTCCCAAGCCCATGCAAATAGTCTCTGATTTGAATGGCAATAGGTCTATCATTTTGCCATACCCAACCACTAGATCTGGGTAGCTCATTCATAAAGTAGAAAAACAAACATAGTATTAGCCCTCCATACTTGAATGAATTTTTCTTGTCCTTTTTGATCCTTTGAAGGTTTTCCAATAGTTGGCTTAGAAGAAGTTCAAAAAGATCATAATCTACATTCTCTTTCAACATCTAATAGGTAGTGTAAATTACAGTTCCAGGTACTGAATTTGCCCTGCTAGAGTGATATATCTTGTAACCAATTATCATGGAGGCAAACTTGACATCCGGATCTGTGATGTCTTCTATTGTCATTACTCTTTTGTCAAATTTTGATCTTGTAGCCTCACTTACAGTTTGTTTTTTGACAGATTTGAGAATAGGTACCCCTCCAGATGAGTGCAAATCGGTTACAACCCTGATTGTGTCCTTGGTGATCTTAAATGGTCTATTCAAACATAAGAAGTTATCATGCACTCTGCTCAACACATACCAGACCCATTCATCTTCTTCAAAACAGGGGAAATGAATGCACTGACCAAAATGTTTATCCTAGATGGCCAGGTACTATGGTTTGGTTCAAAAGCATCATCTATTAACTAATTGTGATAGATATCTACCAACTTGGATTCACCAAAATCTTTAATGTTCGCATGAATATATGCCATAACATCTTCAATATGTAAAACCCCATGCGGAATGCTAGAAAATGCCCCTAAGGGATCTACTTCTAGAGATTTGTAGGGATGTTTCTAAAATTTAGGGTGAGCCCTATCAGAAATCTTTACCACATTTGGAGTAGCCATCTTTCAAAGATTCAAAATGAGATATCAAAGAACAGGAAATACCTTTTTAGCTTCTAGGGTTCGTACAATGAGCTGGATCGAATTGCTGGATGAATCTATTTCTATAGTTGATCCTTGAGATGTTCGAGGTGATTTAGTTGCAGAGCTCTTTTCCTCGTCTTCTCGAATGTAGAATGAGCAAATGACTAATAGGAAATCCCTTATATTTCTCTGCAAACCCTAATTTCATAATGCAATAAATGCACAACTTAAGTTATTCTGGTTGCCTTGTTCTCCTTGTTCTGAGAAAAAATCTTTTCTAGATCACTAAGAAGCATTTAGAGTTGTTCTTGGTGATGATTGACAGTCTATCTTCCTTTCCCCAAACATTTCCTCTATCCGCAGATCAAGATTCCTCAGTTTGAATCATATTGGATTTAACTGTGAAAACCCTACTTCTCACTGAATGACTGATGAACCGGATTAGTCTTTAACTTGTTCAAAACTTCTTGCAAATCTTTCATCTCTTTATCAAATCTTATTTAGATGTACCTTTATGAACCCTTTAATCCGCAACTTTCCTTGTGCCAATTCTGGCACCAATTAACTGGCTGGGGGAAAATGTTTTTCCTTGTGTCTCCTCCTAAGCCAGAGCTCACTTTTTAATTTTTAGAAGGAATATTAGCACCAAATTCTGGTGCGGATCCATCCCCAACATTTTCTATACTTCTCTTCACCCAAATCTTGTTCATCTCCCTTTGAACTTCATCTGCATTCACTTTTCCTTTTCCTTTGTCTTGATTCTGATGATGATGCACCAGACCCCTTTTATCCTGATTCTTGCTTTTGTAGAATTTGGCAATATGATCGGATCTATTGCAATTATGGCAAACAACATTTCTTTGCATATTTGATTGATATCCTCTTGATCTGCATTGATTAGCCATATGTCCCATTCTATTGCATGCAAAGCATCTACCATTGAATGAGTTGTTCATTTGCATATTTTTGCATTCATGAGATTTGTGACCATACCTTTTGCAGTTGAAACACTATCTGGAGAAGGATGTATTAGTCTGATTTATTCTCTTTCTGCACTGATTAGCTTTATGACCAAAGTTATTGCAGTTGTGGCAGTATCCATTGAAGGATGGATATCTTTGAGCATTAGGTTTCCTTACTGGAAGTCTTCTAGGCCTGTTCTTTGGATTTCCTGATCCAAAATTCTTTTGACCAGATCTGGAGCTTTCACCTTTCTCATATCCCAATCCATGTTTGTCATCTACCCTCTTTTGGCTTTCAAGAAGAACTTCAAGTTGAGCGTAACTTATCTTGAATTTCTCTTTGTATTCATTTGTTGTTTGAAGATCCTTTTTAAGAGTGTCAATTTGATCCTCAAGTTTTTCTTCATTATCTCTAGCATCTTCAAGATCAGATTCAAGATGTCTGGTTATTCTATCCATCTTGTGGCAGTCTTCTAATTTCTACTTGAGAGATTGTCTTAGATCATCTTCAATTTTTCTTTTCTCTTCAATTTCTTGGGTAAATTTCATAACTCTTGATTCCATTTCATGTCTTACCATAATGATCTCTTTTGATAAATTTTCACATAACTTGGTTTTCTCCTTCAGATCTCCATTTGTATCATTTAGTTCACATTGACTTGCCAATTGCTGAAGTATATCCTTTCTCTTTTTCATAGAGAGACTTAGTTTCCCTTTTAGTTTATTTATGAAAGCATCAGCCTGTTTGAGTCTTTCCTTCAATTCATTGACTTCAGAATTAGATTGCTCAAGATCATCTAGGGCAGACTGAAGTTGCTCCCTCATACCATACACATCCATTTTAATTCCTAGATCTTCCTCAAGCTGTTAGGCTCTGTTTGGAGGAAGTTGGCTCTAATACCAATTGTTGATAATTGAGAGGGGGGTGAATCAGTTATCTTAATTAATTTAACTTTATGTTCTTCTTTAACAACTAGTGCAACATCAAAGCAAATAGCCATCCATAAGCATGAAAGTAGACACAAAGTCAATACACATAACACAATGATTTTGATGTGGAAAACCCTGTTAAGGGAAAAAACCATGGGGTGACTAACCCAAGAATGTATTCTCTGTTAGAAGAATAGAAGTACAAAATGGCACTTGCCAATTAGGGCTCACTGCCTGAGCACACTGCTCATAAGAGGCTCATTGCCTACAAGAGACTCTCTACAAGTTATAAAAAGAGTAACAAGATACTTGAACTGATGAGAAGCATCCACATATGCTAGAGTTTAGTTCCAGTTAGGCTCAGTATACTAACCTATTGCACTTCATCCTTTCTCTTCTTTAGTCTTGCTGTCCTTTCACATACTGGACCTACCTTACTGCTTGCACACTGTTCTTTTACTTTTCTTCGCACTACACACAACACAACACACACATTCTCATTGAAATCCATCTGGTATATATATCCGCACAAGGATTTCATCCTCTTTCTAGTCGGCATCTGGAATAGTCAATATTTTCCCAAACTCTAGTCTGTCAGCTAAATCCTTGCTTACCAAGTGATGCGTATCAAAGAGATACTCATAGAAGTCATCTAACATGTCGGCCAATTATGAATGATACCTTAAGAACCTTGATCACCATCAATATCTCATCTAGAATAATGTCTGATGCTCTGTCGGTTAGTTCTTCCTCTGTTTACTCTATCAAAGAGGACCCCAATAATTAGATGCTCACATCTCTTCACTCTTTCATCACCGGAGGCTCAAGCCCTAGAATATATCAGTCAAGGTACTCCTCTTGACTTCCCCAAGTCTACACTTTTCTAAGATACTTCCTCTGAGAGATCCGGACCTAACTGTCAGACCTTGCCACATGCTCTGTTCTTGCTTACCAGACCACAACACTCTTCGATCTGACTTCCAGTATAGACACACCATGTCCTGTAGATGTGTGGGATGAACTTTGGTTCCATCAATGACAACAATCATGAAGCTAAAATGTGTCTCCTGCAAACAATAAATTGGATACATATTATGTCATGAATGTCAATGGACTTTGTATATTATTTTATATTGCTATCACCTAGATTGAGCATGAGATTTTGTAAGATTTAATGACTTTTATTGATTCATATTTATGAGATTTATCTTTTACTTGTGAATCTGTAATTAAGTAGATTAATTACTTTATTTTACTTTCATTACTTGTGATGTTGTAATTTAAATGGATTATTTAACTTATTTTACTTTTGTGATGGTTTGAGTGATTTACACATAGAACTCTTGATCATAAACTTAATGTCTTCTCTATGCATCATTCAACTTCTCACTAAAATATGCTACAAGTCTACCTTCTTGACTTAACACTACTCCTATTGCATTTCCACTTGCATCACAATCTACTTGAAATACCTTATTAAAATCTAGTAGTGCCAACACAAGTTGTTCTGTCACTTTCTACTTCAACCACTCAATACTTTTATCTACTCCTAATGTCTACTTAAAGTATTTTCTGTCACCTCTCATTGTCTTTGTCATGGGGTTACATACTGAATTGAAATGTCTGATGAATTTCTAGTAGAAAATAGCCAATCCATGAAATGATCTGACTTCTCCAATGCTCTCAGGTGTAGGCCCCTCAACAATTTCTCTCACTTTCTCAAGGTCCATCTTCAATCCTTCTATAGAAATCACAAATTCCAAGTATACCAATTCTTCCTTCATGAAGCTACACTTCTTGCTATTTATCAGCAATTTCACTTCTCTCAACCTCTACAATACTTGTCTTAGGTGCCACAAATATTCTTCTTTTGACTTACTAAAAATTAGAATATTATCCAGATAAACAATAAAAAACTTACCCAAGAATTTGTTCAAAACTTCATTCATCAATCTCATGAAAGTACTTAGTGTATTTGTCAATCCAAAAGGCATCACTAACCACTCATACAAACCTTCATTTGTCTTAAAAGAAGATTCCAATCATCTCATTCTCTGATTCTGATATGATGGTATACACTCTTCAAGTCTATCTTTGTGAAATATTTTGCTCCACTCAAACAATCCATAATATCATTCATCCTAGGTAAATGAAATCTATACTTAATTATGATCTTGTTGATTGCTCTAGAGTCTGTACACATTCTCCATTCTCCATCCTTCTTCAGTGCTAACACTATAGGTATTGCACAAGGACTCAAGCTTTCTCTGATCAAACCTTTCCTCAACAATTCACGTAGCTGTCTATTCAGTTCTTCATTCTTTGCTGGTGTCATTTTGTGTGGTGCTTTGTTAGGAAAACAAGCTCCAAGTATAAGATCCATGTGATGACTGATACTCCTAATTGGTCGCAATCCTTAAGGTACATTGTCTAATATGATGTCTTCATACTCTGTCAGCAACTCAGTTACCTCCTCTGGTTGTGATTCTTCAATCTCTATCTTCAGTGTTTTAGGCTTCTTAGCGATCAAAGCATAACACATATTCTCATGTCTCAACCCATCTAGAAATTTCCTCCCATCTACCAAATAGATTCTAGCATTCCCACATACTTCACTCTTAGGATCATCTTTCAAAAGGATGAAACTAATTCTCTTTCCATTTGATGTTACAATATATGCATTCTTTCTTCCATCATGTATAACTTGACTATCATTCTGCCATGGTCTACCCAACAATATATGACATACATCCATAGGCATAATATTACACAATATTTCATCATGATAAGATCTAATATGAAATGTCACCAAACATTATTCACTCACTAGTACCTTATGATCATCCTGAATCCATGCTATCTGATACTGCTTAGGGTGTTTCAATCTTTCCAACTTTAACTTAAAGTCACCATCTCCTCTAAAACTAAATTATATGAACCACCACTACCAATTACAACTTTACAACATTTATGTCCTAATTTGCATCTAGTTCTAAACAAACTTTTCCTCTGTGGTGGTTCCTCATTTGTCTCTACTTGAAATAGTGCTCTTATCATGTCAAGTGATACTCCTTTTGTAGGTTTACCAATTGAACTCGATGATCCGACAGGTTTTTCTTCCACATAAGATACTCTTCCACTGTTCTCTATCCTCTTATTGTACTTCCTTGATTACATTCAAATGCTCTATGTCCTTCACCTCCACATGTTTAAAATAGGTTCCTCTAAATGTTCTCCTATCAAGTCCTATTCCATCTCTCCTATATCCTTCAATTTGGTATGAACTAGGGTTTCCTCTGTAGTAGAAAGTTTTGTCATCCCTTCAGTCTGCATTGTTATCTCTGTCCTCCTTCTTGAATGTGTTATCATGTCTGCTCTACTCCATAAATGATCTCTCTCCTCTAGAAAATGTTCCAGCTCTTATAAATTTACCTCCTCTACCTCTCTATCTTTGATCATGCTTCTTATTCAACTTTTCTTCAAATTTTAGGGCAAACTGATATGCTTCTTCCAATGTTGTCATATTTACCAGACTCAGTTCTTCTTGAATGTTCAATCTCAGATCACTGATGTATCTAGCCACTTTCTCCTTGCTTGCTTCACTATGTCCTATCCTTATGATCATCTTACGAAATTCTTTAGTATACTTCTTCACAGATTTCTCATTTTGTCTCAGGTTCTGTAGTCCCTTCAACAGTTCCAACTCATAATTAGCAAGTGTAAATTGGTTCTTCAATTTTGTCAACATTCTATCCCACTTTGCAATCTTCTCTTTTCCTCTTCTATTTCTATCCAACTAAACTTCTTTCCACAAAATAGAAGCATGTCCTTTCAACTTTGTCTTTGCAAATTTCATGTTCTCTAGATCTTCAAAATTTCTTCATACTCTTGAAGTATTCTTCTAGGTCATTTATCCAGTCAATCAGTTCTTTAGGATTCAAATTACCAGTATAGTTTGGTACATCAACTCATGGTCTTTTTCCAATATTTGAAATATATTATAACATTTTGACTTGATCTGATTCTTCTTCTTCATCTCCTAGGGTCACTTCATTTTGATCAGTAGATTGAAATTCTTCATCATCATCAATTTCAACATTAGGTCGAGGTGTCAATCAAACTCACATCGTTTTCATCATTTCCATCATCTCATCCATTCTTTCATCCATAGTACCCAACATCAATTATTCTCCTTTGTAACTGGTTCAGATTGGGAGGTCAGGCTACAAGGTGACAATTGCCTCACAATCTGTGATCGATTGACAACACAAGTAGTCTTTCTCTGATTCGACGATCTGTTCACAATAAGATCTTATGGAAATCCTTCACCAACTTCACTGAATTTTCTCACTTCACTCCCAAAAGATTCAAACTTAGCTCTGATACCACTTGGTATAATCATGGCTAGGAGGGTCCACAAAGTGAATAGTCCAGATGGTGCAACAAGAGTAAACACAATAGAGACAACTCAAAGATAGAATGCAAATGTAGATTCAATCATTTAGTATATCATAGATTCAAAATACAAACATTCTATCAACATGTGAGCTTACAATAAGTGCTCACAGGCCTAATTCCTAAGTTACAAAATATGTGCAAGATATGACTTTGAAGTGCCTTCGCAAGAATTTTAATTATTAAACTTGTAAATTATGCTAACTTATCAATGAGTACTTTCCTATGCATCTATTACATGATTATATATCATCTCTTTAACACAAGTTTCATCCGCATCGGCCAAGGATGATTACAAACTCTGATGAAAGAGATGTAATGTGCGTACATGAATAGGTCAAACCTAAATAGATGGGAATCCTCTGCAAGTGAATAGAATAGTGTATAGATCTCAAGGAAGGTTGGTCACCATCCAAAGTTCCTTGAATGATGTGTCATTTAGCTCCACAAGTCGTGAAAAGCTCCGTAGGTCTTCTCCTTTAGCTGATCGTCTGAGACTATCAGAATGCTCTGCTATGAGAAAATAATTGATCTTCTTATAGTGATATATTTCTGGTAACTGATCCAAATGATCTAATTTTTGGATATGATGTGCATGAATGTGTCTAGAGGCTAAGTCTGTCTCTGCAAGGTTTGAAATGAAACTGCAGTAGAATGTGAACCAAAATATAGAAACTGTAAGTTTTGACTAAACTGACTAGAATGAACTAGAAAATGAAAGAAAACAAACTAAAATGCAAATGTTTTTGGTTGATGCAAGATTGCTCTTGAACCAGGGATGCTCTTGCATCATAAGGTATAGATAACTCCATCCTTCTCCAAAACATAGACATTCTTCTTACCATCATGCATTTTTTTCTATCATATTGCCAAGGCCTACCAAATAATACATGACATAGATTCATAGGAATAATGTCACATAACACCTTGTCTTTGTACCTTCCTATTTAAAACTCTACCAAACACTGTTCATTGACTAGTACTTGTTGTCCCTTATTCAACCATGAAACTTTGTATGGTGTAGGATGAGCTAATTTGTTCAAATTTAGTTTCTCAACCATCTCAACAACAACTAGATTATCAATACTACCAAAATTTATAACAACTTGACAACACTTGGCGCTTTCAAATAGTCATGAATAATGACTTCCTTTGAGGTGGCTCCTTCTCCATTGGATCTAGTATCAATGTCCTTCTCATTAGCAAGGCCTTTCCTTTCTCTAGTTCTTCTGGTTGTAGTGGGGAGTCAACACTTTCTTCATCTCCTCCTTGAGCAACTTGAATTCTTCTTTCACTTCTAAAAGTGGTAGTTGATTGTTCTTCTGGACACTCCCAAGCTTGATGACCTACAAATTTGTTGCAATTGTAGAATTTACCTATGAAACCATTGAATCCTCCTCTTTGTCAAAATTTGCCCCTAAAATTAGGCCTTCTTAAACCTCCTCTTGAACTTTATGCTTGGTCTTGGGAGGTGCTTAATGTACCTTGATTTCTTTGTGGTTTTCCTCTACCAGCATATGGACCTCTACCTCTATTATGCTTTTCTTTCTTCCTATTCAACTTCTCCTTATCCTTTAAGGCTAGTTGAAAGCACTCCTCAAGTGTCCTATTGCTTGTAAGGCTCAACTCATCTTGTAAGTTGTACTTCAATCCATTAAGGTATCTTGCAACCTTGTCAGTGACATCCTCCATGTCTCTTGATGTGATATTCAACTTGTAAAACTCTTCAATGTACTCTTTCACCCCCATATCCTTTTGTTTCAAGTTCTGGAACTTCCTATACAACTGATTCATGTAGTCACTAGGCATGAATTTGCCCTTCAACTTGGTAATCATCCTATCCCAATAAGTAATCTTGGATTTGCCTTTATTTCTCCTTTCTTCTTGAACATAATCCTACCATAGGGATTCATGGCCTTTCAACTTAGTCATGGTCAACTTTACTTGCTACTCTTCAGGTACATCCTCAAACTCAAAGTACTTGTCCAACTCCCCTATCCAATCAAGGAGTTCTTCACCATTCAAACTACCTGCATACATTGGAAGTTCCATCTTCACCTTGGTTCCATCACCCTTGACTACCTTTAGCAATCCTTCCATCCTCCAATCATCAGCATCCCTCTCTTCTTGAGGTTCTTCTTGTGGTGCTTCACCCACCACTTCATCTCGGTTACTCATATGTCCTGTAACTACTCCTATTCTTTGGTTAGCTTCCACTATAGTGAGTCTTGGATAAAAAATGACTCTCATTTCCCTCATTTCTCTTACATGGGCTTCTCCCAACTATGTGGCTATTCTCTCTAGTACCCTTTCATCTACATTAACTCTTGGAGGCATCTTTCTACTTTTGGATTGTTAACTTGTTCTTTGGCTTTCTTGACTTTATTGGCTTTGATGCCAATAATGATGTAGAGGGAAACAATATAAATACCTATGGATAAACAAGAACAAGAAAAATGGTTTCAGGTTCTACAAACCCTTGTAATGTGCCTTCAACTGTACTCTATTGTATAAGCCTATCTTTCTAGGCCTAAACCCTTGACAAGACCTAGTGGGCAATTTGAATGCGAAATTCTTTCCTAATGATGCCTTCTTAGGTTTCTTAGACCTTCTACACATTATACAGGGTCTTATCAAATCCTCACCCTTCCATTACAAACTCAACAAGAACAACTTTCCTCTTAAACCCTCATTCTACTAGGGTTTTGACAGTCTTTTATGACAATAGCACACACAGTCCTTAATAACTCATGCATATGAAGGATTCATGAATTTTACTTTGGGGGAAACTTAGTACACATCCTAATGAGGACTTCCACCAAGTTTGATGAATTTTCTCTAGTCCAAACAAAAGCTATGAATTTTTTCCTCTCGTTGGGAAGCCTGGATCATAATAGGGTAGTTCACTGTGTTTTGCTTGTTTCTCACAGAAAACAACATGAAATCACTCCAAATCAAACGCAATTAAACTTTAACAATATGTTATATCTTTTCATGCAATCTCAGACCTGTACCAATCCATACATGACCATACATAGCTATTTTTTAACTATTTTTTAGAGAAAACTATCACAAAATGCAAGCAAACAAGGTGTTTTCATTAAAAAACTACCTCTAAAACTTCTTGGAGCATCCATTCTCATTCTCCTTCATGCCTTACCAATCAAAAAATATTTATCATTTGAATACATATGTCCTTTTTAAGAAAACCTAACTAATATTGTCTTAAAACTTTATTTTTTACTCTTTTTGCCCCTAATTCACAACCTAATAATGAAAGACATTGCAAAAAGAGTTTACATGGTCTTCTAAAATCTTATTTGACTCATAAAACCCATTTCCAAGGCTGAGGAATAAACCCTTGGAGCTCTTCTACAAGCCAAAAATCCCTATAAAATTCAAATTTGGTTTTGGTGGGAAAATCCAAAATTCAAATTTCTAGGCCTATTTACAACACCTAGACTATTGGACATGATCCCAATGGACCCCCTAAGACCTCTAGACACACAACTAGACCTCTTAACATCAAAATGACCTTAAAAAAATCATATGAGTGATGCTCTTGCATGAGAACACCTGGAATGGAATTGATGAGTTTGTTTGAAAGTGGAAATTGCTTGGGTAAAAGACCTCTGTTCATTATTTCTATAAATAGAGATGTTCCCATGAGTTTTTCACATCAATTGTAGTCATGTTATTGTGTAGAATACTTTCCTACAATTTTTTCTTTTGTTTCCTAAAGGAGTGTGTCCTTGTTCTCCTGGTTACAAGTTTTCTCATTCTGAATTAAGGAAAGAGCGAGCATTGGCCAAGAGAATGGGAGGAATTGGAAAGAATAGGAGTCTTTGGCTACAATAGTCTTGGTAGTTTCCCATAACCATTGATGAATAATGTCATTATGGTGGGGAACTGGTTAGGTCATCCAAATGCTCCAACTACAAGAAGTTGTTCTTCGGGGGTGGCCTGACTAGGCAGGATTGCAGCAAACTTGACTAGGATTGGCATTCAAGGGTGCAGGAGGAGAGATACCAGTTTACTTTCACACCATTCATTTGTTTGATGACTTTCATCAAGAGCAGTTACAAAGGGAGGGTATCATATTTTGATTCTAGGGACCATAGTGTGGAAATAGGACTTTGATCACAGAGTCAAAGAAATCCTTGCTCCAGCAAGGATGACATTTTTTGGTTCAACTACCGAGAACCTTGTCAATGATTCTAGGCTTTATATCTCTAGTGAATAAAAATTGAAAAGTAAGAGATTGTGTCACCTTCCCAACAACCTACAATCTGAGCCTGAATATGGGACAAAGAGGGGAAATCTATTTCTACTTACTCGGGAAGACTTTCATCCAATTGGAACACTCTAGAACAAGGAATTGGCTAAAATAAAATATCCACCAATTAGAGCAATGAAGTAATTTCCCAAGTCATAAAAAATTGAATGTGTTGTAACTGAAAAGTCACACTAAGGAAATCTTGGATGACATAGTTTGCCTATTTATAGGGTTCTAAAAGTCATAGTAAGATATAGATCTATCTCTCATCCATACTTTGAGGATAGAATTAGCTATTACGAGAAGGAATTATGATTCTAGGCTTTGGAGGACAAGTTATCCACATTTTGTTGAGTAATTTCTATAACAGAGTAAGTGCATTGTCAAGAGTACAAAGCATAATTTTTTCCTACATAAGAATAAATTCTTGTATGACAATTCTTAGTTCAAATTGAGTTATATGAATAACACTACATGTCTATGTTTCTTTCAATTGTACCCTTGAATGTATGCATTTCTTTTGTGAATGAATGAGTCAAGGGTTTCAGAGTTCACCTATACACGTCTTCTATACTAAATTTTTTGTTTACTGCTTCTAATCAAGGATTAGATTAAACATACTTTAAGCGAGACATTGGAAGTAATTTATTACATTAAGGATTATTGAAGAAGAGTTGCAAGAAATACACTTTTTTTGGTGTGTCATTGTGAGTCCTTTATACAAAATATACCCTCTGAATTTGAAATTGTATTGTCATAGAAGGAACATTCATAATGTGTAATGTTGACTTTGTTATGCTTGATAAGGCACCGATCAAGAAATCTACTCACCCAATGGGTCCAAAAGGAATGAAAATTTAAGACAAATCATTTGAGCCATTCCTTTTTTTTTTTTTAGTTTTAGATGTTGTATGTTCTTAAGTTTTAAAAGGTGAAGATAATCCAAGAATATTGCCTGTCTAGGGTTAATCTTACAAATCTTGGTGTAATTGTATGAGAACATTTCTTCATGGTATAGTGAAAGATAAATTTGTTACTGCAACTAAGGGACACCCCCTAGGTTTGGAAGAGCCTGAAGTGCAGGGGAGATAGGTGAAAAATAATCTCCCACTATTAGGGTTAGCTGATAGATGATATCAATTAGATACAAATAAAGATTAAATAGAGGAATGAAAACACACAAAAAATAATAAGAACGAGAGACAATTTTTAACGTGGTTCACCAAGACTCAGGCTACATCCACCAATAGAGAGTCCAATATTAGTATCCAGTAAATCAAACCGATTACAACCAACAATCCCTGCAACTCAATACCACTGTAAATGCTACAATACAATATCAACGAAAACCCTAACCCTTAGATTCTTTTATGAAACCTTATGTTGGTTACAAAAATAGGGTTTTCTAATGTCATCCAATGAAAAAAATAACTCCTTCTACCCCTTGACCTCGTCTTGGGGGCGTTACCCCCAAACCCCTGCAAGGGGTGATGCCCCTTGACCCCGTTAACTAATTTGGGGGGAAACTGTGCCAATAAAAGTGGGGTAATTTTAACCTCTGAGTCTGATTAGGCTCCATATAACAACATCCACTCTGTTGGCTAGATCGCCATTGAGCTTAATCATGAGAAGTGGCTAACCTTTAGAGTTTGATCTATGCAGATTTACGAACCAACATCACCTATACCAAACCATAGGAAATCATATTGGTTTCATGCAAAATAAATATGCATTAAATGTTTCAGTTAAGGGTCAACTATAGACAAGTATTGTAATTGTTGCTCTTCATTTTTCCTATTGTTTACATAGTGAGAATTTTCTATCTTTGTGTGGAACTCAAACGAGAATGGTGGTGACATTTGCAAATAACTTCCAAATATTTAACTTTGGAGATAAGAATGAATGTCATACTAATTCTTTATATATCACAAATATCTATTGTGTTCTTTTCTAATTGTAGCTTTCTATGACAATTTTTGTATGGTTAGATCCTATATCATTTTGAATAGAATTGTGTATGATTGTCCCTTTTGATAGGTAGAACATAGACACACTTTCAATTATTCATTTGCCACAACACAACCACATAATTATCAAAGCTTGTGATCACATAAAATGACAACTTAGTCAGTCTTGTACCTTAATCTAGATTTAGTTTATAATAATATAGATTTAGTTTTTAATTTTCAAGAAGCATTGTAACTAAAAACATTGATATGTCTCTTTTTCCTCAAGAAAATGTCTATGGTGTATTTGGTGTGACATTCAACATGATGTAACAAATTTGTGTAATCTTTTAAAAGTAGGTCACTACTCAAAATTGCACTTGTCTCTATTAAACAAGGATATTCTTCTATACATCATGACATAAGAATATTTTTGTCATGACCTTCATGTGGATTCCATGCACTTATAAATTTTTCATAGTTCACTCCTTTTCTTTTACAAGCTCATTTAGATTATTCCAATTCAACTTGTCTATATTAGGTGCACCCTCTATCCATATGAAAAAATTTCATGTATTGAAGATCTATACCATCATTCCTTTCTATAACAAAAAAGGATAATATTAATCGAGATTACATATATATATATATATATATATATATATATATATATATATATATATATATATATAACAAAAGTGGTAAACACCACTCAAATTATATTAATTAGAAATAGGAAAATACAAAATGCTAGATTCAAGGGGGCATACCGGTAGGAAAGAATCGGCAAAGAAAACCTCCGGTTGTGGCCCATTTTTGACAAAAAAATAACAAAAATTGACTCAGAAGAATGAGTCGATCTAGTAATAACAATCTATGTCTCAATCCTTAGTAGGATTCACACTGAAAAAAAAAATATTTACATAGCAGCTGAAAAAGATGACCAATAAACAGAACAAAAACTTATTGCTAAAACCAAAAAATTAGGGGATTCCCAATTAGTCTTCAACATCAATAATCTATAGAGCACGATCCTCATCTTCTGCTGGCTGAGGAGGAGGAGGTGGTGGTGGAGGAGGGACATAATTCAATAAGAAGTGTAGAGCATTAAAGATTCCTCAATTCTCGCCTGTGACAGTGAATGGAGTTCTGAAAGGATATAACACAGTTATTTTGAAGGCCATGCATAAATGCATTGAAGAGGCAGTGAAGATCAGGAGTGTGAAATAGAAACCTACAATCAAACAACCCTCCCACAAGAGTAGTACCCTCATGCAAATCATAGTCTTCTAAAGAATCATTGAAAGTGTCTACAGAGAAATGATCATTCTGAGCAAACATTACACCCAAATCCCTTACCCTATCATGGCTTTGCAAAAGGTCCATCACATTAGAAAGAAAATGTGAATCTGCTTGAGATGGATAAATAGAAACTGAAGAATGTAAAACTTGCAAACCACAAACTTGAGTGATAGCTCTTTCTACTAAATCCTCGTAAATCTTCAATACTTCCTGCATGGAATTTGGATTAAAAAAACTAAGAAGGGTTCGTTCCCAATTCTAAATAGGCCAATGAATTATGTTGTTTCATTGAGCAGAACCCATGCTAAATTTCAAAAACTTGGGATCTAACAGTTGCAAAATAAAAGAAATAACTGTAACAGGAGCAGAGCATACAACAAATTAAAAGTATAATAAAAAAGTAAAACACATCAAATAAATGAGATCAAACTTGCCAAATCCCTTGTGCAAAATCTGCCACCTTGCACCTAAGAAATACATCAAAGTACTACACACCAAACGAAGATATACTTCAAAGCACTTGAACATCGTTAGCTTGTCAGCACAGATGTGCCAATAAAATAAGGATGAAAGTAACTAATGATGATCCAAGAAAGTCACTAAAAATGACAACAAATGTTAACCAAATTAAACCTTTTTGTCCTTCTTCAAAATATAACTAACTCCGGGGATCAATAGAAAGGAGTCGGAATCCCATTTAATAAAAGAGTCATTGGAGCTAAATGCAAAATTGGCCAAAAAATATGCTAATAGATTGCCTTCTTGGTAAGTATGAACTATTTGAAAAGATTAGAATTGCTTCAGTATTTTCCTTCTAGACTTTAAAATATAATCAATTTTCTAGCTTGGAGAAGAATTATTAGAAAAAGCTCTCACAATAAGATTTGTAATGCCACACTTCAATGCTAAATTCAAACCAGCTATTAAAGCCAAAGCCTCTGCCTCATTATTTGTTATTACACCCAACTTAACTAACAAAGCTCTAAGAACTACACCATGATGATTTCGAATAACACAACTAGCACTAGAACTTCCAGGATTACCTCTGCTCACACCATCAAAATTTAGCTTTATAAAGGATTCAGGTAGAGGGATCCATTTGATAGAGGATCTATCAATCTTGTCTACAGACTTAAAGCAGTAAGAGTTAGGCAACCTCAAATGCTTCCAACTTTTTAATATCATATCATCCCAATTTGTGAAAATTAGAGAACCCTCCTTTTTTGATAAAAGTGAGGCTAAAACTACTTCTGAGATAGTTTTTTCAACTTTTCCTATAACTATATGAAAAGGATTGTTTATTTTTTAAAAAATTATACTGTTTCTTTCTAGTCACAGTGACCAAATGATAATACTTGGCGAAACCAACCATAAGGAAGAAAAAGTAGACTTTGAAAATAACATAGGCCACCTTTGGAAAACTTGAAGAAGAGAAAAAGGAAGAGGACCCTTCCAACTCAATTTTGAAAGAAGCCAATACCAAAATTTTGAGGAAAAGTTACAATTCAGAAAAAGATGATCCACTGATTCCTCCACCTCATAGTAGAAAGGACATAAGAGAGAATTTGTAACCCCAAGTTTAGCTAACCTATCACTAGTAAGGATTCGATAATTCAGTGCTAACCAGGTAAAAGCTCCTACTTTTGGCAGGAAAGGATCACTCCAATAGAGCTTATAGGGCCAATTAATAGTTGAATTAGAATCCTTACTAATGATACTTAGATATCCTTGCTTGACTGTGTAACGACCAGATTTTGAAGGAGCCCAAACTAATTTATCCTTTTCCCCTGAAGTAAAAATTCTTCTATCTTGCAAAATATTTTTGAGCAAATTCTTTTGCTCTTAAGGGATCAAAAAATCATCAAAAATTTTCCATTTGACTTTATTAATTTCTAAATTATGATCAATTTCAAAATAATCTTTAACTTTTATTCCCCAAGCCTGACACAAAAAAGATTTGATCTCTTGAAGACCTTCTGTCTTAGCTAGAGGTGGATGATTATTCCTAGAATCCTCCCAAAAAAGGGTAGAATTTCTGTCATGAATAACCCAAGACAAAAAGGGGGAAATAACTTCTCTACAATTTATCAAAAAGTTCCACATATGAGAACTGTCCTTTGGGTTAAGAATAGTAAAGATTCTTTCAGGAGAAAAATAATCTAAATATTTTGCATACATTATTTTCCCCCACTTAGATTCTGACTTTTCATATAAATTCTAGACCAATTTAGCTCCAAGTGCTTTATTTTGTGCTTCAATATTATGAATCCCAGATCCTCCTAGCTGTTTGGGAATACAAATTTTATCCCATGAGATTAGGGGGATCTTTCTCCCATTTAAATTAAATCCATTCCACAAAAATTTTCTTAAAATATTCACGATATAAGAAAGAATGGATTTTGGAACCTTAAGTACTAAAAGCATATAAACAGGGACTGCTGATAAGATTGTTTTAATCAATAGAATTTTCCTTGCCAGTGTTAACCATTTACCTTTCCAAGAAGATATTTTAGCTTTGATACTTGTAATAAGATTATCCCAAAACATGTTTTTATTTGAACCCAAAAAAAGAGGAATTCCCAAATACCTTGAGGGGAGAACATCAACTTGAAAACCAAGAAACTTAGTAATCCTTTTTTGCACCAAGGGAGAAGAAAAGAAGAAAAAATTTTAGACTTGCTTTGATTCACTTTCTAGCCTAATACTAAGCAGTACCTAGTAATAACATCCTTCAAAACATTAGCTTCCATCATCACAGGCTGCCCAAACAACAGAGTATCATCTGCAAACAAAGCATGTGTAATAGAAAAAGGAATTCTAGGAATTTTTATCCCTTTCCAGTTACCCAGTGAATTTTGCCTCATAATTAATCTACTCAATCCCTCAGTCACTAAAATAAAAAGGAAAGGGGAAAGAGGGTCTCCTTGCCTTAACCCTTGAGAGGACTTAAAGAAATCAAATTGAGAACCATTAATCAAAACTAAAAAACTTGCATCAGAAATACAAGAAGAAATCCATTTGCACCATTTAGGAGAGATTCCAAATTTAAGGAGAACTTGGAACAAAAATTCCCAAGACACTCTATCATAAGCTTTAACATATCTAGCTTAACCAGCATAGCAGGAAGTTTATGTTGTTGAATTGAATGTAATACCTCATGAGCTACCAAAGCACCTTCTGATCTTTCCTTGCCTGGAACAAAACCTCCTTGTTCATCAGAGACAATTTTTTGAATAAGGGTAGCAAGTCTTAAGGTAATTGCTTTAGAAATGATTTTGTATAAAGTATTACAAAGTGAAATGGGTCTAAAATTAACATAAGAGGAAGGAGTAGCAACTTTAGGGATTAAAGCAATAAATGTAGAATTAATTTCTCTCAAAATAGTTCTATTTCTCTGGGCTTCTTCTACAGCCAACCAAATATCCTTGCCTACAGATTCCCAACATTTTTGAAAGAAAAGAGGAGTGAAACCATCTGGGCCAGGGGATTTGTCCAGATCTAGAGAGAAGACTATTTCCTTGATTTCATCTGATGTAAAATGCTTCGTCAACTCCAAGTTATCTTCTTGAGAAATCAGATTAGGAATATGATTTATAACTTCTGCAATAGTCAAATTGGAGGCCTTATTTGTTTCTCTAGAAAGAAGTTTCTGAAAAAAATTAGCTCCTTCTTTTTGAATGAGAATATCCTCTTATAAGATATTTCCCATAGAATCTTTTATTGAGAAAATAGAGTTTTTATGTCTTCTTACCATAGCCGAAACATGAAAAAAAAAAAATTTCGGTCTCCTTCCCTTAACCATGACTCCCTTGATTTCTATCTCAAAAAAATTTCTTCCCGGGCTAAAATTTCCTCTAAATTAGATTGAAGAATTTTTACATATTCAAAGGAAGCACTATCCATGCCCTTACTAATAATGGCTTCATTTAACTATTCTAGTTGAGATTGTAGTGCTACTTTTTGAGAAAAAATGTTACCAAAAGAAATTTTATTCCATTCCAAAAATTTTCCTTTTATAAAATTTGACCTTTCATTAACCCAAAACATGCGTGAACCTTTCACAAAAGGAGCATTCTTCCACCAAGATTCTAGTAAAGATAAAAAAAAATTATCTCGGAACCACATAGCTTGGAACTTAAAAGAAGACCTAAATTTCTTTCTACTCATGTTCACATCCAATTGAAGAGAAATAGGAAAATGATCAATAAGGGCCTGTGAAGTAAGATCTTGAATATGGGGGTTCACCAGATCATCTGGGAGTTGAATGTTAACAATTTCCGCAGAAACCCTACCATCAAGATTAGTACCATCATCACGATAATTATGATTAGCCTTAATTGATTTTTCCTTCCATACCTGTGGAAAACCATTTCCAGAATCTTCTTTTCCTGAAGCATTAGCTTGAATATTTGCATACTGCGGGTTTTGACCAATGAACCTTCCAAAAGAACCAAAATTACGAAAACCATAGGGGTCATAACGAACCGGGAAATTTCTCTGTCCAGGATTAGGAAAAGCTCCTTGAAACCCTAGGCCTTTGTTCTCTGGAAAAAATGAACATCTTCTTGCCCTAGAAGCTTCAAAAAACAAACTCTGTTGTGAGTGTAAGGGTCTTCTAGAGAAGACCTCATAATGTTGTCGCATTGTTGTCGTATTCTAGAGATTACATATTATTAAAACATATCCAATTTTATGTTATTCATATTTTAAATGAATGTTATTGCAATCTAGTTGGTCCTAATTTATAAAATGGATTAAAGGTGCTTTTTACAAATTGACAATGTGAATAAATCTTGGTTGGGGGTGATTTCCATACTGTCCTCCTAAAAACATAACAATTTCTTAGTGCCTACCTTCTAATTGGCAAAAGAGTCAGTCTTGCCAAAATATTGCAGTTTCTCAAAATGTAAGTGCCATGATAACAAAATAACGCATTTATTGGTCACAATGACTAATGGATGTACAATGAAAACATTAATTATGTAAATCTAATTAATTTGATAGCTCCCTTGAGAAACCATAAATCACTAACTATATAAAATGATAGATGTTTTGAATGGAAAATAAAAGAATTAGAAAAGAAAGAAAAAATAGGCATAGAACAAAATAGTGTGTTAAAATGTAGATTCCTATGAAATCACTTTATAAATAGTAATGGGAATTTGAAAAGAATAAAGAAATAGTAAAGATAAGAATAAAATCTAGAGAAGTGTCTCAGGAATCCAAGAGATGGAAGCAAAAGCCTACAAACAAATTTTATAAAAAAAGCATCTACAAACCATCTATAATTCATAAAATCAAAAAATTATGAACATGGATTTAGAAAATGATTATGATTATATTAAGAGTTGGAGAGGAAAAAAGCATCTACAAAACATCTATAATTCATAAAATTGAAAAGTGATGAACATGGATTTAGAAAATGATTATAATTATATTAAGAGTTGTAGAGGAAAGACAATTTGTTGCTTGACTAAGTTCTTCAATAGATAGTTACCTTGAAGAAAATTATTTATGAAATATTTAATCATATTCTGCAAACAAAGTTGATTATTTTTTAGTAGTTAAATAGTTAAATTAATTTGTATATGTTTTCTTATTTTTTAATACTTGTTGTCAATGATGTAAATGTTGTGTTGATTGATCAAGATTTTTTTATATATGTTTTTAAATTTTATGTACATTTATTCACATTTTATATGTCTCCATTCTACATGTAATGTATGCACACAATTTATAACTTGATAAATAAATTATGAACATTATTTACTATGTTTTGTTAATTATAATGGGTAGATTAAATGTATTTTATTTTTTAAATTTTAAATGTTTTAAGTTTTGTTGATTTAAATGTGTAGATTGAATGTATTGAATTTTTAAATTTTAAATGTTTTTAAATTAAATCAAATTTATATTTTATAAATTAAATGTATGCAATTTTATTTTGAAATAAAGATTTGCATAGACATGTACATTTCATTGATGATGGATGATTATGGTTCTAATAATTCCAATCCTAATATGATTTGTATGTGAATAGTCATGATGACTCAATAATGATTTGACACATTTGTATCATACGATCTATAATACACTAAACCTATCTAATAGAGATAGGTTGGTGGCTATCTGAGATCAGTTTAGCCATATGATAGAGATTGTCAAATCATATAACCCATATGATGATGCCAGTATTGAGGATTTTTATATATGACTTGTTACTAGTGTTACTGGGATTGTGAAATGGCTAGTAATTAATACGATCATTTCATTAAATATGGTTCATACAATGTTTCTACACTATACTAGATGAGATAGAGTTTGAGGCTATCATGTGACCAAGTGCACAAATCCTATTGTTGGACCACTTATATACCCTATGTGGTTGGCAACACAACATCAATGGCCACATAATGATGAGTTACCATTATATTTTTGTAAACAATTATATGCACATGTTCATTTAGATTTTGATGTTGATTACACATCTATCTCTACACATGCTAGATAGGGAAGAGGGAGGTTTTCTGATAAACCTTAATTCATACGTCCTCAGCTACCACAACCCATTGATAAGAGGGCATTAATCGGTCCCAACCTTTTGGTACTTCCCAAAAGGTTGAATCTAGTATAAACAGTTGAGCTGACAATTGCATCATCGAATCAAGTCATTTTTCAAAGTTTAGGTACTATTGCTAGTGAGGTTCACCACATGGTGTTTGATCATGTTAGTAGATACATGTTGCGCCCACACACCAACATTCCTTCATTTGATTCCAATTCCATGATTTATGATCCTTTCATCTGCACTTACATAGTTCCACCACGTGATGTGGCAAAAACTACTAGAGAAGGTGCACTTCATATATTGGGTACATGTCTCACACAAGATCTACTAGCTGCATTTGAGTTTATCAATTTAGAGTACGAGATCCCTCTTGACGATGTGGCCACACATGTTAGGCACCATGATCGTCAAGCTACACATGGCATAAGCAAAGATCATGTTTATCTAGGAGGTCAGTCTACATTGCCTTCACAGTACATTCCACCACAACATGATACTGTTAGTCCTTATTTTCCACCAAGACCATTCCATGGACTTTTAATAGATGATGTTGTGATGATCCTCAATTCATCTGATCTTTGTGGGATTGGGAGGGTCATCCATGGAGCTATATAGGTTGTTGATGACAAGGTATATATTACTCTTTGCATTTAATCTAGTGTAAATAAATGTTATAAATTATATATTGAAATTATAAAATTTAGTTTACATCATGTGTGTTGACTCTTAAAATCGGTCTTACATGAAGAACCAACTAGACTAGTTGGAATGACACTTTCTAGTAGACACTAGATGTAGTTGAGGGATGCAAAGTAAAGTATTTTATTATATAAAATTTGAACAAGTACTTGAGATTCCATATTTTTAAAAAATATATTTAATCATAGAGATAATTTTTAAGTTAAAGGATCTACATATGAGTCAGATATTTATAGATGGATGGGATCTACATAAGGTTCAAGACAAGGCTCAAGACAGGGCTGAAGACAGGGCTCAAGACATGATTTTAGTCCTGGGTTGAGTGAGGCCCATTCAGCCCATAGAAGGCACTCGTGATGTTGTTAGACTATTTGTTTGTTATTTAGGTAGTGCATTTATACATGCTTATGTTTGAACTAGACTTATTTATCTTATGTAGCACGTGACATGTCTTTATATCATACATACTTGCATTTACATGTTTAATTATATAGGTATGTAATGTTTTGTTTGTTATTTGTCATTTTGAATGTGATCTATATAGTATATGTAACATCTCCAACATTTCTTTATATATGATACATATTGACATTTAGATGTTTAGTTAGAGAGTTATGCTACGAGTTATGCTATATATATGTATATATATGTATATATATATATATGTCTATGTATATATGTATATATTAATGTCTATATATATATGTATATATATACATAGAAGGCACTCGTGATGTTGTTAGACTATTTGTTTGTTATTTAGGTAGTGCATCTATACATGCTTATGCTTGAACTAGACTTATTTATCTTATGTAGCACGTGACATGTCTTTATATCATACATACTTGCATTTACATGTTTAATTATATAGGTATGTAATGTTTTGTTTGTTATTTGTCATTTTGAATGTGATCTATATAGTATATGTAACATCTCCAGCATTTCTTTATATATGATACATATTGACATTTAGATGTTTAGTAAGAGAGTTATGCTACGAGTTATGCTATATATATGTATATATATATGCATGTATATATACATATATATATATAGACATTAATATATACATATATACATAGACATATATATATACATGTATATATATGTATGTATATATATGTATATGTAGATATATATATATATATATATACATATGTATATATACATATGTATATATATATACATATGTATATATACATATGTATATATACATACATATATATATATATATATATATATATATATATATATATATATTTGACATATATATATTGTTTATGTATGTTCCAATATGATTTATGATGCTTCAGAACAAAAATTATTGATTTAAAACTAATTTGACATGTACAATTTAAGAAAGTACTATAGATATTTCAAATTTAAATTTATCATTTATGCCAAAAATGAAACTTGAATATTGATCAATTTATTTCAATATTATCTATTAACATGTATATATATACACATTGTGCTTGTCATATATATCTTTTAATATATCTTTCAATATTTATTTCATTTTTGCCAAAAATGATATTTAAATTGACATAGTAAAAAATTAAATATCTTTTCATTAATTTCCTAATTGAATAATTTGTTGATTTGTAGTCATTTTAGTAAGAAAATAAGTCACTTTAAATTTAAATTTAGATTTGTTTACTTAGTATCCACTTTAGTAAGAAAATAAGTCTCCAAATTAGAGTCTTGAATCAAAGACTAAGCCCAGTGAGGTGTTATGAGATGAGAAGAAGAATTATGATTATTTTAAGAATCTAATATGTGAACATTTTGAATTAACTTATAATATTGAATTTTGAAGGATGATAAAGTATTAGACCTTTTGTTTTATCTTTTAATTTTTGAATAAGAATAGATTAAGGACTTCCAAAGATTATAAGATGACAAACATAATTGAAATTATTTGTTTATGAATTTAGTTGGACATTATTAGTTACAAGAGTTAAATTCTTCATTAATTACAATATTAATAGTCCAAGTCAAAATAAAATTTGTAACTTAAATAATCCTCCTTACATAACTTATAATTTCACAAAACAATTAGTATACAATTGAGATATTCAAACTAAATGTTTTAAGTGGTTAGTTTAATCAATATAAACACACCTTTGTATTTATTATCAATATGGGATACAACAAGATGCTGTAATTACAAGTGTAAGATATATGTATGTTAAAAACTAGACAGTAATTTACATGAATCTAAATTGAAAATTGACAAAATTTAAATTGTAACTCAAACTTTTCTTATCTAATTACATGTTTGTGCTTATATATTTTTATGATTTTGTAATATAAAACTAGTTACTCCCAAATTGGTTGATAATAAGAATAATAGCATAAATCCACATTCAAACTAAGAACATGAAAAATAACACACACATTAAAATAACAAAAGCATAAAATATCCACCAATTATGTTGGAACAATCCTCCCCAAATTGGTCCAATCCCCATTTTATGAATTGTAGTTTGTACCAATAGTGCTTCTTTTGGCTTTGTAGATTCTTCAATTTCTTTATAATACAAACCTACATATAATTAATTTTAGTGATAATCAATGTAACAACTTTATGAATTGTAAATTGCTGCAATTTTTCTTAAATTTGTTGCCATTATGCAACTATAGTATATAAAAAAGTATTTATAGTAAAATGACTTAATTATAATAAAAGCATGTACAAATCTCTAGAAATTGTAACCTTTTCACTACTATGAACATATTTAATACATTGATGTAAAACATACATGATAAATCTTGCTTGACATGTAAATCCTTACAAGGAATTGCTAATTAATACAACTAGTCTATGATGATCAAAGAGCTTCAATGAAAGCATGTACGAATTTCTATAAATTGTAACATATTCACTATTGTGAACATATTTAATACATTGATGCATGTAATTTACATACATTTAACTTAGCTCTTGGTACATATAATCTGGATCCTCTATATCCTTTATTATCTCGAAAATCTTTTCATGGTCTTCAATACTTAACTTCCATTTTGTTGGCTACGTCCTATTTTTTGAAAAGTTTCCAAATTTAATCGTGTTACTAGAGCTAAGTGACTATAATGTAGAACCTTTTTTCCTGGAAAGTAATCAACAAATATAATACCACTTTTATCTATCTTTATTTGTTGTTAATAAGTACCTTCAACAACAACTGATCTAGTGGTATACTCTTGTCCATCACCATCTATCACATATTCTATCGACTTGCATTTTGGTTGCATGCATCTGAATAGATAGTAATCTACACCTTGGGTATTATCAAGATCTACAATCACAACAAAGATATCTCCTACAAAAAATACACATATTTGAAAGTCGATTTTATTAAAATAATCAATATTCATGTAAATAACATTTACCTGCAATAACTAAATATAAAGGATCATGGAGATCTAAATTATCATTATCTTCATAAGGAGGCATTGAAACTAATTGTTTCATTTGCCATTCTGAAATATATCTATCAATAATATGTTGACATTGCAGAGCATTTGCATTGTTCTCAATGTAGTCAACACAAAAAGATGATTTTCCTCTCATTTGGATTGCAATTGGTTTGCCATGGCTAGTAGTCATCACTTGATGAAGTTTTCTAATACGAATAATTTTTTGAAAATTATAAGGATTTGAGTGCTTGATATCTACAATCATGGAAATTTCAATTTGTATTCAAAACATGTAGATGTACTAAACATAAATAAATGTAGATGCAAGAATTACAAGATTCATGTGCTCTACAAATACTAAAGTTTTTGATATGCTTTAAATACCTTTGACATCCAAAAAATAGCGTTTGGTACTTATTGAGCCACTTTTTCCTTCACAAGCCCCAAAATTAGTCTTACACCATTCAACAATTTCATTTGCACTACATATGATGTTACTGGCAATCTCATGTTGGTGAAGTGCACACTTCACACATGCACTAGCTCTGACATGCTCACCTTTTCCATGTCCACTTTCAAAAAATTCTCACACAAAATTTATGGTACATCTCGCATGTTGTTAGATTAATCAATTAAATGATTTTCCACATTTGAATTGTCCTATAAAGTAAACAAATGAGCATTAAAACCATTAGATTAAATAAATGTTGTGAATATATAAAATAAATTGTTTAAAATTTAGAAATAATTTACAAAATTTGAAAGTAAATAAATTCAACACTAACTGGCACATCCATCTAACCAAATCCAATGACTTGAAGCATGTATGCCACATTGTCTCAAATCATCAAAAAACATTCCAAAACAATGGGCTACCTATCTTATTTCATGACTAGTATCATCACTGATATAAAATTGAACCTCTTTGATAATATTTCGTTCATGTGAGCTACTTTGTACACCATCCACTTGAAACTCAGCATGTCTATAAAAAAACATGCACAAAGATTGCAACCTACTCTAAATGATAATATTCACTTTGAATCTCTGTTCGAGGACTAAATGTATAGTTCTTAGAAAATTCCACAACTAAAAGAATACAACCTTCTGGAAAATAATTCTTTGACTCACGACACTGATTTTCCTTCCATCTTGCACCATGACAATGTTGGATATGAGGATATATGAGACTATAAAATTTGTTCAAAAACTCACTCTAGTGAAATTCACTTTCTTTCAGAACACTTTTTTCAATTCATTTTTTGACCTGGTCATCTATTTCTCATATTCAAATCTCTTCCACATAATTTCCAATGAATGATCAATATTTTCAATTAGAGAAAACTTCTTCAAATCTCCACAGTTTACACAATTTTTTTTGATACAACACACATTAACTTCATTGGAACCCTCTATTTTTTTACATAAAATGGACTTCATAAATTGTGTTGTACCTACGTGGATGATAATATTTAGATGTCATTGCCATTAATTTTTTATATGATTAAAGGTGTAGATGAAATTCAACATGATTTCGCTAACAACAAGTTTCACGCACTTTATTTATGCGTACAAAACGTCGATGCAACTTTCCAAACACCTTTGAGATATCTTTACCTATGAAAATTATTGTTTGAATGCTTCAAAACATTTGCTCTATGTTGTATCTACAAAATGTATTAGATGAGGATACTTTTTACCATCTTCACCAATTACTTGTATAGTATCCCTTCTATTAGAGGCAACATGAGAGTGGTTGATCCAATATTCAATGACTTGTTTATTCACATCTTCTAGAATTCTATCTTTTAGAGGAACCCTAACAATATTTACCATATTATTTTCTATGTTTTCATCAAGCTTATTTCTCTTTAAAATATATCTGTGAATAGTTCTCCTCAATACATGTAGTAACTTTCCAATTGCTTTCACTTGTCTCATATGTGATAGTTTTTTACTTGAAATCACAGTCATCAATGCCCTACATTTTGCACTTAAATCACTTGTTCAAATTGTACTTTGAATAGAGTTCAATGCATCTTGCAAGTTTTTAACTATTATTTGTTTTTCTAGATTTTTTTTTCTCCCTATTATCAACCCCTAGCAACTCCAAAACAGGGGTCATTTTTTTCCCTAAATAACTTAGCACATAATTGTGCTCTTCCAATTAGAGATTTGTCTTCAAAAAAATTTATCCCAAATTATTTTAGAACGCAATTTTATTGTACTTTGATGTAAGATGTCCTTAGGTGAAATCTTACTGAAAAGAACATCTTCATCTAAATCGACTAGAGTTTCCATATCGTTTAAATAAGTTGTGTCTTTAGTGTTGTAAAATGTGTCTTGCATTTTACACTTAGTTTAGCTCCTGCTGGGACCTATTTTGTTGCCTTTGTTAATCAAGACCCATTTTAACACATTTTTGAGCTCTAAACAATGGAAATTTTGATCCTGATGAATAAACCCAATATAATCAACTTATGACTAGACTAAGCCTTCTAAATTAGACACTTTTTAGAATCTATGGGCTAAAGGTCTAGGGCATCCAAGTGCATTGGTCCCACTTGGGAATTTAAGCCCCACTTTGTGGTATCGGCTTAAGACACTTCTATAGTTTGTATTTGTTAGCCTAATGAAGTTTTATTTGTTGTGCGTGAGATGGAATCCATATTTAAATGAGTTTTGTAGTTTATTTTTTACACTAGATGACCACTATCTTATGAGAAGAAATTATCTTGCGATATTGTGTTTGGTGCCAAAGTATTCTTCATGCTTGGAGTGTTATATACTTGTAAATTCTATTGAAGTTTGGTTGTAGGATTTGAAGGAAGTTTGAAACCCTCTTTATCACTCTCCTTTCTTCATGTAGGATCTTCATCAACTAAGGTCATATATCTTGTCTTTATCATCATCATTATCATTCATTATTCATCATATTGTTCCAGATCTGGCCTCTACCCTCCTAGGGCATGCACTCTTGGATATAATCATCACTGTAGTGGAGGTGGGAACACCAACATAGGGTTTGATTAAGATAAACACTTAAACACAACATAATTGTTTCATCTTTTTATGTGTGCAGGTCAGAGGAACAAGTTTTGGGAGCTAATATTTGGGAAGAAGGCACAACAGATATGTGCAGGTCTGGTGATATCAGAGTTTCTTCTAAAGTTGATAAAATGCCTAGGTCACCTAAGAACCCTAATTCTAGGCATTTCTACTACAAAATCTAGGATTTGAATCCTTCTCTAAACTTTGTTGTACTTGTTGATTACTGAGATTCATTTCTAATAATCAGTTATAGTTTGTTCATCATCATTTTAGGGGTTGATCATAGTCTTAGCTTTCTTGATTGACTTTTGGTGAACTTGATTGATCCTTCTATATATAATAAAAGGATAGAACCCCTATAGTTTGGCTCTCCTTCTTAGGTAGAATCAAAGCTTGATTTGTGCCCCAATGTTTTGTTGAAGAGGGTTTGACCTAGTTTAACTCTTTAGGCTAGATCATGCTTTTCTACACCACGTTTTGGTGAAACCATCATTTATTGCACTCTTTGCATCCTTCTCCTTTCATATCTAAGTTTATTTCTACTCTAAACCTGATTGTGAGTGAGTTCTTTAATAAGTTTACATTCATACTTAGTTAAATTTTGCATAATTTCAAACTACCATTTGTTAAAACCTTGCATTGATAAAAAAAATCTTGCTAGTTTTGACCCTAGGGTTTATATATTTGAAGGATTCTTAGATCTTGTTGTATTGATTGGAGAATTTTCATTTTCACTACTTTTCATTAATTTTTGTTCAAAAACTCTTTTGAATCCTTACATTTGAAAATTGAAGAAGAAAATTTTGCATTCTAGACGTGAAAATTGCATAGTTATCACTTTGTTACATTTGGAAAATATATATCATCATAAAACCATCTCATTTTCTGATTTTTGCAGTATATTTGATTGAATTTCAGTAGTTTATCATTTCATATTATTGCATAGTGAATTTGGATCATCTTTATTACTAGAAATTGTTGAAAAAATTGCATTTGGTAAAACCTAGTCAATATTGTTTTCTAGGGTTTATGAAAGATAGTTTGATTTCCGATCTTGTTGTTGTCCTTTGCATGCTAAATATGATTTGGCATTGTTATACAAAATTTCATTTGTCATATTGCATTGAAAATTTAAAATAGGAACAATGTTTGAATTGTTGTATTTTGGAAAGAGCATTGAAATTTGTGTTTACATTTAGCATTAGCATTATTGATATTTAAGTGGATTTGAGTAGAATTAGATTTTACTAAGGGTATATTATTGATTCACTTAAGAAAAAACTCAAATCTTTCTTTGGCTTGATCATTCATCTCTTCTATTGGTGCATCTTGTGTGTTGCTAAAGCTTGTATGAGCTTTGTGACTCGGTGCCCTGATTCCAAACTTCTTGTGAGAAGAAGTTGGCAAATTATGGGTTCGAATGCTATGCATAATGATGATACCAATACATTGAAGCCTCAAATTGCTAGCCTCATCACACAAGAAGATCCATCAATTACTCCTATAATTCCTACTTCACGCCTTACTGAAGCATCAAACTTACATGAATCCATTAACATTGATGACCTTGTGGCTCATGTTCCTGAAGCACAAATTCAGAGATTAGACATAGAGTTGGTCAATTTCCAAAAATTTGTGTGTGCAAAATGCATAGCTAAGGAGGCCATCCCTATTATTAAGAGTCTATGAATTTTTTTTCTCCAAGGTCAAGAAGGATTGGAAGTCTTGGTGTAGCCTTGCTCATATCATGCATAACAATATTCTATCTACATCTAGTTGTGCTGAAATCATCACCAATGTCACTTCTCCTAATCAAATAGGGAGTCAAGTGTTTGCACCCATATTGGCATCCCTTATTCCTACGTATACTGCTACTATTCTCATTGCCACTACAAAACTGCATAATAATGCTACCACATGTGTTGGGTTATCCATTGGGAATCCCATTCACCATTATAGTTTTGTTCAATATAACTACACAAATTCCACACCTAATGTGACTCCACCTACATTTAAAACACCTATCACATTCCAAAAGGATACTCATACACCATCATCTAGTCCTTCATTCTAATCTCTATCTGATTCTGCTTTTGACCCTATCATAAACAAATTGTTGAAGAATATGACCTCCATACAACAACAATTGGTTAACATGAGTAATAGCCCACCTAAGACTAGTATGACAACACATCATCTCCATAGCCCTTTGTCCTATTCTATCCTAAGAACTCCTATGCATGGGAAATTTAAAACCCCTCCCTTTGAGAAATATAATGGGATGGGAGACCTTAACAACCATGTGGCAGCTTTTACCGCTATGTGTAGTGATTTCTTCTTTGAGGATGCGATCTTAACAAAACTCTTTCCCAGGTCACTCAAGGACATGACCTTGGATTGGTTTTACGTTCTACCTCCTAATTCTATAACTTCTTTCACACAATTAGTTAGCAAGTTCCTTGAGTATTTTCAAGTGAACATTGGACCTCAAGTCTCTTTAACGTACTTGGTTCATAGAAAACAAGGAATGAAAGAGAAAATAATAGATTTCATGGGCCATTAGCAAGCCCTCTTTTCACAAATCGAATATTCTATTCCAAATGTTGATGTGCAAAGAATCTTTCTAGGAAACTTACAACCCCATATCTGTTATAACATATTGTTGATGTTGTTATGTTTGCACAACCCTTCATGATTATCAACTCTTAATTAGTTAGTATGAGCATAATCCCTCATCAAATCCAGTTGGTCAAATAGAGACATCTCATAATCATTCTTTCAAAAGACAAAACATAAAACTCATCAAGATAAATAAAATTTCAATGAATAACATTAGAAAACATGTGGTGGAAATGTCATCTCCTACTTCTACCCCTTATAAGATGAAACCAAAAACAAGAAACTTCACACTGTTATTAGAACCTCTTTATGCTATCATGATGCAACTTTTACAAAATAATGTCATGAAGCTTGCACCTGTGATAGACACATGAAACTAAAAACTAAATTTTGTGATAACTCCTTGCCAGGTGCTTGGAATCTCATGAAAATTTACAAACATGTATAATTCAACACTCTAAAAACCCCCACCAAGTCATTTGATCCCAAGTGCCATAGAATTCCATATTTTGCATTTTCATTAAACTGCCAGTATAAGTCAGAAAACATTAAAATCTTCAAAATGTTAAGGTATTTTCTCAAGAAACCTTCATGTATAATTCCAGGATGGAATCAACAATCTTCTTGTTGAACTATTTGTCATGAGACTTCACCAAGATCCTGGAACATATGTTTTACAGAAACTGACTTCAAGCAATAGTGCCAAAATACCTCATTAACTATGCCAAACACACATAGTGCCAAGAAAATCTATAGAAGGCCAAACATAATAAAATTAAAGCAAGCCAAAAATGAAATAAACAACTGAAGTCTTTTTGGGTGATGTGGGATAGCCCATTCACCCGAATGCTCCTGCATCATATAGTAACCTTCCAACTTCTAGAAACTCTATTGTAACCATCATGCAATATATTGGAAGGAATTACAATAGTCACCTAAGCCTTTTGGGCGACTCTTGAGCTTCCTTCCTAAGTATCTCTATCATTCTAGATTACAAAAAATTGAATTTTAATACAACCAACAATACTTTCCTTGGCTCCTTGGCTTCTTGGGAAATATTTCATAAATAACACCTTAATGAACTTGATAGAAAATTTATACAAAATTATTATTATATTGCAAGTACATTTACATCTACCAGCAAATAAGGCATTCATTTTTATGGCCCGCCCTTTGGGGTTATGTAAACTTGTATTTGTTGTTTTTATAAAATCTTCTCTCTATTTGAATCTTTTTATGTTATTCTATTAGTTGTTGATATCATTATTGTTGGAATTTTTCATTGATGTTATAGGTATATCTTTTAATATCCTTATCACATAGAGCATCTTCTTCTAGAGAAAAACTATCTCAGATCTACAAAATTATTTTGGAATGATTTGATGTTTATGTCTAGTCAAGATCAAAGAGATCCCTATATCATACCATCATCATGACATCATTTGGTTTATCCTTTGCAATAGAGGTTGTTTTTAGAAGATAAGGATCACATTTCAATTGATGGCATATTTGAAAATTTGAAGACTTAAATCCTAAAGTCCTAAAACCCTAAGGACCTCCTAAAACCTTAAGAACCTAAAAGCAATGTTGCTTTTGTGACGGGCTCCTTTATATTCTAATTTGACGGTGACTTGTTATCATTGGTCACTTGTCACTTAAGGGACAACTTAAGCCTTTGCCACCATTTGGTATCCGGCCCATCAACCTAGCCAGAACTAGTTCTTCCCTTCACCATTCTATGTAAAGGCATGAAGACTTAAATCAGTGGCTCTTGTTTAATCTCTTAGTGGCATGAAACATATTATCCATGATGGATATTTAAACCTTAATGGTTACCTCCCCAAGTCTGGTCCTTGACAGGAAGTTACCCATCTTATTCATTTAACAACAGTTTGAGTAGCTTTGTTAACGACTTTCTCATTTGATGGTTTGATAGTTTCAAAACTAAATATAGCTTTGTGTCTCAGTGATTTGTGTGATTGAGTGAGATTATAAATTAAGCATTTTTCTATGTTGTGTTGTTGATGGAATTTTGATGAAATATTCTCTAACTAGTTTGTAAAATAAAAGTGTTATTGATGTATGCATATAGACAAAAGGGAGTAGAGTGGTGAGTCAGTAATTATATTTCCATAAGTTGCATTTGGGTCCTTAATGACATTGTTAATAGAGTAGTACTCTGTATATTTGCGTTCATTTGTGATTGGAGTTGGTGCTCCTAATATGACAAGGAGTTGGTGCTCCTAAACAAATTGTAATTAGTGAGATTTTTTGAGTGAGAGCCAGTAATGATTTTCTTGTGAAGTTGGATTGGTTAACCAAACCCAACTAACATTTCACTTAGTGGTTTTTTCCTTATTAGGATTTTCCACATACATACATGTGTCATGGTGTAATTTGTATGATCCTATCATTCTCTAAGTACTTTGGTATAATTGAATTAATTACGTATTAGATTATTGAATGAGCTAGTTTTATTTTACCACTAATTTACCCCCCTCTCAGTGGTCTAGTGTATTCCAACAATTGGTATCAGAGTAGTAGGTTCCTTATAGAAGTTTAATAAACTTAGCTTGACCTTGGTAGTGGAATACTATGGCTAAATAGGAAGGATCTTCTACTACTAGAGCACCTCTCTTTGATAGCACAAAATTTTCTTTTTGGTGTATTAGGATGGAGTCTTACTTATCCTCTTTAGGATTTGATGTCTGGACTGCAGCAGAAAATTGGTATATTGTACCTTCTCAACCACCTACTCCTGTAGATGAAAAAAACCTTATGAATACAATGCCAAGGCCAAGAATGCCATTCTTTGTGGTATTTCAAATGAAATCCTAGTTAAGGTTATGTATTGTAAAACTGCAAAGGAAGTCTGGGATAAATTAGTTAGCATTTATCAAGGTGATGTCAAAATTAAAGAAGCTAAGTTGCAAAATTTTAGAGAAATATTTGAAGGATTAAAAATGAATGAAGAAAAGAAGATTGAAGATTATATTCTAAGGGTAGATAAGATAGTTAATGCCATTAGGGGTCTTGGAGATGAGATGAAAGATTCAGTAGTGGTCAAAAAGGTCTTAAGATCATTGCCTTCTAGATATGATTATAAGGTGTCTACAGTTGAAGAGGCAAGAGACTTGACCAAACTTTATTTAGATGAGTAACATGGTACATTCATTGCCTATGAAATGAGAAGACACAATGAAGAATCCACAAATAGAGAAGCTACTTTTAAGACTATGAAGAAGTTCAAGTAAACAAATTCTAGTTCTGATGACATAGATGTAAAAGAATCAAGCTTTGTTATAAATTTAAAGAAGAGATTACAGAAGTATAAAGGAAAACTGATGCAGGAGCATCCTAGGTTATAGAGCAATCTTGCATCAACCTAAAACATTTGCATTCTTTCTTTTCTTTCATTTTTAGTTCAATTCAGTCAGTGCAGTTTTTGGCATTTTGTACAATTTTTCACCACATATTTATATCAGAACATGTGGAGTAGGACTTAGCATCTACACATCATCATGTACATCATATCAAAATATTAAGTCATTTGGATTTGTATGCTAAAAGTTATCGCTATCATAAGATCATCAATTTTGTCAAAACAGAGCATATTGTTACATCAGAAAATGTCCCCTTGGGGACTCTTCCCTCTTAAGGTTTAGGTCCTAGGTCTTGTTTATGTATTTAGAGCATCTTTCATGTTAATATGACTTCTTGATGAGAAAACCATGAAGTTCCATGGCAATTTGGACTCGAGGGATGCACATATGACAAACCCTGCCTAAAATAGGGGGGTGGACTTGGGCACCTTCTCCCTAGTCCTACCCTATTTTAGGTCAGGCCTAAATTTTAAGTGTCATTTTATGACCATTATTTAGGTCCTATGTCGACACGATAAGTTTCAATTATGAAATTCTTGGCAGGAATGTTTGTAGTTGCTTATATAAGCATTTTTGGGCATTCATTTGTAAACTAGATTATTACTAGATGATTATTGAAAACTTGTGGCTTATGTGAAGGTGATTCAAGGCATTCATTATGTGTTGTAAAATAGAGAATTATTTTTGTGTTTGTGTTTGCATATTTGGGAATTCATCTCCTCATGGCATGAAGAGCTTCTTCCTTCCATGAGATCTTCACTACGAGGTGATATCATTTGTGTTTTCAATCATTTATCATTTGGATTTTGCCTTTATCCCATAGGGATGTGCACTCTTTATCTAATAATGGTGTTTGGAAGACTTGAATGTCTCTCTAGGGCTTAACTAAGGAAAGCCTCTAAACACCACAACCCCCAACCCACTCCTTGTGATTATAGGTTATAGGTGTCACATCTAGAAGAAGTGGAGTTACAGGGAAGGTCAACAAGCATCAAGGATTCAGGATTTAAAAAGAAGCAGGACTCTGGAACCTTTTTAGACTCAGGCGCTAGTCCCTGTGTCCTCTACAGTTGAATTCATGAAAATAGAAGTTATAGCACACATATCAGTGTGGGAAGGAGATTAAAATCCTATAAAGAAACTAGCACCTTGGACGTGGGTGCCCACTCATTATTCCTTGACTTTTTCACTTCCTAAACTTTAAAAACTGGTACGAATTTGATTATCATTTAGTATCTGTGTGTGCAGGCATTTTCTGTAATTTGTTAGTTTACTTCCAAATGTACATAATTAGGGTTTTAAGCATAATTGGAAATAATTAAACAACAAATCTACATAATTCCAATCTTCCCTACATTCCAAGTGACTGAAGATCTGATAGTATATTCCTACTTGACCTAAAGTCCTTGAATGTTTAAGGTTAAAGGAGGATACACATCAAAAACCTTCTATCCAAATTTTACCCTAAACATTTTGGTGAACCAGTGTTTTTAATGAAACTTGCACCTTGATGAGTATTTCTATTCAGATTTTTATTGATTTCATTCATTCATATCATTTCTCATCTTATTGCATTTAGAAAATTACAAAAAAAATGAAAAAATTGAAACAAATTGCATTCTAGGGTTGGCATTTTCATATAATTTTCATCAATTAGTTTAAATTTCATTAAATTTATGATTTTTGCATCAGATCTGAGATAAATTAAAAAAATTACAAAATTAAAATCACTTGCATTGCATTTTCATTATAAAATTGCTAGGGTTTTGTTGGAAATTTTGAATTTTTCATATAACCTAGTAAATTCAAAAACTAGGGTTTGTAGATAAAATCTTGTTTCATATTTTTCTACTGATATTAGGACACTCATTAAAATTTAAATTTAGCTTTAGTGTTTCATTTTAGTGTAAATTTGCATTTTTACATAGAAAATTTCAACAAAAAACTAGCATATTTCATTGATTTTTCATTAGATTTGCACTTGCATTTTGTATTGTAGGGTTTGAAAATTATTTTCAGATCTGAGTGGAGTTAATTTTAATCATAAATCATATTACAAAACATTCATGTAGCATTTTTCAATCATTTGGATTAAAATCTCATGCCTAGGGTTTGAAACCTTGATTTTTTACTAGATTTCGCCTTATCGACTCTCTAGATTCGCACCATAGGCATGTTGTAAAGGATTTTTATGAAATAATTGGGTTTATCAGGTTTATTATATTCTTCCCCTCCTAAAATTCTTTACAACTCCTTTTTATCGGGCTCTCACAGCGAAAATGTGGTGAAAAATTGCATATTTTAGCTATATTTGCCCTAGAGTTTAACCTAGATTTACACTCCTAGCGTGTTGTGATGAATATTATGGCTTTAGGTGACTTATATTACTTATATAATATTTTTTACCTCCTAAAATTCTTTACAACACCCCTTTTAGTGGGTCTTTCCATTCAAAAGTTTTGAGAAATAACATATTTCATAGCATTTTCACTAGGTTTTGAGTTGTCATCATTCTAGATTTGCATCAAAAGTGTTTTGTGAATGATATTATTGCTTTATGAGATTTATATCAGACATATTAGTAACTTCCCCTGATCAATTTCCTTACAACACCTTTTCTTTCACTTATTTGCACTGAAAAAAGCTAAAAAAATCAAGCATTTTAGGCCACTTTTGCATATAGTTTTGCATTTACTTTTTGTATCCATATAACAAATTATTCAAATATGATCTTGCATAAACTTTAAATAAAACATTTTACATCATCTGATCATCCTATTTGAAATCTTGCATTATCTTACAATCACATTGTGTGTCTCAACATAAAAACTTGAATGCACCTCCTTTGAAGAAACTTGCAAATTTACCTTGTTGTGATTGCATTACTTCACTTTTTACACTTGGGTTTGTTGTGGATCTTGTGTGTGTCCTTTATAACCTCCTTTATCCCTCAAACAATTTTTTAAAAGTTGAACTTATCTCACATGTAAGGTACCTTTGAGCTCTTTTAAGTTAGCATCATGGATGTTTCTTTTTATTCATCTTTAGAAGATTTGTTTGCATACATCATGGACATTGATCATTTTTCAAAATTTACTCATGAATATCCTCAAGTCCTCAAACAAATAGCATTTATATATGATGTTGATATTTCTATGTGTTCCGCATATGAAATCCTTTGCTATATTTCTGATTTTGATAGTTTCACAAGTCTCATGGGAATATATCCTTGGATATCAAATGCTCTCACTAAATTCATGATTAATAATATATATACTAGTGATGACCTCAAGATTTTATATGAAGCATTAGATGACTTTATGGAACATGCCACTACAACAAGTATTTCTAAAACATGTGATGATAACTTTGGTTTACCTTATGATCCCTCTCCCAAAGTTGTTCCTCCTTATGAGGACAGTTCGATGCAAGAGGGTGATTTCATTGACACATCTCTTAACATCATACAACCATCTGTTTCTTCCAATGCTCTCTTTGGACAAGAAGAAGCATTAGTGAATGAAGAGATCCAACCACTTTATTGCAATGTTCTCTCTAGCCAAGATGAAACATTGGTGAATAAAGAAGACTCTCCAACCAAGAACATTCCATGTATAGATAATGATCATTCATTTAACAAATATCAAAATCCTACTATAGTGCATGAAACCTCTATGGATCATCCTACCAACCTTCTTCCTCTAGTTGACTATTCACACACCTTGAATATCACTAAGGAAGACAAGGCTCTTAATCTTCCTCCTTTGATTGAATATTCAAGTCATTTGGACATCACTAAGGATTTAAAAACATTGACTACCCCTCCTCACAACACCTCACCTTCCCTTCATTCCTATGCTCTCTCTCCAAAAGATGTAGTACTAGTGAATGAAGCAAGGTCTCTCGCATTAAAACCCTTAGGAATGGATGTTAAGATCACTAAAAACAAATCACTCCTTCCACCTTCTAACAGGATAGTGAATAAGTGTACTAATGAACTTCAACAATAAAATATTCCTCCTAATGTTGAATCAAACCAAGAAGAGTTTAGGAATGAACAAAAGAATAATGACAAAAGTTGGGCTATGGTACCTTACATACCTCTTCCCTCTAGTATTAGAGATTGGAAAAAGTATTATATGATTGTTGATGACGTCTAGCATGAATCTCCCTCCCAGGTAAGTATTTCTAACCCTTTATCTCTTGCAATGTGTTTCCCTTCTGATGTGTTATGTGTTGTTCAGGCCTCCTGGGATAACCCTTGATTCTCTTGTAAGGTCCAAGATACTAGGAGACTACCTCTGTTGTGACCCTTCTTCTATTTATATCATCATTCTTCTATATTTCTTCTTCTCTATTTTCACTATTGTGTGTTGTGTCTTACAGAGATAGAGTTGTGGATGGTGACTTGGGGGCACCCTCCTACGTGACTGTCCCTAAGGAACTTGTTTCTCCTCTCTCGATTTATTGTTTCCCTTCCTATAGTGTTTCTATCTAGTGGGTGGATGACGAAAAACATATTATATTGATGCGAACCTAGCGTCCCTTTAGCGAGAAATAAAAAATTAGACTTAGTTACTATATGACGATGGGGTTTATATATATTATCTAACGCTTGGCTAGTAGAATCAGTTCACGCACTTTGTTATGTGATCTTGAGTATGTCTTATCTGATTTACAAACCATAACAATATTGTTGCTCCATGCACTTTGTTTGTCTTTAAATCTCACCTTGGTGACGCTCAGTTTTGAGATTTTCATAGTATAGCCCCACGGTTATACTTGATCTTTGAATTCATAGTATAATCTTGGCTTTTTGTGTGATTGATCATATGCATTGATGTTGTTTATCATGATTATATGGACACTAACACTCTTCTTGCAGGGATGTGTTTGTGGGAACATTTGGTGATGATAAAGTACATTTCACCTTTGGGAGGCATGGGCTTTGCAAGAGCTCATGTTCCCTTGTGTGTTTTCTTCCTACCTTAACATGCTTGATATCAATACCTGATATCAACCACCTTAAGATGGGGACATATATAAGGTAAGTTGTTTGTTCTAGATGTTAGCAATGTGCTTGTTCTCAAGTGCAGTCTTAAAGACTGGTAGCAATGAGTCCCTCCTACACTCTAAGATTTGTTTGAAATCAACATACAATCATTTAAGCCCTCTAAGGAGGCGGGATATTGCATCCTTTTCTTAAGCCCTCATCATGAGGTGGGGATGGTGTATTTCTCATGGAGAGTGCACATACTCTCATTTTCATAAGTCCTCATCACGAGACGGGGAGTAATTCTGTGAATAACTCAACCCTTAAATGTGTCTTTGACGATTGTTGTGGTGAATCCCAATCATTAGTGTGTACCAATAATGTGCCTGAGATGGTGTTGAACCTAGAAATAGGAACACTCCATCAATTTTTTGCCATGTTTTCTTCATGTTTTCCAAGTGTGTGTGTATTGCGTGTTTGTTCCCAAGCATAGTTTAAAGACAAGTGGCGATGAGTTCCTCCTATGCTTTGTGATTTGTATGGCATTCTTTCTTTGTTTGGCATTTATTGTTTATGTGTTGCCCCATATGTAGTCTAAATACCAAAGGTGATGAGTCCCTCCTACATTATGGGTGGTGTGTTTACTTTCTTGTACTTGCATCTGCATTTCATATATGAAAATGAAAAAGAAAAAGAAAACTATTACTATCTTCAATGTTGTCTTCTCCATGTTTTGCATGACTGTAACTGTCTTCTCCATGTTTTGCATGCATGTTACTGTCTTCTATGTGATTGGCGTGTCTTCTCCATGCTTGGTGTGTTTCCTGTGTTTGTTGACCATAATTTAATGCATATATTGGCCTTACATTTATACATACATTAAAGTGGCAGCTAAATGTTACGTCAAAAAATGTCCCCTTGGGGGATTTTCCCTCTTAAGTTTTAGCTCTTGGGTCTTGTTTATGCATTTAGAGCATCTTTCATGTTAATCTAATTTCCCGATGGGAAAACCCTAAAGTTCCATGGCAATTTGGACTCAGGGGATGCACCTATGACAAATTCTTGGCAGGAATATTTGTAGTTGCATATAGAAGAATGTTTAGTACTTCATTTGTAAACTAGATGATTACTAGATGATTATTGTGAACTTGTGGCTTATGTCAAGGTGATTCACGGCATTCATTGTGTGTTGTAGAGTAGAGCATTGTTTTTGTGTTTGTGTTTTGTAGATTTGAGGATTCATCTCCTCATGGCATGAAGAGTTTCTTCCTTCCATGAGATCTTCACTATAGGGTGATATCATTTGTGTTTTCAATTATTTATCATTTGGATTTTGCCTCTATCCCGTAGAGATACACAATCTTTATCTGATAACGGTGTTTGGAAGACTTGAATGTCTCTTTGGGGCTTCACTGAGGCAAGCCTCTAAACACAACAACCCCCAACCCACTCCTTCTAATTGCAAGTTACAGGTGTCACTTTTGGAAGAAGTGGAGTTTTAGGGAAGGTCAACAGGCATCAAGGATTTGGGATCTAAAAAGAAGTAGGACTCTAGAGCTTTTCATGGACTTGGGTGCTAGTGCATGTGTCCTCCGCAGTTGAATTCCTAAAAATAGAAGTTACAGTGTAGAATAGTGTCCGAAGGAGATCACAATCCTAAAAAGAAATTGGCACCTTAGACTCAAGCACCCACTCATTAGTCCCCGATGGTTCCACTTCTCAAACTTCAAAAATTGGTATGAATTTGATTATCATTTAGTATCTTTGTGTGCAGGCATTTTCTGTAATTTGTCCATTTGCTTTAGAATTTGCATAATTAGGGTTTTAAGCACAATTGCATATAATTAAACAATAAATCTACACAATTCCAATCTTCCCTACATTCCAAGTGACTGAAGGCCTGATATAGATTCCTACTTGACCTAAAGTCCTTGAATATTTAAGGTGAAAGTAGGATACACATCAAAAACCTTCTATCCAAATTTTACCCTTAACATATACGAATAGTCAATTAAAGGAGAAGGTTTATAGAGTAGTTCCCTGACTTGCAGAGATAAATGAAAAATCATACATGACACATATGGATTAGATAGAGCTTTCTTGAAGTCCTCACCAGGTTTCATCCATTTGCAGAGTAAAACCAGATGTTTAAGGATGACCTGCTTGTTTCTACATGTTACATCCTTCTTTGGAGTTTGTAACCTTCTGTGGCCAATGCAGAGGATTTCTTGATCTTGGAGATGATATATATAGATATCTTAGAGCAATTAGGAAGCAAGTTAATCAATAAGTAGTTCTCAAGTTATGTCGATTTGATATTTGGATTCTTTTCAGGAAGGCACTTCAATGCCATATCTTGCATATTTGTTGTAACCCAGAAAACAAGCATGTGAGCCCTTTGATTGTAGCCCACATGTTTCTAGCATTTGAGCATTGTAATTGTTTGATATTATGAATATATGCATCTTCCATTGCATTCTACAATTGAGTTATTTCTGTTGTGTTTACTCTAGCTGCATGGTTTGGACAGTTCATTATGTGAACCCTTTGACTGTGACTGCACCAAGTGGTATTAGAGCAAAGTACTGAATACCTTGGAGAAATGAAGGCATTCCATAAGGTCTTATTTTGAATAGATCACAGACCTAAGGAAGTCTACTTGTTTTTTTCAATAGAGCACATAGAGAGCTAATTATGAGGCAGTTGCTACCATATAGTCAGATCACCAAATTGAGGTAGTTTCACCAGATCCTAGAAGGAGATGCCACCAAGGAGGATGCCTACTATGGCTAGTGTTGCTAGAAGAATGGAATAAATGATGGAGATGATGAGAACAATGAAAGTTATATTGGATGCTATAGAAGAAGGTTGAAGAAGAGGACTAAACCCTAGACATGATAATAAAAGTGATGATGAAGAATTTCAATCTGTAGATCAAAATAAAGAAGCCCTGGAAGAAGAAGAATCAGATCAGGTGAAGATGTTGAAAGCTATTTCTAAGATTGGTAAGAGATCCAAATTAGATGTACCAAATTATACTAGAAATTTAAATCTGGAGGAATTGATTAGTTAGATAAATAACTTGGAGGAATACTTTGAATATGAAGAAATTGAAGATATGGAGAAAGTAAGATTTGCAAAAGATAAATTGAAAGGATATGCTACTATTTGGTGGAAATAAGTTTAGTTGGATAGTAATAGGAGAGGAAAATAAAAGATCATAAAATGGGATAGAATGGTGACAAATTTGAAGAATCAGTTTATACCTATTGACTATGAGTTGAAACTGTTGAAAAGATTGCAAAAACTAAGGCAAAAGGAGAAATCTATGAAGGTGTATACTAAGGAATTTCATAAGATGATTATAAGGATTGGACATATTGAATAAAGAAAGGAGAAGTGGCAAGATACATAAATGGATTGAGGATCAATATTCAAGAAGAACTTAGTCTGGTAAGGATGACAACAATAGAAGAAGCATATCAATTTGGATTGAAAGTTGAAGACAAGTTGAATAACAAGCATGAGAAAAGACAGAGAGGTAGAGGAGGTAAATTTCAAAAAGGAAGAACATATTCTAGAGGAGAAAGGTTGTATGTAGAGTAGAAAAAAGAAAGTATCCCATACTAGAAGGAGGAAAAGGATAACAATTCATACTAGAGAGATGACAAAAATTTCTATCGTAGAGGGAATCATAATTCTTACTTTAATGAAGGATATAAGAGAGATGAAAGAGGATTTGATAAGAGAACATTTAGAGGAACCTATTTTAAGTGTGGAGGTGAAGGACATAGAGCATTTGAATGTCATTAGGGAAGTACATGCAAGAAGACAAAGAATAGTGTAAGAGCAACTTATGTGGAGGAAGAACCTGTTGGATCACCTAGTTTAGTTGGAAAACTAGAGAAAGGAGAATCATTAGTCATGAGGAGGGTACTATTTCAAGTAGAGACAATTGAGGAACCACCACAGAGGAAAAGTTTGTTCTAGACCATATATAAATTAGGAGGAAAATGTTGTAAAATGATCATTAATAGTGGTAGTACTCATAATTTAGTTTCAGAGGAGATGGTGACTAAGTTGAACCTAGAGAGATTGAAACATCATAAACCCTGCAAGATAACATGGATTTAGGATGAACATTTGAGATACTGGTGAGTGAATAATGTTTTGTGAAATTTCATTAAGATCATATAACTAGTGTATTTATATTTTAAAAAATATATCTAAAGTACGCCGAGGGATATCTCTTTTCCATAGTTTATTTGAAAAAGAAATTTGAGAAAAAAAAAGAAAGAAATTGAAAAAATGAAAAATAAAAACTAAAAAAGAAATTAGAAAAAATAAAAAATAAGAAACAAAAAAGAAATTGAAAATAAGAAAATCGCAAAAACTATCCAACCAAAAAATAACATAGAAAAACTAAAAATAAAAATAAAAACCCAAAAAGAAATTGGAAAAAATAAAAACTAAAAACTAAAAAAGAAATTGGAAATCTAAAAAAAAAAAAAACTAAAAATCAAAAAAGAAATTGAAAATAAGAAAATCACAAAAACTATTGAACAAAAAATAAATTAGAACCAATGATCTTCAAATGAAAATAAGTTTCCTTTCTGGAGTTTTAATTTTTTTTTCCATAAATTTATGCAGAAAAAATGAGTGCTCTCATCCCCACCCTGATGTGACTATAGAATGCCTCTCGATGTAATGATGAAGTATTGTGTGATATTATGTCAATGGATGTATGTCATATATTGTTGGGTAGACCATGGCAGTGTGATATAAGAGCTATACATGATGGGAGAAAGAATACTTATACCATAACATCAAATGGGAAGAAACATATCTTGATATCTTTAGAAGATGAACCTAAAAGTGAAGTATGTGGGAATGCTAGAATCTATTTGGTTGATGGAAGGAAACTTTTGGATGAATTGAGACATGAGAATATGTGTTTTTCTTTGATTCCTAAGAAGTGTGGAACCCTAAGTGCAGTGACTGAAGAATCACAACTAAAAGAGATAACTAAATTATTAACAGAGTATGAAGACATCATATTATATAATGTGCCTGAAGGATTGCCACCAATCAAAAAAATTAGTCATCATATGGACCTTATACTTAGAGCTAGTTTATCTAACAAAGTAGCACATCGAATGACACTAGCAGAGAATGTAGAGCTGAATAGACAGATATACGAACTATTGAAGAAATGATTGATCCGAGAAAGTTTAATCCCATGTGCAGTACCTGCAGTACTAGTACCGAAGAAAGATGGAGAATGGAGAATGTGTACATACTCTAGAGAAATCAATAAGATTACTTTTCAGTATAGATTTCCATTTCCAAGGATGGATGACATTATGGATTGTTTGAACTTGGAAAAAAATAGTTCACAAAGATAGACTTGAAGAGTGGATACCATCAAATCAAGATCAGAGAAGGAGATGAATTGAAGATTGCATTTAAGACAAATGAGGGATTGTATGAATGGTTAGTGATGCATTTTGGATTGACTAATGCACTAAGTAATTTCATGAGGTTGATGAATGAGGTTTTGAAGAAATTATTGGGTAAGTTTGTCATTGTATACTTGGATGATATTCTAATTTTAGTAAGACAAAATAAGATCATTTGTCGCACATTAGACAAGTATTGCAGAGGTTAAGAGAAGAGAAGTTGCTGACAAACATCAAGAGATGTAGTTTCATGAAGGAAGAATTGGTATATTTGGGATTTGTGATTTTTGAGAGAGGATTGAAGATGGACCCTGAGAAGGTTAGAGCAATTGTTGAATGACCAACACTGGTCAACATTGGAGAGGTAAGATCTTTTTTTGGATTAGCAAGTTTCTACTGGAAGTTCATAAAAAAATTTAGTTCAGTATGCACACCAATGATAGAGACAATGAGAGGTGACAGAAAGGATTTCAAGTGGACATCATGAGCAGACAAAAGTTTTGAATTGTTGAAGCAGAAAGTGATAGAGCAACTAGTGTCAGCATTACCAAATTTTAACAAAGTATTTCAAGTAGATTGTGATGCTAGTGGAAATGCAATAGAAGTAGTGTTAAGTCAAGAAGGTAGACTAATAGCATATTTCAGTGAGAAGTTGAATGATTCTAGGAGAAGATATTTATTTTATGATTAGGAGTTCTATGCCATAATTCAAGCTTTGAAGAAGTGGAGACATTACTTGTTGCCTAAGGAATTTGTGTTGTACATGGATCAACAAGCTTTACAATATTTGAACAGTCAAGGAAAGATGAATTAGAGACATATGAGATGGAAAGAGTTCATGTAGAGTTACACATTTGTATTGAAGCATAGGAGTGGGAAGTCAAACAAAGTTGTAGATGCATTGAGAAAGACTTTGCTTACAAAGATGAGAGTAGAAGTAATAGGTTTTGAGGAACTAAAGCATATGTATCAAGAGGATCTTTATTTTATAGAACCATGGAAAGCATGTAAGGAACATGTTGTGATAGATAGAAGTAAGTGGTTAGATTATTTCATTTAGGAGGATATGTTTTTCAAAGGAAATCAGCTGTGTATACCTAGGAGTTCAATGAGAGATAATTTGATAAAGGAGAAACACAGTGGTATTTTAGCATTACATTTTGGAATTGACAAGGTAGTGGCTTTCATAAGTGAACATTATTTTTGGCCTAAGATATATAAGGATGCAAAGGAAGTTTGTGGAGAGTTGTAGAGTATGTCAAGTTGCAAAAGGGAGTAGTCAAAATACTAGTTTGTACAAATCTTTGATAGTACCAGAGAGATTTTGGGAAGACATTTAAGCATGGATTTCATATTAGGACTGCCAAGAACACAAAGGGGATATGATTCTATATTTGTAGTGGTGGAGAAATTTTCAATGATGTCACATTTCATACCTTATAAGAAGACAAATGATGCAATACATGTTGCTGACCTATTTTTCAAGGAGATTGTGAGATTGAGTGGATTACCTAAGAGTATAATTTTAGATAGAGATACAAGATTCATTTGATTTTTTTGGAGGACGTTGTGGAAGAAGATGAAGATAGACCTAAAGTTTAGTTCATCATTTCATCCACAGACAAATGGACAAATAGAAGTGGTAAATTGGAGTTTGGGTAATGTGTTAAGATGTTTAATAGGAGACAAGGCAATAAATTGGGATCTAATTTTACCACAAGAAGAGTTTGCATAGAATAATTCAGTAAATAAGAGTAAAAGGAAGACACCATTTGAGATTGTGACCAGAATGAAACCTAGAGGAGTGATAGAGTTGAGAGACATCAATATGGAGAATAAGAAAAGTGTAGAGGTAGAAGAATTTGAAGGATACATGGAGATAGTACATAATTAGGTCAAAAAGCATTTAGAGGAGATGAATAGTAAGTATAAGGAGAAAACACATGAGAAGAGGAGACACAAAGAATTTCTAGTTGAATGTGAAGTAATGGTATATTTGAGAAAGGAGATATTTCCAGTAGGGACATACAACAAGGTAAAGATGATGAAGTTTGGTTTAGGAAATGCATATGAACTGGAGCTACGAGAGACATTGGGTATATCACCTATATTCAACATTACAAAACTATATATGTATCATGAGGGAGAATCAAGTGACACCATTGAATAAGGTTTGAAGAATCAATTACCACAAAAACAACCGGAGTAGATAGAGGACATCCTGGATAGCAGATTTGGATAGAGCACCAGAGGCAAGCAATACAAAGAACATTTGGTAAAATGGAAAGGTAGACTGGAAGAGGATTCAACATGGATTTCTCAGGCTAAGGTAGACTACCTTGGTTTTCCTCTAGCCCCAGCAAAGTGAGGGACTCACTTTTTCGACAACCTTGAGTGTCTGATGTAGGAGCATCCTAGGTTGCAGAGCAATCTTGCATCAACCAAAAACATTTGCATTCTCTTTTCTTTCATTTTCAGTTCAGTTTAGTCAGTGCAGTTTTTAGCATTTTGTACCACATTTCACCACATCCTCATATTAGAGTATGCAGAGTAGGACTTAGCATCTACATCCTATCCAAATTTCTATTCATTTGGACTTGTCTACTAAAAGTTATCTCTATAAGAAGATCCTCATGCTTCTTAGAATAGAGCATATAGATAGTTAGTTGAAGGAGAAGGTTTGCAGAGCACTTCCATAACTTACAAAGATAAATGAAACATCATACATGACACATATGGATAAGATAGACCTTCCTTGAATTCTACACCAAGTTTCATCCATTTGCAGAGCAAAACTAGATGTTTAAAGACGACCTACTTGTTTCTACATGTTACATCCTTCTTTGGAGTTTGTAACCTTTTGTAGCTGATGCAGAGGATTTCTTGATCTTGGAGATGATATATATACATATCTTAGAGGCATTTGGAAGAAACTTAATCAATAAGTAGTGTTAGGAATTGCATGTAGAAGATATCAATTAAATGCAAATAAAGATTAAACAGAGGAATGAAAAATACATAGAAATAATAACAGTGAGACAATTTTTAACGTGGTTCACCCAAACTTGGGCTACATCCACCAATAAAGAGTCTACTATTATTATCCAGAAAATCAAACCGATTATAACCAGCAATCCTTGCAACTCAATACTGCTGCAAATGAAACAATACAATATCAATAGAAATCCTAACCCTTATGTCGGTTACAAAATAGGGTTAAATAATTTGGGGTGAAACAACACTGATAAATGTGGTGAAAACTTAACCTCTAAGTCCTATTAGGCTCCATATAACAACAAGTAGTTCTAAAGTTATGTAGATTTGATAGTTAGATTCTTTTTGGGAAGGCACTTTAATGCCATATCTTACATATCTGTTGTAACCCAAAAAATAGGCTTGTGAGCCCTTTGATTGTAGCCTACATGTTGTTAGCATTTGAGCATTGTAATTCTTTGATATTCTAAATATATGAATCTTCCATTGCATTCTATAATTGATTTGTTTCCATTGGGTTTACTCTAGCTGCATGGTTTGGATAGTTCATTTTGTGCACCCTTCGACCATGACTACACCAAAAGCTTCCTTTCAAATGCTTCAATTGTGGCAAAATAGGACATTTTTCTGCCAAGTATCCTTATGGTGAACCTGAAAGTGATGTAGAGTATGATTGAAATCAAGGCAAAAGGAAGCAATAGAGATTTAGAAGAAAGATTTCTTACGAAAAGAAGAAAAGTCTCTTTATCAAAGATGCTGATGTGATTGATAGCAAATCTGAAGACACCATTGATGAAGAAAGAGAGATCTTATTTATGACTACTATAAGTTCAAATGAAGTTCAAAGAGATAAACATGACAATGAATCTGATAAGGATGAGCAAACTAAAGTTGATGAAGTTGACCTTGAAGGTGAACCAATTTCTACCCTAAGAGAAGTAGAAAGATTAAAAAAGGAGGCCTCTATACAAAAAGATTAAACTTTGAAAGATAGTGAAGAACTGATCAGCACAATCAAAGTATCAAATCAACTGATTATCAGTCTGAAAACACAACTTGAGGAAAGTAAAATAGTTGAAGAGATGACCAAGACAGAGTTAGAAGTCAAGGTAAGAGATTGTCAAAGTATGGAAGCAAAAAGAAAAATACATTAAAGTGGAAACGTCAATGCTTGTACAAATTGCCCTACATGCTAAAAAGAAAGATCTATTGGCCATAGATAGTGGATACTCAAATCACGTGACAGGTGATAAGAACAAATTCACCAAAATTGAAGACTATACTGGAGGCTCTATCAAATTTGGAGACAATACTTATATTCAAATTAAAGGCAAGGGAGACTATGTAGAATGTTTGAAACACAATCTATTGAGTGTTAATCAAATTTTTGACAGTGTCTACCACATTTTATTTAATGCTCAAGGCTATGAGATAAAGAAAAAATTAGGAAAAACAGTGGCAGAAGGTATGAGAACAAAAGGTAATGTATGCAATCTCAAAGGGACTAAAATTAGAGATAGATATGGAAGATTCTACCTTATGGGACAGGTGGAGGAGAGTTGGTTATGGCATAGAAGACTTGGACATGTAAACTTTGATAATCTAGTCAAGGTTAGTGAAAATCAGAATGTTAGAGACATGCCTCACATCACTAAACTTGTCAACAACACATGCAAAGAGTGTCACCATGGGAAACAGACCAAAATCAGTTTCAAGTCAAGAGAGCATTCATCCACAAGACCATTGTAGTTAGTACATACAGATTTGTGTGGTCCTACAAGGACAAAATATCTAAGTGGAGAAAGATATTTCATGTAATTAATTGATGACTACTCAAGGATGACTTGGGTACCATTTCTAAAACACAAATAAGAGGCATTTGAAAGATTCAAGATTTTTGTAAAAGCTAGTTGAAAAGGAATCAGACCAAAAAATCAAATGCTTGAGGTCTGATAAGGGTGGAGAATATACTTCAAGGGAGTTTGAAGACTATTGTGAGCAACATGACATCAAAAGATATTCTTTAGCCTCAAGGACACCTCAACAAACTAGTGTGGAAAAAAGAAAAAAACATGGTAGTCAAGGAGATCGCTAGGACAATGCTAAATGAAGCCAATTTGTTAGATAACTACTAGAAAGAGGTGGTCCATATAGTTCTATACACCCTTAATAGAGTCCAATTGAGGGTAAATTGCAAGAAAACTCCATATGAGCTTTGGTATGGTAAGTCAATTACTGTTAGTTATTTCAGAATATTTGGTACCAAATGTTATATTAAGAAGGACGAAGAAGGTTTGCGTAGATTCCAGTCTAGGACTGATGAAGGAATATTCCTTGGATATTCCACTCATATAAAAGCATACAAATGTTTCAATAAGAGGCTAAAAAGAATTGTTGAAAGTACTAATGTCAAAGTTAATGAACAATGGCAACTTGACAAACATCAATTAGAAGATGTTGAAGAGGAATGTGAATTAGAAAAAGAAGTAGAAGTTTAAAAAGAAGAGCCTACACCTAAACAACCTATTGAAACTATGGTAAAGGCTCCCTCAAGAACCATTCAAAGAGATCATCTTGAAGAGTAGATTATTGGGAATAAAGATTCAGGAGTACAAACTAGAAGAAGACTTGCTAAATCAAATGACCAAGCTAATTTTTGTTTGTTATCAACAATAGAGTTAAAAAATTACACTAAGGCTAGAAAAGATGAGTGTTAGATCAAGGCCATGGAGGAAGAACTAATTCAAATTGAGAAGAAAAATACTTTAGAACTAGTTCCTAGGCTTGAAGACAAGAATATCATTGGAGCCAAATGGGTATTTAAAACAAATTAAATGAAAATGGTAAGGTTGTCAGTGTAACATCAAAAATGGTCCCCTTTAGGGCTTTTCCCTCATAAGGTTTAGCTCCTAGGTCTTTAGTATGTATTTAGGACATTTTTAGTTCATATTTTGGCATCTCGATGGAATGATACCTAGGTTCCATGGCAAACTGGACCTAGTGGACCCTTTGAGCTATACCCTGCCTAAAATCGCAGGAGAACTTGGGCACCTATGCCCTAGTCCTACCCTATTTTGAGGCAGCCCTAATTTCTGGGTGTCAGTTTACGACCATTACTAGGTCCTTTTGCTGACACGGTAAGTTTTGATTTTTAAAATCTTGGCAGGAGTGCCTGTAGTTGCATATATAAGCATGCTTAGGCATTCATTTATAAACTAGATTTCAATTAGATGGCAATTGTGATGTTCAAGTGTTCTCAAGGTGATTCAAGGCTTTCTATTGCGTTGCAAGAGCAGACTTGTATGTTTTGTGTGTTGATATTTGTAGATTTGAGCATCAATTTCCTCATGGCATGAAGAGCCTCTTCCTCCATAAGATCTTTACAAAAAGGTGACATAATACTATGTTTTCATCATTGATTCCTTTGGTTTTTTTGTTTACCTCACAAGGGCATGGACTCTTTTATCTGGTAACAGTGTTCATAGACTTAAGTGTCCTCTGGAGCTTGACGGAGGCAAGCCTCTAAACACCACAACCCCCAAACCAAGTCTTGTGATTGCAGGTTATAGGTGTAGTATTTGGGAAAAGTGGAGTTGTAGGAAGGATTGGTAGACATCAAGGATTTAGGATTTGAAGAAAAGTTAGACAAACGATCACTTTCAGGACTTGGATGCTCACTCTAGTGTCCTTCATAGACAGATCTCTGAAAACAGAAGTTACAGGGTTGATCAGTGTCGGAAGGAGGTCTAGATTCTGTGAAAAAGTAGGTGCCTTGGACTTGGGCACCCACTCTAGTGTCCTGGACTGTTCCACTTTAGAACCCCAAAAATAGGCATTCTGTGATTTGGTATTTAATTCCTGTCTGTAAGAGCTTTTTCTGTCTTTTCTCAATTTGTTGTCGTATTTGCATAATTAGGGTTTTAATGGTTGATTGGACCTAAGAGGAGGAAAATTAATCATTAAACTCCCTAATCCAAATTTACCTACATTTACAAGTGACTTCCAATATGATAGTGCTCATCACTCAACCCTAGATCCTTGAATGTAAGGTGGAAACGAGGATTTAAGCATCTAAACACTAGAACATTAACAAAACCAATTTTCACCTAAGCATTTTGGTGAACCCATGTTTTTTGGCTTAAATTGCAACTTATTTAGTGTTTTTCTTCTAATTTGGATTGTTTTCATTCATTCATTTGGTCATTCATTTCATTGCATTGAGAAAAATTCAAAAAAATTGAAAAATTTGCATTGTTTGGCTTACTAAATTGCATTAATTCTTCCTAAATTTTCCTAATTCATGAATTTTACATCAGATCTAATATAAAATATAGAAAAATCCAAAAATTCAAAATTTTACCTTGCATTTTCATCATTTAATTGCCAGGGTTTTGTGGAAATTTTGACAATTTTATATAACCTAGTAATTCCAAAATCTAGGGTTAGTAGGCAAAATCTTTTTCTCATATTTTTATACTGATTTTATATTCTCATTAAAATTTTAATTTGTCTTTAGTCTTGCATTTTAGTGTGACATTTCATTTAGAATTAAAATATCTCCATTTTTACATAGAAAATTTCAACAAAAACTAGCAATTTTGATGCATTTTCATTAAATTTGCATGGGTATTTTGCATGTTAAGGATTGAAAATCATTTTGAGATCTGAGAGTAATTCAATTTCATCATAAATAATACTTCAAAACATTCACATAGAATTTTATCCCAAGATCTGAAACCTAGGGCTTCAAAAACAACAATTTTCACTAAAATTGGCCTTATCGACTTTGTAAACTTGCACCATAGGTGTGTTGTGAAAAGTATTTTGGCATTATTTTTCTCTTATCAGGGTACTAATTTTATTCCCCTCATAAAATTATTCACAACATCCTTTTATCAGGCTCTTGTAGTGAAAATTTTGCAAAAAACTACACATTTTGGCTATTTTGGCCCTAGGGTTTGACCTAGTTTGCACTCCAAGCGTGTTGTGATCAATTTCATGGATTGATTGTGATAAATTTTATGGATTGAGGGGACTGATATTATCTATATTATTTTTTGTACATCCTAAAATTCCTTACAACGCCTCCTTTGCTAGGTCTTGGAATTGAAAAACCGTGAAAAATTACATATTTTGCTATATTTTCACTAGGGTTTTACCGTAAGTGGCACTAAAAGTGTGTTGTCTTGGGTATTGTAGCACCAAGTGGCTGTTATTGTGGATATTATTTTCCATCCATCATCATTTTACTCACACCACCCTTTGTTATGCTCTTTTGCATTGAGTTTTGGTGAAAAAGGTGCCTATTTTGACATATTTTCACTATATTTTGACTTGGTATTATCTTGGATTTGCATCAAGAGTGTGTTGCGAGTGATTATATTTCTATTCTGGACTGATATTAGACATATAAATTTCTTCCCCTTGATTAAAATCCTTACAACATCCTTTGTTTCATTCATTGGCACTGAAAAAGTATCGAAAAATCAAGCATTCTGGGCTATTTTTGCTCTTGCCCTTTGCACCAATTTTGAAAAGATTTCAAAATCTGATTTGGCATTGGTTTGGGCATATAAACATGGCCTCTAATCACAACAACAACAATAGGTTCCCTCCTAGACCTTACATGAAAAGAAAGGCTCCCAAACCTGAAATTGTCTTTACACCTCATGATAGAACAATCGGTGACTCGGAAGGACATCTTTACATCACTGTGGAAATAATGGGAAATCCTGTGAATGGAACTCTTATTGACCCTAATTGCAGAACTAATGTTACCACCAAATAATTCCTCTTTTCACATCAGCTAATACAAGGTTCTTATGACCTCTCGAGCATGATGATTAAGACACATAAGGGAAATTTGATCAAGCCTTTGGGTAAGATATCATTGTTAGTAACATTATCCAGAAAACATGTTGAATAATGGTTTGATGTTGTCCCTGCTTCTGACCTCTTTTGCATTAAATTGGGACATCCTTGGCTAAAAGAAATGAAAGATATCCCTTCAACAATACACCCTCTGGATGGCCGTATAATTACCATCCCTCACAACAAGTATAAACCTTTGGTTCAGAAAACACATTACAAGATGAATTACTTTTGAGATAAAATTGAAGTACCTAGTCCTCCTACACAAGAAATGACAAAAGATAGACAGCCTGCATGTGAAGAGAAGTTTAAACTGAAAGGACAAGGTCCCTATGCTGAGGTTCCTCCCTCGAAATCCTTACAAGGATTGGGAGGTCGTTGTCAACAACAATGTGTTCCACCGCAACAAATGAGGTTTGATCCCGGTGCTTCATCTTCTCATTTACAAAAGCCTATGAAAGAGGATAGCCTTATCCTACAAGAGATAAGTGGTAAAAGAAGATGAAATAGAAAAGCAAGAGAAAGAAGAAAAAGAAGACAAGAATATCCTATAAACCTTACCTCTCAACAAGAAAACATCAATCCCAACATTCAACCAAACAATAATGATCCTAAAGATGAACAACATTATGAGAAAGATATGAATATGGCTATGGTACCTTATGTCCCACTACCCTCCAACATTAGAGGGTGGGAAGATGACGACAATGATTTGTTTATAGACAACTTCTAGCCTGAAAGGGGCCCTACAGGTAAGTATCTCTAACCCTTTATGTCTCTCATGATGTGCTTCCCCCGTGATGTGTTATGTGTTGTTTAGGCCTCTTGGAATGACCTCGGATTCTCCTGTAAGGTTCAGGATACTAGGAGACCACCTCTGTTGTGACCTTCTTCTATTTGTATCATCATTCTTCTACATTGCTCTCTCTTTGATTTCATTGTTTAGTGTTGTGTCTTATGGACATAATGTCATCGTTGGTGACCTGGGGGCACCCTCCTACACAATTCTCCCTAAGACACTTGTTTCTCCTCTCTTATTTATTATTTCCCTTCATCTAGTGTTTCCACCTAGTGGGTGGATGACGATAAACATTTATATTGATCTGAACCTAGTGTCCATTTCGAGAGCAATAAAAAATGGACTTAGTTCCTAATATGACAATGGGGTTGTATATTTTATCTAACGTTTGGCTAGTGGAAGCACTCGCACTTTCCACATAGTGAATATTAATGATGTTTCTATTACATTTACAAACCTTAACAATATTGCTACTCTGTGCACCTTTGTTTGCCTTTGAATCTAGCCTTGACAGTACTTGATTCAGAGAGCTTCATGATATAGGCCATGGTTATCCTTGAACTCTAAATTCATTGTATAACCATGGCTCTTTGTGTGGTTAATCATATGCATTGATGTTGTTGTTTATCATGATGTTATGGACACTAACATGTTTCTTGCAGGGATGTGTTTGTGGGAACATTTGGCGGTTGTAAAGTACATGTCACCTCTAGGGGGCATGGGCTCTAGGAAAGTTGATGTTCCCTCATGTGTTTTCTTCCTACCTTAACGTACTTGATATCAATAACTAATATCAACCACCTTAAGATGGGGGTATATATAAGCTAAGCTATCTGTTATAGATGCTAGAAATGTGTTTGACCTTAGATGCAGAGATGTGTGCCCCAGAGTAGTGCATCATGCATCATGATCTTGTTTGCAATCAATTAATCAATCAATTATGTAAGCCCTTTGCAGAGGTGGTATATCACATATATCCTATTTTTAAGCCCTCTGTGGAGGCGGGGATGGTGTATTTCTCATAGAAGATTGCATCATCTTGTCATTTTCAAAAGTCCTCCGTGGAGGTGGGGATTGGTTCTATGACTAACTCAACCCTTAAGCGTGTTTTCGGTGATTGTTGCGACAAAGCCCAATTATTAGTGTGTTCCTGTAATGTGCTTGAGATGGTGTTGGACCTACAAATAGGTACACTCCATCACTTGTCTATAGTGTTTTATTTGTGTCTTCAAGTGTGTGTGTTTTGGCATGCTTATTTTGTATGGTGTGTTTGTTGCCCCAAATGTAGAGACCAGTGCCTTCAAGTAGTGCTTCCTACATTTTGGGAGGTTTTGCATGTATTACGTGTGTGTTGCCCCATTTATATAGAGACATATGCCTTAAGGTAGTGCATCCTATATTATGGGAGGTTTGTTTAATTTCTAGTACTTGTATTTGCATTTCATATATATGAGAAGAAGAAAAAAGAAAAGATATCATCTCTATCTTCCATGCATTAATGTGTCTCCTATACATTGACTATCTACTCCGTGATCTACGTGACTATAACAGTCTTCTCCGTGTTTTGTGTGCCTATTATGATTTTCTATGTTATTGGCATGTCTTCTTCGTGCTTGGTGTGTTTGTTGTGTTTGTGACCTTACTTTAATGCATGTATTGGCCTTGCATTTATACATACATTAAAGTGGGGGCTAAATGTAACGTCAAAAAATGTCCCCTTGCAGGCTTTTCTGTCATAAGGTTTAGCTCCACTTTCTTTAGTATGCATTTAGGACATTTTTAGTTCATATTTTGGCATCCCGATGAAATGAGACCTAGGTTCCATGGAAAATTGAACCTATGTGGACCCCTTGAGTTGTACCCTGCCCAAACTAGAGGGGAGGACTTGGGCGCCCGCACCATAGTCCTACCCTATTTTGAGGCAGCCCTAATTTCTAGGTGTCAGTTTATGACCGTTATTAGGTCCTTTTACTGACACTATAAGTTTTGATTTTTAAAATCTTGGCAGGAGTGCTTGTAGTTGCATATATAAGCATGCTTAGGCATTCATTTGTAAACTAGATTTCAATTAGATGGAAATTGTGATGTTCAAGTGTTCTCAAGGTGATTCAAGGCTTTCTACTATGTTGCAAGAGTAGACTTCTATGTTTTGTGTGTTGATATTTGTAGATTTGAGCATTAATTTCCTCATGGCATGAAGAGCCTCTTCCTCCATGAGAGATTCACTACAAGGTGACATAATATTGTGTTTTCATCATTAATTCCTTCATTTTTTCCTCTGGCTCACAAGGGTATGCCCTCTTTTATCTGATAAGGGTGTTCAAAGACTTAAGTGTCTTCTGGGGCTTGACTGAGCCAAGCCTCTAAACACCACAACCACCAAACCAAGTCTTGTGATTGCAAGTTACAGGTGTCACATTTGGGAAAAGTGGAGTTGCAGGAAGGATTGGAAGACATCAAGGATTCAGGATCTGAAGAAAAGTTGGACAAAGGAGCACTTCCAAGACTTGGGTGCTTGCTCTAGTGTCCTTTGCAGATTGATCCCTGAAAATAGAAGTTACAAGGCTGATCAGTGTCAGAAGGAGGTCCAGATTCCATGAAAAAGTAGGTACCTTAGACTTGGGCACCTGCTCTAGTGTCCTTGACTGTTCCTCTTTGGAACCCTGAAAATAGGTATTTTGTGATTTGGTATTTTATTCCTGTCTATAAGAGCTTTTTCCATCTTTCGTCAATTTGTTTTCTTATTTGCATAATTAGGGTTTTAATGGCTAATTGGACATAAGAGGAGGAAAATTAATAATTAAATTCCCTAATCCAAGTTTCCCTACATTTACAAGTGACCTAGGGTATGATAATGCTCGTCACTCAACCCTAGATCCTTGAATGTAAGGTGGTAAGGAGGATTTAAGCATCTAAACACTAGAACATTAACAAATCCAATTTTCACCTAAATAGTTAGAAACAAAGAAAGACTTGTTTGTAAAGGATATTCTTAGGTTGAGGGTATTGACTTTGAAGAGACATTTGTACCTATGGGTAGTCTTGAGGCCATAAGAATGTTTTTGGCCTTCTCTATCTATAAGAACTTTAACATGTACGAGATGGATGTGAAATCAACTTTTCTGAATGGTAACCTAGAAGAAGAAGTCTATATGGAGAAACCTAAAGGTTTTCAGTGTGAAGGAGGACAACATTATGTTTAAATATTAAAAACGGCCTTGTATGGTTTGAAGCAGGCTCCTAGAGCATGGACTCTTGGTTGGACAAGTATTTTCAAGAGCAAGGATGAACACTATAGGTGGAGTAGATAGAAATCTATATTTCAAATCAAAAGTTGAGGACTTACTAGTTGTTGTAGTTTATGTGGATGATATCATATTTGGTAGCAGTGATGATGATATGTGTAAAGCTTTTCATGACATTGTGAAATTAGAATTTGAAATGTCTATGCTTGGAGAGTTGTCCTTCTTTGATTGCAGGTTTCACAACTTGACAAAGGTATCTTCATTTCCCAAACTAAGGATGAAAAGGAGATGCTTAAGAGGTTTTAAATGGATGAATGGAAACCAATCAGCACTCCCATGATAACCAGTTGCATGTTGAGCAAGGTTGATGATTCACCTAATTCAGATCACACTATGTACATGTCCATGATAGTGTTGGCAAGAGACACTGCTCTATTGAATGCTAAATGTTGTCATTCATGGCAACACGATGAAGGGTTTCTACCGGCATGGAAAAGAGACTTTACTCTGGAAGAATAAATGACTAAGTATGGGTAGTACACAATATACAAAGTAAGTAACAATGTTTGAGATGGTATGCCTCTGTAGTTAAAGACATTTGTATGTAGTTCACGTATGTTGTTCAAAGCTACCTAGTGATCAAATGTTCCAGTATTCAAGTCCCGAATTCCTCCGGAAGTCGTATGGTGAAATATCTACGTCTGGGTAAACAAAGTTAAGTCAAGAATAGAGCATAGTACCAGAGTAAAAGGGTCTGCATTCCTCCGCTTTGGTATATTTTGTCTTGCAGTTTTGAGGCAACAATGATACATATCATGACTACCTAAATCCATAGTTATATCTTTTGAAGTTCCTTTGATCATATTCTACAAGTTGTTCTTTATCAGCTTCTAGTTTGACAGTATTTTATTGTGATAGAGTAGCAGTTCTAAGATCCACATTTTGCTATAAAGGACTATTATGTCCTACGGTTCTAAAGGTATGTTAAGAAATCAATGATGAATTTTAAATATGTTTTTTAGAGTCTCATATGGTATGTAGTGGAAGTTTTGGCATGACAATTGAATTGGTCAAGTATGTACTTAAGGGATAAGATGACAACGTATAACACTTGTATACACACTTCTTGTTTAGGGTTGCTGACCTTATTGTGAGATGAATCTTATTACGGATATTAATTCTCGATGCATTTCTGTGTTGGAGGCATATAGAGAGGTGAATGGTGTGCGAATTTGATATGTGCATAATCTAAGGTAGCTTGCAGAGCAAAAAAGGATAATAAGGATAAAGAACATAAGTATATGTGAAATACAACAAAAAAGCAAGGTAGACAACATGACGTCCTTTGAATATGTATACTAAGGATATTGATATTGCATTTCAACATTTTGTAGATGCACCTATTGCAGTCCTCTTTTGGCAGTGAGCCCATCCTTCTTCTATCTTCTCTTCTATCTTTCTGGCAGTGAGCCTTTTGTAGTGAACACCTCTTGGACAGTGAGTCCTTGGGCAGTGAGCCCTAAGGTAGTGAGATTTTATGTAATTTGGTATTATTATCATAATATATTGTGAGCTAACATTCACTGTGATTTTTCCCTTTTTTAGGTTTTCCATGTAAAATCCTAGTGTCTATTTGTTATGAATTTGTGGGTGCTCTTCTTGTGTCTACTTTTCTTTCATGTTATTGAATTTGGTAAATGAATTAATAACTGTGTGAATGAAAAGTTTTTTAGAATACTGATTCACCCCCCTCTCAGTATTCTTTGCATTCAACAATTGGTATCAAAGCAAGATTCCTTGGAAGAGGTTTAACATCTTGAGGAAGATCTGGGATAGTGTACTCATGGCAACAAGAACATTTGGAAATTGCTCATATGAAAGCTATGGTGAATTACAATCTGCACTTGAAGATCTTGAAAAATCCAAAGAACAAATAAGGGATCTAAAGGATAACATACAAGAAGTTGATGAATGCATTCTAAAGCTAAAAGAACAAGTCAAGAAGTTCAAAGAAAAATACAAGGATGCTAGTAAATAATTGATATTAGCCAATGAAACCTTAGATGATTTAAAATTGGAAATTATAGAAAGAGCTAAAGCAAAAGAAGATCTAAATCTATTGGTGAAAGGTAAATTAGAAGAATGTGCTAAACTTGAAAAAGAAGTTGTGAGCCTAAAATTAGATTTAGAGAAGGCTAAGAGCTATGAAGAAAAGTTCAAGATAAGTTCTGCAAAGCTTGATCAGATGATTGCTAGTTAGAAGAGTCCTGATGACAAGCAAGGCTTGGGATTTGAAAAAGGAGAAAGCTCTAAATCAGGTCAAGAAAACATTAAGATAAGGAAAAACAACAGCAACCAGTTCTGGAATCAAAGAAGAAGACCTAGGAGACCTCCAGTTAGGTAGCCAAATGCTCAAAGGTACCCATCTTTCAATGGCTATTGTTTTAATTGTAAAAAGTTTGGTCACAAGGCTACTCAATGTAGGAGTAGAATAAATCAGAATGTTACATCGTTCTCTGGTCAATGTTTCAATTGTAAGAAAATTGGTCATAGATCAAATGAATACAGAAGTCTGGTCAGGAATGGTTCTAACTATGCAAGGATTACTTAATCCTTTAATGCAAAGTTCTTTGCATGCAATAGATTTGGGCATATGGCTAACCAATGCAAATCAAGGATGAATCTATTCAGTGGAAGGAGTCAAGGTTAGAGGAATATTGTGTGTTATAACTACAATAGACCTGGACATATTGCAAGACTCTACAGAAGAAAAAATATGAAATGGAACAACTATCCAAAAAGGAAAAATAAAAAATAGAGGAATGATAAGGGAAAGGAAAAAGCTGGTCTGGTTGAAACTAAGAAAGAGATGGTAAAAATCTATATAAATAAGGATGTTGATAATATCAGGGATGGATCTGTACCAGTCTCCAGTGTAGATACTTCTTCTAGGAAGTCAATTGGGAGCTCTGGCTTAGGGGGAGTTGTATTGAAAAACCAAATCCCCTAGTCTGATAATTAGTGCTAGAATCTAGCATGAATATGTGATTTAAAGATTCATATGATAGACCTTTTTAATTCTGGAAGAAAATAATCAAATGTGGAACATTGTAGTGCAATCTTGATTGTCTGTGTTTAACAAATAAGGTTTTGACATCTTTTTGAGAGATAGAATTTATGAGGATTAGGTTTTAGCAAACAAAGGTTAAAAGGGTTGTATATGAAGGAAAAATCACTTTTCATCCAAGTTCACAAGTCTAAGGTGAACTGAAGAAAAATTCCTAGCGACTACAATGATTTCCAAAGCAATTCAAAGCAAGATCAAGAAAAACCCTAAATCGACAAAAGAGGCATTTCTCATATTCAAACCCTTACTGTGAATTTACTCGAATCTTTGTGAAAATGGAAACACCACAAGTGATAGACATAACTGAGAGAGCCTGACAAAAATTCAAGAAGCACCCATTCAAATCAATGGAGGTCGATCCAAATAGTGTGTTTTCAGGGATCCCATCTAGTGTGTTACATGTGGAAGATGTTAGGGCTTATATTCATGTTGCCCTAGAGGAACACAGAGGTAGTTAACTCACAGACCTATATCTAAAACATTGAAGTGATGATACATTTAACCTAAAAGAAGAATACAAAGCATTGGAGGAGAAGAAACTCATTCAGCATATAGATTTTCCAGTCTTTGCAGAAGATGAATGGGTCTGTTATGTCTTAAGCTGAATCCATGATGAGTTTATATGGATTAACTCTAAATTAAAAATCATCAAAGATGCCATCAGAGAGGTCACATGACTAAACTCTACTAGTACAATACCATATTAAAAGTCGTTAAAAATGATACAGTGATGAAAGCTTCCAGAGAAAAAATTGATAAAAGGGCATTGACAATTAGTGATATTGAAGATCATGCAGTGAGGTTTGCATCCATGGTAATTGGTTACAAGGTCTACTTCACAAATAGGGAGAACTCTATTTCTGGTACCACCATATATACTGCCTATCAAATGATTAAGGAAAATATAGAGTATGGCCTGTGTGAACTGCTCTGACAGCAATTAATGGAGAACTTGAAAAGGACAAAAGAAAACAAATATCCCTTCAAATTTGGTACATTAATTATGTGCTTGTTCTAGATTAGAGACAAACCTACTGCAATACAGATTAGAAACCATTTGAGTAGCATAGGAAATATTGATGCACAAAACTCATCCCTATGGGGCTATTTCAAAAATGTCCAAAGGTCAATGGAAGCCAGGGAAAGGATCCCTAGATAAATTGTTGATAAATACAAGGACACCATATCCTTCATTGTGACAAAAGACCAATGCTTGATGGAGGTTGTTGAGCCTAGAACAGTCTGGGTTATGCCAATGGGCTATGAAGTAGATGGAGAAATACTAGAAAATTATGCCCAACATATTTTAAGCAAACCAAGAGACCCCAAAGAAGAAAGATTTGGGATATATGAGGACCTATCAACAAAAATCCATGTTGAAGTAAAAACTAGAAATTTTAAAGAAGGCCTAGAAAATGGCAGAAGAATATGCTCAAAGCAAAGGATTCACTAAAGAACAAATTTCATCCACAAGAGCTAGAGTTGAGGCAGAAAGAGCAGGTAAAGAAAAGGAGAAGGAGCAAGAAAAGGAAATTAATAAAGCTTTGGAAGTTCAAGAGGCACCTACTATACCAAAATGAAGAATAAGAGGTACAAGTCCCTCTTGAACAACATCCAAATCCTCTGGTATACCCTCCACAACAACTGTAGAAGAAAAAATAGGCAAGAGGAAGAATACCAAATGTTAGAGTGTATATCAGTGTTGATGCAGATGATGACAAGAAAACTAAGACCAATGAAGAGGTGAAGAAGATGAAGGCACAGAGTGCGCCACCCTCTCAACAAGACAAACTCTCTGGTGCCATAAAAAGGAAGATCTCTAGTAAGGATATAGGGAGAAAGAAGACCAAGACTACAATAAGTCTAGAGGAAGTATTTAAGGCCATTATAGTTGATGGCAATCTAAAACCTATTGCCCAATTATATGATGATTTTGATGATGTAAATAAAAAGATCATTGAGGGAGCTATCATCCAATACTTTAATATATACAATAAAGCTCTCATTGAAATAATCTCTGATCTCCCAGAAAAATTGGGAAGTATATTGTATGCAAGGAAAGAAGCTGCTATGGCTAAGGATGTTGAGCTTAAAGAGATTATATTAATATAACTATGTCCTAAAATCACTCCAGAAGAATAGACAAAAATCTCCAAAGCACTTAATAAATAATTCAGAACAAAAAGGAGAATGACCATTGAGTGTCAAAGGAATATCATCATCAAACTATATATGATAGAGAAGAAACAAATATTGGAGATGATACATCTACTCCTGAGGTAAACTTGGATCAAGGACTAGACAAGAGTGATGAAGATCCAGAGGAGAAAGAAGATCCAATCCCTACTACTTGTTTGTATACTGTTGTTAAGGAAAAAATTGAGACAAGTCTTCCTTAATAACAAACTGATAACCAAGCACATAAGGAGAAGACTGAGGAGCAGAACAAAAATGATGATCAACAAGATGGGATAAGCCCTATACCAAAGAAAAATGTTGATGAGGCTATGGATTTGAATCCTTTAGAATAAGATAAAGAAGAAGAAGTCTCAAATATAGAGAGAGACACTGTGGAATTTGTCAAGAAATTCTTAGAAAAAGAAAAACAAGTCTTGGTTGAGCCTAAATTTTGAAAAGGTCCAATAAACTTGGAGTTAATGTCCCCTTTGTAGAAATTTAAATTGGTATCAATTGTGCAAGCAAAGGCATAGGAAGAAATATTAAAGTCACACATACAAGATAGTGAGTTAATTGGTGAAGCATCCAACATTTTGGAGAAGTTGATGCCATCACATCAAAAGGATACCTTGATGTCTTCAACAAATCAACTCAACGGACTCATAAACTCTGTAAGTATGCATTTTGAATCTTTTGAAAAGTCTACAGAAACAAAAGTGAGGAAAGAGTTTGATGAGAAAAGATTAGCCGAGTTGAAGACCATGTTAGTAAATGATAAAAATATGTTAGATAATGGAATGAAAGATATATAGAGTGCTATTAAAGAATCTTGTGAGATGTACAAATTTTGTTTATCATGGCCAAAGCTACAAGAAAGATAGAAGAAATGATCAAGGATCTGAAGCTACAATTGATAAATATATCTAGGTCATTTGATCTGATAGCTGAGTCAGTTAGTAACAAAGAGATAAAAGCCATCAATATTCATAATAACTTGAGTGATCTACTGAATAAGAGGGATCAGAAGAAAAATAGAATGTGTCAATTGAGAGGACTAATAATTCCTAAGCTTGATTCAATGTCAATTCTTGCAGTAGGAGCCATACAAGTAACTACACTAATTGACATGCCCTTTGATTTACAAAAGAAAGAGAAATTAGTATTCCTCATAAATGGTCATACTCAAATCTTGGACAATACAAATAAAAGTTGGGATAGACAGCAAGCTCAAATCAAGATCATTTTCAAAGACATCCTACAACCTCCAACAAATTAAGTCAAAGATTGCATTCGTACATATGCGTCAAAGTATGATAGTTTTTGTAGTCTTTGAAATAATTTTGATTTATGTACTAACACCTTTGCCATTGATGTCAAAGGGGGAGAAGATAAACAATGAAAAATGGGCAAACAACTAAAGGGGAGAAGAAAAATAGAGTGTATATAGTAAGGGGGAGAAGATAAGCATTTTTCACTAAGTGTTGTCATTAATGCCAAAGGGGGAGATTGTTGGCAAGAGACACTGCTCTATTGAATGTTGAATGTTGTCATTGATGGTAACATGACAAAGGGTTTCTACCAGGATGGCAAAGAGACCTTCTTCTAGAAGAAAAAATGACTAAGTATGGGTAGCATACACTATACTAAGTAACAATGTTTGAGATGGTATGCCCCCACAGTTAAAGACATTTGTATGCAATTCAAGTATGTGTTCATAGCTACCTAGTGATCATATGTTCTAGTATTCAAGTCCTAACTTCCTCCAGAATTCATATGGTGAAATATCTAAGTCCATGTAAAAAAATTAAGTTAGGAACATAGCACAGTACCAGAGTAAAAGGGTCTATTCTCCTCCACTATGGTATATTTTCTCTTGCAATTCTAAAGCAGAAAAGATACATATCATGACTACCTAAATCTAGAGTTATAGCTTCTGAAGTTCCTTTGATCATATTCTACAAGTTGTTCTTTATCAACTTCCAGTTTGATAGTATTTTACTGTGACAAAGCAACAATTCCAAGATCCACATTTTTCTATAAAGGACTATTATGTCTTGCAAAGGTATGTTAAGAAGTTAATGATGAATGTTGAATATATTTTTTAGAGTCTCATATGGTCCATAGTGGATGTTTGAACTGGTCAAGTATGTACTTAAGGGATAAGTAGACAAGGTACAACACTTGTATACATGCTTCTTGTCTAGGCTTGCCAACCTGATTGTGAGATGAATCATATTACGGATATATATATTTGATGGATTTCAGTGTTGGAGGCATACAAAGAGGTGAATGGTATGTGAATTCAATATGTGCATAATCTAAGGTTGCTTGCAAAGCATAAAAGGATAATAAGGATAGAGAACAGAAGTATATGTGAAACAAAGTAGAAAAGCAGGGCAGACAACATGAAGTCCTTTGAATCTATATACCAAGCATATTGATATTGTACTTCAGCATTTTGTAGATGCACCTATTGTAGTACTCTTTTCGTAGTGACCCCATCCTTCTTCTATCTTCTCTTCTATCTTACTAAAAGTGAGCCTTTTATAGTGAGCACCTCTTGGACAATGAGTCCTTGGGCGATGATCCCTAAGGCAGTGACCCTTTATGTAATTTGGTATTATTATCATAATATTTTGTGGGCTAACACTCACCATAGTATTTCCCTCTTTGGGTTTTCCACGTAAAATCCTAGTGTCTATGTGTTATGAATTTGTGGCCCCTCTTCATGTGTCTACTTTGCTTTCATGTTATTGAATTTGGTAAATGGATTAATAAATGTGTGAATGAAAAGTTTTTCAGAATACTAATTGACCCCCCTCTCAGTATTCTTTGCATTCAACAGATAGGTAGTCTATTATATTGGACAACATCTAGGCCTGACATCATGCAGACAGTGTGTTTAGTAGCAATATTTCAATAATCTCCGAAAGAATCTCATGTGAATGTAGTGAAAAGAATCTTTAGATACCTAAACAACACATTAGACTATGGATTATGGTATCTTATAACTAATGACTTCACATTAATTACCTATACTAATGCTGATTGGGCAGGGTGCATTGATGACATGAAGAGTACTAGTGGTGGAGCATTTTTCTTAGGTGGCAGATTAGTGTGATGGCATAGTAAGAAATTGGACTCAATGTCTTTGTCAACTATAGAGGTAGAATACATTGATGCTACTTCATGTTGTACATAGGTTGTTTGGATGGTACAAACTCTTCAAGACATCAACGTAGAAGTTCCTAAACATGTGTCCATTCTGTGTGATAACACTAGTGCCATCAACATATCTAAATTCTAGTTATGCACTCAAGAACTAAGCATATTGCTATTAAATATCATTTCTTGAGAGAGAAGGTACTAGCAAATGAGGTTGTATTGGACTATGTTTCTACTAAAGATCAAGTGGCAAACATTTTTACCAAGCCTTTAGCCAAGAATGTTTTTTAGCATTTGAGACAAAGGTTAGGCATTCAATATCTTTCTTCTCTCCCCTAGTCAAAGCTTCTAGCATAGTTTTAGGGGGAGCTTATGAATTCCTTTATCTCTGAAATTATTTTCTCTGTCAGAACAGTGTGGGTTATTTAGATCTTTCATCATTTGTCATTGATGTCAAAGGGGAAATATTAGAGTCACTATTTGTTTGTAGCAGTGTTTGATTAGTTGTACTTAGTGTATAGCATTATTTACTCAATGGATGATGGAGAGATGGATAAATGCTCTATTTGGAGAATATAGTGTTCAATGTTATGGATGATGGAGTGTTGGAGAAATGCTCTATTTGGAGAAGTGAGAGTGCTACAGGATGTGATGTTACAATGTTCAATATTTGTATCAGAGAATCCACATTTCTTTGTTGTTTGTATGTATGTATCATCAAAGTATTTGCACTTGCAAATGTTTTTTGTATTAGTTTGTATCAGAGTTGTTTGTATCATCAGAGTATTTCCACACAGTGATACAATTTTGGCACTATTAACAGTGTATGCTATTAGAAATGTCTTTGCACATATAGTTTTGGGTCTTGAGGAGATACAAGAAAAGTCATACTTCATGGATGGACTCAAGTAGATGACAGGATAGTCATCATGTGGTTGAACTCAAGTAGTTTTAGTAGTTTTAGTATATCAAGATGCCAGAGCAATTACAATATGGATAAACTCAAGTAGATGACATGGCAGTCATCATGGGGATGGACTCATGATCATGGTGTATGTTACATTGTCAGCATCAGAATGGCATGTCCATTAATGACCACTAATCAACTAGTTTTCCCAAAATGATAATGTCAGATAGGGGGAGATTGCAAAGTGCATTTGATATTGCAAAGCTAAGTACAATGGTTGTATATGTTGATATCAATTCCAAATGGGGAGTTTGGTGGCATATTTTTCATTGATGTCAGAGGTATATCTGTCAATATCCTTACCACACAAAGTATCCTGTTCTAGAGAAAAACTATCTCAGATCTACTAAAATGTTTTGGAATGATTTGATGTCTATGTTTAGTCAAGATCAAAGAGATCCCTATATCATACAATCAACATGACATCAATTGCTTTATCCTCTACAAAAAAGGTTGTTTTTAGATGATAAGGATCACATTTCAAATTGATGGCATAGTAGGGTTTGACAATTTGAAGACTTAAATCCTAATGCCCTAAAACCCTAAGGACCTCCTAAAACCCTATGAACCTAAAAGCAATGTTGCTTTTGTGATGGGCTCATTTATATCTTAATTTGATGGTGACTTGTTATCACTAGTCACTTATCACTTAAGTGACAACTTAAGCTTTTGTCACCATTTGGTAACTGGCCCCTCGACCTAGCCAGAAATAGTTCTTCCCTTCACCATTCTATGTAAAGGCATGAAGACTTAAATCAATGGCTCCCGTTTAATCTCTCAATGGAATGAAACATATTATCAATGGTGGATATTTAAACCTTAATGATTACCTCCCTGAGTCTAGTGTTTGACGGGAAGTTACCTATATTATTTGTTTGATAGCAGTTTGAGTGGTTTTATTAACTGTTTTCTCATTCGATGGTTTGGCAGTTTCAAAACTAAATATATCTTTGTGTCCTGCGGATATGTGTGGTGGAGTGAGATTATAAATCAAGCATTTTTATGTGTTGTTTTTTTGATGGAATTTTGAAGAAATATTCTCTAAATAGATTGTAAAAGAAAAGTGTTATTAATGTATGCATACAGACAAAAGGGAGTAAAGTGGTGAGTGATTAATTGTATTTGTAGAAGTTGCATTTGGGTCCTTAATGACATTGTAAACAAAGTACTATGTATATTTTCCTTCATTTGTGATGGAGTTGGTGCTCCTAAGTGAATTGGAATAGGTTCTCCTAATATGATAAGGAGTTGCTGCTCCTAAACAAATTGTAATCAGTGAGACTTGGTCATTGAGACTCAATAATGATTTTCTTGTGAAGTTGGATTGGTTAACCAAACCCAACCAACATTTCACTTAGTGTTTTTTCCCTTTTTAGATTTTTTCACATATATACATGTGTCATGGTACAATTTGTACGATCCTATTGTTCTCTAAGTACTTTGGTATGTTTGAATTAATTTCTTTTACAAGTATTAGATTATTGAGTGAACTAGTATTATTGTACCATTGATTCACCCTCACCCCCATCTCAATGGTCTAGTGTATTCCAACAATTAACTCTCTCCCCCAATTCTTGTGAGAGATTTGTAATTTTCTATTTTTCTATTTAGTGAAATACTACATTTTCATTATTGGCATTTTGGGGCTCCATATCCCAATATTGATCATGCACACTAGGGTGTTGAAATCTCTATAGACTTGTGACTATAATACTCATAGATTGTTTTATTTTTATATTCTTATATTCTAGATGTGATTATGATTAAGAGCACACAAACAAATCCAACTTCCTCATACCATTTGAATGCAAATGGAGGTTAAAAGAAAGAAATAGGGGCTTGACCATGTTGGAAAACTCCTAAGTAGTCACCATTTTCTTATTTATCCTATAAATATGTGTTTTTGAAGATTCAACTCATAGTGGAGGTTTGCATCTCATTTTCTCTTCTACTGTCATTTTATTATTTCATTTAAAATAGATTGATCAAACTATTTTTTTATCCTTTTGCATATATTTCAAGGATCATATATCTATCTTCTTGTCTTCCCTAAGTGCAAATATCATAAGTTCTACATAAAAATTTTATTTTCTTGTCATTTTGAGATCACAACATGAAATCTAGACTACAATGCAACCTCATGATAAAAACATTGGCATGCTAATATCTATCCTAAATATCTTCTAGTCTCACTATCTTGTTGAACACACCAGGATATTGAGGGGGGGGTGAATCAGTATCTAAACAAACTTTAAATCTTTCAGAGTAGATTAAAACTTAAGCATCATAGTATTAATATAAAAATGAAAGATTAACACAATGCACATCAACACGTAACACCAGATATACGTGGAAAACCCAAGAAGGGAAAAACCACTATCAGGATTAAATCACAATATATGAAGCTCAAATAACAACTTTGTTTTAGGGCTATAACCCAAGGAAGCAACTACTCCCTACAGACTTTGTTTCAAGGCTACAACCCAAAGAAGCTACTACTTCTTGAAAACTTTGATTTAGGGTCACTCCCAAGGAAGCTACAATTCCTTGAAGACATTATTTTAGGGTCACTCCCAAGGAAGAAATGACTCCCTAAATTGAGTACAAAATCAGAAAAGATTACAATATGACAACCCTTCTATTGCATGGAAATTGACATTGAAATTCACACCTTCAGTGATTGTAATTTCGCTTCTTCTAATGATTGAATCAATTACACACACTCTACACTTTGTTCTTATCTCACAAATTTCTTCAATATGAATTGGGATGGCTTCTAACACATCTTCTCTTTCTCCTTCAGTCGCACATCATAATACATTTATTTTACTCCTTTTCTTTCTTGCAAACCTTAACAAGCATTTTCAATTCCACCCTTCCTAACTCAATTAGATTTACAATTTATACATGATATTACATTGATTACATTACTTGTTGGCTAGAGACACCATGAAAAATACATTTACAATTTGTCCAAATTACATACAACATTAAGAATGTAAAGGACAAGTCCTAAAGAAGACTACACACTATACCAAAAGAAGATGCATGCCTTGCAAATATAAACACTTTCTTAAACAGGTCCAAAACATCGTTCATAGCACAAAACATCAAGGAATTACATCCACACACTCTAGAAATTTGAGAATAGGGCAGTCTTAAGCAAAGATATCTGAAACCTGAAGCATAACGATCACAGTAGCTTGAAAACCTTGTGCGGTAGTGGAAACAAGACAGATTTTCATGAAAAATCTTCTAGATGAGTCTAAACGACGCATAAAACATCAACAAGAAAGGTTTTCATGAAAAATCTTCTAGATGAGTCTAAAGGACTCATAAAACATCTCCAAACACTTTTTTACCTACGCACATCAAAGATTTTGTCATACATCTTCAAACAAGAACTCTAGGAATAACAAGTCATATGAAACACACTACAATATACTCTCATTGAAAAACTTGGCTTGCAGATCACCAAGAACCTTTAAATAGAAAGAAAGAATGTAATAAACATGTCCATAAAACCGTATAGGAAATTCTTCACTTTTGGTGGAATGTAGAGTATTTCATTCAACTTTTATCATCACATTATATTGTCAGAACACAGGCTAGAACTTAATCACTTGTAACTTTCACTATGGAGGGTTTAGAGATTTGATCCTTTGAAAAGAACACCTACATCATATACTTAGCTTAACTTCTAAACCACAAGGCCTTATCTTTAAATGCAGAGAAAGGCAGAGTCAAACATTGCAGTACTTTCAATGCTTTGTTAGGAACAATGCTTTCTTCAAACTATCAATTGCAAAATACTTTTCCAATAATTCAAACACCATGAAAATTGAAACATACATTATTTGACACTATATGAAGCTATCTTCCAATCTACAGAGGCACAACATCAAAAGACTTAAAATGTGGAGCAATCTCCTAGTCAGTTTTGAAAGATAGTCATCCTATAGTAGAAACTTTCACCAACTTCCGGAGGCCAAACCTTCTTTATATTGACACATGCATTTTTAGGAACATTAGGAGAGATCATAAAATATGCTTCAGGCCACCAATAACATCTCATCCTCAACAACGCATATGACCATCTTAGTGCTTTTAATTTCCATTTTAATGTATCTTTTTAATGCTTTTAATTCCCATCTTAATATGACTTCGTACTCAACTCTGCATTGATCAAGGCATGACATCCAATCACAAACTTTAGTAACAATATTATATTGAACATGACATCCAACCATGAATTATATCTTCTTTTTTGGATAGGATATGACATCTAACCATGAACTGTATCATTTCTACTGGATAGGACATTGCATCCAATGATGAACTTCTAATTGAACTATATCTTCTCTACTAGATATGACATGACATCCAATCATGAACTTCTAATTCCCATCTCAATGTATCTTCTTCAAGGGCATGACATCCAACAATTAACATCATCACACATCCATGATAGTGTTGACATCAATGACAACTTTGTGATAGTGTTGGCATCAATGACAACCTAATGAACCATATGTGTAACAATCTCTCCCTAGCATTGATAGCAACACATAACTACAAAATCTCCCCCTTTGACATGAAGGACAAAGGGCAACTTTTTCTCTTTTAGGGTATAACTTCTTCTTGCAACAAATAGGCTACCTCTATCATTAGCAACCACTACCTACTCCCCCTAAGAGGTAGCCACCATCAGTCTAGGAAAAAAGATATAGCATCAACCACTCCCCCTGGACAGATGCACCACTTAAGCATCTAGCTGCAAGAATGAGGGGCAACTACCCTTAACCTCTGCTATAGATCCTAAAAAGTGTCCTTTGCAAGAGCCTTTGTGAAAATATCTACAATTTGATCCTTTGTTGGAACATATTCCAACTTTACCTCCTTATCTACAACCTTCTCTCTAAAAAAGTGACACCTAATTGCTATATGCTTGGTTTTAGAATGCATCACTAGATTCTTGGGAATATTGATAGCACTTATATTATCACACAAAATAGGAATAGGCTCATCATACAATAACTTAATGTCCTTCAGAGTTTACTTCATCCACAACACTTTTGTACAGTAGGATGCTGCTGCAATATATTTTTCTTCTGTGGTTGATAAAGATACTAAATCTTACTTCTTTCTCTGCCATGAGACCAATCTACTTCCTAAAAAGAAAGCACCACCACTTGTACTTCATGTATCATCAGCACAACCTGCCCAATCAGCATCAATGTATGCACTAAAATCAAAGTCATTACATCTTGGATACCATAAGACAGAGCCTAGAGCTCCCTTCAAGTAACTGAATATTCTCTTCACTACCTTCACATGTGTTTTCTTAGGATTAGTTTGATATCTGGCAACCACACATACTACATGCATGATATTAGGTATGGAGGCAGTCAAGTACAACAATTCTCCAATCATAGATCTATAGAAATTCTAATAAACCTCTAGAGACTCATCATCCTTGCTCAAGTGATGTAGGAGCATCTCAGGCTAATGGGCAATCCCGCATTGCCCAAAAATATTTCATTTTTGTTTTGGTTTAGTTTTAGTTTTGGGTTAACATGACAAAGACATTCAATGAGAAAATATTACAATATTGTTTCATGCATGTGCTAGCAGTAATGAAGACGTGTAAGGTTCAGCTTCTCCCTGCAGGTTTTGTTTTACTCCTTCATCAACCTAACGGTTTTGTTTCCGTGGGATGAAGTTGTCTCTCTTAGATATTCTGATCACTATGATGTTTGGTGTGGATAGGCGGTAAATCTCTATTGAATGGACAAGGTTATATTGAAGAGATTCTCATCAACGGGGGAATGGAATTTGGTAGGACTTTGAGCTTGGTCTCTTCATCGAGCTATTGGTCATGGTCAATATAGATCACAACCCCTTGGAGGCATTGGTGGGGCTCAATCTGTATACACCTAAAAATGACATGATTCTACTTAAATAAATATTTTTAATATTTATTTCATCTTCATATTCCTCTATCAATAAATAAATAAATTTATTTGATTCACTTCCTCCCATTAATTGAATAAATTACATTTATTTAATTAAATTCCATCCACATCAACTTTATTCTTCTAAGTAATTAAATAATTTTAATTATTTAATTAAATCTTCCATTCTTCTAAATTTAAATAAAATGCAAATTTCTTTAAATTAAATTCTCCAAAAATAAAATATGTTAAATATTTTATTTATCCCTCCCAAATTATCTACAAATAATTAAATAAATTTATTTTATTTAATTATGCTTTCTTATCTTCTAGAAAATCTTCAATATCTTCTACAAATTAATTCTTCTTGTCATCCAAAAGCAAAAGCTGAGTTAAAGCAACTTTAAAGCAACTTTGTTTTTAAATTAGAAAAATATATTCTAATTTAAGAAAAATAAAAAATCATCCTCGTCAAGAAAGCAGTTAACTCAACAAAGCTTCTTTTTGAATGACACATGTCCTTCTTCTATTTGTTGCACGTTCCTCAACCATTATCCTCCATTGATCTTCTTGTTTCTTCCCAACCATTGATCCTCTTCTACACACCTCTATAAATACAACCTGCTTCTTCCATTTCAGAATTCCATCATTCATGTAAACTTATGCTGCAGGAACTATAGCACGCCATTGGCACCCCATTTTCATATCATTCATTATCTATCCATTTCATAGTGTGTTTGAAGTTCATCTTCAAACATACCAAGTATTAGAGCCTCTTCTCCTTGTCATCTTGAGGAATCGAAGCAAGGAAGCAAGCTTTCTGAGGGCCATCTTCATCACCACAAGATCAAGAAAGAAAAGGCGAACAATGGAAGACACAAGGTAAAAGGTTGAAAGTATCATTCTTCTTTATTATTAATCCTTTTTCCTTCATATTTCATTGATGTATTGGCTTTCTTATTGATTTGATTAATTCCCATTTTCACTCTTACATTTCTGGCGGCCACCATGGGGCTCTTGCCCCTAATCTAATCAAAATCTAAGTTTCTTAGTGACAGGTTCCGTACAGGTGTCGTACAGGCTTCTGATAGGTTCATCTGGTATATACACCCTCTGAGTTAGTGCATTTACCTCCTGGCATGGTGCATACAGTCTTCTGGTGCATATACCTCCCAATCTGGTGCATCTGCTCACTATTCCGGTGCTTTTACGGATACGGCACATACATTCCCTATTCTAGCACTTCTACATCCTGTTTTGGCACCTGCATCATCCTGACGTATACACCATCTAAAACGGCACTTTCATATTGTCTCATGGTGCATTTGTTAAAACGGCACTTCTATCTTATCTTCCTATGCTTTTGACATCAATCTTAGTGCATCTATAAAATGACGCCTGCATGCTCTGTTTCTGCGCATATAGACTACATAGCGGAGCATCTGATTTCTCATTAGGGTTTTTAGATTTTCTATTGATTTCTCAGGTTGATTCTTACTCTTGTCTTATAGGATTAGAGGCTGGAATAGATGATTTAACTGCATTGGTTAATTCACTTAGATTAATTAAGGGAAAAAGTAAAAAAAAATGCATGCATGCAAAATCTCATGTAGTCTTTAACTAGGAGGATAATAACTGAACCACTTCTATCTTTGCATTGTTGTTTTCTTTCCTAGTTTTAGAATATTGCTATCTTACAAATGGGAATGAACATTTCTATCTTCTAAACACTTCAAAGTTAACAAACGCATGAGTGCACAAGTAGAATAGCCCATTTAGTTTTTTTCCTCTTAACTAGGATTGGATAAATCAATGTCTTCTGTGACTGTTGAATGACAATAGGCTTATGCTCTCCCCTTTACTGGATGACCAGAACGCTAGACTTGTTATTCCCTTTGTATAACCTTTAGAGGGGCTTGCCCTTGGATGCCCACCTATCCAAGTGGGAACGACCCTGAGTGGTAACAAGCTAAAGCCAAGCCCTACCAATCGACTTAAAATAAATTGTGCTTGAGGTGAAAGCCTCCTGTAATGAGTGTTGCTGTGTTACACCGACAGCCAACCTCCCCCAAAAGTCTCCAAGGTGTAACCAGCCTAAGGAAACCTGGATCTGGTATCCATGAGAAGTGAGTGTCATGGAAAGGAGCTGGTGCTACCAGATCCTAGAGCTATATGCGTTGAATATGCACAGCCAGGGGATTCAACAAATATTGTCCTATCTAGCCTAGGTTGTACTTGTTCTTGTGTCAAAAAGTCTAAAAATACAAAAAAATAACAAAAGATAAAAATCATGAAAACTTCTATGTGCTTGTTGTGTCTTTTGCCATAATTGAAAAATCAAGATTCAAAAAGAGACCAAGTTTTCAACCAAAAAAATAGAAATTTTTGAAAAATGTGCGAAAACTCTGCAAAAACAAATAGAAAACTAGAACTGTGCATACATCATGACTTGTTGTGGATTCATTGTGACTAACTATGCATTTACCTACTATTGCTGTACATACATTTGTATCGACTCATTACGCATATATCCTCTATTTCCATGCATTTGTAGCTACGCATCTATCATAGTAAGCTTTTCCAATCTTGTGTCAATTTCTGTAGAGATGGCAAACCATTTAGAATATATTGCTCAAACACTCCAATATCTACAATTGAAAATAAACTTAGGTCCCTCACCCCAAGATTGTATAGCAATTTCTCAACAAATCCAAGTCTTACAACAAGAAATGGCAAGCTTGCAAGCTAAACATGCCAGTACCAGCTACTCCTCATCCCAAAATCGTATATCCTTTTCCCATACTCATGACAAGGCAAGCACCACCTCAAGTTGGAAATCGTATACCACTCCATCTACTAGTCCTCCTTTACCACCTCCTAGAACACATATCCCAAAGCATACTGGTTCTACACCAACACCACCATCTAGTTCCTCAAACTCTAAATGGACAACCAAAAAAGAATCAGATAAGTTTTGGGAAAAATATTTTTCAATTTATACAACAAAAGAAAAGCTATGGAGAAAGCCAAATCCACTCATCCATTACCCCATACACCTACAAAGGATGTGATGCAAGGACTATTAGCAGAGAGTCAACCATGTCCCCAAATTCCGTTCCTTGACCTTACCAAAGATTCTTCCAATGCCATGTCAAATCCTACAACCCCTTCATGTCATCCGCAACCCCTTGAGCTTATTGAAGAACCTCCTACCATGAACCAAAGTCAAGGTCTGTTGAACATCCATGTTGTCAACCAAGAAGCTATCCAAGAGCTATCCACTTCCATTCAAGAAGACCAAGAGCTATGTCAAGAGCACACCTTAGAGCATGTGGATACATTAATCCCTAGTCTAAGTCAAGATCATATCACTTTCATGCAACCTATCCATAACATGTATCTTTTCCATGATCAAGATGATATCCATAATAATGAACCTCTCCATGAGCCACTTGATCCTATCCATCTCCCACTAACTATACAAGAGCAAAAGATCTAATTCCAACCCATGCATAACCTTTATCTTTTCTATGATCAAGATATTCCTTGTGAAGAAGATGTTCATGAACAACTTGATCCCATACCCATTCGGACCTCCAATTTTCTATGAGCTCGTTGTTGAACATCTTCATGATCAAGATATTCTTTCTATTTGTTGCACATTCCTCAACCATTATCCTCCGTTGATCTTCTTGTTTCTTCTCAACCATTGATCCTCTTCTACACAACTCTATAAATACAACCCTCTTCTTCCATTTCAGAGTTCCGTCATTCAACTAAACTTATGCTATAGGAACTATAGCACGTCATTGGCACCAAATTTTCATATAATTCATCATCCATCCATTTCATAGTGTGTTTGAAGGTCATATTCAAACATACCAAGTATCAAAGCCACTTCTCCTTGTCATCTTGAGGAATTGAAGCAAGGAAGCAAGCTTTCTGAGGGCCATCTTCATCACCACAAGATCAAGAAAGAAAAGGTGAACAATGGAAGACGCAAGGTAAAAGGTTGTAAGTATCATTCTTCTTTATTATTAATCCTTTTTCCTTCATATTTCATTGATGTATTGGGTTTGTTATTGATTTGATTAATTCCCATTTTTACCCTTACACAATCAATGTCTTGCATGAGTGTGCTGTTGGTTGGAAACTTTTTTCAATCGAACTTAGTAATTTCACAGGGACATGTTCATAATGGCCTCCTTGATATGTCAATGAAGTGAGACCAAATGACGGTGATGAATGGCTATGATCATGAAGATCTGACACTGCCCACAACCCCACGGTACTGTTGGTGGGGCTCAATCATTGCCTTGCACAAGTGCACTATTGGATGGGAACTCTTTTTAGTGGGACTTTGTTATATTTCTGAGACATTGAGTCTTGTCCCCTTGACATCTTGATGGAAGGCTACTACTTGGTTACCGCTTCACCGCACTTAATAAAGTTCGGTCATCTTTTTACCTACAGTATAATTACGAGATCATGACATGTGTTGCTAAGATCAGATCCAATGGAGCAACAACAATTTCAAGGAATCTTTCTATATTGGTGGGAAGTGATATGAAGTCCCCCGAAATGTTATGTTTGACTTTTTAGCCTGCTAGCCCGTAGCATTGGTGGTGGGTCCCAGATAGACTCTGAGGGAAAGAGGGGATTGGCTACAAGTTGAAGATGAATGACTTAGTGTCTAATGTGTATGTTGATGGCATGAATTGAATTCAGTGGGATAGGTTTACGTGTCTCTCCAACATGGATTTAGCAGTTAAACTATTTGTGACTTTGTCTGTGGAGGTTTAACTAAACTGTTCTGTCTTGTGGGGAAGGTAAAATGAAGGGCCTCTAGAAGCAATAGGGCAATCTGTAATAAAATATAGTTGTGCATTGTAACCAAAAAAGGGAGGGAGTAGAAGGGAGTAGAAAGAGATCAGCGAAGAGGGTTAAAGCCACTCCAAGGGCATAAGCAAAGACATAATCTAGATTTGGAGATGGATTGAGGTGTGGATGGCTAGAGAGAGTAAAGGGCATGGTTAGGGAGAGAACCGATCACCTAGAAGAAACAAAGAGAGGAAGACAAATCTCAAACTGAGAGAAGGGCTGGTGACATGGGAATTTGTATGCCCAAGAGAAGTCTGTGGTGAGTAGAAGACAATATGCAGACAAGAGAGATGAGAGGCCATGAAGGCCATTGTTTATCTTTGTAATGAAGAATTGTTTGTTGAAGTTTTCTTATTTCAATAAAATGAAACATGAATTTTGTGTTCCCAATCTCTAAATTGTTTTGTGAGTGAAATTTGTGTGTTTTCTTGTGAGAGAGGACCCTCTTGCACCAAGTGGTATCAGAACATGAAGTTCCTAAGGGTGCAAGATAGGCACCAGGACCATGGGTGTGTTTTGTGGAAACCAAGAAGTGAAAGTGTGAAGAGCAGACATTGATTCTGTAAGAATCTTGGTAGATGTTCTATAGCAGTGATAAAGCTGGGTTGAAGGTCCAAACTCTCTTCCATTGAGAGGAAGTGGGTAGAAGAGAACATGTCACTACCAAAGGGATGGCTCACTGCCAAAGGATGGTGAACTGATTTGGTAGGATCTACTCCATGCCTAAGTTTAGCTCCATTAAAGCACAGTATAATTCCTCTGCTCAACTCTTTTCACACCTTCACACTTATCTTTTCATTTTTTCACTAGGACACATTTTTTGCAACTACATTACATCCTTTTATACAATTCCTCAACCTTGGAATGTACTGTTGGAATTAGGCTAGAAAACCAAGAGGTGGAGGTGAATCATTTGTCCACAAAATTAACCTTTTCTTCCTTTTAATCTTCTTTCATAACTTACAAACAGATTAATGATGTAAACATTAAAGTATGAAACAATAACACATGAGCAGAAACAAAATTAACACACTTGACACCAAGATTTTTAATGTGGAAACCTAGTTAGGGAAAACCATGGTGAGGTTTAACCTACAAGATTCATGCCCTATTAAAAGTACTTAAAAATGGGAACGCACTTGCCTTCAGGTGCACTGCCCAGAGGTCACTGCTCAAAAGAGACTCACTGTCTACAGAAATTTAGGTTTAATATAGAAGGAAATAACTGAGAAATAGCATCTTATTCATGCCTAGTTCAATCTCATTAAATGCTCAAACTTCTACTCCTCTTCCAAATACTTCTTCATTATCACTTCATCCTTAACTATTCTTGTTTCTCTGCTCCTCTTCTCTGCTTTGCCTTTGACCCTTTCTTCAGATTTGATTATTTCGCACAAGGATGATTTTCCACAACTCATCAACAAGTATTTATATGCTTCATCAACCTTGGAATGAACATCAAGATCAACACTACAAACATCTGACTTAATATGAATCACTAATTTTGTCGGCCAAACATAACTGGGACTCAAATCTTCTTCAATCAACACGTCACGCTCCAGAGAATTGCTCTTAAATCATCTGCAACATGCTTGAATCATTAGGTCAGCTAGGACTAGGAAAAAATAACAACACAAAGGCAGAAATCTTCAACAATGAGCTCAATTTTCAATGCGAACCTTCAACACAGCAGTTCAACAATTCAGAAACCTCCACAAGCACATTGAATTCAACAAAATGTATCCACACTCCTCCAAATCATTAGAATCACTTGTACTTTCTTCTAGAACCTCAAGAACATTATCTGCCATGACTGTCATACTAGAAAGGTTTCTTATGGACCTCAAAACCATGAACCACTTGAGTTGATGATACACACTGACTTCCCAAACATGTCTCTAAATCCGTAGATCATAGAGTCTCATTTGTGGAGCTATCCAGACCAATTTCCTATCACTCTTTCTTTTCTAAATAGAAAACCCTGATTCTACTCAGATGGCTATAACTTCTTTAAATCTTCATGTGCACCTCTCAAATCTTAACTGGAGCTACTACAGATAATCCTCTACATAGCCATATGGCCCACATACAATGATCTTCATTAATTTTCTCAATATCCTCAATATTCCAGTCTTGTAAATAGGCAACAAGGTAGGATACAGTTGACACCAATGGCAACAAGGATATGTTGACATCAATGACAACACCGCTTAGGCACGTATTTGCAACAATCTCCCACTTTGTCATTGATGGAAACATATGATGTGAAAAACTAATTCAACCATCAAGACAAGAACTTCTCCCCCTTTCCCTTATCACTTTTGCAATCACTTTCTTCATTGCTCCCCCTTTCATCAGCAACTAGTTTTTCACATGACTTCTCTATGCCTTTGACATCAATGGCAAAGGGCACATATTTGCAATCTTTTCTCCCTCTTTTTTTTTAGATTGATCCCAAAAATTGCATACTAACTACTCTACCTGAGTAGTATCTCATTAACATCAATCTGGATCACAAGATATGACTATGAATTTGACCAGAGTGATGCACCCTAGTGCATCTTACTTTTGATTAGAAGGGGTAATAACCCCTGACTTCTCTCTGAGATACTCGAAAGTGTCCTTAGGTAGAGGCTTAGTGAAAATATCTGCAATCTAATCCTTTGAAGAAACAAACTTCAATCTGACTTCATTCTCATTAACCTTCTCTCTCAAAAAGTGAAACTTGATTGATATGTGCTTTGTCTTTGAATGCAACTCTAGATTCTTTGAGATACTACACTTGAATTATCACAAAAGATTGTGATAAGATCCTCAAACACAATTCTGATGTCCTTTAATATTTGCTTCATCCACGGAACTTGAGTACAATTGTTTGCTTCTTTTATATACTTTGTCTCTGTTGTAGATACGGATATTGCCTCCTACTTTTTACTCAGCCAAGAAACCAATCTACTTCCCAAGAAGAATGCACCACCACTAGTACTTTTTCTATCATCCACATCTCCTACCTAATCAACATCTGTATATTCATGAAGACTGAAGTCTAATTCCTTTGGATACCATAAGCCATAACCAAGTGTCCCTTTGAGATATCTAAAAATTCTCTTGACTACTTTAACATGGGATTCTCTAGGATCAGCTTGAAATCTAGCAACAAGTCCAACTACATTCATGATATCAGGTCTGGTCTGAGTCAGATAGAGCAGTCCTCCAATCATCAATCTATACCTTTTTCGATTTGCCTTAGGGGAGTCATCATCTTTACTCAGCTTACATCCAGTTACCATGGGTGTATCCACTAGCTTTGAATCTTCTATTCCAAACTTTTTCAACAGTTCTCTCACATGGTTGATCTATACCTTTTTTGATCTTCCTTAGGGGAATCGTCATCTTTACTCAACTTGCATCCAGTTATCATAGGAGTACTTACTGGTTTTGAATCCTCCATTCCAAACTTTTTGAACTCTTTCACATACTTAGACTGAGATATGAAGATACCTTTATCTTACTAAATGATTTGCAGAACTAAGAAGAAACTCATTTCACCAAACATGGACATCTCAAATTCACTTTGCATCTGATAAGAAAATGTTTTGCACATACTCTCATTTCCACTAAAAATGATATCATCAACAAATACCTCAACAATCAAAATGTTCTCATGATCAATCTTGAAGTAAAGATTATTGTCAGCAGTGCCTTTGTTATATCCTAGCTTTAGCAGATACTTATCTAATCTGGTATACTAGGCTCTTGGGGCTTGTTTGATTCCATACAATGCTTTTCTTAACCTACAGACCATATCTCTCTAATAAGACAACTAAAATCATTCTAGTTGCTCAATATAGACTTCTTCTTCTAATTATCTATTTAGGAATGTTGACTTGACATCGATCTAATAGACCTTGAAAGCAACAAATGCAAGAAATAATTTGACTGCCTCTATTCTTGCCACTAGAGAAAAAGTTTCTTCAAAATCAATTCCTTCCACTTGAGAATATCCTTTGCATACCATCCTTTCTTTGTTTCTTACAACTTGACCATATTCATTTAATTTATTCTAGAAGACCCATTTAGTTCTAATCACATATTTGTCTTTAGGTCTAGGAATAAGATCCCAAGTGTGATTCTTTTCAACTTGCATTAGTTCTTCTTCCATGGATTTTACCCAATTTTCATCATTGCAAGCTTTGCTTACTAAATTTGGTTCAATCTTTGAAATCAAACAAATCTCCTCTTGATCTTTAGCAATTCTTCTCCTAGTTTGAACACATTTATATCTATCTCCTATGATCAGATCTTCACGATGATTCAATCTTACATACCTAGGAGTTTTTGGATTTATTTAAACCTCTATTTCTCGAGCTTGTTCTTCAACATCTGCACTATCTTCTTGAGTCACTAGATTTTCTAGATCAATCTGAATCTGAGTCTGGTTTTGAACTTGTCTTCCTTGACTTTGACTTTCATCTTGATCATCCAATTCATATCTGCAAGACCTCGAATGTCCTTTGCTCTCATCAACTCTAACATTTACACTTTCAACAATCTTTTTCAATCTTTTGTTGAAGCACCGGTATGCTTTATGTTGGGTAGAGTAACCCAAAAATATCCCTTCATCACTTCTTACTTCAAACTTGCCTAGATCCTCATCTCTTTTGATATAGCATTTACTACCAAAAACTCTAAAGTATCTCATAGTAGGAGGATGACCAAACCATAGTTCATAAGGGGTCTTACCAGAATTACCTTTGATCTTCAACCAGTTGAGAGTGTAGATAGTAGTACTCACAATGTCTCTTCAATAGACTTGTGGAACATTTGCTTCCATCATCATGGTCCTAACAGCTTCTTGAATGGTTCAGTTCTTTCTTTCCACAACTCAATTCTGTTGAGGAGTCCTAGGAGTAGATAACTATCTTTTTATTCCATGCTTTTCACATAATGTATCAAACTCACCGGAGGTAAACTCTCCACCTCTATTGAATCTTAGACACTTTATTCTCTCACCAATCTCATTTTCTACCATAACCTTGAACACTTAAAACTTGTCAAGAGGTTCTAATTTTTCTTTTAAAAATGTTACCCACATCATCCAGGAGTAATCATCAATCAGTAATTTAAAATATCTATCTCCTTGCACACTCCTAATTCTAGTAGGACCACATAGATTAGTATGCACAAGTTCCAACCGTCTATTTGAAAATTGTTCTTTTCTTTTGAATGAAATTTTGTTCTGTTTACCCAATTGACATCCTCTACACATGTTATCAATAGGTTTCACAAGTTTTAGAAGATCTCTCATAGATTGAGTAGAACTTATCTTAACAATGTTATCAAAATTTACATGACACATTCTCCTATTCCATAACCAACTCTGATCAATCTAAGAAATCAAACAACTTTTTCTAGAACTACTCCAATGAAAGATGTTACCTCTTGTCTGAGTACCAGATCCAATTTTAGTTCTAGAGCTTTCCAAGATTCTTTATTTTCCATCTTTGAATTGGAGATCATAACCCTTGTCAACCAACTATCCACCACTAAGAAGATTATGCTTCAATCCTTCCACATATAGAACATCATTAGTGTTATTTTTACCATCAAAAGACATGGATCCTCTACCACAGATTCTACCAGCTGAGTTGTCTCCAAATTTCACAATTCCACCTTCATATTTTTCAAATCTTAAAAACTTACTTTTATCACTAGTCATATGATGAGAACATCCACTGTCAATTACCCATTATTACCCATTCATCTTTTTCTACAACCTGAGCATCCAAGGCACTTTCCACATTTGCATAGCTAGTAGGCTCAGTAGGTACCAGATCTTCTTCTTTGATAGCAATGAACACCCAATCATTTTCAATGGAATCTCCATGATCAGACTCATCATCTGTGACTCCTTCTTTACTAGCTTCTTGGACATAGTAGTATTTCTTCTAAACTCTAGACCTATTAGGGTTCACTTTGAACCCGTCTTTGGACATCTTGAGACAAAATGACTAATCTTATTACAAGCAAAACATTTGAATGACAACTTTCCTTCATACTTACCAAATCCTCTTGGCAATCTTTTGGTAAAAAGGGCTTCAAGTTTATCAGACTCAGTTTCATCATATTCAAGATCCTTCCTTGTCTTGTCGAATCTATTTGATCTTCTTGAAGAGCTTTTACCTGGATCATACCTTTGTTTTCCATGAATACTGGCATTAAATGTAGATTTAGACTTAGGAAGTGAATCACCAAACTCACTCATTTCAAATGCTGAAAGTTTACCAACCAACTGATCCCTTGTAACAGTTGTCATAGTCTTGATTTCTTCAATGGCATTAGCTTTATGCTTGTACGCTGGAGGAAAGGATTTGAGCACTTTGGTAATAATCTCTAATTTATCCAATACTCCACCAACACACCTTATACCGCTCACAAGTTCATTCACTTTTAGCATGTATGAGGTAATATTTTCATCTTCACTCATCCTTAAGCTTTCATATCTACCCTCCAGGCTTTGTAGCTTAGCACATTTTACATATTCATCACCTTCATGCAAGGTTTTCAACTTCTCCCATATTTCATACGCAGTCTTCAATTCTAGTACATTTGTCATTTTTGTATCAGATATGGCACTCAACAAGTATTCTTTAGCTTGGATGTTGTTCTTAGCATATTTGATTTCATCTAGAGTTGTAGGACCTTTTTCTAGAATCTTATACTCATTCTCAGTTATTGACTAGTAGGCATCACCCATACATTGCAAATGACACTGCATGCACATCTTCCATAGAGTGTAATTTGCTCCATCAAATCTTAGACTGTCCTTATAAGTCGACATTTTGGATCTCCTCAAGCGGTCAAGCTTCTTTCAGAGGAACTTGGCTTTGATACCAATTGTTGGAATTAGGCCAGACAACTAAGAGTGGGGGGGGGGGTGAATTAGTTGTCCACAAAATTAACCTTTTCTTCCTTTTAATCTTCTTTCACAAGTCACAAATAGATTAATGATGTAAACATTAAAGCATGAAACAATAACACATGAGAAGAAACAAAATTAACACACTTGACCCCAAGAATTTTAATATGGAAACCCAGTTAAGGGAAAACCACGGTGCTGGTTAACCCACAAGATTCATACCCTATTAAAAGTACTTAAAAATGGGAAGGCACTTGCCTTCGGACGCACTTCCTATAGCTCACTGCTCAAAAGAGGCTCACTGCCTACATAAATTTATGTTTAATACAGAAGGAAATAACTAAGAAATAGCATCTTCTTCATGCCTGGTTCAGTCTCATTGAATGCTCAAACTTTTGCTCCTCTTCCAAATACTTCTTCACTATCACTTCATCCTTAATTCTTCTTTTTTCTCTGCTCCTCCTCTTCTCTGCTCTTCCTCTGATCCTTTCTTTAGATTTGATTATTTCGCACAAGGATGATTTTCCACAACTCATCAACAAGTATTTATATGCTTCATCAACCTTTGAATGAACCTCAAACTCAACACTACATACATCTGACTTAATGTGAATCACTAAGCTTTTGACCAAACATAACTAGGACTCAAATCTTCTTCAATCAACATGCCATGCTCCATAGGATTTCTCTTGGATCATCCGCAACATGCTTGAATAATCCAGTTAGCCAAGACTAGGAAAAAATAGCAACAAAAAGGAAGAAATCGTCAACAATGAGCTCAATCTTCAATGTGGACCTCTAACACAGCAATCACACAATTTAGAAACCTCCACAAGCACAATGAACTCACCAAAAGCATCCGCACTCCTCCAAATCATCAGAATCACTTGCATCTTCTTCTAGAACCTCAAGAAACTATCTTCCATGACTGTCATACTACAAAGATTGCATGCAGACCTCTAAACCATGAACCACTTGAGTTGATGACACACACTAACTTCCCAAACATGTCTCTAGACCCGTAGATCATAGAGTTTCATTTGTGGAGCTATCCGGACCAATTTCCTATCACTTTTTCTTTTCTGAATACAAAAATCTAATTCTACTTAGATGGGTATAACTTCTTCAAATCTTCATGCTGACCTCTCAAATCTTAACTAGAGTTGCTACAGATAATCCTCTACACAACCATATGGTCCGCATGCAATGCTCTTCATTAATTTTCTCAATATCCACAACATTCCAGTCTTCTAAATAGGCAACAAGGTAGGATACAGTTGACACCAATGGAAACAAGGATATGTTGACATCAATGACAATACTGCTTAGGCACATATTTGCAAAATGTGCATCATGGTCAACATTATATTCATTAGCCATTGGAACAATCTCCAAGGTTGGCATTACAAACATATATAAATAGGTCTATACCTAATAGAAATTTAGCTAAGGAAAAGATGTAAATATGTATGCAGATCATGCTTCGCCTTAGCTAGGACTCAAATGCAATCTTCCATGTCATGACATGCTTCTACAATCTTTAATGCATCTCTACAATTAGTGAAAACAACCATGTCAACTAAGATAGATGTTAACACTAAGACTTCCAAGAAACAATCTTCATCCATGATCCAATTTCTCGTCACAGAACCATCTAAAGGTAGGAACATGATTTAGGAGACATCCACAAGCACATTGTAATCACCAGGAACATCCACACAAACTCTTGCCATTCTTTCAAGAAGATTCTTCAAACTGGAGCACTTAACCAACATTGTCAACCACTGTTATAAAGAAAAGATCGCTTGCGGACCACCAAATCATGAATCATTGGAGTTGAAGGCACTAAACATCATTACAAACCTAATTCTAGAACTGCAGACTGAAATACTTCAATACAGAGGAATGCAGAGGAATGCAGAGCATAACACTTTCTCCCTGTCACCACCAAACATACAAGAAAAGCCATTTTCACACTTGTGAACATAACTCACTCAAATCTTCATGTTGGAGGCTCAAATTTGGAATATAATATTTTTAGATAAACTTCTAAATAACTTCCAATCTATAGGCAAAGATATTCTTTCTACAAGAAATGCAGAGTAAACTTCTAGACTGTTCTTCTGAATGCAATACATTGTTTCCATTGCAACACACTTTTACCACTAGAGGAGCTAATTTTCTCAATATCCTCAACATTAGGATCACTTACATAAGTAAATACAAAGCATCTCACTCCCTACAAGAAAGCAACAAAGTAAGAGCACAATTAACACTAATGACAACACAGATATGTTGACATCAATGACAACACCAATTAGGCACATACTTGCAAAAATCTCCTCCTTTGTCATAAATGGCAACATATGCTCTGAAAAACTTAATGACCATTAAGACAAGATACTCCCCCTTTCTTTTTACACATCTGCACTCTTTCTCCCCTGAGTTTTTCACATGATTTCTCTCCCTCTTTGACATCAATGGCAAAGGACACATACTTGCATACTAGTACTATGATCCACTAAACTTTCTCTGTTATCAATATATACTTTATTAGAAATATCTAGCCACTCCCCCTGAGAGGTAGCCCTCAAAAAATTAATCCAAATTAAAGAATGAGACTTTGAACAACACTTGATTGATGCATTCTTATGCATCTTAGTTCAGAGTAGGAGGGGTAATGACCCCTAACATTTCTCTAAGATACTCAAAGATATCTTTAGGTAGAGGCTTAGTGAAAATTTCTGCAATCTTATCCTTTGTGGAAACATATTCCATCTTTACTTTATTCTCTATCACCTTTTCTCTCAAAAGGTGATACCTTATTGATATGTGCTTTGTTCTTGAGTGCATCACTAGATTCTTTGAAATGTTTATGGCACTTCTATTGTCACAAAAGATTGCAATTGGATCTTCATATACAACTCTTATGTCCTTCAAAGTTTGCTTCATCTATAACACTTGAGTGCAACAACATGCTACTGCAGTAGACAAGGAGATTGAGTCTTTCTTTTTACTTAGCCATGAAACCAATCTATTTCCCAAGAATAAAGCACCTCCACTTGTGCTCTTTTTATCATCAACATCTCCATTCCAATCTGCATATGTATAAGCATTGAGAGTGAAACCATTATCCTTTGGATACCATAATCCATGATCTGATGTGCCTTTCAAATATCTCAAAATTCTCTTGACTACCATCACATGTGATTCTCTAGGATCTTCTTGAAATTTTGCCACATGATATACTCTATGCATTATATCAAGTTTGTATTGAGTTAGATAAAGTAATCCTCCAATCATGGATTTGTATCTTTTATGATTAGTCTTAGGTGATTCATCATTTTTTCTTAACTTGTAACTAGTTACCATGGGAGTACATACTGGTTTAGAGCCCTCCATTCCAAACTTCTTCAACAACTCTTCCACATACTTAGATTGGGATATGAAGATTCCTTTTTTTGATTGAGTAACTTGCAGATGTAAAAATAAATTCATCTCACCAAACATAGACATCTTAAACTCTTTTTGCATTTCACTAGTAAATTTCATTCACATACCTTCATTGCCTCCAAAGATAATGACATCAATAAAGACTTCAACAATCAAAATTTGATCACCATTAATCTTGAAATAGAGATTACTATCATCAGTACCTTTATTGAATCCTAATTGCAGTAAGTACTTATCCAACCTTGCATACTAGGCTCTAGGAGCTTTGGTGTAGAAGCACCTACCTGACAGCTGGCCTCCATGAGGCAGTTAGTTAGTTTGAGTCTTGTTTATGTTTTCAAGAAGGTCTGATAAGACCAAATGCATGTAATAAGGTCATGTTGATCATGATAAGATCACGCTGACCATGCTTTTACTATTTTTAGTTAGTTTGTTAGAACAGCTGTCATGCTGTAGGATCGGTTGGATCTCCCAGCCGCCTGGAGAGTTCCCAGCCGCTTGGAGTCAGGTCAGTAGTACTCGTAGGAAAATCTATTTAAGCATGAGGATCGGTTGATATTGCATACAGATAGAGATATCATCGATCAAGTTAGATTGCACAAAGTGAGACAGAGAGAGAGAGACTGATCATTGTAATTGCATCTTTGAAATCAATAAAGAGATCCTGTTTTGTTCTTTCCCTGGTTGGATTCCATTGTTTAATCGATTTGCTGATCTGGTGGTTTCATGGATATGCTGATCCATTCCACCGGTTGATTCGTCGAATCGGTGGAATGGTTGTGTACAGTAGATTAGGAGGTAGTTTGTTTTCTGTTTGCATGCAGGTGTGCAGGATCGCGGTCGACAGATGTTGAAGACCCTAGCATGGGTATGTGCTAGGTCAAGTTGATAAGTTTGAGTTGGAAGATCACCCTGAGAGTGGATCGGATCATCCCTGGAGGATCGGCAAAGTGAAATTTTGCTAAGGTTGGGAGTTTGTCAAAATGGCTTCATCAGGATATTTCAGTTTATATCCTGCAGTCGCTTTGGACGTCGTCATCCGGATAAGTGAAGATGAACATGATGCAGTTGAGTGCATGAAGTGAATGTGCGTCGGGGTGATCATCATCAGGAGTTGCCGAAGAGGAGTGCATCGGCATAAGGTAAAATATCGGGTTATGAAACTGACGGAGTTTGCATATTTCAAGTGCATCAGGATGTTGTAAGTCAGATATATACTCCGTGTATATATCACCGTCAGGATCATCTTCTGGGTATGCCCATCATCCGCGTATCGCTAGCAGATGCGGGAGTGAAAGTTTGTTTTTATGACTAAGTGTTGAAGAAGTCATCAGGATATTGGGTGACGTCATCATCATCAGGATATGACGTCATCGTCATCAGGATATTAAGATATCTCCCTATGCAAGTTTATCCTGCTGTCGCTAAGGGTTTAGGTATCGGCGTAGGCTCTCGGCAGAAAGTTGTGTTAACATCATCAGGAGGTTTCGAGAGAACCGGATAAATCATATCATGATGCTGTTGCTTGTATCGTCGGCTATCGGGGCATCGAAGGGAAGCTGCTGAAGTTGTCATCATCAGGATATTTGGAGCAACCGGATATTTGATATCCTGCTGACAAAGAGAGTGTTGAATATCATGATGATGCCGATAGTGTTTGGCGCCTGATGAACAGTACAACCAGAGGATGTTTGCGCCCGTTGAGTATCATGATGATGATGATAGGCGACAGGCGGAGGAGGTGAACAGTAGTCGACAGGAGGATAATTGTGATCGTCTGAAATATGATGATGCTGTTGGTGTTTACAGGAAATATGATGATGATGCTGAGCCGATAGGGATTTTTATCATGCTGTTTGTATTATTGGCTCCTCCTTCCTGTTAGTAAGCTCCCGTTGCGTTTCACTCTGCATCAAGCTTGCTTGAGTCCATACAAATCTTTCTTCAACATGTACACCATATCACCTTGGTCTGATAACTTAAATCCTTCCTGGTGCTCAATGTAAACTTTCTCTTCCAACTCACCATTCAAAAATATAGACTTCACATCCATCTGATACACTTTGAAATCTTTGTGAGCTGCAAATGCCAGAAATATTTTGATTGCTTGAATCTAAGACACTGGAGCAAAAGTCTCTTTAAAATCTATTCCTTCAATTTGAGAATGTTTAGGGTGAAAATTGATAGTAGGTTTAAGCTAGGTTAAATACTACCATTTCCACCACTAAGCATTGGGAGGACAAGGATTGATCTTGTGAACAAGCTTCTAATCACTTTGTCTATCTATTGATGGTGGTTTTAGCACACAACAACATAGGTATGATTGCTAGTATCATGCCTCTCTTGAAAAGTATCTTACCCTAGGTAAGACTACTCCAAGGTTTCTATAGCTAGGTCTTAGCTTGCATGGGATAACTTCAGTGGAATGTCTAGTTGTGCCAACAAAGGGGTCTTACATGAAATGCATGGTTTATGGAAGATGGCAGCAATGTATGTGTAGAAACCCTAGTGGTTTAGACTGTAAAGTCTAAAATTTTCCAGCAGGTGGGCAATGAAATGTTGCTTATAACCTATCATAACAAGGTTGATATAAATAAAATGTAAAAGAAAATGGAGAGAGAGAAGGCTTAAGAGATTGTAAGTGACAGTCACAATGGGGTAAAATGTTGCAGATAGACAAATACTTTCAATAAACCATTCCCTATTTCACCAGGATAGGAAACCCACAATGTTGCAAAAAATGATGCAATCTTCAAAGGATCCTTATGATTTTCAAATTGGATTCACTCATTAAACACTTGGATAATGGCACAACTTAACTAGTGGAATGCAACTGAACTATATTCAATGAAATGGCCTAGGCTAACTATACACAACAACTTACCATCAACAAGCACTAATAGTATGGACCAAAGCATTCATTGGATATCATAATATTTATCCATCATTGCAAAAGAACAACTAATTAAACTCAGATTGATATGAACCATGAAAACTAAAATGAGACAACACATAAACACAAATTTCCAGCAACCTGCAAAACTTGCTTTGTATTGACTGAATTTTGGCAGAGTCTCAACAATTCATTATCAAATCTTACTTACAAATGGGAGAAAAGGATGGCCCTTTTATAGACAAGGCACCATACTGAGTTTTTCAATGGATGATGGAGATTAACTCAACACCAACAGTCTAGATTACATGGCATTTAATGAAGTACAACAGTTAATTATGTTTTCAGATTTGCATTTGTCCTTCATGAAAAAGACAAAATATAGCTTGTAAATACATTGAATTTGGACAAAATGGATACCCATTTGGTTATACATGATGAAAAGTCAATTTTCAAGGCCTAATAAAGCCAAAATAGAGTCACATGACACTTGAAAACTTAAGCTGATGTGAATTCACGTGATTCCAAATGTTGAATGGACCAAAAGAAACATGTGGCACATTATTAGTGAAGATATATCCAACTGGATACTTGCTAGACTGATTCTTGATGACTGGATTGTTGGAACAACTGTATGCATGTCTTGGTGATCCAGTCCATGGTCATTTGAGTGGTATTTTTGGGAAAATATCGAAAATATAATTTTTGGTATTTTCTATATCATAGTAAATTGAATTTCCAGAGGCCTTCGGAGTAGAATGGGGGCTGGAAACTTGTCACGTTAAGCCTTAGTGGCTAGGTAGTTCAAACTAGATAATTAGTTTATCTCTCCAATGAGTCCAAGAAGTTTAAATTATGATAAAATAGCTAGGAGTTATGACCCCCAAACTAGATCACTAGGACATTGGATTGGATTTGTAGGAATAATAGTGATGTAGGCATGATCTTCAGTGTCTTCAACATCTGGGTCTTATTTCCATCCTCTTGTAGGTGCAGTAGCAATTTGGTTGATAAAATGTCAATTTTGCATTTCTGGGTCAACACTGCACATCTATGTGTGCATCCTTCCAAGATGGCTCCAACAAGCTCCTATGACCTCCAAGACCTACAATTCACAATGCAAAGCATCAATTTTATCTTAGCAAGTTATTTTCCATCATTTTAAATCAAAACATATCCATTTGTAGTCATGGATCAATCAAAAATAGCTCATTGTCAATGCCACCTTATAAACAACCTCTTAAATCTAGTGATTTTTACATGATTTTATCTATTTTTCATATTTTTGAATGCTCATTTGGCCAATATATTGATCTAGGAAGTTTTTGTGGTCATTAGAATCAATTTGCATAATTTTATTTCATGCTTTTCTAGCCTTTTTGGCAAAAAACAAGATTTTTGGGGGTCAGACTTTTCATGTGCAGTGGCATTAATTGTCGTAAAACATGCCCAAAATCTAGACAAAGTTGGTAAAATGTTCCTCATGATGTGAAAAATAGACATGTAATTCAAATCCATCAAGAAAATCCAATGTGCTCCTTGAAAAACTCAATTTCTAGGCCAAAATGTCAAAAAGCGCAGGTTTTGGGTGTCACGGACTAAAAGTTAGTGGACATCAAATTTAACGTAGGTCCGTAAGGTGCAATTCTAGCACAAAATGGTTTTAGCACTGATTTGGGGTCCAACCAACCTTAGTGTGGATTTTAGGTCCGACTGACTAAACTCAGTGAAGGTAGTTTTTAGTGCAGGTTCGTGAGGCCTATTTTTAGCGATAACTTCATTAGCGGGGATTTTCAATGCAACTGACTAGCGCGAATTTCTCTATCTACCAACCAAGTGCAGTGAAGGCAAATATTAATGCAAGTTGGTTGAATCCTGTTTTAGGGCTTTTCTTTGAAATTGTCTCGGCAGGGATTTTTTGTCTGACTGACTTAGCAGTAGCTTGGAGGGAGGTCGATCAGAGGCAAATTTAGCGCAAAAGTTGGTAGAAGGCATTTTTAGTGCCAGATTTTGAATTGGCCAGGGTGAAAGTATATTTAAAAATATATTTAAGTGTATGTTTATACTTTAAATATTTTTAAATATACTTTTAGGATGTTTGAGATAGGTTCCAGATCCATAGGATTTCATATGTAGATTCTAGAATTTTGAGGTTCCACCAGATTTCAGACTTAGCCATTTTTTCGGATATTCAGGGTTTCAGACTTAGCCAAATCAGGGCTTCAGGACCATGTGCTAGAATGAAAGTATGTAAACACCTTAGTGAAATCTAGTGGAATTTGACATGATTTTGCAACTCTAAGACCTAGAAAATAGGAATTTCAACATGACACATCCTGCAAAAGCAATCTTAAGGGCAATATCTAGTGACATGGGATTTTGGAGCAAAATATAGTAACACCTAATTTTAGCGCAACAGGCAACAAATGGCAATTTCTTAAGCACAAGACCACCCAAGACACCTCCAAATCAATCATCTACAATATAAAATGCTTCCAGACATGCAAAATACTCAAATCTGTAACAAATCATACATTCTAAGCACAAATTGACCTTCTTATCATCATAGCCAAGAGAGGTTGAGACTCCAACCCAGAGCAAAAGAGGGGGTCCCCATTTGGTGAAATGGGGCATGTGTACAAGGCACAACAAATGGTGACTCTACTGGGAAATGCTCCAGAGCATTTCAATGATAAACGTTCAGTTCAAACCTAGAATCTTTGTCTTTGCCACACATTAGATGAGAAAGCATGATATCATATCAAAGAATCAAAGACCACTAACCAGTGCAATCATCTATATCCTGAAAACCTAAGTGTGCAATTGTATTCATTCCCATCCTATGGTGACTAAATTCACCCAAGATCCTTTGTGCTAAGCAATAAAGGTTAGATCATTTTACCACCAAAATAATGCTCTAATAATCTGATGGACCTTCAAGTAATAATCTCTTTGTAATGATTTCTTCCTTGATAGTACCTTTGATGCTCTTTGATGCTAATAATTTATGTGAGTCTTCAAATGTTGATCTATATATTGACACTTTGTAGTGGGTCTGGTGTTGAAAAACACCTTTCATTTTTACCCAATAGGCTAGCAGTACTCAGTACCGCCTGCCACTCTCATCTAAATTTGTAGAATTGGCATTGGTGGTAAAATTGGGGAATTCAAACTTCTTCACTTAACATGCAATCACCTAGGCTTACTTGCCTACTATGGGATTATTTAAAGTGTGAGAGATATATGGTTAGAAAATACTTCAAGTGCACTAACTAATGACTCATTTCCAATGAACAAACATCATACTCTTTGATATAATAGTGGAACCCACAGGAAGACCTAAGTGGAAACCTTGGTTTCTCAAAGAAATATTCCAAATTACTTACCCAACAAAGAAAAACTTGTAGGTCTATATAATTGCCACCACATTCAAGAAATGGAGAACCCATGAAAAGAAAGCACATAAGCTCAAAGCAAAACATGCAGAAAGAAACAACTAGCAACTAACAACTAACAACTGCCAACAACTAACAACTAAGGAAAAGCAGCAACAGAAACTAGAGATTAAACTAGAACAGAAAGAAACTAACTAAAACCTAACTAGAAACAAGTAAGACTATGCACAAAAACTTTGGGTAGCAAGTATTTACACTCTCTCGTGACTTATTTCTTAGGACATGCAGGAGTAACGGGGTGCAGGTCAATGTCCTAAGCCTGGTAAATTCATCTTTGTACTCTGAAAAGTGAGGTAGAGGCATGCTAGGTTCATGTTCAGGGTACAAGTCATGTAGGATCAGCAATTGGAGCAACTCATTAGGGCCATGATCAATCCAAATACAAGTTGTCTTACCTAAATCACCATAATCAAATTAAAAACTTTCAAAGCCAAGTGAGAAGAGGGAAGATACAACCTGATATGGAGTATCGTTAGTCAGAGATGTAAGTTCATCATCTTGCTGCATTGCACCTAATGGCTTCTCATCTTCAGGGGGACTCATCTTGTGGTGGATCATATCTTGTGCATCAAGTACCTCCAGGTCACTGAATGCTGCAACAATCTCCCAACCAAACAGTAAGTCTGGATAACCTCCTTCAGAATGTGGATCATCTGGATGAAGTTTGCATGAATCAGTCAAGGCAAAGTCTGTCATATGCAGTGAATTCCCATGCAGTAGCATATCCTTGCTCATTCTTGACACCAACTCAATGATGTGATCAACTGATTGACATGAAAATGCTCCCAAGCCATCACTTTACATGACAGTTTGATTTTTATTCTCAGATTGTAGATTTATGTTCTCATCTGTCATTAGTAGGTCAGCATCAACCATGTGGAGCTCTTCATTTATGCAAGTATGAATAGGATCAGACTGATGAACATATGATATACTTGAATCCATTTCACCAAAATTAATCATATGCTCTGAAGCAACTCCCTCTGCAATGATCAACAATCCTCATATTTCAGTTGTTGGCTGATATGAGATTGAAAATTCATTGTCTGCAGCAGCAACATGGTCTCCTTCTTCCTCTATAGGTAGATTCTTGATGTCAATGTTGCTTATAAGTGGTGTACTATCCTGATTTTGTTCATCTAACTTAGCTAGAGACTCTATTGGAGTGACTGCATCAGCCTGATATGACTGATCATGATGATATAGTGAGTTGTTAGAGTCAAGAACTTGATCATTTTTCACTGGAAAATCTGATTGGAGCTCTTCCTACCCAGTTGTCCATGATTTTTCTTGATCTGGGGGACTAATTTTTTTTCGTTCCTATATATATTTGATTTGATCTAACTATTTTTCATATTCAGAATTATCAACCATCTGTAATGAACTGTTGTTCTACATCTCTGTAGCAGCAAATTTAGACTTAGAACTTGATATTTTTGAAGCATTTGATTGCTGATCCACTTCCCCAACATGATTGTTCATTAAATCTGATTCATTATTCCTCTTATCTACATCCCCAGTAACAGAAATTTGATCTTGCACATTGTTCTGTTTACTATCTTGTAACTAAAAATTGGGCTTCAACCATGCTAGAAGGTCCAGTGAATTAAAACTAGGTTTTAACCAATCAGGGACTGTATACTTCTTAGTTGGGTGACCTTTTTGACTGTGATCAACTATGAATGGTAGATTTATAGCCTCTATCACCTTAGTTCTTTGGATGTTCTCAACTGAGGCATGATCATATGCATATGCATCCATCCATGTTGCAACTCCTTATGAGGTCTTACTCTGAATATGAATATATTTGTCATGCCTATATCCCACTTTGGCTTGTAAATCTCAAAGATAGGGAGCAATCCTTTTAAATATAGATCTAACCTTTGGAGGAAGGCCAAACAATCTATTATGTCATACAGGTCTCCTGGATGTACAATGCAGACCCGAGGTAAACTAAAATCCAACAGTGTTAATGGAGGATATTACACCCTGATTTGCCTATCTAGCACTTCTATGAAAAGTAGGATATCAACTTTGAAATTCTCTTCATGATATGACTGCTATGATGGTCCTCTGAAGAATGAAGGGATCCCATGACTGAAACCCTTCTGTGTATCCATCGGATCAGTATTTTCTATACATTCACTTTATTTTAGCATGTGCATTGAACCGATAAAACTGAAAGCCAGCATTAAAACTTGGGTTCGTGCCCTCCCTCTAGCACCAATTTTGTTGATGGTGGTTTTAGCACACAACAATGCATGTATGATTACTAGTATCACACCTCTCTTGAAACATATCTTACCCTCGGTAAACTACTCCAAGGTTTCTACAACTAGGTCTTAGCTCACATGGAATAACTTCAGTGGAATGTCTAGCTGTGCCAACAAGGGGTCTTACACGAAATGCAAGGTTTATGGAAGATTGCAGCAATGTATGTGCAGAAACCCTAGTGGTTCAGACTGTAAAGTCTAAAATTTTCCATCATATGAGCAATGAAATGTTTCTTATAACCTAACCTAACAAGATTGATATAAATTAAATACAAAAGGAAAAGGAGAAAGAGAAGGGTTAAGAGATCCTAAGTGACAGTCACAACGAGGTAAAATGCTGTAGATAGACAAATACTTTCAATAAACCATTCCCTATTTCACCAGGATAGGAAACCCACAATGTTGCAAGAAATCATTCAATCTTTAAAGGATCCTTACGATTTTCAAATTGGATTCACTCATTAAACACCCGGACAATGGCACAGCTTAACTGGTGGAATACAACCGAACTATATTCAATGACAGGGCCCAAGCTAACTATACACAACAACTTACCATCGGCAAGCATTAATAGTATGGACCAAAGCATTCATCAGATATATTAACATTTATCCATCATTGTAAAAGCACAACTAATTAAATTTAGATTGATATGAACTATGAAGACCAAAATGAGACAACAGAGAAACACAAATTCCCAAAAACCTGCAAAACTTGCTTTGTATTGACCAAATTTTGGCAGAGTCTCAGCAATTCATTATCAAATATTACTTACAAATGGGAGAAAAAGATGGCCCTTTTATCGACAAGGCACCATACCGAGTATTTCAATAGATGGTGGAGATTAACTCAATACTAATGGTCCAGATTACATGGCATTTAATGAAGTACAATAGTTAATTACATTTTTAGATTTGCATTTGTCCTTTAGGAAAAAAGACAAAATACAGCTTGTAAATATGTTGAATCTAGACAAAATGGATACCCATTTGGTTATACATGATGAAAAGTCAATTTTAAAGGCCTAATAAAGAAAACATAGAGTCACGACACTTGAAAACTTGAGCTGATGTGAATTCACGGGATTCCAAATGTTGATTGGACCAAGAGAAGTATGTGGCACATTATTAGTGAAGATATATCCAACTGGATACTTGCTGGACTAATTCTTGATGACTGGACTACTAGAACAGATGTATGCATGTCTTAGTGATCCAGTCCATGGTCATTTGAGTGGTATTTTTGGGAAAATATCAAAAATATAATTTTTTGTATTTTCTACATCGTAGTAAATTACATTTTTGAAGGCCTTCGGAGTGGAATGGGGGCTCAAAACTTGTTGTGTTAAGCCTTAGCAGCTAGGTAGCTTAGACTAGACAATTAGTTTATCTCTCCAATAAGTTCAAGAAGTTTAAATTATGATAAATAGCTAGGAGTTATGACCCCTGAACTAGATCACTAGGACATTGGACTAGATTTGTAGGAATAATAGTGATGTAGGCATGATCTTCAATGTCTTCAACCTCCAGAGACTTATTTCCATCATCTCAGACATCATACTAACATCCTTTTACAGGTGCAACAGCAATTTGTTTGATAAAATGTCAATTCTGCATTTCTGGGTCAGCACTGCACATCTGTGTGTGCATCCTTCCAAGACAGCTTGAACAAGCTCTTATGCCCTCCAAGACCTGCAATTCACAATTCAAAGCATCAATTTCATCTTAACAAGTTATTTTCTATCATTTTAAATCAAAACACGTCCATTTGTAGTCATGGATCAGTCAAAAACAACTCATTGTCAATGCCACCTTCTTATAAACAACCTCTTAAATCTAGTGATTTTCACATGATTTTCTATATTTTTCATCATTTTGAGTACCCATTTGGCCAATATATTGATCTAGGAAGTTTTTGTGGTCATTAGAATCCATTTGCACACTTTTATTTCATATTTTTCTAGCCTTTTTTTTTCAAAAAGTGAGATTTTTGGGGTTCATAGATTTTTTCAAAATGTGCCCAAAATCCACACAAACTTGGTAAAATGTTCCTCATGATGTGACAAATAGACATGCAATTCAAATCCATCAAGAAAATCCAATGTACTACTTGAAAAACTCAACTTCTAGGCCAAAATGTCAAAAAGCGCAGGTTTTGGGTGTCACAGACTAAAAGTCAGTGGACGTCAAATTTAGCGCAAGTTTGTAAGGTGCAATTCTAGCACAAAATGGTTTTGGCACTGATTTGGGGTCCAATCGACCTTAGCGTGGATTTTAGGTCTGACCGACTAAAGTCAGTGAAGGCAGTTTTCAGCACAGGTCTGTGAGGCCTATTTTTAGTGCTAACTTCATTGGTGGGGATTTTCAATGCAACCAACTAGCGCAAATTTCTCTGTATACTGACCAACTATAGTGAAGGCAAATATTAGCACAAGTTGGTTGATGTCCGTTTTGGTACTTTTCTTTGAAATTGTCTCGGCAGGGATTTTTGGTCTAACTGATTTAGCGGTAGCTTGGATGGAGGTCGATCGGAGGCAAATTTAGCGCAAAAGTCGGTAGAAGGCATTTTTAGTGCTTTTTGCAGTAGGTGTTTTTAGTGATAGATTTTGAATTGGCCAGGGTGAAAGTATATTCAAAAATATATTTAAGTATAATTTTATACTTTAAATCTTTATAAATATACTTTCAGGATGTTTGAGATAGGTTCCAGATCCATAGGATTTCATATGCAGATTCTAGAATTTTGAGGTTCCACCAGATTTCAGACTTGGCCATTTTTTAGGATTTTCAGGGTTTCAGACTTAGCCAAGTTAGGGTTTCAGGACCATGTGCTAGAATGAAAGTATGCAAACCCCTTAGTGAAATCTAGTGGAATTTGACATGATTTTGTAACTCTAAGACCTAGAAACTAGGAATTTCAACATGACACATCTTGCAAAAGCAATCTTAAGGGCAATATCTAGTGACATGGGATTTTGGAGCAAAATATAGTAACACCCAATTTTAGTGTAACAGGCAACAAATGGCAATTTCTTAAGCACAAGACCACCCAAGACACCTCCAAATCAATCATGCACAACATCAAATGATTCCAGACATGCAAAATACTCAAATCTGTAACAAATCATGCATTCTAAGCACAAATTCACCTTCTCATCATCATAAGCAACAGAGGTCGAGACTCCAGCCCAAAGCAAAAGAGGGGGTCCCCATTTGGTGAAATGGGGCGTGTGTGCAAGGCACAACACTATCCCTTATGCTCATGTGGTTACGAAACCTAAGGCCCTAATCAAGATTTTATCAAGTGTTTTCCTTTCAACCAAGTAACACCCTAATTATGCCTTAAATAAAAAATATATAGAAACTGATGAAGCAACTGGTAAAACTAATTACAGAAGTGCAGAGGGAGGATTCTAGAGACAGTGTACCTAGATTCTGAGGGCTGTATGGACTAGAGCACCCGCTCCAGTGTCGTGAAAGTTCCCAAATAGGAAAATCTTCTACATAGGGTGTCTAAGACTGTCAAAAGGCTTCCAGATCCTGAAAATAACACCTGATTGGCCTAGGGTGCCCGCTCTAATGTCCTGCAAGTCTTGGAATAGGAAAATCTAAAAGTCTGTCGTGACTATACCCACAATATCCTTCTTCCTGTAGCTTCTTTTTGCCAAAACCTGCAAAACATGACCTACATATAAAAAGGAAGGAAATTGTTGCAGCTATATAGGAGCTTGCCTTAGTCAAGCCCCCTCTTTGGTATTTCTACCTCAACAATACCCAAAGATAAAGATTTGTAGAAGTGTGTGCAAACCTAACAATGTGTTATGCATAAAATCAAACCCTAGATGTCTCAATCAAGGGAAGATCAACAAGTTGCTTTGCATCAATAAACACATACAACTTCACCTCAAGGAGATGAGATCAATGAAGACTTGCATGAACAAGAAGGTAAATCAATAATGTCCATGGAGGATCTCCAAGCTTGTTGTTGGAGGCTTCAACCCTTCTCCTGATCATGCAAAGGGTGTACAAACCCTAGGAAGAGCAAGATAGACCCCAGATCTTGATTCCTAATCTTCATCTATTTTCTCCAAGATAGCAAATAAAGAATACCTCGAAGAACTTCAACAAGTCATTGATCTTCAATGGCAATTGCAGCAGAGTTTTGGCATCAAGCTTACAAAAGAATTATTTGTGATAAAATGATTTGCAAATGTCTTTTTAATATCTAGCTTTAGGGAAATTAAATTTTGAAATAACATATCGATATTGTACGAAAACTGATAATTTTAAAACAAAATCCTAAGGCACTCGGCAGGAACCGACACACTGCCAAAATTCAAAATCCAGTGAAACTGGGGAGGACTAGGGCACGGGCACCCAAGTCCTAGCCCCCAATTTCATCTTAGATCTGCATTTTTAGGGGTCCTTGGAACCCCAGTTTCAAATCTCTTTCTCGGTTCTATCAACAAGTTACTTCAAAAAGTGAATAAACTGCTCCTAGACTTAGTCAATCATGGTTTTGGGAAGGCTGAAAAGAAAAGGTTGAAAGGTCACCAAGATTGAGGAGCTAAACTGAGGGAAATTGTACCATTCCATATAGGAGGACAATTTCTGATGTTACATTTAGCCCCCACTTTAGTGGCCATATGACAATACATGCATATGCAACTAAAGGAAAGTAAAATGCATCAATCATAAAAAAGATACCCAAAAGGATACTGTAGAGGAAGCTGAAGCATTGTCGCAGAGAAGCAAGAAGGCCCCAAGTCTGCAATCCTGCAAGACCACATAGTTAGGAACCGTAACCTACAAAGGAACACTTGTTAGAGAAATCAAAATTGATTCAACCTGCAACCACCACCAATGAGTCAGTATCAAAAACACTAAGGGGGTTGGGTGATGGGGTAGGAAGGAAATTGAGGGGAATGCCCCCCCTTGTTTCTGTTTGCTTAGTCTAAGAGTAGAAACAAGGAGATATCCATGCATCGATTTCAAGGGAAATGTGTTGTGAGGGTCATACAATGCTCAAATGCCACATTGAGGAAGAAAGAGAGCGGAACCAAGATTCCAGTGTAACAAACGACACTGAAATCAGAGTTCAACAGCTCAAGAAAAGGGTTGAAGAGTGAAAGAGCACACTTTTTCACCTAGTTAGCGATAGGATTTCTCACTCACTTACTTTATGTAAAAGGGAGTTCTCACTTATCACTTAACTCATTCTTGTTTCTTATCATTTCAAAGAGAGAGAGAAGGAGAATAAGAGAACAACCATGCTGAGCCGATGTCCATACCATCCACCACAATTGGAGATGCTCTGAGCCTGAGTGGTAGATAGATGCTTCAAGGTCAAGGTAGGGTCTTGATTCCATCCTTCTATCATCTTTTCTTGTTTTCACATTTACCAATGTCTATGCCAAGAGGGGAAGGTAGATAGGGTTCCTAGACAGGGATGCCCTGGTCCACCTAGGATGCCAGAGTCTCTCTGGGGTGCCCTAGTCCCATAGGGGCACGAATGTCTCTCTAGGGTGCCCTAGTCTTCTTGGGGCGCTCTGGTCCATAGAGGACACAGGCCCTAGGTACAGGCACTATGTTTAGTTTGTGTTAGCTTATTTTGGTTTCTAGTGGGGATTCTGATACTCTTCCTTTCTTTTTGATTTGCAGGATGTCCCTGAGATGTGTGAGCACATAGGTGGTCATCTGATAGCACTTCTATGAGAGTGTGCTAGCGCTTTGACTACTGCAGAAAGAGAGAGAATTTATAGATGATGGGCTTATAGTGGGTGTTTGAGATGCCCACAATTAGATTCCACTACGTGATGCTTATGGCACTAATGGAGAGATTGGATGTAGACACATCCACATTCCATTTACGGACATACGAGATCACCATCACACTGGAGGATGTATTTAGGATCCTTTGACTGCAGATCTAAGGAGAGATAGTGAGGGTTGTTATACATCGTTCAATGGAGTATACTAGCGAGAGTCAGCTATACTGCTTGGGTCACACTATTTCATAGGCAGAGCAAGGACACATTCAACTCCATTTACTAGAGAAGGGATGTAGAGACATTCCCTTACTACAAAGGATCATGATTCTCACAATCGTACTAGCTATCGCACCAGATGGATGAGGCACTCACCTTCATGGGGGTCTCGTTTACACTATCAGAGCGATGGAGGAGCATTAGATTGTCTATGCATAGGGGCGCAGTATTCTTGTGCACCTATATTGCGAGTTAGGGCGATATGTCCACTACGAGATGGAGAGTCTGATGGTCTGCACAGTACTATAAGTTTTGGCCTTTGAGCACATTAGGTGCACATGACCAGTGGGTTTTCTTATAGAGGTAGCATTCACCCATCCGTTTGTCTATGCCTATCCACTTGTCAGGTGTTGGATGTATGGCAACCTTTTATATTGGAGAGTAGTATTTGATAGATTATAGCCTGGTGAGATCATCTAGAGATTGTATCGGGGCTACATCAGATGGCCTGGCGAGCAGAGGCAGCTAGCTAGGATGCAAAGGGATTGACTGATGGCTAGTTGCCTCGATCATGTTATATCATGGTTCTACTTTCACAGGGTGGCATGATAATTCAGACAGGTACAAGATGTTCCTGCAGTTTGTCTGAGCTATGCATGTGTAGCTCAGAGTACAGTTAGAGCCAATACTATCTGACGGATGAGTATAGTAGACATACCACTTAGTGATGACGAGGTCCTAAGGATGCAGAGCTAGTATCGGGCATAGATGATGTCAAATATACCTGAGCATATCAGACTTCAAGGCACACAACATGATCTGCACCTATCTTTCCACCCGAGCCTCCTATAGGAGATGCCTAGCCTTGGGCCGGTCACGCTGGTGACACAGGGGTGGAGGATGATGTCAGTGACTTCACGAGATACTAAAATCTCAAGGAGGGTATGGAGGAGGATGAGGAATGAGTCTGAGGAGGTCCCAGCATAGTACGTCTTTAGAGCGAGAGTGTCACAGAGCCAGTAGGAGATAGACACTAACGAGGAGACCGAGTCGAGACCACGGTCTAAGGCTTGTGGTTCTATTCTTGCAGATGATGCAAGGCCTAGACAGATAGAGCGAGGGTAGAGTAGTAGGTCTATGCCCCAAGATATAGATTAGACAATAGAGCTCATCACACCATCAGCGATATGAGATCCATCCTGGTGAGATGGAGATCCAGGTAAGGTTGGATTTATTATTTTATGTGTTGTATAGTTTATTATTTATTATTTTTATATGGGAGTCTAACATCTATCTCATCATTTATTTTGTAGATGGGACTGATGCATGGAGAGACTTTGTGAGTCACATCATAGGAAACATCATACCGACAGATTTCTTAGAGCAGTGGGTATGGGTAGGCTATTCACCACGATCATCTGCTAGGCGTCATGCTAAGATATTTATGCCTTTCATCATATACATGATTGCTATAGAGGCCATGCTAGAGTAGTCTACACGAGAGAGAGAGAGGAGTTTTGACAAAGAGCTGAGTGCACTGAGGCTAAGCTCAGGGAATAGCTAGAGCAGATGGTAGCAGTTCGTACATCAGAGGGAGAGCCTGCTGTCAGTGAGTTCTTACTGTGGGAGGTCTAGCAGGCAAGACCTAATAGAGACAGGGTTCATACTGAGAGAGACCAGTACCAGAGGATGTACCAGGAGGCACATGAGCATATGAAAGAGATGAGAGGTGAGATTAGGGGGTTACAATCGCAAAGTGTCTCTAGGAGTCATTCACGATCCGTAGCCATACATGGTCAGGCTTCTGTCACTTGCACACCACGAGGGCCTGAGGGTACTGGCAATCGAGGCTTAGCTATGTGATTCATAGATTTTAGGTATTGTGACATCCCATTTTGTTTTGAGGGATAGTCGACTTGGATATATACATAAAACTGAGATATATATATATTTCTTTTGATCTATGTGTAATGGGTTTTGATCTATCACATGTGATTTTTATAAAAATGTAACTAGTGATGATGTTTGAATACTATAATTAATGCTATTGTGATACACTAACAATTCTAAAAAGAAAATGTAGTAACAAACACAATGATTAATTATCTTACACATAACCTTTAACTTCCATGCTATATTCAGTTAATACAAAAGTGATCTAAGTAATTATTACTTAAACATGATGTAACAATGATCAACTGAACATAGATATAACGCCAAATGAATTAAGACAAAACAATACTATCTTGTCAAAATTGAAGCTAATATATGTGCTAAATTAGCTTATGAACATTTAACATTAGATCTTTAACCATAAAATCTTTTGAGGTGTGCTGCATTAATAGGTTTCTTAAGCAGCGTACCTTGCTCATCAGCTAATTTATACACTCTTGATCCAAAGGTTTCAGTGATTATGTATGGTCCAAGCCAATTGGGGTTGAACTTACCTTTCTAACCAGGCGGTGCGTTTACATTGCATTGATTTTCATAAAAAACCAAGTCCCCAACATTAAATGAATGTTGTATGACTTGCGCATTATAGGCTCATTGCACACCTTTTTGACAAGCCTTGAGATGTTCAAGAGAATTAATACACCTTTCATCAAGCATATCAAGTTCATGTAATCTTTTCTTTCGTTCTATGTTATCATCCATGATATCTCTTAGGGAAATTCACAAGGAAGGAATTTCTAACTCCAAGGGCATTATCGCGTCTACGCCGTAGATGAGATTATACAGTGTGTTACCTGTAGCTGTTAGAATACTTGTTCTGTAAGCCCATAGTGCATATGATAATTGCGTATGCCAATCTTTTTGATGTTTATTAATAGTTTTTCCTAGAATCTATCTAATAACCTTGTTTGAAGCTTCTTCTTGGCCACTAGATTGAGGATAATGTGGTGTAGAGAAGTGATGTTGTATATGATATTTTTCAAGGAACTTTTTCACGTCCTTATTCTTAAATGGTGTACCATTGTTCGAAACCAAGGAAGAAGGTATTCCAAATTGAGAAATTATGTTATCTTGTATGAATCGATAGATTACATCAGTGGTCATGGATCGCAAAGGGACTGCTTCGACCCATTTTGTAAAATAATCAGTAGTAGTAATGAAAAATGTATGTCCTTGAGAGGAGGGGGGAAATTTTACCTATGAGATCTAAGCCCCAGATAGAAAATGGCCATGGTGACACCTAGGCATGAAGCTCTTGAGTAGGAGCATGGATGAGGTGTTTATATTGTTGACATTGTGGGCATTTCTTGACATAAGCAAAGAAATCTTGCTCCATATGCTACCAATAGTACCCCATACGTAACAATTTTTGCACCAATGATTTTCCACTGAAATGCCCTCCACAGGCACCAGAGTGAGCTTCTTCTAAAGCTATCAGAATCTCTACATTACTTAAACATTGGAGTAAAACACCATTATAACTTCGTTGATACAAGACATTCAATAATATATTGTATCACGCCACTAGCTTGCGTAAGTGGAGTTGGGTATTCTTAGATGTTGGGTCTGGAATGGTTCCATCGCATAAATAATTGAATATGTAGGAGAACCATTTGTCAGTGTATGTATTACCATAGAGTTTCAAATTTGAAACTATAGGGCTTTAAATTTTTAGTGTCTTAAGATTATGAACCATGAAGGTAAATTCCTCAGGAGAACCATCAGGGGATATAACAGAAGTTGTGCTTGCCATTACATCCGCATGCAGATTATCTTTCCTAGGAATGGTATCAATCGAATATGATTTGAATTGTTTTAAGAGAGATAATGCAAACTCATGATATTGAGAAACCTTATCGTTCTTAGTCTAATATGATCCCATGATTTGTTTAACAATCAATTGTGAATCATTATATATTGTAATATTCTTAATATTCAGAGCCAAGGCTTCACAAAGTCCAGCGATAAGAGCTTTGTATTCAACTATATTGTTTGTGCATAAGAAATCTAAGCGGTAAGATAAGGGGATCGACTTACCAATGGGAGGTATTAATATAACACCAGCCCCGGAGACAATTTGACATTTTGATACATCGCAGTATAACTCCCATTTTTCATATGTAGAGATTGTTAAAATCTATTCGTCAGGAAACACATCGACATTTTGAATAGAAAAAGGCGAGGGAACATCAGCTAACTGATCATCTATCACTTGTCCTTTAATTGATTTTTGTGAGATAAATTTGAGGTAGAATTTTGTTAACAACATAACCCATTTAGCAAGATGACCTCATAAATCTATTCTTATAAAGAGATGTTTCAAAGGATCAAATTTTACCATTACATGCACTGTTGGATCTAGGGCATACAACTGAGAGGGGGGGTGAATCAGTTGTATACAAACTTGCTTTCTATTTCAAACACTTGATTCGTCTTGTTAGTTAACAGCATATCAATTAATCATCCATGAAAGTAAAATGCACAAACACAAGAGCAGATAAACATCAACACAATGAACACCAAGATTTTGACGTGGAAAACCTGATTAAGGGAAAAACCACGGGGTGATTAACCCAAGGATTATTCTCTGTTAAAAGAATAAGAAAAAGAATGGCACTTGCCAATTATGGCTCACTGCCCGCGCATACTGCTCACAAAGAGGCCCACTGCCTACAAGGAGACACACTGTCTACAAAGTGATAAGAATCATGGTCTTGAACTGGAGAATGACATCTTTAGCATGTCCAGATCAGTTCCATTTAAGCCCAAAAACCTCTGCTCTGCCTTCCGCACTTCTCTTCGCTACACCACTCTCATCCACACAATCCACACTACAAAATGAACTCACAAACCTTTATTTATACAAGACATCGACTTAGGAACAATCATCTAAGTCGGCAATCAACCATAAGAATATCCACAAGATGAATAACACATCTAGTCGGCCACCAGAAGAACATTCGCAGGATGAACAACTCATCCGGTCGGCTAAATAGAGCAAGAACTTCATCCAAAAGATTATCTTCAATCTGGGCTCTACCATCAATGCAGACTAACAACACAACCTAAACATGATCCACGGACATTTCCAAGCCTGCCTAAATGACCAGGTACATCCGTACTTCCTCTACTTATTGGAATCTCTTCTCTTCCTTATCCGAAACTTCAAGAACACAGTCTGTCGCCACTGTCACAATCAAAAGGTACTTTCAGACCTCCAAATCATACACAACATGAGATGACACATCACAAGGACATCCCAAACACTCCTTCCAATCTACAGATTAGGATTATACAATTCTGGACCTCACCGGACCTTTCTGTGATCCTCTGTCACCTCTGAACACTTGCTGGAACCGGTTCCACACCGACAGCCACAACTCCTTTAGATCTTCATGTGGACCTCTGAAATCTTAACTGAAGCATCTCAAGACTCATATATACAAACCCTTTAATCCGTATCCTCCGGTTCACATCCTATACAATACATTTGCCTTCTTCTCATCACTATTCTTCACTGTTCCTGACTGAGGCTAATTTTCTCAATATCCTCAGCACACTGCTCATCGAATCCCTCTTGTCAATGCAATATGAGTATGTTGACATCAATGACAACACTGGTTCACCTCATACTTGCAACAATCTCCCCCTTTGTCATTGATGGCAACATATGATGTGAAAAACCATCAAGACAAGAACTTCTCCTTTCTGTCACAGCTCCCCCTATCAGCAACATGTCTTCTCCTCATTTATTGCTCCCCCTTTGATCATCAGCTACTTGTTTTTCACATGTCTTCTCTCCCCCTTTGACATCAATGGCAAAGGGCTCATAGTTGCAATTTTAACACATCAGAATCATACCAGCTACTCCCCCTTAGTAGCAGCTCCCCATCATCAATCTGGATCACAAGATATGACTGTGATATCCACCGGACTGATGCACATCAGTGCATCCTAGTTCATCACCGGAGGGGCCATGACCCCTAACTTCTCCTGGAGATATTCAAAAGAGTCCTTGGGAAGAGGTTTAGTAAAGATATCTGCAATCTGATCCTTGGAGGGAACATACTCCAACCTGACTTCTTCCTTGTTCACTTGTTCTCTCAAAAAGTGAAACTTGATAGATATGTGCTTAGTCTTAGAGTGCAATACCGGATTCTTGGAAATATTAATTGCACTTGAATTATCACAGAAAATTGTGATAAGCTCCTCATATTCAACTTTAATGTCTCTTAGCATCTGCTTCATCCATAAGATTTGAGTGCAACTACCTGCTGCTGCAATGTATTCTGCTTCAGTTCTAGACAGAGATATTGCATCTTGTTTCTTGCTTAGCCAAGAAACCAATCTCTTCCCCAAAAAGAATGCTCCACCACTAGTGCTCTTCCGGTCATCCACATCTCCTGCCCAATCTGCATCTGTGTAAGCATGAAGAGAGAAATCTGGATCTCTAGGGTACCATAGACCATACTCATCTATTCCTTTCAAGTATCTGAAAATTCTTATGATTGCCATAACATGAGATTCTTTAGGATCAGCCTGGAATCTTGCTACAAGACCAACAACCTGCATTATATCTGGTCTGGTCTGAGTGAGATACAACAATCCACCAATCATTGATCTATACTTTGTCTGATCTACCTTTGGGGAGTCATCATCTTTGCTCAACTTACATCCGGTTGCCATGGGAGTGTTCATTGGCTTTGAATCTTCCATACCAAATTTCCTTAACAATTCTTTCACATATTTGGTCTGAGAAATGAAGATCCCTTTCTTTGTTTGAGTAATTTGCAGACCCAAGAAGAAATTCATTTCACCAAGCATAGACATTTCAAACTCACATTTCATCTGATTTGCAAAAGTTTTGCACATACTATCTCTTCAACAAAAATGATATCATCCACAAACACTTCAACAATCAAAATGTTTTCATGATCAATTTTGAAATATAAGTTACTGTCAGCAGTACCTTTGCTGAATCCAATCTGCACAAGATGCTTATCAAACCTTTCATACCATGCTCTTGGGGCTTGTTTTAATCCATACAATGCTTTCTTCAACTTGCAGACCATATCATCATTGTCAGACAATTGAAATCCATCCGGTTGTTCAATGTAAACTTCTTCTTCCAGATCACCATTTAGGAAGGCAGACTTGACATCCATCTGATATACCTTGAAGTCTTTAAAGGCAGCAAATGCAAGAAATAATCTGACTGCTTCAATTCTTGCCACCAGAGCAAAGGTCTCTTCAAAATCAATTCCTTCTATTTGAGAGTAGCCTTTGCAGACCAATCTAGCTTTGTTTCTGATTACTTCACTAGCTTCATTTAATTTGTTCCGGAAGACCCATTTGGTTCCAATCACATTCCCGTCTCTAGGTCTGGGAACAAGATCCCAAGTATGATTTTTCTCAATTTGCATGAATTCATCTTTCATTGCTTTGGTCCAGTTTTCATCATTGCAGGCTTCATTTACTATTTTAGGTTCAATCTTTGAAATCAGACAACATTCATCCTAATTTTGAGCAACATTCTTTCTAGTTTGCACACCTTTGCTTCTATCACCTATGATCTGATCTTCAGAGTGGTTCAGCGTTACATACCTTGGAATTTTGGGAGTATCCTGCACTGTTGCTTCTTGATCAGGGTCATTCAAACCTATCTCTACTTCCTGATTTACCGGATCAAGCTGACTCTGACTTACCAGAGAGGATTGAGTTCCTTGAACCTGAACACCATCTTGGTCATCTTCATCAAACTCATAAAATCTTGAGGGCTTCTCAATTCCTTCATCAACTTTCACATTAGTGCTTTCTATCATCTTCCTTAGTCTCTTATTGTAACACCAGTATGCTTTGCTTTGAGTGGAGTAACCCAAAAAAATTCCTTCATCAATTCTAGCATCAAACTTTCCTAGATCTTCATCTCTTTTAATATAACACTTGCTACCAAATACTTTGAAATATTTCACAGTAGGAGTGATGCCAAACCAGAGTTCATAGGGGGTCTTACCGGTATTGTTTCTAATTTGAACTCGATTTAGAGTGTAGACTGCAGTGCTGATAGCTTCTTTCCAGAACATCTGTGGAACATTTGCTTCCAACATCATTGTCCTGGTAGCTTCCTGGATGGTCCGGTTCTTTCTTTCAACTACTCCATTCTGCTGTGGAGTCCTAGGAGTAGACAATTGTCTCCTTATACCCTACTTCTCACAAAAGTCAATGAACTCACCAGATGTAAATTCACCACCTCTATCAGACCTTAGACACTTCAATTTCAATCTGGTTTGATTCTCTACCATAGCTTTGAAGATTTTGAACTTCTCAAATGCTTCTGATTGTTCTTTTAGGAAGGTAACCCACATTATCCGGGAATGGTCATCAATTAACAACATGAAATATCTATCACCTTGCAGACTCTTGATTCTTGTCGGACCACAGAGATCAGTATGTACTGATTCCAACAATCTGGTAGAGGACTGATCTTTGCTTTTGAAAGAGACTCTGCTCTGTTTACCTAGCTGACATTCTTTGCACAAACTATTTGTAGGTTTCATCAATTTTGGAAGATCTCTTATAGCCTGAGTATTGCTTATCTTGATGATGTTATCAAAATTTACATGACACATTCTTCTATGCCATAACCAACTCTGATCAACTTGAACAAACAGACAAGTTTTATTTGAACCAACTAGATGAAAGATATTACCTTTTGTCTGAGTACCAGATGTAATTTCAGTTCCGGAGCTTGTAAAGATTCTGCATTTTCCATTCTTAAACCAGAGATCATAGCCTTTGTCTACTAACTGACCAACACTGAGAAGATTGTGCTTCAATCCTTCAACATATAGTACATTACATGTTTTGCTCTTTCCATCAAAGGAAATAGTTCCCCTACCTCTGATTCTGCCAGCAAAATTGTCACCAAACTTTACCATTCCTCCTTCATACCTTTCCAAATTCAAGAACTTATCCTTGTCACCAGTCATATGGTGAGAACATCCACTATCAATAACCCAATCATCCTTTTCTTCCACTTGAGCAGCCAAAGCTTTTTCCACAACCTTGTGATTGACAGATTCAGAGAGTATTGAATCTTCTTCCTTGATGGCAATAAACACCCATTCATTTCCAGATTTGCTTCCTAGTTCTGATTCATCATCTGTTACTCCTTCATTGTCATCTTCTTCATGAACATAATAGCAGTTCTTTTGAAACCTTTGTCTGTTAGTATTAGACCTTGCAGATCTTTCCGGACATCTTGAAGCAAAATGACCAATCTTATTGTAGTTGAAGCACTTAAAGGGTAGTTTTTCTTCATACTTACCGAATCCTCTTGGTAGTCTTTTTGCAATGAGGGCTTCAAGTTGAGCTGTTTCTGCTTCTTCTTCTTCCATGTCTCTTCTTGCTTGATCATACCATGACATCTTCCTTGAAGAGTTTTCTCCCGGATCAAATCTCTGTTTGCCTTTCACATAGGCACTGGCTTTGAAAGCAGATTCAGTCTTGGGAGGATCATCTCCAAACTCGGTCATTTCAAATGCAGCTAGCTTGCCAGCTAGTTGTTCTCTTGTGACAGTTGTGTGGGCTCTGAATTCATCAATTGCAGCAACCTTGATTTTGTAGGCAGCAGGAAGGGATCTGAGGATTTTGCAAACAATCTCATTTTCATCCAGAGTTCCACCAGCATTTCTAATTCCACACACTAGTTCATTCACTCTTGGCATAACAGTAGTGATGTTTTCATCATCTCTCATCTTCAATCTTTCAAATTTCCCTTTCATACTTTGCAACCTTGCACTCTTGACAAACTCATCTCCTTCATACAGAAGTTCCAGTTTAGTCAGGATCTCATATGCAGTTGGTAGGTCAATAACATTTGAGAAATCTGAGTCATTCAATGCGCTTAGAAGAGCTTCCTTGGTCTGCAGATTGTTTTCAGCATCTGTGATTTCATTCAGAGTTGTCGGACCACCTTGTGGAGGTACATATGGTTTTGAAACCATGGCCAAGTATGCTTTTCCCATACATTCCAAGTGATATTTCATGCAACCCTTCCAGAGAGTGAAATTGGTTCCATCGAACTTTAGACTATCCTTTTTGTATGACGACATCCTGGATCTCCTCAAGTGGTTAAGCTCCTTTCAGAGGAACTTGGCTCTGATATCAATTGTTGGATCTAGGGCATACAATTGAGAGGGGGGGTGAATCAGTTGTATACAAACTTGCTTTCTATTTCAAACACTTGATTCGTCTTGTTAGTTAACAGCATATCGATTAATCATCCATGAAAGTAAAATGCACAAACACAAAAGTAGATAAACATCAACACAATGAACACCAAGATTTTGATGTGGAAAACCCGGTTAAGGGAAAAACCACGAGGTGGTTAACCCAAGGATTATTCTCTGTTAAAAGAATAAGAAAAAGAATGGCACTTGCCAATTAGGGCTCACTGCCCGAGCACACTGCTCACAAAGAGGCCCACTGCCTACAAGGAGACACACTATCTACAAAGTGATAAGAATCACGGTCTTGAACTGGAGAATGACATCTTTACCATGTCTAGATCAGTTCCATTTAAGCCCAAAAACCTCTGCTCTACCTTCCACACTTCTCTTCGCTACACCACTCTCATCCACACAATCCACACTACAAAATGAACTCACAAACCTTTATTTATACAAGACATTAACTTAGGAACAATCATCTAAGTCGGCAATCAACCATAAGAATATCTGTAAGATGAATAACACATCCGGTCGGCCACCACAAGAACATTCGCAGGATGAACAACTCATCCGGTCGGCTAAACAGAGCAAGAATTTCATCCGGAAGATTATCTTCAGTTCCGGGCTCTACCATCAATGCGGACTAACAACACAACCTAAACATGATCCACGAACATTTCCAAGCCTACCTAAATGACCAGGTACATCTGCACTTCCTCTACTTACTGAAATCTCTTCTCTTCCTTATCTGGAACTTCAAGAACACAGTCTGTCGCCACTGTCACAATGCAAAAGGTACTTCTAGACCTCCAAATCATACACAACTTGAGATGACACATCACAAGGACATCCCAAACACTCCTTCCATTCTGCAGATTAGGATTATACAATTCCGGACCTCACCGGACCTTTCTGTGATCCTCTGTCACCTCTGAACACTTGTTGGAACCGGCTGCACACCGACAGCCACAACTCCTTCAGATCTTCATGCGGACCTCTGAAATCTTAACTGAAGCATCTCAAGACTCATATATACAAACCCTTTAATCCGCATCCTCCGGTTCGCATCCTATATAATACATTTGCCTTCTTCTCATCACTGTTCTTCACTATTCCTAACTGAGGCTAATTTTCTCAATATCCTCAGCACACTGCTTATCGAATCCCTCTTGTCAATGCAATATGAGTATGTTGACATCAATGACAACATTGGTTCACCTCATACTTGCAACATGCACTTCAACATTTAAGAGTTAATGTCTAAGCTTTTGAGTGGAAAACACTAAAGCTAAGTAATGCTTCTCTATGACTGTGTATCGCACTTCATAATCGAGCATAATCGAGCAAAGTACGACTGATGTAATAGACATCACATTCTTTGCCTTCAGCATTATGTTGTGCTAACAAAGCCGCTAGGGCATTGTTAGATGCTGAAATATATAACATAAATGGTTTATTAGAAACAAAAGGTTGCAAAATGGGTGGATTAGATAAGTAATCCTTTAAATCATTGAAAACTTTTTGACATTCAACATTCCATTGGAAATGAGAATCTTTCTTCAATAATTGCGTAAAGGGATGAGTCCTATTGGTGAGTTGTGAAACAAATCAGCGAATGGCCTGTATCTTTCCCTGCAAACTACTAAATTGAGATATGTTCTTAGGTATTGGCATATTAACAATTGCATCTATCTTTTTCATGTCAACTTCTATACCTTGATTTGAAACAATAAACGTAAGTAACTTTCCATTGTCTGTGCCAAAAACACACTTACGGGGATTCAATTGCATATTATATTTTCTTATGCACTCAAATATCTGTCAAAGTTTTGTCACATGATCCTTATGATGGATAGACTTTGCTAGGATGTCCTCAACATAATATTCTAGAATATTGTGCATATAATCATGAAATATAAGAGTCATCGCATGTTGGTAAGTAGCTCCTGCATTCTTAAGTCCAAACAGCATGACTACCCAACAAAATGGACCCTAAGGTGTTATAAAGGTTGTTTTATACTGATCAAGAGGATTTATGAGGATTTGATTATATCCTAAAAGTCCATCCATAAACGATAGCAAATCATGTCCAACTATGGAATAAACAATCATATCGATATTAGGGAGCAGAAAATCATCTTTCAAAGATGCCAAATTTAAATTCCAGAAATCTATGCACATTCTTATATGACCATCGCATTTAGTGATAGGAACAATATTTGAGATCCACGAAGAGTAATCAATAGGTTGAATAAAACTAGCTTGTAAGTGTTTTTCTATTTCAGTTTTGCTAATCAAAGCAATCTTAGGATTCATCTTACGAATCTTTTGTTTGAATGGCTTAGCCTCTGGTTTCAAGACAATATTATGTGTTACAATCTGAGGATCTATACCAGACATGCCTGAATAATTCCAAGTGAACAATTCTAAGAATTCATTCAAAAGTTTAGTCATTTCTTCTTTTTCTTCCACATCTAAACAATTTGCAATAGAGATAACTTTTTCAGGATTATCCTTATCCATAACAACATCGATAGCCTTTCTGTTAAGGAGAGTACTATGGTTAGGGGGATTGTAGGATTGTAGTTGTTCTTCAAGTTCTTCATTTTGCTCTACTATAACATTTATTGTGCTAGAAGTCTTTCCAAAATATGCATTATTGTTTAAATAATAAGGTAGGCCACATTTATGGTGATAATGAGGAATACCATCATAAGCACCTAAGAAGTCCATTATCGCTTCATCTGTCATAAACATATCTAATGGAAGTGATCCTGGAGGACAATTGGTGTCAATCATCTTAGGGAATATCAAACTAAATATTGATATTGTATTCACATTTAGCATAGGGCATTTACGGGCCTTGGATTCCTTAAAAGGATTATATCTAATGCCACTTGAGTAATGTTACAAAGAAGATTCTATAGGCACTTTGATTCCTTGTTGATTTATGCCACAACCATTACCTACATAGTCATAATTTTTGTAAAAGATCCAAAATCCTATGCCATAGAGAGAGACCATTTATTTAGATGAAGGCAGAGCTTCATAAGTCTCATAATCAGTAGTATAACTTAGAGTATTATCCTTATTTGTCACCAAAGAAGTATTATGTTTATGATTCGAAGCATGCGATGTGATCAATGCAATATTTGGTGTTTCAGGGACAGGGTTTTTAAGTTTATATTCTCCTGTGGAGGAAGATGCAAAATCTAACAAACCCCAGTCATCACCAACAAATGCATTCAATTGTTTAGACTCTTGTATAACATTTCTAGAGGCAAGAAGAGCTGTCAATTCAGCTTTCAGATTGTTTAAACTCTTAGGACTAACAACATGCTTATGCACTTCCAATTGCAAACAATTATCAGGTTTAGGATCCAAATGGATAGTATGCAGTTTACCTTTAAATATAAACTTAATGGAATGGTACAAAGTAGAAGGAACTGCTCAAAATCATGTTATAAGATAGAGAACACGGCATGACATGAATCAAGGTAGACACCATCATAGGTCCAACTTGTATAGGTAAGGTTATAGTGCCCACGGATTGTCATCCAATATTATTGAATCCATGAATACATAATGATTTTGGTTTGATGGTGGATACATCAACTTTAATCTTGTGCAATAAATCAATGCCACAAACATTAAGGGCTGACCCATTATCAATCATAACTCTCTTAACCAATGTTTTATTGATTGTAATAAAGATAACCAAATGATCATACTGCTTCTGAACCTTGAGAGATGGTAATTCATATTGTTGAAATAAAATGTTTGTTTTCATTCCAAACATACAATCTAGTAAAGTGGCAACATCATTTGGTTTAACAACAAGAGGAACAATCACCTTCTGCAAATATTCTTGAAGCATTCCATGGTAAGTAGGTGAAGTTTGTATAAGTTACCAAAGATATATCTTTGCAGGAGTAGCGTGAAGCTAATCTACAAGATCATAGTCTTTAACACCTTTATATGTTAAATAAGGTGTTTGAGGAAGCATAGGTTGAGAAGCTGATAAAGATATTGGAACATTCGTTTGTTTTGTACTTCCTTTGTTATTCTGAGTGTTATATGAATGAGCAACCATATAATGATTGGTTTGTTGTAAGTTTTGTTTCACAATTTGTTTTACACAATCATAAATGTGATCAGGAGACTGAGAAGAGGATGAAAGACTTTTAACCACAACCACATGTTTAGAGGATGGTTGAATGACATTTGCATATAGAGTGACCACAATTTTTGGTATTTCAATCTCTTCTTTAGGTTTAGGCATATAAATTGCATTTACAAATCTTTGAAACAATGACAACTTAGAGGCTGTAGTGGAATGTTTAATTTAGATAAAGTCCTCAAGGGATTCATCTAACATATCAAAGTCATCATGACTAAATGGCTCATAATAAGGATGAAAATCTTGCAAAAAATAATCCAACATTCTAACATGCTCTATTTAAACCAAGATTTAAATGCACAATGATGGCCTTTGCAAATGAAATACAATTTCCAACTCTTTTAGTGAAACAATAAAGAATGTAATCCACAATTTAACATATGCAATTTCACTAAATAGGTTTTTTAATCCAATTATGCTCTAGAAAAACAAATTATTTCAGATCTGAAGTATAAAAGGATGCAAATTCTTTAAAGGTCAGGTTCACCAAAATGTTTAGGGTGAAAATTGCTAGTAGGTATAAGCCAGGTTAAATACTACGATTTCTACCACTAAGCATTGGGAGGACAAGGATCAAGCTTGTGAACAAGCTTCTAATCACTTTGTCTATCCCTTATGCTCACGTGGTTATGAAACCTAAGTCCTTAATCAAGATTTTATCAAGTGTTTTCCTTTCAACCAAGTAAAACCCTAATTATGCCTCAAATCCAAAATATACAAAAATTGATGAAGCAACTGGTAAAACTGATTACAAAAGTGAAGATGGAGGGTTCCATAGACAGTGTACCTAGATTTTGAGGACTACATGGATAAGGGCACCCACTCTAATGTCTTGAAAGTTCTTGAATAGGAAAATCTTCTGCACAGGGTGTTTAAGACTACTGAAAGGCTTCCAGATCCTAGAAATAACCCCTGGTTGGACTAGGGTGCCTACTCCAATGTCCTGCAAGTCTCAGAATTTGAAAGTCCAAAAGTCTATCATGAATGTACCTATAATATCCTTCTTCATGTAGCTTCTTTTCATTGGAACCTGCAAAGCATGACCTGCACATACAAAGGAAGGAAATTGTTGCGGATATATAGGAGCTTGCCTCAGTCAAGCCCCGTCTTTGGTATTTCTACCTAACAATAGCCAGAGATAAAGATTTGTAAAAGTGTGTGCAAACCTAACAATGTGTTATGCATAAAATCAAACCCTAGATGTCTCAATCAAGGGAAGATCAACAACTTGATTTGCATCAATAAACACATACAACTTCACCTCAAGGAGATGAGATCAATGAAGGCTTGCATGAACAAGAAGGCAAATTAGCAATGTCCGTGGAGGATCTCAAAGATTTCTATTGGAGCATTCAACCCTTCTCCCGATCATGTAAAGGGTTTACAAACCCTAGGAAGAGCAAGATAGACTCTAGATCTTGATTCCTAATCTTCATCCATTGTCTCCAAGATAGCAAACAAAGAATACCTCGAAGAGCTTCAACAAGTCACTGATCTTCAATGGCAATTGCAACAAAGATTTGACATCAAGCTTGCATAATAATTGTGTGTGATAAAATGATTTGCAAATGTTTGTTTATATCTAGCTTTAGGGAATTCAAATTTTGAAATAATGTCTCGATATCGTGCGAAAACCAAGAATTTGAAAATGGAATCCTGAGGCACTCGGTAGGAACTGACACCCCACCAAAATTCAAAATCTCATGAAATGAGGGAGGACTAGGGCATGGGCACCCAAGTCCTAGCCCCCAATTTCAGCTCATATTTGCATTTTTGTGGGTCCTAGGGACCGAAGTTTCAAATCTTTTTTCGGGTTCTATCAATAAGTTACCTCAAAAAGTGAATAGACTACTCTTAGACTTAGTCAATCAGGGTTTTGGGAAGGTTGAAAAGAAAAGGTTGAAAGGTCACCAAGAGTGAGGACCTAAACCAAGGGAAGTTATACCATTCCATATAGGAGGACAATTTCTAACATTCAAGAGAATATCCTTTGCACACCAGCCTTACTTTGTTGATTACAACTTCTCCATTTTCATTCATCTTGTTCTTGAAAACCCATTTGGTTCCAATAACATTTTTATCAGCAGGTCTAGGAACTAATTCCCAAGTTTCATTCTTTTCTATCTACATTAGTTCTTCCTCCATGGATTTTACCCAATTTTCATCATTGCAGGCTTCATTCAGAGTTTTTGGTTCAACCTTTGAAATTAAACAATAATTCACTTGTTCTTCTGCAGCTCTTTTCCTTGTTAGCACACCTCTATTTTTGTCACCTATAATTAGATATTAAGAATGATTAATCCTTACATACCTGGGAGTCTTAACAACACTTTCTAGAGCCTCTTCTTCATCTTGACTGTCTTCTTGCTCAACTTTTTCTTCATTCACTATAGTCACAGGTTCACTAGGTTCATAGCAACTTAGATCTGATATTCTTTCATTGCCTTCATCCACCTTCAAATTTACACTCTCAATAATCTTTTTGAGCCTCTTGTTGTAGAACCGGTAGGCCTTACTCTTGTTAGAGTATCATAGGAAAATTCGTTCATAACACCTTGCATCAAACGTTCCTAGATCTTAATCTCTTCTGATATAGCATTTGCTTCCAAAGACTTTGAAATATTTTATTGTAGGAACTCTTCGATACCATAATTCATAAGGAGTTTTAGTACCATTACCTTTCACTTGAACTCTATTTTGAATGTAGACAATAGTATGTATAGCTTCTTTCTAGAAAGCTTCCGGCAGACGTGCTTCCTTCATCATTATCATAGGAGCCTCTTGAACTATCCTATTTTTTCTTTCCACAACTCCATTTTGTTGAGGAGTCCTAGGTGCAGAAAGTTGTCTCTTTATCCCATCCTCTTCATAGAAAATGTTGAATTTATTTGATGTGAACTCACCTCCTCTATCAGACCTCGAGCATTTGATTTTCAACTCTATTTCATTCTAAACCAATGCCTTAAAAGATTTGAACTTTTTTAGGGATTTTGATTTCTCTTAGAAAAGTAACCCAAGTCATTCTAGAATAATCATCAATAAGAAACATGAAGTACCTATCACCTTGCAGACTTCTCATCCTTGTAGGACCATAGAGATCTATATGCACTAGATCTAGCCAACCAATAGAGAATTTCTCTTTACTCTTGAAACTGGTTCTTGTCTACTTCCACAACTAACATTCCTTACAAATGGTATTGGTAGGTTTCACAAGATTAGGTAAATCTCTCACAGTATGACCTGAACTTATCTTCACCAAATTATCAAAGTTTATATGACACATCCTTTTATGCCACAACCAACTCTCATCTGTCTAGGCCAATAAACAGTAATCATTTGTTCCTCTTAACTAGTAAATGTTACCTCTAGTCTTCTTACCAGTAGCAATTACTCTTTCAGAACTTTCCATGATCTTGCACCCATTATCTTTGAATCTCATATCATATCCTTTGTCACACATCTAACCAACACTCAAAAGATTATGCTTTAAACCCTTCACATATAAGACATTATCAGTGTTTTGCTTTCCATCAAATGAAATATATCATTTTCCACAAATCTTACTAGTTACATTATCTCCAAACCTAACCAGTCCTCCATCATACTTTTCCAAACATACATACTTCCTTTTGTCACCAGTCATGTGATTATGTGAGCATTCACTATCAATAATCCATTCATCCTTATCTTTCTCAACCTAAACAGCTAAAGCACTTTCTTCCACTGGTTTTTCTTCCTTCACACAACTAGTAGAATTAGTAGACATAGGATCTTTTTTAATAGAAATAAACAAGCATTCATTTGCACTAGTACTAGCATCATCAGATTCATCATCAGTGACACCTTCATCATCAAAATCTCTAACATAGTAGCATTTCTTTGGATCTCTAGGCCTGCTCTCAAATCTTTTTCTATTTCTTTCAATTCTTTTAGGACATCTGGAAGCATAATGACCTACTTTACCACATGAGAAACATTTGAATGGTACTTTGTGTTTGAACTTATTAGAACCTCTTTGCAACTTGTCAACAAAGTTAGATTCAATTTCATCAAAGTCATCATCCACCTTATATTTCTCAGGTCTATAGATCTTTTTTGAAGTATTAGATTTAAAAGTTGTCTCAACTTTCACTAGTGCATCATCAAATTCTTTCATCTCAAAGGTTGCAATCTTTCCAAGTAATTAATCTATGTCAATATTTTTCACAGTCAATATTTATTCAATTGCAGCTACCTTGTGACTATAGGACTTTGGTAGTGATCTAAGAATTTTCATCACAACTTCCTTATCACTAATGGTTCCTCACATTCCTTTTATTCCATTGACAAGTTCATCAACCCTTTGCATGAAGGTTGTAATGTTTTCATCTTCATTCATCTTTAAACTCTCATATTTAGCTTTCAGGCCCTAAAGTTTAACTTCCTTTACAGAATCATCTCCTTCATATAGATTCTTGAACTTCTCTAAAACTTCATTTGTAGTTTCTAGATCCATGACTTTTATCAACTTAGTGTCAATCAAGGCACTTAATAGGGAATCTTTGGCTTTTAAATTCAACTCATATTCTTTGATTTCATTTTGAGTTGTCAAACCATTTTGAGGCATGGTATATTTTGATTTTGTAATTTTCCACACTCTATACCCAAGACAAAGACGATGGTTTTTCATTCATACCTTCCAAAGAGCATAATTTGTCCCATCAAATTGTAGAGCTTCCTTCTTAAAAGACATCCTAGATCTTCCTCAAGCTGTTAGACTTTCTTCCAAGGAACCTGCTCTGATACCAATTGATGAAATGCACCAGACAACTGATAGGGGGGTGAATCAGTTGTCCCTAAAATCTTTGAACACTTATGAACAACAACACATCAAACACTTATTTACTATTATTCAGATTTAACCATGAAAGAATGAAATAAGAATCTCAACACATTACTACATAAGATACCAAATTTTTACGTGGAAAACCCTATAAGGTAGAAACCACAGTGGGTGTTAGCCCACAAAGATATATATGTTATAGGAATACAGAAAAATAGAGGCTCATTGCCTACATAGCTCACTACCCAAATTACTCACTGCAAGGAATGGATCACTACCAAAGGGATGGCTCACTGCCAAGGGATGGCTCACTGCCAAAGGATGGTGAACTAATTTGGAAGCATCTACTCCATGCTTGAGTTTAGTTCCATTGAATCACAGTAAAATTCCTCTGCTCAACTCTTTTCACACCAGGACACATATTTCACAACTACATTACATTCTTTTATACAATTCCTCAACCTTGGAATGTACATCAAGGTTGGCACTACATTCATCATCCATTGGATCAATCTCCAAGCTTGGCATTACAAACATATATAAAATAGGTCTGGACCTAATACAAATTTAGGTATGAAAAAATGTAAAGATGTATGCAAATCATGCTTTGCCTTAGCTAGGACTCAAATGAAACCTTCCATGCCATGACACATTTCTACAATCTTCAATGTATCTCCACAATTAGTTAAAACAACCAGGTCAGCTAAGACAAGTGTTAACACTAAGACTTCCATGAACAGTCTTCATCCATGATCCAATTTCTCTTCATGGACCCATCAAAAGGTAGGAACGTGATTTAGGAGACATCCACAAGCACATTGTAATCACCAAGAACACCCACACAAACTCTCATCATTCTGTCAAGAAGATTCTTCAAACTAGAGCACTTAACCAACATTGTCAGCCACTGTTATAAAGAAAACATCACTTGTGGACCACCAAATCATGAACCATTGGCGTTGAAAGCACTAAACATCATTAAAAACTTGATTCCAGAACCACAGACCAAAATACTTCAATGCAAAGGAATGCAGAGCATAAAACTTTCTCCCTGTCACCACCAAACATACATGAAAAGTAGTTTTCACACTAGTGAACATAACTCACTCAAATCTTCATGCCAGAGGCTCAAATTTGGAATATAACATCTTCAAATAGACCTCTAAATAGCTTCCAATCCACAAGAAAAGATATTCATTCTACAGGAAATATGGAGCAAACTTCTGGACTGTTCCTCTTAATACAATACATTGTTTCCACTGCAACACACTATTACCACCAGAGGAGCTAATTTTCTCAATATCCTGAACACCAGGATCACTTGCATAAGTAAATACAAAGCATCTCACTCCCTACAAGTAAGAAATAAAGTAAGAGGACAATTGACACTAATGACAACATGGATATGTTGACATCAATGACAACACCAGTTAGGCACATACTTGCAACAAAAAATAGCCATGAAGAAATTGTTGTAGGGAGTTCCTTTAATTGCAAAGAGTTGAGAGAGGTTGTTGTAAGGAGGACTTGTAACTACAGAGGGACTTGTGAGTCTCATAGAAAGATTGCAGAACCATTGAAGAAGGAGAAATAAAGTCTCAAGAAGAAAGGCAATATGAAAACAAGTGTGAAGAAGCAAGATACATAAATTGACAAAGAATTGGCTCAGTTGAGAAGATATGTGGAGGTAGTGAGGCAATATCTGAAACAAAGAAACCAAGATAATGCTTGGTGGTGGCCAATAAGAAAGAAAGTGAAGTGGCCAGTGAAGATGATTGTGGAAATAAGAGAAAGGTAAAGGAATACTATCTTGAGAAGAGAAGATGAAAACATAGGAGAAACCCATAGAAGTTGGGACAGCAAAAAATTGCCAAGTGAGAAACACGGATTGGAAGAGGTCAAGGAAGTTATCATTGAAGAGGACTTGAAAGGAAATAAAGAAGAGGTGCAGAGAGAAGCACTCAAATGGAAAGGTAAATAAGAGAGGAGAATGTCCATGAAGGAGGCACTTATAGAGACATTTTGTTCTTTGATTTTATTTGCTAATATTGTGTTTGAAGATGTCTACGAATGTATGGGAAATGTGATAATGAAGGTCAAGGATGAGACCTTGAAGATGCTAAAATATGGGGCAAGAATAGCACTTGAGGAAAAAGTTAAAGTTGAGAACAAGAAGAGATTAGTTGTAGTAGTGTGTCTAGAAAGTTTTGTAGCAGATATACATTGTGAAGAAAAGAAGGATGTTGAAGACTTTCAGTGAGGTAAAGAAGATAAAGAAGAAACCCTAGAGTTTAATGATGCCTTGGAAGAAGTTATAGATGCAAGACAAGATGCCTATGAAGAGGAAAGGTTGGAAAACAAGTGGAAACCATATTAAAGGACAAATTGGCAAGTAAGCAGGCATAAAGAAGATGTTTCTAGATAGAAATCCAATTATGGCATATGGAGAAAAGGAGCATACATCAAGAGAGATGAACCCAAGGCTATGAGAAACAAAGTGTGGAAGGCCAAGTGTAAGATTCCAGTAAAAGAATGTGTTAGTTAAAAAGCATGAGGATATGGAGACAATAACTGAGAGCTTGAGATCTAAGGAAGAGACCAAGGCTAATGAACAAGGAAGCATGATGAAACTAAGTGAGGGTGGAAAGGAAGAGCATGCAGTAGAAATTAAAAAGAAGAAGCATGGTGAGTTTATAGTAAAAACATGTATGTTTGAAGGCATAGAGAATGAGATTGGAAAGTTTATAGTAGTAGCCCTAGTGAGTCCTTTTGAGGACATGAAGATGTTAGAAGATGAAGTTCAGAAAGTGGACCTAGAGAGTCCTACATTTGATGAGAAAGTTGAAGAAGATAATCTCCTACTGGAAGAGGAGATGCAGAAGATAGATATTCTATTTGAAGAAGTAGTAGAGTGTGAAGGAGATATCCTCATACAAGAGGATGAAGAAAGAGGAAAAGAGAAAGTAGCAGTAACATGTCGCATTGAAGGCATGTAAGATAGGGAGATCCTTGTGCAAAAGGATCAAGAAGAGGTTGAAGAGATTATAGAATAATGTCAAAGACACATCCTCATGTCAGAGGATAGAGAAGGAAAAGATGAAGAAGTATCTAAAATATGTCTCTTTGAAGGCATATAGACAAAGGATAAGGAGATTACAATAGATGGTGAAGAGAAATTGGTTATAGTAGTTGAAGTCGAAGATGCTACAGATAATGTAGAATGTGTGATGAATAATAAGTATCTAGTGTTCAATGAGGAACATAAGGAAAAGAATGTCATAGGGAAGATAAATGAGATAGAGTAGGTTAGAAATTTGTTCAAGCATGAACACTTGAAGGAAAGTGAAGGGAAGGTAGTAAATGTGATGCAAAAGACTGTTGTAGCAACAGGGTGCATAGAGGTATGTTTTAGTTTTTTAAATTATTGTGAAAAGGAAGTTAATTTTAATGCATGTGATGAGTTGTAGGTATGTAGAAGAAATAATATAGTTTCAGATTTGTATGCATATGTATATTTGCATGTGGAGAACATGGAGGATGCTATTGGTGATGTTTGGTGGAGGTGGTCAATATGTGGTGGGTCAAAACCCATGAAAGGTAAGATGAATGAGGTGATTGTTTGGGGGAAGTGGATGGATAGAGGTGGGATTGATCCCACAAAAAAGAGGAATATTTGTAGATAGTATATTAGGAGGAGGCGGTCGGTGCATGGTGGATGTATATCCACAAAAGAAAAGAAAGATGAAGAAGAGTGTTGGGAGGAAGTGATATGTATTATGGAAAGATGTTGGAAACGAAGAAGGAAGAAATGTTGATTACATCTCATATGATTTAGTGATGGAGGTTGCTGTAGATTGTTTACACTCTGAAAGGGTAGTTTTCTAGTCAACTCCAAATTATATGAGCCCATGCTCATAAATGTTTACCCAAGGTGTCTAATGCAGGAGCATCTTGGGCGAACGGGCAATCCTGCATCACCCAAAAGCATTTCATTTTTCTTTTGGTTTGGTTTTAGTTTTGGGTTGACATGACAAAGACATTCAATGAGAAAATATTACAATATTGTTTCACACATGTGTTGGTAGTAATGAAGACTTGTAAGGTTTAGCTTCTCCCTATAGGTTTTGTTTTACTCCTTCATTGTCCTAACAGTTTTGTTTCAGTGGGATGAAGTTCTCTCTCTTCAATATTCTGATCACTATGATGTTTTGTGTGCATAGGCAGTAAATCTCTATCGAACGGACAAGGTTATATCGAAGATATTCTCATTGGTGGAGGAATGGAAGTCGATAGGACTTTGAGCTTGGTCTCTTCTTTGAGCCATTGGTCTTGGTCAATGCAGCTCGCAACCCCACGGAGCTGTTGGTGGGGCTTGATCAATGTCTTGCATGAGGACAGTACTGATTGGAAACTATTTTCGGATGACTTAGTAATTTCTCTAGGACATTGATAATGGTCTCCTCAATATGTCAATGAAGTGATACTGAATGACGGTGGACAGTTGCAGTCATGAAGATTTGATGGTGCTCACAACCCTGTGGTGCTATTGTGCAAGTGTGCTTTTGGCTACCAACTTTAGTCGTTGTGACTTTGTGATATCATCAAGACATTGAGTCTTGTCCCCTTGACATGCCGATGAAAGGCTACTACTTGGTTACCGCTTCACCGCACTTAATAAAGTTTGGTCATCTTTTTATCTATGGTATTACGATATCATGAAATGTGTTGCTGAGGTGAGATCCAATAGAGCAACAATAATTTTGGTGAATCTTTCTATATTGGTGGGAAGTGTTATGAAGTACCCCAGAATGTTATGTTTGACTTTTCATCCCACTGGCCCATATCATTGGTTGTAGGTCCCAGATAGACTCTGAGGGAAAGTGGGGATTGGCTACGATGTGAAGATGATAGACTTGGTGTCTAATGCGTATATCAACGGGACGAATGGAATTCGGTGGGACAGGTTTATGTGTCTATTCAACACTTCGACATGGATTTGGTAGTTAAACCATTTGTGAATTTGTCTATGGAAGTTGAACCGAACTATTTTGTCTGGTGGGGAAGGTAAAACGAAGGGCCTCTGGAAGCATTAGGATAGTTCGTAATAAAATATAGTTGTGCATTGTAACCAAAAAATGAGGGAACAGAAGGGAGTAGAAAGAGATCAGTGAAGAAGGTGAAAGCCACTCCAAGGGCATAAGAAAAGATAGAATATAGATTTGGAGATGAATTGAGGTACGAATGGGTAGTGAGACAAAAGGACAAGTTAGGGAGAGAATAGATCACCTAGAAGAAACAAAGAGAGGAAGATAAATCTCAGACCGAGAGAAGGGTTGGCGACTTGGGACTATGTATGCCCAAGAGAAATCTATGGTGAGTAGAAGACAATATGTAGATGAGAGAGATGAGAGGCCATGAAGCCCATTTTTTGTCTTTGTAATGAAGAATTGTTTATTGAAGTTTTCTTATTTTATTAAAATAAAACAATTTTTTTGTATTTTCAATCTCTAAATTGTGTTGTGAATGAAATTCGTGTGTTTGCCTATGTGAGGGGAGGACCCTCTTGCACCATCAAGTAACATCTAATGATCATGGGAGTACTCACTGGTTTGGAATCCTCCATACCAAATTTCTTCAACATCTCTTTGACATACTTATCTTGTGAAATGAAGATACCATCATCTAGCTAAGCAATTTGAAGTCCAAGGAAGAAAGACATGTCACCAATCATAGACATCTCAAACTTGTTTTGCATCTCCTATGTAAATGACTTACACATATCCTCATCTCCACCAAAGATGATTCCATCAACATACACTACAACTATCAATATCATGTCTCCTTGTTCCTTGATATAAAGATTGTTATCTGTGGTACCTTTCTTGAATCCTTACTAAAGTAAGTACTTATCCAACCTTGCATACCAAGCCCTAGGTGCTTGCATGAGACATACAAATCTTTCTTGAGTCTGCACATAATATCTAGATCTTTTGATATCTGAAACTCACATGTTTTCTTAATGTAGATATCTTCCTCTGGATCACCATTTAAAAATGTTGACTTGACATCCATCTGATATACCTTGAATTTTTTATGAGCAGCAAGGGCAAGGAACATTCCAATTGACTCCATCCTAGCTACCGAAGCAAAAGTCTCCTCAAAATGAATGTCTTCAATTTGAGAGTAGCCCTTACATACCAACCTTGCTTTGTTCTTGACAACATCACCATCTTCATTTAGCTTGTTCCGTAACACCCACTTTGTTCCTATGACATGTTCTTGTTGGCTAGTTTGGGAACAAATTCCCATGTTTGATTGTTCTCTATCTGATCCAATTCTTCTTCCAGTGCACTTATCCATTGATCATCTTTGTTGGCATCAACAAAGGTTTTGGGTTCTACTTTTGATAACAAATACAAGTTTACTTGCTCATGTGTCTTAGCGAACCTTCTCCTTGTTTGCACACCTTCATTCTTATCTCCAATAATACGATCTACTGAGTGATTCTTTTGAACATACTTTGTAGGAGTCGTAGGCATCTGGTCTAGTTTTTGTTTGTTTCCTTCTTTCTCTTCTTGTTCTTCATCTTCAAAGTATGGAAAGATATCATATTCAGAGTCCTCTAAATCTTGTGAGATCTTATACAAATCCTCATCTACCTTAACATTTGTGCTTTCAAACATCTTTCCTAATCTTCTATTGTAGCATCTAAATGCCTTTCTTTTGGTTGAGTAACCAAGAAAGATTCTTTCGTCACTTCTTGAATCAAACTTTCCTAGGTCTTCTTCATCTCTTCTGATATAACATTTTCTGCCAAAGATCTTGAAATATCTAATAATGGGATGTCTTCCATATCATAGCTCATAAGGGGTCTTAGTACTATTGGCCTTAAGTTGCACCCTGTTAACTAGATAAACAGTAGTGTGAACTGCTTCCTTCCAGTACATATTAGGCAAATCTGCATCTTTCAACATTACCCTTGATATCTCTTGCACAATCCTAAGGGCTGACATATGTCTCCTAATAGCATGATCTTCACAAAACTTTTCAAATTCATTTGAAGTAAACTCACCTCCTCTATCATACCTTAAATATTTGATCCTAGTATCCATTTCATTTTCAGCCAATGCTTTGAAAACCTTAATTCTATTAAGGGCATATGATTTTTCTCTTAAGAAAGTAACCCAAGTCATTCTAGAATAATTATCAGTGAGCAACATAAAATACCTCTCACCTTGTTGACCCTTTACTCTTGTAGGACCACATAGGTCAGTGTAAATCAACTCCAATGGCTTTGAAGAAGACACTCCTTACTTTAGAAACTAGTCTTAGTCTTCTTTCCCATTTGACATTCCTTGCACATTGTGTTTGTAGGCTTGATTATCTTAGGCATGTCTCTCGCTGCATGAGTAGAGCTAATCCTTACCATATTATTAAAATTTTTGTGTCCCATTCTTTTGTACCACAACAAATACTCACTGGATTGAGCCAACAACCATGTTCTTCCATATAGCTCCTTCAAATCATAGATATCACCATATTACTTGATATGTTCTAAAACTAGTTTTCCAGACCCTGCCTTCTTGATTTCACAACCTTTGGCATGAAATGTGAGATTGTAACCTTTGCTACACATCTAACTGACACTAAGAAGATTGTGCTTTAGCCCTCTGACATAGAGGACATCCTTAGTCGTGTTCTTCCCATCAATAGTTATAGCACCATTTCCATAGATTTGTGCTGACTCATCACCACCATCCCACTTCTCAAGGCTGATGAATTTCTCCTTGTCACTTGTCATATGATTAGAGAAGCCACAATCAATAACCCAAGATTTGGATTCTTTTGTTGCATGAAAGGCAATTCATACCACAATTTATCTATCATTGTTCTGTTCATCTTGCAAGTTTTCATTCTTTTCACTTTTTCCAACATCATCCTTTTTGTTACCAATATTCAAGGCCATGAAAAGTGTTTCATCATTTGAGTCATCATGATCCTCATCTTTTGGAGAATAGTTCCCCTCTATGGAATACATACTCCTTTTGAACTTTTCATATTTCTTACCTCCCCTTGATTGTTTAAAAGGTCATTTAGAAACAAAATGACCAACCTTTCCAAAATTAAAACATTTGAAAGGTAACTTTCCTTTGTATTTGCCAGTGCATTTCTTCAGTCTTCTCACAAAATTTTCTTCAACTTCATGAGGGCTCTCATCTTCATCAGCAATTTCATCCTTTATCTTCATAATGACTTTGAAAGTAGCTTCTTTCTTTGGAGCATCACTATCAAACTCTCTCATTTCAAAAGCAGTAAGGGTACCAAATAATTTGTCTATAGTGTATGTATCCAAGTTTGTGTTCTCCTTAATAGTAGATACCTTATGGCTATATGATTTGGGGACAGATCTCAGAATCTTCTTCACAATTTCATCCTCTTCCACTTTACCACCAAGACCTATGATGTCATTGACCACTTCATTCACTTCGACCATATATCTAGCAATGTCTTCATCCTATGTCATCTTTAGGGTCTTAAATTTGCTTTTGAAGATTGGCATCTTTGCTTACTTTACTTTCTTATCTCCTTCATAAATGGTTTCAAGTTTATCCCAAACTTCTTTAGCATAGCTGCAACTCATTACCTTTGAGAGTTATGAATCACCTAATCCACTCATAATAGAAAACTTTTCCTCGGCATTGTTATCATATTCCTTAACTTAATCTTAATCTATAGGAGTAGTAGAAAGAATCTTGTAACTAGTCTTGATAGAGTCCCAAACACCACACCCTAGAGAGTTGATATAGGGTTCCATCCTCAGCTTCCAAAAAGCATAATTTGTTCCATCAAACCTAGGTATCTTACTGGATCCATTTTGTACCATCCTAGACCTTTCTCAAGCAGTTAAGCTTACTTTAGGGGAACTTGGCTTTGATACCAATTGTTGAACACACCAAGATAGTGAGAGGGGGGTGAATCAGTATCTAACCAAACTTCAAATCCTTTGGAGTAGATTGAAACTTAGACATTGTAATATTAGTATAAACATGAAAGATTAACACAATGCACATCAACACATAACACCAAATATACATGCAAAACCCAAGAAAGGAAAAACCACGATGATGATTAGCTCACAATATATAAAGCTCAAATAAAATCTTTGTTTTAGGGCTACAACTCAAGGAAGGAACTACTTCCTATAGACTTTGTTTCAGGGCTACAACCCAAAGAAGCTACTACTTATTGAAAATTTTGATTTAGGGTTAGTCCCAAGGAAGTTACAACTCCCTAAGACTTTATTTTAGGGTCACTCCCAAGGAAGAAACTACTCCCTGAATTGAGTACAAACTCATAAAAGATTATAGTATGACAGTCCCTCTACTGCTTGAAAATTGACATTGAAATTCACACCTTTGATGATTGCAATTCTTCTTCTTCTAATGATTGAATCAATTAGGTACACTCTACACTTCCTTCTTTCCATACAAATGTCTTAAAAATGAATCAAGATAGCTTCTAACACATCGACTCTTTCTCCTTCAGTCATACAACATAATACATTTATTCTGCTCCTTTTCTTGCTTGCGAACTTCTTTACCCCATGTTTCTACCCAATTTTAAAAATCTTTTGCATATCAAACCTCTGTACAAAATCATCTTTTTGGTTACAATTTTGCTGATGTCATGCTTCTTATGTTAGTCATGTTGATAACTTGTTATTATGACATCATTCTTTGTCTTATCTTTCTCTCCATTAAAGGTTTAAATAGCAATATTATGCCAAGACAAAAATTCATAGCTTAGTAATATTATATTTCGCGTTCACTTTCGTTTTATACTAAGCTCGCATCAACTTTTGTTTTTCACAAAGTCCACTATGCATCAGCTTTTATTCTTCACAAAACTTGCGTCAATTTTTGTCTTTCACTAAGTTCACATGACTTGTGAATTTGGCTAAGTTGAACATTTTGGCTTTTTACCGATGGCATAATTTTATAAGTTCAAAGAGATGATTAGAAAAAAAGAAATCCACATTCACTTGTGGCAGCCAAATGTTAAAAAGTGATTTTTATTCTTTAAAATCATAAATGGCACATTATTCTCCTTTGAATAAGTGCAAGAAGAATCAAAAGGCATAAATGGTATCCAAGGTTTCAAGTTAATTAGTTCACTCGTGTAAAAGCTTGTTACACCCACCTCCCAAAATACAGGAAATATTTTTTAAATCTTGTGGGAACGAAGAAGGTGGCCACACTCCTCTAAACTCGTGCCAGAAATGTCAACTATTGATATAATGACCAGTATTTACCATTGTTTTCGATGCAGGCATCACATGTTAAGTCTTAAATGAATCATAAGTTAAATTTATCAAGAGTTACATGCTGAAGAAGGTGGCTAATGACCTGTGATGGACACACTAATATGAAGGAATGCCTAGTGTGCATCTATTAAGCATTTGACAGTGAGCCTCAAACTGTTAAGGTGTTATGGCACGTAGTAATGCACATAAATTTAGTTGTTGAGAAAAGTTTTTTTTCTTTTGGGTCCTCATGTAAAGGCGAAAGACATGATCAAATACACTGACTCAAAGAAATGGAATCTCATCAAACTGAAAAATAGGCAAGGAAGACATGAATTAGTTTTATTGAGTAAGAATTTTCCAAACATGTCGATGAACCTACATGTAAAGTATTGAAACACAATAATCAGCATGTATGCAAGAAAAGAGAGAATAAACATAGCGGATTGGAAAATGCAGGCCAGTTGTTAAATAAACATCTCTATCATACTGTATGAGATATATATTAGTTTGAAATGCTATGGTGGATGTCGGTGTAGATGTCAGAACATGTGAAGAGCACACACAGCTAAACGGCTCAGAAGAATGAACATGTGAATCCAACAAATTCTTGTCAGCTTCCTCCTTGCTCATAATTGAAGCTTTCAAACTGATATATGGACATTTCTCTCGATGTTTAAATGAAAGTAGGTTGTTGCGTTCACCACCTTCAAATCTCATTTTCCCAGTAGCAAAGTATAAGGGAAAATGGAAGGTTTCAAAAACTTTTAAACAAATGCAAATCGCTGGTGCAAAACGTAACCATCGCCAACATCCCCCCTCTAGGTCTAAGAAAAGTCTTAAGAATATCATATGGACATCCATGACTATGTGATAGAAATTGGTTTGTGTCAGATATAATACTACGAAGGAATGTCACTGCAGCACAAAATGTTTCTATTTAAAAGACTTTAGGAAGTTTCAAAGAAATACAATTGTCAGTAGTTTAAAAACTTTGTCTCTGTCTGTCGATGTATCATATCATGGGATGAGATGCTTATCAGATGTCATAGATGGAAATGCAGATCATAGAATATGTTTTGGCATTTTCAACAGAGCCAAAGGTTACAGTTTGTAGTTCTTGAAAGGAAGTGTCGACTATGCATAATGGACGTAGTCCTTCTTCCTTACTTCCATCAGTGTGTTAGAAATAGTGGAGGTGTGGAATCCTTTAGAATGGTGAAGTTTAAACAAAGCTGCTAGAATGATTTGTCATGATATTGCACTACAATGACGACTGCGTCCATCATCAGTTTCTTCTCTCAGCCTATGGCCAAATGGGAAACTTTGGATCATGATATGGACATCCATTGAGCATTGTGGAAGAGGAACTTTGTTTTCAAAAATTTAAAAAAAAAAACCTATAGAAATATTTACAAAATGTGGATACATAGTCAAGGTCCATAAACAGTTTAAGAAAATGCCTGAGAGAAATATCATCGCATGGAATACAAACAATGCAGGATATGCAAAAATATAGAAGTAGAGATTCCTGAATAGCATACAAAAGGCTTATGAACTGTTTGATTAAATATTGCAGATAAATACAGTTTTCATGTAAAACAATAATGTCTATTTTGAATGTAGCATGTATGCCAATTGTGGAAGATAGAAGCTAGACAAATAAACAACCTCAAAGGAATTTCATGCTCCCTATAGATGCTTAGGTATGGACACCTACTGCCTTTTTTTTTTAATAACATGTTTTTCTAATCTCCTCTCAAAATCTATTGCATACATATACACAACAAATTGCAAATTATCAAACAAAACCTCATAAAACACTGCAAAAAAATCTGAAATAGAATAAATACAGACAAATTTCACAACTTGTTGCAGATATTTAATCATGAAATATAGATATCAGGGGTTTGAGTTACTCTCAGTTCTTGAATCCACACTTCTAGAAATATCAAATACTTTTCTACGACACATCAGTTTGGCATATTTTTGGGAGACAATGGAACAAGGGAAAAGATCACCGATGGCTTAGAAGTTGTTCGACAGTGGATAAACCCATGTAGCTAGTTTTCCCATGGCAGTCCAATGCACAGATCTAGTTCTAGAATGTATGAAGCATTACAATCTGGAAACCAGAGAGATCAGAACTGTTGATGACAAACTAATTGTCATGTTAGACAATGTTTTGATTGGTATTACTTTCAGACTACATGTCAGAGATCAGTTTGTGAACATAGATAAAAGGCTTACTCCTCAATATTTCAATGAAAGGAAACATCAGTGTCTCAACACTATAGCAAAACACTGGTTACATACACCGAAAGGAGGGAAATCCCAGTTGCCTAAAGTCCTTCATAGATCGTGCTTCATAGAGGATGTTTCCAATACGATTGTTCTACTCCATAGAGTGATGGGAGATGAAAAAGTAGCTAATTTTGAAATGTGGATGTTCCTTTTTGTAAATGTTATATGTGTGCAGGAAATTGGTTTATTGATTGAGGCAACATTATTAGTGACAATTTGCATTATGAGTTGACCAATTTTGAATTGAATGCACATTTCTACATGTCCTCTTACTTATTTTATGCAATTCCATGCATGAAATCTTGGCCAGGTCTTTCTACCAAAGGAACTTATGATAACATGACACAAATCTATGATTACTACCCTTGGTTACAACTAGAACAAAGTTACAAGCACTACCATAGGGTGAATGATGCTTTCACAATGTTGACAATAAGAGAACTTCAAGGTAATACTACACTCCGGATATCACCAGAAGCTGCCAGTCTGATCAAAATATATGGGAGCTACTTCATCCAATATCTTAGATTTACCTATCTCTGAGTTGGTGGGTTTGATGGATATCCATATAAGTTGCCTAGATATGTAGATGACAAGATGGTATTGATAGAACTATGCAGGCAAATTGGTTCACTTAATAAGAAATGCAAAGATAATAGGAAACCTGGAGTTCCATTTCCCATTGGCCTTAGTCATTACAACTGCAAATCTTTTGTAGATGCTCAAAACATAGAGAGGTCTCCAATAAAAATCATCTTATATGCCTATACTATGAGATTCCCTTTTGATAGCAAATGATATGTTAGAGACAATCTACGACTTGGTGCAGGTTACTGTCACTTTCCAGAACTTGAAGACTTTTGGGAAGATTGTGAAAATGATTTTGAGGTATCTAAATGAGACTAGATGAGGATGACCATTGGACAGATCAGAAAATTCAAGCTAGATTGCAATACAAATGGAATTGAGGAAGATGGTTCAGAATGAATTGACTCTGTCTATTTTGATAAAATTGAAACACAGCCTTTACCACCCATCAATTGGGCTAATGAGGAGATCAAAGATTTGGGTATAAGAACTACTCATATCATTCAAAATACTAAAGATTAGGTAAAGAAAAAGGCTATTGAGGCAACAACTACTAAACCGGCAAGTAATAATGCTTTATCATCAAGTAGTAAAAATAAGCATTCAAAATCTTCTTCTTCTTCTTTTCATTCTCTTTCTTCATCTTTAAGCATTAGTTCACATAAGAGTACTCAAGGAGGAGATGATTGAGAAGATCCATCAAGAAGAAAGGGTCTTAAGAGCAATTGTGAAAATGATGAAAAATAGCAAAAGGGGAAAACAAAAATGAAGGATAATGCATTGCCTCCCATACAAGAAGTAGTTGAGGAAAATAAGTCTACAAGTCCTGAAATCATCCATCAAAATGATGAGCATTTAAATACCTCTCCTTTACTTCTTGTTGTTTCTCCTTCTCATGAAACACCTCATTCCCATCATGCATTACAATCTATACTCCCACCACCTATGAGCATATTCAGTGAGCATGTTCTTCCCTTAAATATAGTACCTCTTTCCACAAATATTCCAGAATCCTCACATAATCCTTCTTTCTAGTTGCAACAAAGTTTGTCAAGAAAAAAAAACAATGCTCAATTAATCATGCCTAATTTTGATACAGTTTCCAAGTTGTTACAATGGTCTCCCAAATCTAAAAAGATTAAGATTACATCAATGATGGCAGTGGATTCTTCATCAGGCAATGTCTATGTTGAAGTTGCACAACCTCTTTCAAAAAAGAATTTGAATGAGGCTACAGAAATTGATTTTAACATCACTAAGATAGATCTTGGTCCATCTACATATGAGGGTGACATGCAAAATGTTCAAGTATCAGCTGCCAAGTGAATAAAAAGAATAGAGAAAGAAAGACACACAAAAGATCAACTAAAGAAATAGGTGCAAGTTTTGACATCCTATCTCAAAGCCATCATAGATGCATCCTCTTTACCTCTTGATACTTCCTCTACCCCCACTAATTTCTCTCTTGAAAATAATGTTGAAAAAGAGATTATTGAAAGTGTCAGCAAATATCAGTTGTATGGAAAAGTAACTGAAAAATGGGTTGAGCATATGAAATTAAAAGCATTTAGTTTCATTGAGCAAGCAAAGAATCTATATGATGAAGTAGAAACAAAGAGGGAAGAGGTTGATAAAGAAATAAGAAGTATCCAAAAGGAAGAATTGTTTTGGTAGAGAATATCCAAGGACCTCAGTGAGATGATCAAAACTGATAATGAGATATTATTTGCTAAAAAAGTCTTTTCAAACATTGAAGAAAATCAATCTAGTTCTTGGCTTTCTTTAGTTGAATGGAAATTGTCAAATATAAGACAAGTGTTGGCTACTCAAGAAAAGCTCCTGGAAACTTGTCAACAGGTGAAGATGAACATTCAGGCTGATTTATTAGCAATCAATTTTGATGTGATTGAAAAGATAAATTTTCAGTTTTGGAAGCTCAAGCTACCAAAAGAAACTTTGAAAACATGATCAATACAAAGTTGTTCAATAAACAGGTTTTCAATGAAGGACTTATCAATAAATTGAATCTCATCTTTGTTGCTGTCAATTCTTGCATTGATCATATATCAGATTATTGACATAATTTGAGTGATGTCCATAAAGATCAATTAGAATGGAAGCTTCGTATGATAGGAGTGTTTGTTCCCAAAAATAAACTTATAGCTTCTGCTATTAGGGTGTTCAAAGTATACAAAACAAAGTCATCCCTTCCTTCACAACAGTTTGTAGTAGAAGAAACATCTTCAGAAGGTGGTGGCGAGGATAAAACCTTATGGTTTCTTGTGAGATCAATTATATTGGTCCACTTTTCAAAGTTTACAAGATTATAGGTTTTGGTTCCCTTTCTATGAAAGTGACTTTACATCACTCTTTTGTAATTAAGTTGTAAAGTGCACTTTATTTTGGGAGCTTTTTGAAAAGACTATATAAAATTAATTAAAGTGCACTTTTATTTTCATAAAATATTTTTGGGTAGTTAGACGAAGTAGTTATGAGTTAGTTATAAAGTTGGTTACTGGAGACAAGTCTATATATACAAGACTTGGTGTTTGTAACAGGGGACTTTTTGGCTTTCACATTTCGAATGGTGTTATGAGAAATAGAGTTGTACAACTCAGTGTGAAGAAATAAAAGACAATTTGGATTGTGTGATCTCAAATATCTTTCTAACATTATTCATTCTTCTTACATTTATGGATGATGTTTTTCTTTACATTATCTTGCAACTGCAATGTTGAATAACAACTAGTCTCGGAGAAATTGATTTCTAGATAATATTTCAACGTATGTTGGATATCTCCTGAATCATTTCTTCTTTTCAAATACTACATACGCTCACTTTAATAGTTTAAGAAGTGTTCTTATATTGTCTTGGTGGGACTGTCAAACTTTATACAATGTGGGTTGAGTCAATGTTCATAAGCGCATTGTCTTAATCTTCCAAACCTTTCTTTAATTTCATTTCTTTCTTAAACATCATAAAAATCCATAATTTATCAAATGAGGGAGCTGCCCCTCTACACACAGAGGTAATTTGATAGAAAAACTACAACTTTACCAACTGTTGGTACGTATTTTCACTATGTGTTTTCTGGGCAAAGAGTCAATACAATAATCCATATCTTATAGTGCAAAATCTATTTACCAACAAATTTTTGGTGACTCTACTAGGTACTGAATCCAAACATACCTCTTTGGTTTGGAAAAAGTCATCTTAATGTGTTCAAAGAATATCTTTTTGATCAATAAATGTGGTGCTGTAACGTAGAGCTGGACCTGTTTTACAACCTAATATTAATTGGTTGGACCTTGAGCAAGCAGATATAATTACTGACTTGTGAGTATTGGGTTGGAGATATAGGAGATCAAATCACCAATATCAAGAAGTAGATGTGATACTCAATGAAGAAGAAGATATAGGAACAGAAATACATGCTCATGCTCAGTTAATAGCTCAAGGCATCACAGAAGAAGATTTGGAAATAACTAACAGGCGTGCTCCCATTCAAATAGCTCCAAGAAGAGATAGACAAGTTGGTTCACCTATCCAACCTATTCAAGAATATCTCCCTATGAATCCTGCTCAAAATCAACCTGGCTGCCAAGAGATATACCAGAGGAGACCGTGAAAGGGCATCCTGGATCCCGATTTTGAAAAGCTAGTAAGTCTTGATTTTTCTCAATCTTTTATTCCCCTGAGAAGGAACATTAAATATTTTAGTAGGCTTCCTTCACCCGCAAGAAGTCCTACCAGAACCTCTGGCTCCTCCTCTACTTACAAAGCATTGACCTTGCACGGGACTGCGGTTCGTATTGTTATAAATATTCAACCAATTCCACCACCACAAATGGCTCAACCTGTGCCTTGGGGAGCAACTATTGGCCCCCTCACCTTAGGTAATTAGTTGCATGATTTACCACATGGATCTAGAAAATTTTTACCCTAATTCACTGGAGATGGAAAAGTTTCTACAGATGAGTATATTAATGCCTTCTTTTCCCCATGCGATGTTCTAGGTGTTACGCATGAAGATGTTTGTGTCTAGTTGTTTGTGGAATCTCTAACCAAAGGAGCAGTAGAATGGTTTCAACATTTGCCTACTAGAACTGTAAACTCATGAGCGATTATGTGCTAAAAATTTGAAGACCATTTCAAAAGTGTTGAAGATGAACATGCATTATTAGCAGAACTTACTCAAATGAAGAAAGAGATTCACAAGCCAATGCAGGAGTTTGTGGCATGTTTTAACAAGTTGGTGAATAGAATCAAAACTACTAAAAGGCAAACTACAGAGAATAAAAAATGTTTCTTTCTAAATGCGTAACCTCCAAATATAAGTTTCCATTTGAGAAGAGCTCGTGTGGCTGATTTAGAAGCGGCACAGACCATGGCCATTGAGATAGAGGATGATTTGTTGACTGCCAAAAAATGGAACAAAGACTTGTATAAGGGGAAGGCATAGTCTTCTAATTCATTTACTACAGACCCGATGATTCAAAAGCTAGCCAATGATTTACTCCTTCTTAAGAAACAACTTCCGCATAATCCACCTCTGCTTTATCAAGATATTCCCAGGAGAAATTATGTACCATACTAGTAGAACAAGCCACCTAGGCTTCCTCCTCCAGTACAAAGACTAGCTATTGAACATCCTTCTTCTGGTCATAAACAAACTACAGCTACATGTGATTTTCATCTGACTACTGACCATGATGGCAGCACTTGTCTTGAGATGGCAAGATTCATGCAGATGAATCTATCAAGTGAGAAGATAGAAGAATATGTCTCTCAAGAAGACAAGACAAATGAGACCTATGGCCAACCAACAATTAGCTTTTTAAAGTATGAGTCTGATAATGAAAAAGAAGAGGTTGAGGACATTAACAATCATTCTTGTAATATCTTCACAAGAAATTAGTATCAAAAGAATGAAGGAAAAGCCAAAGTTGAATCTGCCCACAAAATTCTAGAAAATGCCCCAAAGATTCTACCAAGAAAACATCCTCTGGAGAATCAACCCCTTACTGCCATGAAAGATAAAGGCATGCAAGGTCCCCGTCTTGGTGATTCATCTCCCTCACCTGATGATGCATTTGATTTCATAGAGCATTGCAAGAAAACAAAGGTGCAAATTTCTCAGCTTGATTACTTAAAGCTGAATCCTCATCAGTTGGAGAGATTATTATATATTGTTAAAGGAAAACCAGATCCTTCGTCTTCAGTACATCAACAGTCAAATGACTCACAACCTGAAGGGCTTTCACATGATGATCTCCTTGGTGAATCTCCACAAAATGGTACCCCATTGGTAAACGTTATTCTCCTAGATAAGCCTGACCCATTCTATGTTTCTTTGTATATAGCTGGCTGTAAACTTAGCAATTGCATAATAGATTCTGGTGCTTCTGATAATGTCATGCCCACTAAGGTTGCTCATGCCCTCAGCTTGTCATTAAATAAACCCTTAGGCAAAGTCTACTTGATGGAGTCTAAATTAGTCCCATTAGTAGGTCAACTCAAAGATGTGCAAGTTACTTTAGCCGCTTTCTCAGAAAAGAAACTAAAGCTCACCATCTTAGTTGCTGACATTCCCATGAGCTATGGCATGCTACTTAGCAGAAGTTTTTGTAAAGACCTAGGTTGAGAAATACAATTGGATTGGTCCCATACCTTAGTCTGATGCAGAGGTAAAACGCAACGGGAGCTTACAAATGGGAAGGAGGAGTCATTAACACAACCCACATGTTATAATACCTATCGGCTTATCATCATCATCATATTTCTTGCTAACACAGACAGCATCATCATATTTCGAATGAGCATGAAATATCCTCCTGCTGACTACTGTTCACTTCCTCCGCCTTTCGCATGTCAGCAGCATCATGATATTCGACTACCAGCAGCATCATCACATTCGGCAGCGCAAACATCCTCCTGATGATCACTATTCACTTAGCACGAAACTCTATCTTCATCATCATGATGTTCAGCATCACCTTCATCAGCAGGATATAAAATATCCTGTTCCTCCGATATCCTGATGATGACAACTTCAAGCACCTTTCCTTCGATGCTTACGTCACCCCGATATCTGACTACTCAACCAACAGCATCATGATATGACTTATCCGGTCATATTGAAACATCCTGATGATGTTAACCAAACTTTATGCCGATAACTTATGCCGATGCCAAAACACTTAGCGATAGCAGGATAAACTTGCATATGGTGATATTCGCAATATCCTGATGACGATGACGTCACATGCACTTGATGATGATATCAATGCACCTGATGATGATGTCATCCGGATATAAGATCCTTATATCCTCCGCAGCATGATAATGAATATCCTGATGATGACCTCTCCGGTACTTAACCAAAAAAATGAACTTTCGCTCCTGCATGCGATAGCGATATGCGGATGATGAATACACATGAAAGATGATCCTGACGACGATATACACACTGAGTATATATCCAACTTATATCATCCTAATGCACTTGAAACATGCAAACTTCATCAGCTTCATAACCCGATCTGGATAGCGATATACTCACAGATGACGATGCGATTCACTCCGACTGGAAAAGCACATGCAGACCCCTGTATATCCGTCAGCTGCATGCAAACTCACAGAACCGCACAATTTCACAAAGAGAATATGACGATCAGGCCGGATCACCTTCAGAACAAAACTTAACAGTTTATCTTCCTAAACCCTAGCACATGAGGATGCTAGGTTGATTCATAGAATGCTACCAGCTGATCTCTCGAATAATGAAATGCATAAACAGAAAACTAAAATGCAACCTAAACTAACATGCATGACCATTCCACCGATTCACAGAATCAACCGGTGGAAGGGTTGAAAGAATCCATCAACTTGTAATCAGAACGGAAATCAAAACAATAATAGCTGATAAAACTAGATAATGCAATTGATGAGATCTTATTTAGATGAAGCACAAATATCCTGAATAATGTTTCACAATGTCTGGACTGATCTCTGGATCTCACTCAATCACCAGTACAACATAACACAACTACTACTCTCTTCTCTATCTGATATCAAACCCTAACTGATCTGAGTTATTTATAGCAATAACTTACGAGTACTACCAACTTGATTCCCAGTGGCTGGGAGCTTCCAAGCGGCTGGGAGAGGATAGCGCATACTACCTGATCATGAACTCTAACTGCCTACACACTCTCCTAGGCTGATCTAATACATATGCATTGGTCTAATGGACCTTATTACATTATGAAGTCAAACATACTAAAAATAGACTAATGTCCTGTCATGCGGACAATATCCTGTCTTGTAGGGGTGCTCCTGCACCATACTCCCCAGAAGAAGAAATCACAAGTCCACTTGAGATGAGAGTATGAAGATCTGCACCATGTTTCTGGATCTGCTCTTCAGTCATCCATACTACTTCAGAATTCGGTTTTCCCTTCCAAGAGACTAGGTACTCCAAGTACTGTTTGTTCCTGGTCTATTTGACCACTCTGGTGTCCAAAACCTTCTGCAACTGTGGAGGATCATGCTTGGGAATGTTATCATTGACTGTATCCTGTAGGAGTTCCTGATCTGCATCTGGATAAGACTTGTATGGAGTTAAATCACATACATTGACTATAGGGGACAAACCAAGATCAGGTGGGAGTTGTATCTCATAAGCATTCTATCCATGCTTGTGCAAAATCTGACATGGTCCAACTTTTCTCTGCATGAGTTTAGTATATTTGCCCTTAGGAAGTCTGTCCTTCTTCAAATGAACCCATACCAAATCTCCAACATCAAACTGAACATCCTTCTTCTTTTTATCAGCATATTCCTTATACTTCAAGGTGGTTTGCTGTAGTTGGGTCTTGACTTGATCATGAACCTCTTTTATGGCTTCTGCAAAAGCTTCTCCTTCTGCACTAACAGGGTCTACTGTAGGTAGATCTCTCAATTCCAAAATTCCTCTTGGATGCATACCATAAACTATCTGAAAAGGTAATTTCCCTGTGCTCCTATTGATAGTATCATTATAGGAAAATTCAGCTTGAGATAGAATATTATCCCACTTTTCTCCATGTTGTTTTGTCAAACATCTAAGCAAATTTCCTAAGGAACGGTTCACTACTTCAGTCTGTCCATCCGTTTGAGGATGATATGCAGAGGAAAAAGACAAATTTGTTCCAAGTTTCCTCCAAAGAGTTCTCCAGAAGTGACCAATAAACTTCACATCCCTATCTGACACTATACTCAATGGAAATCCATGGATTCTGACAATCTCCCTGAAAAATAAATCTGCAATGTATGAAGCATCAGCAGTGGTTTTGCATGGCAAGAAATGTGCCATTTTGCTGAATCTATCCACTACAACAAAAACACTATCAAACCCTTTCCTTGTCCTTGGTAAACCCAAGACAAAATCCATACTTATGCTTTCCCATGGTCTGGAAGGAATGGGTAAGGGCTGATATAAACCTGCATTAGTTGATCTGCCTTTAGCTTTCTAACATATCACACATGTCTCCACAAATTTTCTGACATCTGATTGTAACTTAGGCCAAAAGTAATGTCTTCAGACAAGATCAAGAGTCTTATCTAGACCAAAATGACCCGCCATAGCTCCACAATGTTTCTCCTTAATGATATTTAACCTCATAGAACACCTTGGAATACATAACTGTCCACCTTTGAACAACAATCCATCCTGAATCAAAAATTTAGAGAATTCAGCATGATATTTCTCTCCAAAAGAAGTACATACATGATATATCTCTCCAAAATCTTCATTAGTCTCATACATGGTCTTTAGTGAATCAATACCAACACTTTCTAACTGAATCTGGTTGACTGTGAGGACTCTTCTGCTCAAAGCATCTGCAACTTTATTCTTGACTCCTTTCTTATGCTTCAATGTAAAAGTAAAAGCTTGTAAGGTTTCTACCCATTTCATGTGTCTGTGGTTCAGCTTTTCCTGGCTGTTTATGAAACTCAGAGCCTGGTTATCTGTGAATACTATGAATTCCTTTGGCATCAAGTAATGCCTCCATTTCTTGAGTGACTGAACTAAAGCATACATTTCCAAATCATATGAGGAATACCTCTTTTTAGCATCATTGAGCTTCTCACTAAAAAATGTAATAGGTCTACCTTCTTGGATGAGTACTGCTCCAATGGCCATGTGACTGGCATCACATTCCACCTGAAAGATTTTGTTAAAGTCTGGAAGTGCAAGGACTGGCTGCTGTGCCACCTTCTTCTTCAGTGTTTCAAAAGAATCATCTGCTCCTTGAGTCCAAACAAATCTGCACTTCTGTCCTCCTTTGATGGTATCAAGCATGGGTGCACAAATATGACTAAACCCTCTTATAAACTTCCTGTAGAAGGTTGCTAACCCATGGAAACTTCTGACATCATTCATAGTCTTTGGGGTTGGCCAAGACAATATGGCACTTACCTTCTCCTTATCCATTTGTAACTTTCCTTGTGAAATGACAAAACCCAAATATGTGATCTCCTCTTGCATGAACAAACACTTGTCTAAATTTATCATCAGCTGCTCTTCATGTAACCTCTTAAGAACCAAATCTATGTGTCTGAGATGTTCTTCTTTTGTGTTGCTGAAAATCAGAATGTCATCTAGATATACTATGACAAACTTACCAATGAACTCTTTCAAAACCTCATTCATCAACCTCATAAAAGTACTAGGTGCATTAGATAAACCAAAAGGCATAACCTTCCATTCATATAACCCTTCATTAGTTTTGAATGTTGTTTTCCATTCATCTCCTGGTCTAATCCTGATCTGATGATATCCACTCTTCAAATCTATTTTTGTAAAATACTTAGCACCTCCTAAACAGTCAAGTAAATCCTCTATCCTAGGGATTGGAAACCTATACCTGATTATGATCTTGTTAATAGCTCTGGAATCTATGCAAAGCCTCCAAGTACCTTCCTTCTTTGGTGCTAGTACAGCTAGTATTGCACATGGACTTAAACTTTTCCCAATCAGACCTGAATCCAATAATTCTTCAATTTGTCTGGCTACTTCTGCATTCTGTTCTGGAGTGAGCTTATAGGCTGCTTTGTTTGGAAGTGTTGACCCTAGAATTAAGTCTATGCAGTGACTAATATCTCTGACAGGTGGTAGGGATCTTGGCATTCCCTCTGAGATGATACCTTTGTACTTATCCAATAGCTCTTGGATAGCTGGGTCTATGAACCTTTGCTTCTTCTCTTCCTTGACTTCTTGCTGCTATTCTTTATTCACCCTCATACATGGGATTAGGGCATATGCAACTGCACCTTCTGCTGTTACTTCTTTCATGAACTGTTTACCTTCCATCAGCATTACCTTCACCTCTTTTCCTTTAGATTTCTCCTCCTTCTCTGTCAATGGTAGTAACTCTGTCACCTTACCATCTTTAGTGATTGTATAGGTATTTCTAACACCATCATGTTGTGCCTTCAAATCATACTGCCATGGTCTACCAAATAAAAGATTGCAAGCATCCATCTTGGGAATATCAAACAACAACTTATCCTTATATGCTCCAATCTGAAATTCTACCCAAGCCTGCTCTTCTACAGTTGTCTGCTGACCTTGGGTAAGCCATGAGACTTTATATGGGGATGGGTGAGGCAATCTCCTAAGCTTAAGCTTTGTCACCATTTCTTCATACACAAAATTTTCAGTAGAACCAGAATCAATCAAAACTTTACATGCCTTACCTCCTGCTTTGCAAATAGTCCTGAAAAGAGACTTTCTTTGAGGGGATTCTTTGTCAGGTACCTTCATGGTATTCATTGTTCTTCTCATCATTAGAGACTCTCCACTTTCTGGGTATCCATAATTATCAGGAGCATTCACACTCTGAAAATCATTAGAGCCTGTCTTACTTTGATTATCAGGTTCTTGGATCAGATTTGTTCTCCTTTCTCCTGTTGAGCTTGTGGCCTTTTCTGGACATCTGCTGGCTATATGGCCTTCTTTGTTACAGTTATAACATCTGATGGATCCTCTGCCCTGGGATCTTCCTCTGAAAGGTCTTCTACCCCAGAAGTTTCCTTGCTGACTATAATTTTCCCTCTAGTTCTGACTATTGTTTCCCTTACTATTGTCAAGACTGGATTCTCCTTGATATCCATGTCCATGTCCTCTACCTCTAAAAGGACCTCTTCCACCTCTTTGTTGTCTTCCTCTTCCTCTATTGTGTTGTTCTTGTTTTCTCTTTAACTTCTCTTCCACTTTCAATGCCAACTGAAAGCATTTCTGAACTGTATCTGGATTATGCAAACTTAAATCTTCCTGAATGTTGAACCTCAATCCATTAAGGTATCTGGTTACCTTCTCTTCTTCACTTTCCTTTACCTTTGTTTTCATACAAAGTTTCATGAATTCTTCTGTATATGAGCTGACATCTAGCTCCTTCTGCTTCAGGTTTTGCTTCCTCTTGTGTAATTGGATACTGTAATCCAATGGGACATAAGCTTCCTTTACTAATGCCATCATCTTCTTCCATGTAGCGACTCTACGCTTTCCTTCCTGTACTCTATCATCTTGGATGAAATTCCACCATGTCAAGGCAGCTTCTTTCATTTTTGACTGGGCTATTTTCACCCTCTGTTGTTCTGGTATCTCCTCTGTTTCAAAGAAATTGTTCAAGCAGTCTATCCACTCCATCACTGAATCAGGTTCCATCTTTCCTGTAAACACTGGCAAATCCAGTTTCACATCCATGGTTCTCCTCTCCATGGCCTTGAGGGTGTTCAACAGTGGTCTCTGGTCTGCAGGAACGACCTCCTCGCTCCAACTAGGGATCTTTTCTTCTTCCCTATCTTCTTCTCTACCAGAACCTACTCTGCTCCTCAACTTCGCTAACTCATCCTTCAATTCCTGATTCTGAGCCTTCATGGCCTTGCTCTCTGCAATCTGTTTCTTTACCAGAACTGCCAACTCAACGTTGGTCATCCTTGCCGGAACCTCAGATGTTCCTTCGTCACCTGACATCCTGCTATATCCTTATCTTTTCCAGAAGATCCTTCCTTTGCTCTGATACCACTATGATGCAGAGGTAAAACGCAACAGGAGCTTACAAATGGGAAGGAGGAGTCATTAACACAACCCACATGTTATAATACCTATCGGCTTATCATCATCATCATATTTCTTGCTAACACAGACAGCATCATCATATTTCGAACGAGCATGAAATATCCTCCTGCTGACTACTGTTCACTTCCTCCGCCTTTCGCCTGTCAGCAGCATCATGATATTCGACTACCAGCAGCATCATCACATTCGGCAGCACAAACATCCTCCTGATGATCACTATTCACTTAGCGCCAAACTCTATCTTCATCATCATGATGTTCAGCATCACCTTCATCAGCAGGATATAAAATATCCTATTCCTCCAATATCCTGATGACGACAACTTCAAGCACCTTTCCTTCGATGCTTACGTCACCCTGATATCCGACTACTCAACCAACAGCATCATGATATGACTTATCCGGTCATATTGAAACATCCTGATGATGTTAACCAAACTTTATGCCGATAACTTATGTCGATGCCAAAACACTTAGCGACAGCAGGATAAACTTGCATAGGGTGATATTCGCAATATCCTAATGACGATGACGTCACATCCTGATGACGATGACGTCACATGCACCTGATGATGATGTCAATGCACCTGATGATGATGTCATCCGGATATAAGATCCTTATATCCTCCGCAGCATGATAATGAATATCCTGATGACCTTTTCAATATCCTTATGATGACCTCTCCGGTACTTAGCCAAAAAAATGAACTTTCGCTCCTGCATGCGATAGCGTTATGCGGATGATGAATACACATGAAAGATGATCCTGACGACGATATACACACTGAGTATATATCGAACTTATATCATCCTGATGCACTTGAAACATGCAAACTTCATCAGCTTCATAACCCGATCCGGATAGCGATATACTCACAGATGACGATGCGATTCACTCCGACTGGAAAAGCACATGCAGACCCCTGTATATTCGTCAGCTGCATGCAAACTCACAGAACCACACAATTTCACAAAGAGAATATGACGATCGGGCCGGATCACCTTCAGAACAAAACTTAACAGTTTATCTTCCTAAACCCTAGCACATGAGGATGCTAGGTTGATTCATAGCATGCTACCAACTAATCTCTCGAACAATGAAATGCATAAACAGAAAACTAAAATGCAACCTAAACTAATAACATGCATGACCATTCCACCGATTCATAGAATCAACCGGTGGAAGGGTTGAAAGAATCCATCAACTTGTAATCAGAACGGAAATCAAAACAATAATAGCTGATAAAACCAGATAATGCAATTGATGAGATCTTATTTAGATGAAACACAAATATCCTGAATAATGTTTCACAATGTCTGGACTGATCTCTAGATCTCACTCAATCACCAGTACAACATAACACAACTACTACTCTCTTCTCTATCTGATATCAAACCCTAACTGATCTGAGTTATTTATAGCAATAACTTACGAGTACTACCAACTCGATTCCCAGTGGCTGGGAGCTTCCAAGCGGCTGGGAGAGGACAACGCATACTACCTGATCACGAACTCTAACTGCCTGCACACTCTCCTAGGCTGATCTAATACATATGCATTGGTCCAATGGACCTTATTACATTATGAAGTCAAACATACTAAAAATAGACTAATGTCCTGTCATGCGGACAATATCCTGTCTTGTAGGGGTGCTCCTGCACCATAGTCCCAGTACATGGAAAGAAAGTCAGACTAAATCTAGAGCCCAAAGAAAAGTATACAATCCTAAAATCTAATGATCCAAGAGTAGAGATACCATATGAAGAAACTGGACCAGGTACATATATGCTCATGCAAGAAAGAGAGGTAACCCCTAAATTTATCTCTCCTAACGTGTCTTCTAGCCTTTGGACTATGGAATTCGCTGGCAGAGGAGCTAGAATTGTTCTTATTTCACCTACAGAGGAGAAGTTTCCTATGGATTTCAAATTGGTTTCTGACAACACTAATAATACGATAGAGTATGAGGCGCTCATTTTAGGCCTCAAGGCTACCAAAGAGAAAGGAATCAAAATGTAGAGAGTTCTCAGAGATGTAGAGTTGGTTGTCAAGCAAGTAAGAAATTAGTTTCAAACAAAGAACACTAAGTTGAGAAGATATCGAAACTTAGTATGGGATCAAATAGAGTTCTTAGATGCTTTCTCTATAGAGGCTATTCCTCAAACTCTTAATTCTAAAGTTGATTGCCTTGTGGTCTCTACGGCTCTCTTACTTCCACATCCTGAGTTCAACAAAGATCAATATAAAATTGAATTAGTATACCAACTGAGCATGCCTGATAATGATAAATATTGGCAAGTTTTTGATGATGACAGACAGATTGTGTCCTTTTTGGAGAAGGCTGGTACTTTTGTCAATCTGTTATTTGAAGGAAGTGAGACTCCTGTAGAAGACGAAGTGTTACAATTAAAGGGGAACACCATCCCAAAAGATTTTATTACTCTAGAGAAATTGTTTGATAAGCACGATTGCTATTTGAAGAATAACACCCAAGTGAAAAATCCCAATCCTTCTTAGTATGATAAAGTAGACATAGGCACTAAAGATGATCCTAAAATAGTTTGCATTGGCAAAGCATGTTCACCAGAAGAAAGAAAGAAGCTCATCACCCTGTTGGTCAAATACAAGGACGTGTTCGCATGGTGTTATGATGATTTGAAGAATTTCATGGGTGGAAAATTTTAGCATTATATCACTCTTAAATTTGGGGCTACTCCTTTTAGGCAAAAATAGAGGCAATTCAATCCTAAAGTTGCTGGTGCTATCTTTGCAGAGATTGATAAGATGTTAAAGGCCAAAATTATATATCCCATTCATCATTCGACTTGGGTAGAAAATATAGTTCCTGTGAGGAAAAATAATGACGAAATAAGGATTTGTGTTGATTTCCACAATCTTAACCAAGCATCTTTAAAAGACAACTACCCTTTACCTATGATAGATCATGTTTTGCAAACCATTGCTTGATCTAAAATGATGTCATTACTTGATGGGTTTTCTAGGTATAATCAGATAGAAGTTGCTCGAGAGGATTTGTTGGCAAGAGACACTATATGGATTCATGATTATTGTCATTGATGGCAACAAAGTTCATCCTACACATCCACAGGATATGGTGTGTCTCTACCGGAAGTCAGAATGAAGATTGTTGTGGTCCGGTAAACAAGAACAGAGCATGTGGCAAGGTCCGACAGACAGGTCCGGATCTCTCAGAGGAAGTATCTTGGTAAAGTATAGATTTGGGGAAGTCAAGAGGACTGCCTTGAGTGGTATATTCCAAGGATTTAGCCTCCGGTGATAGATGAGGAAAAAGATATGAATAGTTGAGTACCAGATTCCTAAGTGACAGTGTGAACAGAGGAAGAACTGACTAACAGAACATCAGACTACTTTCCGGATGTGTTACTAATTGTGGTAAAGGTTATGAAGGTATGAAACATGTTTGGCTGACATGATTAATGACTTTTACAAGCATATACTTGATCTGCATTACTTGATGTGCAAGGATTCAGCCGACAGATTAGAATTAGTGAAAAGATTGACTATTCTGGGTGCCAACTAGAGAGCTGATGAAATTACTTGTGCAGATATATATACATGATGGATTTAGTTGTGAGAGGTGTTGTTGTTGTCATGTTGTGCGAAGAAAAATAGAAGATCAAAGCAGAAGCAGTAAGGAAGATCTGGTATGTGAAAGGAAAGCAGGAAAAGAGAAGAGGAAAGATGAAGTGCAGCAGATTAGTGTACTGAGCCTAACCAGAACTAAACTTTAGCATTTGTAGATGCTCCCAATCAGTTCAAGTATTGTATAACATTCCTTTGTAGATAGTGAGTCTCTTGTAGGCAGTGTGCCTCTTGTGAGCAGTGTGCTCGGGCAGTGAGCCCTAATTGGCAAGTGCCATTTTTGTATTTCCTTATTCTTCTAACAGAGAATAATCTTTGGGTTAATCACCCTGTGGTTTTCTCCCTTAACAGGGTTTCCACATCAAAAATATATTGTCATGTGTATCTTCATTTCATGGTTATGTTTACTTATTTGAATTAATGCTACATTGATTAATAAGAAAAGTTTAGAAGAAGAAATAATTAGGATAACTGATTCACCACCCCCCTCTCAGTTATCAACAATTGGTATCAGAGCTAAGTTCCTCCTAACAGAGTCTAACAGCTCGAGGAAGATCTGGGAATCCAAATGGATGCATATGGTCTAAAAGAGCAAATCAAGACTACCCTTGAGGATGTTGAATAGTCAAACTTTGAAGTCAATGAATTAAAGGAAAGACTCAAATAGGCTGATGATTTCATGAGAGAACTAAAAGACAAATTAAGTCTCTCTATGAAAAGGAGAAAGGAACTGCTTTAGCAATTGGCAAGACAAAGTGAAGCAAATAATATAAATGAAGAGCTGACTGAGAAAACCAAGTTATGTGAAAAGTTATCAAAAGAAGTCATTATGGTAAGACATGAAATGGAATCAGGAGTTATAAAGTTTACCCAAGAGATTGAAGAGAAAAGAAAAACTGAAGACAATCTAAGACAATCTCTCAAGGAAAAATCAGAAGATTTCCACTAGATGGATAGAATTATAAGACATCTTGAATCTGATCTTGAAGATGCTAAAGAAAATGAAGAAAAACTTGAGGATCAAATGATCTCTCTCAAAAGGGATCTTCAAACAACAAATGATTATAAAGAGAAATTCAAGATAAGTTCTACTCAACTTGAAGTTCTTCTTGGAAGTTAGAAGAGGGCAGATGACAAGTGTGGTTTGGGATATGAGAAAGGAGAAAGCTCTGGATCAGGTCAGTAGAATTTTGGACCAGAAAATCCAAGGAACAGGCCTAGAAGACCTCTGATAAGACAACCCAATGCTCAAAGATATCCATCCTTCAATGGATACTGCCACAGCTGCAATCACTTTGATCACAAAGCTAATCAGTGTAGAAAGAGAATGAATCAAACTAATTCATCCTTCTCTGGACAGTGTTTTAACTGCAAAAGGTATGGTCACAAGTCTTATGAATGCAAAAATATGCAAATGAACAAATCATTCAATGGTAGATGCTTTACATGCAATTGAATAGGTCATATGGCTAATCAATGCAGATCAAAAGGATATTAGTCAAATATGCAAAGAAACGTTGTTTGCCAAATCTACAATAGGTCCGGTCATAGTGTCAAAGTTTGTAGAAGCAAGAATCAGGACAGAAGAGGTCCAGTATATCATAATCAGAATCAAGATAAGGGTAAACGAAAGGTGAATGCGAATGAAGTTAAAAGTGAGATGAGCAAGATTTGGGTGAAGAAAAGTACTGAGAATGTAGAGGTTTGATCTGCACCAGACTCTGGTGCTGATAATCCTTCTAGAAATTAAAAAGTGAACTTTGGCTCAGGGGGAGACACAAAGAAATCCTTGTTCCCCTAGCCAGTCAATTGGTACCATAACTGGCACAAGAAGAGTTGCGGATTGAAGGATCCATAAGGGATACATTCAAACAAACTATGGTTAAGATTTGGCAGATCCGCAAGTCATTTAAAGATCAAGATTGATCCGGTTCTTCAAGTCATCCGAATAAGGCAAACTGGAATAATGTAGGTCGAGCATTTATTGCAACTTGATATTAGGGTTTGCGGAGCAATATAAGGGTTTTCTCTTCAACCACATATTCATTCTACATACAAGAAGAAATGAAAAGTGGAGCTCTGTAACAAAATTCCTCAAGTTCATCAAAAATCACTTGCAGAAGTCATTACATCCACAAATCAATCCGACCAACTCCGTGTAACAGAAGGCACATAAGGTATTTTCCATTTTCAATATCTCACTGATCTGGATGTCAAGTTTGCTTCTATGATCATTGGATATTAGATATATCATTCTAGTAGAGAAAATTCTTTACTTAGAACTGCCATCTATACCGCTTATGAAATGCTAAGAAAGGATGCAGACTATGATCTTTGTCAGCTTCTCTTGAACCAACTCTTGGAGAATCTGTAAAAAATCAAGAAAGATAAAAAGAATTCTTTCAAGTATGTTGGATTAATTTTGTGGTTGTTCTTCTACTTTATGAATGAGCTTCCCAGATCTAGTGGCTGGGTATGGGAGAGTGATAGGCCAGTAGCCATCCAAATTAGAGATTATTTACATGGACTTGGTGATAACAAAGCACAAAATACAGCTTTGTGGGGATACTTCAAGAACTTTCAGAACATGATGCAAGCAAGAGAAAGGATTCCCCGGTCTCTTGTTGAGAAATACAAAGACACAGTCTGTTTTATGGTAGGAACTGATCAGTGCCTAATAGAGGCAGTAGAACCAAGGACAGTCTGGATCATGCCCATGGGATATGAAGTTGATGAACAGATTGTAGAGCTGCATGTTCAACACATGCTAAGTCAGCCTAAAGATCCAAAGGCAGAGAGGTTTGGAACCTTTGAGGAGCTGAGTGTAAGAATTCATGTGGAACTCAGAGAACCAGAGATGAAAAGAAAGGTGAGAAAAGAAGTAGAACATATTGCCCAAGGCCTTGGCATCTCAAAGGACGCACTTGATGCCAACTGGGAAAAGAGATGAAAAGCTGAGGAAGAGAACAAAGAGGCAGAAAAGGGAAGCAAGAAAAGTGCTCCAGTAGAAACTTCCACCCAGACCAGATCTTCAAAGAAACCAGCACCTGTCCCTGCTAAAAGCTCAAAACTAGAAGTCCAGACATCCGAAAAAGGAGAAAAGAGAACAAAGAAAAAGGCAACAAGGTCATATGTTAGCCTAAAGGATGATGAGGAAACCGAATCAGATGAGGAGATAAGGAAACTAAAGAAGAAGAAGAAATCATCTGGTAAACTCTCTACCGATCAAGTAGAAGAAGAGAAGGAAGAGAAATTTGTTGAAAAACCCACTATCTGTTTAGATGATGTAGTGAAAGCAATCACAGTGGATGGGAACCTGCAACCCTTAATAGAATTCTATGATGATTATAATGAAGCAAATAAAAAGATTCTGGAGGAAGCCACAGTTAAGTTTTTGAACATTTACAATAAAGCTTTTATTGAAATTATCTCTCTAATTCCTAAGAGTCTAGAAAAGGAGTTGGAAATGAGAAAGAGCAATGCCATGGCAAAAGACCTTGAGATCTGGGAACAGATAGCTATTCAGCTATATCCTTCAATTGATCCCAAGACAATGAACATGGTATTCAAAGACTACAAGGATGAATTCAAGAGCAAGGCAAGGATGAATCAGCTTATGCTTGGTGAGACCGACAAGGTAGCCAAGGACACTAAAGAGATTCTCCAGAAAACCTTCAAAAGATTTAATCTTCCTATTATAGAGGACTTGGGCATTGATCCCTCAACCACAAGTGTTGCAGAAGAAACTACTGAGAAAATGACAGAAGAGGTGGGCTTTGAATAGACTAACATTTCTCCTCCGGGTTCCCCCATAGTCTCCGGATCTAAAGGAGAAGAAAAATTGCAGGAGAAAGAAGCAAAGATGAAGGAAAAAGAAGATGATAGTGCTAAGGCTATAGAAGGAGAGAAGACTTTAGCAAAGAAAACCACAACTGCTAGTGGTGGGAATGTAGAATGAGAGAAAACTCCAAAGGACAGCTCCAAGATTGCAGAAGAGAAGAAACATCTGTCTCCGGTAAGAGACACTGCACAAATTGTCTAGGAATTCCTGAACAAAGAAACAATGGAGATTGATGAACCAGAGCTTCTACAAGGTCCATTCAACTTTGATTCTCTTTCTCTGGTACAGACAATGAAGATAGCTTCATTTGCAAATGCTAAGGCTAATGAAGAACTCCTGAAGTCTCATATGGAAGACTGTGAGTTGATAGAAGTGGCATCTGGAGTGCTGGAAAAGATCATGCCATCTTTTCAGAAGGATCCCACAGCCTCCTCTTCCGGTAATCTCAAAACCTTAGTTAGCGGTGTTAGTACACATTTTGATTCTCTAGAAAAATCAGCTAAATAAAAGGTCCGGAAGGAGTTTTTGGATAAGAGATTCTCTTAAGGATGGTGAAATATGAGTATTGGGATAAAAAGCTTAGAAAATACTCTTAAGAATGGCGATGAAATATACAAATTTTGTATCTCCTAGTCCAAAGCAATAGCAGAGATTGAGAAGAAAATAAAAGAGCAAGAGGATAAACTACTAAGTTTGTCTCAAAGTTTTGATCCTCTCTCTTCCTCCATAGTAAATCAAGAGTGTTAGACTATTGCAATCACAAATGCAATAAAGAATTTTAAGAAGGAAAGGAAGAACATAATTAACTGGATGGGTGAACTTAGAAGGATTATTATCCCTAAGTTAGAGGCCATGCATGAGGCCATAAATGATGCTCAGATTACAGCCCGGACCAATGATCCAACAGTTCTTAAAAAGGCTAAAGCATTTGCTTTCCTGTTGAGTGATCACATCTCAATTTTGGATAGGATGAAGCAGAGTTGGGGGACAGAAGTTGTACAACTGAAGAATACTTTTTTAGACATACTTAAGTATATGTAAGTACAACTTGTATATATATACTTATGCGGCTAAGTATAGTTAAGATTTTGAAAATTTTGGTATGCGGACCCTACCCTTTGCCATTGATGTCAAAAGAGGAGTAAGGAGCAGTGAAAAATGAGGAATCCAACTAAGGGGGAGCTCTGGAAAATATTTATAAAGACAAAGCATCAGCCAAGGGGGAGCATAGTGTAAACACTTAGTCATTTTTCACTAAGTGTTGCCATCAATGCCAAAGGGGGAGATTGTTGGCAAGAGACACTATATGGATTCATGATTGTTGTCATTGATGGCAACAAAATTCATCCCACACATCCGCAAGATATGGTGTGTCTCTACCGGAAGTCAGAATGAAGATTGTTGTGGTCTAGTAAACAAGAACAGAGCATGCGGCAAGGTCCAACAGACAGGTCCGGATCTCTCAGAGAAAGTATCATGGTAAAGTGCAGATTTGGGGAAATCAAGAGGACTACCTTGAGTGGTATATTCAAAGGATTTAGCCTCTGGTGATAGATGAGGAAAAAGATATGAATAGTTGAGTACCAGATTCCTAAGTGACAGTGTGAACAGAGGAAGAACTGACTGACAGAACATCAGACTACTTTTCGGATGTGTTACTGATTGTGGTAAAGGTTATGAAGGCATGAAACATGTTTGGCCGACATGATTAATGACTTTTACAAGCATATACTTGATCCGCATTACTTGATATGCAAGGATTCAGCTGACAGATTAGAATTAGTGAAAAGATTGACTATTCCGAGTGCCGACTAGAATGGTGATGAAATTACTTGTGCGGATATATATACATGATGGATTTAGTTGTGAGAGGTGTTGTTGTCGTGTTGTGTGAAGACAAGTGGAAGAGCAAAGTAGAAGCAGTAAGGAAGATCCAGTATGTGAAAGGAAAGCAGCAAAAGAGAAGAGGAAAGATGAAGTGCAGCAGATCAGTGTACTGAGACTAACTGGAACTAAACTTCAACATTTGTAGATGCTCCCAATTAATTCAAGTATTGTATAACATTCCTTTGTAGACAGTGAGTCTCTTGTAGGCAGTGTGCCTCTTGTGAGCAGTGTGCTTGGGCAGTGAGCCCTAATTGGCAAGTACCATTTTTGTATTTCATTTTTCTTCTAATAGAGAATAATCTTTGGGTTAATCACCCCATGGTTTTCTCCCTTAACAGGGTTTCCACGTAAAAAATATTGTCATGTGTATCTTCATTTAATGGTTATGTTTACTTATTTGAATTAATGCTGCATTGATTAATAAGAAAAGTTTAGAAGAAGAAATAATTAGGATAACTGATTCACCCCCCCTCTCTGTTATCAACAATTGGTATCAGAGCTAAGTTCCTCCTAACAGAGTCTAACAGCTCGAGGAAGATTTGGGAATCCAAATGGATGCATATGGTTTAAAAGAGCAACTCAAGACTACCCTTGAGGATCTTGAATAGTCAAACTCTGAAGTCAATGAATTAAAGGAAAGACTCAAACAGGCTGATGATTTCATGAGAGAACTAAAAGACAAATTAAGTCTCTCTATGAAAAGGAGAAAGGAACTGCTTCAGCAATTGGCAAGACAAAGTGAAGCAAATAATGCAAATGAAGAGCTAACTGAGAAAACCAAGTTATGTGAAAAGTTATCAAAAGAAGTCATTATGGTAAGACATGAAATGGAATCAGGAGTTATAAAGTTTACCCAAGAGATTGAAGAGAAAAGAAAAACTGAAGACAATCTAAGACAATCTCTCAAGGAAAAATCAAAAGATTGCCACCAGATGGATAGAATTATAAGACATCTTGAATCGGATCTTGAAGATGCTAAAGAAAATGAAGAAAAACTTGAGGATCAAATTATCTCTCTCAAAAGGGATCTTCAAACAGCAAATGATTATAAAGAGAAATTCAAGATAAGTTCTGCTCAACTTGAAGTTCTTCTTGGAAGTCAGAAGAGGGCAGATCACAAGTGTGGTTTGGAATATGAGAAAGGAGAAAGCTCTGAATCAGGTCAGTAGAATTTTGGACCAGAAAATCCAAGGAACAGGCCTAGAAGACCTCTGGTAAGATAGCCCGATGCTCAAAGATATCCATCCTTCAATGGATACTGTTGGCAAGAGACACTATATGGATTCATGGTTGTTGTCATTGATGGCAACAAAGGTCATCCCACATATCCGCAAGTCATGATGTGTCTTTACCGGAAGTCAGAATAAAGATTGTTGTGGTCCGGTGAACAAGAACAGAGCATGTGGCAAGGTCTGACAGATTGGTCCAGATCTTTCAGAGGAAGTGTCTTGGTGCAGTGCGGATTTGGGGAAGTCAAGAGGACTACCTTGAGTGGTATATTCCAAGGATTTAGCCTCCGGTGATGGACAAGGAAAAAGATATGAATAGTTGAGTACCGGATTCCTGAGAGACAGTGAAAACAGAGGAAGAACTGACTAACAGAGTACCAGACTACTTTCCAGATGTGTTACTGTTGATGATAAAGGTTGTGAAGGCATGAATCATGTTTGGCCGACATGATTAATGATATCTACAAGTATATGCTTGATCCACATTGCTTGGTGAGCAAGGATTCAGCCGACAGAACAGAGTTTGTAGGAAACTAGACTGTTCCGGATGCCGACTAGAAAGGTGATGAAATTACTTGTGCGGATATATATAGAGGATGGATTTAGTTGTGAAGTGTGTGATAATGTAAAGAATATATGTGAAGAAGAGTAGAATAGAGCAGAAGTACCAAGACAGATCCGGTATGTGAAAGGATAGCAGAATAAAGAACAGAGAAAAGATGAAGTGCAGCAGATCAGTGTACTGAGCCTAACCGGAACTAAACTCCAGCATATGCAGATGCTTCCAATCAGTTCAAGACTATGATTCTTATCACTTTGTAGACAGTGTGTCTTCTTGTAGGCAGTGGGCCTCTTGTGAGCAATGTGCTCGGGCAGTAAGCCCTAATTGGCAAGTGCCATTTTGTAATTTCCTATTCTTCTAACAGAGAATAATTTTGGGTTAATCACCCCGTGGTTTTCTCCCTTAACAGGGTTTCCACGTCAAAAATACTGTGTCATGTGTTTCTTATTTCATGGTAATGTTTTTGTGTTTGATTCAATGCTGCATTAATTAATAAGAAAGTTCAAAAAGGAAACAATTAGGATAACTGATTCACCCCCCCTCTCAGTTATCAACAATTGGTATCAGAGCTAAGTTCCTCCTAATAGAGCCTAATAGCTTGAGGAAGATCTGGGAGTTCATATGGATGCATATGGTTTAAGGGAGCAACTCAAGACTGCCCTTGAGGATCTTGAACAGTCAAATTCTGAAATCAATGAATTAAAGGAAAGACTCAAACAGGCTGATGAATTCATGAGAGAATTAAAAGACAAATTAAGTCTCTCTATGAAAAAGAGAAAGGAGCTGCTCCAACAGTTGGCAAGACAAAGTGAAGAAAGCAATACAAATGAAGAATTGACTGAGCAAACCAAGTTATGTGAAAAGTTATCAAAAGAAGTCATTATGTTAAGACATGAAATGGAATCAGGAACTATAAAGTTTACTCAAGAGATTGAAGAAAAAAGAAAGGCTAAAGACAATCTAAAACAATCTCTTAAAGAAAAATCATAAGAATGCCACCAGATGGACAGGATTATCAGACATCTTGAATCTGATCTTGAAGATGCCAAAGATAATGAAGAAAAACTTGAGGATCAAATTGCCTCTCTCAAAAGAGACCTTCAAACAGCAAATGAATATAAAGAGAAATTCAAGATAAGTTCTGCTCAACTTGAAGTTCTTCTTGGAAGTCAAAAAGGGACAGATGACAAGTATGGTTTGGGATATGAGAAAGGAGAAAGCTCCGGATCCGGTCAAAAGAATTTTGCATCAGAAAATCCAAGAAACAGGCCTAGAAGACCTCCGGTAAGACAGCCCAATGCTCAAAGATATTCATCTTTCAATGGATACTGCCACAGCTACAACCACTTTGGTCACAAAGCTAATCAGTGCAGAAAGAGAATGAATCAGATTAACTCATCCTTCTTCGGACAGTGCTTCAACTGCAAAAGGTATGGACACAAATCCCATGAATGCAGAAATATGCAAGTAAACAAATCATTCAAAGGTAGATGCTTTACATGCAATAGAGTAGGTCATATGGCTAATCAATGCAGATCAAGAGGATATCAGTCAATTATGCAAAGAAATGTTATTTGCCAAATCTGTAATAGGTCCGGTCATAATGCTAAAGTCTGCAGAAGCAAGAATCAGGACAAAAGAGGTCCGGTGTATAATCAGAATCAAGACAAGGGTAAACAAAAGATGAATGCGGATGAAGTTAGGAATCAGATGAGCAAGATTTGGGTGAAGAAAAGTTCAGAGAATGTAGAAGTTGGATCCGCACCAAACTCTGGTGCTGATATTTCTTCTGGAAATTAAAAAGTTAGCTCTGGCTTAGGGGGAGACTCAAAGAAAATCCTGTTCCCCCAGCCAATCAAGTGATGCCTGATGTGGCACAAGATGCGGAGTAAAAAGTTTAAAGATAAGATTTCAGAGGTCCGCATGGAGTTATAAAGAAGCTGTGATCGATCAAGTAAGACCTGTTCCGAGAGATGCTCTGGTATGACAGAGGATTACAAAAAGGTCCGGAGAGATCCGGAAATGCACTATCTTATTCTGCAGATTGGACAGAGTGTTTGGGATGTTCTTTCAATGTGTCACCTCGATTTATTCATGATTGAAAGATCCGGATGATGTTCACAGATCAGGACTGATCCGGGATACTCCAAGCTATCCGGACAAGGCAAACCAGAATAATATAGGTGAAGCATTTATTGCAAACAGATATTAGGGTTTGCGGAGCAATATAAGGGATTTCTCAAAGATCATTTGCTCATTCTGCACTCAAGAAGAAGCGAAAAGTGGAGCTCTGCAACAAGATTCATCAAGCACACCAAAGATCTCCTGCCGAAGTCATTGCATAAAGAAATCAATCCCACCACTCCGTGCAAACCGAAGGCGCATAAGGTATTCTCCGTTTTTCATTATCTCACTACAAATCTTTGAAGAATGGCTACTCCAAATATAGTTAAGATCTCTGATAGACCTCGCCCCACATTCAAGAGACATCCTTACAAATCATTGGAGGTAGATCCACTAGGAGCCTTCTCTAGTGTTCCTCATGGTGTATTGCATACGGAAGATATTAGGGTTTACATCCATGCAAATCTTGAAGATTTTGGAGAATCAAAGCTGATGGATATCTATCACAAACAATTGATAGATGACTCCTTTGAGATCAAACCCCAGTACAAAGCCATCCGGGACAAACACTTTGCACAGTGCATTCATTTCCCCTATTTTGAAGAAGATGAATGGGTCCGGTATGTACTAAGTAAAGTACATGACAACTTCCTATGGTTGAACCAGCCCTTCAAGATCACCAAAGATGCAATTAGGGCTGTAACCGGTCTGCACTCATCCGGTGGATTACCTGTTCTCAAGTCTGTCAAAAATCAGACAGTTAGTGATGCAACCGGATCCAAGTTTGACAAGAGAGCTATGACAGTTGATGACATCACTGAACCGGATGTCAAATTTGCAGCTATGATAATTGGTTACAAAATCTATCATTCCAGTAGGGAAAATTCAGTACCGGGAACTGCAATCTACACAGCTTATCAAATGTTAAAGGAGAATGCAGAGTATGACTTGTGTGAGCTTCTTGTGAACCAACTCTTTGAAAATCTGCAGAAGATCAAGAAGGACAAGAAAAACTCCTTCAAGTATGGCAATCTGATCCTTTGTCTCTTCTTTTACTACATGAATGAGCTTCCCAGATCCAGTGGATGGATATGGCAGAATGACAGACCGGTTGCCATCCAAATCAGAGACTATTTGCATGGACTTGGGGATGCTAAAGCAAGAAATACAGCTCTATGGGGATACTTCAAGAACTTCCAAAGCATGATGCATGCAAGAGAAAGAATACCCCAATCCCTTGTTGAAAAATACAAAGACACAGTATGCTTCATGGTAGAAACAGATCAGTGTCTAATGGAGGCAGTGGAGCCAAGGACTGTTTGGATCATGCCCATGGGGTATGAAGTGGATGAACAGATAGTAGAGCTGCATGTTCAACACATGCTAAGCCAGCCCAAAGATCCTAAGGCAGAAAGGTTTGGAACCTTTGAGGAACTGAGTGTAAAGATACATGTAGAACTCAGGGAACCGGAGATAAAGAGGAAGGTAAGAAAAGAAGTTGAGCATATTGCTCAAGGCCTAGGCATCTCAAAAGAGGCACTAGATGCCAGCCAGGAAAAGAGGAGAAAGGCTGAGGAAGAAGAGAAAAGTAAAGAAAGTGTTCCGGTTGAAACTCCCACCCGGACCAGATCATCAAAAAGATCTGCACCTCCCATAACCAAAAGTTCAAAACCGGAAGTCTAGGCATCCGGTAAAAGATCCAAGACAAAAGCCACAAGGGCTTATGAAAGCCAAAAGGATGAAGAGGAAACAGAGTCAGATGAGGGAGTAAAAGAAATAAAGAAGCAGAAGAAGAAAGGATCCGGTAAACCCTCCACAGGCCAAGACAAGGAAGAAATGGCAGAGGTATCTGTTGAAAAGCCCACTCTGTCTCTAGAGAGTATAATCAAGTCGGTCACGGTGGATGGAAACCTTCAACCAATGACTGAATTTTATGATGACTACAGTGAGGCTGACCAAAAGATTCTGCAGGAAGCCACAGTCAAATATCTGAACATATACAACAAGGCTTTCATTGAGATCATATCTCTTATTCCTAAAAGCCTAGAAAAGGAATTAGAAATAAGAAAGAATAATGCTCATGCAAAAGATCTTGAGATCCGGGAGCAGATAGCTATTCAGCTATATCCTCAAATTGATCCCAAGACAATGAACATAATCTTCAAAGACTGCAAAGATGAGTTCAGAAGTAAAGCCAGGATGAATCAACTCATGCTTGGTGAGACTGACAAAGTGGCCCAAGAGACAAAAGAGATCCTCCGGAAGGCCTTCAAAAGGTTCAATCTTCCTGTTGTAGAGGACTTAGGTGCAGAAACAGCTGCGGATTTGGAATCATCTGTTCCGGAAGAAGTGGGCCCTGAACAGACAAACATCTCTCCTCCGGTTTCCCCTACAGTCTTCGGATCCAAAGAAGAAGAAAAATTACAGGAGAAGGAAGCAGGGGTGAAAGATAAAGAGGTTGACAGTTCCAAGACTGCAGAAGAAAAGAAACATCTGTCTCCGGCAAGAGACACTGCACAAACTGTTCAACAATTTTTGAGCAAAGCCACTATAGAAATTGATGAACCGGACCTGCTGAAAGGACCATTAGATTTTGACTCTTTGTCACTAGTGCAAACAATGAAAATAGCCTCATTTGCAAATGAGAAAGTCAAAGAGAAGCTGCTGAAATCTCACATGGAAGACTGTGAGCTTATGGAGGTAGCATCTGGAGTGCTAGAAAAGATCATGCCATCCTTTCAAAAGGATCCCACAGCCTCCTCTTCCGGTAATCTCAAAACCTTAGTCAGCAATGTTAGTACACATTTTGAATCTCTAGAAAAATCTGCTGAAGAAAAGGTCCGGAAGGAATTTTTGGATAAAAGATTTTCAGAAGTATTAGAATTAATCTCTAAAGATAGGAAGATTGTGAGTATTGGAATAAAGAGCTTAGAGAATGCTCTTAAGGATGGCGGTGACATTTACAAATTTTGTATATCCTGGTCAAAGGCAACAGCAGCAATTGATAAGAAAATAAAAGAGGAACAGGACAAGCTACAAAGCTTATCTCAAAGTTTTGATCCTCTCTCTTCCTCCATAATAAATCAAGAATGTCAGACTATTGCAGTCTTGAATGAAATAAAGAGTCTTGAGAAGGAAAGGAAGAATATCACTAACCGGATGGGAGAACTTAGAAGGATTATAATCCCTAAGTTGGAAACTATGCATGAGGCCATCAGTGATGCTTAGACCACCGCCCAAACAAATGATCCAACAGATCTCAAGTGGGCAGAAGCTTTTGCATTTTTGTTGAGTGGTCACATTTCAATTTTGGATAGAATGAAGCAAAGTTGGGCTACAGAAATGATCCAATTGCAGACATCCTTTGTAGACATTCTTCAGTATATGTGAGTATGTAAATATACGGCTATGTATAGAAAATTTTTGAAAATTTTGATGTGCGGACCCTACCCTTTGCCATTGATGTCAAAGGGGGAGTGAGGAGTAGTGAAAAATGAGGAATCCAATTAAGGGGGAGTTCCGGAAATTGTATATAAAGACAGAGCATCAGCAAAGGGGGAGCATAGTGTAAACACTTAGTCATTTTTCACTAAGTGTTGCCATCAATGCCAAAGGGGGAGATTGTTGGCAAGAGACACTATATGGATTCATGGTTGTTGTCATTGATGGCAACAAAGGTCATCCCACATATCCGCAAGTCATGATGTGTCTCTACCGGAAGTCAGAATAAAGATTGTTGTGGTCCGGTGAACAAGAATAGAGCATGTGGCAAGGTCCAACAGATTGGTCCGGATCTTTCAGAGGAAGTGTCTTGGTGCAGTGCGGATTTGGGGAAGTCAAGAGGACTACCTTGAGTGGTATATTCCAAGGATTTAGCCTCCGGTGATGGACAAGGAAAAAGATATGAATAGTTGAGTACCGGATTCCTGAGAGACAGTGAAAACAGAGGAAGAACTGACTGACAGAGTATCAGACTACTTTCCGGATGTGTTACTGTTGATGATAAAGGTTGTGAAGGCATGAATCATGTTTGGCCGACATGATTAATGATATCTACAAGTATATGCTTGATCCGCATTGCTTGGTGAGCAAGGATTCAGCTGACAGAACAGAGTTTGTAAGAAACTAGACTGTTCCGGATGCCGACTAGAAAGGTGATGAAATTACTTGTGCGGATATATATAGAGGATGGATTTAGTTGTGAAGTGTGTGATAATGTAAAGAATATATGTGAAGAAGAGTAGAATAGAGCAGAAGTACCAAGACAGATCCGGTATGTGAAAGGATAGCAGAATAAAGAACAGAGAAAAGATGAAGTGCAGCAGATCAGTGTACTGAGCCTAACCGGAACTGAACTCCAGCATATGCAGATGCTTCCAATCAGTTCAAGACTGTGATTCTTATCACTTTGTAGACAGTGTGTCTTCTTGTAGGCAGTGGGCCTCTTGTGAGCAGTGTGCTCGGGTAGTAAGCCCTAATTGGCAAGTGCCATTTTGTAATTTCCTATTCTTCTAACAGAGAATAATTTTGGGTTAATCACCCCGTGGTTTTCTCCCTTAACAGGGTTTCCACGTCAAAAATACTGTGTCATGTGTTTCTTATTTCATGGTAATGTTTTTGTGTTTGATTCAATGCTGCATTAATTAATAAGAAAGTTCAAAAAGGAAACAATTAGGATAACTGATTCACCCCCCCTCTCAGTTATCAACAGATACTGCCACAACTGCAATCACTTTGGTCACAAAGCTAATCAATGTAGAAAGAGAATGAATTAGACTAATTCATCCTTCTCCGGACAGTGTTTTAACTGCAAAAGGTATGGTCATAAGTCTCATGAATGCAAAAGTATGCAAATGAACAAATCATTCAATGGTAGATGCTTTACACACAATAGAATAGGTCATATGGCTAATCAATGCAGATCAAAAGGATATTAGTCAAATATGCAAAGAAACATTGTCTGCCAAATCTGCAATAGGTTCGATCATAGTGCAAAAGTCTGTAGAAGCAAGAATCAGGACAGAAGAGGTCCAATATATCATAATCAGAATCAAGATAAGGGTAAACAAAAGGTGAATGCGGATGAAGTTAAAAGTTAGATGAGCAAGATTTGAGTGAAGAAAAGTACTGAGAATGTAGAGGCTGGATCCGCACCAGACTCTGGAGCTGATATTCCTTCTAGAAATTAAAAAGTGAGCTCTGGCTCAGGGGGAGACACAAAGAAAACCTTGTTCCCCCAGCCAGTCAATTGGTGCCGGAATTAGCTCAAGAAGAGTTGTAGATTGAAGGATCCATAAGGGATACATTCAAACAAACTATGGTTAAGATTTGGCAGATCTGCAAGTCATTTAAAGATTAGGATTGATCTGATTCTTCAAGTCATCCGAATAAGGCAAACCGGAATAATGTAGGTCGAGCATTTATTGCAACACGATATTAGGGTTTGCAGAGCAATATAAGGGTTTTCTCTTCAACCACTTATTCATTCTGCATACAAGAAGAAACAAAAAGTGGAGCTCTGCAACAAAATTCCTCAAGTTCACCAAAAATCACTTGCAGAAGTCATTACATCCAGAAATCAATCCGAACAACTCCATGTAACCGAAGGCGCATAAGGTATTTTCCGTTTTCAATATCTCAGTGCAAATCTTTTTGAAAAAATGACTACTCCAAATATAGTAAAGATCTCTGATAGACCTCGGCCCACATTCAAGAAACATCCATACAAATCCTTAGAGGTAGACTCCCTAGGTGCATTTTCTAGTGTTCCGCATGGTGTTTTGCACACCGAAGATATTAGGGTTTATGTACACGCAAATGTTGAAGAGTTTCGGGAATTCAAACTAAGATATATCTATCACAAACAACTGTTAGATGATTCATTTGAACCCAAACCCCAATACAAGGGCCTCCAGAACAAGCACTTTGTACAATACATACATTTCCCCTATTTTACGGAGGATGAATGGGTTAGGTGCATTTTGAGCAGAATACATGACAATTTCATGTAGTTAAATGGACCATTCAAGATCACTAAAGATGCCATCAGGGTAGTTACTAGACTACACTCATCCGGTGGGATTCCTGTTCTTAAATCTGTAAAAAACCAAACTGTGAGTGAGGCTACCGGATCCAAGTTTGACAAAAGAGCAATGACAGTAGATGACATCACTGATCCGGATGTCAAGTTTGCTTCTATGATCATTGGATATAAGATATATCATTCTAGTAGAGAAATTTTGTACTTAGAACTGCCATCTATACCACTTATGAAATGCTAAGAAAGGATGCAGACTATGATCTTTGTCAGCTTCTCTTGAACCAACTCTCAGAGAATCTATAGAAAATCAAGAAAGATAAAAAGAATTCATTCAAGTATGGTGGATTAATTTTGTGCTTGTTCTGCTACTTTATGAATGAGCTTCCCGGATCTAGTGGCTGGGTATGGGAGAGTGATAGGCCAGTAGCCATCCAAATCAGAGATTATTTACATGGACTTGGTGATAACAAAGCACAAATACAGCTCTGTGGGGATACTTCAAGAACTTTCAGAACATGATGCAAGCAAGAGAAAGGATTCCCCAGTCTCTTGTTGAGAAATACAAAGACACAGTCTATTTTATGGTAGAAACTGATCAGTGCCTAATAGAGGCAATAGAACCAAGGACAGTCTGGATCATGCCCATGGGATATGAAGTTGATGAACAGATTGTAGAGCTGCATGTTCAACACATGCTAAGTCAGCCTAAAGATCCAAAGGTAGAGAGGTTTCGAACCTTTGAGGAGCTGAGTGTAAGAATTCATGTGGAACTTAAGGAACTAGAGATGAAAAGAAAGGTGAGAAAAGAAGTAGAACATATTGCCCAATGCCTTGGCATCTCAAATGAGGCACTTGATGCCAACCGGGAAAAGAGACAAAAAGTCGATGAAGAGAAGAAAGAGGTAGAAAAGGGAAGCAAGAAAAGTGCTCCAGTAGAAACTTCCACCTAGACCAGATCTTCAAAGAAACCAGCACCTATCCCTACTAAAAGCTCAAGACCGGAAGTCCAGACATCCGGAAAAGGAGAAAAGAGAACAAAGAAAAAGGCAACAAGGTCATATGTTAGCCTAAAGGATGATGAGGAAATCGAATCAGATGAGGAGATAAGGAAGCTAAAGAAGAAGAAGAAATCATCCAGTAAACTCTCTACCGGTCAAGGAGAAGAAGAGAAGGAAGAGAAATTTGTTGAAAAACCCACTCTCTGTTTAGATGATGTAGTAAAAGCAGTCACAGTGGATGGGAACCTACAACCCTTAACAGAATTCTATGATGATTATAATGAAGCAGATAAAAATATTTTGGAGGAAGCCACAGTTAAGTTTTTGAACATTTAGAATAAAGCTTTTATTGAAATTATCTCTCTAATTCCTAAGAGTCTAGAAAAGGAGTTGGAAATGAGAAAGACCAATGCCATGGGAAAAGACCTTGAGATCCGGGAACAAATAGCTATTTAGCTATATACTTCAATTGATCCCAAGACAATCAACATGGTATTCAAAGATTGCAAGGATGAATTCAGGAGCAAGGCAAGGATGAATCAGCTTATGCTTAGTGAGACCGACAAGGTAGCCAAGGACACTGAAGAGATTCTCTGAAAAACCTTTAAAAGATTTAATCTTCCTATTATAGAGGACTTGGACACTGATCCCTCAACCACAAGTGTTGCAGAAGATACTACTGAGAAAATGACAGAAGAGGTGGGCTCTGAACAGACTAACATTTCTCCTTCAGGTTCCCCCACAGTCTCCGGATCTAAAGGAGAAGAAAAATTATAGGAGAAAGAAGCAAAGGTGAAGGAAAAAGAAGATGACTGTGCTAAGGCTGCAGAAGGAGAGAAGACTTTAGCCAAGAAAACCACAACTACTAGTGGTGGGAATGTAGGAGAGAAAACTCCAAAGGACAGCTCCAAGACTGCAGAAGAGAAGAAACGTCTGTCTCCAGCAAGAGACACTACACAAACTATCCAAGAATTCCTTAACAAAGAAACAATGGAGATTGATGAACTGGAGCTTCTACAAGGTCCATTCAATTTTGATTCTCTTTCTCCCGTACAGACAATGAAGATAGCTTCATTTGCAAATGCTAAGGCTAATGAAAAACTCCTAAAGTCTCATATGGAAGAATGTGAGTTGATAGAAGCTACATCCAGAGTGCTGGAAAAGATCATGCCATCTTTTTAGAAGGATCCCATAGCCTCCTCTTCCGATAATCTCAAAACCTTAGTCAGCGGTGTTAGTACACATTTTGATTCTCTAGAAAAATTAGCTGAAGAAAAGGTCCGGAAGGAGTTTTTGATAAGAGATTCTCAGAGGTACAAGGATTAATCACTAATGATAGGAGAAATATGAGTATTGGGATAAAAAGCTTAGAAAATGCTCTTAAGGATGGTGGTGAAATATACAAATTTTGTATCTCCTGGTCCAAAGCAACAGTAGAGATTGAGAAGAAAATAAAAGAGCAAGAGGATAAACTACTAAGTTTGTCTCAAAGTTTTGGTCCTCTCTCTTCCTCCATAGTAAATCAATAGTGTCAGACTATTGCAATCACAAATGCAACAAAGAATTTTGAAAAGGAAAGGAAGAACATAATTAACCGGATGGGTGAACTTAGAAGCATTATTATCCCTAAGTTAGAGGCCATGCATGAGGCCATAAATGATGCTCAGATTACAGCCCGGACCAATGATCCGACAGATCTTAACAAGGTTGAAGCATTTTCTTTCCTGTTGAGTGGTCACATCTCAATTTTGGATAGGATGAAGCAGAGTTGGGTGACATAAGTTGAAAAGATGAAGAATACTTTTTTAGACATACTTAAGTATATGTAAGTACAACTTGTATATATATACTTATGCGGCTAAGTATAGTTAAAATTTTGAAAATTTTGGTTTGCGCACCCTACCCTTTGCCATTGATGTCAAAGGGGGAGTAAGGAGCAGTGAAAAATGAGGAATCTAACTAAGGGGGAGCTTTGAAAAATATTTATAAAGACAGAGCATCAGTCAAGGGGGAGCATAGTGTAAACACTTAGTCATTTTTCACTAAGTATTGCCATCAATGCCAAAGGGGGAGATTGTTGGCAACAAACACTATATGGATTCATGATTGTTGTCATTGATGGCAACAAAGTTCATCCCACACATCCGCAGGATATGGTGTGTGTCTACTGGAATTTAGAATGAAGATTGTTGTGGTCCGGTAAACAAGGACAGAGCATGTGGCAAGGTCTGACAGACAGGTCCAGATCTCTCAGAGGAAGTATCTTGGTCAAGTGCAGATTTGGGGAAGTCAAGAGGACTACCTTGAGTGGTATATTCCAAGGATTTATCCTCCGGTGATAGATGAGAAAAAATATATGAATAGTTGAGTACCAAATTCCTGAGTGACAGTGTGAACAGAGGAAGAATTGACTGACAGAACATCAGACTACTTTCTGGATGTGTTACTAATTGTGGTAAAGGTTATGAAGGCATGAAACATGTTTGGCCGACATGATTACTGACTTTTACAAGCATATACTTGATCCGCATTACTTGATGTGCAAGGATTCAGCCGACAGATCATAATTAGTGAAAAGATTGACTATTCCGGGTGCCGACTAGAAAGGCGATGAAATTACTTGTGCGGATATATATACACGATGGATTTAGTTGTGAGAGGTGTTGTTGTTATCATGTTGTGCGAAGAAAAGCAGAAGAGCAAAGCAGAAGCAGTAAGGAAGATCCGGTATGTGAAAGGAAAGTAGGAAAAGAGAAGACGAAAAATGAAGTGCAGCAGATCAGTGTACTGAGCCTAACTGGAACTGAACTTCAGCATTTGTAGATGCTCCCAATTAGTTCAAGTATTGTATAACATTTATTTGTAGAAAGTGAGTCTCTTGTAGGCAGTGTGTCTCTTGTGAGTAGTGTGCTCAGGCAGTGAGCCCTAATTGGCAAGTGCCATTTTTGTATTTCCTTATTCTTCTAACAGAGAATAATCTTTGGGTTAATCATCCCGTCGTTTTCTTGCTTAACAAGGTTTTCATGTCAAAAATATTGTGTCATGTGTATCTTCATTTCATGGTTATGTTTACTTATTTGAATTAATGCTGCATTGATTAATAAGAAAAGTTCAGAAGAAGAAATAATTAAGATAACTGATTCACCCCTCTCTCAGTTATCAACAATCGGTATCAGAGCTAAGTTCCTCCTAACAGAGTCTAACAGCTCGAGGAAGATCTAGGAATCCAAATGGATGCATATGGTTTAAAACAGCAACTCAAGACTGCCCTTGAGGATTTTGAACAGTCAAACTCTGAAGTCAATGAATTAAAGGAAAGACTAAAATAGGCTCATGATTTCATGAGAGAACTAAAAGACAAATTAAATCTCTCTATGAAAAGGAGAAAGGAATTGCTTCAACAATTGGCAAGACAAAATGAAGCAAATAATGCAAATGAAGAGCTGACTGAGAAAACCAAGTTATGTGAAAAGTTATCAAAATAAGTCATTATGGTAAGACATGAAATGGAATCAGGAGTTATAAAGTTTACCCAAGAGATTGAAAAGAAAAGAAAAACTGAAGACAATCTAACACAATCTCTCAAGGAAAATCAGAAGATTGCCACCAGATGGATAGAATTATAAGACATCTTGAATCTGATCTTGAAGATGCTAAATAAAATGAAGAAAAACATGAGGATCAAATTATCTCTCTCAAAAGGGATCTTCAAATAGCAAATGAATATAAAGAGAAATTCAAGATAAGTTCTTCTCAACTTGAAGTTCTTCTTGGAAGTCAGAAGAGGGCAGATCACAAGTGTGGTTTGGGATATGAGAAAGGAGAAAGCTTTGGATCAGGTTAGCAGAATTTTGGACTAGAAAATCCAAGGAACAGGCCTAGAAGACCTCTGGTAAGACAACTCAATGCTCAAAGATATCCATCCTTTAATGGATACTGCCACAGCTGCAATCACTTTGGTCACAAAGCTAATCAGTGTAGAAAGAGAATGAATTAGACTAATTGATGCTTCTCCAGACAGTGTTTTAACTGCAAAAGGTATGGTCACAAGTCTCATGAATGCACAAATATGCAAATGAACAAATCATTCAATGGTAGATGCTTTACATGCAATAGAATAGGTCATATGGCTAATCAATGCAGATCAAAAGGATATCAGTCAAATATGCAAAGAAACGTTGTTTGCCAAATCTGCAATAGGTCTGGTCATAGTGCAAAAGTCTGTAGAAGCAAGAATCAGGACAGAAGAGGTCCGGTATATCATAATCAGAATCAAGATAAGGGTAAACAAAAGGTGAATGCAGATGAAGTTAAAAGTGAGATGAGCAAGATTTGGGTGAAGAAAAGTACTGACAATGTACAGGTTGGATCCGCACCAGACTCTGGTGCTGATATTCCTTCTAGAAATTAAAAAGTGAGCTCTGGCTCAGGGGGAGACACAAAGAAAACCTTGTTCCCCTAGCAGGTCAATTGGTACCGGAACTGGCACAAGAAGAGTTGCGGATTGAAGGACCCATAAGGGATACATTCAAACAAACTATGGTTAAGATTTGGCAAATCTACAAGTCATTTAAAGATCAGGATTGATTCGGTTCTTCAAGTCATCTAAATAAGGCAAACCAGAATAATGTAGGTTGAGCATTTATTGCAACTTGATATTAGGGTTTGCGGAGCAATATAAGGGTTTTCTCTTCAACCACTTATTCATTCTGCATACAAGAAGAAACAAAAAGTGGAGCTCTGCAACAAAATTCCTCAAGTTTGTCAAAAATCACTTGCATAAGTCATTACATCCAAAAATCAATCTGACCAACTCTGTGTAACCGAAGGCGCATAAGGTATTTTCTGTTTTCAATATCTCACTGCAAATCTTTTTGAAAAAATGACTACTCCAAATATAGTAAAGATCTCTGATAGACCTCGGCCCACATTCAAGAAACATCCATACAAATCCTTAGAGGTAGACCCCCTAGGTGCATTTTCCAGTGTTCTGCATGGTGTTTTGCACACTGAAGATATTCGGGTTTATGTACATGCAAATTTTGAAGAGTTTGGGGAATTCAAACTAAGAGATATCTATCACAAACAACTGTTAGATGATTCATTTGAGCTCAAACCCCAATACAAGGGCCTCCAGAACAAGCACTTTGCACAATACATACATTTCCTCTATTTTATGGAGGATGAATGGGTTAGGTACATTTTGAGCAGAATACATGACAATTTCATGTGGTTAAATGGACCATTCAAGATCACTAAAGATGCCATCAGGGCAGTTACCAGACTACACTCATCCGGTGGGATTCCTATTCTTAAATCTGTAAAGAACCAAACTATGAGTGAGGCTACCGGATCCAAGTTTGACAAAAGAGCAATGACAGTAGATGACATCACTGATCCGGATGTCAAGTTTGCTTCTATGATCATTGGATATAAGATATATCATTCTAGCAAAGAAAATTTTGTACCTGGAACTGCCATCTATACCACTTATGAAATGCTAAGAAAGGATGCAGACTATGATCTTTGTTAGCTTCTCTTGAACCAACTCTCAAAGAATCTGCAGAAAATTAAGAAAGATAAAAAGAATTCATTCAAGTATGGTGGATTAATTTTGTGCTTGTTCTTCTACTTTATGAATGAGCTTCCCAGATCTAGTGGCTGGGTATGGGAGAGTCATAGGCTAGTAGCCATCCAAATCAGAGATTATTTACATGGACTTGGTGATAACAAAGCACAAATACAGCTCTGTGGGGATACTTCAAGAACTTTCAGAACATGATGCAAGCAAGAGAAAGTATTCCCCAGACTCTTTGTTGAGAAATACAAAGACAGTCTGTTTTATGGTAGAAACTGATCAGTGCCTAATAGAGGCAGTAGAACCAAGGATAGTCTGGATCATGCCCATGGGATATGAAGTTGATGAACAGATTATAGAGGTGCATGTTCAACACATGCTAAGTCAGCCTAAAGATCCAAAGGCAGAGAGGTTTGGAACCTTTAAGGAGTTAAGTGTAAGAATTCATGTGGAACTTAGAGAACCAGAGATGAAAAGAAAGGTGAGAAAAGAAGTAGAACATATTGCCCAAGGCCTTGGCATCTCAAAGGAGGCACTTGATGCCAACTGGGAAAAGAGACAAAAAGCTGAGGAAGAGAAGAAAGAGGCAAAAAAGGGAAGAAAAAAAAGTGCTCTGGTAGAAACTTCCACCCGGACCAGATCTTGAAAGAAACCAGCACCTGTCTCTGCTAAAAACTCAAAACCGGAAGTCTAGACATCTGGAAAAGGAGAAAAGAGAACAAAGAAAAAGGCAACAAGGTCATATGTTAGCCTAAAGGATGATGAGGAAACCGAATTAGATGAGGAGATAAGGAAACTAAAGAAGAAGAAGAAATCATCCGGTAAACTCTCTACCGGTCAAGGAGAAGAAGAGAAGGAAGAGAAATTTGTTGAAAAACCCACTCTCTGTTTAGATGATGTAGTGAAAGCAGTCACAGTGGATGGGAACCTGCAACCGTTAACAGAATTCTATGATGATTATAATGAAGCAGATAAAAAGATTCTGGAGGAAGCCACAATTAAGTTTTTGGACATTTACAATAAAGTTTTTATTGAAATTATCTCTCTAATTCCTAAGAGTTTAGAAAAGGAGTTGGAAATGAGAAAGGCCAATGCCATGGCAAAAGACCTTGAGATTCAGGAACAGATAGCTATTCAGCTATATCCTTCAATTGATCCCAAGACAATGAACATGGCATTCAAAGACTGCAAGGATGAATTCAAGAGCAAGGCAAGGATGAATCAGCTTATGCTTGGTGAGACCAACAAGGTAGCCAAGGACACTGAAGAGATTCTCTAGAAAACCTTCAAAAGATTTAATCTTCCCAATATAGAGGACTTGGGCACTGATCCCTCAACCACAAGTGTTGCAGAAGAAACTACTGAGAAAATGACAGAAGAGGTGGGCTCTGAACAGACTAACATTTCTCCTCCGGGTTCCCCCACAGTCTCTAGATCTAAAGGAGAAGAACAATTGTAGGAGAAAGAAGAAGAGGTGAAGGAAAAAGAAGATGACAGTGCTAAGGCTGCAGAAGGAGAGAAGACTTCAGCAAAGAAAACCATAACTGCTAGTGGTGGGAATGTAGAAGGAGAGAAAACTCCAAAGGATATCTCTAAGACTGTAGAAGAGAAGAAACATCTGTCTCCGGCAAGAGACACTGCACAAACTGTCCAAGAATTCCTGAACAAGGAAACAATGGAGATTGATGAACTAGAGCTTCTACAAGGTCCATTCAATTTTGATTCTCTTTCTCTGGTACAAACAATGAAGATAGCTTCATTTGCAAATGCTAAGGCTAATGAAAAACTCCTAAAGTCTCATATGGAAGACTGTGAGTTGATAGAAGCTACATCCAGAGTGCTGGAAAAAATCATGCCATCTTTTGAGAAGAATCCCACAGCTTCCTCTTTCGGTAATCTCAAAACCTTAGTCAGTGGTGTTAGTACACATTTTGATTCTCTAGAAAAATTAGCTGAAGAAAAGGTCTGGAAGGAGTTTTTGGATAAGAGATTCTCAGAGGTACAAGGATTAATCACTAATGATAGGAGAAATATGAGTATTGGGATAAAAAGCTTAGAAAATGCTCTTAAGGATGGTGGTGAAATATACAAATTTTGTATCTCTTGGTCCAAAGCAACAGTAGAGATTGAGGAGAAAATAAAAGAGCAAGAGGATAAACTACTAAGTTTGTCTCAAAGTTTTGATCCTCTCTCTTCCTCCATAGTAAATCAAGAGTGTCAGACTATTCCAATCACAAATGCAAGAAAGAATTTTGAGAAGGAAACGAAGAACATAATTAACCGGATGGCTGAACTTAGAAGAATTATTATCCCTAAGTTAGAGGCCATGCATGAGGCCATAAATGATGCTCATATTACAGCCTGGACCAATGATCCGACAGATCTTAACAAGGCTGAAGCATTTGCTTTCCTGTTGAGTGGTCACATCTTAATTTTGGAAAGGATGAAGCAAAGTTGGGCGACAAAAGTTGTACAGCTGAAGAATACTTTTTTAGACATACTTAAGTATATGTAAGTACAACTTGTATATATATACTTATGCGGCTAAGTATAGTTAAAATTTTGAAAATTTTGGTATGTAGACCCTACCCCTTGCCATTGATGTCAAAGGGGGAGTAAGGAGCAGTGAAAAATGAGGAATCCAACTAAGGGGGAGCTCCAGAAAATATTTATAAAGACAAAGCATCAGCCAAGGGGGAGCATAGTGTAAACACTTAGTCAGTTTTCACTAAGTGTTGCCACCAATGCCAAAGGGGGAGATTGTTGGCAAGAGACACTATATGGATTCGTGATTGTTGTCATTAATGGCAACAAAGTTCATCCCACACATCTGCAGGATATGGTGTGTCTCTACCAGAAGTCAGAATGAAGATTGTTGTGGTCCGGTAAACAAGAACAGAGCATGTGGCAAGGTGCGACAGACAGGTCCGGATCTCTCAGAGTCTTAGTAAAGTGCAAATTTGGGGAAGTCAAGAGGACTACCTTGAGTGGTATATTCCAAGGATTTAGCCTCCGGTGATAGATGAGGAAAAAGATATGAATAGTTGAGTACCGGATTCCTGAGTGATAGTGTGAATAGAGGAAGAACTGACTGACAGAACATTAGACTACTTTATGGATGTCTTACTGATTGTGGTAAAGGTTATGAAGGCATGAAACATGTTTGGCCGACATGATTAATGACTTTTACAAGCATATACTTGATCCGCATTACTTGATGTGCAAGGATTCAGCTGACAGATCAGAATTAGTGAAAAGATTGACTATTCCAAGTGCCGACTAGAAAGGTGATGAAATTACTTGTGCAGATATATATACATGATGGATTTAGTTGTGAGAGGTGTTGTTATTGTCGTGTTGTGCAAAGAAAAGTAGAAGAGCAAAGTAAAAGCAGTAAGGAAGATCCGGTATGTGAAAGGAAAGCAGCAAAAGAGAAGAGGAAAGATGAAGTGCAGTAGATCAGTGTACTGAGCCTAACCAGGACTAAACTTCAGCATTTGTAGATGCTCTCAATCAGTTCAAGTATTGTATAACATTCCTTTGTAGACAGTGAGTCTCTTGTAGGCAGTGTGCCTCTTATGAGCAGTGTGCTCGAGTAGTGAGCCCTAATTGGCAAGTGTCATTTTTGTATTTCCTTATTCTTCTAACAGAGAATAATCTTTGGGTTAATCACCCCGTGGTTTTCTCCCTTAACAGAGTTTCCATGTCAAAAATATTGTGTCATGTGTATCTTAATTTCATGGTTATGTTTACTTATTTGAATTAATGCTGCATTGATTAATAAGAAAAGTTCAAAAGAAGAAATAATTAGGATAACTAATTCACCCCCCCTCTCAATTATCAATAGGATCAACATAAAACTGCTTTACAACGCCGTGGGGAATTCTGGCTTACAATTGAATGCCATTCGGGTTGATCAATGCCAGTGCAACATTTCAACGTGCTATGGACCATTCCTTTGGAGATTTGAAAAACAAGAATATTGTGGTATACTTGGATGATCTCACTATCTTTTCAAGAAAAAGAGAAGATCATATTCAACATCTGGAGATAGTCCTACATCATTGCCATGAGCAAGGAATCTCTCTTAACCCCAAGAAGTCCATTTTCAGGGTTACTTAAGGAAAACTACTAGGGTACATTATGTCTAAAGATGGGATTTGAATTGATCTTGAACGTGTTGAGGCTATCCAAAAATTGCCACTACCATCAAGAAAACTTGGAGTGAGGTCTTTCTTTGGTCAGATCAATTTCTTAAGGAGATTCATACCAGATTTCTCTGAATTAACTCACCACATTGTAGACATGATGAGAGATAAGGTGGTCTTCAAGTGGACTGAAAAAGGGAAATACACATTTCAAGATATTAAAACAGCAATCGCGGATGCCCCGATTTTAATTCATCTAGATTTTTCCAAAGATTTCATTGTATATTGTTATACTTTGGAGCATACTTTATCTGCTATCCTGACTCAACAAAATGATGATCATATAGAAACACCTATTGCATTTATGAGTGTTCCTCTGAAAAAGCATGAGTTGAATTATTCTTTGGCAGAGAAGCATGCTTATGTAGTTGTCAAGGCAGTAAAACATTTCAAATTCTATATCCTCAATTCACATTCTAAGGTCTTTGTATCGGACACTTCGATCAAAGCCATACTTACTCAACAAGAAATAGGTTTCAACAAAAGAGCCTCTTGGATTGCTAAAGTTCAAAAATATGATATTGATATTAAGCTAATGAAATTGGTATGAGGAAGGGGCTTATGTAAACTCATAGCTGAAAATCGCATAGTTGAAGTATCTCCGAAAAAGAATGTTGACCTGCCTCAAGTGTTGTTCGTAGGATTGATAGATGAATGGTTCTCAGATATTGCCTATTTCTTGACATATGGTGAATGTCCTCCACACTTAACTTCGAAGTAGAAAAGAGCGATCAAGTTGAAAGCTGCAAAATATATTATTTGGGAAGGTAGTTTATACAAGAAGGGGATTGATTGAAATTTTCTAAAATGCGTGGATAAAGAACAACAAGAGAAATTACTTCAATTGTTTCACAACAAAGCTTGTGGTGGTCATTTCTCTTCTAGTGTTAGCCTATAAGATTCTAAGACATAATTATTACTAGCCTGGCTTATTCAAAGATGCAGACCAATGGGTGAAAAGGTGCAAATCTTGTCAGCGATTTAAAGGCAAGGTCAAGCTAGCCACATAACCATTAAAGCCCGTTGTTATTGAAGAACCTTTTCATCAATGGGGACTAGATTTCATTGGTCCACTTCATCCAACATCAAGCGCTGGGCATACACACATCTTGGTGGCTATAGATTATTTTACTAAATGGGTTGAAGCCATTCCAGTTCATCAAACTTCTTCCCAAGTAGTCTGTGATTTTCTAAAAGAGAATATTCTTGTGAGATTTGGTGTACCTCAGAAAATTGTCACAGACAATGCTTCAAATTTCTCCTCTCTCATGAAATCTCTAATAACCCAAAGGGATGCATGGAAAGTTTGATTCTTTGTGGAAAGGGCCTTTCCAAATTAGAGAAACATGTGGTGACAATTCATTTTACTTCACATATCTCAATGACACTCATCTACCCTTGCATTACAATGGGCAACACCTGAAAATTTACAATCAGTAAAAGTGGGATTTATTCCCAACTTTTTGTACATAAGAAAGTTTTGTTGTGTCAGTGAGTTTCCTTTTTTTGTTTCCTTGTTTTGTTCTATATTTGTCATGTTGTACATCTCTTTTCTAGTCTGACTCTATCTACCCAATGATAAGATCACTAGTCTTGTCAAAGACACTAGGGTTCATCTATGTCCTTGTAGTTCTTGTCCCAAAGTAGAGCCAGTTGTTTACCATGTCTTTCTACCCAATTTTAAAAATCTTTTGCATATCAAACCTCTTTACCAAATCATCTTTTTGGTTACAATTTTGCTGATGTCATGCTTCTTATGTTAGTCATGTTGATAACTTGTTATTATGACATCATTCTTTGTCTTATCTTTCTCTCCATTAAAGCTTTAAATAGCAATATTATGCCAAGACAAAAATTCATGGCTTAATAATATTATATTTCATGTTCACTTTTGTTTTATACTAAGCTCACATCAACTTTTGTTTTTCACAAAGTCCACTATGCGTCGACTTTTATTCTTTGCAAAACTTGCATAAATTAATGTCTTTCACTAAGTTCGCGTGACTTGTGAGTTTGCCTAAGTTGAACATTTTGGCTTTTTACCGATGGCATAATTTTATAAGTTTAGAGAGATGATTAAAATAAATAAATCCACATTCACTTGTGACAGCCAGGAGTTAAAAAGTGATTTTTATTGTTTAAAATCACAAATAGCACATTATTCTCCTTCAAATAAGTGCAAGGAGAATCAAAAGGCATAAATGGTATCCAAGGTTTCAAGTTAATTAGTTCACTCGTGTAAAAACCCACCTCCCAAAATATAGGAAATATATTTTAAAGCTTTTGGGAACAAAGAAGAAGGTGGCCACATTCCTCTAAACTCATGCTACAAATGTTGACTATTGATATAATGACCAATATTTACCATTGTTTCTGATGCAGGCATCACATGTTAAGTCTTAAATGAATCATAAGTTAAATTTATCAAGAGTTACATGCCGAAGAAGGTGGCTAATGACCTGTGATGGACATGCTAATATGAAGGAATGCCTGGTGTGCAGCTATTAAGCATTTGATAGTGAGCCTTAAACTGTTAAGGTGTTATGGCACGTAGCAATGCACACAAATTTAGTTGTTGAGAAAAGTTTTTTTTTCCTTTTGTGTCCTCGCGTAAAGGCGAAAGACATGCTCAAATACACTAACTCAAAGAAATACAATCTCGTCAAACCAAAAAATAGGCAAGGAAGACGTGAATTATTTTTATTGAGTAACAATTTTCCAAACAGGTCGATGAACCTGCATGTAAAGTATTGAAACACAATAATCAACATGTATGCAAGAAATAGTAGAATAAACACAGCAGATTGGAAAATACAGACCAGTTATTAAATAAACCTCTTCATCATACTATATGAGATATATATTAGTTTGAAATGATATGGTGGACGTCAGTATAGATGTCAGGACATGTGAAGAGCACACACAGCTAAACGGCTCAGAAGAATGAACATGTGAATCTAACAAATCCCTATCAACTTCCTCCTTGCTCATAATTGAAGCTTTCAAACCGATATATGGACGTTTCTCTCGAAGTTTAAACGAAAGTAGGTTTTTGTGTTCACCACCTTCGAATCTCGTTTTCCCAGTAGCAAAGTATAAGGGAAAATGGAAGGTTTCAGAAACTTTTAAACAAATGCAAATCGCTGGTGCAAAATGTAACCATCGCCAACATCCCACCTCCAGCTCTAAGAAAAGTCTTAAGAATATCATATGGACGTCCATGACTATGTGATAGAAATTGGTTTGTGTCAGATATAATACTGTGAAGGAATGTCACTGCAACACAAAATGTTTCCATTTAAAACACTTTAGGAAGATTCAAATAAATACAATTATCGGTAGTTTAAAAACTTCATCTCTATCTATCGAAGTATCATATCATGGGATGAGATGCTTATAAGATGTCACAGATGGAAATGTGGCTCATTGAATATGTTTTGACAATTTCGACAAAGGCAAAAGTTATAGTTTGTAGTTCCTGAAAGCAAGTGTTGACTATGCATAATGGACGTGGTCCTTATGCCTTACTGCCATCAGTGTGTTAGAAATCATGGAGGTGTGGAATCATTTAGAATGTTGAAGTTTAAAGAAAGCTACCAGAACCATTTGTCATGATATTGCACTATAATGATGATTGTGTCCATCATTAGTTTCTTCTCTCAGCCTATGGCCGAATAGGAAACTTTGGATCATGATATGGACATCCATTGAGCATTGTGGAAGAGCAACTTTGTTTTAAAAAAAATTTAAAAAAACCTGTAGACATATTTACAAAATGTGGATACATAGTCAAGGTTCGTAAATTGTTTGAGAAAATCCCTCAAAGAAATATCATCGCATGGAATACAAAGAATGCAGGATATGTAGAAATATAGAATTATAGATTCCTGAATAGCATATAGAAGGCTTATGAACTGTTTGATTAAATATTGCAGATAAATACAGTTTTCATGTAAAGCAATAATGTCTATTTTGAATGTAGCATGTATGCCAATTGTGAAAGATAGAAGCTAGACACATAAACAACCTCAAAGGAATTTCATGCTCCCTGTAGATGCTCTGGTACGGATACGTACTGCCTTTTTGTTTGAATAACGTGTTTTTCTAATCTCCTCTCAAAATCCATTGCATACATATAGACAACAAATTGGAAATTATCAAACAAAACCTCATAAAACACTGCAAAAAAATCTGAAATAGAATAAATACAGACAGATTTCACAATTTGTTGCATATATTTAATCATGAAATATAGATATCAGGGGTTTGAGTTCCTCTCAGTTCTTGAATCCACACTTCCAAAAATATCAAATACTTTTCTAGGACACATCAGTTTGGCAGATTTCTGGGAGACAATGGAACAAGGGAAAAGATCACCGACGACTCAGAAGTTGTTCGATAGTGGATTAGCCCATGCACCTAGTTTCCTCGTGGTAGTCCAATGCACAGATCTAGTTCTAGAATGTATGAAGCATTACAATCCGGAAACTAGAGAGATCAGAACCGTTGATGACAAACTAATTGTCAGGTTAGAGAATGTTTCGATTGGTATTACTTTTAGACTACTTGTCATATATCAGTTTGTGAACATAGATAAAAGGATTCCTCATCAATATTTCAATGAAAGGAAACATCATTGTCTCAACACTATAGCAAAACACTGGTTACGTACACCTAAAGGAGGGAAATCCCAGTTGCCTCAAGTCCTTCACAGACCATGCTTCATAGAGGATATTTCCAATATGATTGTTCTACTCCATAGGGTGATGGGAGATGAAAAAGAAGCTAATTTTGAAATGTTGATGTTCCTTTTTGTAAATGTTATTTGTGCAGGAAATCAGTTTATTGATTGGGGCAGCATTATTAGTGACAATTTGCATTATGAGTTGACCAATTTTGAATTGAATGAACATTTCTACATGTCCTCTTACTTATTTTATGCAATTGCATGAATGAAATCATGGCCAAGTCTTGCTACCAAAGGAACTTATGATAACATGACACAGATCTATGATTACTACCCTTAGTTACAGTTGGAACAAAGTTACAAGCACTACCATAGGGTGAATGATGCTTTCATAATGTTAACAGTAAGAGAACTTCAAGGTAATACTGCACTCTGGATATCACCAGAAGCTGCCAGTCTGATCAAAATATATGGGAGCTACTTCATCCAATATCCTAGATTTACCTATCTACGAGTTGGCGGGTTTGATGGATATCCATATAAGTTGCCTAGATATGTAGATGACAAGATGGTATTGATAGAACTATGTAGACAAATTGGTTCACTTAATAAGAAATGCAAAGACAAGAGGAAACCTGGAGTTCCATTTCCCATTGGCCTTAGTCATTACAACTGCAAATCTTTTGCAGATGCTCAAAACATAGAGAGGTCTCTAATAAAAACTAGCTTGTATGCCTATACTATGTGATTCCCTTTTGATACCAAAGGATATGTCAGAGACAATCTATGACTTGGTGCAGGTTACTATCACTTTCTAGAACTTGAGGACTTTTGGAATGATTGTGAAAATGATTTTGAGGTATGTAAATGAGACTAGATGAGGATGACCATTGGACAGATCAAAGAATTCATGCTCGATTGCAATACAGATGGAATTGAGGAAGATGGTTCAGAATGAATTGACTCTATCTATTTTCATAAAATTGAAACATATCCTTTACCACCCATCAATTGGGCTAATGAGGAGATCAAAGATTTGGATGTAAGAACTGCTCATATCATTCAAAAGACTAAAGATTGGGCAAAGAAAAAGGCTATTGAGGCAATAGCTACTAAACCGGCAAGTAATAATGATTTATCATCAAGTAGAAAAGATAAGCATTCAAATTCTTCTTCATCTTCTTCTTTTCATTCTCATTCTCCATCTTTAAGCATTGGTTCACTTAAGATTACTCAAGGAGGAGATCACAGAGAAGATCCATCAAGAAGAAAGGGTCTTAAGAGCATTTGCGAAAATGATGAAAAATAGAAAAAGGGGAAAATAAAAATGAAGGATAATGCATTGCCTCCCATATAGGAAGTAGTTGAGGAAAATAAGTCTACAAGTCCTGAAATCATCCATCAAAATGATGAGCATTTAAATACCTCTCCTCTACTTCTTATTGTTTCTCCTTCTCATGAAACACCTCATTCCCCTCATGCATTACAATTTATACTCCCGCCACCTATGAACATATTCAGTGAACATGTTCTTCCCTCAAATATAGTACCTCTTTCCACAAATATTATAGAATCCTCACATAATCCTTCTTCTTTCTGGTTGCAACAAAGTTTCTCAAAGGTTGAGCGTATGAAATTAAAAGCATTCAGTTTAATTAAGCAGGCAAAGAATCTATATGATGAAGCAAAAAAAAAGAGGGAAGAGGTTGATAAAGAAATAAGAAGTCTCCAAAAGGAAGAACTGTTGTGGCAGGGAATATCCAAGGACCTCAGTGAGATGATCAAAACTGATAATGAGATATTATTTTCTGAAAAAGTCTTTTCAAACATTGAAGAAAATCAATCTAGTTCTTGGCTTTGTTCAATTGAATGGAAATTGTGAAATATAAGACAAGTGTTGACTGCTGAAGAAAAGCTCCTGGAAACTTGTGAACAAGTGAAGATGAATATTTAGGCTGATTTGTTAGCAATCAATTTTGATGTGATTGAAAAAGATAAATTTTCAGTTTTGGAAGATCAAGCTATCAAAAGAAACTTTGAAAACATGATTAATACAAAGTTGTTCAATAAATAGGTTTCCAATGAAGGACTTATGGATAAATTGAATCTCATCTTTGTTGCTGTAAATTTTGGCATTGACCATATATCAAATTATTGACATAATTTGAGTGATGTCCATAAAGATCAATTAGAATGGAAGCCTCATATGATAGGAGTGTTTGTTCCCAAAAATAAACTTATAGCTTCAGCTGTCAAGGTGTTTAGAGCATAAAAAACAAAGTCATCCTTTCCTTCACAACAGTTTGTAGTAGAAGAAACATCTTCAAATGGTACCAGAGGTGGCGAGGATAAAACCTGATGGTTTCTTGTGAGATCAATTATATTGGTCCACTTTTCAAAGTTTACAAGATTATAGGTTTTGGTTCCCTTTCTATGAAAGTGACTTTACGTCACTCTATTGTAATTAAGTTGTAAAGTGCACTTTATTTTTGGAGCTTTTTGAAAAGACTATATAAAATTAATTAAAGTGCACTTTTATTTTTCATAAAATATTTTTAGGTAGTTAGAAGAAGTAGTTATGGGTTAGTTATAAAGTTGGTCACTAGAGACAAGTCTATATATACAAGACTTGGTGTATGTAATAGGGGACTTTTTGGCTTTCACAGTTCGAATGGTGTTATGAGAAATAGAGTTGTACAAATCTGTGTGAAGAAATAAAAGACAATTTGGATTGTGTGAACTCAAATATCTTTCTAACATTATTCATTCTTCTTACATTTATCGATGATGTTTTTCTTTACATAATCTTGCATCTATAATGTGGAATAACAACTAGTCTTGGAGAAATTGATTTCTAGATAATATTTGAATGTATGTTGGATATCTACTGAATCATTTCTTCTTTTTAAATACTACATACGCTCACTTTAACAGTTTAAGAAGTGTTCTTATATTGTCTTGGTGGGATTGTCAAACTTTATACAATGTGGGTTGAGTCAATGTTCGTAAGCCCATTGTCTTAATCTTCTAAACCTTTCTTTAATTTCATTTCTTTCTTAAACATCATAAAAATCAATAATTTATCAAACGAGGGAGCTGCCCCTCTACACGTAGAGGTAAGTTGATAGAAAAACTACAAATTTACCAACTGTTGGTATGTATTTTCACTAAGTGTTTTTTGGGCAAAGAGTCGATATAATAATCCATATCTTATAGTGCAAAATCTATTTACCAATAGATTTTTGGTGACTCTACTTGGGACCGAATCCAAACATACCTCTTTTGTTTGGAAAAAGTCACCTTAATGTGTTCAAAGAAAATCTTTTTGATCAATAAATATGGTGCTGTAACGTAGAGATTGACCTGCTTTACAACCTAATGTTAATTGGTTAGACCTTGAGCAAGAAGATATAATTACTGACTTGCGAGTATTGGGTTGGCGATATAGGAGATCAAATCACCAATATCAAGAAGTAGATGTGGTACTTGACGAAGAAGAAGATATAGGAACATAAATTCATGCTCATGCTTGGGTAATAGCTCAAGGCATCGCAGAAGAAGATTTAGAAATAGCTAATAGGCGTGCTCCTATTCAAATAGCTCCAAGAAGAGATAGACAAGTTGGTCCACCTATCCGACCTATTCAAGAATATTGCCCTAAGAATCCTGCTCAAAATCAACCTGGCTGCCAAGAGATATACCATAGGAGACCGTGTAAAGGGCATCCTGGATCCTGAATTTGAAAAGCTAGCAAGTCTTGAATTTTCAAACTTTATACAATGTGGGTTGGGTCAATGTTCGTAACCCCATTGTCTTAATCTTCCAAACCTTTATTTAATTTCATTTCATTCTTAAATATCATAAAAATCCATAATTTATCAAATAAGGGAGCTACCCCTCTACACGCAGAGGTAAGTTGATAGAAAAACTACAACTTTACCAACTGTTAGTACGTATTTTTAGTATGTGTTTTCTGGGCAAAGAGTCAATACAATAATCCATATGTTATAGTGCAAAATTTGTTTACCAACAGAACCTTAATAACCATTTTACAATCTTGTCCTTCTTAAATCAATTTGATATTAAATTTATACATGATATTACATTTATTGCATTGCTTGTTGGCCAAAGACAACATAAAAAATACATTTACAAGTCAGCCAGACTACATACAACATGAAGCATGTAGAGGACAAGTCCTAAACAAGACTACACCTTATACTCGCAAAAGACCCATACATATCAACACTTGCTTAATCAAGTCCAAAATATCCTTCTTAACATCAAACATCAAGGAATTACATCCGCACACTCTGCACATTTGAGAATAGGATAGCCTTGAGAAAAGATATATGAAACTTGAAGCATAACAAACACAATAGCTTGAAAACCTTGTGCAGTACTAGAAAAAAGAAAGATATTCATGAAACCTCTTCCTAACAAGTCTACAGGACTCATACAACATCTTTAAACACTTCTTTACCTCTGTACATCAAAGATTTTGTGCCATACATCTTCAACCAAAAACTCCAGGAATAACAAGTCATATGGAACACACTGCAATATCCTATCCTTGAAAAACTAAGCTTGTGAATCACCAAGAAACTTGAAACAACAAGAAATCATGTAATAAACATGCCCACAAACTGTATAGGCAATTCTTCACTTGCGGCAGAATGCGGAGTATTTCATTCAAATTTTATCATCACATTATACTGTCAAAACACGTGCTAGAACATAACTACCTGTAACTTTCACTACGTGGAGGGTTTAGAGTATGAACCTTTTAAAATAGCACCTCCATTAGATACTTATCTTAACTTCTGAACCACAAGGCCTTATCTTTAAATGCAAAAAAATGCGGAGTCAAACACTGCAGTATTGTCAATGCCTTTGTTAGGAACAACACTTTCTTCAAACTATCATCTGCAAAACACTTTTCCAGTAATTCAAAAACCATAAAACTTGAAACATACATTATTTGACACTATATGAAGTTATCTTCCAATCTGCAAAGCTACAACATCAAAAGAATGAAAATGTGAAGCAATCTCCAAGTCAGTTTTCAAAGATCGTCATCCTATAGTAGAAAATTTCACCAACATCCAGAGGCCCAACCTTCTTTATATTGACACATGCATTCTTAGGAACATTAGGAGAGATCATACAATATGCTTCAGCCCACCAGTAACATCTTCTCATCCTCAGCAACACATCTAATCATCTTAGTGCTTCTAATTTCCATATTAATGTATCTTCTTGATGCTTCTAATTGCTGTCTTAATATGACTTCATAGTGAACTTTGTATTGATCAAGGCATGACATCCAATCATGAACTTCAATAAACACATTATATTCAACATGACATCCAACCATGAATTATATCTTCTCTCCTAGATAGGACATGACATCCAACCATGAACTGTATCTTTTCTACTAGATAGGACATGACATCCAATAATGAACTTCTAATTGAACTGTATCTCCTCTATTGGATAGGACATGGCATCCAATCATTAACTTCTAATTCCCATATCAATGTATCTTCTTCAGGGGCATCAAATCCAACAATGAACACAATCATACATCCATGATAGTGTTTACATCAATGACAACCTAAGGAACAATATGTGTAACATACCTAAGTACTTTGATATGAGTCTAGGTACTTTGATACTCTAACTTTACTATTCTATAATTCATTTCTATTGTCTATTTATCTATTTTCCATTTTTCCTACTTTCCATTTTGTAGCTTAGTATTTTTGTCTAATGAACAAATATAGTTTAATTACATATAAAGACAGCTTAAAATTTACACTATATAAGAGGATATAAGAAATAAATTGTAGAGGGTCATTCTAAAATAATAATAAAGGTCGTGTGAAAGGAACATATTGTGAGCTAGAAATGACAAAGTATTTGTAGCAAGTCTATAAAATTTATCTTGTTCTTTGAGGAGATCACTTTTCGGTATTGCTATAGGAATGCAATAAAGAGGCATATATTTTGGTTGACTCCATGATAGAGCAATTTCCTCTATCTTTTACACACAAAGATTAAGGCGATAGTTGGGGAGGACTTCCACCATTACTATCCTTGGATATGTGGTATTAGCCCTTTCACTAGAATAGTTTGAAGTCATTATGGTATTTGATTCTTGGAACTAATGAATTATAAATCACTTGGCCCAAGGACTATAAGAAATATATAGGAAATTGGGTGTTGAGATTGAAAGTACCACCAAATTGCACAAATCCTATTACTTGGAAAAGAATAATTTTATATAAATGAAGGGCAAGGCTCGACTAATCTCTATTTATATCTTCAACCAAACAATATCTTCATTTCCTTCCTTGATTTTACACTAGATTTTTTCTCCCTAGTGCTTGTTATTTGAAGTGTATTTATAATTGGAAATAGAAAAACCTCACTACAAGATTTACTCTATGGCCTGAGTGTAGTCTCCAATACAAGAGTGAAGAGCACACTCAATATATCTAATGGAGACACTTTGTCTATGGTGATAAGTGTTCTAGGTACTAGTGGGATAAAAAACACTATAATGGAAAGACTGTGTCAAATCATTAAAGATAGAATTCTATTATGGGACATGACAATTCCATGAAATGTCCAATATATTATATTCATCATTCAAAATATGATGCCCAAGACAAATATTAATTAAAAACAATTTATTTGACACAAAGTGCAATGCTAGGTATCCTAAGGATTCAAAAGTAGATCACCTCAAGTAAGAGATAGCACATCATGTGCTAGCTTTTCTAAAAATACATAGCAATATTTGATCACATGAACTCAATTTCATAGACTAGAGACTTCCCCACAATGACGTGCCTATAAAATATTTTCTTTCAGTTGATTTATTTCAAATAAAGTAAAAAACATGAATATTTAAACTTTTAGAATATATACTCTAAGAGGATTCTTAGTAGTATAGTGCATTTATTTTATTATTAAAAGGATTTACCATGCTAATAATCACAAGGTTAACAAGAAAGTAATGAAACATTTCTAATGGATTGTTTATTCAATGTTCTAGATAGAAAAACAAAAACAAGCTGGGCATAAAATAATCAATCAAATGGACAATTTCCTTCAATACCATAGCCTCCAATAATATGTAAATCTCATCATATCTAGTGGAAATCAATTAAAAGTCATGAAATAGAAAATAGGAACTAAGATGTTATTTTGCAAAGCTGTTGTAAGAGAAATGACTTTTGTAGCCTTCTATTTAAACATCGAATAGTTCAATGGTTAAATAGTCAATAACAATTTCACACCTTATCTCACAGAAAATGATAATTAGTTACCCTATTTTTATTGGCAAAAATTTAGTAGCTCCCCTAAAAAAAACTTAGACTATTAAATTTTTTAATAATAACTCTCTTTTAACACATATAAATCTTACCTTTTTTTAAAAAAAATATCTCCTATTTACTCTATATATAAATATAACTATGACTTACAGCCTGTAAAAGTGCATTGCTGGTTGCATTAATGGTGTCAATGCTATCAATAGAGCATATCGAAGATATAACAGAAAACTATCTATCTATTTATGAATAATATATGTTTATGAAGTATATGTGATATGTTCACTATATAAATTGTATCTTGCAGTAGTGTGGACTTATAGTTTTCCAGAAGCTTCATAAATCTATGCATCCCATATCGATTCCCGCAACAGCAGTGGATCCACCTTCTCATACATGATATCTTCAGTTGAATCAATGCAATATACAACATCTTGAACATCAGGAGATCCATTGCACAGGAGGAATACAAGCTTGTCATAGTGAGAACGCATATTCATGAGCTCTTCTTGCTTGGCCGCCAACTGAGATTCCAGCTCGGCTATTTGCTTCTGCATTTCCTGGATTACCCTGGCACTTCCCTGGATGGGATCCTTCACTCTTGCACTTGCTTCATTCACCAAACTATTTACTGCAACTGCTCTTTGCTTAGTCTCCAGACCCTAAAGCAACATCCCATAAATATGAGTCCCACAATCAAATTAATAGTATGTGGCGCTCAAGTGGTGGGTGAGTTGTAATTTTATCTTTAATCGCATAAAAGTAATAAAAAATTTAAAAAATTATGTACATCTGCAAATAATTTTGTAAATATGTTAGATTATAAAATAATCTATCAGGAAATGATATAGCACGTTTCATGCGTTAATTGGCTACATGTGAAACCTGCAGATGTGTCCAAGTCACACCTTAAGAAAATAAATGTAACTCTACAAGTCTCTTAAAGATTTGGACAGACCGGAACCAAGTTAATAACCATGAGTCTTGAAACTTCAACTTAAAAGAAACCTTAATGCTTGATGAGCTGTGAGTTTCATTTAAGCTGAAAAATTATTTAAAAACAAAAAAAATCTGAATGTCTGAAAAATAATGTAAAACAAATTTGAAAAAATAAAAATGAAAAAAATTCAGCAGCATGTTCCCATGGGGATGCTTAGGGCATGTCCCCATGCTACTACTTAGAGAGCGGTCCCATGGACCTGCTAGAAGATCTATTTTTTGGGAGCAAAGGGTCTCATGGAATTCAAACAAGTCTGCTAATGCTTAAATCAGAATCTCCTCCTCAAAAATAGGAGCAGCTATTGTTTAGGTGTTTGTTTTTCAGCTGGGGCAGATGGGGTGGAGCTGAAACTTTCCCCACCTACTTAGGGGTTCAACTCGCTGAAACTTTCCCCACCTACTTAGGGGTTTAACTCACAGTCTTCTCATTCCCAATTTTTATTTTCATTTCTTTGGCTTCCTAAAAAATATCTGCTAAATTATTTAGCATAAACTATTGTTTAAAAAACTTCATGAGACCACCCACTTCCTTAAAATTTAGAGCTTAAAATTTTAAGCATACCAGCAAATATAAAATTCATGGGACCACCTGCTGTAAAATGCTCCTAAAAAATTTCAGCAGCACCGCTGAGATAATTTAGGAAGCCCCCTCCCATGGGACCGCTTCCTTAGTTTATTTTGACTAGAGGCACTGCTTAAATTTTTTAGAAGATATTTGTGGAGCCAGTGACCCCATAAAATTCTATTTTTATCATATAAAAAAATAGAAATTAAATTATCTTAATTATGTTAATTTAGAAGAAAATAAAAAAATTATGTTAATTTAGAAGAAAAAAAAAACAAAAAAGAGGGAGCACAACAGTAGCCGCTTCACAAAAATAGGGAAAGATTCTATATTATCCTTTTCCCACAATTATAAATTTCCATGGGGCCACTCCAATTATAAATAAGCAGAAAATTAACTTAAGCAACCGTATGGGGACATGGGATTACCTTCTTTTGGCTAACTGTTCAATTTTTTTAGGAGATATTTGTGGACCTAGTGACCCCATGAATATTTTATTTTTCAAGCATTATTTTAATTTGTAGTTATTATTATATAAAAAATATATATATATAAATTATCTTAATTATCTTAATTTAGAAGAAAAGGAAAAAAAAGAGGGAAGGAAATACATGCAATCATATGGCATATTTTTCATTATGCAGTGGCTGCTGCTTAACATATATTTCCTTCCCTTTTTTTTAATTTTCTTACAAATTAAAATAATTAAAATAATTTTTATATATTTTTATATAATAAAAACTTAAATTAAGATAATTGATTAAAATAAAGAGGAAAAAAAATACTCATACCATCCTAGCTCCAGAAATATCTCCTACAAAATTTGAGCAGGCATGGGGACATGCCTTTTCCCATAATTCATTAAGCAGCTCCATAAAACTCACATAAACATGCTTATCTTTGTCAATGAACAATGCTTACTTTTGATTCTTTTAAATTTTTATTTAAAAGTTTAATATCTTTTATTAAAAAATATTTTAATTTTTTATAAATAACTACTTGGAGCATGATTTTATTAAATTATTAGTTTTTAGAAAGAAAATAAAAATTCTTTCCTAAAATAATTTATATTTTTGTTAAATTAACAATTAGATCTCACATATATAAACTATTTTTTTTCTTGGTTAAAAGATTCTATTAAATAATAAATTTTGAGAGGATAAATTAAAATTAAGATTAAAAAATTAAGAATTTTAGAATTTTCCTTCAAACTCACAAGCTCCGTGGCCAGCAAAGATTTTAACCTTTAGAACACAGTTTATATGACAGGAATCAGAGCAAAGATTAATGTCCAGTACTGTAAGAAATTAAAAAAGCAGCAATTAAACCCAGCAGATGAATATGCACCCTAAGAAACGAACTCGGCTTAAAAGAAAAGAGCAGCTCTGTCTAAGAAATCAATTAAGTGGCTGTATGGGACCTGCTGTTAAGAAATTACAAATCTTGGATACCATACTATGCGAATCTTAATTCATAGGCAAGGAAACGAATTCTAGACAAAAGATAATGGCGTTCAAAAGCAAGTAAATATGGTTGCAAAAATAAAATCCATTTCTACAGAAATAAAAACGGGACCATGGTTAAAAATTACTTGAAGCAGTTTGATGACATTGTTGGTCCCATACACTCTCTGCACGATTGTGAACTTTTCTCGGTCATCTGCAGGAAAATGAGGAGCCAAAATACATTTTTCTGAACATTTCTTGCGATGCAGTCTACACGCCGCGCAGGATGCAATCCTTCTTTTCGCCATTTCTAACCCTAACACAAATATTTTCTAATGCAGTTCTCATATATTAGAAACTTCTGAGAAGAAAAGTCTGTGGGGCCTACAAGTTTTTTTTTTCAAACAGGGGTGATCACTCATTGGAAAAAATTAGTTGCCCCTCCTTTCTAGGAAGGAACAAAGTCTGCACATTGACTGACAATTTAACAAATTAAAGTTTGATAATTGATATAAGATTTGACTGAGAATATTGACGCATAAGATTTGTTCCAGAATATATCTGAATATATCTGGATTTTTACTATTAACATTTTAAGATCATATTTTATAATCTATTATTAAGATGAAACAGTAGTAAGTAAAGAGGATGGAGTGGAACTGTGGATGATAGTTGACACCTGAATTATATAATATTGATTTTCCTATATTAAAAAGCACTTTGAAGGACTGAAAATATTCTCTCTTTTGTTTTATTAAGATCATAGATGCATCCTTAAATGCCTTTCTTCTGCACAAATTTAGTACTGAGAAAGTATTTGGATTACAGTAGACGGAAACCCAGTGGGCCAACAGAGAGAGTACATGGGCGGAGAATCATTTAAATGCGAGGCGGGAGAAAAGGTGGGCGGTTACGGATTGCTTGACAGTTGACACGAGCGTCAAGGGCTTAAATTTGATGGTCGTATGGTCGTATTTGGTTATTTTTGTCGTAAAATACAATTAAATTTTAAAAAATTGTATCACATGAAAGGGTAGATTTAAAATTTTAAAAAAATTGTATCGGGTAGATTTTGGATAGAACATCAAAATTTCTATAGAATTATTCTGATATATGTATTTAGTTTATATATAATTTTTTATAATAAAAATATGTCTTAATATTCAAAGGGCGAGTTTGAGTAGATAACTGTCATGAAAAATTTACTTGACAGGCCGGTCCGTCAAATTTAGGCCCTACAGCATCTAACATTTTTTTATTCAAGCTTAAAATTTGATGGTATGTAGACGTTTTTATTTTATTTTATTTCAGACTTTGTTTTACAATTTTTAAATTTATTAGATCATATCATTTCTTATTTTTTATATAATTGTATATAAGAAATATAATATAATATTTTAATTTATAATTATATCATATTAGAATTTTTTTTAATAGAAATACATAGAATATTTTAAAGATAGAATATAAATTATTTTTTCTTTTTAGAATGTATTTAACTATTAAATATAAGATTATTATGAATATTCATTTAATTTCTATGTATAAAAACTTACTTTTAATTGTAATAGTAAATTTAAGATTTTTACTTTGTGTCTATTTAAAAATAGCCATTGCTTTTTTTTTTGTATTGAAAAAAAAAAATGCAATATTACAAGGAAAAGTGCTCAGAAGAGCAATAGAAGATAAAACACAACCAGTCTACTAACAGCCATGGGTGGAACCATCATAACCAGAAGAAAAATACATAGCAATACTAGCCATGGTAACAACATTAAGACTCAGACAACTGTACAAGGTGGCTGCTCAAGAATGTTTGCTGACACTTGAAGAAACATCTACAACTACATAGGAAATACAACATTATACATAATAACAACTACAACTACAAAAGAAGATACAACACTACAAACAACTACAACAAGGCTACCAAACAAGATTACAAATAAACAACTGCACAAAAGGATCTCCTCAACTCAGAATAGAACACTATCTTCACTCAGACTTGAATGCATCAAACTTTGCAAAAGAAGAATTCAGATTTTTCTTGTTTGAAGTTGTCGGACCCACACCTGAATAAGCTAGAGTTGATGAACAACCTTCCATCTTTTTTCCAAATCCCCCTGAAGCTATGACAAAAGAGACACAATGTGAAGAAAGGCTTTAGAGTAAATCTTTAAATTTCCTATATCCTAATGAAAAGTAGATTTAGATAAAGTCGCCATACATCTATTCCTCCATATTTGCAATAAAATAACTTGTCTGATAGATTCAACAATCACATTTTTATTTATGTCCATCCCCAAAAGAGCTTCTTTCTAGTTTAACTGGTGAGTAAACACAGTAGGTAAATCATTGCAAATAACCTTCCATTGTTTTTTAGCATAAACACAGTCCCAAAACACATGTTTTAAGTCTTCTCTTAAATGACAAAATGGGCATCTAATGGGTTGGATCACAATGTCTTTCAATCTATCTCCAATACATAACTTATAATGCAAGATTTTCTAGCCCATGATTTGAGCATCTACAACAACTTTTGACTTCCATATTTGTGCACTCAATTTGGACCAATGCTTTTCATTAAATTTACATTTCCATTTGAGATTCAAACGAGGGTTTAAAGGAACAACAGTAAAAAGCTGAATATAAATTTTCTTTAAGGGGAAGGCATTAAAATGATAAGAGGCTAACCATCTCCAGTCTTTGAAAAAACTACAAGGAACAGGAGTACACATTTTCATGGATAACTCCACTGGAACCAAAGACTAAACAAAGGTGATAAATTGTTTAGCTCTGCTATTCAATCCAAACTAACTTTACATATTTTGCCATGGAATCTAGTTTAACAAAGAAAAATCTGACATGTCACCAAACTATTGCACACCTTTTTTAAACAAGTAATAAGCATGTTTCTGAAAGGTAATGGCAATAGACTTGCCTTGATAATTTATGAGTTTATTCCACCATGTGGATGAAGAAGTAAAACTAAATCCATGTTGCAGAGAGGCTTCTCTCCACTCTAAAAACTAACAAACATGTTGCCAAGCTTTCCAAATGGATTGCAAAGGTTGCGATACTCTAATTTTGAAAAATAGGGGCAAGAAGAATTTTATCCCACCAATTGATGGCCTACCATTTACCATGAGTAGAAGCTTGATTCTATGATGAACCAATATCTTCCAAGGCACGTCACCTCGACTAACTCTAATGATCTATTTAGCTGATACACATATCTCTTGAATTTTGCGGTAAATAATTCCCAAACCACCTTTATTCTTAGGTTGTATCTAGTGTGCCCGGGATGTATATTTAAAACCAGCCTTGCCACCCCATTTGGTCCAAATAAATTGCTGAATAATTTTGTTCAAGTCCTCATAGCCTTTGTCGGAGGGCATCCAGCAGGATAAATAATAGACATGCAAAGCAAGGAAGATTCTATTCACAATTTGGATTTTCCCAACCAAAGATAGAAAATCGTTGCCCCAATTAAAAATTTTCTTCTTGAGTTTAGTAATAAACTAGTTCCACATATCCGATAGGGAAACCCCTATTCCAAATGGTATACCAAGATAAGGTCTGGTAATCTCTCCATGTCTTATTTGTTTCCACTCTTTACGTAGCCAATGTGGAGTAGGTCCAACTCGTGTCATAAAAAACTATTGTATTGTGAGCTAGTTGTGATCTCGATACTAAACAATAAAGGTTCAATATATCTAAGGTGTTGTTAAATTATGCTTCAGAATTTTGAAGAAAGAGCAAACTGTCATCAGCAAAATGAGAAATAATAATAGCCAAATTTTGAGGAATTAAACTCCCTATTATAAGCTGCGAATGATTAGCTTTTTGTAAAAGATAACCCTAAGCATTAGCAGTAAGGACATTTAAGAATGGAGACAAAGGGCATCCCTATCTAATGGAACATTGAAGAGGGAATATTTTAGTTATAGAGTCATTGATAACAATTGGAGCACTTGCATAATTAAATAACATTTGAATATGAGATCTGATTTTGGGACCAAATCTCGACCATTGTAACATTTTAAGAATAAAGCTCCATCGAATTATGTCATAATCCTTATCAAAGTCAAGTTCGATCAATAGAGCATCTTGTCCTTATTGCTGGGCCCATTCACAAGTCTCCCAGGCTAAAATGAGATTATCCAAAATGTATCTACCATCAAGAAAACTAGTTTGCTCTACCCTATCAATGTTTTGCACCACAGATTTTATACAAAGAGCCAACGCTTTAGCTATAATCTTATAAGAGGTATTAAATAAGGTAATCGGTCTCCAACCAGAAATAGAATCTTCATTTTTTCCTTTAGGGAGGAGCTTAATTCAGCCTCTATTGATGATAGGACCCAAAGAACCTTTCTTAAGAGCTTCTAGATATATAAAATAAAAATCATCTTTGATATAAGGCCACATAGCCTAATAGAATTCAATCAGAAGCCCATCAATACCTGGACTCTTATTAAGAGTCATTGAAAAGAGTGCATGTTCTATTTCCTCCAGTGATAGAATTCGATCCAAAAATTGACTATAACCTTGATCATTTTCTGGGGAATGTGATCTTTAACAATTTCCTCCAATGTTAATTGAATATCTTCCCACTGTTGATCTTCTTTGAAGAGGTTTGTATAGAAGTTCTAAAAAAGTATACTGATTTCAGATGTTTTCGTATGAAGGGTGACAAATTCATCCATAATAGCACATATTTTCTCCTTTTTGTCCTTGAAATTAAGATAACTGAAAAAGTATTTAGAGCCTCTATTCCCCTCTTTATTCCATTGTCATGTAGCATGGAATTTTTCTCCTTGCCCTCTATAGTTATCAATTTTACAAAGTTATGACTCAATATAGACAATATTTGCTTGTAGCCTAGTGTTGCTTGGATAAGAGTTCATCTTTTTTTGTGCTTGTTCCAATCTTCCTTAAAGGGATTTTTCCTTTCTTTTGCATTGCCAAGCCATTCTCTTGCCAAAGGAACGCAAAAAGGTAATTTAGATTGAGAAATAGCTTCACCCCACCACTCTATCCATGACTCACCTTCTTGAGGCTTTGGAATAGAATTCCAAATCCCCACTAAGGCGGACATGCAATCAAGCTTCTTCAAGTGAGATATGTTAAGTTATTCATTAATTTGTAAATCTACTTTAACTTTTTATATATAAACTTAATACTAATTATAAATTTAGAATTAGAAAGAGATACTTAAGAAGGGTTGTTGTTGAATTGTAACTTGTAAGTAATAATTTTATTTTATTTTGTGCATAAGATGCTACCAAGAGGTAGCTCACATATATAATGATAAAGGAAACATAATTAGAACATCTCCACAAAGGGAATCACATTCCAAGCAAGTTCACTTTCATGGGCATGTAGTCTTGAGCTTATAGTGTATTAGGAAGTGGAGTCCCTCATATAGTTGAAAGGCTCTCTCCATCAATGGTGGAGATAAAAGTGACACACAGTCACCAATGAAGAAGTTGAAAGTCTCCATCTTATTGATATGTTGAAGATGCCACCAATGCTGGCAACCTTTGGCCATTTGTCTAAAGTAGATATAGCCTATATTTTACAATTTCTTTGTCAGTATGTATATATATAAAGTTAAAATATGTTTCTAGTTTATTTTCTACTCTATGCAACCAACCTCTTTATGTATACACTCTAGGTTTGTGTGCATATACAAATATTATCACTATGTGTTACTTGAAAATTTCCTACACAGACACTAAATTCATTTGTAGCCTATACCTTTATATTGGGTTTGTACTTAGCTCCTATGCACATAGAATAAGATAATATTCATTTGCGTTTATCCTTGCTTGTTCCCTTACAAGAAGCTAGCAGTCTTGAAGCAATTCAATTTGGTAGTTGAAAAATACATCCATACCAAACTTTACAAGGCATATTAGATTGATTGGCACCAATATTTGATTTCTAGGATTTATTGTCATCATGACCTTGATTATTAGATGCTAGTTCTGAGTTTATTTAATTACATAGCTTGTTGCACAACCATCAACATGAAAAAAAATCTTAGCAATCCTCTCATCTTTGCCCTATATTACACACTACATACTAAATCTAGGTACAAATCATTCTTATTCTCCTCTCAAAGTGCCACCATGACACTATTGTACCATCCAATTTTTTCTTTTACTTTGCAACCATTAGTAGCATCTCAATTTCTATATTTGAATGTCTAACAATTTATTTATATGGACTTGTTTGCATTCATAACTTTGCTTCCAAATGAGCTAATTTCATTTTTAAAAGTCTTTGATTTAGTTCAACATATTCTAGAGTAAACAACAAGGGAAATATAAAGGTTTAAATAGGAATTTTAATAGTTAAGTTTTATTTATTTCAATAAATAGAACATTTTTTATTATAATTTATATTTTCTGAAAATGTTAAAATTTAAAGGTAGTTAAATTACCAGGCTAACATATTTTTTTCATAGGAAAGATAGGGGTAGCTATAAAATTCTAGGCATGTTAAAGAATAACAAGTGGCTCTGCTATTTAAAAAGATATATGGTTTAATGAATTTGTTTCATTTAGTTTTGAAACATTTCTAGATTGATGAATGGTATAATTTTGTGTTATGTCAGGTCCTTTCCTCCATGTTATCTATTTATCTCTTTCAACATATTTTGACATATTTATTTACAGGCTAGTCAATGCACACATATATCTCAATATATATTTTTAGATCATGTATTAATTGTTCATATCCATAGACTTATCACTATAGATTTGTTGTTCACCTCAATTTAAGCCTTAATATGTCCCACATTATTTCTAGTCCTTGAAAATTTAAATTTAAAATTTGGTTGACACACACCCATTCCATTCTTGTTCCAAGGCAACTCAACACATATTTGTGTGACTTATTATTATATTATTATATTTAAAGACATTCAATTACATTCATTTCACATTTCTCATGTTATATCCTCTTTTATAGAACATCATTCATATATCACATTAATTTAAGGAAGGAAAAACTTTAGTTTGGTGCCCTTACTTTGTTGCATATGGGTTTTCATTGATGTCAATGGTGGCATAGAGTGTTGCAGTGTGGAAGAATGTTAGTGATGTCAAAGGTAGATTACAACAGTATGGTGATCAATGAAGACATTATAAAATAAGTGATGAGAAGTATTGTGAAGCAAAGAGCAATGGGTTGAATATATACTCTACAGCCAAAGGAGCAAGTCAAGAAAGAAGGCAAAAGGAGATGGATCAGTATCATCTATACGCGATCATATCATATCCTCTGAAGTTTTTGTGTAAGTTCATAGCCTTGATATATTTAAGTTTGAAGTTTGTGATGAGTAGAGTTGGGGTCTTGCTAACTGATGATGATATGAACTCATGATACTTATCGCAAGATAAAGAAAGTTGTAAAATATTGAAGGAAATTGTCTCAGTATAGTACAAGTTAGGGAAGGAGTCATAGACTCACAAGAAGGTACCGCATTCTATCGTAGTTGAAAGTAAGGGCCTATGGTTTGGACTAATAGCTAGGTATTGCACTCAAGTATGTATGTTCTAGGTTTGAGGTCATGAAGCTTACCACAAGATGTTTTGGAGACAAAAGTGTGAAGACAACTTGCTGAAACAGGGTAAGTGCAGTCCTAGGGAGACAAGATAATACTCCACACTTCTTCACAAATGAAGATATGATGTTACAGATTGGCAGACAAGTAGATATGATTCAAAGGTATGTGCGCTTCAAGTTTTGGGTGATAATATGTACCACAACTACATCTCTGGAGTCAGTTGAGTGAAGATATGCCTTGGTGCTAATTGAATTAAGCAAAGGAAAATTGTTAAGGCCACCATAGATCACCACACATTGGTAATTGGCCTTGTTGATTGAATGAAAATCTTATATGGTTGGTTGGTATGAATTGTTCAAGTCTCAAATGTTTATGATCATTGCAAGTTTGTTTCTCAATAAGACTGTGTAAGCAGATTTTGTCAATGACACCATCATCATTATTCAAGTGGTTGTGCTAGCATGAGACATCTTGAGATGATAAAAGAAGTGTACATGAATTTTTTGCATGTCATATAATATCCATTATGTAGGACCCGCATGATGTAATTTTGTCTCCTCTGGTACCGCTTTGGGTCCGTAGCCAAATACAAGAAAGTATAAATGTTGTGGAGCTAACTTTCTCTATAATGAAATATTTTTCCATGCGTGTGGAGTGTACACCAGCTTGGAAGAGTGTGCTAAGGTAAATTATGACCTGATTATGCTTTGTTTTTGAACCACACTTGATTTCTACGTACTGCATATGTTTTGGAGCTGATTGTTGTTGCCACTACACATTTCATGCTACATATTTCATATCATTGGCCAACCAAGAAGAAAGTTTTTGATGCTTGTGGAAGATATATATGAAGAATCAAAGTTGTTGAGGTCCTCCATGAATGAGTGTTTTGTTGGGTGATAGAATTGATATTGTGTGAATATACTACTGTAAAATAGATTTCATGATGAAATGTGGAGAAGACAAGTTTATATAATGTGATATTGTTGCAGAGACAATTGTTGGTAATATGATGATGGACAAAGAGTTTTTGAAGTTGTTTTATTGTGGTAGATGTCGATATTGAAAGTTTGCAGAGGTGAGATAGTTGTGCAAAGGCTGAAGTGATCAATATTTAGTTTTGTAAGAAGAACATTGAATCAAACAAGTTTTGTGTTACAGATTGAAGAATAGTTTTAAGTGTTTCAATTATTCAAGGAGTTGCATATTCCTTTGGGTTGTTGCTCATAAATAATATTTTAATCTAATTTTATTTGTGAGGCTAGATTTAGACAGTAGATCCAAGCAGCTTGCTCACCATTGTTTTTCCCTTCTATATTTTTCCATGTAACTCTAGTGTTATGGATGCTTCTATTTTCTTGTTCTTTTCATGTTCTAAATGTTTATGGTAGTTAAAATAACATAATTTAAATTTATGTACTGATTTACCCCCCGGTACTTTAGTGTGTTCGATAATTGGTATCAGAGCTGAGTTCCTTGAATTGAGCCTAGCAGCTGAGGTAGATCTTGGAGAGGAAAAATGGGAATTGAGGCACTATTTAAAGGCAAAAATCTATAATTGATTATGAAGGAGAACTCATTTCTTCCCTAGAAGATATAGATGTAGCATGAAGTGAAAATAAATAATATAAGAATAAGCTCATAAAATGAAAGGAAGCAACTACCCAGTTGAAAGCTCAAGTTGAAGAAGGTGAGAAGTTACAGATTGTCTAAATGTTAAGCTGAATGACAAATTAGTTGAATGCTCCAAACTTGAAGAAGAAATTGTATCTCTAAAGAAAGAATTGGAAAAAGCAAAGGATCTAATAGACAAAGGTCTAAAACTAAAGAAAAGCACCATTATTCTTGATGACATAATCAGTAGTCAAAGACCTCCAAAGAATAAAGGCGTTATTGGATTTGAGAAAGTTCAGAGTCCTAAAACATATATACTTGGAGGCATGTTTGAAATGAGAAGGTCTGAAGAGTTTAGCACTAAAGACTCTAAAGCAAACTAAAGATGAGGGGCAGAAATTGGAAGATTATAACTTCATACAGGTCAGAAATTAGAAGAAGGATCTCATGAGATCTCCTCCTAGACCAACTACTAATCCTAGGTTCTCTGAATCCTTCTATGCTTATTGTTATTCTTGCAATAAATTTGGACATAAGGCTATTGACTATAGGACCAAGGATAAAAGAAATGATAACACAAGGAAGAATTCACTTGTGTCTCCAAAGCATGAAGCTAGAATCTCTCATTCGTTCCATGGCTATTGCTATGTATGCAATAAGTTTGGTCAGATGGCTATTGAATGTAGAACTAAAGTAAGGAGAAATGGTGTGTCTTTAGATTATAATGTTGTTTTCTACAAGTGTAACAACTTTGGGCATAAAACAAGATTTTACAGGAGTTGTTCTATGAAACCATCTACTCAGCATAAGAAGACAAAAAAATTGTGCCTCAGCAAAAGAAGTAAATGGCAAAGATATGGAAAAGGAAGACATAACAAGATGATGAGAAGAATGAAGAATTTGTGCTTCTACCTAGTGCAAGAGACTTCATTGTTGATTGAGATATGGCATAAGGGTCAGTGGGAGCTAACCAGAGTGTATCTATTCTTCCACCTTAGAATATTTGTTGGATTATGCAAATGGAATCTAAGCATATAGATGAGTTGGTATGAAATCCGCTAGGATGAAGTTACTTTCCACCAAATTTTTGTAATAAAATATTATGATGCTAAGAATTGCAGAAGGTTCTTGAGTCTCTATGAGTTCACAGAGAAATCTAACAGTTGTTTACATAACTTGATAAAGGAGCATTTATTATGGAAAGTTAAGGCAATTCACAAAGTACTTATGATTCACTTTCATGCACAATTCTCATTCAAAACCAAAGAACTTGTATCTGGAGATAAGAAGAAAAAGAAGACTTTCAAAGCGCTTGGCAAATTTGAGGAGAATCAAACTAAAGGTGAAACTCTAGTAACTAAACACCTAGGTATTTATTAGAACAACTATTTCTTAAAACCCTAATTGCTAATTTGAAATAAATCTGCAATGGTGACATCACAACTAGTTGATGTTACTAAAAAGACACGACCTAAGTATAAGAAATATGTACCTTTCATAGCAATAGAGGTTGATAGGGATGGGGTATTTTTAAATGTTCTAGAATATGTGGTTCATTGAAGATGTTAGGTTTTACATTCACTCTAAGCTAGATGAAATTGACCATATGAAGTTTGAGGAGCTCAGAGATGAACTCTTAGATGATGATGTAAATTACAAACCAGAGTTTGGAAATGTGGAGGCCAAGTGACTAGATGTATGGAAGGATTAATCTAATTTCTATTATGAGCATGAATGGGTGAGATACATTTTGAGAAGAATTCATTATGAGTTTATGTATCTGGATAAGCTACACTAGATTACTATGGATACAATCAGGGCAGTAACTAGATTGTGCTCCACTAGACCTATACTGGTGATGAAATCCATTAAAAATGAGAAGGTTACTGAGTTGATTGGAGTAAAATTTGACAAGACAACTCTAACTATGAATGACATAACTGATCCAGGAGTTAGATATGTTTAGATGGGGATAGCATATAATGTTTATTTTACTGACAGAGAGGAATCCGCTACTGGTACCGCCATTCACACCGCCTACCAAATGGTTAAGGAAGGTAAAGACTTTGACTTCTATGAATTCATGAGAGAACAACTTTTGGATAATCTGAGGAGAAAAAAAGAAACTAGATATATTTTTAGTTATGGCACCCTGATTATTTGTCTTGCATTCTATTTTCTGAATGAGTTACTTGCTTTTAGATGAAAGGTCTGGCAACAAAATCTTCCTATTTCTGCACAAATTAAAAGTCATATAAGGGGTTTTAGTGACCCAAATGACTACAAAGAAATGTACTGGGGTTTCTTTAAAAATTTGCAAACTAGCGTGCATGCCAAAGATATAATTCCTTTCAATTTAGTATGACAATATAAGGAAAATATCACATTCCTAGTGGTTAAGGATTATACTTATATGGAGGTAGTTGAGCCTAGGACTACATGGATTCCAAGGTTGTGCTATGAATTCTCTAGAGAAGAAATAGGGGACTATGCAGACATTTTGTTGAGAAAGCCCAAAGACCCTACTGTTGAGAGGTTAGGTACATATGATGAAATCATGAATAAGATGCATAAGAAAAATGTGGATCTGTAACTTGAGAAGAATAAAGGTGGGATGCACAAGAAGTGAGGTATCTCATCTAAATCCACATAGAAGCCCCTACAGAGGAAACACATCATGCTCCTACTACTCCATTTAGTGTACAAGGATTAAGAAGGACTAGTAGATCCACATCTACTACTATAAGTGCTCTGCAACCCTCTAGATTAGATGAAATAGTTTCTGCAGGAAGAAGAGTTGCATCTGAGACCTTGGCTCAGATGAAGACTATTGAGAAGAAACATGCTAGACCAAACTAGATGCCTAAAAAAAAGAAGGTCAAGATTGAGGAGGTAGAAGAAAGTGAGGAAGAAGATGGAGAGGAAGGCACCTTTGAATCAAAGAAGAAAGAAAAGAAATCCAACAAAGATCCTCTGGTTGGGTATGAACATGCACCTTTACAACTAGATGATATCTTCAATGGAATTGTACACTATGGGATTCTAAAGAATATTGTAGACTTTTATCGAAATGTGCCTCCTAAGGACCAGAGCACCACTGAAAAGGCCATTGTAATGTATATGCCCAAATTTGATGTCCCCGTGAAAATAATATTATTGAGTTGGTTCCAGAAAGCCTTGCTAATGTTCTAAGGCAAAGAAGAGAAAAAGTTCTTCAAATAGACAATGAAATGAAACAACAAGACGTTGATAAGGTCAAATCCTCCCTATCACAAGATGAAAGAGATAATTTAGCTAGCTCAAATGTAGGCTCAGGAGTTGATAACAAGGCAAAGAGTGGATGCTCTTATGAGCATGGAAGGAGATAAAGTAAAAATTCAAAAAGAAACTAAAGAATTGATGAACAAGATACTTAATGGTCTGAAATTTGCTGAGAATATGGAGTAGACACATGTTTCTCCACCGTACAATGTAGTATCTCCTCTGCATGACTCACATAAACAAGATCCTCAAGAGGAAAAAGTTGGGCATGCAGTACAAGATGAAGAACAAGTTGATCATGGTGAAGGAAATGCCTCACCTAATCATAATGTTGTGGATGATAGCCCTCCTCCAAAGAACACTGAGTAACAAAGTAATCCTAAACAACATGAGGAGTAGGTAAGTGTTGATGTAGGAGAGGGCCTAGAAAATAAAACTTCTTCCTCCTCATCTTTGATTGAATCAATTAAGGATTTCTTAGCTCAACAGATACAAATACAACTGGTAGTTACTCTGTAACTATTGTAGTTGCCTATGCTAGATGGATAAGTTAACTTGTTTGGAATATCTTCCCTTTAGAATATAGATTTGGGATACATGCTCCAATCCATTGCAAGACAAGAGATTTTGTAACAATAAGTGAAAGGAATTGAAGTAGTGAAAGAGGCAATCAAGATAATATAGGAAGAATTTCTTGAGGCAAAAATAGATCCATTGATGCAAGAGCATCTAGTGGTGTAAGGGCAATCTTGCATCACCCCCAAAAAAATGTGTTTCAAAATTGTTGATGTTCTTTCCATTTCTTTTCAAAATTTGTAGTTTTAGTTCCATAATCGCTTGAATAATGATGTAGAACTTTCAGTTTTTCCAAACTGCTAAAAATATCAGCCTTCTATTTTTAGAAAGTTTGCATTTGGGCATGGATTGAAGTGAAAATTTACAGGAAGCTTCATAACTGAAAAATAAGACCTTTGGCAAAGGAATCATGCAAAGATCATTTGCGAGCTGCTAGATATTAATGTTTTTGTTTCCTGAAAAATGCTTGAAAATTATTCAAACTCAGGTTTGAGGCACTAAACGGCCCCGTAAAGGCCAGGAAATGACTGGAACTAGCAAAGAAGGCTCTTAGTACGTAGAGCACTCCACTAGGTTTCTGACTCATAAAACAGTTTGTCAATCGGACACCTAGATCAAAAGTTATGGCTTCCGAAAGTTGACCTATTTTTGGAGGGAGATGCAAATTTCAAAATTAGGTTGTTAATCACCAAAAAGGCTATTAATAACCATTTTTGGGAACACTGGGTAGCAGTAGAGTTAAACGGGGAAAGTGTAGAGTCAAGAATAGGTGGGAAATTAGAAACCCTTCTTGATTTGGGGTTACAAAAGGCAGATGATTCTAGAGTCTTGTGAGAGGAAGTTGTAATGTGTTGCAACCTATGGAGGGTTGATTCCTCTGATTGTATTTGAGATTTTGTATTGTAATAAGTTGTCCAAATCAATAAAAGAAAGTTGTATTTTTTATGTGCAATTTATGTTGTTGCATGCTTTATGATTTACCCCCTTCATCAAGTGGTATCAAAGCAAGGGTTCTTGAGTGTGTAGACAGATTGCCGACCATGAGGTAGTTTGCACTAGGACCTAAGGTTGTGGGTTTGCTGCGGAGATCAAGATGCCTCCTCGAAGAAATCGTATTGGGAAGAATACTTTGACGGAAGAGGGTTTTAGAGCCCTACAAAGGCAAATCGATGCATTGCAAGATGAGCTGTGAAGAGGGTTTGAGCTGAGAACAAGAGAAGAAAGCAAGGATGAAGCTGAATAAGAGCTATCTAAGGAAAAGCAAGAAGCTGTAGGAGATCCTGTAGAAGTTAGGTTGTTGAGGGCCATTTTAAAGTTCAGAAAGAGGCCCAAGATCAAAGTTTCTACATGTTCTGGAGATTTGAATCTGGAACATCTTATTCATTGGATAAATGACATGGAGGAGTATTTCGAGTATGAAGATGTGGAGGACCCAGATCAGGTCAAGTTTGCAAAAACAAAGTTGAAGGGCCACGCCAGTATTTGGTGGAAGGAGGTCCAATTAGAGAATAATAGAAGAGGAAAAGGAAAGATCACCAGATGGGATCAGATGGTGGTGAAACTGAAGAAGCAGTTCATTCATGTGGACTATGAGATGGAGTTACTGAAGAAGCTGGAAGGACTAAAGCAAGATAACAAGTCTGTTAAGAAGTATATAGAAGATTTTTATAAAATTACTATCAGGATAGGCCATACAAAGCCCAACAAAGAGAAGGTAGATCATTATATTAATGGATTGAGGCTGAGTATTCAAGAGGAGCTGAGCCTAGTCAGAATGAACACCATAGAAGACGCGTACCAGTTTTCCCTAAAGGTGGAAGAAAAGCTGAATAAAAGATTCGATAGCAAGCAAAGGGGAAGAGGTCAAGGCAGAAGGACTATTGGAAGACCCTATGGAGGCCATAATGAAAATTAAAAGAAAACTAAAAAAGCTAGCACTAGTCAAAATCAGAGAGGGGATAATTCCTACCACCCTCATGAGGAGAACAATGGTGAGCAAAGAGGAAGAGGAAGAGGTAGACCTGGGCAAGGACCCAGAAGAGGAGGTTTTAGAGGAACCTGTTTCCAATGTGGAGAAGAAGGGCATCGAGCATACGAGTGTCTGTAACATCATGGAAGGACAAATAGAAGACCTGAAGGTAATGCATGAGTTGCACATGTAGATGAAGATGCACAATCTAAGTGTTCTAAAGATTCTAAAAGGGGAGAAACCATAGTTGTCAAAAGAACTTTGTTGAATGAGGAGAAAGAACCCAATCAGAGGAAGAATTTATTCTGCACAAGGTGTAAATGTGAAGGTAAGTGTTGTGACATTATTATTGATAGTGGAAGTACTGACAATCTTGTTTCAGAGGAGATGGTTGACAAGTTGAAGTTGACAAGAAGAAAGCATCTACATCCATATCGGATTGCATGGTAGTAGAAGGACCACAGAGCTTTGTTCAATGAACAATGTTTAGTGAAGTTTAAGATTGGGGACTACCATGATGAGGTGTTGTGTTATATCATACCAATGGATGCATGTCATATGTTGTTGGGGAGGCTTTGGCAGTATGATAGGAGCACTATCCATGATGGTCATACAAATAGATATTCCCTAACAAAGGATGGAGTTTGCCATAAGTTGAAGCCCTTGAAGGAGGTGGAAGAAAAGGTATGTAGTACTGCAAAAATTTGCTTGGTAGATGGTCAGAAATTTTTGGAGGATATGAAGCTTGAGTGACATTGCTTTGCATTGATTCCTCAGATTAGTCAAGAGAATTGTGAAGATGTACCAGCAGAAGTCTTAGATATGTTAGAAGAATTTTAGGATATTATCTCTGATAATTTACTAGAAGATTTACCACCAGTCAGGAAGATAAGTCACCAAATGAATTTGATACCAGGAGCTAGTTTTCTAGATAAGGCAGCCCAAAGAATGACTCCTGCAGAGAGTGAAGAGCTAAACAGACAAGTTCAAGAGCTATTAAAAAAGGGACTGATAAGTGAGAGCTTAAGTTCATGTGTGGTACCTACAGTACTAGCACCAAAGAAATATGGAGAATGGAGAATGTGTACAGATTCTTGAACCATCAATAAGATCACGATCAAGTATAAATTCTCATTCCCTAGAATGGATGAGATAATGGACTATTTGAGTAGAGCTAAATACTTCATGAAGATTGACTTGAAGAGTGGGTATCACCAGATCCATATTAGAAAAGGAGACGTGTGGAAGACAACCTTCAAAACCAAAGAAGGTTTGTATGAGTGGTTAGTCCTTCCATTTGGGCTAATCAATGCACCGAGCACATTCATGCGGCTCATGAATGAGGTATTGAAAGAATTTTTTGAAAGTTTTGTTATTGTTTATCCAGTTGATATTTTGATTTTCAGTAAGACTTGGGATGAGCATCTGATGCATATCAGAAGAGTTTTAGAGAAGCTAAGAGAAGAGAAGTTGTTGATTAATCTTAAGAAATACAATTTTGTAAAGTAAGAGTTGGTATACTTGGAATTTTTTGTCTCATAGGAAGGTCTTAAGATGGACCTAGAGAAGGTGAGGGCTATCATTGAATGTCCTACGCTAAGGAGTGATTCTAAGATAAGATCTTTTCATGGTTTGGCAAGTTTTTATAGAAAGTTTATCATGAATTTTAGTAGCATTTGTGCACCCCAAACGGAGACAATGAGAGGGGATACAAAATAGTTTAGATGGATGAAAGGAGCAGACAAAAGATTTGATACATTAAAGAAGAAAGTTATAGAGCAACGTATTTTGGCACTTCCAGATTTCAATAAGGTATTTCAGGTAGATTGTGATGCTAGTGGTAGTGCTATAAGAGCTATTTTGAGCCAAGAAGGTAAGCCCATTGCCTATTTTAGTGAGAATCTTAATGATGCCAAGAAAAAGTATTATGTTTATGAGCAGGAGTCTTATGCAATAGCTCAGGCTTTGAAGAAATGGAGACATTATCTGTTGCCAAAAGAGTTTGTTTTATATACTGATCATTAGGCTTTACAGTATCTTAATAGTCAAGAAAAGTTGAATCAAAGGCACTTAAAGTGGGTTGAGTTTTTGCAGAGTTATACTTTTGTTTTGAAGCACAAGAGTGGGAAGTCCAACAGAGTTGCAGATGCCTTGAGCAGAAGGCAAAATTTGTTGACATAAATGAAGATAGAGGTTGTTGGGTTTGATGAGCTCAAAAGTTTGTATCCTGAAGATCTAGATTTTGCAGAGGCATGGAAAGCTTGTTTGGAACCTATTACTTTGGATAGGACAAAATGGTTGGATTTCATAATCCAAGATGGCATGTTGTTTAGAGGAAGCTAGTTGTGCATTCTGAGGAGTTCCATGAGAGAAAACCTGATTAAGGAGAAGCATAGTGGAGGATTGGTTGGACACTTTGGTTGAGATATGACCATGCTATTGTTGGTAAAAATTATTATTGGCCACAGTTGAAATTTGTGCAGAGTTGTAGAGTGTGTCAGATGGTAAAAGGGACAAGTTAGAATATAGGGCTATATCAACCATTACCTATACTAGAGAAGCCATGGGATGATATTAGTATGGGTTTTGTTCTTGGTTTACCAAGGACACCGAGAGGACATGATTCCATTTTTGAGGTGGTGGATAGATTCTTGAAGATGGCACATTTTATTCCTTGCAACAAGACTGATGATGATGTTCATATTGTAGAGTTATTTTTTAGGGAGGTGGTGAGATTACATGGTTTGCCAAAGAGCATAGTTTCAGATCAAGATACCAAGTTTGTTGGTTATTTCTGGAAGACATTATGGAAGAAGTTGAAGATAGATTTGAAGTTTAGTTCTACACACCATCCACAGACTGATGGACAGACGGAAGTGGTGAATAGGATTTTGGGTAACCTGCTACAATGCTTAGTAGGAGATAAGCCCAAGGAATGGGATTTGATTTTACCACAGATAGAATTTGCTTACAACAATTTTCTCAATAGGAGTACTGGTAAATCACCATTCCAGATTGTATATGGGAATAGTCTAATAAATTCTTCAGAGTTAAGGAATTTGGACAAAGGAGAAAAGACAAGTGTCGATGCTGAAGACTTTGCCGAACACATGAAGAATCTGCATGAAGAGGTGAAAAAGTACATTAATAAGATGAATGTTCAGTATAAGGCTAAGATAGATTAGAAAAAGAGATATAAGGAGTTCTAGGTAGGAGATGAAGTCATGGTTCACTTGAGAAAAGAAAGGTTCCCAATTGGAACATACAATAAGTTGAAAATGAAGAAATTTGGACTGTGCAGAATCCTGAAGAAGCATAATTTAGGAAAGGCATATGAGGTAGAGCTGCTGAGTGGGATTAGTATTTCCCTTGTGTTTAACATTGTTGATTTAACAGAATATCATGAGGGTGGCACAAAGGACGGAACAACAGAAAAAAAGTGGAGGATTCCGGCATCTACTTCAACAAAGGAGATAGAAGAGATCTTGGATAGCCGTGTGGGAAGAAGTACTTGGAATAGAAAATATGAAGAATATCTAGTGAAATGGAAATGAAGGTCTATTGAAGATTCTTCTTAGTTGTCTAAGGCAGAGGTTGACCATTTGGGTTTTCGTCACACAAACACTTGAGACGTGACAAGGCCACTTCTAAAATTACCCTTGGTATCTAATGCAGGAGCATCCAGTGGTGTAAGGGCAATCTTGCATCACCCAAAAAAAGATGTGTTTCAAAATTATTGATGTTCTTTCTATTTTTTTCAAAATTTGTGTTTCTGGTTCCATAATTGCTTAAATAATGATGTAGAACTTTCAGTTTTTCCAAACTGCTAAAAATAGCAACTTGCTATTTTTAGAAAGTTTGTATTTGGGTACGGATTGAAGTCAAAATTTACAAGAAGTTTCATAACTAAAAAATAAGACCTTTGGTGAAGGAATCACGCAAAGATCATTTGCGAGATGAAATATATTAAAGTTTTTGTTTCCTGAAAAATGCCTAAAAATTATTCAAACTCAGGTTTGAGGCACTAAATGGCCACATACGGGCTCAAAAATGGCCAAAACTAGTAGATCAAGTTCTTAGTGCATAGAGTACTCTATAAGCTTTCCAACGCATAGAACAGTTCATCAATCAAACACCCGGATCAAAAGTTATGGCTCCTAGAAGTTGACCTATTTTTGGAGGGAGATGCAAATTGCGAAATTAGGTTGCTAGCCACGAAAAAGGCTATTAATAACCATTTTTGGGAACCCTAGGTAGTAGTAGAGTTAAAGGGGGAAGGTGTAGAGTCAAGAATAGGTGGGAAATCAGAAACCCTAGTTGATTTGGGGTTACATAAAGTAGATGATTCTAGAGTCTTGTGAGAGGAAGCTGTAATATGTTGCAGCCTATGGAGGGTTGCTTCCTTTGATTGTATTTGAGCTTCTGTAATGTAATAAGTTGTCCAAATCAATAAAAGAAAGTTCTATTTTCTATGTGCAATTTATGTTGTTGTGTGTTTTATGATTTATCCCCTTCATCATCCATTCTTGCCACCTACTCAGCAAATGAAGCTTATGTTGGAGTCCTTTAAGGCTTATTCATCCTACCTTGAGAAGCAAGCTAGCTAAAGATAACTAAGAAGATAAATAATAAAAGATTATCTGATGAATCTAGTAGATGTGCTAAGGCACATAATAATTTTCAAGAAAATATAAAAACACTCAGAAATGTGTAGAGGAAGGCAAAGTCTTATATCAGTTTTGTTTGAACTGGCCTGCAACTACAAAGAATATAAAGGTTCAAGCTAACTCTATTGAGTCACAACTAATTCAAGAAGACAAAGTACATGATCCATTGAAGGACAAATATGGAACCACTGGAGTTCAAATAGAAAATCTACAATCCAAGTTGAAGCAACTAATAGATCAAAGGGAAAAAATAATGAGTGAGATAGGACAACGAAGGGAAGTGGTAAGTATGAGGCAGGTAGTTTTGACTGACATTTTAACTAAAGCTTAAAATGTTGCATAAAAGGTGAAGGTGTCATATACATTGGTGGAAATAGAAGATTTATACATTTAGTTTGAAAGTCAACGGTACATCTTATCTTTTGTAAAGAAGGACTACGACACTACACTTGCCCAATTGAAGGTGATCTATAAGAACATTCTACCTTCTAAGTAGATAGAAAATTGTACGAAGATAAGACAAATTTTGATGATTTTATAGATATGCGGAGAATAAGTTAGGAGTAATAAGTGATAAGAAATCTATATAAATCATCCATGTATATCTTAAGGAAAATGAAGAGCTGTTTTTTTTTGCTAACTTCAGTTTTGAAGAGATAGAGACTACTTCTTAGGGGGAATTGATTGATAAAAGGTGATAAGAAATATTCATATAGAGGAAGCCTATTTGTTTTTGTCAAAACAAAGGAAGGCCACTAGTCCTTTGCCATTGATGTCAAAGGGGAAAAAATATATGCATGTCAAGTCAAGTGTTGCCATCAATGACAAAGGGAGAGATTGTTGGATATGGGTTGTCATTGATGTCAACAGTGGTGTAGAGTGTTGTAGTGTGGAAGAGTGTAAGTGATGTCAAAGGGAGATTGCAGCAGTATGGTGATCAATGAAGACATGATAGAATAAGTGATCTAAAGTATTGTGAAGTAAAGAGAAAATGGATGAATATATGCTCTACAACCAAAGGAGTAGATCAAGAAATAAGTAAAAAAGAGATGGATTAGTATCATCCAGAAAGAAGGAGATGCATCGGTATCATCTATACATGACCATATCATATACTCTAAATTTATTGTGTAAGTTTATAGCCTTGATATATTTATGTTTAAAGTATGTGATGAGTAGAGTTGGGATCTTGCTAAATGATGATGATATGAACTCATGATACATACTGCACCATAAAGAAAGTTGTAAAAGATTGAAGGAAATTATCTAAGTATATTACAAGTCATGGAAGGCATCATAGACTCACAAGAGGGTACAACATTCTATTGTAGTTAAAAGTAAGGGCCCATGGATTGGACTAATGGCCATGTATTGCACTCAAGTACCTATGTTTCAAGTTTGAGGTTAGGAAGCTTACCGCAAGATGTTTTGGTGACAAAACTATGAAGACAATGTTGAAATAGGGTAAGTGCAGTCACAAGGAGATAGGAGAATGCTCCACACTTCTCCACAAATGATGATATGATGTTGTAGGCTGGGGGACAGGTAGATATGAGTCAAAGGCATGTGAGCTTCAAGTTTCAAGTGATAATATGTACTACAGTTGCTTCTCCATAGTCAGCTGAGTGAAGATATGCCTTCGTGCTAATTGAAGTAAGCAAAGGAAGATTGTTATGATCACTACAAGTATGTTTTTTAGTAAGACTGTGTAAGTAGAGTTTGTCAATGACACTAACATCATTGTTCAAGTGGTTGCACCAACATGATACATCCTAAGATGATAAAAGAAGTGTACATGAATTTTTTGCAAGTCATATAAGATTTAGTATGTAGTCTGCATGATGTAATTTTGTCTCCTGCGGTACCACTTTGGGTCTCTAGCCAAATACAAGGAAGGATAATGGTTCTGAAGTTAACTTGGTGTATAATGAAGATTTTTCTGTGTTTGTGGAATTTGTACCAGCTTGGAAAATTGTGCTATGTTAAACTAGGACCTAATTATGCTTTACTTTTGAACCACACTTGATTTCTACTTACTGTATATGTTTTGGAGCTGACTGTTGTGGCCACTACATGTTTCATATTGGTCGACCAAGAAGAAAGTTTTTTAAGCTTATGGAAGATATATATGAAGAATCAAATTTGTTGAGGGATGAATGAGTGTTGTGTTGGGTGATAGAATTGATATTGTGTGAATATACTTACTGCAAAAATAGATTTTATGATGAAATGTGGAGAAGACTAGTTGATGTAATGTGATATTGTTACAGAGACCATTGTTGGTAATATGATAACGGAGAAGAGTTTCTAAAGTTGTTTTATTGCAACAGAGGTTGATATTGAAAGTGTGCAGAGGTGAGATGGTTGTGTAGAGGTTGAAGTGATCAGCATTTAGTTTTATAAGAATATTGAATTAGACAAGTTTTGTGTTATAGATTTAAGAATGGTTGTAAGTGTTGTAATTGTTTAAGGAGTTGCATATTCCTTTGGGTTGTAGCCCATAAATAATATTGTAATCTTGTTTTATTTGTGAGGTTGGATTTCGATAGTAGATGCAAGCAACTTGCTCATTATGGTTTTTCCCTTCTAGGCTTTCCACATAAATTGAGTGTTACAGATGCTTCTATGTTCTTGTTCTTTTCATGTTCTAAATGTTTATGGTAGTTAGAATATAGTTTAAAGAACATAATTTGAATAAGTACTGATTCACCCCCCTTCTCAGCAATTTTGTGTGTTTATCATACTTTACTTCCTACACCTCAAGATACATTTAAAATGAAGGAGTATGACATCATTCAATAATTGAAAAGTGCTTAAGCCAAAATGTTTCTCTGATGGGGAAGATGAACAATCTCCTGCCATTATCAACCTTGGATTTGCTCTCTCTTCTTTGATTGACTCTGATAAGTGTTCTTCACCTTATTTGATCTATTTCTCCTCAATCTCTTTGTTGATTTGGTGTCATTATGGGTTGTATTTCTTGTTTTTTTGTGTCTAAATTTTGTTGGGGCCTTTGTTGTGTGTTGGGTTTTGTTTTAATTATTGTGTGTTTTCTTTTATTATTTTTAATTGAATATAACTATATTTCTCACCCTACCCAGTAATCATTAACTAGTTCTTGTATACAAAGAGTAATGGTAGACACAAGTGGAAGTGTGGATGGAGAAAAAACATACGTAATAGATGAAGAAAGGGTAATTAATGAAGAAAACATTAAAGAGGAAAAAACCCTGTAGGGATATTCTTCGTAGAGAAGAGAAGATTGAAATTACTACTCAATCTAAGTTTGAAGTAAAGGTAAGGGAAGATGGAGGAGCTAGAGGCTCGTAAAAATGGATGATTCAGAGTTCTACGAATTAGAGAAAAAGAAGGTAAGGTTCCCCCTTCCTAGAATGACATCCTTGGAGAACCTAATAAAGATATGAGTATTGTTTTTGAGCAAGAGGAAAGTAGGCTTAAAAACATTGCAAATTTTTTTGTTGTAGTTGATAGTAACACTCTTCCTTCGAGGAAATTATTTGACGAGTTGATTCTTAATGATTGGGGAAAAAATTAGGGTTGTATGTTTCATTCTACTAGATGGTTTGAAAAGGTTTGTTCATAATTTTATTTAAAAATCATAGCATGCAAAAAGAGTTCCCTAAACAAGCAATTTTCAAATGTAGGGAAGTCGATGTTCAAACCAGTGGTTTGGTCTCCCAAATTGTTTAATGAAGAATATTTTATGACAACTATTCTGAGATGGGTAATAGTTCAAAACCTCCCATCACAGTTGTAGGCTTTTATTCCTCACTTGTTGTTACCCTTGGGCAAGGTTCTTCAATTGAAAGAAACTAGATCTTCACTTCCTGATTTGGATGCAAGAGTGTTAGCCTATCTCACACTTGGAATATATATTCCAAAAATATTGGTATCATAATGGGTAATGATATTGTGTATTGAAACATTGAAATTCTAGGGGGATTGAATGCTTGTTTCATGCAAATAAGAAGGACATCTAAAAAAAGATTGCCCTATAATTAGAAAAAGATTTCATACCTTTAAACCTACGTTTAAAGAGAAAATAAAAGAAAAAACTAGTCAAGAGATTAGAGAAAAAGAAGACCCCACTATCCCCAATAATATAAATTTGAATGGGCTAACTAAAATTTGATGACTTGGAGATCCTCAATTGGCGTACTCAAAATGTTGAGGAACCCACAGAGGTGAATGGGGCCATGCATAAAATAGCCTCTAACTTAGAGGGTATGAAAATGAAACTTGGTCAAATGAAAATTTTCAATAGACATTAGAAAAAAAGTGAGCAACATAACAAGGAAAATGTGGAAAGCAATGTAATAGTGAATCACAAGAAGAATGTTCAAGAATTAGTGATGGAAAAATTAGAGAAAATATTTCAAATGAAAAAATAAGAGAAGAAGATGTTCATCCTTTTGTTGAAACTGACCACCCTATTACACTAGAACCAAGGGGAAGCTATCTAGACTTAACAAGTGAAATGAACACTAAAGGGAAAAATGACCACAAAATCTATGATTTATTCACACCACAGGTAGTGATGGTGAGGGAGGGAATGATATTGATAAAATACTTAATAAGGTGGAGGAAAAGAGGAAAAGGAAACAAGTCAGTAGAGATGATAGTGGACAAAAATGCAAGAAGATAGGAATAGGTGAAAATATTCCTAAGTGCTTTGATAGATTGTACAAAAAATAGAGAGGTAACAACACTACTCTTAATATAGATGACTCTAAACTACATTAGTTGGACTATCAGGGGACTAAAGTCCCTTGATAGAAAATATTCTACTAGGATTTTTTTTGAAAATAAGAAGGATGTTGACTTTCTCTTTCTTCAAGAGGTAAAAGCAATGGGTTTTCAAATAGAAACCAATATGAAATTTATATGGAAAGATACCATGTAGTAAGTTAGAAAACATGAGAATGGGATGGGAGGCATTAGCATCCTCTTGAAGAATAAATTGACAAATTTTGTTAAAGATAATGGTTGTTCCAACTACAATAGGGGTGTTTAGATTTTTATTGAGAAGGATAATGTCAAATTTGGCATTTTTGTTGTATATGCTAGTAATGACTATAAGGAAAAAATAGAAATATGTAAGTGGCTTGAAATATTGCCTAGAAATGCATGGATTTTTGGTGGTGACTTTAATATGGTAGAGTATATGGAAGAAAAAACATGGGGTCTTCATATGAGATAAAAACAAAATGAGAAGTACTTTTGAAATAAAATGAAAAATACTCTAAAGTTATTTTATCACATAAAGAAAAAGAAAAAGATAATAAGGGTATATGGTTTACCTAGTACAATTTTCAAAAAGGAGATAAAAGAATTTATTACATGTTGGATAGGTTTTATGCCAATAATGAGTATAAATTAGTTCTGATAAATGTCATAGCAATAATATTATGAAAGTAAATCCTTATACAATATCAGACCATTACCCTATTGAAGCCAGAATTGTCATTTAAAATAGTTGTTCCTCTGATAAAACTAGGAGGGATGATTTATTCAAGCTTAACACTGAACTTCTTAAAAATGAGGATTGCAATGAAGGTATTTTTACCTTGAAATAAATTTACAAGATTCTCTTGAAAAAGTTGTTACATATTGAATTACGGAATGAAGATACAAAGAGTTGGAAAATTTTATTTCAAACCATTAGCAAAAAACTACCATTAGATAGAAGAAAATTCAAGAATAGACTCTAGGAGGAACTATGTAATGGTGAGAAACATTTGTAGGGAACCCACAAGAATTTGGGTCCACATATAGGGGAAGCATCAGGCAAAAAAAAATCCCGACAAGAGTGAGATCCCGTTTCAAAAAAAGGAGATTGCATTTAGGCTTGAGGTCTCAATCCTAAATGGGACCCCATTTAGAAATGGGGACCTATTATATTTTAGGATCCTAGCCTAAATGGGATCCCACTTAGGAATGGGACTTTGTTTCTAAATGGGGACCTATTTGTTAAAGTATTTAATTTTTAGAAAGAAATATATTTGAAACAAGTAACCATTTTAAAACAGGTACCCATTCTATTTTGGAACAACTACTTGATTTAAAATGGGTACCAATTCATGTTTTTGAAATGGCTACCCATTCCAAAAAAAATGAAATATTGACCCACATTTTATATTTGGTTTTAGGATCGAGAAAGGCATGATAACATGACCCTTAGCCTTGGACATGCAAGTACAAGGTCATGTAAATAGAAAGAGAAAAAACTAACTTTGTCAATATGGCTAATGACCTTTTTTTAGATTTTTTTTATGAAATTAAACCCATTATAGATGTCTAGATTTTGAGTATGTAATTTTTTATGATTGGATTTTTTTCTTTTTTTTAATTAATTTGTGAGGAAACTCGTTGATAAACAGTAAATGTTAGGTGTTTGTGTTTTTTTAATAACTTTTAATTTTTTAAGTTTCTTTTCAAAAAACATATATGTCATTAATCTAAACACAATTCTTTACACAATGAATTTTTTTTTTTTAAAGATTAGTTTAGCTCAAATTATGCTTGCTGAACACAAGGGGTTTTCAAAAATATGAATTAAGGCCAATAAAAAAATAATAAAGAAATATTTGGAAAAAAATATAAAAAATATCTTTATCAATCTTCAATATAATACACATCTTTTCCCATAAGGCATTAGAAAAATACTTTTATTTAGGTCAAATTATTCTTGTTGGACAAGTCTATAGTATGGTCCTATTAAAGTAACTTTTAAAAGTGGTTTTTCTACAAGCCTATACAAAATTCATTTGTATCACCAGGGTATCAGAATAAATTACATATTTTAAAACTTGACTCAAAATTCTACATTTTGTATTATTGGACTTTTAAAATAGTCTGTGTAAGTGCTTAAAATTTTTAGTCCAACTATGACAAACTTTGATTTTTAGGAAAAACACTTCCACTTTTTGGCCAAAAAGTCAACCCAATTTCTTGCACACACCCTATAGGATAATCATGGTAATGTTTCTTTAGTTGATTCATTGATAGATATCAAGCACAATTTGAAGTGTATCCAAACTATAAAATCCCAAGGAATGAAGGTAAGGGCAAAAGTAACTTGGTTGGAGGCTGGTGACAAGGGCTCTAAGTTTTTCTTCAACTTCATCAAATCCAAAAATGTTAGAGAGGAGATTGGTTCCATATGGATTAACAATATGTAGGTCACTAATATGAATAAAGTCAGGGAAGAAGTCAAAAAATGTCATAAGTTGTTTACTACAAATGACAATAATATGGAATGTAAAGATGCCAAAATTATTTGTAAGAACCTAATTGGAAAAAATCTCTGAGGAGGATACTAAGATAATGAGTAGTGACATGATCCAAGAGGAAATTAAAACTTCTATCTCTTATTTCAAAAATGAAAAGTCTCCAGGTTTTGATGGATTACCCACAAAATTCTACAAAATAACATTGACTGGATTGTTGAAGATCTTTGGCATGTTTATAGGGAATCAATAAATAATGGCTCTTCAAGGAGCAAGATAAATAGAGGAATAATTAAATTATTACATAAATATTGTGATAAAAGGAAAATTAAAAACTGGATACTTATCTCTCTCTTCAATGTGACATAAAATTTTGGCTAAGGTTTTAGCTCTAAGGTTGATTGTTATTCTTCTCAAATTTGTTAATACTTCACAGACTAGATTCATTAATGGGAAGTATATTTTGGAGAACTTGATAACTAGTTGGGAAGCCATGAATTGGGCTAATGTAACCAATCAAAATGTTGGTATGCTGATCTTGGATTTTGAGAAGGCATTTGATAGGGTTAAATGGTCTTTTATTATTATTGCACTTGAAGCATTTGGATTCCCTCCCAAATGTTGTTATATAATCAAAGTATTATTTAGAGATGCAATTAATCAAATTGATGTCAATAGAGAGTCCTAACTAAGGCATTCTTCCTCCATAGGTCTATAAGACAAGGGTGTCCTATAACCCCTTCCTTATTTATTACTGCATCTGATGCACTACACTTTCTTTTGAGATGTACCATCCATGGAGACAAAGTTAAAGGTTCAATATTACAAAATAATTATGAGTTGATTAATATATAGTTTTTTGATGATGCTACAATATTTTTTTTTATACAGATGAAACAAAATTTTGATAATTTGATGAGAAAATTAGATATTTTTTCAAGGCTTCAGGAGAAAAAATATTTGTTAGTAAGTCTACTATCCTCAACTGGGTTGAAACACCTCTTGTATTGTTTGGTAAATATGATCTTATGTCAGGTGGTCCTAAAAAGCAAGTTAGGTACTTGGGTGTTCCTTTTCCATCAACCCCTCTCTAAAGAACATGTGGGATTGGGTTCATAAAAAGATTAATAATAAATTGATAAAATGGAACAATCAATATCTCTCTGTTGCTTCCCAAAATTATTGCAACACAAAACTCAAACATTTCTAAATCACCTAGGCTAGGGATGTCGTCAAGGTGATTAAAGAGGTTTATTAACAAGTTAATAGTGATTTTGGCCAACTGACAAGAGTGGGTAGGCTCCTCTACACTTTGAGCTCAATTTAAACTCTAAAGGGATATTCCAAGGGGTATATCTTAGCAGGTATTAACTTAAAAATCCAGATGAACAACTCAAAATAATAGAACAACTAAACCTAAATCACTTTCCTAGTCCCAAATTTGTCACTTAACCAAGAACAACTAGTTGTTATAAAACCCCTATATAGTTGATGAAAGAAATACTAAAAAATGAAGATGCTTAAGGACTACTACAATGTTTAATATTTTGATATAAATTGTTTTGTTTTAAAAGGCTTGGGTGATCACAGGGTACTCAGACTAGTGCCTATCCATTGGGCTACAGAGTTTGATATTTATCAGGTGAAAACAACTTCAAGAAGATGTATGGACACCTATTTGAATACTCAAATACATAATAACCAATATCAAATCATGAGAATGCTTAATAATCCAACACCATAAAACACTCTTCCATTTGTAATACTAAAATGACCATCGACAATTCTTGAAAATGGATGAAGAACTATCACATTCATTCAATTCAGATTTTACAATTATACTGGTAAATGCAGCAAGAGAAATCCTAATTGTGATTAAGATTTATTGAAACAACACATACAAATATGGAGAAAAAAATGGATTCAATATTAAGATTACAATGTTTTAACATACATTTCTGCTAATTTCCTTCTTGAAGAACAAATACTAAAATTGATCTTCAATAATTGCCTTTAGATCTCTGTAGCTACTAAGATGAATTTCCCAAGTTGACCAACCCATAATGCATCAAAAAATCATGTATATATAGAAATTCAACTCATTAGACAATCCCAAGCATGGCACTTAGTCAATGAGTGCACCCATGCTTCATTAAAACTGGCCCATGGCCTTGTTAGGAAGTCTCCAAGACTAGAAGCATGCATACACCCTGACAAGTTTGAAAATTGATAGAAGGAGATTGCCAACAATCTTTGGGTACCTAGAAAATTAAAGTAGGAAGGAAGGATTTATATTTTGGTACATGCAAATCCATTTTTTCATCCATCTATGTACAAGTGCATTGAATATTTTCAGTGTGTCAACCACATATAGGACCTTGGCCTGCAACAAATTAATGTTGAGTACAAATATCCAAGTGTCATCCTTTAATCATGGTACAAATTCAAGATATGTCACCCCTCAATTCTTTTACAACACATTATAAGTGTTGTCCAATTTTCCTTATAGAATTCAAAATATCTGCCTAGTTGATCTCTATTTTCATCTTTGTCTAGCCACCTAAATTTAGGCTCTATCTGTCTACATATTTGGCATCTTCTTTTCCCTATGAACTTTTCAACTAGTAGGCAAATTATTCTATTGTCAAAATTTCAAGTTCGCAAGCTCATCCTCTCTCTGAGAAATTCCTTTGGCCTCATTTTTCTTCTTTATCTCCCTTTTCGTCGATTTTATCTTTCCACAAACTAGGGAAAAGTCTTCCCTTTCTTTTGCCACTTTGTCTTCATCTTCAACCTCTCCTTTTTGCCTTATTAGTAAAATTTGAAGTTCATGAACTATTTTTTTCCTCCTTTTATCGATGGATCTTCACCATCACAAACTTCTCATCTTTGCTGCTTCTTTCTTCATATTTTATCTTCCTTTATCTATTAGCAATATGTGATGGTAGAACAAAATTATTTTCCTTTTCCACTTTTGTCTTTGTTGGCTTTATCTTAGTTTTCCTTCTCCTTTCTTAGAGATTCCTTCAGTCGATGAAATCCTGATTAGTAAAACCTCCCACATACGAACCTAATAGTTCATGAAACCTTCCTTTTGCCGACAAAGATACCGCCCTTTCCTTTTTCTTCTGCCTTAGACAAATTTCACTCCCTGTAGCCCCATTTGCTATCGAAAAAACCTTCTATCAATGAACTTGATAGTTCACGAACAAAATGTTTTCTAAATACTTTGCTACCTCCTTTGCCTCATTGTCACTTTACCAGTGAATCAATGAAACTATAAAATCACAAAACCAATCGGCAAGTTTTCCTATTCATTATTTTTCTGAAGAGGACAATGAAATCTCCTTCAACACTTATGTTCCCTTAGAAAAAATATTCCACTTTCCTTAGAAAAATTTACCTCTTGTGATTACTTTTCACCTCTTTCAAACCCTATCTTTTTAGCTTCTTTGTTGCCTTATTGGCAAATTGACAAACCAGTGAAGTCACAAACCTGCAAACCCAGTCAACAAAATCAACAATTCACGAACTTACCAATTTACTGATAAATCCCTCAAATGGATAGATTTTTCTAAGGGAAGAAAACATATTGACCTGGCGGACTTTTACATAGAATTTTTTTTGAAACAAACCCATTTAAATTGTCTCAGATTGGGTATATATGATGTGTTTTAAATGTGAAGGAAAAAGTTAGAGATTTGATGGATTTTTTTGGGCAAAATATGCATGTCTGGGAGAAGGTTTTTTATAGGTGGTAACACTATCTCTGGTTGGGGACATGTGACAAATAATGTCACAATGAGAATCTTAGATCTCTGCAGAAACCAAAAACACAAAACATACAAAGGGAAAAACATAGAATGTATTTACAACAAAGTTTTATATACAAGACAAAATACAGTCATAAGCATGAGACAACAATAGGCAGTTGACTATATTCAAAATTTTAAACGTAGCATTACCTACAAAAAGTAAAGCTTTAGATGTTGTCCATGAATGGACAGCTCCATAAATTCTCCCTCCATATTTCTAATATAATAGGTATCCTGGGCCCAATGCTTTCATGAACTTGATATGAGCCCAACCATAATAGCTCAAACATCCCATGCTTTCCCTTATCTTCTAATCTTGCATTCTAGAGGAGAACTAGACCACCAATCTAAAAGCTCCTTTTGAATATTTTCTCGTTGAACCAATGCTCAACCTTTTGTTATTGCAGCAAGTTTTTTTCATGTGCCATTCTTCTAATTTTAACCAATTTTGTCAATTCATGCATTCTCAATGCCAAAGTGTCATCCCCATCCTCCCCTATTTGTTTCAGCAATTGATAAACTAGAAATTCTAATGACATTGACATTTTCACCTCTAACCATATACTAGTTAAAAAGGGATCTTACCTATAGCACGTTTCTAAGTGATTCTGTCAACCCAGATTGTATACTTTAGCTTGTCATCCCACCTTTTCTTGTTCATTTCTAGAGTCCTCTTTAGAATTTTCATGAGACTCTTATTGTTGGACTCAACTTGTCCATTACTCTAGGGATGGTATGGTAATGAGTGAATCACCTTCATCCCATATTTGGAACACATGTCGACTATGTCTTGAGATCTAAAGCACATGGCATAGTCTACAATAATTCTAGATGGCACTCCAAATCTGGTTATCACATTGTTCACAAGGAACTCAATCACTACATTGGATGTAGCATTGTGAGTGGGGATGGCCTCTACCCACTCGGTGAAATAATTAGTAGCCACAAGGATCCACTTAAATCCATTTCTATATTTCTTTTGAATTTTTCTTATAAAATCAATGCCCCATTGCTGAAATGGCGCTTCAACTACAACTAGCAAAATTGGTAATGCCCCAATGAATTTCATCTTGCTAGAGAAATGTTGGAAAGTGTCACATTTTCTAAACTATTTTGCAACATCTCCGAAGAGACTTGGCCACCAAAAATCTACCCCAATAATCTTGTGCATTGTGGTTTTGGCATGGAAGTCCCTGCCACATATTTCCTAGTGATATTCCTCAATAACTTCCTCAGATTGTGATTGGTCTAGACACTTCAATAATAATGCCTCATGATTTCTTCAAATTAATGTACCTCAAATTAAAACATACTTCTGAGACTGGAGCTTAAGTGTCATTTGTTGAGTTACATTCATGCCTAGGGGACAATGCATGTTGACAAGATAAAATATAACATCTTTATACCATGGATCATTTGTCAATGTACACACATAGTAGATGGAATAGCATTTACCTTATTTATCTCAGTTGCTTCTAAGTTTGAATTAGCCATCAACTTAGCTAAAACCTAGCCTCTAACCAATTTGGTGACCTACACCTCAATGTCATACTCTTGGATCATGTTGATCCATCTACATCTTCTCCTTGAAGCTTCCTACTACATGAAAATATCTTTCATAGTTGAATGGGGCACATATGCAATTTTCTTTGCACCCATAAGATATGGGCCTAAAGTTCTTTACTACCTTAACTAAAGCATATGCATTCTTTTCCATAATTGATTAATTTAATTCAGCAACTTGGAATGACTTCCGAACGAATCCTATTGTCTGCTAAAATCCATCACCATTCTTTTGCAACAATACATCAGCAACAATATAATATGAAGAAAAAGAGAAGAGCTAGAAAAGCTTAGAATAATCTATGCTTACTATGACTAGTAAATTTTTTGAGCCTCCTTTATGTCAATAAAAGCCTCAGCTAGTTCCTTACTCCATGTAATAGATTTCCCTTTCTTGAGTATCTTGAAAATTGCTTTAGTCTTCTTAGCAAAGTTGGGGACAAACCACCTTACAAAGTTGATTTGAACAAAGAAGGATTGGACACCTTTGATTGTTTTAGGCTTACGGATAAGGTCAATGGCCTTTATTCTTTTAAGATCTATTCTAACCCCATCCCTTGATACAATATTTCCTAGCAACTTTCCTTCTACTCCAAATTGACATTTCTTGGGATTTAAAGAAATCCCATACACCAAACATCTATAAAAAATTAGTTGCAAATTCTTGCAATGATCTTTCCTATATTTGGATAATGCAATAAGGTCATCTTCGTATATGACCATCATCTCATCAATGAGGCTTGCAAAGGCCACATCCATTGCTCTCTGAAATGTTGATCCTACAATTTTCATGCCAAATGGCCTCAAATAAACATAGGTTCCCCAAGGAGTAGTGAATGTTGTTTTGTACTATTTTGACTCCTAGGCCAACACTTGATAATATCATAATATCCATCCATCATAGGCATCAGTTCTTAACCAAAAACCCTATGTAAAAGATGATCCATAGTTGGAAGAGGAAAATTATCCTTAAGGGATTTGATGTTCAGATTTTTGAAATATACAAATAATCTAATCTCCCCATTCTTCTTCCTTACTGGGATAAGATTACAAACCCACTTAGAATATTTGATTGGTTTCATAATACCTCCCTCTTTCATCTTCAACAATTCCTTTTGAATCTTGGAAGATATAGTGGGGTTTATACGCCTCTGTTTCTGACTAAATGGTTTTGCATTAGGTTGAAGGGGAATAATATGTTGAAATAGATACTCCCTATAGGCCTTCAACTAATCATAAGACCATGCAAAAATTTTTTTGAAAGTTTTTAATAAAACAATCAATTTACTTTTCATGGGTTTTGAGCTTCTTACCAATGTAAACCATTCTATGTGCCACTTCTATCCCAAGGTTGAAACCTTTAAAATTTTCTAATTCAACCAGTTTACCCCTGTTATTCCATCGGTCTACATTGTCAAACATTCTCTCCAGCGCCACTAATCCCTTTGGAATGGTATTCATCTTCAACTACACTACCTCGCTTCTAAACAAAATTTCCTTGCCATCAACAAATTCTACCATTGGCTTCCAATCAATCAACTAGTTGTCAAACTCATCTATGCAATTAAAAAAATTGTAAATTTGATCATTGTATTGAAAACCTGCAAGCAGTAGCTATTATTAGGAATTATAGGCTTGGTTAGAATTTCAAAATCATAATGGGAAAGAGCACTAGAATCAGGACACAAATCAAACTTTGAACTAGCTACCGCCAAGGCATCCACCTTCTCCTTTTTACTCCTCTTAATATATTCAATTCTAATGGCATAAAACATCTCCATTGTGTCCCAAATTGCATTCTTGTATGCTCTCAATTTGTTGTCCTTAGTAGAAAAGGCACTTCTAATCTAATGCACAAGTAATTTTGAATCACCTAGTATCTTAAGCCATTTGACTCCATGCTTGTGTACAATATTCAGACCCAGTAGCAATGCCTCATATTCAGCTATATTGTTAGTGCATTGAAAATCAAGTCTAAAGGACATGCAAAATTGCTCCCCTTTTGGTGCTATTAGAACAATACCAGCACCTGAGCCTTCCCTTAAGTACGCACCATCAAGGTACATTGTTCATAAATCATCAACACTGCAAGTAGGAATAACTGTGGATGAAGGTGAAACATCATGGCCAAGATCATCTTCGCTGATGTATCCCATGAAGTGGTCAATATCAATGTCAAAGAAATTGGCATGATCCTCCCGCGCCTTAGACCTGTCCTCAACATTCTCTTCTTCCACCTTTTTCTTACTATATAGCTTCACTTCCATGCCTTGGACTAGAATAGTATAATATGAAAGATCGATCTGGATACTTCCACCCATGGAGGATGCCCATTTTCTTGATAACAACATACCCCACTTGGTAGGGTAGTCAATTACAATTATATACATCAAAAATGATTTATCTATGTAAGAAGCAAGTTTGACCTCAACATCCATAACCAGACCTACAACATTATTCTCCCTAGAATCCATGGCAAAGAATTTGCCAAAGGACCTAGATACTTTTAGTCCCAATTCATTCATGATCTCCAGGGGCATAACATTGCTAGAAGCACTAGAATCAAGCATACAATTCTTTAACAACCAACTATTTATGATCAGTGTTGTATAAAAAGGGTCAACTCCCATCCTGCTGTTAACAACAATTGATCCTAGATATACCTCTATGGTTTCATCATGGCCTTTCTCCTCATCATCATTACTAGAAACAACAACAGGTTGTTTTTGTGCATCTACAATCGTGACAAATGACATTGCCCTATCTCTATGTTCAAGGATTCTAAGGAGTTCCCCTATAGGCATTGAAATTCTAACTTGGTTAAAAACTTGAGCCATGTCAATGGGGCTATAATTTGGCAAAGGAGCATCACATGAGATTGTGATATCATTTGCATAAGGAATGTAATATATTACTTCTTTTGAGGAAATATCCATTCTTTTTTATTTTGTCTTCTCCTTGCCTTTTTCTGGTTCTTTTTTGTATCGAAGGCTGATCATGCTTCTTACCAAATTTTGGGTCATGGACCTTCAAAATGGATACAACAGCTTGTTTTGCTACATGTGATGGATTTTTCTGCACATATTTCTTCTTTGCTACTAATGGTTGCATCAGGAATTTCTTATTTTGTGGTGTATTCTTCTTGGGAGTGCTACTACTTTTTTGGTCCACCCTCGCCTTACATTTGTCCTTATTTCTATTCAATATTTATTGTCTTAAATCTACAATAGGAGAGTTTTGCATAGGTACTGACCTATTTCTCAACCAATAACCTCCCTGGACCTACAAAATGGCCACATCAGTCAAGGCTTTCATGTTTCCTTTCTAAGGCTTGGACTGTCAGTACTTCTTTTGTATATGATACCTCAAGTGCCCGAAATCATTAGTTGGTAGTTGGTATCTCTTTGGGCCTTCATCATAATCATATTGAAAAATATGATCATCTTCTTCATAGATGTCATAATCAACACCCTGGCCCAACCACTCATAATCCTCTATGTCAAACTAATTTTTCTCTTCCTCATAACACTCAACTGTACCTTCCTCATTTAGAAATTATTCATCCCTATTCATTGAATGAGCCACCACACAATTTGCTAGATCATGGGGAAGGAAGAATTCTTGATACCATAGAGACTCATCTTGAAAATTGACTTGATCCTTTCTTAGTGGATCAAAGGTGTCCCTTTCTAGTAGTTCAAAACTTACATTTCTGGTGGGAGCCTGTCTATCATTTTGTTGTGGTCTCTTAGACAAATCAGTGTTATAAGGCCTATTATGTAGTCTTTGACCTTCATTGAAATGTATTGCAACACCATGAGGTGGCAACCCCTTATCATTCCTAGCAACTTTGTAAGACAAATCCTTCACAACCCCCATAAGCTTATCCAATTTTTCATCAATGGTGAGGGGCTTGTTGAAAGATGGCTTATCTGGATGGGACAATTTTACATCAAACCTTTTAATGTGTTTTCCTGAAGCTCTCATATTGCTCTCAATATTGATACCTATATCATATGCCTCTCTTAATGTTTGTGGACTCTTCTCCCTCAAATGATAACCAATTATGAGTCAAAGGCACCACAACACATAACCAAACACATAGATTAACTAGGTCTCATGTGAGGAGGTACTTTTCTCATTGTCATGATGAAGCAGTTGTTCAAATAAACTACTATCTCAATTATGGTATTTTTGATGGCTGTGAGTTCGTGGATGACAAACTTGGGGTCAATCCTATCCACATATTGCTTTCTGAATACTCTCATGAATTCCTCCCAAGAGTCAATATTGTTATCAAGGAGATCATTATACCATTCCTTAGCACTTTCTTCCAATGAGTGTATAAATAATTCAATCATGACATCTTCATCCTCAATTTCATATTCATCAATGACATTAATAAAATGCCTAAATGTTCCTCACCTATGACATCATTGTTGCCTTAAAACTAGGAATCTTTCCCCCAATCTCATTTGGAATTGGATTAGGAAAGTCATGTATGCCAAATAAATCAAGTTGTTTATACCTTTCATCTCCCAGCGGCTGCCTCTGTGGAGGAATTCTTTGTGGTTATCTTTGTTGTGCAAGCCTAACATTTTGAATGTTGTCATGTTGTTGATTCACTTAATGTTGTGGTGGCTGGATATTAATATTTTAAGCATGGGCCTAATTTACACCCTATTGTCCCATTTGTTATTGCTGATGTTGTTGCTGTAGTTGTCTCTAATTGTCCCACTAGTTATACTTCTGATTATAGCCCTGCTACTATGAATTTTGGTTTTGTTGGGCCAGTTGGGCAAGTTGTGTTTGTTTTTTATCAAGCAAGGCATGCACCTCTCTTTGCCTATTTTTGACGTGATCAAGAAAGTTGAGCTCATCCTAGATTATTTTTTCTCTTTCCTCATCACCAAGATACTACTACTGATCTCCTTCAATAGAAATGTTATTGCGATGACCTCTAAGTGATCCTGTGGTAGAATTAGGATGCCTACTATCTTGATATGTCTATTCATTCTCACTGGGCCTCCCAAACATTCTCAAATGTGGATCATGAGATCTATCTCTACTTCATCTACCAATAACATTTTCATTTCTTCTAACATTATACTTAGTCATGTTCATTCTTCTATTTGTTTCAAGTATGTTGTCTGTAGAGACCTCAGAAGTATAAATATATTGAATCATGAGGTCAACAAATATATGATTTTGTGTATTCAATGGAGGCACCACATTGGGGTATCTTGCCCTCCATCTCCCCTGTTGGTTCTAGTGTTTTTAGGAGCCTTTGGAAGGATTATGAAATGACTAGAATTTATATTAAGGACTAAAATTATTGGTAATAGTTTAGGAAAAGAATCTGCAATTATAGATTTGTTTGGTAGAATTTATCTTGGAATAATAAACCCCTAGCCCTCCTCTAAGGATGCTCTATTAAGAAGTGGGAACATAAGGGTTTGAGTAGATTCAATGATATTTTAATGAATAGCTTCTTGAGAGATTGGTAGGACATCGACATGTCCTTTGGATTGTCATATTCCCAACAAAAAACTATTCTAAACTTTGGTTCCCTATGGAACTAAGTTTCAACACTAAGATATATGATATCAAATTCATAGAAGGAACTATTCTTCTCAAAATAAATCCTATTAAAGTTTATGAGCATCTAATCAACTCTCAAGACATCACCAGTTATGTTATTAATTGTTAGAAGTTGAGCCTCAATAATAAATAGTGGTCTAAAGTCTTTAGATATTGTTGGTCTAATGTTAGTGAGTCAAAAAAAGCATGTTTTAGGTGGTTGATTTTTCTGAAAAACTTATCGTGGACGCTGATTGTTTTGATGTTGACCCTAGTAAAAATCTTTGTGGTTTTTTACAAATTGCCTAAATCTATTGATAATTTCTTCTTCGAATGTAGTTTAGCTAAAGATAGCTATTTTGTATTTTTTTCTGGTCTTAAGGTATGGGACAGAAGGAATGGTATTCCATGGAAAGAAATCTTGTTTGGTTATGTCTATGGTCTAAACTTGTGTTTTAACCTTTTTGGCTCATTTTGACTATTGATATCCACTGGATGTTGTGGAAATTAAGAAACGAGGAGAAATTTCAAGGAAAAAGGAGGGACCTTATGGAGTCTTCAAGAAGACTCACCTTCCATAATGTTGCCATACACTCTTATGGCAGTAGTATTATTATGCAAAAACCCATCTCCCCAATTATGTTGAATTCCCAAATCAAGGGTTCTATCCCCAGGTCTCAAGAAATCCATGATTTCATTTGCCAATCTACTCTACTCTATTCCAAAGAAATTCAGGATTCTTCCAATGAAACACTTTAAAGATCACATAATTTGCATTTTCACAATGCTTGTCCCAAATATGAGTTAAACACTAGAAAGGGATATGAAAACCTACACATCAACAACCTTTACCTAATGAGACATATGCCATAATCCTCTTCCTGCATATAGAAACATATGACACAACAAGGAATACTAGTTGAAATCAACCTTTTCCTCATTTGCCCTGATGGCCACCAATTTCTTATGCATTTTTTCTACAATGAAAGTAGCATAATCATACTCATGATTCACCATTAGGTCTTGGACATCTGCTATCATGAACATGATAGGAATAATCATTTTCTCCTTTGTATCTTCCCCCAGGACATGACACAGAGTATGATAAGTCTTTATGAAATAGTCATAGAAAGGGTTGATGGTTAGAGGCTTCTTTTCAATCTATGAAATCGTAATTTTCCTATTATCCAATCCTCTCAACCTATGCTTGGGAAGAAGCACTATTTTGTAACTACTCCTATTTCGATGATATTTATCATTGAAAGCTTCAAAATTAATGACTTTATTGGTAGTAGGACTTAATAAAAAAACCTTAGAAATATATTATTTTTGTCAAAAGAATCATAGATCTCTCCACCATTACCTTCCAAAACCTTCTTACTTGGTGAAACATACCTCCTAGCTACAACTATGATGAAATCAACATTTGCAAAGACATTTGGTACCATGAGATTTGTCGAATCAACAGTCCAAACATTTGATAGAAGAGCCCTAGACTATAATTTTTTATACCAATGCTCGAATAGAGACCACCCAATTATAGGAATGTATGCATCTCTGCACGCTCTGGCGTTATCCAGTAAACTATCTTCAATACCACTCAAACCACAAATATTTATAGGTCATTTGGAAGATCTAGGGAATTGTATGAGAAAATCCTCATTCAATGCCCTCCTCAAGGTAGAAGGTTGACCAGTTGAACAACTCATTTTATCAGATTACAAAGTTTAGGGCTTTTGTTAAAATAGGGGTTTAGGTGATTCCTTGACTTTAATGCTTTCCCCTTATGCAAGTACAAAGAAACTTTAAGAACAAGAAACAAAGAGAAATTTCACAAATTTTAGCTCAAAAAGACCACTTACTTGAGTTTCAATTGCAAACCCTAATTTTAACCAGAATAAAGTGGAGAACTCAAATTTCTTTAAAAATCATCATGCAACAAAAAGTAATAGTTGCAATGACCCAAACACACTATGTATTTACTTCAAACAACCAAAACTTAGATTGGTAATAGTCACTACCACCATTACTTCTTGTGTACTCGAACAAGGTGTCTACAAAGAAACAATTCAAAGTTTTAATGTGTGCTATTAATATTGGGCTCATCGTGACAAGATCAATAGTGCAAAATATCTTGAGAGGATTTAAAATATCTACTGTTTGCATTGAAAAGTCTTGACCAATCATCTTGTTCCACAAGAGACAAAACTATCCACTTCATCACACAGACCGCATACATCATCTTTGAGCTTTTGACACATGTCATTGTATCACACACTTGCACTCCTTGCTGGTCACCTCACCTCTAACACTATGAGCTTGTGTGTGATTACCAAGTAGATCGCACTATCCTCATGCTTCTATGAATATAAGCGGGTCCAAGACACATGGCACCAAATCATAGTAGCGCAATGCCTACTAGGATCTATTAATTTATCTTCTATGGTAGTGCATGACCAATGAGGAACTACTTAGCTATATGTCCTTCAACTTGACTCTGATGAAGACTTAGGCTCACTAGATAGGTGGCAACATAGCATATCAGCGCAACTCTGACAAAGTATAGATCTTTGAAGCCTATGAGCATGCGCTAAGCCACCAAGTGTCATCATCACATAGCATCGTTCATACTTTAGACTTAGGAATTAATTTATTCAAGTATTTTATGAACATTTTGACTGGTTACCTAGATCAAAGGGGTCAATGAGAACAATGACTTAAAGGCTTAAATTATAACTTGACTAATCAGCAACCAAGACTAAGGGGAGAATGGTGAAACATAAAATAAAGTGACCAAGCAATCAAAAAGTTTTAGGGTTAAAATTTTAGGGCACAAACAAGCTTGACAGGCATAACAAACCCTAGAAATTTTGACGACAAGCCAAGGGATTTTGACAAAACCCTAAAAAAATTTCAAAAGCTACTAGGGGGTGAATAAGTATAAGTTAACCTTTTACTTATTAAAACTTAATATCCATAATAACACCATTCACAAAAGATAACACAATAAAGAGAGACAACATTTACGTGGAAAGCCTTTCTGGGAATAAAACCACAAAATAAAATTCTTTTACAAAATTTGTAGGAACCAACCTACGGGAAACACCAATCTCCATTGTACAAAGATTTGTAGCCACCAACCCACTAGAGACACATATCCCCACTACTACGTACCAACTTAGGAAGATGCACTAATTCCTTCTATTAGGAGGTACCAAACTCCAAATAAGGTTCTACCTTCTGAATGTTGCTTCTTCAACGGATGATAGACATTTCAATCTCCACACACACACATCTTATTCACTTCATGATGTTTGATATTATTCTTTGATCACATGTGCTTGGATTATATACTTTAATCTCTAATGCATATTCTTCCTTTTCTCTCTTCTTATCTCTTTCACACATATATCTCTGACACTCACTCATATATGCTCCATTATTGATTCACTCCATGATATTTATTCACTCCATAATATTTATTGAATAACACTCTTCCCCCTTAAATGATCTTCATATATATTCTATTCACTTCATCGTTCTTTCTATTTCTTGACTCCTCTCAATGAATGGTCTTCATATATATCTCGTATTCATTGATGTTTGATTCACTTCTTTATTGATATTCGATTCACTTCATTATTGATATATCTTCTATTGCTCCTTCTCATTCTTTTTGTTCTCACTGAATGCTCTACTATTATATACCTTGTTCACTCCATGAGTCACAACCTTTCCTTATGTCGTTGCTTTTTGTAATTATAATTTAATTTAGTTTGATTATTACTTTTGCGATTTGATCTGCAATGATTTATTTTCTCCTGGGTGACTTGAAGTTCAACCATTTCCTCTGTTTTGGAGTGATCCTCCATGTGTGCAGCTTGATAGACAATACTATTACCTTTTTCTATGGCTTCCTCCTTGATACAATGTACAGCTTCCTCAAAACTCCCTTTTGGCTGATAGCTTTAAATTAATAGTTGTGGTTGTCTTCAGACATGATAAGCGACAACCTTTGCAAACTCATTTTAATTCTGCAATCTCAAATTCTTTTAATATCCTTTCCTTGTTTTCTGTTTCTATACGAACGCACTTATCTGCATTCAATGACTCCATTCACCTATCTCTTCTCTTGTTTCCTATAATATGATGACAACCCGATGGATGTGGAAGCCATGACATTGCAAATAGAAGCATCTCGAGGCTTAAACCCGTGGTGTAATGGTGCGATCTGTGTCAAGCAAACTTATGTGACATTCTTCTATTCCTAGCAACATTCAAGTCTGTGGCTGTGTTGGCATTGTCTTTGTTCTACAAGTGCTTTGATCTCGTCTTCCAAAACTCTATATTATTTTCCATCCTGCAACCTGTGTGAATGTTATTTCCAACAATCATCCAAACTCAATCTGGTACCTGCTACCAATTCTTCTTTACGAACAGTCTTCCAAACTCAAAAACATCCTTTCACATTAATGACAATATTTCCAACAAAACCATATCCGCCCAATACTCGAGAAATGAAAATAGAAGCATAATGCACTTGTCTTCCTCATTTATCTTATCATCAGTAGAAGCTAATTGACTTCAAATCAAATTAAAAGAATTTAAATGCTTTTCAATCAATTCAGCTTATTTCAATTCTAGAGAAAACATTTTTTTTTAAATATAATTTATTTACAAGAATTTTAGTTTGCTAGATTTCACCTATCCTTTTCCATATGAATATGCATTTTCTCTTCTGAAATATTTAATAGAATAGAGTTTGCAAGACAAAGCAGAAATTGTACCCGATGCTTTCTTATCCATCTTATCGCACTAATCTTGGTCTATTTTATCAAGTTTATTTTCCTTTTTTTCAACTAACCATTGATCTCTCTTTAAGAACATCCCCCATCTTTGGCTTCCATAAATCATAGTTAGTTCCATTAAATTTTTCAATATCCAATGGAGATGTAGATGTAGTCATGGCCTCCCCACAAAAATCTACAAAATAAAATTAAATAGAAGTCCTACTATAGCTACAAAAACCTTTCCCTTCCATCAATGGAAGCAAAGTTGTCTAGGCTTGGATACAAAATGTTAGGAATATAAGGTAAATCAACTACAAATGAAAATCTAAAAATAATTCCACAAATCTAAGATTAAGACTTAATGTTAATGAAAACCCATTCATCCAAATACTGGTTAACTGTAGAATGCCACTATGAGACTATGGAATTAAAATTACAACATAAAAAATTAATAATATCATAAAAATATCATATAACATAGTATATAATATGGAGAAACCCTTTTAGGAAAAAACACCACCAAGAAAGAGAGGTTAAAATTGTATTATCTTCAAAATGAGAGTACAATACAACAATCTTCCTTCACTTCTTTTATGTCTTCAATCGGAATACCTGTGTACCTATGAAATTGGGAAAATTCTTATGCTTCATTTTGGGAATCTAGTCAACATGATAAATATAGCCTCTTACAACTTCTTATAGCATCTTACAACTTCTTACAGCCTCTTACAACCTATGATAACTAATTAAAATTATCCCTCTATTTTGGTCCCCTAGTTTGTCATACAATCCCTTGAATATAGGATGTACTTACAAGATGTCATACACTATCAATAGCCATACTAACTTAGGTGCCTAGTTTAACTTTATTACCCATTTACATTCCCAAAATAAAATGTGTTCGAGCAACAAATAGTAAACATTACCAGTAGATAATTAATTATTGTTCCAATAAATACTTAATTACCATACTAATAAAAAAATTAGCACTTCATGGCTTATGAATGCATTTACAAATAGTACTAGAAATAACTAAATAATTAAATGACATAATGGCACCTTAATACTAGAAACATGTGAAAACCAATGGATATGTCAAAATTTAGCATTTTACACATTGATGATTGGGTTCATTAGAGTTTTCACCTTCTACTATATAGCGAATAATATGCGGAACGTTAAGCTCGTGGTATCTTGTCTTTATAAATGGATCCATCCATCTATAGTAAAATAACATGGTTTATAAGGAAAAGGAGGTATGTGTCAAATCAATTTTGAATTTGGTACATTTACTAAACCATCACCTTCTTCTAAACCATCATTCATAAAATCTTTGGTTGTAATACCATGTAGATGAATACTATTTTAGCTAAATGTCTAGTATTAGGGCAAGCACTCAATTGGTTAGATAATTAGGACTTATAATTTATTAATCTAAAATTTTGATTGGATATTAATTATATTTCTTTTGATAATGGATATCTAGTTTACCATCAATGAATATTAAGTCAAACTTTATTGAACAAGTGATGTTTAGAAGAAATATTTGATTGACTAGTGATTTTACAATAATGCATGAGACCAATAAAATACCTATCTTAACTGTTGATCTTAGATTAAATATTCTATATTAATGATTATTGAACAGATTTTTTTTCCAGGCATAATCTCTTAGATTATCTTATAAAATATGGTTTCTTGACAATTTCATCTATGAGTGTAAGTTGTTGACACATAATCTTGCAATTGACATTTTCTTAGCTTTTTAATTCATTATATTGATCTCTAGTTATAATTGATTTGAGAGATTTAATAAGCCACATTAAATCCTTTTAAACAACTTTAAATGGTGCTCTTATGTTTTAATTATGGTCTTACATGTTTTTTCTTTGGCCCTGTGCTAATTTTCATGTTGTGTACTCTTACTAAGCTTCATTCATTATAGTCATAGTAGCCTTTAAAGCCATGTCTAGAACCCTTACAATTTATTAATAATTTCTTATTGACTTGCCATCACCTATGATTAATAACTTAAGTGGAGATCTTCAATTTGTGCGGTAACTCGGAATTACACTATAGATTAATTTTACTAGCTTGAACAATGATATTCTTATTCCTCTTTATACTAATGGTATAAATTGTTGAGAAGAAAATACAGACTAGTGGTCTGAAATTTAATTATGTGAAGTAGTAATTATCATGATATGATGCAGAAAGAAAAAGATTAGAGTATGTGTAATGATAATATTTCAAATTAACACAAAATAAAATACACATATTGATTTAACATATATGCATTCATGAGATATAGTCAAATTTATATTCATGATAAATACATTATTTGAACGGACCTATGCCACTTGAATCCTACTACTTATAGGCTAGAACCCTACACACTTTTAAAGAGCTTATTTAATTATATAAGTAGGGGACCAATTACACATAAAGTCTCACTCCTTTTAATAATTACCCCTATTGATAATAAGGAGGTTGAACAAATCTTTCATCCAATAAAATGCAATTAACCTTACTATCTACTCAACCAAAAATAAAAAAAAATTATAGATCTAATCAAAGGCTTATCACAAAACATTGATGCCTATAATCACAAATACTAATTACATGGAAAATGAAAATATTCTCTCTTTGTCTTATTAAGATCAGAGATGGCATGCTTAAACGCCTATCTTCTGGATAATTTAGTATAGGGTGTCGGCGTTTTTTCTGGAAACGTCTGATTAAAAGCAAGAATGTTCAAAGTATTTTGGAAACGCGTGAGAAAAGAGAAGAAATCTTCAGAGTTTTTTGATCTAAACTTTCTAGTCAGATATGTTTTCTATTACATATACGCAGAGTGCGGCTTGACTTCTTAGTTTTCTGACCTAAATTTTCTAGTCTAAAGCCGCGGCCCGCGACGTCGGAAATATGATGTACAAAATTAAATGAACTGTTTCTAATTAAATAAATTTGTTTTCTGGTTTTGCAGTGCATTGCCAGAAAAGAAATTACACATGCGGCGCAACTTCTTAGTTTTGAGGCAACAGAGAGAATTTCATCGGCGGAAAATTCGACCAATTGCGATGAGTGAATATGTTTGAAAAAAAAAAAATCAACGGATTGCTTGACACGGCGTCTGACATTTTTGAACTGAAAAGTAAATATTGCATATCCATATGTTTTTTATTTTATATTTAGTTTTTAATTTATTTTGAGAGGATCGAAAATATTTATAGATTTGCCCATAGGTTTATGACAACGTATTAAATTGTATAAAAAAGACAGGTAGAATTTAATGATGATATCCATACTGCAATCACCAACAAGTCTATAAAAGCAATGTTATTGCTATAATGACTATAAATAAGGAGAAAATAGTAAGAATTCTGAAATTATGACATCACCAAAGCTGACATTATCTCCTGAAAAAAACCAATTAGAATTCCAAATACATTAAATTTATGCAGACCCAAAGGTTTTTAGTTTTATTAATTTGTTTAATAATAATTTTATGTTTTAATACACAATGACTTATAAACTGTAATTTTATGTTTGACTTGACTATTAAGATTTTATTAATTCAATTTTTTTATTTGAATGAGTGATGACTGTATACTTTATAAAAAGAATCATTAAAGCTAGTTACTTACAATTTAAAGTTAAATTATATATTTTTATTTAATCTTTTTATTACAATTAAAATTATTTAAAATAAATTTACAAACATTTTTAAAAGTGAAATTTGCAACTAATCAATATTTTTTAATAAATGAATGGAAATTTATAAAAGTGAAGTATTATTTTTTTATTATTTAATATTATTTTTATTATTGTATATTATATGATTCTCCCTTGCTTTCATAGTCTATTAGATTTTTCTTTTTATTACAATTGTATGGGTTGAACGTGAATCATTTTAACTTGATTGGTAAAGAATATCATATATTAAAGCTACTTTTGGTGAAAATCATGTTTGAGAGAGGGGGTAAATCAGTATTCTCTGAAACCACTTAAGCATTTAAACATTCATTCCACATAGCATATTCCAACTGAAAGGGGAAAAACCACAGTGAGGATTAGCCAACAATATATTATTATGCAACTGGTTACAAGTTTGATACAAAATGGTGGACTCATTGTCCATAAGAGAAATGCTCACTGCTAGTGGCTCATTGCTAAAGGACTCACTATCTTGAATAGAGAAAGATAGAAGAAAGGGTAGCTCACTACCAAGTACGAACTGTTAACAATGCATCTTGACATATGCTGAAGATACAATTCTACTGAAGCTTAGAATACTAACTTAGTACACTTCATTTTCACTACAATCTTATCTTGCCTTTCTTTACATCAGATTTCTCACATAAACACACACTTAGTTTTTCACACTCTTCCTTCTCACTCCACGCAGGAAATCTATCTTGTATATATACCGCAATCAATCAAAACATCAAATAGGATGGCATAATAAATGTACCGTGTGACCTCTTGACCTGTTGGATCGAAACTCAACCCTATATGCTTTGTAAAGAGAATCAAAGTGTGTAACACATTAAGACAGGTTGGCATAACCTATTTAATTACTCCCATAATTATGCTCCATACATAACTCAACTCCGCACAACATCAAAACCTTTGGGTTGGCACCACTGGTGAAGTAACAATAGAATGAACCAACTGTTTACTCACAACTCAACACACGGACCACAAAAATGCTTGCCACTTGGAGAGAACATATTTCTGACATCTATGAACTTACGCTCAAAAATGCATACGAAAATATTCATCTACGGTGGAATGTGGAGCATTCCAACATACCACTAATACTATCATTATACTGTCATTACAGAGTACATTACTCTATCAATTATATCTTCAACTGTGAAGGACTTCAAGCCTTGAAACTTTGGATTTAGACTCCTTCAATATTTACCAAAATTACCTTAGAACCGTATGACAAGTTTCTTCATAATAGAGGAATGTGGACCCAAAAATTGATTCATGAACACTAAAGACAGTACTCTGGGACTTAGATGAATTTGCAAAACACTTGGTGCTTTGGTCTTTTCTAGACCAACACTATTGCATCTCTATAATGGGTTGCCATCAATGACAACACCATACACTATCATGCTCTACAATATCCATCAATCTCGCTATTCCGCTCATGTTGCCAGCACAAACATTTCAATGACAAACTTCCATCAATCTCTCGACAATCTCCCCCTTTGTCATTAATGGAAACACTACTCAAACGTTTCAATCTTCTCCCCCTTTGACATGAAGGGCAAAGGGGCCCTTAATATAAAACTTTTTAGGTGACATGTATAGTTCTCCCCTATAAGATATATTTGTACATGAGCCATAATCCCCCTTATTGCTTCACTCATATACTCAACGTTTCTTCAACAATTTATATTTGAGAAACTTCTTTTCACAATGTTATCAAAAGATATACTCTGCATATGTACATTGTAATCAAGAAAGTCTTTTATATAGAACAAAAATTTACAACTTAGCTTGAGGAGGCCAAACTGCCTTGATTAGATTCCTTTAATTTTCCAAGGTGTGCCTCTAGATCCTTCTTCGCTATTTCCCAATCCTTAGCAAAGGCAAGTACTCTACACTAATTTTGAAGCTTCACATAGATTTCTTCACCTTCATCCAGAGAACTGGGTACCGGATCCTGTTGTAGTATTTTCTCTAGATCAGCCAAAATTCTAGTCAAAGAGGCAAGTCTTGCAATTACTATGTCTCGAGGATGATAGTACTACATTATTATCTTCTCTTTTTTTTCATGTAGCTAAAAGAACTGTCCATGCAGATTCTCAATTATTAACCTTGTTATTCCATCTACATCTCCCATCAGATCATAAACACCGGAGGTATGAGCAATCTAAGACTCTATTGAGTCCATGTGGTCCTTTATGCTCTTAATTGAAACTGGCCATGTTAAACAAAATTGAAATAGTGCTTTTGCCTCCCTAACACAATCCTGAATATCTTTTAAGTTGATCTACAACTTACCATGTGAAATAGAGTATTTGTTGGAAACATCTGCCAACCTTCTGTTATTTATCTTCTCATTTAGTTCCTTTTCTACTTTTCCTCTAATCGAGTAAAATGTGCCTTAAAGGAATGAATTAGTAATCTCAGCTGCTCCACACCAGATAAAGAGTTATCAACATTTGCACAGGGAAGGCTATCTTGTGGTACTTTTACTATTTCATCAATCATTTTAACACTCTTTTGATGGGTTTGTATAATCTCCTTTCTTGAAAAGGCATGAAATGCATCACCAAGTTGCAATTTATGCAAATAAGATATTTTGTCTACACCAACTTGTCCTTGTTGTATAGGTTTTTTAGCAATTGTGTTGACACCACCGGTTGAAATTGAAACTGCATATCCACTAGATTTTTCAATGAATCTTCAAAGGCACCAGAGAATTCTTCAACCATTTGAGAGATTCCTTCTTCCTGTTTTCTATATTTCTGTCTCCCCGTAGTCTTGAACAATCTTCTCTTCCTCTGCATTCTTCTTATCTTCTAGAGGGGGCAAGATTTCATTCTTCTATTCCCCAAATTTCTCTAGGTTCTCTTGCTTATCTTTTTCCTTTTGCTCTATAGTCCTTTGTACATCCAAAAAAGGCAGTTCTTGTTTTACTTGACCATTTTCCTTCTCCAGAGTAGTCTTAACATTATCATTTTTATCTCCAACAATATTTTCCTTAACATTTTCTTGTACATCATCTCCAACACTAGGCACATTAACTTCCAGAACTAATACATCATGTTGCATTTCATTTTATTTGATCAATTATAAAGCAAGATCTATATCTTTTTACATTGTTTCATTCCTTAATCTCTTTGTCTTTGTTGTCCCTACTCATCAAAGTGTTAACTCTCTATTTTTTAAAATTCAAGCTACTATAAATTTGAGCTAATTTGGCTCTATCTTCATCAGTGAGAGAAGAACCAACTTTCTCCAAGATAAGAGTCCTAATCTTTGCATCTTCCTCAACTACTTTTTGTCTTCTTGCACTCTGGACATCTTTTAAGTCATTCACAAGTTGACTCTCAATGTCATTTAGACTAGTATTAAATATAACCATATACTTTACAATAGCTTCATCAACGGTAGCTTTATCATCATTATTTAACTTGGGATACATTTTTGTTGTCTCTTTCAAGTAATCAGATTATGCAATATTATTAAATAATGTATCTAATTTTAGAGGGCTATGTTCCCTTACCGAAGGAGTTTTGTCCTTTTTCCCTCTGCCTTTACCCTTAGTATATTTTTCTTCTTCACCGGATTGCATTTCTCTCCCCTTGAAGATGACTCCTTTCTTTTCCTTTTCAACCTCCTCTTTTCTTTTAGTATCAATAATGTCAATTAATGCTAAACTTTGCACTTGTCTTTTCTCTGGAGGCTTGAGACTTTCTCTTCTTCTTCCAGACCAACTTAGGTCCTTCCACTTCCTCTTCTTCATCATCATCATGACTTATATACTTTTCTCTTGTGGCCTTTTATTTTACTCTTCTCCTCTTAGGAGGTTGTTGATGTAAAGAGGCAATGGATGTAACTTTCTTCTTTGAACTTGCTGAAGGTATAGCTCCAAAGGATTTTGGAATAGTAGGAGAGGAGGTAGAGGTCCTAGCTAACCTTCTTGTGCTGGGAGACCCTTCTGGTGGGGTAGATATGCCTTTGGATTTCTATACAGGGCTTTTTGGTCAAACCATCTCCTCTAGATCTTAGCCCTCATTTTCTCAACATTTTCCCTTATTTCCTTTTCCTTGTGCTTCAAGTGCATTTAATGGGATTTCTCTTCATAAGTTCCAAATCTATCTATAGAGGGATCTCTTGGTTTGCTCAACATTAAGTTTGGAACTCATATGATTATGTCTTCTACTACTTCATATCGCATTTCTAAAATCCATACTATTCTTGGTTTCACTGCTTCCATAAAGCATTAATCTTTTCTCACCATGAAGATAATGTCATTCTTGTACTCAACAACATTTTTTGGAATTCTTTCCCTTGCATACATGTTCTCTTGAAATGTTTTGAAGAAACCCCATAATGCAGTTTCTTGATTTTCTAAGTTACCCAATCATCTTAAGTGGCCTCTAATTTGCATTTCAATTGAAATATTTCCCAACCACACAATATTCTTTGTATTGGGAATTTCTCTAGGAAAGTAAAACAATAAGCATATAATTAGGGTACCGTATTGAAAGGGGTACCAAGAATATTCTTTGGTCTTCTGATAATTCTCGATCAATTTTTGTCTTAGGAACTCACATAGATCTATGTCTTTGTTATCTTTCACCATCTGATAGGTTGTGTATTGTGGTGGTAGATATAAAGTTCTCTCTATTTGTGAAGATCTTATATAAAATCATCATGGAAGCATACTTTACTGCAGGATCTTCAATATCATTCACTACTAGGGCACGCATGTCAAATTTTACATCGATGAGCTTCATTACCACACAATTCTTTACTAATTTCAATCTCAAAACTAGTCGGGTAGAGCATAACCCTGTCACAACCTTGATGGATTCCTTTTGGATCATGTGTGGCAAATCCAACCACATAAATTTATCATGGATGTGGCTTAATACATACTTAACCCAAGCATCCTCATAATAGAAAATACGGAAATCATTCCAAATATTTGTCTTCTTCTCTGTCAAACCCTTAAATTAATTTTTCAGCTAAAAATCATCGGTTAATTCATTTACCCATACTTATCCCAATTTTACATGATTTTACTCTTCTACTTTTGTGTGGATATTGATCCTCACATCCTCTATATGCATTACACCATATGGAATACTTGAAAAAGTGCCTTCTAGACCCATCTCCATGGATTTAAAAGGATGTCGTTTGAACTTTGGATGGGGTCTGTCCACAACCTCTACAACTTCTCGGGTAAACATTTTCAAAATACTTCTAAAAACTTAGGGCAAGATAGAAGTCTGTAAATACCTTTCGATCGCTTCTGGTTAGGGTTTCATGTACAAGAACTCTAAAAAGCTTCATCTCGCTCTTTCACTTCTCTTCTCTCTTTGAATGCTCATCTATAAATGATCTTTTGGTAAGTTACATAAATTATAAACCTTTTCGCATAATGTAAATTGCATTCAATGCTCAAATTGATAAAGTTGTCAAACCTTAACTGTAATGTGTCCAGTCACCTTCAACTAGTCCACAGACTCCCGCAACATGATATTTTCCACTGGTGTCTTCTCCAATAGGTCAAGTATATCAACCTACACCTTGTATCCACATCATGATGGCATCAACACCATATCTTTGGTAGGGGCTTAAATATTGTCTATTAAAACTCCCCCTAAGCCAAAGATTTCTACCTAGTTTCTAGAGGAAACATCTGCACCAGAGCTTGGCACAAACTCATCTTCTTTTCCTTCTTTCTTTTTCCAGATCTTGTTCATTTCTTTCTATATCTCTACTAGATCCACATTCTTCACTGGATCACTCTTCTTTACCAGATCAACCTTCCCATTCTTACTTTTGCAAAACTTAGCAATGTGTCCTAATTTATTGCATTTGTGACATCTAACATTTTGAACAAGCTTACTTCCATTCATTCTAGATCTGCATTGATTAGCCTTATGCCTAATTCTATTACATGTATAACAGTAACCATTGATCTATTGAAACATCATACCATTATTATAACCATTCATCATCTAATTTCTACATTCACTACCTATATGACCAAATCTTTTGCATGTAAAACACTGACAGAAAAATGATTGAATATTCTAATTGATTCTTCTTCTACATTCCATAGCCTTTGTCCAAATTTATTGTAAGAGTAACAGTAAATAAAGTACCTTTGTGTAGTTGTTTGTTTGGTAGGTGGCCTTTTGAAAAATTTCTTTTGGTTCTAGACTTGTCTGTTATTACTCTTCTTATCTTCAATCTTCCTTTGGTTATTGTTCTTCTTTTTAGTATTGTTTGAAGACTGATTTGCCTTTGAACTTTCACCCTTCTCAAATCCTAATCCTTCTTTATCCTTAGGAACCTTTTGATTTGGAATCATTTCATCAAGTAGGATGGAGCTCTTCTTGAATTTGTCTTCTTCATTCTTTGTTTTATCTAACTCTGTCTTTAAGACCACAATTTCTTGTTCAAGCCTTGAACATTCTTCAAATTTGTGTTTTAGTTTTGCATTTAGGCATTCTTCAATCATTTTTCCTTCCTCAATTTGCATATTTAGACTGGTGATTATTTCATTTGATTGTTTAAGTTGTTCATTTAATTCCTTGTATCTTTCTTTGAACTTCTTATTTTGCTCTCTCAACTTCTTGATGCATTTATCTACTTCCTTAATATTTTCCTCTAGATCTCTATTCTCGCATTAAGTTCTTTCTAGATCTTCAAGAGCTGATTTAAATTCTCCATTCATATCAACTATGCAATCTTCTTAAATAATTACAAAAGTAGGAATTTTTTCCAGAGGGATGGGATATCTCCTACTCACCATGTGTTCACTCTTCAAGATCTTCCTCAAGCAGTTAAGCTTCTTCCAAAGAACTAGGCTCTAATACCAATTGTTCTACACTTGGAATACTAAGAGGGGAGGTGAATTAGAATTCTGTGAAACCACTTAAGCATTTAAACATTCATTCCACATAGCATATTCAATTGGTAGTAAGAAATAAAAGCATGAAAGAAACCCTCAAAGAACATAATACATGAACACCAAGTTTTTACATGGAAAAACTAAAAAAGGGAAAAACCACGATGAGGATTAGCTCACAATATATTATAATGCAACTGGTTACAAATTTGAAAGAAAATGGTGGACTCACTGCTAGTGGCCCACTGCCAAATGACACATTGTCCTTAATAGAGAAAGATAGAAGAAAGGGTGGCTCACTACCAAGTAAGAACTATTGACAATACATCTGACCTATGCTAAAGATGTAGTTCCACTAAAGCTCAGAATACTGACTTAACACACTTCATTTTCACTACAATCTTATCTTGCCCTTCTCTGTATCATATTTTGGACATAAACACACACCTATTTTTTTGCACTCTTCCTTCTCAATCCACACAAGAAATCAATCTTGTATATATATACCGCAATCAAGAAAAACATCGAACATGTCAACATAATAAATGTACCATGTGACCTCTTGACTTGTCAGCTCAAAACTCAACCTTATACACTTTGTAGAGACAATCAAAGCATGTTACACATTAAGATTGGTCGGCATAACCTATAATTACTCCCATAATTCTGCTCCATACATAACTCAACTTCGTACAACCTCAAAACCTTTGGGTTGGCACCATTGGTGAAGTAACCGTAGAATGAACCAGCTGTTTACTCACAACTCAACATGCAGACCACAAAAGTGCTTTCCACTTGGAGAGAAAATATTTCTGACATCTATAAACTTACCCTTAAAAACGTATAGAAAAATATTCATCTGCAGTGCAATGTGGAGCATTCCAACATACCACCAATACTCTCAATATACTATCATTACAGAGTTTGATACTCTATCAATTATATCTTCAACTGCAAAGGACTTGAAGCCTTGAAATTTTTGATTAGACTCCTTCAATATGTACCCAAATTACTTCAAAACAACATGACAAGATTCTTCATAATGGAGAAATGTAGACCCAAAAACTAGTTCATTGAATAGTGAACACAATATTCTGGGACTTAAACAAATATGCAAAAAAAATTGTGCTTTGGTCTTCTCCAAACCAACACTACTACATCTCTATAATGGGTTGCCATCAATGACAACACCATACACTATCATGCTCTTCAATATCTATCAGTCTCTCCATTCAACTCATGTTACCAACACACAAACTTCAATGACAAACTTGCATCAATCTCTCAACATGATTGGCTATAATCAGAGTGATGATGCTTTTGAAATGGACTCTGCACTTTGTATTATTAATATGTATATATAAAAGTATCTCCATATGATGGTTTTAAAACTAGAGAAGATAGTTCTTGATATTTACTTTGTTGATCTGGAAGGAATAGAAAAACAAAAAAATGATTTCCAGATTATCAAACAAATTTGACAGTCTTAATTTTCTGGCAACTTCATTCTCATATAGATGTCCATCCACTAAATAATGCATATCCATATATTTTTATTTTATATTTAGTTTTGATTTTATTTTGAGAGGATATAAAATAGTATAGATTGACAAATGGTATAATTTTGTATAAAATGGGGTTTCTTTCTCCATGTTATTTGCTTGTGTATTCAGAAACGTTTCCATAGATTTATCTCCCATCTTATCAATGCATGCAAACATCTCAATATCTTTGCTTAGATAATGCATTAATTGTACATATATTTTGTCTTATCCCTATATATTTGTTATTTACCTCAATTTCAATTTTATTATGTCCCATGTTATTTATGTGAAAACTTGATTCTTAAAAATTTAAAATTCAAAATTTGGTTTACTCACCCATTCCTTCTTCCTATAGGTTGATTCAGGGATATGGAAACTTGTTCATTTAAAATTTTTATTGTTCTTTGTCTTTAATAGCTCCTAAATTGGTCCTACTATTGTCACATAATTTTGTATGAACTTGCAGTGATAACATGTATATCCTAGAAAAATTTTGTTTGTCACACTCTTAAGAGGAGGTAAGTTTAAACTTATAGAAACTTTGAATGGATCAACCATTATGCCCTCCTTAAGAAAGATGCGTCCCAACTGTGTACCAAATGGTGCTATGGTTATGCACTTCTTGAAATTCAAAGCTATCCTTAGACTTGTGTATCTTTCAACCATTAGCCTCAGTACTTGAACATGGTATATTAGCAACCTATAAATAGTGCAATCATCCAAATGAACTTCTAAGAAATCAAGTTTGAAATCTTTGAACACATTGGCCATGATCCTATTAAAAGTTGTAGGTGTATTTTTCAATCCAAATGACATTACAATATACATAAATGTTCCCCATTTAGTAGCAAAGGTTGTTTTTGACTAGTCCTCTTCTTGAATTTTGACTTGATGGTACCCCAAGAATTTATCAATACATGAGTATACTTCTCTACCCACAATAGATTCCAACACTTCTATAAACAAATTAGGAAAGTGGTCATATATACATGCACCTTATTCAATTCTCTGAAATCTACACAAAATCCTAGTTCAATTGTCTTTTTATGTTGGATGACTATTTGGTTGATTCAATCCACATCTTTAAATGGCTTGATAATATTGTTTACTGGCATTTTATCTAGTTCTTATTTCACCTTAACTTTCACATTTCAATTTTGATGGTAAGGCATTTTTTCTATGCTTTTACTCCCTTCTCTTAATTGTATCTTCATTACTCCTACTTCTTTTATTCCATTAACGTTAGAAAATGTTTTGGGAAAAGCTCTTTGTAGTACTCTAACACATCGACCAATTCATCATTTCTTCTTCTCCCTAGTACACATTTTTTTTCTATCTCAGGGGTTCCTTCATGTGGTATATTTTTTCCCTCATCTTGCTCAAGGTTGGTAAAATTATTGAGAATTTTTCTTGTTATGTTCAACCTAGTCTCTGTCTCCCTCTTTGATCTATACTGTCACAACCCATTTTTATTCACATATTTCAGAATATTTAAAAGATTAAATAATTGCTTAGGAAGAGAAAATTTGATATTTTCAATGATGTGCAATGTGTTGAAGGTTAATATTTTAAAATTTTTACTTGATATTACAATTGATTCCAATTAACGGACTAACCATTGTTATATTGGTTTGAGGTGGATGCAGGGTAGTGTATAATTTCCTCAAACTGACTAAGGGGGAGTATCATCCAAGAGAGGATGATAGATGGTGACTAGTTGGTAGTGGAACTAGAATGTCTAAGAATTGTGAACGTAGTCCATTATCTACATTAGTAGTTGAATGATGTTAAGTCATGTTTGTCTACATTCATGACTTAATGTCAAACCTGAGAATGTCTTGCATTCATATCAATATGTGTATTTTCCTTTTCCATGCACCTACTTGCAAAAGTTATTTTCTTTCAACAATGTTGAGTCTCATTTGTAGTTGGGGTCTTGTGTCGTAATCACACTTAATAAGAATCACCATAGGTAAATTGCAATAAGTTACTCTACTTTTGAAATATTTAATATTTGCTATTATTTAATGTTAGTTGATGTTATGCCGATTGGTTGTAGACATGTTTAGTTGTCATCACATTGATTATCGTGGAATCAAAATTTTCATCACATCACTATGTGAACACTTTCCCATTTCAGAGTACTTTTAATTTGTGATAAATAATAACTTGTTGTTTGTAAGAATTAATTATATTATTTATTGTGGGAAAACTACACCAATATCATATTTTGATTCCTATTATGTTAAATGTACTTCATTTTGTTCCTACAATATTATTATTATGAATAATATTCAATTCTGTGTCTATCTATTTTAATAAGTGTATTTCAATCTCTATCATTCAAAGAGAGAGTGGAGATAATGGGCCATTATAGCGTATATGTAGTAGAGTGGACTATTTTTTATGCTGGCACGAAAGCTAGTTGTTTAGTTAATCAAGAACCCAAGACTTAGTTAGCGCAGGTGGTGTGGAATTATTCTTAGGTGGAGATCATGTAGTAAAAGGAGGAACACGACCATGATTAGAACATATGGTTTAGTCTTGCGAAGGAGGGCTTTAAAAGAAAAGAAAAGAAAAGAAGGAAATTTGGATATGACGGGGAAGGAGGAAAAAGAGGGAGACTATTTTCCTCTATGGGAGGTGTCTATTTGGGGAAGGTGTTGTTCACCTTTCTCGATTATCAGTACCATGAGGAGGAAGGAATGTGGGCTTTTTTCCTTATGTTAACTCGCTGTGCATTTCTACGTGATCTTTTTATTGAAGTATGGTTCAACCAAATGAATGGATCAACAAATGAATGGAAAGAAGACTCGTTTCTATCCTTCAATTAGGTAACACAATATGTAGATTTAAGATATATAATTGTTTTATATCTTTTAAAAGAATTATTTCTATCGTTTTTTTTTTAAACATTTTAATCATTTTTTTCTTTTTGTTCTATTGTTTTTTTTATTGAATGACATTATTTCATAACACATAATATTCACTACAAATAATTTTTTTTATGATTTATTAAAATTAGACCATTAACTTAACTATCTAGTGTGGATATTTTTTAATAATTGTTTATCAAATATGTTATTTATTATTAACTTTTTAATTAGTACCAACAAAAAGTTTAGACTCATTTTATTCTGTAATACATTGCTCTTAGCATATATATTAAAATTAAATTTTCTTTTTTTATTGAAACGACATCTATGTGTAGTGCAATGTAGTATTTTGATATTTTTCTAACAATGTTAATTATTTTTCCTAATGTCTTTCATACTTACAAAATAAAATTTCCAAATGACTTCATTTGATCTACCAAAAAATAAAGCAAAATAGGTTTTTTGTCAGCATTTTGGTAAGTGCAGAGGAGACTCTATTGGGGGTTTGATTTAAGACTAGGGGTGTTCTATCCAAGGGGATTTGATCTAAGGGGGTTTGATCTAACCCCCTTCAATAAAACCCCCTTAGACGGAACACATCTATCCTTAAATCATTATTTTTCTAAAAAATATATGATTTGGGGAAAAAATTAGGATGTCCCACAAGTGAGACACACTGTTACATGGGATCATATGATTCTCATTCTCTTCATTTCACTTCTTCGCTAAGATAGATGGGTAGTGGAAGATGTGGCAAGTAACTACATGATGATGTGTAGCAAAGGGGCACCTCAAATATGAGAGTATAACTTGCAGGTATTGGCTTAAATTTCTTTATGTATTTCTTTATCTAAAATCAAATTTTAGCCATTGTTTTGATATTCTATCTTAACTAAGAGTCTATGCTAACCTTGTTACTGTGTTTGAACTGCAATCTTGTCTTTCCATGAAACTATATTATTTTCTTTGAGGCTATTTGTCAAACTGAACTCACAGCTTGTCTACTTGTCCTATTGGTGTAACGCATATGGCAGTCCAATCTTTATCTAGAATGTTGGTGTATCGCTCCTGACACCTCTGATATTCCATGTTTGTTGGGGTTAAATATAGTCATGAGCGATTTAGAAGAATATAGAATCTGTGAGAGTATATTTCTGAATATATTTACATAGCTATAGATATATTTTGTAATTGAGTTTTATTTTGGGTTGAATAGAACGAAGCTATCCCCTGCTCTATGTGGATGTAGCCATTTGGTGAACCAAGTTAAAAAACTTGGTTCTTATTTCTTGCATCTATTCCAGGTGTGTGTGTGTGTGTTTTTTTTTTTATTTAATAATTTTCCTTTAATCTTTATCTGTTTTCTTCACCCAACAATTGGTATCAAAGCTTAGTGATGGAGTTGGTCAAAAATCTATGTAGAATTTTTAGAAAATGGAGGAAGCAGATAAATGGAAGATAGAAAATTTTGCAGGATACAACTTCAGATTGTGGAAAGTATAGATGGAATCGTTGCTGATTAAGCAGGATCTCTCACTCACATTGGAAGGAAAACCAAAGGAAAATGTTCAATGTCTGACAAAGAGTAGGAGAAATTGGATAAGAAAGCAAAGGCCACTATTTTTCTTTCTCTATCAAGCAACGTTCTCTTCAATGTTTTTGCTGAGAAGACTTCAAAAGAGCTATGGGACAAACTTTCAGACATGTACAAGATGGAGTCGACATCAAACAAGGTTTTTATCATGAAGGAGTTATACAATTTAAAAATGAAAGAAGGTGGGATCTTGTCCAATCACCTAAATGAATTTAATACTTTGGTCATTCAATTCATTTCAATGGGTATAAACTTGGATGATGAAATTAAAATGATTTTATTATTATATTCTTTACTGAAAATTGGAAAGGGGTTGTCATGGTAGTTAGCACTTTGGTGGCTTCCAAAATTAAACTAAAATTTGACGATGTTGCAGCAACTCTTCTCAATGAATGCATGAGGAGAAAAAAATAAGAACCCTCTTCCAGTGATGCCCTGACTATAGTAAGTACTGGCAATAGAGGAGGGTTTCAAGATAGAGACCAAAATAGTAATAGAAGAAGGTCCAAATCTGCATCACGATCGAAGTCCAGGGGTAGAAATGGTGATTGTTAGTTTTGTAGAAAACATGATCACACAAAAAAGAATTGTTGGAATTACAAAAAGGTACAAGAAAAGGTGATCAATAATGAAGTAAACATTGCATATGATAAAGATGATGGTGTTTTAGTTTAATCAGTGAGTGACACTAGTGCAGACTTGTGGGTGCTTGATTTGAGTGTCTCTTTCCATGCTACTCCATGCCGGGGGCTTTCATAAACTACCAAGAAGGTAAGTTTGGTAGAGTTTTCCTTGGTGATAATAAAGAATGTGACATAATAGGTAGAGGTGATGTGATATTACAATTAAAAAATGGAAATAAATGGATTTTAAAAGATCTGAGACATGCTCCCACACTGAAAATAAATTTGATATATGTTAGCCAACTTTATGCTCAAGAGTGCAATGTCAAAATTTCTTTAGATACTTGGAAGGTAACCAAAGGTGTCTTGGTGCTTGTAAAATGAAATAAATTGGGTAATCTATATGTTTCAGAGTGCCATGGTGAAGTGGGAGCTACAATGGTGGTTGAGGACAACTGTTCAGAGCTTTGACATAAGAGGCTCGGACATATGAGTAAAAAGGGACATGAAGTCATACTTCAAAGAGATCAACTACCAATCCTAAAATCCGTTGATTTGGAATTATGTGAGCATTTCCTTTATGGCAAACAAAGATGGACCAGCTTCTTGAAGACTAGTCATAACAGCAAACCTACAGCTTTGGAGCTTGTGTACTTAGATGTTTTTGATCCAATAGAGGTAACCTCCTTTGAAGGAGCTAATTATTTTGTTACTTTTCTTTATGATTGTACTAGAAAAGTATGATGAGTAGAAAATCAAAAGTGTTTTCAAAGTTTAAAACTTTTAAGGCCATTGTTGAAAATTAGATTGGGCACAAGATCAAATGATTTAAAATAGATAATGGGGGGAGTTTTGCTCTTTGAAATTTGATGCCTTTTGTGCATATAATGACATACATGGGATTAAGGTAGTTCCTTTCACCACTTGGGAAAATGTTGCAACTGAGAGGTTGAATCGAATGATTCTTGAGAGAGCTCGGTGTATGTTCTCCAATACTAGATTGGGGAAAGAATTTTGGGCCAAGACTTGTAATGCAATAGTGTATTTGATCAATCAAGCTCCTTCGTCTTGATTGGATTTTGATATCCTAGAAGAGAGGTGGCTCAGGAAATACATTTCTTATAATCACCTACATGTGTTCGGTTGTGAAGCTTTTGTGCATATTCCTAAGGAGTAGCAAACAAAACTAGATCTGAAATCAATGAGGTGTATATTCATTGGTTATGGTAAGGAACAATTTTGTTTTTGTCTTTTTGATCCAACTACAAAAAAATTTACTCACAGTCGAGATGTGGTCTTTAATGAGAATGTTTTCCCAGCTATACAAAAATAGGGGACATCCTCAAAAGAATATTTACAAGTTGATATGTTTGAAAATGCAACAAATTTGAAAAAAACATAGGGGAGAATCAATGTTGCACAGCCAATTGAAAAGTCTACTCAGCCTTTCCTAGATCATTCATTGCCTTTGAATCTTCAAAAAGAGCAGTAATTTACTCTATTTCCTATGCAGCCTATTGGAGAAAGTACTCAGCCTGGTTTGGTTGGGACATTAGCTGTAAGAAGAGATATCACTTCAACACAGTCATTAAATCCTCCAATGTTGCTTGTTAGTAATGAATCATAGGCTCTGGAAAGGTATTTCGGTCATTTAAATTCTAAACAAACATTTAATACTCTAGCGCAGCCTTATGATATGCCATCGCAACTATTTAAAACTCTCACACTACCAGTGGATGTTGGATATCAAACATTGCCTGACAGAAATGAAAGGCACACTTTCTATGAAGCACAATGAGTACAAGGTCTTACACAACCTCATACACAGTCTTTAGTGCCTTCTATCCCTACCACACAAACATCAACACATCAAATGCAACCCTCAATACTTGGAATGCAGCCATTTGTTGAAACTCCTATACTACTAGAAGAATTTTCTAAGGAGGCTATGATGAATGTTCACAGTGTGCCAAGTCTGACACCTAGAAATTTGTGAATCTAAAATGTATGGATACATGGGAATTTTCCTGAACAGGGTACTTTGACATAAAAAGCACCTCAATTGAGGAGGTCTCCCAGGCAAAAAAAGCTTCTAGCAAAGTTTGATGATTATGAGGTATTTCTCTCTGACCAAGCAGAACCAACTAGTATTCAGGATGCTTACAAAGACACAAATAATACACAGTGGATGGAAGCTATTTAAGAAGAAATGACCTCTTTGCATGCCAATGATACATGACATTTTGTGAAGCTCTCGCCTAATCGAAAAGCATTAAAGAACAAGTGGGTGTATCAGTTGAAAGAAGAAGATGGAGGCACACATTACTACCAGGCTAGATTGGTAGTGAAAGGTTTTGATTACAAAAAGGGGATTGACTTCAACAAAATCTTCTCACCCATTGTCAAAATGACCTCTGTTTGCATAGTCTTGGGTTTGTCAGCTATATGGGATCTTGAGCTTGAACAACTTGATGTCAAGACACCATTTCTACATGGAGATGTTGAAGAAGATTTGTATATGGAGCAACTTGAAGGTTTTACAAAATAGGGCAAGAGCATTTATATTGCAAATTGAAGCGTAGTTTGTATGGGCTCAAGCAAGCCCCTAGGCAATGGTAGCAATTCATTCGCTACAAATCTGATCCATGTCTTTACTTCAAGCAGCTTGCAACTAGTGAGTTTGTCATACTTTTACTTTATGTTGATGACATGTGTTAGCATAATATATATTACATTGTTATTACGTAACTACATGGTTATGTTAGGTAGTTTCCTTAGTTTTGTAGTTATGCCAACTGTTGCATAGTATTTATATGCATCTTTTATCTGCTTTTTAATCATCGAATAAACAAATCTTTCTATGCCTCTCTTCAAATGGTATTAGAGCCACCTTGGCGAGAGAGGAAGCATTTGCTGAGATGTGCAGAAAGCAAGGAGGAGTCTTCAAACTGGCGGTGAATTTCTATTGACAGTGCCAGCCAAATAGCAAGGAAGAATTTGCAGTGATCGCCCAAGTTGAATGCCATAAAATGTTGGAAGGAAGAATTTGTAGTGATTATCCAAGGAAGCACCCACGTTGGAAAGAAACAACATTGGAAGGAAACAAGTTTGAAGGTCGTTTGGAGGGAGATTGAAGTCATTCACATTGCATTTGTGCTCTCTACTATAGAGGTCATTGCCTAGACTGTAGGTTCTCCATCCATGCCATTTGTAGGATCCTCCATAAGGCATTTGAAGTCTAAGTTGAGGTGTGTGGAGGGACACACACGTTTGGCACTATTTGTGAAGTGTAAACTGTGACAAGGCACTTGGAAATCAATCAAAAAGTGGATGTCCACCGCACTAGATGCCAGCAGTGTGGTCAATAACCATGCAAATGAGCCACCTTGAGGTGGTCATGTTTTTTCACAAAGCTCAGGGTTCTACTTAGCTCTTCTAGATGCCCTGCAAAACACCAGTAATCTTTAATTTGATGAATTGTTTAGGCAAGGATTGTTAGATTACTTTATGTTTGATGTACAATGTCAAGTAAGTAAGATTAGAGCAAAACTTGATGAGGGTTACGATGTTAATGATAAAGATGGGGTAGAACACACTCCCAAGTGTCTCCATCTCACAGCACAGGCCTATCGTGCTCATCTCTGTGCTACATTTTCTTCTTAAAAGTGAATGTATTGACAAATAAAATAATAATAAAGTTGTTGTCTGGAGTAGTTTTTTCTATTTGTGGTCAATAATGTCAGGCTCGAAATTGCTTTTTTTTTATGCTCAACTTTTGAAAGGGCCAAGTTATGCCACATGGAAGACAAAGATGCAAACAATTCTCATTTTTGAGGAGCTATGGGGAATTTTCAGTGGTCACATAACTAGATTGGAATACCCAGATGAAAGGCAAAATTTTGACGATGCCAAATAATTGATGTTGATAACACTCAGCATCACCCATGAAGTTCAACCTCACATTCAGGATGCGGAAACATCAAAGGCAGCATGAGATTCTCTCTTTACAATCTACCAAGCAAAGAACTAGACAAAGATCCTCCATCTACAGTCCAAGCTACATACACTCTGTATACAAGCTAGCAAGAAAGTTGAGGAATTCTTACGACAGGTATCTGAACTATGAGATGAGCATGTTACACTTGGAGAAAAGTTGGAGGATAAACTACTTGTCCAAATTATGGTAAGAGCTTTTCCATCTTACTTCAAAATATTTTTCACCACACTAAACATCACAAAGAAAGATGTGTCATTTGACGAATTGGTGAATCTATTGCAATAGGAAGAAGCCATTCAATCAGACCAATGTTAACTTGAGGACAAGGACCTAATTTCCAAACAATCAAAAGGATAGAAGTTTCACAAAAAGTAGCCACAGAAACAACAAGAACATCAACAGTCGAAGCCTCCAAAGGTAAACCGATGGTGTCATATATGCAACAAAAATAATCATGACACTATCAACTGTTACTACAATACCTTATCACAAGGCAATTCAAGTAATGAAGGCTTTTCTGGTTGCAGTGATACTCAGGCATCCAAATGTCATCATCATTGTAGAAAGCACAAAGGAAATGTAGTGGCCCAATAGGATGATGCATCAGAAGAAGATGAACCAGAAACAACCAACTATGGCACTCATCACAATCTAGTCCTTGTCTCCCAAACCTCGCAGCCCACAAGGTATATTTGGTTGATAGACTCAGGTGCCAGTAAGCATATGACAGGAAATCATGAGCTATTTGATGCACTGACAGAACAACCTACTAGAGATAGAGTTTGAATTGCTGACAATAAGGAGTATGTTGTAGAGGGAATAAGCAAAGTCACCATTCCTCTTGGAACACGCCATTGTACCCTCACCAAGGTATTGTATGTTCTTGGTTTGACAACAAACTTGCTATCTGTCAGTGAACTTCTAAACCACAAATTGAAAGTTGAGTTCTAGGTGAAGGATGAGGTCAAGACCTGTCTAATCTCAAGAGAAGGTATGATACTTTCTAGAGCTTTCATGAAGGATAGACTATTTGCATTAGATGTTGTCTCCTCCCCTATGGATGCTCTATCAACTTCAACAATAGATTCTACCAGACTCTGGCACTATCGCTATGGGCACCTTTCAATTAGCTCCTTGCATCATCTCAGCTCCAAACAAATAGTAAAAGGACTTCCCCCAATTTCAAATTCATTGCCTATATGTCCTGGATGCCTTGTAGGTAAACAACACTGAGATCCATTCGACGCTAGTAGCTTCCATGCTAAGAAAAGTTGGTCTCTTCATGGTTTAGGTTCTATGCTAGGTCATGGCTAAAAGTAATCAAGAGTAAATCTCTTATGCATAACCATGGGTTGTCATGTATTATAAGGAATAGTGCACACTTTTCCATGTAAAGGGAATTTTATACATTTGTGAATTATTGAGGAGACAACCTTCATGGCTTTTAGCCATGGATGTCCTAATTTTATGTAGAAGAGGTCAAATGAAGGGATGACATCAAATAATTGTTCTACAACATTATCAAATATCTTAACCAATAAGGATATATTCCCATAGGTGGGAATGAAAGATTTAGTATGTGTCTTAATCATTATGTTCGTAGGTTCATAAGAATCTTGCATCAAATTTCGTTGCCACATTAGTCATGCAATTAGGATCTATAATTGTTCCATGCACATGAGTCTCCATTACTTTGACTATGATGTAAAGAGGTCCTTCAATGTCTCTAATTGTTCTATCATGAGGTGTGAATGCTATTTCAGGCTTAGGGGTTTTTCTTTTCATATAACCTTGGTCTAGGAGGGTACCTAGCATTACTGTTGCGAATAGAAGCCATGTAGGCAAAACTATTTCACCCTTCAAGCACTTGTTTGAGGGAAATGGGTACTAAAAGACACACAATGTCCATAGAAAAGAAAGTGGTTAGAATAAAACAATGCAATAGAACAAGGAAATACAAGTGATTTGTAAGTTTGTTTAAAGAAAAGTTTATACAACCCTTAGTGTTGAAATACATAATGCACAATTAAGAACATGCAAATTTCCAAGCAAGAGTGTGAAATGATGCCGAGTTTCTAAATAATAGACGAATATATGTTTAAAAATACAATGTAAGATCTGCAATGAATGATATTAATGACAAATGCAATGAAACAAAACAAAACTATGCTTGTTTATGAACTAAAATGCTATTTTTTTTACTTTTTCCAATGTAAATGTTTTAAGGATGCAAATGTCAATGCAAAAATGTGCAATGTAACAATACTATAGTCCAAAATAAGATTTGAAAGAGTTTTCAAAGGAGTAGTAAAATCTGAAACAAGATTTTAACCACAAACCCTATCTTTTGAAAAGACTAGGTTATATGCGAAAATGCACAATTTCAAGAAAACCCTGACAAATAGAGTATGAAAATGTAATGTAAATGATTATGTAATGATGTAATGCTGCAATTTATATAATATTTTATGTAAATATCAGAGATTTAAATGATTTCGATGAAATGCAATTGTAATAGTGTAAACTATGTCTAAATGCAAGCCAATGATGCTTGATTTTTTCAAAATTTACAATTTTTTTTGTATATTTTCAAATGCTATATTATGACAATGAAATGTATGACTGCATATCTGATGTAAAACACTTAGTAAGGTGCAAATTCAATAGAAACATGGGTTCACCAAAATGTAAAGGATGAAAAGAGGGTTTATGGGATTTATGGATAGTTTAGTTAGGTCCTCCTTTCACTCAATACATTCAAAGACATTTAACTAAGTTGAATAAAAAATTATGTAAGAGGACTCAACTATCAGGTTGGTTGTCACTTGGAATGATAGGGAAATTTGGAATTTTTTGATTGATTTGTTGATTTTAGTCTGATTTATCTTAAAACCCTAATTATGCGAAATCGTAAATAAACAAACGAAACCTGATAAATCCTTCTACAAAAATAGACTAAATACACATTAGATACATACAAGATTTTTGGTTTTGGAATACAGAAAAGTAAGGGGTGAAAGAGCGGGTGCCCAATCCCAAGGTGCTACTTTTACTGAGGGCTTTGGGATCTTGTTTGATGCCGATTGCAACCAATTCAGAGATTCTCTGTGTTGTGAAACTAAGGGTCAAAGGTGTGAGTGCCCTTGCCCTTTTTGAGCTATTTTCTACCTTTTTCTTCAGATCCCTATTCTTTACACACTGCAAGTCCACTCTCTGAGATTTGATACTTGTCACCTATAATCACACGAGAGGGGTTGAGAGTTATAATGTTTAGGAGCTTTCCTTGATCAAGCCCTAGAATGGCATTCAAGCCTTATAACACCATTGTTAGATAGAGAGTGTGTGTCCTTATAGGACAGAGGCAAAAATAATGATAAAAATGATAGATGAAATCACAAATAGATATCACCTCAAAGGTGTAGCTCTCATGGAGATGAAGCAATTTCATGCCATGAGAAGATGAAGCCAAATCTATAATAACAAACACAATAAAAACACAAGTCTACTCTGCAATAGAATGAATGCCTTGAATGCTGTAAAATCATAAGTTCACAAAAATCTCAGAATCATCTTCTAATTTACAAATGAAGTCCCAAACATGATTATATATGCATTCCTGCTACAAATTTTCATAATTCAAAATCAAGATGTCAGCAATGGAAACCTTTAATGGTAACTTTACTGACATTGAAATTTGGGACGACACCAATATAGGGCAGGGCAGGGGTGCAGATCCCCAAGCCTAGGGGCCTGTTTTGGGTTAGGGTTAAGCTCAAATATGTCCCCTAAGTCCCATTTGTCATGGGTTTTGGGGCATTTTGTCTCAGGAGTTATTTCTAACATGCATGATGAAAATTAAAGGACTTGGGAGCTAAACCTTGGAGATAAAAGTCCTAGGGAGACATTTTATGACATAACAATATGCAAGGGTGAAACACTTGAAGGGAAATGATCTCAAGGATACAATTAAATCAAGAGATAGGGGTAATATTCATTTATGAGAAAATCATATATGCATATTGACATTATAGCTTACCTTATTAGAACTATAGATATTTGTGGTACCTGTGAAAGGTAAGTGACACCTTATATGGCCATATATGTCAAGTGACTATGTTTCGATTATTTGATCATTAAACTGAATCAGGGATAAGAGAATGATGAAAAGAGTGAAACCCATCTTTTTAGTTATAATGACTTGCATTATGAACATAGCTATGTGATTATTTTGGCAAGTTAGTATGATAAATGATAGGGTCTATACAAATAGAGTTTAACACCTTTTGCAATATTTGGAATATAAGAAGAATCTTATCATAGATAGATTGATGTTGCACTAGATAGAATTTGATTATATGAATTGTGAGATGATGGTCACTTTTTCCAATCCAACATGATGGAAACTTAATCACCCTATACTGGAATTAAAATGTAATGATTAGTTAGATGGTATAAAATGTTTGTGTATTAACTTCTTAGAAAATAGTTTAGGTAACTGAATTGACATTTTTTTCCTTAAAGAGAATACTAATGGGTAGGGTATGCCAGGAATAGATATTCAACAACTAATTTATGTGATATTATATACTAGTATTATGGTATTTATGGCCTATAATAGATACATAGACTTTTATGATATTATATACTTTCAGAATTTGTTGACAAACCAAGCTAATGTTGACAATGGCAAGATTATGAATCAATTCAGTGACAAAATTTGCTGTCTGATAACTGAGGAAGAGAACCAGGAAATGTTAAGGCCTATATCTAAGGAGTTTCATGCTGTTTTATTCTCTATGGGTCCCTTCAAAGCTCCGGGTCCTGATGGCTTCCCTCCTATTTTTTTCTAGGAATATTGGGATATTGTGGGGGCTGATCTTATTGCTGCGGTTCATGATTTCTTCAAAACTGGTAAACTTTTAAAACAACTCAATAATACCTTTATTGTCCTTGTTCCTAAAAAGCTGAACCCCACCAATCTTTATGAACTTAGACCTATTAGCCTATGCAATATTGTCTATAATCTTTGCACCAAAGTCCTTGTCATGAGAATTCAACCTTTTTTAGATAAAATTATTTCCCCTTCTCAAAAAGGTTTTGTCCCAGGTCGTCAAATTCTGGATGCTGTGATCTCCACTCATGAAACTATTCATTCCATGGATAAGAGTAGAATTCCTCGCATGGCTCTTAAGTTGGATATCTCTAAAGCCTACGATAGGGTCTCATGGACTTTTCTGTTTCAAGTTATTAGGAAATTTGGGTTTAATGAAAAAATATATCTCCTCATTTGGACGGCTATTTCTTCTACCAAATTTTTAGTCCTAGTTAATGGGGTCTCTAGGGGTTTTTTCTCTTCCTTGAGAGGACTCCGTTAGGGGGATCCTCTTTCCCCGTACTTGTTTATCATAATGACAGAGGCACTCGGAAGATACATTCAAGATAATGTCATTTCTAAGCATCTTGTGGGCATCAAACCTGCTTCCTCCCTTGCCCCTATGTCTGTGCAGCAATTTGTTGATGATACCAGTCTTTTCAGAATCTCTTCTGTGATTGAAGCTCGAAGATGGAAGAATATTTTGAACCTTTATGCCATTGCTTCTGGGCAAAGCATAAATTTCCAAAAGAGTAATGTGTATTTTTTAATACTCCTAATGATCTCTGACAAAAAATCATTAATATCCTAGAATGTGCTGAAGATGTTCTTCCTGCTATCTATCTAGGTCTTCCCTTTACGGTTAAAGAGGTGTCTCAAAGTTTTTGGAACAGTATATTGGAAAGAACTCAACGGAAATTGATTGGTTGGAAAGGGAAATTACTTAGTAGTGTTGGCAAATTACAGCTTCTTCAGGCCTCCCTGCAAGGTATACCCACTTATTTCTTGTCTCTTTTTAAAATTCCTGCTTCATTTGCTGACAAGCTGGAATAGATTCAAAGAAAATTTTTATGGATGGGAGTAGAAGATAAACAAAGAATGTCCTTGGTCAGCTAGGCAAAAGTGTGTCTTCCTAAATCCCATGGAGGCCTCAATATTAGATCCATACGCAACATGAATAAAGCCCTTCTCTCAAAAATCAATTGGAATCTGATTCATCAACATAAGAATTCAGGGGAAATCATGCAAGCAAAATATCTGCATGCCACTGACTGGTCCAACTTCCTCCAACAGGAAGGTTTACCTCAGGGATCTATTATATGGAATAAAATGCTAAAATCTAGAAGCCTTCTTATGCAAGGGATTAGATGGAAATTGGGTAATGGTATGTCTATTAAGTTCTGGACTGATATTTGGATAAAACATAAGGCTCTCATTACTCAGGGGGATTATGGTGAAATTACGGGCATTGCTACTTAGTTTTTTGGTGATAAAGTCAGTGATTACATGTTAAATAATAATGGCAACAGGAGCTGGAAAAATTAGTTGACTGCTGTACTCATCACCCTGATCTTGCCTCTAGAGTTCAGGGTGTTCAACAATTGTTTCAGGGAGTCAGAATCCCTCTCTTCCCTTGAGAGGATGAGCAGTTTTGGTGGCCGGATAAGAATGGATGTTTCTCTGTTAAGTCTACCTATTGTTTATTGGTTCCTGAGGTTCATAGAAAGGAGATATGGAGCAAAGTTTGGAACCACAAACTTGTACCGAAAATAAATATGTTTTGGTGGGCTTCTGTTCATAACAAAATTCTGACCTAAGACAACTTACAGAAGAGAGGCTTTACCTTGGTCAATAGATGTTGTCTGTGCTATGATAAGGAGGAAACTATTTCTCATCTATTCCTTCACTGTGATTTTGCTAGGGAAATTTGGAACTTAATCCTAAGTAATTTTGGTATTTAGTGGGTCTGCAATTCTGATATTACAGAAGTTATTAATAGCTAGTATCCTCCTTTTTCTCATCCCTAGCTTCTTGAGTTATGGAATCAAACTCTACCGTGTTTGAGCTGGACTTTGTGGAAAGAGCGCAATCATAGGATTTTTAGGGATACTCCTAGAGATGCTTCTCAGGTTTCTCACACTTTTATTAAGACTCTTATGGAAAGCGTCAATGCCCATATCTGAATTGCGGAGAAACCTCTAACTCATGAAGAGGAACAAATTGCGGCGAATTGGAAGATTCTCAATCATATTCCTATTCATAACAATTCCAAATTGTTATAGAGTCTTAATACTAGATGGAGTCCTCCGATTCCTAACTGGCTGAAACTTAACGTTGATGGGACTTCTAAGATGGATGGTACAGCTAGTGGGGGAGGGATCATAAGAGATGAAAAAGCATGGATGGTTGCTGTCTATGCTAGCGGTTTGGGCTGTCAAAGCAATAACTACACTGAAGCTACTACTCTTCTATGGGGGATTAAATTGGCTATATCCCTTGGTATCAGGAATTTGAATATCCAGGGGGACTCTAAAATGGTTCTTGATGTAGTTAACAATGTTTCGACTATTGGCATTAAGTTGAAAGATATTATTAGGGATATACAGATTCTCTTGTAGAAGATTCCCAATAGCGATATCTTCGATATTTACCATGAGGGTAATGGTGTTGCAGATGCCTGTGCCGAACTTGGACAAAGGTATTCAAATTGGCACTGTTGGCGCCAATTTGATCATATCCCTTTAAATCTTAAGGCTCTCATTCTAAAGGAAGTGACGGGTTAAGGATGAGTCAGATTTATTGGCAAGACAGCTCACTTTGTTAGTTCTTTGGGAGGGTACTGACGTGCCTCTTAAAGTACAAGTTTTTTTGTACCTTCTTACTTGTCATTTCTGCTCCTTGCTTTAATAAGGCTACCGGGCTACTTGATCATTATGGTATTTGCCATGTAATAATGATTAAGCATGGGATGAGAAAGCATCATCTTTGTAAGGTTTCCCATATTTATGATAATGCGTGATGTTTTATCACTAGCATCATTAGCCTTGATCAAGGGAATAATGTTACCGTAAATACGACTGGAGAGATTTGGGGTTTTTGTGAACTGCTCTGTATTTCTGAAATGGGTGGCGATAGAATCAAAACCGAACCCATCTCTTACTGTGAGTTCAAAGACAACCTGGTGGTCTGGCATTATTACAAAGAGGGTGGGATTAGTCCCTATTTGGAGCGGCTCAACGGGTATAATGAAAATTTATCTAAACAGTTTACTAGGTCTTGGCAGAACCGGCATGTTTCTGTGGGCAGAATTAGTTTTTAAATTTTTGAAAGTGTGATTGCTATGGCCACTGGTATGTCTACTCAGGGGATTAAACTGCAACAGAAAACTAAAATTGTGGACCTTTCCAGTCAGAACCTCTTTCTTGGAGATGGTGAAGAATTAGTCCCCTATCAGGGGGGATTTGACAGAGCCAAGCTGCCCGAGCCTTGGGATGGTGAGTGTTTTCTCCTCATGAAGTATTTCACCCTTGAGGGGCACTTCACCAGGTTCTGCAACTATCATCTTCCCCTTTTGAATCATTTTCATCACAATGCTCATATTAGCTTTCATTTTTATCTGCTTTCTTCCCTGGAGCACTCTGTCCTTAGGGTTAGAGCTAAACTGGATAAGAAACTTGCTAAGAAACCCATCCCCCTTCATGAGTGCCTTATCCTCTATCTTTATAACCACCATCTTGCCCTAGAGCCAGCAAAGGCCATTCGAACCAACAGTGGGGAATTATCTTCTCACCCTAATGATATTCCTAGTGTTGAAGAGCCATGCCCTTCCCCTGTTCCTACTAAGACTAAAGAAGTTTTTTTTTCTACTCCTGAGGAGATTCCCATTGATACTCTGGGTTCTACTGTCAGTTCGAAGGGCAAAAAGAGGAAGACACATGCTGGTGAAATGGGCACTAGGGGGGCTGTGGTAGGGACCCCAAAAAATCCTTGTAGGACCCCTGTGGGACAAAGTAGCAAGTCTCATTCTTCTGCTAAGGTTATTAAGGATGGTTTCTCCTTAGGAGTTAGGCGGTCGGGGTGAATTGCTGGCAAACCTGCTCCAAAAGCAAAACTTATTGATTATTCTGAGAGTGCTTCTGAGGAATCCTCCCAGGGGGATGAGGATAAAGATATGGATGTTCAGGAAATCTCTGAGGATACTAATGGTAAGGAGGAGACTCAAGAAATGGGGGCTACTAATGAGGATTCTACTGATTTTGCTGACAATGCTGGCAAAGTGGGAGAGATGTTTATGGAAGAAGCCGATGATGAAATGGACACTAATGCTGGCCTGGGAGCTGAAATTCCTATTTTGAGGGCTCGCATTGAGAAACTGGAACAAAATATTTCCACTGTGCTCAGGAATTCTATTTTCCTCAATGTTTTTGTGCTGTAAAACCTGGGGGTTACTGTTAATGCTAACAATGATGATCTTGCTAAGAAATTGGATGACATTATTAAATCTATGGTTAAGTAAGGAGAGAATCTGCCTCCTTAGTCTTTGCTTTTATATAGATGATACTCTGCTACTCTGTATTTACTATCTTAGTTTATAGCGGTGAGTTTTGATGTTTATGCTAGGAAAACAGTATTTGATGTTTTTGGTTTAACGCACATTTTGTGCTTGTTGCCTTTGTGGCCTCTCTTCTTTTTGTAAGGTTTCGGCCCCTTGTTTAGCTACCTTATATTATTAAAAACAAGATATGCCATGAATAGACATAGTTATTTGTTTAAGTCCAACTTTGAGGCCGGATAGACCAGGAATTTGGTGATGATATGTTTTAGATCTTGCATGTCAATTTTGAATTCTATTTTGTTTTTTCATTAGTATTACACAGTCTTGTAAGTGAATCAAGCAAGAGAAAGTAGTGTTGTGAATGAATGACATGCACTTATGCAACTAATAAATGAACACTTTGGCCAAAGTGATGTTATAATTGTATACATCATCAGTTCACTATACCACGATGTTCATGTTAGGTGGATATCATGTTAGCTAGACAAGATCTAGAGGGTCGTGATAGGATGCAAATGGTAGGTGTTCACATCTTGTATTTGCACTAGGTTCTCATATTGGTTCTACTATAGACATTTCCATCTACCACCCTTAACGAAGGGTAGGGCCACTTTGAGTAGGAAGGTGTGTGGGTGACCACTAGTCTATGGTTGAAGGTAAAGCTCTTGGATGATTCTCTCCCTCAAACAACTTGACAACCAAAATACTTGCACTCAGAGGAGAAAACTATGACTAAAGGTAAAATTTATTGTATTGAATATTTAACTTTGTGTAATTGATGTATATTGGTGGATTGGAAGGACAATATTCCTAAATCTAGTTTTTAAACTTATTAATGTTTCATTTATAGATTTGTATCATGATGATGATCTATGTTAGTATCTTTATATTATGAAATGTAAATATTTTATTCTCCAAAAAAGTAAAAGTTATACTATTTTGGGATAATGTTTTACTACTTTTCATGATTATATAGTATTGGTTGGAAAGGTCGTTACATGTGGTATCAGAGCATGGTCCAAACACTAGGGCCTATGAGCATGCTATGTCTAACAGATTTTTTTTTTAAAACAAGTGAACCTAGGCAAAGCAAAGTACTCTTCTTTCTCAAGAGTGTGAGGAAGTCTAATGAATCACGAGGAAGAGGAGTTATGACATCTTATTTATGAGACCTTAGAGCTGGCCATGGTCAAGATTAGATTGTTTTCCTTTGAGCATAAGATTCCTAGATGCTTAGATAATATTCAACTACGTGTAGAAACATCTAAGTGTTGAAGATGCTAGAAGGATGAGTGCAAGATCATGATGGGCCAAATAGTGGTAATGGAAAAAAATCTTGCTAGATGAAGAAGTGCACACATTTAGACTAATGTTTAGGTTTGGATGGAAAGTGTGTTAATATTTCTAGCTCAAATATGGATTCCCTCTAAAAATTCCTTGGGATTACCTCATATTTAGGCAAGTGTGAATCCCAAAACTTGCCAAAGAAACTTGCAAAACCACCCATTTAATGTTATCCTGAAATTTTCCATAATTTCATCCTTGAAGCTGACAAACTTTTTTGTAACCAATTTTAATAAAATGATAAGGGTTTATAGAAAAAGCTATTAAGATTCTAAAAACATAATATATGCCTCAAAATAATTTAATAGGTAATTATTATTAATTTTCTACATACGCTATGTCTGATTTCCTGATAAATATACATATTGGAAAACATTCATAACTTTCAATATATTAATCCTTTTTTAAATACAAAAGGTGTCACATTCTAGGATTTATTGGGTATACATTAAAATTTAAAAATTTTGAGTTTCATATATTTTTGACCAAGTTAGGTTGGCTGGAAAATTAATTTTTAATATTTTGAAAAAGTCACAGTAAAAAATTCATAAATAATTATTTATTTACTAAATTAAAAAAATATGTGTCACATCCCCTCATGTGTCCTTTATTTAAATCCAAATCTTGGAGGAAAAATATTATATTTTTATCATACTTAGGTTGCCTAGAATGACACCTACTTATTATGTTTTTCTGAAAATTTTAGTAGTGGTTCATTGAAATATCCAATTTTCACCAAACTAGTTTTAATTTTTTTTTAATAGTATTCCATAAACTACATTAAATTTATTACAACATTTATTACAACCTTATTTCCAAATTGTGTAGATAACTCATTGAATTTTTCACATGAAGTTACTTAAGTCTATTTTTCACATTTACATTGCCACTTAGGGTAGTGTTTGGCCCATCATGATCTTGCACTCACTGAGAAATATATCAAGATATGTAGACAAGATGGATTCTTACCTAAGTCCTAGATAGTTTGGAATGAACCAAGTGGAATAGAAGCATCATTATTAGAAGATAGAGAGAGTTGGAACTTTAAAAATTTTACTATGCTAATTAACTAGTTGGATGCTCTTAAGTGTCATATCATATTCTAGCATAGGAAGTTGTTCTGAGAAATAGTACCTCCTTTGGCCTTAATTATTGATAAATTTATTGATTCCTAAAGTCATGCTAGTGTTGTAATTTTACCCCACAAGGTGTTGTGAGAACTTTTGTATGAAAAGTCACATATTATCTTGAGAATAAGGCCATAGTGAAAATGTCTTTCTTAAATACCATATTTCATAATTGGATTCTAAAATAACCTATTTGGAAGCACACTAGAAGCATTGTATAAAATAAAGTAATGTTTTTTTGGCATAAAATGCCTAGAAAAGTTGAACATGTCCTCCAAATGTATTATTTCCTAGGTTCATGAGAAAACCATAGAGTGTTAAACTATAAAATGTTGCCAAGGGAGTATTAGTAAATCTTTCTTTTGCTAAATATTCAAATTGAGATGGACAAAAGAGATGTGCATATGAAGAAATGGATAAGAGTTCCTTGATAACTTGTGAAGCCTTCTGGAAAACATGTTAATGCGTTGTAGAGGACATAAGTATAAATTGTCCTCTTAGGCAATTTTCCAATTGTAAAATAGAAAAGATGACCTAATTGATTAATAAATTAACTAGATCAATCTTCACAATCAAACATTAGAACACAAGACACCAAAAACTCTACTTGGTTATTTTCCCTAGAGAAGAGCAAAGTTGTGTTGGTTTGGCTCTGTTCCTTTGTTGCAAAAATAAAAGATTTATAACAAATGGGTTGATTAAACTATGTGAAGACAAAATGTACAAACAATTATTACTGTTCATAGAGAATAAGTGCAGAACATAAATGAGTAGATCAGATGGAACCTGGAACTGAAAGAAGGAGCTAACTGGATAGGACACTAGTGTTGAGCGCTAGAGTCCTTAGGGTTCTGTATGGACACAAATTTTGTTCAAAAATGTTTGTATATGTTCCTTCTATTTTTTTTATCACTCCTCGATGCTAGAAACCTCCCATTGCAATATACACACATGCAAAAGGGAAAAAATGGTTGTGTTATATAGTGGATTCCCTTAGTCAAACCCCATGTTGGTGTTCCCACCTCTACAATCACAATGATGATGATGATAAGTAGTCTGTGTTCGTGATGAATAGAGGCAAAACAAATGATAAAGACTGTAGTAAACCAATATCAAGAAATGGTCTTACCACAAGCATGAAACCCTTGTTGGATTGATGTCATAACACAAATTACCTACAAGGAGTTGATGGAGAAGGAAGAAGCTTCCTCAAATACCTACAGGGGTTAGCAAAAACAACAAATAATCCTCACAAGTAGAGAGATTCAACAAATCTAGACTGCATAAAAAAATTCACATCTTAGAACTTGTAGAGAGCTTTGTTGATAGATCAATAATGTATCTCTCAAAATGAGGTAGAGAGATTTGTATATATATGAATCTCAAATACTTTTTGAGGGCCCATTTGTGTGAGGATGACAAGGTTCATCACTCAAGGAAATAAGGTTGACATTCAAGTTCAAATTATTTTGGTGCCAATGGATAGGACGGTAGTGCGGGGTGCTACTATCTTGGTGAAATTTGTCCTTGAAATGCCCTTTAACAAGGGACTTAACTAAGTTTCTTAGCACAATGATGAAACAAGAATGTTACAAGAAGAGATAAACACATGTGCTAAACTGAGTGCCAAACCTCGCGTGAAATTGTAAGTGGAAACAATTTACGACACTACATTTAGCTTCCACTTTAGTGGGAGTATGAACTTACGTTCATAGGCACACTAAAATATGGAGAAGCCAAAGCTTTTCACCAAAATTTTGAAGGCATATAATGTCACTAAGTCGAGAGATGCAATAGCCCCCAAGCTTAGGATTCTTTGAGTCTACAATGCTTAAATAAAGAGGTTATGCATACACAAGCCATATGGCATAAACCACACATGCATATACACATATATCTAAAAACTGTCAAACACAAGATGAGACCAAATATTATATGCTGGAAAACTATGGTTAGCAAAGTAATATGGTAAAATTTGAACATATGTAAAGCATACATGGATAATACATGAAGCATACATGGATCATACATGAAGCGTACATGGAACATACATAAACCATACAAGGTAGGACTCTTAGGCTAACAAGATGCATAGATTTTCTTGGAGTCAAACCAAAAACATGCATCATGAGCTACAGGTTAGTAAACTCTATTGTTTACTAGGTTGTCATGAATGCGTAGCAAATGAAAACATCACAAGCTAGTAATATCCACATATTTACTAGGTAAGTTCCATGCCAACAAGTAACAAATGAAAACATCATAGGCCAGTAAGATCCACAAATTTTAGGTGAGTTTCATGTCAACAATATCATAAATTATAGGCCAAGCAAAATACATTGTTTGTTGGGTAACTTTGGTAAAGTGCTATAAAGATAAAAAAAAAAGTGTTGCAATAGCAAGACCAACCATGTGGTATGTGAACAAAGTGTGGAACATAGCATAATGTATGTTCCAACTTTAAAGTAATTGCTAACCCCATTAGGGAGCAACTGCCTTTAAGGTAACAAGAGTGATACATGCAAAATGGGCACGAGAGCTTACCAGAATCATATACTAAGATGATATATCTCCAAAAGCTACATCGTGATAGAGGGTTTCCCCCATGATAGGCAAACTGAGGCAATGTTACATGCATTATACACCATGTTATGACACCAAGAATTGCAACAAGGTGCCACATAAAACAAGCAACATCATACTTGATAGCACAAAATATGATATCAAGAAGACTTAGAAACTTGGAGGAAAAAATGGTGGAAGATGTAGATGATTCTTTGAGTAGAGGATGAAGCCCCCACACTGCAAAAGCATAATGTCAAGCCATACACCTACATAAGAGGCAATCTTAGTCCACATAAAAATTATAAAGAGATTAGGTTGGATATGGTTTTCCCAAACAAGTAAGTTGGAGAACCATATGATCTAATGCATCACTAACACTATCTAAAACAAACATACAAGCAAACAAAGAAAAAATTTGAGTCAACAAGGTAAAAGAGACCATAGCATGAAAGGTTGTCTCAATGCCATGCGTTGTCTCCAAAATATAATGAAAAGAAAACCAAAAATAGAGGAATTATAAAAAGGGAGATAGAAGAATGTAATGATTCGATTGATTTCTTAAAGGATAGAAGAAATATAGATAGATAGGGGAGTAATCAATATGAGAGGGGAAGAGTACATGACAAGTTAGCACTAGCGTGATCCATCGCTAGGGGACATGTAAATCAAAATACCCTCATGGATAATGGGATAACAAGTCACGTTAATCTAGGTGACCATGAGTGAAACAAGTTGGGTCATATGAAGTACTAGGTGGCTCATAGACTACATGAATTCTCAAGCTAGGAAGTTGCATTATGCTAGGTGATTGTGTGCCACTAACACCTTAGGGAGCACATCAAAATCCAAAGCCTTAGAGAGCTTTATCCAACAATAATGCCTTAGGGAGCACATCAAAATTACAAGCCTCAGGGAGCATATCAAACACCAACATCATAGTTGGTGAACACTTTAGGGAGCACAAAATTACACAATGCCACAAGGTCAAATGAATAGTAACATTTTAGGGAGTGGATTGACAAGCTACACCTCAGAGGGTGAGTTGATATGCTACGAGTGAATTGGGCTTATTTTGGCCCCCTTCTAGCCGTTGGAGTGTCTTTTTCTACTATGAAGTATAACATTCAATCATGGTATTGTATTTTTGAAAGCATTGTAAATCACTCTCTAAGAACTACATAGTGGTATATTTTGGTCACAATATTTTTCTATTAGTATTAGAATTTTGTGTCTGAAGCTAGGTATTACTCCTAAATGATTAATTGGTCATAACTTGAGCTTAGAGAATAAGATATTAGATATTAAACAGGTGATGGAGAGCATTTCCAACCTAATACATAGTGAATTAAGTGGGATTTCACTTGGATGAGAATAGAGAGGATTGTACTTGTTTGAGAAGTTATAGGAGCCTGAGATTTGGGGTGTGATTATGTGAGTGGCTCATATGAATAAATTGATCGGTGACAACTTGTTGGAGTGTGTTTCTATATGAATAATATGATGGCACATTAGGTTAATTGATTTGGTACTTCCTAATATAGGTTTGCAGGTTTTTTTAGAGTGTTAACTTTGATGGTGATATGTACATAGGTTGTCTTCTAGTTTGAGGATGAGGTTGATACACATGTCATACTAGGAGTCTTGGTTTAGTGGTACATGAGTATAGGTATAATGATGGTTATGATTATGGTGTCATGGATATTCATCTTGTTTTGAGCAGTATAGCATGACATGATCATGTATTTATTTGATAGGTTTAGGTTGTGACTAGATTGATTCATGATTATAGGTGGTTTTGTGGTTCAATTTTAGGAGGTTGTTCTTATCTCCTATATGCTTGTTTTTTTCCTTAACTATGGTTACTCATTTGTGGATTTTTTTTTCAAATCAGATTTAATTTTGATCATGTGTTTGAGTCTTGAGATCTAAAGTTTATCTTCTTTGTTATCTTAGTTTACAAGTTACTAACCTGATGATGAGTTTACATGTTTCATTGGTTTGAGATCTACAAGTTATTTAGTCTTGTGGGTTTGGTACCACCCATTGGTTGTAGTGGGATGAGTCACATGTGGACTTTCTATATCTATAGGTATTTTCAAGGTTCATGCAAACTTTATTATTTGGCCTTGTCTATGGTCATTTGTGCATTTGTATGTTGCAATTGGATGAGAGGATGGATGCAGAGTTCTTGGATAGTTAGTAATTGGGATTTGTAACATGTTTTCTATCATGATTTCATGGATATATTGGTTACATAGTTTAGTGTGAACTTTTGATAGTGATGGTTTGGTTGTTTATCTTCTTGGCTTGGAGATTATGATTTTACTTTACTCTTTGGGAGCTCATGATTTTGTAGTTGAGATCTTTGATTGTGTTGGGGCTATAGATCATTTTGGTTTAGGAGATGATTATCATGAAGCCATGGATAGATTAGTATCATGACTCATTGGGAGATTTGGAAGTGATGTATATTCATCACGCAATGATGGATGATATTTTATGTTGGTTGTGAGTGTCGTGGAGAAGCTCTTGGATCATGATTCTTGTATGTAGTGAGAGTGGTTTGACATCTTGAGTTCTTTTTTTACATGGTTATCTTCATGTTATTGGATATGTTGACATCTTGGTTCACCATGGAGGATTGTTGGAGTCATTGGTTGAGATGTTAGTTTATGACTTGTTGGTTTTGACAAGGGATCATCTGTTGAAAGAATGTTAAGTATTGTGTCTTGGTTTATTCTTGATTCTAGATTAGAGCATTGGTATGATACAAGTTTTCTTGAGAGAAGGATATGTTCATTGGAGCATATGACCTCCTAGGAGGAGATGTTAGATCATAATGTGTTCCTAGATTTTGTAGACACATGGTGGGAGATTTGACAATGATTTTGTTATTTATCTTGGTATTGAGTACATTGATTTGTTACTTAGGAGCTTTATGATAGTGTGGTTTTGTATCTGGAGCTTAACATTGATTGATTAGTTGTAGGTGCTCATGGATACTTAGAGACTTAGGTGAGGTTGGAGTTCTCTTGGGTTTAGAGATATTTGTTGAGATGGTTAGTCTTTAGAGGTTTCAACAAGAAGTCTAAGGAGTTTTCACCTAGATATGGATGTGAGCTAATGATAGACCTAAGAAGAGATTGTTCATCGAGAGATCCATTGTGGCTTAGTGTATTCTAGAGGAACATTTTCATTCTCCACTCATGGTCTACTTAGTGGAGAATCATCTGAGAGGTATTGACCATCCTATTTTTAGATGCATTATGTTTTATACTTGTCTTCTCATGTATATGGATCTTGAGCTATGTTAGTTTTAGAGGGTTTATTTGAGGAGTGTTTGGCATGGTTATTTCCTTGTGCATATGAGTTGATTTATGATGTCATTTCTAAGGATTTTAAGAGATAATACTATAGGAATACTAAGGATCACTGAGAGGGGGGGTGAATCAATGATCTAATAAAATTTGTTCATTCACCAATCTTGTAGAAAAAATTTCTAACATCATCATGACAAAGACATCAACAAATGATAGAGTCGCAAATAAAGCCATAACACAAAATGTAAAGTGGAAAACCCTATCCATGGAAAAACCACTATTCAATCCTCAACAAAACTTTATTGGGTCTCATTGACCAAACTCTGACTGAGTACATACAAGCCTCACTAGATATCTCACAAGCCTCACTAGCAATATCACAAGCCTCACTGGCAATGCCTCACTAGCTATAAACCTCACTGGTTACAATGCCTCACTGGCCATGAACTCCAATATCAAAAACAAGAAAAATAACCATAGAGTACTACTCTGTTTACAATAAAAATCAAAGGTTATAGATGTGTTCTATAACTCTTATACAAAGACCTTATCTCTCATGATTTGGACACAAAAGGACAACTCTTCAGGATCTTCAAGTACTCTATACAAACAAACACTACTTTGTCATCATAAGACAATGACAACATAGATTACATGATAATACCTGAGTTCAAGGTACATTCACATCCATATTCTCAGCATACATGATTCTTCACAAGAGTACTTGGCATCATAAAACATTACAAGACATTCTGAATTAAAAAGACACTCATACTTAGATCATAATACAATAATTTTTTTACATTATCCTTCTTGCTGATGGGTAAAAGAAAGAAGTTGGGTCCACATATAGGGGAAGTGTCGTGCAAAAAAAAAATCCTGACAGGAACAAGCACCTGAGCCTAGAACGGGTACCCATTTTAAAACGAGTACTCATTTTGTTTTATAGAATAGGTACCCACTTTGTTTTTTATTATTTTTAGAAATGGGTACCCATTTTGTTTTTTATTGTTTTTTAGAATGGGTACCCATTTTGTTTTCTATTATTTTTTAGAACGGGTACCCGTTTCTAAAATTTTTAATTTCACACCCATGCTTTTGGTTTGGTTTTTGGCTCGGCAAAGGCATGGGTAGCTGACCTTGAGCCTTGGACTTGCAAGTATTTGTCTAAGTATAGAACAAGAGGAAAGACTGACTTTACCTATATGGCTGACGACATTTTTTTCTAATTTTTTTTACAAAATTAAAACTCATTACAGATGACTGTGTCTAGGTTTCAAATATGTAATTTTTTTTATTGGACTTGATTTTCTATTTATTATTTAATTTATAAGCAAACTGGTCCAAAAACTTGAAATGACAGGTGTTTGTATTTTTTTAATAACTTTTAACTTTTAAAATTATTTGAAAAAAATATTATATCTCATCATACACATCATTCTTTACACAATGAAAAAAAAATCATTTTATGATTAGTTTTTCTCAAATTATGTTGGCCGTACACGAGGGTATTCAAAAACAGTAATTAGGGCCAGTAAAAAATTAATAAAAAAAATATTTGGAAAAAAATTATAAAAACATATCCTCATCAAACTTTACTGTACTACACATCTTTCCCCAAAAGGATTTAGAAAAATACTTTTATTTAGGTCAAATTATGTTGGTCGTACACCTGCATGGTATGGTAAAAAAAAGTGACTTTTAAATAGTGGTTTTTAGAAATGCCTATTGAAAATCAATTTATATCATCTGGGTATTAAAATAAATTACATATTTGGAAACTAGACTCCGAGTAGTGCATTTCATATTACTAAAGTTTTCCAAGATTCAATCTTTAAGTGCCTCAAATGTTTAGGTCAAATGTGACAAATTCTAAAAATCAAGGAAAACACTTCCACTTTTTGGCCAAAAAGTGGACCCAACTTCTTGCATTGACCCTCACATTTAGTCATATGTTCTTATGTCACAAAGTCACTTCACTCAAGAACTACATAAAGATAATCACAAAACAATCCATACCATTACTATGTCACAACCATCTCTGCCATTATCCTCTGTTCAACATAACTCAAACCTCTGCAATCATTGCAGTTCACTCTATTTGCATTGTCTCTTGCACATAGATTCATTCTACTTTGATACCTTTCTTTTACAAAACATTTCTTCTTGCCTCTTTCATATTTCTCTTATCACAAGCATATACACACTATTTCATATGTATCATTGAAGTTTATCACTCTGATAGAAAATCACCCACCATAAACTCTTTACTCAGTGCATATTATCCCTTTTTCATGAAAGAAAAACTTATGTTCTGCAATCCCTTTTTCATCTCATTTCTCTGGTAGAGAACTATATACGAAAACCCTTACAAACATGGTATATCTACATTCAACTTCACTCATACCACTCAAAAAAAATTGTCAAGCTCAGTCAGCTTAGAGTTTTGTCCATCAAAAACAGAAGAAGAAGACAATTACTATAACTATGCAAATCAGTTTACAAACCATAAGGCCCAATGGCCTTAAAAATTTTATCATGCAAAAGAACCATTAGGCTTTTAAATAAAATTAAATGCTAGCCTTTGATTTTAATGTTCATGCCTTGTAAACTTTTAAACACACTCATAGATGAATGTTTTGGCACCCAATGAAGAGTTTCACCTGTTGTCACCAGTTGTCCTACAAATTTAGTCCACTTAAGTTATGACTTAAATAGATGTCGACCTGTGACCTCAAGTCATCCTTAAAACATAAAAAATAATTGCCCATCTTTTAAAAGGACTTTATAAGTTGCAAAGGTGTTTTAGGTCACATTTAGGGTTTTAACTTAGTCACTTTGAAAACATTAATGTTGCCAAAGTAGCTAATATAGTTCATTAACCTTAATGTGCCGAGTCAAACATTATATCATCTTTGCCTATTACTTCTATTGTAGAGTGCTATGAAAGATAGAATAAAATCCCCTTTGAATTTGTCACAACAAAAACTTTGCATTGATAGGCATTAGGGTTTTAAATCTATGGCTTCCAGTGTAGACCTCCTGATGACAAACTATAATGCTGAGTCATAAGAGAAGAACATTAGGACATGTAGAATCATGAAAACAATCATGATATAAAGCATTATATACAATCACTAACAAGAATAACACTACATGCTACATTGTCACTTGTCATCAATCCATTGCATAATTGGATGAACATCTGATAAACTCCTTGTTAAGAACTTTCACACCATACATTTAAGTTGAGATCGTGCCTGAGATCGTATACCAACAAACTGCATCACTGATCAATGGTATGAATGACAACACCTCCAACTAATCATACATTCCATTGCTCATAGACACTATTCAACATTCATCCTAAACACTGAGATCATATGATGACTAAGAACATTCATTAACACACCTGACAAGCCTTATGGCATCATGATCACAACTCAAATCAAGAACATGAACATCATAAGATTTAGGTGAACAATGACATGAAGGCATCCTTAGGTGAACAAATCCTAAAGCATGGGACATCAATGACAAACACATCAACAAATATCGGGTTATTATTGGTTATGGATTGGTCATGGATTTGATCTTCCTTCAATTTGAGAGAGTTACATCCATGTTGGTTATATATGAGATACATATGTTTTGTTTGATCTATGATATTGAATTGTTGGGTGTTGTTAAAGATTCTTAGTTAGTGTTTTGTCAAGGAGATATTACTTGGCACAACTTAACACTTTGACCTGTTGGTAGGACACTGTATGAGATATAATTTACCTGCTTTAGATCTCTTTGTTCTATGGCTACTTCTTGGAGGTCCAAGTTCACATAGTTTGTTGTGGTGGGCTTAGGAGAGTTATGGTGACATGTTGTGAGGGAGTATGTAGTGGTTTGTATTGCATGGGTGGATCATTGTGATTGTTCTTTATTACTACATGGTATGATTATTAGCCACACCTTGGTATGAGTATTGATTAGTGGACTTGGTATGCCTTGATCTATTTTCATATTTGACATTACCCATGTAGCGGGAGTTCTTGGACGAGTATGTTATTTATTGACAAGTTTTATACGAGGAGCTTGTGATTGTAGTTTATGGCTTGGATATGTTATTGGCATGAGTTTACCTATGTTGTTGGATACCTTTTGAAGTATGGATAGTTGAATGTATTAGCATTTTCTATAAGTGTTATTTCTAGTCATGTGGGTTTTTTCTTCCTTGGAAATATCTTGCAACTTTTGTTATCATTTGGATTTGATGCTTGTGTTCTTTGGATTAGTGCATCTTCACCTTGGCTTGTTCCTATCCTTCCATAGGTGGCATGTTGGAGGATGAGAGTTCATTCTTGACATGATAGTCACTTTGGTTTTATTGTATGTATCTTGATAAAGTACAACAGCGTGTTGGAGATTCATGGATGTTTGTGATGATGTGTTTCATCAATTGAACCTTATGCAATGTATAAAACAAGTGGGAGAATGTTACAAAAAAAGGTGGTGTACACCTTACAAAAGAATAAATTATTTTAATTATGAAAAATAAATATCTATTTGTCGTGCATCATTAGTGATGTGTTTAGCCACATTAAATATTTATTTGGGCCCACTTATAAAGTTGTATTGTAACCTTGGTTAAATATTTTATGTGTGGGATACATAGGACAATTACTTAATATTTGTGGTAAATAATTTTTGGGTTAATGAAATTATCCTTTCATGTTTTGAAACCCATAGTTTTGTCAATACCATAGTTGTATTTGTTTGAGCTTGATTCTAAGAAAGCAAGCACATGTTTAGTGGTTAAAGTTGGCTATCATTTTTGATGTGCTTGTCAATTGTATTGAGCTATCCTAAAGAGTGTGCATATGTTAAGCATGGCATGGGATGTGTGGTTTCTAGGACACATGGAAGATACATTGGAGGATCTTGATGTTTAAAAGTGTTCATGGAAATTCTATAAGTGTATTGTAATATTTTCATTGGTGAATAATACATTTGAGTGCAGATGTTTTTCCCTCTCGAGGGTTTTCCAAGGTATATCTTGTGTTATCTTGTGATATGTCTTTTGATCTTTGCATTATGGTTATTCTATAAGCTTGTACGCATTATTTTCTCTCATAGGGTTATGAAGGAAATCATTTGATCAACTTGGTTAATTTCCTAACAAATTTATGTATAATATAGTTCCTTTATTAGTAAAAGCATTTATGATGCAAATAATCACAAGGTTAACAAGAAAGCAATGAAACATTTCCAATGGATGTTCCACATTTGTTATCCAGTGTTCTGGATAGCAAAAGCAAAAGCAAAAGCAAGCTTAGGATTAAACAATCTATCAAATGGACAATCATCTTCAATACCATAGCCTCCAACAATGTATTTGCCTTATCATACCCAGTGGAAATCAATTAAAGTCTTTAAATAGAAAATACAAACGAAGAAGTTATTTTGCAAAGTTGTTATAAGAGGAATAACTTTTGTAGCTCCCACCAAATAGTTCAACTGTCAAACAATTAATAGCAAATTTTCACCTTATCGTAACAGAAAAAAGATTAGTTATCACATCTTTATTGGAAAAAATTTACCTTTAACCATTAGACTGTTCAATTGTTAAGACTAACCCTCTTTTAATACATATAGATTAACATTGACTCTTTAAGACAGCCTCTAACTATGCATTGCTGGTTGAATTAATGGTGTCAATGCTATGAATAGAGCATATCAGCTATCTATTTATATATGAATAACATATTTTATTAAATTTATTGCAGTAGTGTGGACGTTTAGTTTTCGAGAAGATAATAGAGAATTCATGAAATGGTCAGGGATGGAGGCATTAATAAAACACCTTAGTCAACTCAGCCTCATAAATCTATACATCCCATATTGACTCCCACTACAGCAGTGGATCCACCTCCTCATAAATGATATCTTCTGTTGTATCAGTGCGATATACAACATCTTGAACATCAGGAGATCCATTACACAGGAGGAATACAAGCTTATCATACTGAGAACGCATATTCTTGAGCTCTTCTTGCTTGGCCACCAACTGAGATTCCAGCTGGGCTATTTGCTTTTGCAGTTCATGGACTATACTGACATTTCCCTGGATGGGGTCCCTCAGTCTCGCAGTTGCTTCCGACACCAAACTATTTACTGCATCTGCTCTTTTTTTAGTATCCAAACCCTAAAGCAACATTACATGAATATATGAGTCCTACAATCAAATTAATAATAGGAAGAGCTCAAGTAGTGGGTGAGTTGTAATTTTATCGTTAATCAGATAAAATTATTAAAAAATCAACAAAATTAGGTGCATCTGTAAATAAGTTCCTAAATCTCTCAGATTATAAAATAACACTCTTAAATGATGCAACCCATTTCGTGCTCTAACTGATCATATGTGAAACCTGCATGTGTGTCAATTCACACTCTAGGAAAATAATTGTAACTGCAGGTCTCTTAAAGAGTTGGACAGACCTGAATCAAGTTAGTAACCACGAGTTTTGATACTTCAAGATAAAAGATGAGCTTAATGGCTGTGAGAAAAATAATCTAGTATTTAGACATTTTTACCATACCATGTGAATCTTAATTCCTAAGCAAGGAAACGAATTTTAGACAAAAGATAATGGCGTTCAAAAGAAAGTAAATATGGTTGAAAAATTAAAAGCCATTTCAAGAGAATATAAAAACGGGGCAATGTTTAAAAATTACTTGAACAAGTTTGATGACATTCTTGGTCTCATACACACTCTGAACGATTGTCAACTTTTCTTGATCATCATCAGGAAAATAAGCAGCTAAAATACATTCTTCTGAACATTTTTTACTTTGCAGTTTACAGGCCTTCTTTTTGCCATTTCTGTGGGAATACAAACCTAACACAAATATCTTAATGCAGTTCTCATAATTTATATTAAAACTTTTGAGAAACAAAGTTCTGTTGGGCAGACAATTGTTTTTTTTTCCAAACCAGTGGAGAAAACTAGCAGCGCCTCCTTTCTATGAAGGAAGAAAGTTTGCACATTGAATGACAATTTAACCAATCGAATTTTGATAATCGATATTGAGAATATTGACGGATAATATTTGATCCACAATATATCTGCATATAATTATGTATTAATTTTTAGTACTAATATTTCTAGATCATATTTTATAATTTATTCTTAAGATGATACAGTAGTAAGTAAAGAGGATGGAGTAGATGGTAAAGGTTGGCATCAGGATTCAGGGAAGTAGTTGGGTGAATAGATGTAGTCAGAGAGTTTTCATCAAAAAGTTTATCAGGGTGACAGCTGGCAATATCGCCTTATAAAATAGAAACTTTTGTGGAGGCCACCTCCAGACTGTGAGCCTCTTATTAGAAGGGCTTAAAACAAGCTACATAATTTTGATTTGCTTATATAGAAAAGCACTTTTAAGGACTGAGTATTCTCTCATATCTTTTACTAAGATCCGAGATGGCAATAGAACTTAAATTTGAGGGTTAACTTTACCTGTCAAGCAAATTTTTTGTGATACCATTCAAAGGTTAAACCTATCTTATTTAAGAAATGTATATCATAAATTAGATATACTTCTAACTATAAATCTATATAAATTTAGACAGCTTATTTAGAATCTTCCCTTTCACATTACAATCTTTCCAAAATTTTGAAAATATGGACATAAACGCCTGTCTTTTGCATAAATTTAGTACAGGGTGCCGGCGATTTTTCTGGAAACGTGTGAGACAAGGCAGGGATGTTCAAAGAGTTTTGGAAACGCGTGAGAGAAAGGGAGGAATGTGAGACATGCGGCGGAGAACTGGTAGAAAAGACGAGAAAATGCGGCTTGACTTGGTATTAGGGGAGAAAAAAGAGTACATGGGCGGAGCAATGCGAGAAAATGCGATGCGGGAAAAAAGGTCGGTGGGTTCGAATTGCTTGCCACTGGCGTCTGACATTTTTTAATTGAAGACAAGCAGGTGGCTTTACCATTTAGAAAGATTTATAGATTGATAAATGGTGTAATTTTATGTAAAGTTGGGTATTTTCTTCCATGTCATTTATTTACCTCTTTAAACATATTTTTATATATTAATTTTACAGTTTATCAATGTACCTACATATCTCCATATATTTGTTGGTGTATTAATTGTACGTATCCATATGCTTATCCCTATACATTTGTCCACCTCAATTTAAGCTTTATTAGGTCCCAATTCAAATTTAAAATTTGGTGACACCTATAGAGGGTTTAAATTTGACAGTTGACCTTCCCTGTCAAGCAATTTTCTTATGACAATTATGTATTCAATGGTGCCCTTCAAATACTATGCAATGCCTTAGTATAAGTAAATCAAATAAAAATCATATATATAGATCATCATAACCCTATATAAATTTTGATAGTTTGTCCAAAATCTCCCCTTTCATACCATAGTCTTTTTAAGATTTCAATTGTATTTTACAGAAAAAATGCCTAAATATAGCTATACAACTGTCAAATGTAGGCCCTGCACCTACTCATTCCTTTCTTGCTCCATGTCAACTTAACATACATTTGCATGATTTATTACTATATCATTATATTTAAAGACATTAAATTAAATTCATTTCACTTTCTTATGTTATATCCTCTTTTTAGAACATTTTTGGAATATCATTCACATTTAACGAAGGAACAACTTGGTTTGATACCCTTACATTACTTCCCGCCTCAATCTACATCTAAAAGAAATGAGTATGACATCATTCAATAATTGTAGAGTGCTCAAGCCAAAATGTCTTTATGGGACCTAGGGGAGAGGGCTTGATGGTGATGCACCCTAACATTTATTGCTATCCACAAAGAAATTGGTGCCACATTAGCACCCTAAACTGACACGGTGACTAGCTTGACCTGTTATAAATGGAAATATTTTATTTGCAACTTTATCTTCCCACAATTGTATCAGTTACATCAAATTTCATATAAATTGTTGATAAACGCGAGTTTTATAACCATGTCTTGCAACTGTCCATGTGTACCATGAGTTGTTGAATGACACCACACTAGCTACAAGTGGTGCATGCATAGGAAACCAATGTAAGGAACACATTAAATAGCACACATTGCTTTGAAGATGCCTAACCTTGGCATTTTATTTCTGCCACCAATGACACTTCATCATCGATCTTTATTCTATATTGCCTCCTTCTACGCACTTCAACCTATTGCTAGGCATAACCTTATGTTGTTTGGGCATTTTTACACCCCTTTCAATGTTACAGAGAAACAACCATGAAGGAGCATAGGAACATATTACATGGGACCAATGTCTTGGGAGATACTCTATAGATTATTTTAGTGTATGAAACAATTAGTTGTGAGCCATTTGTGGACACTCCTATCTACTTAGCAATGAAATTATGTGTGTGCAAGCAAGAAAATCATTTGCAAACATATCTATACACAAGTTTAGGGGAAAGGGTCCCATGGTGATGCACCCCACCTTTTATATAATTCACAAAGAAATTGGTGCCATGTCATCATCCTAAAGTGACATGGTGGCTACTTTGACTTGTCACAAATAGAAATATTTTACTTGTAACTTAATCTTCATACAAATCTATTGATGATGTCAAACTTCCTAAAAGTTGTTAATAAATGCTAGTTTTCTATTCAGATTCTATGACTATCTACATATAGCATCAATTGTTGAATTGCACCACACTTTCTATAGGTGTTAAATGCAAGGAAGCGAAGGCATACTTGTGTTATTTAACTTAATCACTACAAATGGAAATTAAGTAATTCTTCTTATTTTAATATGTATTTTAAAATATTTTAGTTGAATATACTTGTAAATATTTTATTCTTTATATGAATATAAAAACTGATGACATAGTTGATGTTTTTCTTTCGACAGGTAGCTATGGACATTCGTTGTTAGTATGGTTGGTCAACAAACACGTTTTGGCTATGTAGAGAAGCTTAGGTTTACTTTCAACTCACTAAGGAAATGATCCAATTAATTTTTAGTTTCTATTAATTATTTATTTGTTATTACTATAACATTTTGTTATGTGTTCAATTAATTTTTAGTTTCTATTAATTATTTATTTGTTATTACTATAACATTTTGTTATGTGTTCAAGTGTTGGACTTAATTTGTTTGACAATCTATTTTCCATCGCATTGACAAGTCACTATTTTTGTAGTTCAAGATGTATATTTTATGATGTTTGATTTTCTCAGTTTACGAGCTTGAGAATTTTGTAATAAGTTGATTGAGAGTAAGCACATTGAACAATAATAGAGGCTATAAATTGAACTTATCTTAAAACCATAATTAATATAAAAAACCATATGCTATTAGTATCAAAAACCTATAATTATAGATTATGTTTATTGAGTGGTCAAAATGGCATACATGCATTCTAATGGATTACTTGTAATTTATCTTCCTATTTACCACATAAAATTTTGCAACCAAACTAGACATGGATATGACTACTAGAAGTCAAATAAGACTAGATTCCAGATAAAAATACTATTGTCTTGACCCATTATTTGATGATTATGGAGAGATTAGGCCCAAAACAAACACATTATAGTTTGGTGGGGCATCTATGATGAACCCAATTTTGCAAATTTATTTCTTATCCACAAAGAGTCCATGTGATGCCAACTATTGTCCTCTTGTTCCAATCCCTAATGGCATAAATGTCTTCCAAAAAACTAACCAACACATGTTTTTCCACTTATTTAAGACCCAAATTCGTAATCAAATTTATAACTACATAGAGTAAATCTTCTACATGAAGTTATTATAATTCACTAAAACCATATGGAAAAGGAGAATCTTGAAGATGAGAAGGAGTTGTTGTTATGTTAGTGCTTCACATAGCTTTCCCAGCCATATGCCTATCCATCATTGCTATAGGATAAGTCCAAGGACTACTACTGGAAACCACTTGGGTAACACCTTCACTTACCATTATACTTGAATATAAAGGGAAATGAATACTTTTCATCTTTCTAAATAGACAATGTCATTTGAGGAAGGGATTTAATAGATTTATCTAAGGTTTTTGCCTCTTCAGTTCTCCCTTTTCTCTTTCAATATTTTTCTTTTTGAAACTTGTTTGGGCATTATATCCTTTCTTACTCCATTTTGATGTAGTCATGGCCAGAGGGTCTAATGAATGATTATCCATTCATGCAGAGAAATGAGTAAACACATAAAAAAATCAATAGAACAACAAAAAAATATTAAGTTCTCTATTTATTGATAGTTACAATAGAATTATAGTTTGTTACAATGGGCTTTCGACATGCTAGGCCTTAGTCATTTGATTACAAATGGGTAAATTATAGACTTCAAAAGATATTGCAATACAATGTCATGCCAAGCTATCTCCTACTTTCATTGTTTCTCTCCAATAATCTTAAAGGATGCTTAAATATTAGCTAATACCCTTAAGAGTGATCTTAGTTGGTCATGTATGGTGGTGCAAAGCTCAATGCCTAATGAAATGTGCAATCAACTAAATATATAATTGAATCTTTTGGAATGGATTTGCTGGTGAAGGATCAATGAACCTTGATATGGTTCATTCCCTGAGTGCCCTATGTCCAATGTCCCTTGGAATGTGTTTCTCTATTGTCTCAAGATTTGAAAATTTGTTCAAAACAGTAATAGTGAAACTTAGTGCTAGTCAATAATCCTTAGTTGTATGATAGAGATTGAATTAGATCTATGTGGCAATTAGAAACTTATAGAAAGTGAATATAATGTTGAAAATGTATTCCCAACCAAAAAGTAATCAACAAATTTTGCATGTCTGTAAGAAACAACACTCCTTGTTAATCCATACAATCTCACAAATACTCTAAAAAATAATATAGCTACATGTACCACATCAATATTATTCTTACACAAAAAAATGAGTCATATTAGAAAACTTGTCCATAACTAAAAATATTGAACCATGTCCTCTTTGAGCCCCCAATAATCCCAATACAAAATCCATACTTATATCCTCCCAAGGTCTCTTTGGAACTAGTAGTGATTGATACAAACCAACATTTTGACTACTTCTTTTTGCAACTTAACAAGTCATACAACCTCAAAAAAATCCTCACATCCTTATATATTTTTAGCAAAAAATAGTTCTTGTTCACCAATGATACTATCTTAACTACATTGAAATGTCTACTTGAACCACCACTATTTTTCTCCTTGATCAAATTCTCCGTTATATTGCTTCTAGGAGTACACAACTAATTGCCACAAAAAAAACATCTCATTTTGAATCAAACAATCAAGACATCTACACTTAATACCCCTTACATGTTCTTAATGCTTCCACAAAATCAAGATTATCTTCATACAAATGCTTCAATTCTTTAAATCCAACTACATCTACTCTCATCTCTATTAGAATATTTTATCTCTTTATCTACACATCTACAACCTTATTTAATTTTCTGCTCCTATTCTTTAACACAAAAGTATGAATTTTCATAAACTCAACCCATATCATTTGCCTTTTGTTCAATTGACCTTAACTAATTACAAATTGTAATGCCTAATGATTAGTGTACTGTAAAACAAATTCTTTTAGCAACAAGTAATGCCTCCACTTCTTTAATGCTTGGATTATGACATAAAAGTATTGACATTTGTTGGTGGAGACCACTAAATAATTTTTTTTCATTTCTCTATACTCATCTTCAATCCTTTAGCTAAGGTTACAAATTCCAAATATATCAGTTCATTCTTCATGAAATTACAATTCTTCACATTGATTAACAAATTCTCTTCCCTCAATCTCCTTAATACTAGTTTTATATGCCCTAGGTTCTCCTAGTCTTATTAAAAATCATAATATCATCCAACTAAAAAATCACAAACTTATCCAAAAATTATTTTAGGACCTCATTAATCAACCTCATAAATGTACATGGTTTGTTAGTTAACCTAAAGGGCCTAAAAAACCATTCATACAATCCTTCCTTTGTCTTCAATTTACTTTTACTCCCATGCCCTTCTCTACAAATCAATCTTAGTGAAATAGTTTGCTCCACTCAAATAGCCATTATGCTATCCATCCTTGGCATTAGGAACCTATACTTTGTAGTGATCTTATTTATTTCTGCAAAATCTATCAACATCCGAGGTCCACTCACAATCCTTCTTAGGTGTTAGTACTATGGGTACCACACATGGGCTTAAACTCTATCGAATTAACCCTTTCCATAACTATTGAACTTGTTAGTTCAATTCCTAATTTTTTGTTGGTATTATCCTACGTGCTGAGCCTTATTTGGAAAACTTACCCAAGAATTAGATCCATGTGGTAACTATCACTCCTTACTAGAGGTAATCTATCTAGCATATTATTTGATTCCTCCATGTTTGTGGTGGTTCTTTGATGCAGACAACATCAGGGTACCTTACAAGGGAGCACAATCTTGCATCCAACTCAATTTCATTCCACACAAATACTAAAACTTGTTCATAGACCACATTTTTGACAAAAAAATTGAACAAGTAGAACACGTTCTTTTCCTCTGAAAATTTACATAGACAAAGTTCTAATATTCATCTATAGGAATGCATAACTAGAAAAATTTTCCTATAGAAATAACATGCTTTATTTTACTCCCAAAATCTTCAAAAAACCCATTCTTTACACAATGCAAAAGACAATTAATTGCAGAAAATTATCCAAATTCACACACATAATTCTCCACAAAATCAACATTCACTTTTATTGATAGTTCTGCAACTACAAATGAAAGAACTTCAAGACAAAATTAATAAAAAATTTAGTTTGTTGTTCAAAACTCTTGGCTACATTATTTCTTCTATTCTGGTACAACAATTTCCCTCTTTTCAATGTTCTTCATTTGCTATTTCAAATCTTCCTTTGGCTAGGTGAAAATCTCTATTTTGGTATCTCAAAATCCTCCATTTTCTATATTTTTATTTGTATTTAGAAAAGTCTCTCTTCCTAGGCAAAATTCTTTTCCCCAGGTATCTCAAAACCCTCTCCTTTCCTCCCTACAATCTTCCTCTCACTCTCTGGTGCCTCTCCTCTCTCTTGGGCTGAGATCTCCCAATATCATTTTGAGAATCTCCTTCTGAGAAATCTCATTCTGAGAATTTCCTTCTGAGAGTTTGTCTTTCATCATCTATAATATTTCTTTTTAAAATACTCCCCAATTTGAAATGTTGGTGTAAATTTAGTTCGCCATGTATTTTTGGTGCTTCCTTTTCAAAAAGAAAATCTATTTAGAAGAGGAAAAATATAAGGTTGGGTGGGGCCATGCGAATACAATTCCCCTCTATCACAAATAATGATGTGTACTCTCCATAATGGGAGATGCTAGATAGAGCCCCTTTCTTATACAATAAAGTTGCTCTCTTTAGGCCATTGGCCTTCTTGATCACCGATTGATCCCGCCAAGGTAAGTATGTAATAGACATGGGTTTTGGATTGATATATGTTGTAGGTGAAACATTTGGTGTGGCCTCCATGGCCACCATGTTGTACTACATATTTATCCTTTTTGAATATATATATATATATATATATATAGTGAATGATCTTCAATCCAAAAGAAAATAAAAAATAAAAAAATTCAAATCCTCCACATGAGGCATGAGATATTGTTAACATGCACTCCCCTTGTATTTTGTTTGGTAGATTAAAGCCTTTACATAGGCATTGGGAAACTTCACACAAAGGTGTCCTCTTTTTATTATTTAATATCTTAAAATAAATGCCTTCAAAAATGAAATTCAAACCTTTCCTCCTCCCCAAACCTTGCCTCACATTGGAGAGTTTAAAACTATTTCTGAAGGAGCATTGAGGGCTAAATTATGCCCTCTTATGGTAGCCAATAAATCATGGAATCTCACTCCAAAATAGTTGTTTATTAAAATTTCCTTTTCTTTATGTTTATACGTTAAAATTTGTCTCCAAAGATTAGACATCTTATATGCTGCAAATGACATTTGAATTGTGACAAATCACCAATAGGAATCAATTGAAATATGTTCTTGAAGCTACTCAAACCAACCGAGGACAAATCCATTGTGCAATTGTGATGAGATGTGTGGGATCAGGTTCCTAAAAGTTGAATAACTCAAAGTTCTATGTTTCACTTAAAAGTTTTCCCATAGGTGTATTAGGACCCCCTCAAATTCCCTATAAAAGGATTTTTCTCCAATCTTCATTGAGTTTTTAAATTTCTTGTAAAACTGCCAACACAAACTTTTGGCATTAAATATCCCAAATGGTGAAAGATAAGACTTCAATTCTTTTTGCACATTTGGAGAAATGCCTTCAAGAACATGCTTATTAGAGGATTTGTCTCGAAACCTCGACGATCTCTAGAAACAATTGTTTCCATAAACTACCTATGAAGTACTGAAACTAAAATCTAACAAAATTCAATTCTTGAAAATTTTATTATGCAAAGGGTTTTCCGAAGTTGAGAGATACCAAATATGACTAAAAACTAAACCTAAAAAATGTTTTTCGTTGATGTTGATTGCCAATTCACCCAAATGCTCCTACTTAGAGACACTAGGCAAGAAGTTTGTTAGCATGTGCTCACAAAATGGAGTTGAATAGTAGAACTATCCTTTCAGGTTGTAAACAACTTATAGCAAACTCCATCACTGAGTTAGGCTGATAAAATTTCTTCCTTCACCTCTTCCAACATCTCGTCGGAACAAGTGCCATCCTCTTCGAACAAGTGTGCTCTTCCTTCCTCTTTCCTCTCGTGGAGTCATGTCCACCATATCCCAAACTCCTCTAAATTAGACTCCACTCATCACTCCTCATCTCACCACTCTCCATTCTCCTTCCTCCTCTCGTGAGATTTAATGCACCATAATCTGACCACCTCCACCAAAATCCCTCTTCCCAATATATCTCATCCATACCATCTATTGTAGTATCATACAAATCTATATGGAATATATCCATCTACTTCCTTTCATTCATCTCTTTTTTTTCTACATCCTTATTCTCTTCTACTTTTACCATTTTATCAAAATGGAAATTAACATTGCAAAATGTAGAAAAATCATTCATTACCTTTTCCTCCTTTACTGCTGGAACATCTTCCTCATCACCATCTGCTGTGAATTTTCCTTCTTCACCCTCCATTACAACATTTGTCTTCTTACCTCCAACTACACTCTTTTCAAGCCATTCCTCTTCTATTTCCAAATTCTATAACAATAGATCATCTTCATCTTCGTCATCCACTGCAACCTTGTCATCTGCAACAACTGCATCCTCTTTCTTCTCATCCTCAACAACCTTTGTTGCAATCTTCTCTTCATCCTCCAAAGGATTTATAATAGCTGCAATATTATTGTGTTCTTCAACTATTGCACTTTCCCCTTTCTCAACGACTACAAATTCTATCTTAGTCTCTTTCTACATGCCTTCCTCATGGCATGCTACTGCAATCTCTAATGTAGTTAGTCTTGCCTCCACTCTTCTCAATTATTTACAAATTGCCTCTTATTTACATTGCTGACCCAAATTTTTTAGTTTTCTATGTCTTTCAATAGATCAAACTCTATTGCAACTTCATGTTTTACCTCTTCCCTACCTTCAAAATGACCTGTTATAGTTGTAAACTCTTTCTTTTTGCATTCTTTTATTTCCTTGCTTGTTTTCTTTTCTGGTTTCCTTCCTTTTGGGATTGTGTGGCTTGTTCCCACATTTTTCTCCTTCCATGCCCCTTCTATCAAAGGGCTGCAACACTTCTTCTCTTCCTCTTGATCCTTTTGAACAAGGATTTCCTCATATTCTTTTTCATTCTTCTTATCCGCTGCAACTTCTTTTGCCACCTCCTATTGCTTATCCTACAATGTATTCAAAACATGTTCCTTCCCATCCTTTATTATGCTATAAGTGTCCTCTCTACCATTATGTACAACTTCCCTATCCCAAAGAAAAGGTCTACCCAATAAAATATGACATACATCCATGGGTACTATGTAACATTCAATTTCATCCTTATATCTTCCAATGTGAAAATTAACAATACTTTGTTCACTTACCCAAAATTGGTGATCTCCTCACAACCAAGAAATACAGTAGAACCTAGGATGCTTCATTCTCTTCAAATTCAACTTCTCAGCCATTTCCAATGACACCAGATTACATATTCTACTGTTGTCCACTATCACCTTGAAAAAATTTCCACCTGAGTTGTAAAATATTCAAAATAAATTACTCCTCTGGATCGGTTCTTGCTTCTCTTTCTATGGCTTTGAAAATACCTTCATCTTCATTAAACATTCTCCTTGTCTCCAAGAGATTTTTCCAAACACTTGTTGCACACTCTCAATTTGTAACCTGCACACACAAAACTTTAGAGCCAATGCTCTTTGCAGTCACAATTCCTCCCTACAACAAAACTACTCACAACTATCCTCTAAACAAGAATATGGAATATGTACCTCTCCAAGACCTCTTCTATCCACATTATCTCAGTGGAAGAACTTTGTATGCCTTCTAACCAGATTTATCTCTACTGGAGGACAACCAACACATCTCTCACAAACTCAACTCTCTACAGATACAAATATATCTCTCACACTTCACCACATTTTCCTTAGTGGGATTCCTCACTTTGATACCACTTGATGTAGACCAGATCAAGGTACCGTACTAGGCAACCCAATCTTGTAGTGAACTCAATTTCATTCCACACAACTACTAAAACTTCTCCACAAACCACTTTTTCAGTGAAAATTTGAACAAGTAGAACATGTTCTTTTCCTCTGAAAATTTGCATAGACAAAGTTCCAATATTCATCTACAGGAATGCATAACGAGAAAAATTTTCCTATAGCAACAACATGCTTTATTTTAATCCCAAAATCCCTTGAAAACCTATTCTTTACACAATACAGAAGACATTTAATTGCAACAAATTATCCAACTTCACACACATAATTCTCCACAAAATCTAATGAGCACATAGTGATACTGAGATGGTGACAGGGTGAATCAGTATCTAACAATTTTTTTACTTTTCCAAACTCAATTAATTATGTCAACTACACATATGCAAGATCTAGCAATTAAGTACATAATGAGAACACACGATTTACGTGGAAATCATTTCTAAAGAAAACCATGACACAATATATATATCTTCTTTCTTTATCTTGTAGACTCCAACCTACTAGAGACTCCAATCTCCACTTGACAGAATTATAGGCTCAAACCTATTGGAGGCTTTAAGCCCCACACAAACTGAGGTCCAACTCAACAAGAGGTTCCAACCTCTATTTTATAAGCTTCAACATATTGGAGGCTTCAACCCGCAAACTAACTGAGCTCTAACCTAGCAAGAGGCTCCAACCTCAATGTGATAAGATCCATGTTGAACACCCAAAGTACTAAGAGGGGGGGGGGGGGTGAATTAGTATTATGTTAAACTTATTGTTTAGTAAACTAGTAATCCATTTACCGCATGCAATAACAAAGAAAATTAAACATAGAAGAAATAAGAACAAACCATCACACATGATCACTAGTATTTTTACGTGGAAAACCTAAAACTAGGAAAAACCACTGTGAGTTTTAGCTCACAATATATTGTGTAGGAACAATACCAAATTACAATAGAGGCTCATGCCTAGGTCTCATTGCCCAAAGAAAATGCTCACTACAAGAATGGCTCACTGCCAGGTTGAACTATTCAGATTACATCTACACATGTCTAGATGTAGCTCCATTGAATGCTCAAAATACTATCTCAAAACTCTTCATCTTGACTACTGTGTTTCACTACTCTTCTTTTACATTATGCAAGATATCTCTTATTTTGCTCTTGTCACCTACTCTATACTTCACATATTTTGTACATTTTCATTTGCATCACCTCTCCCATACACCAAATTCAATCCCATACATATATCCACAACAATTAAAATCTTCATACTAGGTCAGCCTAATTAAGTATAACGTGTAGTCATGCCTTATGTACTTTGTCGACAAAATTGATTCACCAAAATACATAGTGAACCCAAACAACATTTGAAGTACCTTCTCACAGGTGTCAGACACAACTATTCCACCACTTGGGATTAAGTCCTAAACAATAGAACTTACCGCATGCAAATCAAACTTGTCATGTCAGCCTCCAACATAGATTGCCACTGGTTCACTTCCTTTATCAGACAACAACTTTCTCGAAAGACCACAAGATGCTTCCAAAATAATATCAAACACTCTTCATACATCATAGATCATAACTTCATAATCTCAAAGAAAAATATTCTCTTGCAGTGGAATGTGGACCATAATAACACATGCTCTGTCATAGTCAACCTACACCATACCAAGTAGTAATACTTAGACATTAATAACTGGCATTCCGGTGGAGCTCATAACTTGTAACTCTAGATATAGGTACTCCATACATGTGTTTACAACACCTCAAAATTGCATAACAAGATATGCAATAGAGGAGCAGTGTGGACCAATTCAGTTGAGTGCTCTGTTTTGATTTCCTCTGTTCTCTGCACTGCCGGACATAGACATTTTGAAGATAGACTTCTGGTACTCATCAAGAACTAAAAGCTTCGAAAATGATCATTTGAGAACTATGAACAACATACCTCAACTGCATGACATGATCTTCTATTACAGGTCAATACCAGCTCAAACATTGTCTCCGTGTTGCTACTTTAGTATACTGCCAACACTTAGCCAAAATGGTTAAGTCTTCTTCTGCAGACCAAAAACACTGTTCCAATCTTCTTCCTTTGCATAGTGCCATCAATGAAAACATCTTCAAACATCATGCACAAACACTCTTCATCATATTAGCATTGTCTCTTTCTTTATGATGTTTGCCAAGTTGGGCCAACAATCTCCCCCTTTGGCATTGATGGCAACAATTGACGAGAAAAAATGTTACAACTCCCCCTTTCTCATTAAAAACTTCTCCCCGTGTCTTCATAGTTCTTTGATTAGTTTTCAAATGTTTTTCACATGCTTCATTTCTTCTCCCCCTTTGACATCAATGGCAAAGGTATATGATACAAGGATATTTACAAGTTACAAAAATTTCAAAACTATTTTTCTACTTTCCGCATATATACAAGTGATATAAAAGATGCTTATTGTTGTTATGGGAGAACATATTTATAGATTATTTTTAGTTACACCATTTATTCATCTAATCTGGTCTTGGCACCACTTAAAATTAGTATGTGTCCATTAATCTGGAACACCAAAGCTTCTTCTTTCTTCATTGTATCAGGGGCTTCAATGATTTGCCTTGTCTTGTCTGCTGCTGCTATTAACTTGGTTAGAGATGCAATTTTGAAACTTGCTACCTCCCAGAACTTACTCATTCTATAATTTATGATATCCCTTTGGGTCTACAACTTATGTATATTTGAATGAATAGTCTCAACTTGTGCCCTTTGATTGCCAATATCATCTTTTGTCAAGTCATACATTCTAGATATCTTCATTATCTAAGCTTCCCATCTATCTATTTTATCTTTTATGTCCTTAGTCTTATCTAGCCAAGTAAGACAAAATTGATATAGTTGACTAAGCTTCTTTAAGGGCTAGTTGTGCATACTCTAAACTTTTATCTAACAAAATTTTATCTTGAGAAACCTTATCTTTTAGCTCAACTAATCTCTTATTGTCTATTTCAGCTCTTACCTTTTTATCAGTAGCTTTCTCAAAAGAGTTAAAATGGAAATTCATAGACTCCATAAGCTTTTTTCTTTGTGCTACGAGAGTGAGTATTCTATCTCTCTTAACTTTGGCCATGATCTTCTCAAAATGTTTATTGCTTCACCAATTAGCTCGCTATTTGCCATGTGAGACTTTCTTATTTCTTCCTGGGCAGTTGCTTGAAACATTGTACTCAAATTCAATTTCTACAGGTGAAACATGATTACCAAGTTTATTTGATATTTCATTAGTTCAGATGTGTCTTCTATTTGTGTTTCCTTCTATTTTAACAAAAACTCCCTTAATGAGTCAGCAACATCTCTTTTTATTTCTTCTTGAGACATTTCAGTGTCTTGACTCTCTGGAGGGGGATCTTGAATGTTTTCTTATTAATTTCCTTCAGGTTCCAGAACATGGTTATGTTAGATTTAGAGCAGACAACTGAGAGGGGGGGTGAATCAGTTGTCCAAAAACTTTCTTCTTTTAACACTTGCATTCACTTAGCATTAACAATAAATCAATCATGAAAACTTAATGTAATTAACCAAGAGTAGAAACACATCTACACATGAGACACCAAGATTTTGACGTGGAAAACTTGGTTAAGGGAAAAACTGCGGGGTGACTAACCCAAGATATTATTCTTTGTTAGAAGAATAGAAAGAATAAGATGGCACATGCCAATTAGGGCTCACTACCCAAGCACACTGCTCACAAGAGGCTCACAACCTACAAGAGACACACTGTCTACAATAAATGAGTATTACATACTTGAACTGGTAAATAGCAGTGTCACCATGCTTGAATTAGTTCCATTAAAGCCCAAATCCTTCTGCTCTTCCTTTCGCTCTTCTCCTCGCTACCACACACTCATCTCTACAAGTCACGCTTTGAAATAACTTCACAATCCCGTATTTGTACATGACATCAACTTAGGAACAAACATCTAAGTTAGCAAACATTCACAAGAACATCCGCAAGATGAATCATTCATCTGGTCGGCCAGCCAGAGGAAGAACACCTTCATCCAGAAGTATTTCTTCAATTCCAGGCTCCAACTCTAATGCGGATCATCAACACAAACTGAACATAATCCAAGGACCTCCACAAGCTTTCCTAAATTACAGGAACATCCGTACTTCATCTACTTATTGAAATCCTTCTCTCCTTCATCTGGAACCTCAAGAACACAGTCTATCATCACTGTCACAAAGGAATAGGTTCTTCCAGACCTTCAAACCATGAACCAATCTACTTGACACTTCAAAAGGACATCCTTAACACTTAATCTAATCCGTAGAATGGGATACTATATTTTTGGATCTCACCAGACCTATCTGTCTCACTCTGTCACCACTGAACACCTACCAGAACTGGTTTTACTTGAACAACCATAACTTCTCCAGATCTTCATGTGGACCTCTGAAATCTCTACTGGAACATCTCAAGACTTATATCTACAAACCCTTTAAACCGTATCCTCTGATCCTCAACCTATCTTGGACTTTTACCTTGTTGTCATCACTATTCTTCATTGTTCCTGATTGAGACTAATTTTCTCAATATCCTCAGCACACAGCTCATCCAATCCTTCTCATTAATGCAACATGAGTATGTTGACATCAATGACAACACTGGTTCAACCCATACTTGCAACAATCTCCCCCTTTGTCATTGATGGCAACATATTATGTGAAAAACCATCAAGACAAGAACTTCTACTTACTGTAATAGCTCCCCCTATCAACAACAACTATTCACATGTCTTCTCTTCCTGTACTGCTCCCCCTTTGATCATCAACCACTTTTTTTTCACATGTCTTCTCTCCTTGTTTGACATCAATGGCAAAGGGCCCATACTTGCAACTTTATAATCACACCTGCTACTCCCCCTGAGTAGCAGCTCCCCAACACCAATCTAGACCACAAGATATGACTATGATATGCATCGAACTGATGCACATTAGTGCATCCTAGTTCATCACCGGAGGGGCAATAACCCCTAACTTCTCCCTAAGATACTCAAAAGAGTCCTTGGGAAGAGGTTTAGTAAAGATATCTGCAATCTGAACCTTGGAGGGCACATACTCCAATCTGACTTCATCCTTGTTCACTTTCTCTCTCAGAAAGTGAAACTTGATAGATATGTGCTTGGTCTTAGAATGCAACACCGGATTCTTAGAAATATTTATTGCACTTGAATTATCATAGAAAATTGTGATAGGCTCCTCATATTCTACTTTAATGTCTCTTAGCATTTGCTTCATCCATAAGATTTGAGTGCAACTACCTGCTACTGCAATGTATTCTACTTCAGTTGTAGACAGAGATATTGCCTCTTGTTTCTTGCTTAGCCAAGAAACCAATCTTTTTCCCAAAAAGAATGCTCCACCATTGGTACTCGTCCGGTCATCCACATCTCCTACCCAATCTGCATCTGTATATGCATGAAAAGAGAAATCATGATCTCTAGGATACCATAGACCATACTCAACTGTCCCCTTTAGATATCTAAAAATCCTCTTGATTGCCATAACATGAGATTCTCTAGGATCAGCTTGGAATCTAGCAACAAGACCAATAGCCTAGATAATATCTGGTCTAGTTTGAGTAAGATATAATAGCCCTCCAATCATTGACCTATATTTTGTTTGATCAACCTTGGGAGAGTCATCATCTTTGCTCAACTTGCATCTGGTTGCCATTGGAGTGTTCATTTGCTTTGAGTCTTCCATCCCAAATTTCCTCAACAATTCTTTCACATATTTTGACTGAGAAATGAAGATTCCTTTCTTTGTTTGAGTAATTTGTAGACCCAAAAATAAATTCATTTCTCCAAGCATTGACATCTCAAACTCACTTTTCATTTGACTTGCAAAAGTTTCACATACTATCTCTTCCTCCAAAAATGATATCATCAACAAATACTTCAACAATTAAGATGTTTTCATGATCAATTTTGAAATACAAATTATTGTTAGTAGTACCTTTGTTGAAACCAATCTTCAAGAGATGCTTATCCAATCTTTCATACCAGGCTCTTGGGGCTTGCTTCAGTCCATACAGTGCCTTTTTCAATTTACAGACCATGTCACTATGATCAGACAATTGAAATCCATCCAGTTGCTCAATATACACTTCTTCTTCCAAATTACCATTTAGGAAGGTAGATTTGACATCCATCTAATACACCTTGAAGTCCTTGAAGGCAACAAATGCAAGAAATAATCTGACTACTTCAATTCTTGCCACCGAAGCAAAAGTTTCTTCAAAATCAACTCCTTCTATTTGAGAGTAACCTTTGCAAACTAATCTAGCCTTGTTTCTGATTACTTCACTAGCTTCATTCAATTTGTTTTGAAAGAGCCATTTGGTTCAAATCACATTTTTATTTCTTGGTTTGGGAACAAGATGCCAAGTGTGATTCTTCTCAATTTGCATTAGTTCTTCCTCCATTGCCTTAGTCTAGTTTTCATCATTGCAGGCTTCATTTACTATCTTAGGTTCAATCTTTGAAAATAGACAATACTCATCAGAATTTTGAGCAATTCTCCTCCTTGTTTGCACCCCTTTGCTTTTGTCACCTATGATCTGTTCTTCAGAGTGGTTTAGATTTACATTCCTTGGAATTTTGGGAGTCTCTTGCACTTCTAACTCTTGATCAGTCTCATTGAGACTTATCTCTTCTTCCTGTCTTACCGGATCAACTTGACTTTGTTTCTCAGAAGAGACATGGATACCTTGAATCTGCACATCATTCTAATTATCTTCATCATGTTCAAGAATTCTTGAGGGTCTTTCAATTTCTTCATCAACCTTCACATTTATACTTTCTACAATCTTTTTTAGTCTCTTGTTGTAACACCGGTATGCTTTGCTTTGAGTAGAATAACCCAAGAATATTCCTTCATCACTTCTAGAATCAAACTTTCCTAGATCTTCATCCCTTTTAATGTAACATCTGCTACCAAAAATTCTGAAGTATCTCACAGTGGGAGTAATGTGAAACCAGAGTTCATAAGGAGTCTTATCGGTATAGTTTCTAATTTGAACTTGGTTGAGAGTGTAGACTGCAGTGCTGACAACTTCTCTCCAATAGATCTGAGGAACATTTACATCCATCATCATGGTCCTGGATGCTTCTTGGATGGTCTAGTTCTTTCTCTCAACAACTCCATTCTGCTGTGGAGTTCTAGGGGTAGACAACTATCTCTTTATTCCATGCTTCTCACAAAAGTTTATGAACTCACCGAATGTGAATTCTCCACCTCTATCAGACCTCAGACACTTCAATTTTAATCTGGTCTCATATTCCACCATAGCCTTGAATATTTTGAATTTCTCAAGAGCTTCTGATAAGGTTACCCACATCATCTGGGAATAGTCATCAATTAGCAACATGAAGTATCTATCACCTTGCACACTCTTGATTCTTGCCGGACCACATAAGTCAGTGTGAACCAAGTCTAATAATCTGGTAGAAGATTGTTCCTTGCTTTTGAATGAGATTCTACTTTGTTTTGCCAACTGACATTCTTTGCACAAACTATTTGTAGGTTTTACCAATCTTGGAAGATCTCTTACAGCCTGGGTATTACTTATCTTGATGATATTATCAAAGTTCACATGACACATTCTTCTATGTCATAACCAACTCTGATCAATTTGAACAAATAAGCAACTTTTACCAATACCAGCTAAGTGAAAGATGTTACCTTTTGTTTGGGTACCTAATGCAATCTCTGTTCCAGAACTTTCAAAGATTTTGCATTTTCCATTCTTGAATCTGAGATCATAGCCTTTGTCCAACAACTGTCCCACACTGAGAAGATTGTGTTTCAATCCTTCAAAAGAAATAGTTCCTCTACCTCTGATTCTACCTACAAAGTTATCACCAAACTTTACCACTCCTCCTTCATACCTTTCCAAATCTATGAACTTGTTTTTGTCACCTGTCATGTGGTGAGAGAAGCCATTGTCAATGACCCAATCATCCTTTTCTTCAACTTGGGCAGTCGGGGATTTATGATTTACGGATTCAGAGGGTATTGGATCTTCTTCCTTGATGGTAATGAACACCCAGTCACTTCTGGATTTGTCTTCTTTCTCTGATTCATCATCTCCTTCATGAGCATAGTAACAATTCTTTTAGAATCTTGGTCTATTACTGTTTGGCCTAGAAAATATTTTTGGACACCTTGATGCAAAATGACCAATCTTAGAAGCTTCCATGGCTTGGGAACTTTTTATAGGAAGTTCATTAGAGGATTTAATCACATAAGTGCTCTTATCCTTAACACCATCAAGGGTGGAATGAACTGCAAATTTCAATGGACAAAGCAAGTAGATGATAGCTTCGAATTATTAAAGAAGAAAGTTGCTGAATTATCTACATTGGTACTCCCTGATTTTGACAAAGTTTTTGTAGTGGAATGTCATGCAAGTCAGCAAGAAATAGGTGTTGTTCTTCATCAAGATGGACATCCAGTGGCCTTTTTTTCAGAGAAGTTGAATGAGGCTAAACAAAGGTACTCTACCTATGACCTAGAGATTTATGCAATGGTGCCAGCTCTCAAAACGTGGAGACACTATTTGCTGCCCAAAGAATTCATTGTTTTTACTCATAACCATGCTCTTAGCTTTCTAAATAGTCAAGAAAAGTTGAATCATAGGCATGTTAAGTGGATGGAACAATTGCAAGCCTATACCTTCACTATTAAGCATAAAAAGGTGTTGCCAACAAAGTGGCTAATGCTTTAAGTAGAAGGATGCTTGTCATATATGAAGTATAGATGGAAAGCATGGGGATAGATTGTTTGAAGGGGTTATACAAGGAGGATGCATATTTCAAAGCTACTTATGAAGTTTGTGCTAGTTTGGCTAACACTTTTCATGGTGAATATTTAGATTTTGTGTTACGGGAAGGTCTCTTATTCAAGGTCAGTTTTCTATGTGTTCCTAAGTGTTCAATGAGGGATAACATTATCAAAGAGAAGTGCAATGGAACCTTAGGAGGACACTTTGGATTGGACAAGACTTTGGAACAAGTCACTAGATTCTACTATTGGCCAAAAGTACAATCAGATGTAAGGAGATATGTTGCAATTTGTACCATGTGTCAAAAGGCTAAAGGTATGTCTTCTAATGCTGGTTTGTACCAACCACTTGATATTCCCAATAGGTTTTGGGAGAGAATTAGTATGGATTTTGTACTTGGTCTTCCTAAGACAGTAAGGGGTGTGGATAGTGTTTTTGTCATTATGGACAGATTTAGTAAGATGGCTCATTTTGTGCCATGCAAATGCATAAATGATGCATCTCACATTACTGGTCTCTTTTTCAAAGAAGTGGTTAGAATCCATGGTTTGCCTCTTTCAATTGCCATTGATAGAGACTCCAAGTTTGATGGTCATTTTTGGAGGACCTAATGGAGAAAATTGGGAACACAATTATTTTTCTCATCAGCCTACCATCCCCAAACTAATTGTCAGACTGAGGTTGTTAATAGGCCCCTAGGAAACCTTCTAAGATGCCTTACCAAGAAGCATGGGTTGGCATGGGACTTGGTTATCAGTCAAGCTGAGTATGCTTACAATGATTCAGTGAATAGAAGCACTAGGAAGAGTCCATTTGAAATTGTTTATGGTTTCCATCCAAGAGGACCCCTTAACTCAAAGACCTACAAGGTTGGGATAAGAGGAGTGCTCTACTGCCACCATGAAGGAATTTCATGATCAAGTCAAAGTTTAGTTGGAAAAAATAGTCTCCAAATACAAGGATAGCGCAGATCTCAAAAGGAGAGATGTACAATTCAAGGTGGGAGATTTGGTGATGGCCTATCTAAGGAAGGAAAGGCTACATAAAGGACAACCAACCAAGCTTCTGATGAAGAAAATAGGACCATGCAAGGTAGTGCATAAGTTTGGTCCAAATGCCTATGAAATAGAACTGCCATCCGGTCTTGGTATTTCTCCCATATTCAATGTTTCAAACCTCTTTCCATTCAGACCTCCATTGAATGCTAAAGATGGATTAGGTATTATGATTGAAGATGAAGATTGGGTCAGAGATCTACCTCCAAGTAAGCCTTTACAATTGGAATGCATCTTAGATTCTAAAGTTGTCAAAAAGACAAGGAAGGGTGTGTACAAGGAGTACTTGGTGAAGTGGTAGGATCTTCCTCATTCATAGGCTACATGGATGAGTGAGGCAGACATTTTGAAGCATGGGAAGATACTCCAACAGTTGGCAACTCAAAAGACTTGAGTTATTCTTGCAAGGGGAGTATGGTGCAGGAGCACCTTCTCTATGGTGGATCCAATCTTGGATCATTTGAATTTCTATTCATGTCAAGTTTTTTTTATGTTTGCAATAAGGATTTTTAATCCACATCATGTTTGTAATAAGGATTTTATGTCAATTTGGTCACTAGACCTATGTAGACCTTGTTTTGGTCAAGTTTGATGTAATAACACAATGAAAACATGTAGTTTTCTTGTGATAGAAGAAACCCAATGGCTAACTGACTTTCAAAATTAGTTTGTATGGTTGGGAGGGATGTTAACTAATCTTTCAAGCCTTCTATAGGTGAATTTGGATGTAATTACAAGCATGAATGAAGATTTGGAGATTTGATGTGCTGAAACACTATTTTTTCTGAGCAATTTACTGTAACAATCATTTTGTACACCCTATATGGATAGTTGACCACCTAAAAAGAATTGGAGATGTTCATTTATTGAGGTAGATTTCATTTGGAATTAGTTTGGTGTTTTGAAGTGTTGTAGTTTGTGAGATATTGATCTTTTTGCAAAGACTGGTTAGAAAACCTAGGAAACTAGGGTTTCGTGAATAAATGGCTCATTATTCCTCTGTCCACTGAAAGCAAGATTCTCATTTTCAGTATGATGGAGGAATACAGTCTATATTTTTTTGTTTTTGTGGTTTTGTGTCAAGCACTCAAGGATCCAAGGAGTTTGGCATGAGTTTGACTAGGCATCTCTATGTGACTAGTCATTGAAACGATAGAAAAAGTGTTGTTGTGTGAGAACACTAAGTGGAGTGGCCAAATTGATGGGTGATCAAGTGTTTACAGAGGATTATAGACCCTTTGATATCACCTTTTTGTTATGAGTAGTTGGACTTAACATAGTTCCTTTGTAAAGGCCTCAAATTAGGCCTAATCCCTAAAAACTAGTGGTTATTGTCACAGGGGTCCAAAGTTAGAGAACAGTCCTAAAAGTCTGAGGTTTGGTGTATGGGACTAAAGGGTATCCTAATCTATAATGTGTTTTGGATGTTCTTTGGAAGTCTATAAAGTTATCTTTGAATTACCCGCTTTGTAGGGCTACAAGAATTAGGTCTCTCAAGCTGATCTGATGGTATAGACCTATCCTACCCAGATCAGAGCAGTCTCAATACGTGTTGGTGGGTGTTGTTGAGTTAGGTGAGGCATTGTGGACATGCCCATGTCATATGGGGTTTTGGGTTTGAATGAGATCCTGATTTGAGGAGGTGACATGCTTGGTTGTGATCTAGAGTGTTTGAGTTGGTTGGGTAGAGTTGAGTCTCCCTAATAGAGAAATGAATAGCCTTTGTGTGAGGACACATGAGTGTGGTCCTAGGTTATTTCTCTCTCTTGAGTATCCTTGAGAATGGGCTTGAGTTAGTTAAGGTTTGGGAAGCCTTAAAGAAGAGACCTAAGAATCTAGGTTGTTTGATAGGTTATACCAAGTATTGTTTGAACCTCTGTATCAAATAGAAAGACCAACCATGTGGCATGTGAACAAAGTGAGGAACATAGCATAATGTATGTTCCCACTTTAAAGTAATTGCTAACCCCATTAGGGAGAAATTGCCTTTAAGGTAAAAATAGTGATACCTACAAAATAGGCATGAGAGCTTACCAGAATCATATACTCAGATGATTAATCTCCAAAAGCCACATCGTGATAGAGGGTTTCCCCCATGACAGGAAAATTGAGGAAATATTACGTGCATTATACACTATCTTATGACACCAAGAATTACAACAAGGTGCCACATAAAACAAGTAACATCATACTTGATAGCACAAAATATGATTTCAAGAAGACTTCGAAGCTTAGAAGAAAAAATGGTGGAAGATGTAGATGATTTTGTGAGTAGAAGATGAAGCCCCCACACTGTAAAACAATAATGTTATGCCATACACCTACATAAGAGGCAATGTTAGTCCACATAAAAATTCTAAATAGATTAGGTTGGATATGGTTTTCCCAAACATGTAAGTTGGGGAACCATATGATCTAAATCATCACTAACACTATCTAAAACAAACATACAAGCAAACAAAGAAAATTTTTGAGTCAACAAGGTAAAAGAGACCATAGTATGAAAGGTTGTCTCAATGCCATGCATTCTCTCAAAAATATAATGAAAAGAAAACCAAAAATAGAGGAATTCTAAAAAGGGAGATAGAAGAATGTAATCATTCAATCGATTTCTTAAAGAATAGAAGAAATATAGATAGACAGGGGAGCAATCAATATGAGAGGGGAAGAGTACATGACAAGTTAGCACTAGCATGATCCATCTCTAGGGGTCATGTAAATCAAAATACTCTCATGAATCACGGGCTAACAAGTTATGTTATTCTAGGTGACCATGAGTGAAACAAGCTGGGTCATATGACGCACTAGGTGATTGTGTGCTACTAACACCTTAGGGAGCACATCAAAATTCAAAGCCTTAGAGAGCTTTATCCAACAACAATGCCTCAGGGAGCACATCAAAATTGCAAGCCTCAGGGCGCATATCAAACACCAACATCATAGTTGGTGAACACTTTAGGGAGCACAAAATTACACAATGCCACAAGGTTAACATTTTAGGGAGTGTATTGATAAGATACACCTCAGAGGGTGAGTTGATATGCTACAAGTGGATTGGGCTTATTTTAGCCCCCTTCTATCCCTTGGAGTGTCTTTTTCTACTACGAGGTATAACATTCAATCATGGTATTGTATTTTTGAAAGCATTGTAAATCACTCTTTAAGAACTACATAGTGGTATATTTTGGTCACAATATTTTTCTATTAGTATTAGAATTTGGTGTCTAAAGCTAGGTGTTACTCCTGAATGATTAATTAGTCATAACTTGAGCTTAGAAAGTAAGATATTAGATTTTGAACAGGTGATGGAGAGCATTTCTAGCATAATACATAGTGAATTAGGTGGGTTTTCACTTGGATGAGAATAGAGAGGATTGTACTTGTTTGAGAAGTTATAGGAGCTTGAGATTTGGGGTGTGATTATGTGAGTGGCTCATATGAATAAATTGATGGGTGACAACTTGTGGGAGTGTGTTTCTATATGAATAATATGATGGCACATTAGGTTAATTGATTTGGTACTTCCTAATATAGGTTTGTAGGTTTTTTTAGAGTGTTAACTTTGATGGTGATATGTACATAGATTGTCTTCTAGTTTGAGGATGAGTTTGATACACATGTCATACTAGGAGTCTTGGTTTAGTGGTACATGAGTATAGGTATAATTATGGTGATGACTATGGTGTCATGGATATTCATCTAGTTTCGAGAAGTAGCGTGACATGATCATGTATGTATTTGATAGGTTTAGGTTTTGACTAGATTGATTCATGATTATAGGTGGTGTTGTGGTTCAATTTTAGGAGGTTGTTCTTATCTACTTGATTCTTGCCTTTTTCCTTAAATATGGTTACTCATTTGTGGATTTGTTTTTCAAATCAAATTTAAATTTGATCATGTGTTTGAGTCTTGAGATCTAAAGTTTATCTTCTTTGCTATCTTAGTTTACATGTTACTAACGTGATGATGAGTTTACATGCTTAATTGGTTTGAGATCTACAAGTTATTTAGTCTTGTGGATTTGGTACCACCCATTGGTTGTATTGGGATGAGTCACATGTGGACTTTCTATATCTATAGGTATTTTCAATGTTCATGCAAACTTTATTATTTGGCCTTGTCTATGGTCATTTGTGCATTAGTATGTTGCAATTGGATGAGAGGATGGATGCAAAGTTCTTGGATAGTTAGTAATTGGGACTTGTACAACATGTTTTCTATCATGATTTCATGGATATATTGGTTACATAGATTAGTGTGAACTTTTGATACTGATGGTTTGGTTGTTTACATTCTTGGCTTGGAGATTATGATTTTACTTTACTCTTTGGGAGCTCATGATTTTGTAGTTGAGATCTTTGATTGTGTTGGGGCTATAGATCATTTTGGTTTAGGAGATGATTGTCATGAAGCCATGGATAGATTAGTTATGACTCATTGGGATCTTTGGAAGTGATGTATATTCATCACGTAATGATGGATGATATTTTATAGTGGTTGTGAGTGTCGTGGAGAAGCTCTTGGTTCATGATTCTTGTATGTAGTGAGAGTGGAGAGGCTCTTGGTTCACCATGGAGGATTGTTGGAGTCATTGGTTGAGATGTTAGTTTATGACTTGTTGGTTTGGACAAGGGATCATCTGTTGAAAGAATGTTTAGTATTGTGTCTTGGTTTACTCTTGATTCTAGATTAGGGCATTGGTATGATACAAGTTCTCTTGAGAGAAGGATATGTTCATTGGAGCATATGACCTCCTAAGAGGAGATGTTTGATCATAATGTGTTCCTAGATTTTGTAGACACATGGTGGAAGCTTTGACAATGATTTAATTATTAATCTTGGTATTGAGTACATTTATTTGTTGCTTAGGAGCTTCATGATAGTTCTCTTGGGTCGAGAGATATTTTTTGAGATGGTTAGTCTTTGGAGGTTCCAACAAGAATTCTAAGGAGTCTTCACCTAGATATGGATGTGAGCTCATGATGGACTTGAAAAGAGATTGTTCATTGAGAGATCCATTGTGGCTTGGTGTATTCTAGAGGAACATTTTCATTATCCACTCATGGTCTACTTAGTGGATAATCATCTGAGAGGTATTGACCATCCTATTTTTAGATGCATTATGTTTTATACTTGTCTTCTCATGTATATGGATCTTGAGCTATGTTAGTTTTAAAGGGTTTATTTGAGGAGTGTTTGGCATGGTTATCTCCTTGTGCATATGAGTTGATTTATGATGTCATTTCTAAGGATTTTAAGAGATAATACTATAGGAATACTATGGATCACTGAGAGGGGGCGTGAATCAATGATCTAATAAAATTTGTTCATTCACCAATCTTGTAGAAAACATTTCTAACATCATCATGACAAAGACATCAACAAATAATAGAGTCACAAATAAATCCATAACACAAAATGTAAAGTGGAAAACCCTATCTAGGGAAAAACCACTATTCAATCCTCACCAAAAGTTTATTGAGTCTCACTAACCAAACTCTCAATGAGTACATACAAGCCTCACTAGCTATCTTACATGCCTCACTGGCAATGCCTCACTAGCTATAAACCTCACTAGTTACCATGCCTCACTGGCAATGCCTCACTAGCTATAAACCTCACTAGTTACCATGCCTCACTGGCCATGAACTCCAATCTCAAAAACAAGAAAAATAACCATAGAGTACTACTCTGTTTACAATAAAATTCAAAGGTTATAGATGTGTTCTATAACTCTTATACAAAGACCTTATCTCTCCTAATTTGGACACAAAAGGACAACTCTTTAGGATCTTCAAGTACTCTATACAAATGAACACTACTTTGTCATCATAAGTCAATGAAAACATAGATTACATGATAACACCTGAGTTCAAGGTACATTCACATCCATATTCTCAGCATACATGATTCTTCACAAGAGTACTTGGCATCATAAAACATTACAAGATATCCTGAATTAAAAAGACACTCATACTTAGATCAGATTACAATAATTTTGTTACATTATCCTTCTTGCTCACATTCAGTCATATGTTCTTATGTTACAAAGTCACTGTACTCAAGAACTACATAAAGATAATCACAAAAAAATCCATACCATTACTATGTCACAAACATCTCTATCATTATCCTTTGTTCAACATAACTCAAACCTTTGGAATCATTGTAGTTCACTCTCTTTGCATTGTCTCTTGCACACAGATTCATTCTACTTTGATACCTTTCTTTTACAAAACATTTCTTCTTTCCTATTTCATCTTTCTCTTATCACAAGCATATACACAATATTTCATATGTATCTTTGAAGTTTATCGTTCTGATAGACAATCACCCACCATAATCTCTTTACTCAGTGCATATTATCCCTTTTTCATCAAATAAAAACTTTTGTTCTGCAATCCCTTTTTCATCTCATTTCTCTAGTAGAGAACTATATATGAAAACCCTCATAAACATGGTATATCTACATTCAACTTCTATCATACCACTCAAAACATTTTGTCAAGCTCAGACAGCCTAGAGTTTTGTCCATAAAAAATAGAAGAAGAAGATAGTTACTATAACTGTGCAAACCAGTTTACAAACCATAAGGCCCAATGTCCTTAGAACTTTTATCATGCAAAAGAACCATTAGGGTTTTAAATAAAATTAAATGCTAGCCTTCGATTTTAAAGTTCATGCCTTGTCAACTTTTAAACACAATCATAGAGGAATGTTTTGGCACCCAATGGAAAGTTTCACCTATTGTCGCCAGTTGTTCAAGGTAAAGGAGCCGATTGTCCTACAAATTTAGTCCCCTTAATTTATGACTTAAATAGATGTTGACTTGTGACCTCAAGTCATCCTTAAAACATAAAAAGTAAATGCCCATTTTTTAAAAGGACTTTATAACTTGCAAAGGTGTTTTAGGTCACACTTTAACTTAATCACTTTGAAAACCTTAATGTTGCCAGAGTAGCTGATATAGTTCATTAACCTTAATGTGCTAAGTCAAACATTATATCATCTCTGCCTATTACTTCTATTAAAGAGTGTTAATAAAGACAGAATAAAAACCCCTTTGAATTTGTCACAACAAATTTTTTACATTGATAGGCATTAGGGTTTTAAAGCTATGGCTTCTTGTGTAGACCTCCTGATGACAAACTATAATGCTAAGTCATAAGAGAAAATCATTAGGACATGTAGAATCATGAAAACCATCATGATATCAAGCATTATATACAATCACTAATAAGCATAACACTGCATGATACATTGTCAGTTGTCATCAATCCATTGCATAATTGGACAAAAACCTGATAAACGCCTTGTTAAGAACTTTCACACCATACATAAGTTGAGATTGTGCCTGAGATGCTATAGCAACAAACTGCATCACTAATCAATGATATGAATGCCAATACCTCCAACTAATCATACATTCCATTACTGATAGACACTGCTCAACATTCATCGTAAACACTGAGATCATATGATGACTAAGAACATTCATTAACACACCTGAAAAGCCTTATGGCATCATGATCACAACTCAAATCAAGAACATGAACATCATAACATTTAGGTGAACAATGACATGAAGGCATCCTTAGGTGAACAAATCCTGAAGCATCAGACATCAATGGCAAACACATCTCCAATCCATCTTTTGACATCAATGACAAACACATCAACAAATATCAGGTTATTATTGGTTATGGATTTGATCTTCCTTCAATTTGAGAGAGTTACATCCATGTTGGTTATATATGAGATACATATGTTTTGTTTGATCTATGATATTGAATTGTTGGGTGTTGTTAAAGATTCTTAGTGTTTTGTGAAGGAGATATTACTTGACACAACTTAACACTTTGACATGTTGGTAGAAGGACACTATATGAGATATAATTTACTTTCTTTAGATCTCTTTGTTCTATGGCTACTTCTTGGAGGTCCAAGTTCACATAGTTTGTTGTGGTGGGCTTAGGAGAGTTATGGTGACATGTTGTGAGGGAGTATGTAGTGGTTTGTGTTGCATGGGTGGACCATTGTGATTGTTCTTTATTACTACACGATATGATTATTAGCCACACCTTGGTATGCCTTGATCTATTTTCATATTTGACATTACCCATGTAGTGGGAGTTCTTGGACGAGTATATTCTTTATTGACAACATTTATATGAGGAGTTTGTGATTGTAGTTTATGGGTTGGATATGTTATTGGCATGAGTTTACCTATGTTGTTGGATACCTTTTGAGGTATGGATAGTTGGATGTATTAGAATTTTCTATAAGTGTTATTTCTAGTCATGTGGGTTTTTTCTTCCTTGGAAATATCTTGGAACTTTTATTATCACTTGGATTTGATTCTTGTGTTCTTTGGATTAGTGCATCTTCACCTTGGATTGTTCCTATCCTTCCATAGGCGACATGTTGGAGGATGAGAGGATTTCATTCTTGACATGGTAGTCACTTTGGTTTTATTGTATGTATCTTGATAAAGCACAATAGCATGTTGGAGATTCATGGATGTTTGTGATGGTGTGTTTCATCAATTGAACCTTATGCAATGTATAAAACAAGTGGCAGAATGTTACAAAAAAAGGTGGTGTACACCTTACACAAGAATAAATTATTTTAATTATGAAAAATAAATATTTTTTTGTCGTGCATCTTTAGTGATATGTTTAGCCACATTAAATATTTATTTGGGGCAACTTATAAAGTTGTATTGTAACCTTTGTTAAATATTTTATGTGTGGGATACATAGTGATGCAGAGCGAAACGCAACGGAAGCTAACTAACAGGAAGGAGCTGCCACCAATACAAACAGCATGATAAAAATGTCTATCGGCTCAACATCATCATCATATTTCCTAACAACACCAACAGCATCATCATATTTCGGACGCTCACACTTATCCTCCTGCCGGCTACTGTTCATCTCCTCCGCTTGTCGCCTATCATCATCATCATGATATTCAACGGGCGCAAACATCCTCCGGTTGCACTATTCATCGGGCACCAAACACTAGCGTCATCATCATGATCTTCAACATTACCTTCGTCAGCAGGATATCCAAATATCCGGTTGCTCCCAATATCCTGATGACGTTCTCCTTCAGCAGCTTCTCTTTGATACAAGCAACAGCATCATGATCTAGTTTATCCGGTTGTCCTGGAACCTCCTGATGATGCTTAACAACTTTCTGCCTACGCCGATATACCTCCTGATGATGTTTCACAACTTTCTGTCGAGAGCCTTCGCCGATACCTAAACCCTTAGCGACGACAGGATCAACTTACATAGGGGGATATTTTAATATCCTGATGACGATGACGTCATATCCTGATGACGATGACGTCACCCAATCTCCTGATGAACTCTTCAACACTTAGCCAAAAAACCCGAACTTTCACTTCCGCATCTGTTAGCGATATGCGGATGATGAGTTTCTCTGAGAGAGGATCCTGACTGCGATATATACACTGAGTATATATCCAACTCAAAACATCCTGATGCACTTGCAACATGCAAACTTCAACAGTTTCACGACCTGATCCGGATGGCGATGCGGCTTGCTCCGGCTGGAAACGCACATGCAGACTCCTGTGTATCCGTCCGCTGCATGTAAACACTTCAGAACCGCATAATTACACAAAGACAATGTGACGACCGGGCCGGATCACCTTCAAACCAAAATCTAACAGTTTATCTTTCTATACCTAGCACATGAGGATGCTAGGCTGATTCATAGCATGCTCCTAACTGATCTCTTGAACAATGCAATGCATAAACAGAAAACACAAATGCAACCTAAACTATGATACAGGACCATTCCACCGATTTGCAGGATCAACCGGTGGAAGGGTTGAAAGTACCCATTAACTTGCAAACAGAAAGGAAATCAACATAGATACAACTGATCAACTCAAATACTGCAAAAGATGAGATCTTATTCAATTGAGATTCAAATGTCCTGCTTTTACAATTCTGCTTCACAATATCTGGACTGATCACCAGTACAGCATATCACCAGTACTACTCTCCTGAACATAACATCTAACAAACTCAATATGAACTATCAATATGAACTATCAATATGAACTATATCTAAACCCTAACAGATCGAAGGTATATATAACAAATCCTTCGAGTACTACCAACTCACTTCCCAGCGGCTGGGAGCTTCCAAGCGGCTGGGAGAGAGGACAGCTCAGATAACCTTATCCCGATCTCTAACTGCCTACACATACTCCTATGCTGATCTAATACATAGCATCGGTCCAATGGACCTTATTACATGAGAAAGTCAAACATACTAAAAATAGCCTACTGCCCTGTCATCATGCGGACAATTCACCTATATCCTGATCATGTTATCCTATATCCTGATCATGTACGTCATCATGCGGACCTATAACTACTAACTGCCTCATGGAGGCCAGCTGTTAGGTAGGTGCCTCTACACCATACTCCCCAAAAGAAAAGAACTCATGTCCCATGAGTTAGGATATGGAAGTCCTCCACCTTTACACTTTGCCTGTGCAATGTTCTGCCCTGTTCCAGCTTTGTCTGCTGCTGTCTCTTGGCTGCTCCAAGACTTCTGAACTGTAACTTGCTTTCTGGCAAGTAAATCCTCATGCCTGTCAATGTAGGCTTGCCTCTTACATACCTTGTGTTTGTCAGGTTGTCTGACCAGAACCTCTTTCTGAACTGCCTCTTGAACTGCTGCAATGTTCAACTCTATCTTCCTGCCAGTCTTTATAGGACAAGCAATAGTCCCAACTATGACAACATCCTTGTCATTCTTCTGAACTGGTTGCTGTTTGCAAACCTGTTCCTGCACCTGCTGCTGACATCTGTCAGTCACAACTGAAACTTTCTTCAGCTTGTTGTCTTTAACAACTCCTTTCCCTACAGTGTCCTCAACTGCCTTTATGCCTGCTCTTCTAGGCATCTGCACAAATTCCTTCTTTCCCATTAAAATGACTTTAGCTGCCTTATGTGCTGCAGCTGCTTCCTGTAATGGCATCAACTTAATAGTCTTTCCATCCTTCTGGATGGTGTAGGTATTAGCATACCCATCATACAGTACCCTCCTATCAAATTGCCATGGTCTACCCAACAGTAGGTGACAACATTCCATGGGCAAAATATCACACAAAATTCTATCCTGATATGCTCCAATCTGGAAATCTACATATGCCTGTTCAGAGACAAAAAGTGAATGACTATCACTCACCCAAGATGCCTTGTAAGGGTGTGGATGTGGAATCCTTTCCAAATGCAGTTTATCCACCATCTCCTGAGATACCATGTTGTCTGTTGAACCAGTATCAATGACAACCTTACATACTTTACCTTTACTCTTGCATGTGGTCTTGAAAAGAGCTCTTCTTTGCATCATATCCTTTGATGCCTGCAAACTAATTCTCCTTAACATCAATGATTCTCCACTCTCTGGATATCCAACATTATCAGCCTCCTGATCCTTTTGATAAATGTTTGGACTCTGCACACTTTTCTCTTCTTTCTCTTCTTGCACAAGTTGTACTCTCTTGTCACTTGTTCTATCATTTCTGGATGATGAACCTTTGTTTTCTGGACATTTGAAAGATGGATGACCAAACTCACCACAGGTGTAACATTTCCCTGAAAATGTAGTAGAACCTCTACCACCTCCAAATCTTCCTTTATTACCTTTCCATCCACCTCTGAAATCAGACTGTCCCTGTCCTTTATCAGTGTCTTCTTGACTCTCATTGGTTTGCTTTGTTCTATGGGCTGATCCTCTTCCTCTATTGCTTTGTTCTTGTTTTCTCTTCAACTTTTCTTCCACTTTCAGTGCCAACTGGAAACATTTCTGCACTGTATCTGGATTATGCAGACTGAGATCTTCCTGAATATTAAACCTTAATCCATTAAGGTATCTGGCTACCTTTTCTTCTTCACTTTCTTTCACCTTTGTCTTCATACAGAGTTTCATAAATTCTTCTGTATATGAGCTGACATCTAGCTCCTTCTGCTTCAGGTTTTGTTTCCTCTTGTGTAACTGGATACTGTAATCCAAAGGAATATAAGCTTCCTTCACCAATTCCATCATCTTCTTCCATGTGGCAACTCTCCGTTTTCCTTCCTGCACTCTATCATCTTGAACAAAGTTCCACCATGTCAAGGCAGCTTCTTTCATCTTTGACTGTGCTATCTTCACTCTCTGCTGTTCTGGTATCTCCTTTGTTACAAAGAAATTGTTCAAATAGTCTATCCATTCCATCACTGAATCAGGGTCCATCTTACCTGTAAACACTGGCAAATCCAGCTTCACATCCATGGTTCTCCTCTCCATGGCCTTGAGGGCGTTCAACAGTGGCCTCTGGTCTGCAGGAACGACCTCCTCGCTCCAATTAGGGATCTCTTCTTCTTCCCTATCATCTTCTCTACCAGAACCTACTCTGCTCCTCAACTTTGCTAACTCATCTTTCAACTCCTGATTCTGAGCCTTCACGGCCTTGCTTTCTGCAATCTGTTTCTTCACCAGAACTGCCAACTCAGCGTTGGTCATCCTTGCTAGAACCTCAGATGTTCCTTCTTCGTCTGACATCCTGCTTATCCTTTCCAGAAGATCCTAACCTTTGCTCTGATACCACTATGATGCAGAGCGAAACGCAACGGAAGCTAACTAACAGGAAGGAGCTGCCACCAATACAAACAGCATGATAAAAATGTCTATCGGCTCAGCATCATCATCATATTTCCTAACAACACCAACAGCATCATCATATTTCAGACGCTCACACTTATCCTCCTGCCGGCTACTGTTCATCTCCTCCGCTTGTCGCCTATCATCATCATCATGATATTCAACGGGCGCAAACATCCTCCGGTTGCACTATTCATCGGGCACCAAACACTAGCGTCATCATGATCTTCAACATTACCTTCGTCAGCAGGATATCCAAATATCTGGTTGCTCCCAATATCCTGATGACGTTCTCCTTCAGCAGCTTCTCTTCGATACAAGCAACAGCATCATGATCTAGTTTATCCGGTTGTCCTGGAACCTCCTGATGATGCTTAACAACTTTCTGCCTACGCCGATATACCTCCTGATGATGTTTCACAACTTTCTGCCGAGAGCCTTCGCCGATACCTAAACCCTTAGCGACGACAGGATCAACATACATAGGGGGATATTTTAATATCCTGATGACGATGACGTCATATCCTGATGACGATGACGTCACCCAATCTCCTGATGAACTCTTCAACACTTAGCCAAAAAACCTGAACTTTCACTTCCGCATCTGTTAGCGATATGCGGATGATGAGTTTCTCCGAGAGAGGATCCTGACTACGATATATACACTGAGTATATATCCAACTCAAAACATCCTGATGCACTTGCAACATGCAAACTTCAACAGTTTCACGACCCGATCCGGATGGCGATGCGGCTTGCTCCGGCTGGAAACGCACATGCAGACTCCTGTGTATCCGTCCGCTGCATGTAAACACTTCAGAATCGCATAATTACACAAAGACAATGTGACGACCGGGCCGGATCACCTTCAAACCAAAATCTAACAGTTTATCTTTCTATACCTAGCACATGAGGATGCTAGGCTGATTCACAGCATGCTCCTAACTGATCTCTTGAACAATGCAATGCATAAACAGAAAACACAAATGCAACCTAAACTATGATACAGGACCATTCCACCGATTTGCAGGATCAACCGGTGGAAGGGTTGAAAGTACCCATTAACTTGCAAATAGAAAGGAAATCAACACAGATACAACTGATCAACTCAAATACTGCAAAAGATGAGATCTTATTCAATTGAGATTCAAATGTCCTGCTTTTACAATTCTGCTTCACAATATCTGGACTGATCACCAGTACAGCATATCACCAGTACTACTCTCCTGAACATAACATCTAACAAACTCAATATGAACTATCAATATGAACTATATCTAAACCCTAACAGATCGAAGGTATATATAACAAATCCTTCGAGTACTACCAACTCACTTCCCAGCGGCTGGGAGCTTCCAAGCGGCTGCGAGAGAGGACAGCTCAGATAACCTTATCCCGATCTCTAACTGTCTACACATACTCCTATGCTGATCTAATACATAGCATCAGTCCAATGGACCTTATTACATGAGAAAGTCAAACATACTAAAAATAGCCTACTGCCCTGTCATCATGCGGACAATTCACCTATATCCTGATCATGTTATCCTATATCCTGATCATGTACGTCATCATGCGGACCTATAACTACTAACTGCCTCATGGAGGCCAGCTGTTAGGTAGGTGCCTCTGCACCACATAGGAGAAATACGTAATATTTGTGGTAAATAATTTTTTGGTTAATAGATTTATCCTTTCATGGTTTTGACACTCATAGTTTTGTCAATACCATAGTTGTATTTGTTTGAGCTTGATTCCAAGAAACCAAGCACATGTTTAGTGGTTAAGTTGATGTGTGGTTTCTAGGACACATGGAAGATACATTGGAGGATCTTGATATTTAAAAGTGTTCATGGAAATTCTATAAGTGTATTGTAATATTTTCATTGGTGAATAATACATTTGAGTGTTGATGTTTTTCCCTCTAGAGGGTTTTCCAAGGTATATCTTGTGTTATCTTGTGATATGTCTTGTGATCTTTGCATTATGGTTATTCTATAAGCTTGTATGCATTATTTTCTCTCATAGGGTTATGAAGGAAATCATTTGATCAACTTGGTTAATTTCCTAACAAATTTATGTATAATATAGTTCCTTTATTAGTAAAAGCATTTACCATGGAAATAATCACAAGGTTAACATGAAAGCAATGAAGCATTTCCAATGGATGTTCCACATTTGTTATCCAGTGTTCTAGATAGCAAAAGCAAAAGCAGAAGAAAAAACAAGCTTACAATTAAACAATCAATCAAATGGACAATCATCTTCAATACCATAGCCTCCAACAATGTATTTGCCTTATCATACCCAGTGGAAATCAATTAAAGTCTTTAAATAGAAAATACGAACTAAGAAGTTATTTTGCAAAGTTGTTATAAGAGAATGACTTTTGTAGCTCGCTACTTAAAGACCAAATAGTTCAACTATCAAACAATTAATAACAAATTTTCACCTTATCCTAACAAGAAAAAGATAAGTAGTTATCCCAACTTTATTGGAAAAAAATTACCTTTAACCATTAGACTGTTCAATTGTTAAGAATAACCTTCTTTTAATACATATAGATTAACATTGACTCTTAAGACAGCCTCTAACTGTGCATTGCTGGATGAATTAATGGTGTCAATGCTATGAATAGAGCATATCGGCTATCTATTTATATATGAATAATATATTTTATTAAATTTATTGCAGTAGTGGGGACCTTTAGTTTTCGAGAAGATAATAGAGAGTTCATGAACTGGTTAGGGATGGAGGCATTAATAAAACATCCCATATTGACTCCCACTACAGCAGTGGATCCACCTCCTCATACATGATATCTTCAGTTGTATCAGTGCGATATACAACATCTTGAACATCAGGAGATCCATTACACAGGAGGAATACAAGCTTATCATACTGAGAACGCATATTCTTGAGCTCTTCTTGCTTGGCCGCCAACTGAGATTCCAGCTGGGCTACTTGCTTTTGCAGTTCATGGACTATACTGACATTTCCCTGGATGGGGTCACTCAGTCTCGCAGTTGCTTCCGACACCAAACTATTTACTGCATCTACTCTTTTTTTAGTATCCAAACCCTAAAGCAACATTACATGAATATATGAGTCCTACAATCAAATTAATAATACGAAGAGCTCAAGTAGTGGGTGAGCTGTAATTTTATCGTTAATCAGATAAAATTATTAAAAAATAAAAAAATTAGGTGCATCTGTAAATAAGTTTCTAAATCTCTTAGATTATAAAATAACACTCTTAAATGATGCAACCCATTTCGTGCTTTAACTGATCATATGTGAAACCTGCATGTGTGTCAATTCACACGATAGGAAAATAATTGTAACTGCAGGTCTCTTAAAGAGTTGGACAGACCTGAATCAAGTTAGTAACCACGAGTTTTGATACTTCAAGGTAAAAGACGAGCTTAATGGCTGTGAGAAAAATAATCTAGTATTTAGACATTTTTACCATACCATGTGAATCTTAATTCATAAGCAAGGAAACGAATTTTAGACAAAAGATAATGCTGTTCAAAAGTAAGTAAATATGGCTGCAAAATTAAATGGCTGCAAAATTAAAAGCCATTTCAAGAGAATATAAAAACGGGGCAATGGTTAAAAATTACTTGAAGAAGTTTGATGGCATTCTTGGTGTCATACACATTCTGAACGATTGTCAACTTTTGTTGATCATAATCAGGAAAATAAGCAGCTAAAATACATTCTTCTGAACATTTTTTACCTTGCAGTTTACAGGCCACGCAGGATACAATCTTTCTTTTTGCCATTTCTGTGGGAATAGAACCCTAACACAAATATCTTAATGCAGTTCTCATATTTTATATTAGAACTTTTGAGAAACAAAGTTCTGTGGGACATACAATTGGTTTTTTTTCCAAACCAGTGGAGAAAACTAGCAGCGCCTACTTTCTATGAAGGAAGAAAGTCTGCACATTGAATGACAATTTAACAAATCGAATTTTGATAATCGATATTGAGAATATTGACGGATAATATTTGATCCACAATATATCTGCATATAATTATGTATTAATTTTTATTACTAATATTTCTAGATCATATTTTGTAATTTATTATTAAGATGATACAGTAGTAAGTAAAGAGGATGGAGTAGATGGTAGAGGTTGGCATCAGGGTTCAGGGAAGTAGTTTGGTGAATAGATGTAGTCAGAGAGTTTTCATCAAAAAGTTTATAAGGGTGACAGCTGGCAACATCGCCTTATAAAATAGAAATTTTGGTGGAAGCCACCTCCAGTCTGTGAGCCTCTTATTAGAAGGGCTTAAGACAAGCTACATAATTTTGATTTGTTTATATAGAAAAGCACTTTTAAGGACTGAGTATTCTCTCATATCTTTTACTAAGATGAGAGATGGCAATGGAGCCTGAATTTGACGGTTAACTTTACCTGTCAAGCAATTTTTTTTTATACCATTCAAAGGTTAAACCTATCTTATTTAAAAAATGTATATCATAAATTAGATATACTTTTAACTATAAATCTATATAATTTTTCACAGCTTATTTAGAATCTTCCCTTTCACATTACAATCTTTCCAAAATTTTGAAAATATGGACATAATTAAACGCCCGTCTTTTGCGTAAATTTAGTACAGGGTGCCGGCGATTTTTCTGGAAACGTGTTAGTTTTAGGGCAACAGAGAAAGTACATGGGCGGAGAACTGGTAGAAAAGACGAGAAAATGCGGCTTGACTTAGTATTTGGGGCAAAAAAAAAAGAGTACATGGGCGGAGAAATGCGAGAAAATGCGATGCGGAAAAAAAGTAGGCGGGTACCAATTGCTTGCCACTGGCGTCTGGCATTTTTTAATTGAAGACAATCAGGTGGCTTTACCATCTAGATTGATAAATGGTGGAATTTTATTTAAAGTTGGGTATTTTTTTCCATGTCATTTATTCACCTCTTTAAACATATTTTTATATATTTATTTCATAGTTAATCAATGCACCTACATATTTGCATATATTTGTTGGTGTATTAATTGTACATATCCATATCCTTATCCTTATACATTTGTCCACCTCAATTTAAGCTTTATTAGGTCCCAATTCAAATTTAAAATTTGGTGACACCTACAGAGGGTTTAAATTTGACAATTGACTTTCCCTGTCAAGCAATTTTCTTATGACAATTATGTATTCTATGGTGCCCTTCAAATACTATGACATGCCTTAGTATAAGTAAATCAAATAAAAATCAAATATATAAATAATCATAATCCTATATAAATTTTGACAGTTTGTCCAAAATCTCTCCTTTCATACCATACAGTGTTTTTAAGATTTCAATTGTATTTTACAGAAAAGATGCCTAAATACATCAAATTTAGGCCTTGCACCTAGCCATTCCTTTCTTGCTCCACGTCAACTTAACATACATTTGCATGATTTATTACTATATCATTATATTTAAAGACATTCAATTAAATTCATTTCACTTTCTTATGTTATATCCTCTTTTTAGAACATTTTTGGTATATCATTCACATTTAATGAAGGAACAACTTGGTTTGATGCCCTTACATTACTGCCCACCTCAAGCTACATCTAAAACAAATGAGTATGACATCATTCAATAATTGTAGAGTGCTCAAGCCAAAATGTCTTTGTGGGACCTAGGGGAGAGGGCTTGATGGTGATGAAGAAATTGGTGCCACATTAGCACCCTAAATTGACATGGTGACTAGCTTGACCTGTCATAAATGGAAATATTTTATTTGCAACTTTATCTTCCCACAATTGTATCAGTTACATCAAATTTCATATAAATTGTTGATAAACGTGAGTTTTATAACCATGTCTTGTAACTGTCCATGTGTACCATGAGTTGTTGAATGACACCACACTAGCTACAAGTGGTGCATGCATAGGAAACCAATTTAAGGAACACATTAAATAACACACATTGCTTTGAAGATGCCTAACCTTGGCATTCCATTTCTACCACCAATGACACTTCATCATCGATCTTTATTCTATATTGCCTCCTTCTACGCACTTCAACCTATTGCTAGGCATAACCATATGTTGTTTGGGTATTTTTACACCCATTGCAATGTTACAGAGAAACAACCATGAAGGAGCATAGGAACATATTACATGGGACCAATGTCTTGGGAGATACTCTATAGATTATTTTAGTATATGAAACAATTAGTTGTGAGCCATTTGTGGACACTCCTATCTACTTAGCAATGAAATTATGTGTGTGCAAGCAAGCAAATCATTTGCAAACATATCTATACACAAGTTTAGGGGAAAGGGTCCCATGGTGATCCATCCTACCTTTTATATTATTTACAAAGAAATTGGTGCCATGTCATCATCCTAAAGTGATATGGTGGCTAGTTTGACTTGTCACAAATAGAAATAATTTACTTGTAACTTAATCTTCCTACAAATCTATTGATGATGTCAAACTTCCTAAAAGTTGTTAATAAATGCTAGTTTTCTATTTAGATTCTATGACTATCTGCATATAGCATCAATTGTTGAATTGCACCACACTTTCTATAGGTGTTAAATGCAAGGAAGCCAAGGCATACTTGTGTTATTTAACTTAATCACTACAAATGGAAATTAAGTAATTCTTCTTATTATAATATGTATTTTAAAATATTTTAGTTGAATATACTTGTAAATATTTTATTCTTTATATGAATATAAAAACTGATGACATAGTTGATCTTTTTCTTTCGACAGGTAGCTATGGACATTCGTTGTCAGTATGGTTGGTCAACAAACATGTTCTGGCTATGTAGAGAAGCTTAGGTTTACTTTCAACTCACTAAGGAAATGATCCAATTAATTTTTAGTTTCTATTAATTATTTACTTGTTATTACTATAATATTTTGTTATGTGTTCAAGTGTTGGACTTAATTTGTTTGACAATCTATTTTCCATCACATTGACAAGTCACTATTTTTGTAGTTCAAGATGTATATTTTATGATGTTTGATTTTCTTAGTTTACAAGCTTGAGAATTTTGTAATAAGTTGATTGAGACTAAGCACATTGATCAATAATAGAGGTTGTAAGTTGAACTTATCTTAAAACCATAATTAATATAAAAAACCATATGCTATTAGTATCAAAAACCTATAATTATAGATTATGTCTATTGAGTGGTCAAAATGGCATACATGCATTCTAATGGATTACTTGTAATTTATCTTCCTATTTACCACATAAAATTTTGCAACCAAACTAGACATGGATATGACTACTAGAAGTCAAATAAGACTAGATTCCAGATAAAAATACTATTGTCTTGACCCATTATTTGATGACTATGGAGAGATTAGGCCCAAAACAAACACATTATAGTTTGGTGTGGCATCTATGATGAACCCAATTTTGCAAATTTATTTCTTATCCACAAAGAGTCCATGTGATGCCAACTATTGTCCTCTTGTTCCAATCCCTAATGGCATAAATGTCTTCCAAAAAACTAACCAACACATGTTTTTCCACTTATTTAAGACCCAAATTCGTAATCAAATTTATAACTACATAGAGTAAATATTCTACATGAAGCTATTATAATTCACTAAAACCATATGGAAAAGGAGAATCTTGAAGATGAGAAAGAGTTGTTAATTTAGTGTTTCACATAGCTTTCCCAGCCATATGCCCATCCATCATTAGTATAGGATAAGTCCAAGGACTACTACTAGAAACCACTTGGTTAACATCTTCACTTACCATTATACTTGAATATAAAGGGAAATGAATACTTTCCATCTTTCTAAATAGAGAATGTCATTTGAGGAAAGGATTTAATGGATTTATCAAAGGTCTTTGCCTCTTCAGTTCTCCCTTTTCTCTTTCAATATTTTTATTTTTAAAACTTGTTCGTGCATTATATCCTTTCTTACTCCATTTTGATGTAGTCATGGCCAGAGGGTCCAATGAAGGATTATCTGTTCATGAAGAGAAATGAGTAAACACATAAAAAAATCAATGGAACAACAAAAAAATATTAAGTTCTCTATTTATTGATAGTTACAATAGAATTATAGTTTGTTGCAATGGGCTTTTGACATGCTAGGCCTTAGTCATTTGATTAAAAATGGGTAAATTATAGACTTCAAAAGATATTGCAATACAATGTCATGCCAAGCTATCTACTACTTCCATTGTTTCTCTCCAATAATCTTAAAGGATGCTTAGATATTAGCTAATAGCCTTAAGAGTGATCTTAGTTGGTCATGTATGGTGGTGCAAAGCTCAATGCCTAATGAAATGTGCAATCAACCAAATATATAATTGAATCTTTTGGAATGGATTTGCTGGTGAAGGATCAATGAACCTTGATGTGGTTCATGCCCTAAGTGCCCTATGTCCAATGTCCCTTGGAATGTGTTTCTTTATTTTCGCAAGATTTGAAAATTTGTTCAAAACAATAATAGTGAAACTTAGTGCTAGTCAATAATCCTTAGTTGTATGATAGAGATTGAATTATATCTATGTGGCAATTAGAAACTTATAGAAAGTGAATATAATATTGAAAATGTATTCCCAACCAAAAAGTAGAATGCAAAAGTGTGAATACATTTGGTAGGATATGTATTAGTTGACTCATGACTAAAATGTGATTGAAAACCTCAAAATAAAACAAATAAGTGAAAGAAAATATTTTTGGTGATGCAAGACTACATTTACACCTTGGGATGCTCTTTCATCAGACATTTAGGGTTGATTGAAAAGTGATTCCCTCACTTTCTAATGGCTCAAGGGAAACCAAGACACTCTACTTTCACTTTTGAAATCCATGATGAATCTTCTTAAGGAATTCCCTTTGACTTCATCCATTATTCCTCATACTTTCTATTCCTCATGGTTCTCCCAATCCTACTATCTATAATTTCCTTGATCTCTTCTTTTATCTATGGTGGTATCTTTTTTTGTCATTGTAATTTCTTTCCACTATCTCTTGACTCTCCTTCATGGTATTGGTATAGGTCTATGATGTCGAACACTAGTAATATTCCTAAAGGTTATAATACTTCACCTTCATAAGCATGTCCTAAATCAAATCATTTCACAATTTTACAAGAGACAAAATTCTTCATTTTCAACCTGTTATATGTTTCAACTAGAAATCTTTCTTTTGTGAGATATATCATTACTTATAATCCAAATTTAAAATCCTTACATTTCCTTTTCTTATCCAAATCTCGCATTCATCTTTTCCAAGTGACTTCTTACTCCCACATGCACATTCTTCTTATGTTAGGTAAACTATTCTTCTTTTGTAGTCCACTTTTCCTCATTACAAATTTCTCTCAATTTTGATACATTTCTTACACTTATTCTATAATCAAGCACAAAAGGTGTTTTACCTATACTTCTATTTACTAAATTATTATATGTTAACTCTACCTACAGTAAAATCATATCCCAATTTCCTATCTTCTCTACAACTATACATCTCAAAAATTTTCCCAAGCTCATATTTAACACTTCTATCTGTATATCAGTCTATAGATGATATTATGAAATAAATTTCAAATATTTCACCATCATCTATAATGTCCTCCAAAAGTAATCAACAAATTTTTCATCTCTATAAGAAACAACACTCCTTGTTCACTCATACAATCTCACAAATACTCTCAAAAATAATATAGCTACATGTACCACATCAATATTATTCTTACACAAAAAATGAGTCATCTTAGAAAACTTGTCCACAACTAAAAATATTGAACCATTTCCTCTTTGAGCCCTCGATAATCCCAATACAAAATCCATACTTATATCCTCCCAAGGTCTCTTTGGAACTAGTAGTGATTGATACAAACCAACATTTTGACTACTTCTTTTTGCAACTTAACAACATACAACCTCAAAAACAAATCCTCACATCCTTATATATTTTTAGCAAAAAATAGTTCTTGTTCACCAGTGATACTATCTTAACTACATTGAAATGTCTACTTGAACCACCACTATTTTTCTCCTTGATTAAATTCTCCCTTATCTTGCTTCTAGGAGTACACAACTAATTGCCACAAAAAGACATCTAATTTTGAATCAAACAATCAAGCCATCTACACATAATACCCTTTACATGTTCTCCATGCTTCCACAAAATCAAGATTATCTTCATACAAATGCTTCAATTCTTTAAATCCAACTACATCTACTCTCATCTCTATTAGAATATTTTATCTCTTGCTCAACACATCTACAACCTTATTTAATTTTTTACTCCTATTCTTCAATAGAAAAGTATAAATTTTCATAAACTCAACCCATATCATTTTCCTTTTGTTCAATTGACCTTAAATAATTACAAATTGTAATTCCTAATGATTAGTGTATTGTAAAACAAACTCTTTTAGCAACAAGTAATGCCTCCAATTGTTTCATGCCCAGATTATGACATAAAAGTATTAATCAGAGAGTAAACAACTCCTTCTTGTATTATTCAAATTTGTATTTGAATAAGTTACTAGTTTTCCTTCTTGGATCAACACTACTATTGTACTTTCACTTGCATCATACTCAACCTAAAATACCTTTTCGAAATCTAGTTGTTCTATCATTTTCATATTTCCTCCTAATGTTTTCTTTAAATCCTTATCTCTCCTCATTGGCATAGATAGCAATGTACAAATATCACTGAAATTCCTTATGAAATTCCTATAGAAGCTTGTCTAGACATGAAATGATCTTACCTTTCCAACATTTGTTGGTGGAGACCACTAAATAATTAATTTTTGTTTCTCTATACTCATCTTCAATCCTTTATCTAAGGTTACAAATCCCAAGTATATCATTTCCTTCTTCATGAAATTACAATTCTTCACATTGATTAACAAATTCTCTTCCCTCAATCTCCATAATAGGAGTTTTATATGCCCTAGGTTCTCCTAGTCTTATTAAAAATCATAATATCATCCAACTAAAAAATCACAAACTTATCTAAAAATTATTTTAGGACCTCATTAATCAATCTCATAAATGTACATGGTTTGTTAGTGTTAGAAACAAGATCTACTAATGCTTTGCTAATTACAAATTGGAGTGAATTGGAAGTCAATATGACAAGTACATATAGCCTTGAGTAACCTTGAGTTAATGGGAGTCAATCCCATAACTTAAGGAGATCTCAAGTAGATGTGGCAAGCTAAGTGGAGTGAAAGAGTTTGAAGGACTCTTCCTAATTGCCACACACCTAGCTGAGGTGTCTTATGCCATGTGCATAAAATGAGGCTTCCAAATATGGCCAAATGAAATGTCTACACTAATAACCCCCCCCCCCCCTTAAGCACAACTTAGGTGGGTGTAAAAGATGGGTCTCGACAACAAGGCTTGATGAGGTACTCATGTACAAATAAAACTCTCATAACTGGAGAAAGGTAGAAAATCCAATGGGAAAAAACTACCCCCCAAAAGAGAAAAAAATAAGAAAGTGTACTAGACATGACTCAATGGAAGTGCACTCGACACAATACAACTAAAAGTGATCTAGTCCTACAATTTTTGTAAGATCCATGTGTGGAATGTCAATTGGATGCCATATGGCTACAATTCAAGTCCAATGTGAAATTTTTCTTTGAAGATTCCGTGGAAGCCTTCTGTGAAACAACTCTAAAATCTATAGAAGGAAATGAACCGATATCAATCTTCTGCTATGATGAATCTATAGAAGTCATCAAAGAATCAACTCTAGATGCACATGTAGCATTAGGTGATAGTGTAGTGGAAATGTTCTTGACACATCTCAATGGAAGTGTACTTGACAAATCTCAATACATTGCAGAAAAAAATGTTGACAAATGATGAAGTAGTAGTGGAAGTGATCTTTGAAATAACTCTATTGAAGTGCTCTTGGCACAACTCTGAAATGCACTTGACACAACTCTATGAACCTCCCCATAATTTAATATTTTTACCCCAATATTAGTGGTGGCACTTTATAAATTATTGCATGCATAACCCCCATAACTGAAAAAATGGAAAGAAAGTGCGGGAGTGTTCTAGACATGATTGTATGGAAGTGCTCCTTGGCACAACTCTGAAATGTTCAAGGCACATTCTATACTCCCACCCCAAATTCAATATTAGGTGACCTCCACTTGTTTGTGGCACTTTAGTGTGTTAAATGTCACTATTACAATTGTTTGGAGCATTAAGACTTTAATCACATATGTAACATTAAGTGTTACTATTATGATATTACAATTTCAAAAAGAGACTGTTTAAATAGACTCTATTTGCATACAACAAGGGAAATGCTAGGTGTTAGTTGGTGCAACAACTATTGTAACATACAGGGACTCAGCAAAAGAAATATAATCTAACTGTGACTCTCACTGTAGTGCAGGCATTGGAATTTGCAACATAAACTGTGACCACATTAAATGAATTACAAGTGACATGTTGTAATAACAAATAGAATTAACAAACCATACAGATCTGTTGGAGAAGATTATGGTGAGTAGTTAGAACATAGACCAGTAAACATTGAGTTTTAGCTCTTTGAGGACGAGTTGAAAGGAGACCACTGGCTATGAGATGCCACCTGTGGAGGCCGTCTACTGCAACTACAAACCTAAATCATGCAGGGTCAAATAGAAACATTGATCTGCAACCAAGAAATCAAATAGAACCACAAATGATGTAGGGTCAAACATTTTTAGATAGCCAAATAGATGAGGTGAGCTTGGATGCTTGTGAAGGTACATTCTATTAGACTGAGGGCAGACGACTGAGAGGGGGGGGTGAATCAATAGTATAAAACTTTCTTCCATTTAAACACTTAGCTTCACTTTGCAGTTCAATAGCATAATAATAAATCAATCATGGAAAGATAATGCAATGAATCAAGAGCATAAACACATCAACACATGAGACACCAAGATTTTGACGTGGAAAACCTAGTTAAGGGAAAAACCATGGGGTGATTAACCCAAGATTGTATTCTCTGTTAGAAGAATAGAAAGAACAAAATGGCACATGCCAATTAGGGCTCACTACCCGAGCACACTACTCACAAGAGGCCCACTGCCTACAGGAGACATATTGTCTACAAAGAAATAAGTATCACCTACTTGAACTGGAAAATAGCATCTTCACCATGCTTGAATCAAGTCCATTTAAGCCCAATACTTCTACTCTGCCTTTCACTCTCCTCCTTGCTGCCACACTCTCATCTCCACAAGGACACCTTTGAAATGACTTTGCAATCCCTTATTTATACAAGACATTAACTTAGGAATGATCATCTAAGTCGACAAACATTAACAAGAACATCTGTAGGATGTATAACTCATCTGGTCAGCCAATCTCAAGAAGAACACCATCATCCAAAAGTTATTCCTCAATTGTGAGCTCCAACTCCAATGTGGACCAACAACATGAACTGGACACAATCCAAAGACCTCCACAAGCTAGCCTGAATCACCAAGATCATCTGCACTTCATCTGCATACTGAAATCCTTCTCTCCTTCATCCGGAACCTCAAGAACACAGTCTGTCATCACTGTCACAAAGGAATAGATGCTTGCGGACCTTCAAACCATGAACCACTCAATTTGACACTTCACAGAGACTTCCTCAACACTCCCTCAAATCTACAAAATAGGATAATGCATTTCTGGATCTCACCAAACCTATCTATGTCACTCTATCACCTCTGAACACCTGCCGGAACTAGTTTAACTTGAACAACCATAACTTCTTCAGATCTTCATGTAGACCTCTAAAATATCTAATAGACCACCTTAAGACACATATTGATAAACCCTTTAAACTGTATCCTCTGATCCTCATCCTATCTTGGACTTTTGCCTTACTGTCATCACTATTCTTCACTATTCCTGATTAAGACTAATTTCTCAATATCCTCAGGTCACTGCTCATCCAATCCTTATCAATAATGTAACAAGAGTATGTTGACATCAATGACAACACCAGTTAAGCCCATACTTGCAACAATCTCCCCCTTTGTCATTGATGGCAACATATGATGTGAAAAACTATTTTGATCTTCAAGACAAGAACTTCTCCTCACTATCACAACTCCCCCTATCAGCAATAGCCATTCACATGTCTTCTCTCCCTTTACTGCTCCCCCTTTGATCAGAAACCACTTGTTTTTCACATGTCTTTTCTCCCCCTTTGACATCAATGGCAAAGGGCACATACTTGCAATTCCACCACTTCAGAATCATACCTGCTGCTCCCCCTGAGTAGCAGCTCCCCGTCATCAATCCAAACCACAAGATAAGATTGTGATATCCACCAAACTGATGCACATCAGTGCTCCTTAGTTCATCACTGGAGGGGAAATAACCCCTAACTTCTCCCTGAGATACTCAAAAGAGTCCTTAGGTAAAGGTTTAGTAAAGATGTCTGCAATCTAATCCTTGGAAGGCACAAACTCCAATCTGAGTTCATTCTTGTTCACTTGCTCTCTCAAAACATGAAACTTGATGGATATATGTTTAGTCTTTGAATGCAACACCGGATTCTTAGATATATTTATTGCACTTGAATTGTCATAGAAAATTGTGATAGGCTCCTCATACTCCACTCTGATGTCTCTTAGCATCTACTTCATCCACAAAACTTAAATACCTGCTGCTGTCATATATTATACTTCTATCATGGACAGAGATATTGCCTCTTGTTTCTTGCTTAGCTAAGAAACCAATCTCTTCCCCAAAAAGAATGCTCCACCACTGGTACTCTTCCGGTCATCCACATCTCTTGTCCAATCAGCATCTATATATGCATGAAGAGAGAAATCATGATCTCTAGGATACCATAGACCATACTCAACTATCCCTTTTAGATATCTAAGAATCCTCTTGATTTCCATGACATGAGATTCTCTAGGATCAGCCTGAAATCTAGCAACAAGACCAACAGCCTGCATAATGTCTGGTCTAGTTTGAGTAAGATACAATAGTCCTCCAATCATTGACCTATACTTTTTCTAATCAGCCTTCAGAGAGTCATCATCCTTGTTGAACTTACATCTGGTTACCATGGGATTACTCATTTTCTTTGAGTCTTCCATCCCAAATTTCTTCAACAATTCTTTCACATATTTGGTCTGAGAAATGAAGATTCCTTTCTTTGTTTGAGTGATTTGTAGACCCAAGAAGAAATTCATTTCCCAAAGCATGGACATCTCAAATTCAATTTTCATTTGATTTGCAAAGGTTTTACACATACTATCTCTTCCTCCAAAAATGATATCATCAACAAATATTTCAACAATCAAGATATTTTCATGGTCAATTTTGTAATACAAATTACTATCAGTAGTACCTTTGTTGAAACCAATCTTCAAAAGATGTTTATCCAATCTTTCATACCAGGCTCTTGGGGCTTGCTTTAGTCCATACAGTGCCTTCTTCAACTTGTAGACCATATCACCATGATCAGACAATTGAAATCCATCTGGTTGCTCAATGTATACTTCTTCCAAGTCACCATTTAGGAAGGCAAACTTGACATCCACCTGATATACTTTGAAATCCTTGAAGGCAGCAAAAGCAAGAAATAATATGACTGCTTCTATTCTTGCCACCGGAGCAAAAGTTTCTTCAAAATCAACTCCTTCTATTTGAGAGTAACCCTTGCAGACCAATCTGGCTTTATTTTTGATTACTTCACCAACTTCATTCATTTTGTTCCAGAAGATCCATTTTGTTCCAATCACATTCTTGTTTCTAGGTCTGGGAACAAGATCCCAAGTGTGATTTTTCTCGATTTGCATCAGTTCTTCCTCCATTGCTTTAGTCCAATTTTCATCATTGCAAGATTCATTCACTGTCTTAGGTTCAATCTTTGAAATCAGACAATACTCTTTTGAATCTTGAGAAATCCTTCTTCTTGTTTGTACACCTTTTCTTTTATCACCTATGATTTGATTTTCAGAGTGGTTCGGTCTTACATACCTAGGAACTTTGGGAGTTTCTTGCATTTCTGCTTCTTGATTAGGCTCATTAAAACTCATCTCTTCTTCCTGATTTACGGGATCAGTTTCAATCTGACTTTCAGAAGAGGTTTGGGCTCCTTGAATCAGAACACCATTCTAATCATCTTCATCATATTCATAAAACCTTGAGGGTTTCTCAATTCCCTCATCAACCTTCACATTTACACTTTCTATTATCTTTCTCAGTCTCTTCTTATAGCACCGGTATGCTTTTCTTTGAGTAGAGTAACCCAAGAATATTCCTTCATCACTTTTAGTGTCAAACTTGCCTAGATCTTCATCTCTTTTGATGTAACATTTTCTACCAAAGACTCTGAAATACCTTACAGTAGGAGTAATGCCAAACTAGAGTACATAAGGAGTCTTACCGGTATTGCTTTTGATTTGAACTCGATTGAGAGTATAGACTGCAGTGCTAACAACTTCTCTTCAATAGATCTGAGGAACATTTGCTTCCATCATCATGGTCCTAGATGCTTCCTGGATGGTCCACTTCTTTCTTTCCACTACTCCATTCTGCTGTGGAGTCCTAGGAGTAGACAACTGTCTCTTTATCCCATGGTTCTCATAGAATTCTATGAACTCACCAGATGTGAATTCTTCACCTCAATCAAACCTCAGACATTTCAATTTTAATCCGGTTTCATTCTCTACCATAGCCTTGAATATTTTGAATTCTGATTTCTCTTTCAGAAAGGTTCCCCACATCATCCGGGAATAGTCATCAATTAGTAACATGAAGTATCTGTCACTTTGCACACTTTTGATTCTTTCCAGACCACAAAGATCAATATGAACTAAGTCCAATAATCTGGTAGAGGACAGTTCCTTACTCTTGAATGAGATTCTGCTCAGCTTACCCAACTGACATTCTTTGCACAAGCTATTAGTAGGTTTCACCAATTTTGGAAGATCTCTTACAGCCTGAGTATTGCTCATCTTGATGATATTATCAAAATTCACATGACACATCCTCCTGTGCCATAACCAACTCTGATCAACTTGAACAAATAAGCAACTTTTACCAGTACCAACCAAATGAAAGATATTACCTTTTTTTTGAGTACCGGATGTAATCTCTGTTCTGAAACTTTCAAAGATCTTGCATTTTCATTCTTGAATCAGAGATCATAGCCTTTGTCCACCAACTTTCCAACACTAAGAAGATTGTGCTTCAAACCTTCAACATACAGTACATTACCAGTTTTGTTCCTTCCATCAAAAGAAATAGTTCCTCTTGCTCTTATTCTACCAGCAGAATTATCACCAAACTTTACCACTCCTCCTTCATACCTCTCCAAATCTATGAACTTATTTTTTTCACCTGTCATATGGTGAGAGCATCCACTGTCAATGACCCAATCATCCTTCTCTTCAACTTGGGCAGCCAGAGCTCCTTCCATAGTCTTATGATTGACAGATACAGAGGACATTGGATCTTCTTCCTTGATGGCAATGAACACCCATTCATTTCCAGATTTGTTTCCTGTCTCTGATTCATCATCTGTTACTCCTTCATTATCATCTTCCTCATGAACATAGTAACAGTTCTTTTGGAACCTTGATCTATTAGAATTTGGCCTTGAAATTTTTTCTAAACACTTAAAAGGCAATTTGCCTTCATACTTACCGGATCCTCTTGGTAGTCGTTTTGCAATAAGGGCTTCAAGTTCAGCAGTTTCTTCTTCCTCCTCTTCTAGGTCTTTTCTTGTTTTTTCATACCATGAGAGTTTTCTTGAAGAGTTCTCTCCTGGATCAAACCTTTGTTTACCTTTCACAGAGGCACTAGCTTTGAATCCAGATTCAATCTTAGGAAGGGCATCTCCAAACTTGGTCATTTCAAATGCAGCCAATTGATCTCTTGTGACAGTTGTATGGGCTCTGAATACTTCAATGGTAGCAACCTTGATTTTATAAGAAGCAGGAAGGTATCTGAGAATTTTGCCAACAATCTCATCTTCATCCAAGACTCCACCAGCATTTCTAATTCCACAAACAATCTCATTTACTCTTGGCATAAAAGTAGTAATATTTTCATCATCTCTCATCTTCAGATTTTCAAAATTCCCTTTCAGACTTTGTAGCCTTGCACATTTAACATACTTGTCTCCTTCATGCAGAAGTTCCAGTTTTTCCCAAATCTCAAAAGCAATTGGTAGGTCAATAACATTTGCGAGCTCTGAATCAGATAATGCGCTTAGAAGAGCTTCTATAGTCCGCAGATTGTTTTCAGCATTTGTGATTTCATTTGGGGCTTTCGGACCACCCTGTGGAGATGTATACTTTGTTGTAACCATGGTCCAATACACCATTCCCATACATTGCAAGTGACATTTCATGCAACCTTTTCAAAGATTAAAATTGGTTCCATCAAACTTCAGACTATCCTTCTTTTAAGACGTCATTCTGGATCTCCTTAAGCGGTTAAGCTCTTTTTAGAGGAACTTGGCTCTGATACCAATTGTTAGACTTAGGGTAGACAACTAAGATGGGGGGGTGAATCAGTTGTACAAAAATTTCTTCTGATTAAACACTTAGCTTCACTTTACAATTCAGCAGCATAATAATAAATCAATCATGGAAACATAATGCAATGAATCTAGAGGATAAACACATCAACACATGATACACCAAGATTTTGATGTGCAAAACTCAATTAAGGGAAAAACCACGAGGTGATTAACCCAAGATTGTATTATCTATTAGAAGAATAGAAAAAACAAAATGGCACATGCCAATTAGGGCTCACTGCCCGAGCACATTGCTCACAAGAGGCCCATTGCCTACAAGAGACACATTGTCTACAAAGAAATAAGTATCACCTACTAGAACTGCAAACTAGCATCTTCACCATGCTTGAATCAGTTCCATTTAAGCCCAATACTTATACTCTGCCTTTCGCTCTCCTTCTTGCTACCACAGTCTCATCTCCACAAGGACACCTTTGAAATAACTTCGCAATCCCTTATTTATACAAGACATCAACTTAGGAATGATCATCTATGTCAGAAAACATCAACAAGAACATCCGCAGGATGTGTAACTCATCCGATCGGCCAATCTCAAGAAGAACACCATCATCCAGAAGTTATTCCTCAATTGTGAGCTCCAACTCCAATGCGGACCATCAACATGAACTAGACATGATCCAAAGACCTCCACAAGCTTTCCTGAATCACCAAGATCATCCACACTTCATCTACATACTGAAATCCTTCTCTCCTTCATCCGGAACCTCAAGAACACAATCTGTCACCACTGTCACAAAGGAATAGATGCTTGTGGACCTTCAAACCATGAACCAATTGATTTGACACTTCATAGAGACTTCCTCAACACTCCCTCAAATCCGCAGAATAGGATAATGCATTTGTGGATCTCACCAGACCTATCTGTGTCACTCTGTCACCTCTGAACACCTGCCAGAACAGGTTTAACTTGAACAGCCATAACTTCTTCAGATCTTCATGCGGACCTCTAAAATCTCTACTGGACCACCTTAAGACACGTATCTACAAACCCTTTAAACTGCATCATCTAATCCTCATCCTATCTTAGACTTTTGCCTTACTGTCATCACTGTTCTTCACTGTTCCTGATTGAGACTAATTTTCTCAATATCCATAGCTCACCGCTCATCCAATCCTTATCATTAATGCAACAGGAGTATGTTGACATCAATGACAACACCAGTTAAGCCATACTTGCAGCACATTGATGGATCAAATGCAGACTGAGGGCAGATATATGGCACAGAGATAAATGATGACCAACAGAGGTAAAACTATCACTCCACTAAAGATTAGCTTGAATTGGACAAAATGGGCACAAAATAGAGGATCAAACCCTCAAACTAAAGCAGTAGAGGAGCAATTTCACCCAAAAACACTTAGACCATCTTAAATGCCTAGATCTAGGGGCATGGCCATCACCCTGTTAATGGAAACTTCAACCAAATCATCAAGCTTGCACATTCAAATCAAGTTTGCACAAGAAAAGTTGGACTTGGATCAAGAAAAAATGGCCCAAAACTCCTTTCACTCTGCCACAAATGCCTCTCAAGCTGGAAAAAATATTGACCACTGGAGACCCTTGAAGCCCTTGAAGGGGCACACATGCTGAGTAGGTGGACACCACAGAAAACAAGTCTACAACAATCAGAAAAGGCCTTGACTGTGATCCCAAACAACAGAATGATGACCTCGACTAGTAGTTTGATCTTCAACCATCAAGCTCAAATCAATCCAAACGACAGCACAGAGGCCTAAAAGCCAAAAAATTGACCACTAGATTGAGAAAAGTGTGCCCAAAATTACTTCATAGCATGCAAAATGTTGATTTTGCAAAAAAAATTGCATTTTCAACAAAAAAATTTATAAACAAAAACTTGCAAAATGCCAAATTTCTAAAAGAAATTGCATTTTTTACAAAAGAATTTTGTCAAAATAGAAGATTTTTGCCTCCAATCGAACCAACAAACAATTAGCATAGATCTAATACCATGTTAGAAATAAGATCTACTAATGCTTTGCTAATTACAAATTGGAGTGAATTGGAAGTCAATATGACAAGTACATATAGCCTTGAGTAACCTTGAGTTAATGGGAGTCAATCCCATAACTTAAGGAGATCTCAAGTAGATGTGGCAAGCTAAGTGGAGTGAAAGAGTTTGAAGGACTCTTCCTAACTGCCACACACCTAGCTGAGGTGTCTTATGCCATGTGCATAAAATGAGGCTTCCAAATATGACCAAATGAATGCCAAATTAAGCCAAATGAAATGTGTACACTAATACCCCCCATTAAGCACAACTTAGGTGGGTGTAAAAGATGGGTCCCGGCAACAAGGCCTAATGAGGTACCCATGTACAAATAATACTCTCATAAGTGGAGAAAGGTAGAAAACCCAATGGGAAAAAACTACCCCCGAAAAGAGACAAAAACTAAGAAAGTGTACTAGACATGACTTAATGGAAGTGCACTGGACACAATACAACTGAAAGTGATCTAGTCCTACAATTTTTATTTTTAGTTTTTATTTTTATTTTTTTTAGAAACAAGATATACTCCAATTTGTAATTAGGAAAGCATTAGTAGATCTTGTTTCCAACAGTTAGTTAACCTAAAGGGCCTAACAAACCATTCATACAATCCTTACTTTGTCTTGAATTTAGTTTTGCACCCATGCCCTTCTCTAATTACCATAGAATGGAACCTTCTCTACAAATCAATCCTAGTGAAATAGTTTGCTCCACTCAAATAGCCATTATGCTTTCCATCCTTGGCATTAGGAACCTATACTTTGTAGTGATCTTATTTATTTTTGCAAAATCTATCAACATCCGAGGTCCACTCACAATTCTTCTTAGGTGTTAGTACTATGGGCACCACACATGGGCTTAAACTCTCTCGAATTAATCCTTTCCATAACTATTGAACTTGCTAGTTCAATTCATAATTTTTTGTTGGTATTATCCTATGTGCCAAGCCTTATTTGGAAAACTTGCCCCAAGAATTAGATCCATATGGTAACTATTACTCCTTACTAGAGGAAATATATCTAGCATATTATTTGATATTATATCCTTGTATTCTTTGAAAAATTCTAAAACTTCTCTTTGCAATATCTCGTCCACATTTGTGATGGTTCTTTGATGCAGACAACATCAAGGTACCTTACTAGGGAGCACAATCTTGCATCCAACTCAATTTCATTCCACACAAATACTAAAACATGTTCACAGACCACATTTTCGACAAAAAATTGAACAAGTAGAACACATAGTTTTCCTCTAAAAATTTACATAGACAAAGTTGTAATATTCATCTATAGGAATGCATAACCAAAAAAAATTTCCTATAGAAATAACATGCTTTATTTTACTCTGAAAATCTCCAAAAAACCCATTCTTTACACAATGCAAAAGATAATTAATTACAGAAAATTATCCAAATTCACACACATAATTCTCCACAAAATCAACATTCACTTTTATTGATAGTTCTGCAACTACAAATGAAAGAATTTCAAGACAAAATTAATAAAAAAATTAGTTTGTCATTCAAAACTCTTGTTTACATTATTTCTTCTATTTTGGCACAGCAATTTCCCTCTTTTCAATGTTCTTCACTTGCTATTTCAAATCTTCCTTTGGCTAGGTGAAAATCTCTATTTTGGTATCTCAAAACCCTCCATTTTCTATATTTTTATTTGTGTTTAGAAAAGCCTCTGTTCCTAGGAAAAAAAAATTTCCCCAGGTATCTCAAAACCCTCTCCTTTCCTCCCTATAATCTTCCTCTCACTCTCTAGTGCCTCTCCTCTCTCTTGGGTTGAGATCTCCCAATATCATTTTGAGAATCTCCTTCTAAGAAATCTCATTCTAAGAATTTTCTTCTGAGAGTTTGTCTTTCATCATCTATAATATTTCTTTTTAAAATACTCCCCAATTTGAAGTGTTGGTGTAAATTTAGTTCTCCATGTATTTTTGGTGCTTCCTTTTCGAAAAGAAAATCTATTTAGAAGAGGAAAAATATAAGGTTGGGTGGGGCCATGCGAATACAAGTCCCTTCTATCACAAATAATGATGTGCACTCTCCATAATGGGAGATTCTAGATAGAGCCCCCTTGCTTGTGTAATGAAGCTGCTCTCTTTAGGCCATCGGCCTTCTTGATCACCGATTGACCCCGCCCAGGTAAGTATGTAATAGACATGGGTCTTGGATTGATATAGGTTGTAGGTGAAACATTTGGTGTGGCCTCCTTGGTCACCATGTTGTACTACATATTTATCCTTTTCGAATATATATATAGTGAATGATCTTCAATCCAAAAGAAAAAAAAAGATTTTTTTTTTCAAATCTTCCACATGAGGCATGAGATATTGTTAACATGCACTCCCCTTGTATTTTGTTTGGTAGATTAAAGCTTTTACATAGGCACTGGAAAATTTCACACAAAGGTGTCCTCTTTTTATTATTTAATATCTTAAAATAAATGCCTTCAAAAATGAAATTGAAACCTTTCCTCCTCCCCAGACCTTGCTTCACATTGAAGAGTTTAAAACTATTTCTAAAGGAGCATTGAGGCTAAATTAGGCCCCCTTATGGTAGCCAATAAATCATGGAATCTCACTCCAAAATAGTTGTTTATTAAATTTTCCTTTTCTTTATGTTTATACATTAAAAAATTTCTCCAAAGATTCGACATCTTATATGCTACAAATGACATTTGAATTGTGACAAATGGCTAATAGGAATCAATTGAAATACGTTCATGAAGCTACTCAAACCAACTGAGGAGAAATCCATTGTGCAATTGTGATGAGATGTGTGGGATCAGGTTCCTAAAAGTTGAACAACTCAAAGTTCTCCATTTCACCTAAACATTTTCCCATAGGTGTATTAGGACCCCCTCAAATTCCCTATAAAAGGATTTTTCTCCAATCTTCATTGAGTTTTTAAATTTCTTGTCAAACTGCCAACACAAACTTTTGGCATTAAATATCCCAAATGGCGAAAGATAAGACTTTAATTCTTTCTGCACATTTGGAGAAATGCCTTCAAGAACATGATTATTAGACGATTTGTCTCGAAACCTCGAGGATCTCTAGAAATAATTGTTTCCATAAACTGCCTACGAAGTACTGAAACTGAAATCTAACAAAATTCAATTCTTGCAAATTTTATTATGCAATGGGTTTTCCAAAGTTGAGAGATACCAAATATGACTAAAAACAAACCCAAAACTGAAAACTAAACCTAAAAAATGTTTTTGGTTGATGCTGATTACCAATTCACTTGAATGCTCCTACTTAGACACACTAGGTAAGAAGTTTGTTAGCATGTGTTCACAAAATGGAGTTGAATAGTAGAACAATCCTCTCAGGTTGTAAACAACCTATAGCAAACTCCATCGTTGAGTTAATCTGATAAAATTTCTTCCTTTGCCTCTTCCAACATCTCATCAGAACAAGTGCCATCCTCCTCCACCAAGTGTGCTCTTCCTTCCTCTTTCCTCTCATGGAGTCATGTCCACCATATCCCAAACTCCTCCTCTAAATTAGACTCCACTCATCACTCATTTCACCACTCTTCATTCTACTTCCTCCTCTCGTGAGATTCAATGCACCATGATCCAACCACCTCCACCAAAATCCCTCTTCCCAATATATCTCATCCATACCATCTATTGTAGTATCATACAAATCTATATGGAATATATCCATATGCTTCCTTGCATTCATCTCTTTGTTTTCTACATCCTCATTCTCTTCTACTCTTACCATTTTATCAAAATGGAAATCAACATTGCAAAATGTAGAAAAATCATTCATTACCTTTTCCTCCTTTACTGCTGGAACATCTTCCTCATCACAATCTACTGTGAATTTTCCTTCTTCACCCTCCATTGCAACATTTGTCTTCTTACCTCCAACTACACTCTTTTCAAGCCATTCCTCTTCTATTTCCAAAATCTACAACAATAGATCATCTTCATCTTCGCCATCCACTACAACCTTGTCATCTGCAACAATTGTATCCTCTTTCTTCTCATCCTCAGCAACCTTTATTGCAATCTTCTCTTCATCCTCCAAAGGATTTATAATAGTTGCAATAATATTGTGTTCTGCAACTATTGTACTTTCCCCTTTCTCAACCACTACAAATTCTATCTTAGTCTCTTTCTCCATGCCTTCCTCATGGCATGCTACTACAATCTCTAATGTAGTTAGTCTTGCCTCCACTCTTCTCAATTATTTAAAAATTACCTCTTATTTACATTGCTGACCCAAAATTTTTAGTTTTCTATGTCTTTCAATGGATCATACCCTATTACAACTTCATATTTTACCTCTTCTCTACCTTCAAAATGACTTGATACAGTTGTAAACTTTTTCTTTTTCCATTCTTTTATTTCCTTGCTTGTTTTCTTTTCTGGTTTCCTTCCTTCTGGGACTGTGTGGGTTGTTCCCACATTTTTCTCCTTCCATGCCCCTTCTATCAAAGGGCTGCAACACTTCTTCTCTTCCTCATATTCTTTTTCATTCTTCTTATCCACTGCAACTTCTTTTGCCACTTCCTCTTACCTATCATACAATGGATTCAAAACATGTTCCTTCCCATCCTTTATTATTCTATATGTGTCCTCTCTACCATTATGTGCAACTTCCCTATCCCAAAGACAAGGTCTACCCAATAAAATATGACATACAACCATGGGTACTATGTAACATACAATTTCATGCTTATATCTTCCAATGTGAAAATTAACAATACTTTGTTCACTTACCCAAAATTGATGATCTCCTCACAACCAAGAAATACAATAGAACCTAGGATGCTTCATCCTTTTCAAATTCAACTTCTCATCCATTTCCAATGACACCAAATTACATATTCTACTATTCTCCACCATCACCTTGTAAAATTCTCCACCTGAGTTGTAAAATATTCAAAATAAATTACTCCTCTAGATGGGTTCTTGCTTCTCTTTCCGTGGCTTCGAGAATACCTTCTTCTTCATTAAACATTCTCCTTGTCTCCAAGACATTTTTCCAAACACTTGTTGCACACTCTCGATTTGTAACCTACACACACAAAACTTTAGAGCCAATGCTCTTTGCAGTCACAGTTCCTCCCTGCAACAAAACTACTCACAACTATCCTCTACCCAACAAGAGTCTGGAATATGTACCTCTCCAAGACCTCTTCTATCCACATTATCTCAGTGGAACAACTCTGTACGCCTTCTAATGAGATTTATCTCTTCTGGAGGACAACCAACATATCTCTCACAAACTCAACTCTCTACACATACAAAAATATCTCTCACACTTCATCAGATTTTCCTTAGTGGCATTCCTCACTTTGATACCACTTGATGCAGACAAGATCAAGGTACCTTACTAGGCAACCCAATCTTGTAGCCAACTCAATTTCATTCCACACAAATACTAAAATTTGTCCACATACCATGTGTTTAGTGAAAATTTGAACAAGTAGAACATGTTCTTTTGCTCTGAAAATTTTCATAGACAAAGTTCCAATATTCATCTACAGGAATGCATAACTAGAAAAATTTTCGTACAGTAACAACATGCTTTATTTTACTCCCAAAATCCCTTGAAAACATATTCTTTACACAATGTAGAAGACATTTAATTGCAAAAAATTATCCAACTTCACACACATAATTCTCCACAAAATCTAATGAGCACATAGTGATACTGAGATGGTGGCAGGGTGAATCAGTATCTAACAATTTTTTTACTTTTCCAAACTCAATTAATTACATCAACTGCACATATGCAAGATCTAGAAATTAAGTATATAATGACAACACATAATTTACGTGGAAATCATTTCTGAAGAAAACAACGACACAATATATATATATATATATCTTCTTTCTTCATCTTGTAGGCTCCAACCTACTAGAGACTCCAATCTCCACTTGATAGAATTATAGGCTTGAACATATTGGAGGCTTTAAGCCCCACATAAACTAAGCTCCAACTCAACAAGAGGTTCCAACCTCTATTTTATAGGCTTCAACATATTGGAGGCTCCAACCCACTCACTAACTGAGCTCTAACCTAGCAAAAGGCTCCAACCTCAATGTGATAAGATCCATGTTGAACACCCAAAGTACTTATAGGGTGGGGTGAATTAGTATTGTATTAAACTTCTTGTTTAGTAAACTAGTAATCCATTTACCACATGCAATAACAAAGCAAATTAAACATAGAAGAAACAAGCACAAACCATCACACATGATCACTAGTATTTTTACATGGAAAACCCAAAACTAGGAAAAACCACGGTGAGTTTGAGCTCACAATATATTGTGTAAGAACAATACCAAATTACAATAGAGGCTCATTGCTTAGGGCTCATTGCCCAAAGAAAATGCTCACTACAAGAATGGTTCACTGCCTAGAGAAAGAAAAGAGAAGGAAGAATGGCTCACTGCGAGGTTGAACTACTCAGATTACATCTACACATGTCTAGATGTAGCTCCATTGAATGCTCAAAATACTGTCTCAAAACTCTTCATCTTGAGTGCTCTGTTTCACTGCTCTTCTTTTACATTAAGCAAGATCTCTCTTATTTTTCTCTTGTCACCTACTCTGTACTTCACATATTTTGCACATTTTCATTTGCATCACCTCTCCCATGCACCAAATTCAATCCCATACATATATCCACAACAATTAAAATCTTCATACTAGGTCGGCCTAATTAATTATAGTGTGTAGTCATGCCTTATGTACTCTGTCAGCAAAATTGATTCACCAAAATACATAGTGAACCCAAACAACATTTGAAGTACCTTCTCACAGGTGTCAAGCGCAACTATTCCACCACTTGGGATTAAGTCCTAAACAATAGAACTTACTACATGCAGATCAAACTTGTCATGTCAGCCTCCAACACAGATTGCCACTGGTTCACTTCCTTTATTAGACAACAACTTTCACAGCAGACCACAAGATGCTTCCTAAATCATATCAAACACTCTTCCTACAACACCAATCATACCTTCATAATTGCAAAGAAAATTATTCTCTTGAGGTGGAATGTGGACCATAATAACACATGCTCTGTCACAATCAAACTACACCATACCAAGTAGCAATACTTAGACATTATTAACTGGCATTCTAGTGGATTTCAGAACTTGTAACTCTAGATATAGATACTCCATACATGTGTTTACAACACCTCAAAATTGGATAACAATATATACAATAGAGGAGGAGTGTGGACCAATTCAGTTGAGTGCTTTGTTATGATTTCCTCGATTCTCTGTACTGCCGGACTTAGACATTTTGAAGATAGACTTCTAGTAGTCATCAAGAACTAAAAACTTGGACAAATGATCATTTGAGAATTGTGAACAACATACCTAAACCGCATGATATGATCTTCTATTACAGATCAATACCAGCTCAAACACTGTCTCCTTGTTGCTACTTCAGTATACAACCAACACTTAGCCAAAATGGTTAAGTCTTCTTCTCCAGACCAAAAACATTGTTCCAATCTTCTTCCTTTGCTTGGTGCCATCAATGAAAACATCTTCAAACATCATGCACAAAAAATCTTCATCACATTAGCAGTGTCTTTTTCTTTATGATGTTTGCCAAGTTGGGCCAACAATCTCCCCCTTTGGCATTGATGGCAACAATTGATGTGAAAAAATGTTACAACTCCCCCTTTCTCATTATAAACTTCTCCCCTTGTCTTCATAGTTCTTTGATTAGTTTTCAAATATTTTTCACATGCTTCATTTCTTCTTCCCCTTTGACATCAATGGCTAAGTAATATGATACAAGGATATTTACAAGTTGCAAAAATTTCAAAACTATTTTTCTACTTTCCGCATATATACAAGTGATATAAAAGATGCTTATTGTTGTTCTAGGAGAACGTATTTATAGATTATTTTTAGTTTCACCATTTCTTCATCTAAACTGGTCTTGGCACCGCTTAAAATTAGTATGTGTCCATTAATTGGGAACACCAAATCTTCTTCTTTCTTCATTGTATCAGGGGCTTCAATGATTTGCTCTTGTCTGTTGCTGCTATTAACTTGGTTAGAGATGCAATTTTGAAACATGCTACCTCCCAGAACTAACTCATTCTATACTTTATGATATCCCTTTGGGTCTACAACTTATGTATATTTGAATGAATAGTTTCAACTTGTTCCCTTTGATTGCCAATAGCATCTTTTGTCGGATCATACGTTCTGGATATCTTCATTATCTAAGCTTCCCATCTATCTATTTTATCTTTTATGTCCTTAGTCTTATCCGACCAAGTAAGAGAAAATTGATATAGTTGACTAAGCTTCTTTAAGGGATAGTTGTGCATACTCTAAACTTTTATCTAACACAATTTTATCTTGAGAAGCCTTATCTTTTAGCTCAACTAATCTCTTACTGTCTATTTAAGATCTTACCTTTTTACCAGTAGCTTTCTCAAAGAGTTAAAATGGGAATTCATAGACTCCATAAGCTTTTTTATTTGTGCTATAGGAGTGAGTATTCTATCTCTCTTAACTCTAGCCATGATCTTCTCAAAAATGTTTATTGCTTCACCAAGTAGCTCACTGTCTGCCATGTGAGACTTTCTTTTTTCTTCCTGGGTAATTGCTTGGAACATTATACTCAAATTCAATTTCTACAGGCGAGACATACTTGCCAAGTTTATTTGATCTTGCATTAGTTCAGATGTGTCTTCTATTTGTGTTTCCTTCTATTTTAACAAAAACTCGCTTATTAAGTCAGCAACATCTCTTTTTATTTCTTCTTGAGACATTTCAGTGTCTTGACTCTCTGGAGGGGGATCTTGAATGTTTTCTTGTTAATTTCCTTTAGGTTCTAGAACATGATTATCCATTACCTGTTCATTTGTTTCCTCTCTTTGCTCTTCTTGTTTCTCAAGGATATTATGTTCTAGGGTTGACCTTTCTTCTTTAGAGCCCTTCTCTTTCTCAAAACCTTTCATCTTTTCATCTTTTCCTAAACTCTCTAGAGGAGTTATTGTTCTTTGTTACATGCTCTATTCCACATTTGTTTCTAGAACTACATTATCCACACTAGTATTTTGTTCTTTTTCATAACACCTTTAGTGTTATATCTTCAGTCTCCACAAGTTTCTCTATGTCACCAGACATTAGAGTATTGAATCTCTTCATGGTTTTGAATTCCTCACTAAGCTTCTTAATGACTTTGGTTCCTTCCTTAGGGGTGACATCTAGATAGAGTTTTAACAAAACATATTCTTTTATCTAAGCATCTTTAGCCATAGCCCCTTCTTTTCTTGCTAACATTATGATGGCCAAGCTATTTGGTAACTCATCTAAAAATTCAATCAATGTTGTGGAAAACATGTCTAGATATCTTACAATTGTTGTTTCAATGGTTACCTTGTCTGCATCTAATCTTTCATCATACATGTGAACAATAGGTTTCAGGGTACCATGTTGAACAAATGTATTGACTATGGATTCCAAGGATAAAGTTGCTTCTTCTTCTCTATTCTTGGTCTTTTATTCTTTATTCTTCTTCTTACCCTTAGTTGTTTTGGAGGGTTTTTTAGTAGTGGCTTCACCTATTTTTGCCCTTTTTTTTTTAACTCCCTCATCTATTTTTGTTTCCTCCTCTTCTTCTCCCTTACCAAGGCTCACATACACTCATTTTGTAGCCTTTACTTGCTTTATTTTCTTTTTCTCTTCTAGTTTCTCCTTTGACACTTGATCTATAGACTTTGTCTTTTCATTCTAAACTTCAATGGTAGCTACTGTTGAGGATGATGCTCATGTTCTTCTACTAGAGCTAGGTGTAGGTTTTTCTTTTTCATATTTTTCCTTTTTCTTCTCTGAAGTCTTTGATGTTTGCCCTTTTGGAGCACTTGATGTTTTTTTTTACCATAGCACCTACAACAAACTTTGAAGCCTCTGCCTTATCTTTTGCTTCACTTATTTGTTCATTTGTAAAGCCTTTTCTTTTAACAAACTCATCTTCCTTTTTTCTTTCATTCTTCTTGATTTCTGGTTGTCTTTGGTCCAGAAACACTTTGAGGGACAATTCTTCAAATGTCCCAAATCTTCCCTCCTTACGGTCTTTAGGTTTGCTTAGAATTAAATCAGCCAGTCCAGTCAAAACTTCCTTTGAGACTTCATATCCCATGGTTGGGACACATACAATTCTTGGTACTACAACCTCCATAGAGCATTTATCCTTGTCCACCATGAATACAATGTTCTTTTCATATTTCTTTACAACTTTTTCCAGGATCTTGGCCCTAGCCTACATTTTCTTTTGAATATTCTTGAAATATCTCTATAAGGCTGCATTTTACTTATCAACATTTTCTAGACTACTCAAGTGATTTCTAATTTGTGCAGCTACCAGTGCATGATGAAGCCAACCAATATTACCTATACCTTGTAACTCTCTTAGCAAGTAGAAGAATATATAGATAATTAGTGTTCCATACTTGAAGGGATATTTTGAATCCTTTTTCTGTTTTAGTTTTTCTGGGTAAAAGCAAGAAGTTGGGTCCACATCTAGGGGAAGTGTGAGACAAAAAAAGTTCCCGACAGGAATGGAGACCCGAGCCTATAATAGGTACATGTTTTAAAAAGAGTACCTGTTTTGTTTTATAGAACGGGTATATATTTTGTTTTTTAATATTTTTAGAAATGGGTACCTATTTTATTTTTTATTATTTTTTAGAATAGGTACATGTTTTAAAATGGGTACCTATTTTTAAAATTTTGAATATACAACCACATTTTTGGTTTAGTTTTAGGCTCTGAAAAGGAATGGGTAGCCGACCTTTAGCCTTGGACCTGCAAGTGTTTGTCTAAGTATAAAACAAGAGGAAAGACTAACTTTACCTATATGGCTAACGCCATTTTTTTTCTAATTTTTTTTACAAAATTAAAACCCATTACAAATGACAATGTGTAGTTTTCAAATAAATAATTTTTTCTTTGATTGGACTTGTTTTTCCATTTATTATTTAATTTATGAGAAAGCTAGTCCAAAAACTTGAAATGTCAAGTATATTTGTATTTTTTTAATAAATTTTAATTTTTAATGTTTTTTTTTTGAATTATGTCATCAATCTACACATAATTCTTTACACAATGAAAAAAAAATCATTTTATGATTAGTTTTGCTCAAATTATTTTGGTCGTACATGAGAGGTTTTCAAAAACAACAATTAGGGCCAATAAAAAATTAATAAAAAAAAATCATTGGAAAAAAATTATAAAAAAATATCCTCATCAAACTTCACTGTACTACACATTTTTCCTCAAAAGGATTTAGAAAAATATTTTTATTTAGGTCAAATTATGTTGGCTATACATGTGCATGGTATGGTAAAAAAAAGTGACTTCGAAATAGTGGTATTTAGAAATACCTATTGAAAATCAATTTTTATCATCTGACTGTTAAGATAAATTACATATTTGGAAACTAGACTCTGAGTACTACATTTCATATTACTAACTTTTTTCAAGATTCAATCTTTAAGTGCTTCAATTTATGTTTAGGTCAAATGTGACAAATTTTAAAAATTAGGGAAAAGACTTCCACTTTTTAGCGAAAAAGTTGACCCAACTTCTTGCACTGACCCTTCCAACAGTTGTTGTTGGAGCAACTCACATAGGTCATAGTCAGTGTTCTTCTTGACCATATCATATGTTGTATTTATGGTAGTTGCAGAAACAAAGTTCTCCATGTTGGAGATAGTGATTTTGTAACCAATGATGTTTGATGCAAATCTCATAGCTAGAACCACTATATCATTATTAGTTAATGCCATTTTATCAAATTTCACACATGTCAACTATATTATTGTGTTGTTTTTGATGGACTTCAATTCTAGAACTTTTTCGGTGGCACACATGTCAGTAATTTCTTTGATTGCATCCTTTTTATCATATAGGGCTCATCAAGCCAAAATAATTCATCATGAATCCTTCTCAAGACATATGTTACCCAGGCATCATCCAAGACCATAAGAAAATCTAACTAGATATCTAATTTCTTCTCAACTAGGGCACTATACTCTTCTTTCAACTCAAATTTGTCATCAATTAGTTCCTTTAGATGGATATCCCCTAATTTTCCATGATCATATTCATATAGGTTTGCATGTATGTATGTGCTAACATCTTCCGTATGCATAACACCATGCAAAATTTCAAAATTACCCCATCCAAATGAGTCTGTAATGATTTAAAGGGGTGCTTTTTGAACATAGTGCAAGGCCTCTCTATTATCTCAACTACTTGAGGGGTATTCATATTTACAAACTCAGAACATGAATTTTTTCAAGAGAAATATTAGTAAATACCTTTTTCCTTTGTTAGGGTTTCTTCACCGACTGCCTAAAATTTGGCTCACTTCACAAATCACTTTGGTCACTTGGTAGTTTGAGTGCAAAGTAATTTTTCTTTCAAATGGATCCCTTATATTCTTTATTTTATCAATATTTAATCACAATAAATGTTTCATTCAAAAAGCTGTCAAACCCTTTCTCTGATGTCCCCAGTCGATCAAGATTGCTCCACAATTTACCGCATTAGCTCCTTTTCTACCAGGATCTTCTCCAGAAGCTTTGTCTTCTTATTTTATAACTTATGTCCTTTTGCTAGATATGAACACCACATTTTTGGTTGGGGTAATAAGATTTTACCTTAAGCTCCCCCTGAGCCAGAGCTCTGAATTTACTTGTTGGAGGAAATACCATCACTAGAGTCTAGTGTAGACTCATCCTTGAATTCATGCACTTCCTTATTAACCAAAAAGTTATTCATCTTCTTCTTGATCTTTACTAGATATTTCTTTTGTACCGGTTTCTTTATTTTTTCCTGATTAGCCTTCTTCATATTTTTTCTTCTGCAAAATCTTGCAATATGTCTAGGCCTGTTGCAATTGAAGCATACAATATTTCTCTGTCTATTGTTTATTTCATTCATCCTTGATCTACATTGGTCATCCTTGTGCCCAAATTTATTTCATGCAAAGGAATTCCCATTGAAAGATTGATCATTCCTTCCATAGTTGTTCCTTATCTGATTTCTGCATTCACTAGCTTTATAACCAAACCTCTTACATATAAAGTAGTTACCTTTAAAGGTCTGAGCATTCCTTCTATTGTTATAACTATTCCTTATCTGAGTTCTACAATCATTATCCTTGTAACCTACTTTATTGTAAGTGAAACACTGACAAGAGAATGATGGAATATTTTAATTCAGCCCCCTCCTACATTGAGTAGCCTTATGATAAAACTTATTGCATGTATTATGATTACCATTAAAAGAAGGGTACCTTTAAGCATTTGGTTGCCTGACCGGTGGTCTTCTAGGTCTATTTCTTTGATTCTAAAACTATTTTCCTTTGTCCTTCTTGATCTCAACATTCTTTTCTTGACTAGTTTTGGAACTTTCACCTTTCTCAAATCCCAGGCCTTCTTTATCATCAGGGCTCTTCTGACTAGCAAGTATTCTATCAAGTTGGGTAGCACTTAGTCTAAATTTTTCTTCCTGAGTCCATGCATGTTTTAGATCAACTTTCAGATCCATAACTTCTTTTTCAAGCTTTGTGCAGTCTTTAGTTTTTCTTTTTACCAACAAATTTAAGTATTCTTCTATTTTTTCTGTTTTTACAACTTCCAGTTTCAGATTGTTCAAGGTGTAATTTGCATATATTAATTGTTCAATAACCTTCTTATATTTTTCCTTGAACTTCTTGACTTGCTCCCTCAATTTTTTGATGCATTCATCTACTTCCTTTACATTATCTTTCAGATCCTTGTTTTCTATTTCATCCTTTTCAAGATCTGCAAGTGCAAGCTTCAGTTCTTCTTCATTGACAAGTGTGCATTCTTCTTCAGTTTCAGTTTCATCAATTTCTTCAGGAGGAGTAGGATGTTTTTTACCTATCATGTGTTTAGTCTCCAATATCTTCCTCAAGCTATTAGACTTATTATGAGGAACCAAGCTCTGATACCAATTGTTGAACACCCAAAGTACTAAGAGGGGGGTGAATCAATACTATATTAAACTTCTTATTTATTAAACTAATAATCCATTTACCACATGCAATAACAAATCAAATTAAACATAGATGAAACAAGCACAAACCATCTTACATGATCACTAGGATTTTTACATGGAAAACCCAAAATTAGGAAAAATTGTGATGAGTGTTAGCTCACAATATATTATGTAGGAATAATAGTGAATTACAATAGAGGCTTACTACCTTAGGGCCTCTGCCAAGGGCTCATTGCCTAAAGAAAATGCTCATTGCATGAATGGCTCACTGCCTAGAGAAATAAAAGAGAAGGAAGAATGACTCACTATAAAGTTAAACTGCTCAAATTGCACCTACACATGCATGGATGCAGCTCCAATGAATTCTCAACATATTGTCTCAAAACTTTAATCTTGTCTACTTTGTTTCACTATTCTACTTTTACATTAAGCAAGATCTCTCTTCTTCTTCTCCTGTCACCTTTTTTGTACTTCACATATTTTGTACATTTTCATTTGCATCACCTCTCCGAAACACTAAATTTAATCCCATATAAATATCAGCAATAATTAAAATCTTCATACTAGGTCAGCCTAATAATGTGTAGTGTGTAGTCTTGCGTTATGTACTCTATTAGCCAAATTCATTCACCGAACTGCACAATAGATCAAAACAACATTTGAAGTACCTTCTCACATGTCAGACTCAACTGTTCCACCACTTGGGATTAAGTTCCAAATAATAAAACTTAGCGCATGCAGATCAAACTTGTCATGTCGACCTCCAACACAAATTGCCACTGGTTGACTTCCTCTATCAGACAACAACTATCACTGTGGACCACAAAGATGCTTACAAAATCATATCAAACACTCTTCACACATCACAAATAATAGCTTTAGAACTGCAAAGAAAAATATTCTCTTGTGGTGGAATGTGGACCATAATAACACATTCTCTGTCACAGTCAAACTACATGATACCAAGTAGCGATACTTAGACATTCATATTTGTCTTTCTAGTGGAGCTTAGAACTTGTAACTCTAAATATAGATACTCCATACATGTTTTTACAACACCTCAAAACTATATAATGAGATATGCAAAAGTGGAGGAGTGCAGACCAATTCAGTTGAGTGCTTTGTTATGATTTCCTCTATTCTCTGCACTACCGGACTTAGACTTTTTGAAGATAGACAAGTCCAGTACTCATCAAGAACTAAAATATTGGACAAATGATCATTTGAGAACTATGAAAAACATACCTAAACTGCATCATATGATCTTCTACTGTGGATCAATACCAACTCAAACACTATCTCCTTGTCGCTACTTTAGTATACTACCAACACTTAGCCAAAATGGCTAAGTCTTCTTCTCCAGACCAAAAACACTCTTCCAATCTTGTTCCTTTCCTTGTTTCCATTAATGACAACATCTTCAAACATCATGCACAAACACTCTTCATCATATTAGTAGTGTCTCTTTCTTTATGATGTTTGCCAAGTTGCCACCACTCCAACCTATTAATCCTTTAATAGCTAATATAGTATGCTTCTTCACAAAATCTTCCTCTCACAAATCTAATTGTAACTCACATAACATCCTTATGCCAAATCTGATCACAATTTACACAATAACCTTCTCTCACAAATCTGATCACTATTTTTGATTCGGTATGATGTAAGTCTTTTCTTTTCAAAATAGGTTCACAAACACAAATATTTTCTCCTCTCACAATTATTATCACACACTTTCTTTCCTCACAAAACTGATCTAACGCATGCACAACTTCTTGACATAAAATTGATCATAACATGGAAATATCTTTCTCTTAATTCTTACACATATCCTTCATAAAATTCTTCATTTATACTTCATGTAATTTTCTCATATTCTCTACATTTAATCACACATTCTTTCTCTTAGAACAAATTAGAATTAGACTTCATTTTTCTACCTCTTCTTTTTCTTTATGTCTTCTCTCTAACTCGGAAAATATTCATTGAAATTCTCGCTTACAATATCACATTTCAGTCTCCTTTTATAGAACATGAAGAGAGGCAATCCATATGAATGGTTATGACTATTAATAAGTAAGTAACTCTTCCCAAACAGATTGTACCTTTTACTAAGTTACATCCTATGTTAATAGTTAATAAAGATAATCACTTCCCTTTAAATTGCTTCCTTAACTATTTTGTCCTTTATGGAATCACACCTATCCTTACTATTAATAAATTGTTGTCTTGTCTTTTCTCATAAATTATTCTTTGTGATTTTTTATTTTATACACTAATCTCTATTGTGAGAAATCCCTTAGGTTGCTTCATAAGGAATACTAATCAAATAATTGTACAAGTAATTGATAAATCACATCACAAAAACTCTTCATTCAAATTGCTCCCTTGGTATTCATAATACTTGAAATTGCTTTTCTATAACAAGGAAATTGTACCATACACAAACTTAATCACTTTCCTTCTTTTCTTACACAAGTCAAAGACTATCACAAATGTCTTCACACAAATCACATCATTGCAAGTATTTATTAATACCTTTGAATATAATATGAATCACTGCCTTATGATTTTTTCTTATTCATCAATCGTATCATTTTTCTCTTTTAAATAAGACATTGTCTTATATGGTATAAGTCTTTTGACTTGTTCTCTGTGTAAGGAGGTCAGACCTATGATATGTATTAATTTAAATTTCATTCTTCCCAAGATGATGCCAATATCAAGGAGGTCAACTAGCCTTAGGAATCTTTATAATTCTTTTCTAAAACATTCTTCAAACAAGTTAGCTTTAATCACATAGTCCTTTTTGTGATTTTTTTACACTCTAATCTATGTTGTGATAACTCCCTTAAATCGCATCACAAGGAATACTAATCAAATCATTGTACATTTAATTCATAAATCACATCGCATAAACTCTTGATTCAAATCACTTCCTTGATATTCATAATACTTGAAATCACTATACTATCACAAGGAAATCATACCGTACACAAACTTAATCATTTAAATCCTTCTTTTCTTATAGAAGTCAATGCATATTACAAATATCTTCACACAAATCACATCATTACAAGTGTTGATCACTGCCTTTGAATATAATATGAATCACTCCCTTATGATTTTGTCTTATTCATTAATTGTATCATTTTTCTCTTTTAAGTAAGACTTTGTCTTATATGGTATAAGTCTTTTGTCTTGTTCTCTTTGTAAGGAGGTCGTCCATATGATATGTATCAATTTGAATTTCATTCTTCACAAGATGATGCCAATCTCAAGGAGGTTGGACAACATTAGAAATTTTTAGAATCCTTTTCTAGAACACTCTTCAAACAAGTTAGGTTAAAACACATAGTCGTTTATCATGTTTAAATATTTAATTTAAACAATACAATCATCCCTCTATCTTGTATTGATGCTATATCATGCACAATGTCTATCGTTGTTCCTCTTACACACCCATGTGTTCAATTGATCCAACTTGTCTGAGATATGCCATTGAATAATGACTCTCTTGTCAACATTTACACCTTGCATACCATGATACTGTTACTTTGACATTAACGATAACCATTTCATTTATTCGTCAATAATGACAATACTAAATACCTTCATGACATCAATGACAACATGTCCTTATTATCTCATCTTTTTCATCAATCATGACTACCTTCTTGACATCAATGACAACCTTTCTAACAATCTCCCCCTTTGTCATTGATGGCAACACAAACATCATTCTGTTGGGTGAATATTTTGTTGTTAACTCACTAATGGCAAAATGGTTATATCAGCCACATCTATGATGAGACAAAGTCTCTCCTCTCAGCAAGGGGAGGTTCCCTCTAGTTGCTTAACTATTACAAACAAATAACTTATGAAAGTTATGTACACTAAACACTATATTTGTGGTGGTTCCATTTCATCTCATTCTCTTTTTTCAGAATAGATGCTTATACTTCAAGATGACGATTTCAATGAAAGTAATATTAAAGAACTTATAAACTATCACAAAACCACAGAAACATAAAGTTTTCTATTGCCTCACTTACTAATTGCAGATAGAACTATTTGAAGTTGAATGCAGCCCAAAGTCTTCACTCTTCTCCAAGGTGATAAAAGTAGATTGAATATAACAACTTGCAGCACAAAGTCTTCAAGCTATTTTATTCTCACAAACATAAACACAATCCTCACAAATGATTTGATAACACAAAGTCTATCACAATCAAATTAAGAATGCTCTTTAATCACTTGAAACAATCTCCACACTTCAATTATTACCAAAGAACATTATGATAGTAAGACATAAGAACAATGCTATAATAACACAAATAATCCCAAGACAAATATTGGAATTGAACAAGCTTTCTTGTATTGATAAATATTTGATAATTGATTGTCACAAAGAAGCACAAGTCTTGATTTTCTTTTTAATTTGCCAGAGTTTTCTTGCAATAGACAAAAGATAAAAATTACAATAGAGGCCCTCTTTATTTATAGGGAGAGGCCTTGAGAAAATTTAGGAAAAACCTAACTACTTTGACTTATTCAAAAATAGGAGTCCTATTTAATTTGGGACTTCCTATGTTTTTACATGTAATTACATATGGAAAAAGTACATGCAAATATGCCCAAAATTGTTTTGAAAGTACATCTGAAAAATGAAAAATAAACTAAGGGAAAAAGCTGCTTCAACTCCTATTGCTGTATTTCTTCATGTGACCATCATACATAGTGAAAGATGCTTGCATCATGATACTGTTTGGACTAACCATGTTCTTGAAAATCATCTTGGCTCTCACTATGGCATCTCTTACTGTAGTGACTGATTTTCCATTACTAGTTAACTTGGTTTTTAGATTATCCAAAGTTAAGTAATTGTCTAGAATATTGTCCACAGAGGCCATTGAAAATGTTTTATCTTCAAACTCTTTCTAAAACATATCTTCAAATTCTTGAACCATTTCTTCTATATGGTAACTCCTCCAATTTATGCAACAGACTAACATCACTTTGTTCATTGAGTTTCCACGCAGTCTCAAGGTCATTGATCAAATCCTTAAGCACACGGCTCCTATATATCAGTGCCTCTTTAGTTTCTATATAACAATCCCTATTAGGAATGGCACCAATTAATATTGGAGTGCTTATTTTTAGTTTTGTCATCTCCACCCATTTATGATGATTCTTTCCTATGTGCTCAATATCTTGAGAAACAACATCAATGAGTTCATCAAGCTTTTCTCTTATTTTCCCCATTTTATCTGTCTTCTTAGATAGCTCTGTAAGTAGGGAAATTCCTTGTGCGTGCATCCTGTCTAAGTACTCTTCAAGTACTTTTCCTTTGAGATGAGTCTTTTCAACTTTCTGGGTGATGGGGTCTTCTATAGAAATGGCTTCGGGAGTTACTACTTATAAATTCAAAGTGATTTTCCTCGCCACTGCAGTCAACTGTTCCACCATCACTTTGTAGTGATCTTTGATTTCTTTCTCCCTATCAAATTTATGAATCAGGATGTCCATGGTTGACTGCATATCATTCTTGGCACTTTCATGAGTTATCTTGCCCAATTCAACTCTAGAGATAGAGTAATCATTCATATCAAAATTTTCCATAGTTGCATCCTACAAAGGTTTTGCAATCTCCAAAAATTTATGTCTCTTGACTTCAAGCATTCTTGATAGAATCTTTGGCTTCTTTGGGGCCTTGGCTTTTGTAGGCACCATTTTACTGAAATCAAAGTCATCTGGGGAGATGGCTTGTTTCTTCCATTTTGGTGTATAAGCCGACAACCAAGGAGGAAGCAGAGAAGTACTCACATTGGGATATGTTCCCATTATTGGTGTCCTCAGAACTATACTTGCGCTGGTAGTAGAAACAATATGTGGAGTGTTAGTGAAAATTGCAGCTGTTACATTTACACTAGATACCTATTCAGTATTCATTACAAAATGATAAAAAATAGAGGCATCCCTAATATCAAAAGATGAAGAGGACAAACTAGGAATAGACCCTAACGAATGGAGAACATCTTCAAAAGTATTTTGAGGATTGTCAAAAATTATTTTGGAAGGGGAGGGAGATTTAGAAGAGGGAATATCAACAGGGGAAACAAACATAGGAGCTACGACAGGTGTATCAGGCAAGGGAGAAGAGACTCCTGTTTCTTGTTGTACATTCTCTTGAGGAGACAAAGCTTCCTCCTCTTGTTGATATGTAGTCCTATCTTCAACCTCGATTTCTTCAGTGGCTAGTTCCTCAGTGTTCTGTGTCTCAACTTCCATATCTTCTTTTTATCCTCTTTCTCCATAGTCTTTGATTTCTTCATCACAAACTTGATTCTAGGCTTATGTGTTTTTGAGGATGAGGGAATATCACTCTTGTTCTTCAGTCTATTTTCGACCTTTTTACTAGTTTGCTCTTCGATCTCAGTCTCTGATCCTGTACGAAATTCTTTCAGAGTAATTCCTTTATTTGCCAGCCAATTATTGGTATTTGCCAATATAGGCTCAAATCTTTTCCTCAAAGAGATCAACTCTTTTTGAGACCATTGGATTGAAGGGAGAGGAGTATTAGCAATTTGTTCAGTGTTATATCTGTCATCAACCAATTCCCCATCATCCACTAGATCCTTAGGAATATCAGCAAGTCCTAGATATTCAATCTGCTCAAGAGATAACCTGTTGTAGTCCAACTTCCTGATATCTTCTTCTATTCTCAAATCTACCCAAACATCTTCAACGATAGGTTCATGAAATTGGGTTTTCCTTTTAATTTTGTCCTTCACACCCCTAAAGTCAAAATTTGGTCTTCTCTTGAATTGCTTCATGGTAACAAGCTGCATCTCAGTCTCCATGGCCCTAGCCTCTGCAATAGATAGTACTGAATACCTGCCAATTTTAACTGGGAACCTGAAACCAGGCTTCTTGAGCTCCATTTGTTTATTATGCACGATGATCATTTGTCTGCATAATTCCATTAAGACCAGTTTGTCTGAGGGGAACCTTGGCAGCATATACGGATGACCTTGGAAAAAGCCAACCGTCAGATATGAGAAAGAAGGAAATTGTAAGAACATGCATCGAAAATCATTTACCACTATCCAAGCTTCATCTGATAATCTTCTTTGTTCTAGTCAGGGGTCAAAAAGACACAATAATACTACAAAGAAAGCATCATTTACTCTCCTGAAATGATGAATATAACCTTTTAATGTCAATTGAGAGTAGTATTGATACACAGGGATTACCCTCCTATCTCCTTCTGATGTTAGACCTAGAAAGATTCTCATTGAGGCTACTATATACACCACATAAGAAGTCATGTAAAACTTGAAAGTACTAGATACCTTTATCAATTGCTTGTGCAGAGCATTACTGATTTGTTCACCCTAGAAGATAGTTTGTTTGCCTTGGAGTATTACCTTGATGAAAGGATACATCCATTCATGAAACACTGAAGAAGAAGCCAATCCTCTTATCCTATTGAGAAGAGTAATCAGATCACCAACCTCTTCTATAAAATCACTTCTAGGAAAACTCCGTAGCCACCTAGACAAGTTTGACCATGGAGATTTGATCCATTTAGTATTAATTACCTTCTTTGCTTTCTCTAGATTTTTGTCATATTCTTTTTGTGCTTCAACAAAATCAAGCTTTAACACTTCTATAGAAGGAGGGCACATAAACACCTTATCAATTAACTTAGGATCCATTCTGATTATTTCATTGCCACTTGCATCCACCACAACCCTGGTATCTCTATTGTAAAACTAAGCACACTGAAGGACAAATTCTGTGTTGTGAGCTGCCACCAGGAAAGATGACACCAGATGAATGTTACTGTCAATTATCTTCTTCATTGCAAAGCTAGGATTGCTTAACTTGGTCCTCTCTACAAATTTAGCCATGTCTACATGGCCAATCTCTGTATCTCTAATCGCGTTGACATTAGAAGTGACTGAGGTGATTAGAAAAACACCTTGATATTTGTACTTCATTGCTTTCAACTTCTTCTCAAAAAACTCAGTCATCTGAATGAGCTATCACCAGAAGGATGTCGATGAAGATAGAAGATCCACGGAAAAAATTGCAACAAAAAAGTCATGATCATGCAATTAGGGGAAAAATTGGTAATCTGGGAAAATTGCATGTCAATGATCATGACTATGGGGATGCACTTGAAAGGGCTATAGTGCGAGCAGGCCAAAAATTAGAGGAAAGCAGGCTCGAAAAAAAATATTTGAAATATTCTAGAGTTGGGAAAATTTGACAGAATGTTTGCAGGGGTAGCAAAATGTGTCGCCCTTGCATATGAGGGATATTGTCTATTTGCATTGGCGACAAAATTCGCCGCTATCGCATGTCCCAAGAAATTGCAAGTTTGATGTGCATCGGCGATAGAAAACGCTGACAATGCATATGATAATGAGATTGCAATTTGGATGTTTGATCGGCAAAAAATGACAACATTGCATATGGGGAATTCACAAATGTCTGGGCGGTTAAAAATGTCGATCTTGCAGATGATACGAGTTGTAAGGTTTTCGTGTAAGGGCGGCGAATTTCACCACCCATACACCTTTTATTTTGATAAGTATTTAAAGTTTTAAGCAGCAATTTTTGCTGACTTTGGTTTTAACTCATTCACAACAGGAAACATGTTAAGGCAGCTAATACAGCTGATACCATAATACACATACAAGGACTGAACTACGAATTGGTTTCGAGGCTTGATCGACAAAAACAACCAACAACACATGTTGGTATAAAACCTAGGGCACAAAGATCAATCAACAACTTTCACCATTTGGAATTGTCTGTTTACAATCTAGGGTACCAAGCGATAAGACCTATTTGAAGACATAGTCAACGCATGCTTGAAGAACGAACTAAGATCAAAGACAAAGATGACCATAACAAATAGGAACACAACATCCTACAATTTTTTTTTTTTAACGAATCCAAACTAATAAAGCCATTTAAACAATTACACTAATGAAAACCCTAAAAAGAAAATGAAAGCAGTTGAAAAGACTTACCTGTCGAGTTAAAAAACCCTAAGCTTGACGACGGCGAATTCAGTAGAATCTAAAACAACGTAGTCAAATGGTGCAAGGAGAGTCCAATGACTGACTAGGAAGTAAGAAAAGAAATGACAAAAGAAACAACAAAAAGATATAATTAAAAACTTGAAAACAAGCCCTTAATACTTTGAATGAATAGCTATTAATGCACTCGAAGTTCAAGATCTTAGATTTCGGCCGACCTGACACATGCTTCACAAAATGTAAGAGCAGGAAAAATTGTCGACCATGCACATGTCCTTTTAGTGAGAATATGTAATGGCAGTGAAAAGTGCCACTCGGGCATGTGGAAAAGGAAAACCATGTAAAAGCGGTAAAAAGTGCCGCCATAACACATAGTAAACACAAATATATGTAAAGTTGACAATTTTTACCGACATTGCATAAGTGGAAAAAAAGACATGTAATAGCGGTGAATTTGGCTGACTTTATGTATGAAGACTCAAAATTTTACTAACACCTGAAAAATGACCAAAATTGACATTTTGATAAATTTATGACTTAATCGACTTACACAAATATCGAGGAATCAATTCGAGGGAATGTAGTAAACTAGTTTAGGATGTCAAATGACTTCCCATGGGACCAAGAGAATCTTGTCTTGATTTGCAAACTTAGAGTGTAGATTATGAAATGGACAAGTTTCGTAGGGGTTGTCTATGTCTACAAAAAAGAGCGTAGCTGATTTTGAGAACAACTGTTGGCTCTAACTATGGAATTTCCTTCGATTGAACTTTGAAATGATCTAAGTGAGGAGAATCCAATCTCTAAGTGCTTTCATCCATGCCATTGGGCTATAGAGTCAAGCTACCAGAAGAAAAAGACACAAAAGACTAAACAAAAATAGAAAAATAAAAACACAAAACTATACAAATGTACAAATGAATTTATCTAATACTTCAAGGATTGAAGTGTTTCAGATGTTGCCCACTGTAAGGTACCAAGAATGGCATTCCATCTTGATATTCCAGCAAGAAGCTATTTTCACCACAAAACTGATGAATGGTGAATGGACCCCTCCACAAGGAATCAAATTTGCCATGCATTCCCTTTGGTTCTCTCCTCTTGTCCCACAACAAGACTTGATGTCCAATATGAAACTCATGAGTCCTTGCTTTCTTGTCAAAGAGTTTCTTTACTTGAATTTGATGTTCAGAGATACGATCTACTACCATAGTTCGCTGCTCCTCAAGTTCAGTTAGGTACATGATCCTTTTATCAATAGAACTATCAAAAGTTCTATCTTCCACTGCCTTTGCCAACTTTAGTGCTGGCAATTCCAAGGTAATTGGTATCTCTGCATTCAGACCATATAGAAGCTGAAATGGTGACATGCCTATTGCCCTTTTGGGGGTGATCATGTCTGCCCATAAAGCATCAAACAACACTTTATGCCAAGTTCTCTGATTCTCAGCTACTACTTTCCTGATAATAGTAACCAGATTCTAATTACTTGATTTTGCTTGACCATTTCCTTGCAGATAATAGTCTGAAGAATGAGAAAGAATTATCCCATGCCTATAACAAAAGTCAGTAATCTCATGAGAAGAGAAACAAGTAGCATTGTCTGCTACAATCTTGTTTGGAACTCCCTATCTGGAAATAATGTTTTCATTAAGGAAATTGCATACCACTTCAGAAGTAGCATACTTAACTAGGATGGCTTCCACCCACTAGGTAAAATAATCCGTCACAGTGAGAACATAGTTGTGTCCCACACTTGATGGTGGGTTCACAGTGTCAATGAAGTCAATGCCCCATTGCTGAAAAGGTTCTTCAATCACCACTAGTTTGAGAGGTAATGGGGCCAACTTCAGTTTCCCAACAAATTGTTGACACAACTCACACCTACGTACCCAATTGTACGCATCTTGAAATAGTGTGGGCCAGTAGTATCTAGCTCGCAGAATCTTGTGAGCTATCACATGTGTAGAAAAATGTCCTCCACAAGCCAGATTGTGGAAAGACTCCAGAAGTCTACTTTGTTGCACTTTATCCACGCAACGGAGAAATACTCCATCAAGGCTTCTCTTGTACAAACCATTATCCCATAGGACATAGTTAGTTGCCTTCAACTTAACAGTTCTTTTCTCCTTATAAGACAGATGGGTAGGTCACTCACCGTAGGTAAGAAAATGAGCAATATTTGAATACCACTCATCAGTAGTAGTGACAAAAAGAACAGTTGGTGTATCTTCAACTTCTTCTTCTTTGTCCCCTGTTTCTTTTGGTACGTTATCATCGATCAATTAACACAAACATTTTCCATGCACAAGCTTACTAGGTTTGATATCAAGATCAAACTCTTGGATCTTAGCAATCCAATTGCCTCTTTTGGTTCCAAACTCCTGTTGAGTTAGAATCGACTTTACTTTTGTATCAGGCACCAAAACAATAGTATGTGAATTCAGAATATAGAACCAGAAATGCTTTACCACCTTGACCACAACATAAGCATGCTTCTCCATATTTGAATATTTCGACTCATGAGTTTTTATAGGACAACTCATAAATGATATGGGGGATTCCACACCTTCTTCGTTCTGCTGAACCAGAATAGCTGAAAGTGTATGTTTAGAAGCGTAGCTGTATACTACGAAATCTTTAGTATAGTCAGGACAAACAAGAACTGGAGCATGAGTAATAGCCCTCTTGATATCCTCAAATGCCACTTTGCCTTCTGCAGTCCAACAGAAAGTAGCCTTACCCTTCATCATGTTGACGATGTGACGGGTTTTCTCTACAAATTCCAAAATGAACCTTCACAGAAAATTTACCGTTCCAAAGAAAGAATGAACTACAGTCTTACTAGTAGGCAGAGAATGACTTTGAATAGATTTGACTCTTTCTGGGTCAATTTTAGTGCCTTCTCAGGATACAATGTGTCTGAGAAGTTTACCTTCTATGACCCCAAAAACTGACTTCTTAGGGTTGAGAGAAATACCATTTTGCCAACACCATTCCAGCACTTGTCGTAAATGGTGCGCATGATCACGACGATGTTTGGAGAAAATAGTCAAGTCATCAAGATACACCACAATGAACTTCCCCATCTCATCTCTGAAGGCAAGGTCCATTGTTCTCTAGAATGTGGTGCTAGCATTGATCAGACCAAAAGGCATTCTGCGATATGCAAATGTGCCCCAAGGTGTAGTGAAAGTAGTTTTATACTAATATGCTCCATTGACTTCCACTTGATTATACCCCAAAAAATAGTCTAGCATAGACAACATTTCTGAACCAGTTACTGTTTGCAACACTTGGTCCATGATGGGTAGGGGGTAGTTATCTTTTAGAGAAGATTGGTTGAGATTCCTGAAATCAACACAAATATAGATTTCTCCATTCTTCTTCCTTACAGGAACTATGTTCGCAATCCAGGTGGAATCATGAATTGGAAAAATTATCCTTGCATTCAATATTTTCTAAATTTCATAAAGGATAGTACCTGATATTTTGGGGTTGTATTTCCTTTGTTTCTGCTTGTGAGGCAATGACCTAGCTTTGAGGGGAATTTCATGTTTAATTTCCTTAGGTCTGAAAGACTTTAGATCATCATAGGAGTATACCAAGACATCAATGTAATGGCGAAGGAGTGTAATGAATTTGAACTTTTCATCAACAGTGCAACACTTCCCAATGTTGACCATTTTGGGATCTACCTCTAAACTCAAATTTACTTGCTCAAATTCCATAGAGGAACTTCAATCCAGCTGTTGCTGTTGCTTGATATATCTATCATGCTTATCAAATAGCTTCTCAAGGGAAACCAAACCTTTTGGAATCTTATTCCCTTTTAGTTGAAGAAACTCTTCGCCAGTTTGTGAATCTATTTCAGAAACGTATTCCCGTGGTGGAGATTCAGTACCTTCAAAATAGAGCTCGTCAAAGCTATCCATCTTTTCCAAGAAAGCAATGATTTGGTTATCACCATTGAACACCTACCAATGGTCAGCATTATTAGGTACACTTGGCCGAAAGACCAGCTGAATGGTGTAGTTGTTTCCTTTGAAATCTTTATGAGGAACCATGAGAGTGGCATAAATAGCTAATGAATCTACACAATCATTAAACTTTCTTGGCACTGCAGAAATGTTGAAAGCATCAAAACCTTAAATGCAATCCCATACACGATTGTGATAGTGTCTCAATCTTTCATTTTTGGTTTGGTACAAATTTCTCACTTGACAAACCACTAATTCGGCATCTCCTTGAGCATGAAGAATTTTAACACCCCTAGCATGGGCAGCTTCCAATCCGAGAAAAAATGACTCATATTCGGTGATGTTGTTGGTATTATCGAATTGTAACTTGTATGAAAAAGGGAAGATATCACCTTGTGGGGATATCAAAATAACTCTGGCTCCAGAACCAGTAGAGGAACAACTGCCATCAAATTCTAAAATCCAAACCTCAATAGAATTTGATTTTTTAGAATTTCTTTGATCAGAAGATTCCTCTTCATCAGTGAGGGAAGAATCTGGCATTACTATACCTTCACCTGAACTTTCATCTGAAAACTCACCTAATTCTCCATCTGAAATGTCTGAGCTATCACCTGATGTACTCTCATCTGATGAACTAGAAACATCTTCGGTAGACAGGAAATAATTACCCATTCCCGAGGACTCAAACAAAATTTGAGCTTTGGGATTTTTTGTTTGGGTAACAATATATTTGGCCTCCTTCTCAGGAAGTAACTTCTGCATGACGCCTTTAATAGGTATCCTTGCTTCAGATAGATCCATGTTCAACTCCCCACCTACATCCTTAAAAAAATTACGCCCAAGCAAAATACCATAGGAAGCTGGAACATCAGCTATTAGGACTACCATCTTAGTTCTCTTGTTTGGAAAAGCTGCAAATACAAATTGGGCATCTTTGATTTGACCCAAAAGTGGTACTTGCTTGTTTTCCATGGAGAAACATCTCCCAAAAGTCTTAGTTAAGGTGAGGCCAAGGGATTCTGCTACCTTGGCAGGCATAACATTATCAGAACCTCCAGAATCTATTATGCAGTTACTCAACTTGTGACCATTTACCAATAGAGAAACATAGAAAGGTTTTGTTTTTCCAAAGGCAACAAGGGGAGTAGTGACAAGATCATTTTGGGTAGGTTTTATTTTTTAGGACTCATGGGCAACTTTTGGAAAATCTTTTCCTGTAGGGATGGTCTTGTTTTCGACGTATTTAGCTAACCTATCAAACTGTTCAGGATTAGCTTGTAAATACTCAACTTTAGACATTTGAATTTTAGTCTTCTTAGCATGATCTATTATATCAAATAACTGGAATGAGCTAGAAATAGAGGAAGGAAATCAATCATTCTAATTTTTATTTTAGGTAGTACTAGTTTGAGGGACAGAAATAGAAGATACAGGATTGTTAGAGGTACTTACTTGCTTATTGCCCACCAAATCCTTTGATTGGAAAGACAATGGAGTTCCCTATTTAACAATTAAGATTATTGGTTGAGGTTCTTCTCTTGCTTTTCCCTTATCAACTTGTTGAGTTGACTAATTTTGGGATCTAGTGAAAATAGCATATGCTCCATCATACACTTCTCCTTCTTTTTCAACTTCATTTTGGTAATTCAAAAAGCTGATAGTAGAGTCACCAGCTAATTCTTGTTCTCCTTCTACAAAGATATTGGCATCATTCTCCTAGTCCAACTTAGGTTGGAAAGAATGATCATGTTCAGCTTCATAATAGCCAACTGCCAAGTTGACTGGTGCTATTTCAATGGCAAGCTTCCCTTGTGTAGGTGGAAGATGATTGGGTTGCCCTTGATTTTTAGTAGCATTGCCTTGATGTGAATTGTTGGGAAATGTCCTCCTTGGAATATCCCGATAAGAAGGAGGGACAAACATACCTTGGGACATTTGCCTTTTCAGAGCTAGCAATTCATTTGCTAACTTTTGCACCATAGGGTCTGTGGTACTTGTGGAAGAATTCTCAGTAGAAGAGGAACCTTTATTTCTATTAGAATCTCTTCTTATCTTACCTGCAAGGATAAGATCATCTTCAACTTCGGTAGCCAATATCTGAGTTGCAGGAAGATCTGTAGGACGAGCCTGCCTTAACATAAAACTCACTTCAGGAAGTTGAGTATTGATAAAGAAACACTTAAGATTCTCCGCTGTTGGCTGAGCAGTTGTAGGAATCCTATTTCTCAACTTATTGAACTTAGCGATGAAGTCCCGCATAGGTTCATGAGGCTCTTTCTTCATTTGTGTAAGCTGAGCCAATAAGGCATGTGCATCTTCTGCAGGTTTGAACCTAGCCTCAAACATGGTTTTGAGAGTGTTACAGTTGGTTATAGTATGATCTTGAAGATGATAAAACCAATCTATAGCAGCACCTTGCAGTGTTTCCACAAAAAGCCTTACTGCTACATCTTCATGCTCAACACGTATCACATCATGAGCTATGCAGGAAGCTGCAATGTGTTCATCAGGGTGAACTTTCCTGTCACCATAGAATTTTGGAAAATTCTTTCTTCAACTACGAGGTAGTTCATGCAATGGTGGGGTTAAATTTAGAGGACCAAAAGTGTTACCCCAAGAGCCTTGGGCTGCCATGATGCGCTGATTAAAAGGTAGGATAATAAACCTTTGTGGAGTATGAACATGCAAGACTCTGTTAGCACTAGAACTAGAAGCTTCACCTAGTATTGGAGACCTGGTGTTGGTAGAAGGAAAACTCCTAGTTCACTGAAGATGAGGTCATAGAGGCAAAAGACCAAAATTATTTTTCTGCATCAATTCAAATACAAGATCAATAATACCTTGTGCTCTCTTGCTTCTTGTATACCATGAATCTACTAGAATGTAGTATACTCAACAAAATTTTGCAACAAATGGAAAAGAACTAAAAATGCTTCAACTCAGAGTGTGAGGCTTCAAGTTGCACATTCCTTCCTCAGTAGAGTCGCCAAAAAACTATTGGGTGAATATTTTGTCATTAACTCACTAACAACAAAATGGTTATATCAGCCATAGCTATGATGAGACAAAGTCTCTCCTCTCAGCAAGGGGAGGTTCCCTCTAGTTGCTTAACTATTACAAACAAATAACTTATGAAACTTATGTAGACTAAACACTATATTTGTGGTGGTTCCATTTCATCTCATTCTCTTTTTTCAAAATAGATGCTTATACTTCAAGATGATGATTTCAATGAACGTAATATTAAAGAACTTATAAACTATCACAAAACCACAGAAACATAAAGTTTTCTGTTGCCTCACTTACTAATTGCAAATAGAACTATTTGAAGTTGAATGCAGCCCAAAGTCTTCACTCTTCTCCAAGGTGATAAAAGTATATTGAATATAACAACTTGTAGCACAAAGTCTTCAAGCTATTTTATTCTCACAAACATAAACACAATCCTCACAAATGATTTGATAACACAAAGTCTATCACAATCAAATTAAGAATGCTCTTTAATCACTTGAAACAATCTCCACACTTCAATTATTACCAAAGAAGATTATGATAGTAAGACGTAAGAACAATGCTATCATAACACAAATAATCCCAAGACAAAGATTGGAATTGAACTTGCTTTCTTGTATTGATAAATATTTGATAATTCATTCTCACAAAGAAACAGAAAGTCTTGTTTGCTTTTCAATTCACCAGAGTTTTCTTGCAATAGACAAAAGATAAAAATTACAATAGAGGCCCTCTTTATTTGTAGGGAGAGGCCTTGAGAAAATTTAGGAAAAACCTAACTACTTTGACTTATTCAAAAATAGGAGTTCTATTTGACTTGGGACTTCGTATGTTTTTACATGTAAATACATATGGAAAAAGTACATGTAAATATGTCCAAAATTGTTTTGAAAGTATATATAAAAAATGGAAAATAAACTAAGGGAAAAAGTTGCTTCAACTCATATTGCCGTCTTTCTTCATGTGACCATCATACATAGTAAAAGCTTCTTGCATCTCAATACTGTCTGGACTGACCATGTTCTTGAAAATCATCTTGGCTCTCACTATGGCATCTCTGACTGTAGTGACTGATTTTGCATGACTAGCTAACTTGGTTTTCATATTATCCAAAGTTAGCTGACTATTAAGAATATTGTCCACAGAGGCCATTGAAAATGTTTTATCTTCAAACTCTTTCTAGAACATATCTTCAAATTCCTGAACCATTATTTCTATAGAGAGAAATTAGTTATCCTGTGATATGAGCTTGCAGGGTAACTCCTCCAATTTATGCAATAGACTGACATCACTTTGTTCACTGAGTTTCCTCGCAGTCTCAAGGTCATTGATCAAATCCTTAAGCACACGTCTCCTATATATCAATGCCTCTTTAGTTTCTGTATAAGAATCCCTATTAGGAATGGCGCCAATTGATATTAGAGTGCTTATTTTTAGTTTTCTCATCTCCACCATTTATCATGATTCTTTTCTATGTGCTCAATATCTTGAGAAACAACATCAATGAGATCATCAAGCTCTGCTCTTATTTTCCCCATTTTATCTGTCTTCTCAGATAGCTCTATAAGAAGAGAAATTCCTTGTGCGCACATCTATCTAAGTACTTTTCCTTTGAGATGAGTCTTTTCTGCTTTTTGGATGATGGGGTCTTCTATAGAAATGGCTTCAAGAGGTACTGCTTCTGAATTCAAAGTGATTTTCCTCACCACTACAGTCAACTGTTCCACCATCACTTTGTAGTGATCTTTCATTTCTTTCTCCCTGTCAAATTTTTGAATCAGGATGTCCTTGGCTGACTGCATATCATTCTTGGCACTTTCATGAGTTATCTTGCCCAATTCAACTCTAGAGATAGAGTAATCATTCATATCAAAATTTTCCATAGTTGCATCCTGTGGAGGTTTTGCAATCTCAAGAAATTTATGTCCCTTGTCTTCAAGCATTCTTGAGAGAATCTTTGGCTTCTTTGGGGCCTTGGCTTCTGTAGGCACCAGTTTACTGAAATCAAAGTCATCTAGGGAGATGTCTTGTTTCTTCCTTTTTGGTGTATAAGACAACAACCAAGGTGGAAGCAAAGAAGTACTCACATTGGGATCCATTCCCATTGTTGGTGTCCCTAGAACTGTACTTGTGCTAGTAGTAGAAACAATAGGTGGAGTGTTAGTGAAAATTGCACCTATTACTTTTACACTAGATACATGTTCAGTATTCATTACAAAATGAAAAAAAATAGAGGTATCCCCAATATCAAAAGATGAAGAGGACAAACTAGGAATAGACCCTGAGGAACGAAGAACATCTTCAAAAGTGTTTTGAGGATTGTCAAAAATTATTTTGGAAGTGGAGGGAGATTCAGAAGAGGGAATATCAATAGGGGAAACAGACACAGGAGATGCAACAGGTGTATTAGGCAAGGGAGAAGAGACTCCCATTTCTTGTTGTACATTCTCTTGCAGGGACAAAGCTTTCTCCTCTTGTTGATCTGTAGTCCTATCTTCAACCTCCATTTCTTCAGTGGCTGGTTCCTTAGTGTTCTGTTTCTCAACTTCCGTATCTTCTTTTTTAGCCTCTTTCTCCACAGTCTTTGATTTCTTCATCACAAACTTGATTGTAGGCTTATGTGTTTTAGAGGATGCAGGAACATCACTCTTGTTCTTCTTTCTGTTTTCCACCTTTTTACTAGTTTGCTCTTGGATCTCAGTCTTTGATCCTGTAAGAAATTCTTTCAGAGTAATTCCTTTATCTACTAGCTAATTGTTGGTGTTTGCCAATATAGGCTCAAATCTTTTCCTCAAAGAGATCAACTCTTTTTGAGACCATTAGATTGGAGGGAGTGGAGTATTAGCAATCTGTTTAGTGTTATATCTTTCATCAACCAATTCCCCATCATCTGCTAGATCCTTAGGAATATCAGTAAGTCCCAGATATTCAATCTGCTCAAGAGATAACCTGCTGTAGTCCAACTTCCTCACATCTTCTTCTATTCTCAAATCTACCCAAACATCTTCAACCACAGGTTCATGAAATTGGGTTTTCCTTTTAATTTTGTCCTTCAAGCCCCTGAAGTCAAACTTTGGTCTTCTCCTAAATTGCCTCATGGTAACAAGCTGCATCTCAGTCTCCATGGCCCTAGCCTTTGCAGCAGTTAATACTGAATACCTGCCAATTTCAACTGGGAACCTGAAACCAGGCTTCTTGAGCTCCATTTGTTTATTATGCATGACGATCATTTGTCTACATAATTCCATTAAGACCAGTTTGTCTGAGGGGAACCTTGGTAGCCTATAAGGATGACCTTGGAAAAAGCCAACCCTCATATATGAGAAAGAAGGAAACTGTAAGAACATGCATCAAAAATCATTTACCACTATCCAAGCCTCATCTGATACTCTTCTTTGTTCTAGTCAGGGGTCAAAAAGACACAAGAATACTGTAAAGAAAGCATTATTTACTATCCTAAAATGATGAATAGAACCTTTTAATGTCAATTGAGAGTAGTATTTATACACAAGGATTGCCCTCCTATCTCCTTCTAATGTTAGACCTGGAAAGATTCTCATTGAGGCTGCTATATACACCAGATAAGAAGTCATGTAAAACTTAAAAGTAGTAGATACCTTTGTCATTTGCTCGTGCAGAGCATTACTGATTTGTTCACCCAAGAAGATAGTTTGTTTTCCTTGGAGTATTACCTTGACGAAAGGATACATCCATTCATGAAACACTGAAGAAGAAGCCAATCCTCTTATCCTAGTGAGAAGAGTAATCAGATCACCAACCTCTTCTATAAAGTCACTTCTAGGAAAACTTCGTGCCCACCTAGACAAGTTTTATGATGGAGCTTTGAGCCATTTAGTATTAATTACCTTCTTTGCTTTGTCTAGATTTTTGTCATATTCTATTTGTGCTTCAACAAAATCAAGCTTTAACACTTCTATAGTAGGAGGGCACATAAGCACCTTATCAATGAACTTAGGATCCAGTCTAATTATTACATTGCCACTTCCATCCACCACAACCCTGGTATCTCTGTTGTAAAATTGAGCACACTAAAGGACAAATTATGTGTTGTGAGCTACCACCGGGAAAGATGACACCAGATGAATGTTACTTTCAATTATCTTCTTCATTGCAGAGCTGGGATTTCTTGACTTGGTTCTCTCCACAAATTTAGCCATGTCTACATGGCCAATCTCTGTATCTCTAATGTCATCAACACTAGAAGTGACTGAGGTAATTGGAAAAACACCTTGATATTTGTACTTCATCACTTTTGACTTCTTTGGGGACAACTCAGTCATCTGAGCGAGCAATCACCAGAAGGATGTCGATGAAGATAGAAGATCCATGGAAAAAACTGCAACAAAAAAGTCATGATCATGCAATTAGGGGAAAAATTGGTAATCTAGGAAAATTGCATGTCGATGATCATGACTATGGGGATGCCCTTGAAAGGGCTATAGTGTGAGCAGGCCAAAAATCAGAGGAAAGCAGGCTTAGAAAAACAAACCTGGAAATATTCTAGAGTTGGGAAAATTTGAGAGAATGTTTGTAGGGGCGGCAAAATTTAGCACCCTTGCATATGAGGGATACTGTGTATTTGCATCGGCAGAAAAATTTTCCGCTATAGCATGTCCCAAGAAATTGCAATTTTAATGTGCATCGGTAGTAGAAAATGCCGACAATGCATATGGTAATGAGATTGCAAGTTGGATGTTTGATCAGCAATAAATGCCGACATTACATATGGGGAATTCACAAATGTCTGGGTAGTTAAAAATGTTGATCCTACAGATGATACGAGTTGCAAGGTTTTTGTGTAAGGGCGGTGAATTTCTCCACCCATACACCTTGCGTTTCGATAAGTCTTTAAAGGTTTAAGCAGAAATTTTTGCCGACTTTACTTTTAACTCATTCACAACAGGAAACATGTTTAGGCGGCTAATACAGCCAATACCGCAATACACATACAAGAACCGAACTGTGAATTGGTTTTGAGGCTTGATTAGCAAAAACAACTTACAACACATGTTGGTATAAAACCTAGGGCACAGAGATCGATCAGCAACTTTGGCCATTTGGAATTGTCTGTTTAAAATCTAGGGCACAAAGCAATAATACCTATTTGAAGACACAGTCAACGCATGCTTAAAGAATGAACCAAGATCAAAGACAAAGACAACCATAACAAATAGGAACACAACATCCTACCAAAGTTTTTTTAACAAATCAAAACTAATAAAGCCATTTAAACAATTACACTAACAAAAACCCTAAAAAGAAAATGAAAGCGATTGAAAAGACTTACCTATCGAGTTTAAAAACCCTAAGCTTGATGACGGTGAATTTGGTAGAATCTAAAATGACGTAGTCGAATGGTGCGAGGAGAGTCCAATGACTAACTAGGAAGTAAGAACAAAAATGACAAAACAAACAACGAAAAGATATATTTAAAAACTTGAAAACAAGCCCTTAATACTTCTTACAAATAGTCGTTAATGCCACTCAAAGTTCAAGATCTCAGAGATCTTGCTCAGGTGGTGATTTTGGCTGACCTGGCACGTGCTTCACAAAATGCAAGAGCGGGAAAAACTGTTTAACATGCACATGTCCTTTTAGCGAGAATATGTAATGGCGACAAAAAGTGCCACTCGGGCATGTGGAAAAGGAAAACCATGTAAAAGTGGTAAAAAGTGCCGCCATAACACATAGTAAACAAAAAGATATGTAAAGTTGGCAATTTTTACCGACATTCCATAAGTGGAAAAAAAGACATGTAATAGCGGCAAATTTGGCTGAATTTACATATGAATACTCAAAATTTTACTAACACCTAAAAAATGACCAAAATTGACATTTTGATCAGTTTACGACTGAATCAATTTGCACAAACATCAAGGAATTGATTTGAGGGAATGTCGCAAACTAGTTTAGGATGTTAAATGACTTCCCATGGGAGCAAGAGAATCTTGTCTCGATTTGTGAACTTAGAGTGTGGATTATGAAATGGACAAGTTTTGTAGGGGTTGTCTACAAAAATGAGCATAGCTGATTTTGAGAACAACACATTCCCTTCTTTTTCTTTTCTCACCCTTATGCTATCTCTCCCCTTTTGACATCAATGGAAAAAGGATGTAGCATACATATCTCCTCTACAGTGTGATTCTCTCTCTTTTCTGTGATGCTTCCCCTATCTATAAGGCTCCCCCTTTCTTGGGATTCTTTTTTCTCTAATTCTCCTTCTTTGTAGCTTTGTTTCTTGGGTGATATGATTCCTCTTTATCTATTCCAATAGATAATTTGGATGATCTTCTCATCTTTAATGCATCAAAAACTTTTTCTGCTATCCAACATTCACTAAGCATCTTTACAAAATGGAACATGCTTTCAACTTTTCACAAGGAATCTTATGTTGTATGTCATGTTTCCACTTGACATTAATGGCATCATTATTCCATTGTATAATTCTCTCTTTCTGAAATATCTTTTGGAAACCAATGGCAAGAAATCTTTGTCTACATGTAATTTTTCTCTTCCACGAGGTTGTAGCTTTCAACCTTTCTATAATTCTTCCCCCCTTTCATTAATGGCAAAGGGATATTCATTATATCTCTATCCACTATCTTTCATGGCATCATTACATCAATAGGGACTTGAACACAAGTATAACCATCATAACCATCCAACTTTCTATTAACCTTTTCTTTTTCTTTTCCCAATACATGCTTGTGTGTTTTGTCATACTCTTCAAGAAAGGACTCCTTTGGATCATTCTCATCCTCCAATCAAGTTTTTGTAAAGTTATCTTATCAATTTTTAGTCATTCAAACATCTTTATCATGATCCTCTTCATGGTAAAAATTTAGAGCTTTGTGATCCTTAATCCTATTTTCTTACCCATAGCATTGCTATCATGGTTTCATTCCTCTTTAATTGTCTCAAACCTTCTAGGCTCTCTCTCATCTTGACATCAATTCTCCTTCACTTCATTATAAGGTAACTTTCTAGTATGTAGTTTGCTATTATCATATCATTCTTAATGTGTCATACTTATTATGTCTTTGATGACTATGTTGTCACCATTCCCACTGTATCTTTTCATTCAAAATATTTCCATACATCATTTGTCAATCATCCTATCATGCATGTTTTGAACTATATTTTTCTAGTGTTTATGATTTTTACTTCTCATGTCTTAAAACTCCATCATCTCAATAACATAACTAATAGTCTTGTTGTATATCTACCTATTATTTAGTCTCTCTTTCTTTTCTCCAATCATATCTTCTCTTTCTCTACTAATTCTTCCATTTTAATCAATGACAATGGAATGTTCATATAGAATATGCCTTTAGTTGATCTGCCTTGAATTGTCTTCTCCATGGAGCTAAAATAATGCAATGGTTATCTCCCCCTACACTTGTACTTCTCCTTAAGGACATAGTGAAACCTCTTGTTCATGAACAATGAGTATAGCTTCTTCCTTAAACTCATTATCTTGCTCTAGTTTACTTCTCCATACCTTTGTAGATACTTCTCTTTTCTTATTCATTGCTTCCACTTTCTTTTTTTGTCTAGAAATTTCCTCGAAACCACTTCTACACCATCATTCTACATGCCCATAGTTGTCTCATTTGTAGCATATAACATTGTAATCCACTAACTGACCAAAGGAATTATAGCTTCTTCTTGAAAACTCATAATCACTTCTATTCTTGTTCCAACCATCATTTCTTCCTTGTGTTCTACAATCTCTTTCCTTGTGACCAAGGTGTTTCCATTTATAACATATGATATTGTCCTTTCCATTTTACAACCCATAAGAACATCTATTCTTGATCTAGCCAATGTTTCCTGCATGTGTCCAACAATTTACCACTTTATGAATAGAGTTATTACATGAATAACAATAACCATAAAATGAATGTTGAGACTTGTCCATTCACACTTGCCTTGGAGGAAATGATCTTGTGAATTTCTCCATGTTGTCTCTACGAGGAACATTAGTTTTCTATGGGACATTGTTTTCCTTCCTCTTATTATTCACATTATTGACTGATCCTTGTAGAACACCTGCATAGCCTTTTCATTTGTCCTCATTTCCTTTCTTTTGTTGCTCATTTAAAGGTTGATATTCCTTTGTTTAATGACTAAGACTTGTCTTTATGCATGATGACTTTTGCCCATCTATAATATCATCCATGGTTTTAGTACTTTTATCAACCTTAAGGCTCCTATAAGGCTTGGTAGTTGTTTTCTCTAGTTCTATCCTCAAGTAACTAATTTTGGATTCATACTTCTCACAATCTTCTTCCTTTGTCTTTAGCTGATATATTATTTCCTCTTTTATATTCTTTACTTCTTCACATTTAACTTTCAGGTCTTAGATTGTACTCTTAGTTTCTTCCTTAATTTTCTTTGCTTCCTCATATTGTACTTTTTAATCCTTAATCATTTTTTCAGCTTTTTTAAGGCCTTGTGAAACCTTATCCTTGGAGTCAATCTCTTCTTGAAATTTTGATCTCCGATGTAAATTTTTTTCTTTTGAGGGAATGATCCTCTTCATATGCAAGGTGAATTTCTTCCAAAAGCTCCACATCTTGATCATCTTCTTCAATTTCATTATTACCTTTTACTTTCATTGCCATGAAAACTATTTCTTTTCTTGAATCTTTCCTTTCTTCTATTTTGTCTTCGCTTTTAACCTGCACACATTCAAAAACACAATAACTAGTTTATCACAATTAAAACATTTTATACTTACCTTTGTATATGTTGGATTCTTCTGTGAGCTTTCTATCAACATGGGATTCCTTTGTATTCAATTCATCGCTGGAGCTATCGCTTGATTCATGCTTTTTATTCTCCATCTCCTTTGATGCTTTGAATATTTCCTCTCTTATAGATAAATTGTCTTCTACTAATCACAAGACTAACTTTGTTTGTCACAACATCATTCTTTTCTATTTCCATATGTATTCCAAGTTCCACCTGATCATTTTTCACCTTGTCACCGTTTCTTACTTTTGTGTTATCACTTGCATTTGATCGTGTTTGTTCTTGTTGATCAATATTTTGCATGTTATTTCCTTTTCTCTTATTTCTTTGTCATTTTTCAATATGTTCTCTTAAGATCTACCTTCAACCTATTAGGCTATCTCTGAAGGAACCTACTTGGATACCGATTGATGAGCACATGGTGATACTAAGAAGGGGGTCAATCAATATATAACAATATTGAGAACACATGATTTACATGGAAAACCATTCAGGAGAAAACCACAGCACAATATTTCTTATATATATATATATATATATATATATATATATATATATATATATATATATATATATATATATATATATATATATATATATATATATATATATATATATATATATATATATATATATATATATATATATATATATATATATATATATATATATATATATATATATATATATATCTTCTCTCTTCTACTTGTAGGCTCCAACCTACTAGAGACTTTAATCTCCACTTGATTGAATTATAGTCTCCAAGCTATTGGAGGCTTCAACCCCCACATAAACTAAGCTCCAACTCAGAAAGAGGCTCCAACCTCTATTTGATAGGCTCCAACTTATTGGATACTCCAACCCCCACACTAACTAAGCTCCAACCCAGCAAGAGGCTCCAAACTCAATTTGATAGGCTCCAACCTATTAATCCTTCAATAGCTAATATAGTATGCTTCTTCACATAATATTTATCAAACAAATTTGATTACAACTCACATAATATCCTTCTTCCAAATCTGATCACAATCCACACAATAACCTTCTCTCACAAATTTGATCACTATTTCAGATTTTGTATGATGTAAGTCTTTTCTTTTCAAATAGGTTCACACACACAAATACTTGTAAGGAAGTTAGAGTAGAGGAAAGAACTTCCTATGCCAATATTGAGGAGAGATATTATTCAATCCTTTTAAAACCTAATCTAACAGTTACAGAGATTCTAGACACACATTTATACCACAAAATAAACAATGAACACAAAACACCATATATGTGGGGAAAACCCTTTCAGACAAAAAACACCACACTCCAGAAGCCTACTCAATGTATTATGAATCCATTAACAAGATTACATAGACTTTTAGAGAAAGTTTATTATAGGAGTATCACCACTAAAGAATTCTAGAAGAATTCTAGCAAAATTTTGATAGCATAACTATACCTGCAAACTCAAAACTACAAACTACTCCTCAAGACTTCAATTTATAGACTTCTAGCTACACAAGAAAACATATGTGGTTTACAAAACCATGTACTTAAGTTCTCTACCAAGATTCAAGTCTAACAATAATCTCTCACATCCTAATTGATATCCCCTATTTTTGACCCTTACATATGTCATAAAATCTATCATAATATGCCTAAAAATAGCCTTTCATAACATACTACTACGTGGGCATCTTTTAACACCTAATAAACCAATTTTCAAACCACCAACAATATGTAACATCTGTGATAAAATATTAAATTAAAAAACATAAACTATTAGAAATATGCTAGCTTGAGACAACTAATTTCCCAACATTCTCCCACTTGTCGAATACCTGGTAAGACCCAGGGGAAACATTATTGAATGCATAGGACAACTAAGAGGGGGGCAGTGGATCAGTTGTACATTAAAACATTAAACCCTCAAATCAATTTCAATCATGGACCTCTTAACATGCATTAGTAGAATGTAAACATATGAAGCATCAATGCAAACACATAAGAACACCATATTTACATGGAAAACCCAATAAGGGAAAAACCACGGTGATGATTATCTCACATATATATGAATAACAACACCAAAATTCAATAGGCTCACTACCCAGAAGAAAGGCTCACTACCAAAGAAAGGCTCACTTCCTAGAAGAGAAAAGAAAGAAGAAAACTATTACAGAGAGATTCACTGTCTAAAAGCAACAGGAGAGATCCACTAGTACCACTCCTTGCCATCTACAACCTTTGGCTCACTACCTCCATCAAGTTCTGACACACTAAAATGTAGACACCTTCTTCTCACTATATTTTGGAGTCATAAGCATTTAAGTTCACATACAACTTCACTAAACTTGATTCACATTTGCATATTCTTCTCTACATTGCTCCATTAAACTTCATCTTACATTTATACCATCTATAACCAAGACCTATCTCAATTAGGTCTGTCCTAATGAAGCGTGTCCATTACACACATGTAAGATTAATTAAGTTGGCACTAAACACTTATGTGGTGGAAAGAAGTGAAAGTGGACCATGTCAAGCAATAACTCAGACTCAAATTTTTACCAGCAAGCTGCTTATCGCATCGACAATCCATGAGGTAGCTCCATAAATGGCATTGGTAAGCCAGGTTAGGTAAACCTGAGTTAATGGCCATATTCACGCTTTTCCAAGTCTAAGGACATCATGTGGACCAGAGAGAGACACTCTCAAGAATTCACACACCTTCCCAGAATACTTATCATCATCATAAACTTCTATACCACAGCCATAACTATTTGAATCAAAGAATGTCTTCATTATGCAGATTAGGACACACTATTATGATCGCCAATACAAGAACTAAACTTGTGGAGCATCTCAACACTGGAAACTTCAAAGGAAGGTAGATACAAATAATATAAGAACATTCCCAGATCCATAAGACAAGAAAGCTCAACACAAAGAAATGCAGAGCATTCTCAGGTCTCCCAAACACTCTTCTTCATAGTCAAATATTTTGTCAGACACATCTACTACTTATGAATGATCCAGAAAATGAAGCTCTAGATATAATATCTCTAAACACCTCTGATCAATTCCTCCAAACCACACAAGCATATCCTCAATTAGGAAGAAATGTGAAGCATAACATTGAGAGTACCTCTATCACACTGCACACCTTTTTATAAATTTTTCTAAAAAGTGCTTGGAAACCAAGTGAACCATCTATTGGGAATTGACATCAATGACAAAACTAGCAAGTTTCCAACATTCTCTGGGCCTTTTTCATTGATGGAAACATAAGCTCTTTGAAAAACCATCAAGACCTAAAGCAATCAGTTAGTAGCTCTACAACGAGTAATACTCCCCCTATCAAAAACATTACTCTTCCCACACCTCTCTGCACAATGGTTTTTCAATTTCAACTCTCCCCCATTGATATCAGTGGCAAAGGGTAGCAACTCTAACACCAATAAATATCTATGTTATCTCCACTACTCACTTTTTCTACACTCTCCCCCTTAAAATCATAGGATATGCTCCATTTGACTGCACCAACCTATAGTATCACTACCTACTCCCCCTAAGAGGTCTCCTTCAACATTAGTATAGAGCCAAAAGTGTATCTTGAAATACTTCCTAGATAGATGCACACATTTATGTATTTGGTTAAGATAAGGAAGGGCAATAACCCCTAACTTCTGATGAAGATACTCAAAGGTATTCTTAGGGAGAGCCTTTGTAAAGATGTCTGCAACTTGGTCCTTGGTAGGCACATACCCCAACTCCACCTCATTCTCCAAAATATTTTCTCTTAAAAAGTGATATCAGATTGAAATATGCTTTGTCCTTTAAGGCATCACCATATGTTTTGAAATGTTGATATCACTTGTGTTATCACATAGGATAGGAATAGGCTCATCATATGACACTTTGATATCCTTCAATGTCTACTTCATCCATAACACGTGTGTTGCAAGATGCTCTTGCAATATATTCTTCTTTTGTAGTTGATAATGACACTAAGTCCCAATTCCTACTTAACCATGAGACAAGTCTACTTCCTAGGAAGAAAGCACCACCACTTGTACTTCTTCTGTCATCTGTACATCTTGTCGAATCTACATTTGTATATGCACTGAAGGAGAAATTAGTATCCTTGAGATACCATTGGCTATACTCTAGAGTGCCTTTCAGGTATTTGAATATCCTCTTTACTGCTGTGACATGTGACTCTTTGGGATCAACTTTGAATCTAGCCACAAGATAGACTACATGCATGATATTCAGTCTAGTAGCAGTCAAGTATAACAGTCCACCAATCATTGATCTGTACTTTCTCTGATCAGCCTTAGGAGATTCATCATCCTTAGTTAACTTAAAACCAATAGTCATGGGAGTACATACCGGTTTTGAGTCTTCCATTCTAAACTTCTTAAACATTTCCCTAGCATACTTTGATAGTGAAATGAAAATGCCCTTTTCTAATTGACTAGTTTGTAATGAAAGGAAGAAGTTCATTTCCTCACACATTGACATTTCAAATTCTTTCTACATTTCTTCTAAAAATCTCTTCAACATACCTTCATTTCCTCTAAAGATTATATCACCTACATACACTTCCAAAATTAGAATCTATCTGTAGTGCTCTTTTTGAATCCTTTCTATTGCAGGCATCAATCTAGCCTTGCATACCAAGCTCTAGGAGCTTGTTTGAGTCCATACAATGTCTTCTTCAATATGGGGACCATATTTAGATCATTTGATAATTGAAAGCCTTTTGGTTTCTTAATATATACTTCCTCTTCCAAATCTCCATTCAGGAATGTAGATTTCACATCCATTTGATAGACTTTGAAGTCCTTATGAGCTGCAAAGGCCAAGAACAATCAGATGGCCTCCAATCTTGACACTAGAGAAAATGTTTCCTCATAATCTATTCTTTCCACTTGTGAGTAGCCTTTACACACTAACCTAACCTTATTTCTAACTACTTTCCCATTCTCATTCAATTTGTTCTAGAAGACCCATTTGGTTCTTATGACATTCTTGTTTGCTGGTCTTGGGAGAATTTCCCAAGTTTGATTCTTCTCAATCTACTTCAATTCTTCTTCCATAGCCTTGATCGAGTGCTAATTTCTGCATGTTTCAGTCATAGTATTGGGTTCTATTTGAGAGAGTAAGCACAAGTTTACCTGTTCATCTTCTATAGCAATACTTCTCCTCGTTAAAATACCTTTGTTCTTATCTTTAATGATCTGGTTTTCAAAATGATTCTTGTGCACATACTTGGGATTCTTGGGAATCTTCTCCCTAGAGCATCTTCTTCATCATCTTGCCTCTATTTTTCCTTTTCTAATCTGATTCATATTGTTCTAATAGAACTGAACTTTGGTATGGTTCTTCATCCACTTTGACATTTGTGCTTTCCACTAATCTAGATTTAGTCTCTTGTTGTAGCAATTGTATAGCTTGCTCTTTGTAGAGTATACAAGGAAGATTCCTTCATCCAATCTTGTATCAAACTTTCCCAAGTTCTCTTCATCTCTCGTAATGTAACATTTACTTCCAAACATTTTAAAGTATTTTACAATAGAATTTCTTCCATACCATAGGTCATATGGAGTCTTTAAACTGTTCGCCTTGGCTTGCACTCTATTTTGTATGTAGACAATAGTGTGGATGGTTTTTCTCCAATAGATATCTGGTAAATTTGCTTCTTTCATCATTATCCTTGCTACTTCCTAAAAATTCCTATTCTTCCTTTCCACAACTCCATTCTACTGAGGAGTCCTCAGTGTTTACAAGTGCCTTTTTATTCCACGATCTTCACAAAAGCAATTAAACTTATTGGAGTTGAACTTACCACCTCTATCAGACCTCAAAAACTTGACTTTTAAGTCAATTTCATTTTCAACCATAGCCTTAAAAAGGGCTAACTTATCTAGAGCTTATAATTTTTCTTTGAGAAAAGTTAGCCCAAGTCATTGTAGAGAAATCACCAATCAACAACATGAAATACCTCTCACCTTGAATGCTTCCTACTCTTGTAGGTCTACATAGATTTGTATGTACTAACTCTAGAGGTTCGGTGGTAGAATGCTCTTTGATCTTGAAATTCTTCCTTGTTTGCTTCCTAAAATGACATTCCTTATGGATTGCATTGGTAGGCTTTATAATCTTTGGCAGATCCCTCACAACTTGCGTAGAGCTGATCTTCACTAGGATGTCAAAATTGATGCACCATATTCTCCTATGCCATAGCCAACTTTCATTAATTTGAGTCATAAGGCACACAGCATCAACACATTTGAGCTGATATATATTTCATTTTGTCCTTGTTCTTATAGAAATTAGAGTTCCAGAGTCTTCTTTTCTAATTTCACAGCCACCATCCTAAAACACAAGATTATATCCTCTGTTAAACATTTGTCCTACACTTAGAAGATTGTTTGAGAGACCCTTGACATAAAGGACTTCATCTGTATTGTGCTTTCCATCAAAACTGACTGAACCTCTTCCACAAATGTTAGCAGATGCATCATTTTCAAATTTAACAAAACCTCCATCAAACTTCTCAAGATTCAAAAACTTATTCTTATCATCTGTGATATGATTAGAACCCACTATCAATTAACCAGAGATCTTCCTCCTCTCTTGCATGGAAAGTTGTAACCAATACTCCTTCAATGTGGTGCCCTATTTCTTCAGCAATATACTTCATATATCTTCTAGGATTAGTAGAATTAGTACCAACATCTAAAGCCATCAACAGGCATTCATTACCATCATCATCTGGATAGTCAGACTCATCATTAGATGTGATGTCATCTTTTTTAACATAATAACTTTTCTTGAATGATTTCCCTTTGTTCTCCTTGTATTTGTCATTAGAAATTTTGATTGGACATTTTGAAGCATAATGACCTATCTTTCCATAGTTGAAACATTTGAAAGGTAACTTACCTATATATTTTCCAGAGCCCTTTTTCAATATGCTCACAAATTTTGCTTCCACTTCATCAAAATCATCTTGATATGATTCAACCTTCTTTTCTATCTTTCTATCCTTAAAAGCAATTTCCTTTCATAATTCTTCTTGACCAAATTCTCTTATTAGTGCAGTCATGGTTAGGAGGGTCCTCAAAGAGAACTATTCAGACCATGTGCAGCTAGAGTAAACACAATGGAAACAACTTAAAGATATAAAGCAAATACAGATTTAGTCATTCAGTATATCATAGAATTAAAATACAAATTAGTCTGCAAAATGTGGACTTACAACTAGGGCTCACAGGCCTAATTACAGAATATCAGAATATACACAAGATATAGCTTTGAAGCTCCTTCACAAATAATCCAAACTATGAACTTATGCTATTGATCATAACTATGCTAATTTTCCTTGAGATGATTACATCATTATATATCATATTATAGCATAAGATTCCTCTGCGTTGGAAAGGGAGATCACAAAGTCTAATTAAGAGCTACATGTGTACATGGATAGGTTGGACAAACCAAAGATCAATGAATGATGTGTCATTAGGATTCACAAGTCAGGAAATGCTCCACAAGTCTCCAACTTTAGCTAATTGTATGAGATTGCCAGGATGCTCTATTTTGTGAAAACAGTCAATCTTCTGATAGCAATATCTTTCCGCTACCTTAACCAAATGCTCTGAGATTTAGATATGTTGTGCATGAGTGTCTCTATATGCTAAGTCCAACTCTACAAGGTGTGAAATACAACTATGGTAGAATGTGGACCAAAATATAGAAACTGCTACTAATTGAATTGTCTGAACTGAACTAGAAGACGAAAAGAAATAAACAAACTGAAGTGCAAATTTTTTTGGTTGATGCAAGATTGCTCTTGAACTAGGGATGCTCCTGCATCAGACATCTAGGGTTATTGAAATAGTGAGTCACTCACTTTGCTGGGGATAGAGGGAAACTAAGACAGTCCACCTCATCCTGAGAAATCTATGATGAATCTTCTTTTAGTCTACCTTTCCACTTCACAAGATATTTGTTGTATTGTTTTCCTCTAGTGTTGTGTCCAATTCTATTGTCCAAAATGCCTTCAATCTGTTCTAGTGCTTGTTGTGGTAACTGCTTCTTCAAGTCTTCTTCAATGTTGTCACTAAACTCTGCTTCATGATACTGATATAGGTCTACAATGTTGAAAATAGGTGATATACCTAATGTCTCTGGTAATTCCACTTCATATGCATTTCCTGAATCAAATTTTCTGAGTATCCTATAGGGTCCAAACTTCTTTATCTTTAACTAGTTATATTTTCCCACTAGAAATCTTTCTTTTGTTAGGTATACCATCACTTCATCTCCAATTGCAAATTCTTTGTGTCTTCTCTTCTCATCTACTTGCTCTTTATACTTACTGTTCATCTTCTCCAAATGCTTCTTCACCTAATCATGTATTGTCTTCATATGTTCTACAAATTCTTTTGGTTCTACACTTCTCTTTTCCTCTGTATTGATATCTCTCAACTATTCAACTCCTCTAGGGTTAGTTCTTATCATAATCTCAAAAGATATCTCTCAACTATTCAACTCTCTTATATCCACGAAAACAAAAGAAATTAAAAAAATACCTTTTTGGCATATTTCGACAATTGTCAGATTTTGCCATTTTAGGTAAATTTACATGCATATCTTGAGAATCCTATTTTTTCCCAAAAATTTTCTAAAACTAAGGTAGGATGAAATGCTAACTTACACACTAAATTTGAAACATGAGTTTTGAGTTATTAATATAAACAACTTTTTAAAAACTAGGAAAAAACACTAAATTGCCATTTTGAGGGCCAAGGTGAAAGTTTCAAGCTTCGAAAAAGTGCCAAAATGGGGTCTAACTAACTAGGGTGGGCCTCTTGTTAGCAATATACTTAGGTACTGAGCCCTAATTGGCAAGTACCAAATTTGTAGTCTTTATTTTTTTAATAGAGAATACAATCTTGGGTTAGTCACCCCGTGGTTTTTCCCTTAACAGGGTTTCCATGTAAAAATCCTTGTGTTGTGTGTTAATTTCATTTTTAGTTATTATGATTGCCTTTCCTTTCATGTTTTGATAAAGCACTAAATGTTAAGTTAAGAAAAGAAAAAAAGAAGAAGAAAAGTTATAAAATAACTGATTTACCCCCCTGTCAGTTATCTGCATTGTTTCCAACAGGCATTACATTCATTAACCATTGGAACAATCTCCAAGGTCAGCATGACAAACATACATAGAAATAGGTCTGGACCTAAACAAGATTTACTAAAGTAAAGATGTATGTGGATCATGTTATTCTTTAGCTAAGACTCAAATGCAATCTTCCACACCATGGCACACTTCCATAAGCTTCAATGCAACTCCGCAAGTAGTCAAAATAGCCAAGTCGACCAACACTAGTGTTAGCACTAAGTCTTCTAGGAGAAATCTTCTTCCATGATACAAATTACTCTTTGCAGACCAATCAAAAGATAGGAACATGATCATGAGACATCTACAAGAACATTATAATCATTAGGAACTTCCACACCACCTCTGATCACTTTATTCATTAGATTCTTCAAACTGAAGCACATTAACATAATGATCAACCACTGTCATAAGAAAATGATCCCTTGCAGACCACCAAATCATGAACCATTAGAGTTGAAGACACATAACAACATTACAAACTTAATGCCAGAACTGTAGAAAAAAATACATAAATGCAGAGGAATGCGGAGAAGAATACATACTCCCTATCACCAGAAAATGTACAAAAAAATAGTTTTCACTCTGTTGAACATAACTCACTCAAAAATTCATACTGGAGGCTCAAACCTGGATGATGGCATCTTCAGACATGCCTCTAAATAAGTTTCAATAATGATATTTAATCTACAAGAAATGTGGAGCAATCTACTAGACTATTCTTTAGTAAACAGAGATACTCTTCAACACACTGTTTCCACCAGAGGAGAAAATTTTCTCAAAAGCACTTGGAAACTCAATATCAGGATCACTTAGTTATTATCTCCAAAAAAAGAAAGCATCAAAACAAGAGCACAGTTGACACCAATGACAATAAAAATATGTTGACATCAATGATAACACCGTTTAGGCACATACTTGCAACAACGTGGTCCGTATCAGTTAGTTGTTTATTTTTCGTCATCTACTGACTAGAGATAGAATCACTAGAAGGTAAACAATAAAATGAGAGAGGAGAACAAGTTTCATAGGAACAATCACATAAGATGATGCCCCCAGGTCATCAATTGCAATGCTATGCCCCTAAGACACAACACACAATAATAAGATATAGGAGAAGCAAGATAGAAGAATGATGAAACACATAGAAGAATGGTCACAATAGAGGTGGTCTCCTAGTATCCTTGACTTTACAAGAGTATCAAGGGTCATCCAAGGAGGCCTAAACAACACATAACACATCACGGTGGAACACAACACAAGAGGGGAGGTCATCTAAATGAGAAAAATATGCTATGACAAAGGTGACCACCAAGGTTAGAAATGCTTACCTATTGCACAACCGAACTAGCATTTGTTGACAAGAAAATCATCATCTTCCCAATCTCGAATGTTAGAGGAAAAATGTACATAAGGTACAATAGCCCAGCATTTGTCTTTATCCTTAACCTCTTTTTCTAAATAATTTTTTCTTCATTTGGTTCAATGTTAGGTGGTGCAATGTTTTCTTGTTGGGGTGCATTTCATTGTGCAAAATCTTGTCTTCTCTTCCTCCATTCTCTTTCTTGTCTATTTCTTTAATGTCTATTATTGATGTTTTAAAAAGGATTCTCATTATTTCTCATAGTTTTTGACATTTCAAAGGAGGTAGCTGGTACAAACTTAACTTGTTTTGATAAAGTGCTTTGTTCTCCACGAGTACCTCCTGATCCTTGTAAGGATGACAAAAGAGGAACCTCAGCATAGATTTCCTTAACTTTTGATCTAGGATTTTTTTCTAATGTGGGTTGTTCTTCCTTTATCTCTTTTTGAATAGAAGGTCCAACCACTCTAGATAGTAGTTTTGCGTTGTATTGTCTATATGCTAAGAAAAGTTGGTCTCTTCACTATTTATGCTCTATGGTAGGTCATGGAAAAAAGTAATCAAGAGTAATGTTCTTATGCATGACCATGGGTTGCCATGTATTATGAGGAGTAGTGCACACTTTTCCATGTAAAGGGAATTTTATACATTTGTGAATTATTGAGGAGACAACCTTCATAGCTTTTAGCCATGGATGTCCTAATTTTATGTGGAAGAGGTCAAATGAACGGATGATATCAAGTAATTGTTCTACAACATTATTAAATATCATAACCAATAAGGATATCTTCCCATAGGTGGGGATGAAATCTCTAGTATGTGTCTTAATCATTATGTCCATAGGTTCATAAGAATCTTGTATCAAATTTCATTGTCACATTAGTCATGCAATTAGGATCTATAAGTGTTCCATGCACATGAGTCTCCATTACTTTAACTATGATGTAAAGAGGTCCTTTAATGTCTACAATTGTTCTATCATGATGTGTGAATGTTATTTTAGGCTTAGGGGTTTTTCTTTTCATATAACGTTGGTCTAGGAGGGTACCTAGCGTTATTGTTGCGAATAGAGGCCATGTAGGTGAAACTATTTCAGCCTTCAAGCACTTGTTTGAGGGAAATGGGTACTAAAAGAGACACAATGTGCATAGAAAACAATGTGGGTAGAATGAAATATAGCAATAGAACAAGGCAATACAAGTGATTTGTAAGTTTGTTTAAAGAAAAGTTTATACAAACCTTAGCATTGAAATACATAATGCACAATAACAACATGTAAATTTCCAAGAAAGAGTGTGAAATGATGCTGATTTTTCAAATAATAGATGAATATATGTTTAAAAATACAATGTAAGATCTTAAATGAATGATATTAATGACAAATGCAATGAAATAAAACAAAACTATGCTTGTTTATGAACTAAAAGGCTCAATTGTTTTACTTTTGCCAATGAAAATGTAAATGGAAAAATGTACAACGCAACAACACTATAGTCCAAAATAAGATTTGAAAGATTTTTGAAAGGAGTAGTAAAATCTGAAACAAGATTTTAACCACAAACCCTAGCTTTTGGAAAGACTAGGTTATATGAAAAAAATGCACAATTTCAAGAAAACCTAACAAATAGAGTATGAAAATGCAATGTAAATGATTATGTAATGATGTAATGCTGCAATTTATACAACATTTTATCTAAATATTAGAGATTTAAATGATTTTGATGAAATTAAATGCAAATAGTGTAAACTATGTCTAAATGCAAGCCAATGATGCTTGATTTTTTCAATATTTTCAATTTTTTGTAGATTTTCAAATGCTATATGATGAAAATGAAATGTATGACTGCATATCTGATGTACAACACTCAGCAAGGTGCAAATTTAATAGAAACGTGGGTTCACCAAAATGTAAATGATGAAAAGAGCGTTTATGGGATTTATGGATAGTTGAGTTAGGTCCTCCTTTCACTCAATACATTCAAGGACATTTAACTGAGTTGAATAATAAATTATGTAAGAGGACTCAACTATCAGGTTGGTTGTCACTTGGAATGACAAGGAAATTTGGAATTTGTTGATTGATTTGTTGATTTTAGTCTGATTTATCTTAAAACCTTAATTATGCCAAATCATAAACAAACAAATGAAACTTGATAAATCCTTCTACAGAAATAGACTAAATACATATTAGATACATACGAGATTTTGGGTTTTGGAATATAGAAAAGTAAGGGGTGAAAGAGTGGGTGCCCAATCCCAAGGTGCTACTTTTACTGAGGGCTGTAGGATCTTTTTTTATGCCAACTGCAACCAAATCAGAGATTCTTCGTGTTGTGAAACTAAGGGTCAAAAGTACGAGTGCCCTTGCCCTTTTTGAGCTATTTTCTACATTTTTTTTTAAATCCTTATTCCTTACACTCTGTAACTCCACTCTTTGATATCTGATACATGTCACCTATAATCACAAGAGAGGGGTTGAGGGTTGTGGTGTTTAGGAGCTTGCCTCGATCAAGCCCTAGAATGGCATTCAAGCCTTACAACACCGTTGTTAGGTAGAGAGTGTGCGTCCTTATAGGATAGAGGCAAAAACAATGATAAAAATGATAGATTAAATCAAAAATAGATATCACCTCAGACGTGTAGCTCTCATGGAGATGAAGCTATTTCATGCCAGGAGAAGATGAAGCCAAATCTATTATAACAAACACAACAAAAATACAAGTCTACTCTGCAACACAATGAATGCCTTGAATGCTATGAAATCATAAGTTCACAAAAATCTCAAAATCATCTTCTAATTTACAAATGATGTCCTAAACATGATTATATATACATTCCTACTACAAATTTCATAATCCAAACTCAAGATGTTGTCATTGGAAACCTTTAATGGTAACTTTACCAACATTGAAATTTGGGACCCCACCAAAATAGGGCAGGGCAAGGGTGCAGATGTCCAAGCCTAGGGGCCTATTTTGGGTTAGGGTTAAGCTTAAAGATGTCCTCTAAGTCCCACCTGTCATGGGTTTTGGGGCATTTCATCTCAGGAGTCATTTCTAACATGCATGATGAAAATTAAAGGACCTGGGAGCTAAACCTTGGAGGTAAAAGTCATAGCGAGACATTTTATGACATACCAATATGCAAGGGTGAAACACTTGAAGGGAAATGATCTCAAGGATACAATTAAATCAAGAGATAGGGGTAGTATTCATTTATGAGAAAATCATATATGCACATTGACATTATAGGTTACCTTATTAGAACTATATATATTTGTGGTACCTGTGAAAGGTAAGTGACACCTTATATGGCCATATATGTCAAGTGACTATATTTGGATTATTTGATCATTAAACTGACTCAAGGATAAGAGAACAATGAAAAGAGTGAAACCCAACTTTTTAGTTATATCGACCTGCATTTATGAACATAGCTAAGTGATTATTTTGGCAAGTTAGTATGGTAAATGATAAGGTCTATACAAATAGAGTTTAACACCTTTTGCAATATTTGGAATATAAGAAGAATCTTATCATAGATAGATTGATGTTGCACTAGATAGAATTTGATTATATGAATTGTGAGATGATGTTCACTTTTTCCAATCCAACATGATGGAAACTTAATCACCCTATACTGGAATTAAAATGTAATGATTAGTTAGATGGTATAACCTGTTTGTGTATTAACTTCTTAGAAAATAGATTAGATAACTGAATTGACTTTTTTTTTTCCTTGAAGAGAATACTAATGGATAGGGTATGCTAGGAGTAGATATTCAACAACTAATTTATGTGATATTATATAGTAGTATTATGGTATTTATGGCATGTAACAGATACATAGACTTTTATGATGAAAGTCAATAGGGTCATTTCATCAACAAGATATGCCATGAATAGACATGGTTATTTGTTTAAGTCCAACTTTGAGGCAAGATAGACCAGGAATTTGGTGATGATATGTTTTAGATCTTGCATGTCGATTTTGGTTTCTATTTTGTTTTTTCATTAGTATTACATAGTCTTGTGGGTGATTCAAGGAAGAGAAAGTAGTGTTGTGAATGAATCACACACACTTATGCAACTAATAAATGAACACTCTGGCCAAAGTGATGTTATAGTTGTATACATCATCAGTTCACTATACCACGCCATTCATGTTAGTTGAATATTATGTTTGCTAGACAAAATCTAGAGGGTCATGATAGGATGCAAATGGTAGGTGTTTACATCTTGTATTTGCACTAGGTTCTCATAGTGGGTCTACTATAGACATTTCCATCTACCACCCTCAACGAAGGGTAGGGCCACTTTGAGTAGGAAGGTGTGTGGGTGACCAGTAGTCTATAGTTGAAGGTAAAGCTCTTGGATGATTCTCTCCCTTAAACAACTTGACAACTAGAATACTTGCACTCAGAGGAGAAAACTATGACTAAAGGTAAAATTTATTCTAATGAATATTTAACTTTGTTCAATTGATGTATATTGGTGGATTGGAAGGACAATTGTCCTAAATCTAGTTTTTAAACTTATTAATGTTTCATTTATAGATTTGTATCATGATGATGATCTATGTTAGTATCTTTATATTATGAAATGTAAATCTTTTATTCTCCAAAAAAATGAAAATTATACTATTTTGGGATAATTTTTTACTACTTTACATGATTATATAGTATTGGTTGGAAAGGTCATTACATGTAGTATTAGAGCATGGTTCAAACACTGGGGCCTATTAGCATGATATGTCCAATAGATTTTTTTGTTGAAAACAAGTGAACCTAGGCAAAGCAAAGTACTCTTCTTTCTCAAGAGTTGAAGGATGGAAAGATCCACAGTGAGAAAGCAAACTAAAATAGGAGTTAACAAAGTGTGAGGAAGTCTAACCAATGACAAGGGAGAGGAGTTGTGATAACTTATTTATGAGACCTTAGATTTGGCTATGGTCAAGATTAGATTGTTTTCCTTTGAGCATAAGATTCCTAGATGCTTAGATAATATTCAACTAGGTGTAGGAACATCTGAGTGTTGAAGGTCTTAGAAATATATCAATATATACACACAAGATGGCTTCTTACCTAATTACTAGATAGTTTGGATGAACCAAGTGGAATAGAAGCATCATTATAAGAAGATAGAGAGAGTTGGATCTTTAAAAATTTTACTATGATAATTAACCAGTTGGATGCTCTTAAGTGTCATATCATATTCTAGAATAGGAAGTTGTTCTAAGAAATGGTACCTCCTTTGGCCTTAATTATTGATAAATTTATTGATTCCTAAAGTCATGCCACTGTTGTAATTTTACCCCACAAGTTGTTGTGAGAACTTTTGTATGAAAAGTCACATACTATCCTAAGAATAAAGCCATAGTGAAAATGTCTTTCTTAAATACCATATTTCATAATTGGATCCTAAAATAACCTATTTGGAAGCACACTAGAAGCATTGTATAAAATAAATTAATGTTCTTTTGTCATAAAATGCCTAGAAAAGTTCAACATGTCCTACAAATGTATTATTTTCCTAGGTTCATGAGAAAACCATAGAGTGTTAAACTATAAAATGTTGCCAAGGGAGTATTAGTAAATTTTTATTTTGCTAAATATTCATATTGAGATGGAAAAAAGAGATGTGCATATGAAGAAATGGATAAGAGTTCCTTGATACCTTATGAAGCCCTCTAGAAAACATGTTAATGCGCTGTGGAGGACATACGTATAAATTATCCTCTCAAGCAATTGTCCAATTATAAAATAGAAAAGATGACCTAATTGATTAATAAATTAACTAGATCAATCTTCACAATCAAACATTAGAACACAAGACACCACAAACTCTACTTGGTTGTTTTCCATAGAGAAGAGCCAAGTTGTGTTGGTTGGGCTCTGTTCCTTTGTTGCAAAAATAAAAGATTGATAACAAATGGGTTGATTAAACTATGTGAAGACAAAATGTACAAACAAATGTTACTATTCATAGAGAATAAGTGCAAAACATAAATGAGTAGATCAAATGGAACCTAGAACTAGAAGCAAGAGCTGACTAGATAGGACACTAGTGTTGAGCGCTAGAGTCCTTAGAGATCTATATAGACACAAATTTTGTTCAAAAATGTTTTTAAATGTTCCCTCTTTTTTTTAATCACTCCTCGATGTTGGAAACCTCCCATTGCAATATACACACATGCAAAAGGGAAAAAGTGGTTGTGCTATATAGTGGCTTCCCTCAGTCAAACCCCATGTTGGTGTTCCCACCTCTACAATCACAATGATGATGATGATAATTAGTGTGTGTTCATGATGAATAGAGGCAAAACAAATGATAAAGACTGCAGTAAACCAATATCAAGAAATCGTCTTACCACAAGAATGAAACCCTTGTTGTATTGATGTCATAACACAAATTACCTACAAGGAGTTGATGGAGAAGGAATAAGCTTCCTTAAATACCTACAAGGGTTAGCATAAACAACAAATAATCTTCACAGGTAGAGAGATTCAACAAATCTGGACTGTATAAAAAAATTCACATCTTAGAACTTGTAGAGAGCTTTGTTGATAGATCGATAATGTATCTCTCAAAATGAGGTAGAGAGATTTGTATATATATATATGAATCTCAAATACTTTTTGAGGGCCCATTTGTGTGAGCCTGACAAGGTTCATCACTCAAGGAAATAAGGTTAACATTCAAGTTCAAATTATTTTGGTGCCAACGAACATGATGCTAGTGTGGGGTGCTACTATCTTGGTGAAATTTGTCCTTGAAAGGCCCTTTAACAAGGGACTTAACCAAGTTTGTTAGCATAGTGATGAAACAGGAATGTTACAAGAAGAGATAGCCACATGTGCTAAACTAAGTGCCAAACCTAGTGTGAAATTGTAAGTGGAAACAATTTACGACACTACATTTAGACCCCACTTTAGTGGGGGTATGAACTTACATTCATAGGCACAATAAAATATGGAGAAGCCAAAGCTCTTCACCAAAATTTTGAAGGCATATAATGTCACTAAGTCGAGAGATGCAATAGCCCCCAAGCTTAGGATTCTTTGAGTCTACAATGCTTAAATAAAGAGGTTACACATACACAAGCCACATGGCATAAACCACACATATGCATATACACATATATATGAAAACTATCAAACACAAGATGAGACCAAATATTATATGTTGGAAAACTATGGTTAGCAAAGTAATATGGTAAAATTTGAACATATGCAAAGTATACATTGATCATACATGAAGCATACATGCAGAATACATGAAGCATATATGGAGCATACATAAAGCATAAAAGGTAGGATTCTTAGGCTAGAAAGATGCATAGATTTTCTTCGAGTCTAACCAAAAACATGCATCATGAGCCATGGGTTAGTAAACTACATTGTTTACTAGGTTGTCATGAATGTGCAGCAAATGAAAACATCACAAGATAGTAATATGCACATATTAACTAGGTAAGTACCATGCCAACAAGTAACAAATGAAAACATCATAGGATAGTAAGATCCACAAATTTTAGGTGAGTTTCATGTCAACAATATCATTAATTATAGGCCAAGAAAAATGTGTTGTTTGTTGGGTGACTCTAGTAAAGTGCTATAAAGATTAAAAAAAAGTGTTGCAAGAGTGGTGCAGGAGCACCTTCTCTATGGTGGATCCAATCTTGGATCATGTGAATTTATATGCATGTCATGTTTTTTTTATGTTTAGAATAAGGATTTTTAAGCCACATCATGTTTGTAATAAGGATTTTATGTCAATTTGGTCACTAGACCTATGTAGAGCATGTTTTGGTCAAGTTTGATGTAATAACACAATGAAAACATGTAGTATTCTTGTGATAGGAGAAACCCAATGGCTAACTGACATTCAAAATCAGTTTGTATAGTTGGGAGGGATATTAACTAATGTTTCAAGCCTTCTATAGGTGAAGTTGGATGTAATTACAAGCATGAATGAAGATTTGGAGATTTGATGTGCTGAAACACTATTTTTTCTGAGTAATTCACTGTAACAGTCATTTTGTATGGCCTGTACGAATAGTTGACCACCTAAAACTAATTGGAGATGTTCATGTATTCATGTAGCTTTCATTTGGAAGTAGTTTGGTGTCTTGAAGTGTTGTAGTTTGTGAGATATTCATCTTTTTGTAAAGACTGGTTAGAAAACCTAGGAAACTAGGGTTTTGTGAATAAATGGATCATTATTCCTCTGTCCACTAAAAGCAAGATTCTCATTTTTATTGTGATGGACCAATATAGTGTATATTTTGTGGTTTTTGTGGTTTTGGGTCAAGCACTCAAGGATCCAAGGAGGTTGGCATGAGTTTGACTAGGCATCTCTATGTGACTAGTCATTTAAATTATAGGAAAAGTGCTATTATGTAAGACCAGTAAGTGGAGTGGCCAAATTGATGGGTGATCAAGTGTTTGTAGAGGATTACAAAGCCTTTTATATCATTGTTTTGTTCTAAGCAGTTGGATTTAACATAGTTCCTTTGTAAAGGCCTCAAATTAGGCCTAATCCCTAAAAACTAGTGTTTGTTGTAACAGGGGTCCAAAGTCAGAGTACAGTCCTAAAAGTCTGAGTTTTGGTGTATGTGCCTAAAGTGTATCCTAATCTGTAATGTGTTTTTGGAAGTTCTTTGGAAGTCTAGAAAGTTATCTTTGAATTACCCGCTTTGTAGGGCTACAAGCATTAGGTCTCTCAAGCTGATCTAATGGTATAGACCTGTCCTACCCAGATCAAAGCAGTATCAATAAGCATTGGTGGGTGTTGTTGAGTTAGGTGAGGCATTGTGGATGTGCCCATGTCATATGGGGTCTTGGGTTTGAATGAGATCCTGATTTGAGGATGTGACATGCTTGGTTGTGACCTAGAGTGTTTGTGTTGGTTGGGTAGAGTTGAGTCTCCCTAATAGACAAGTGAATAGCCTTTGTGTGAGGACACATGAGTGTGGTCCTAGGCTAGTTCTCTCTCTTGAGTATCCTTAAGAATGGGATTGAATTGATTAAGGTTTGGGAAGCCTTAATGAAGAGACCTAAGAATCTAGGTTGTTTGATAGGTTATACCAAGTATTGTTTGAACCTCTGCATCATAATGGTATTAGAACCAATATTTGAATTGGAACAGTGTACGTTAGACAAGGAGATAGAAATTGAGGCTAGCACAATGCCTCCCAAGTCTATGAGCCAAGAAGCCATCAAGAAGATGGTAGAGGAGATGTTTGAACCAAGGTTGAAAGAAGAGAAGAGGTCCAAGGGTAAGAGTGAAGAGGATGGAAGTGCTTCTGATATAGAAGAAGAAGAAGAGACAGAGGAGAGCCCTCAAGAACAAGACATGTCTGTAGACCAAAAGGTATTCTTGAATGCACTCAAAGGTGCTCATGGAGATAGTGGTGATCCAAAGATGGATGTTCCTACATTCAGTGGGAAACTAGATGGCGATTCCCTCATGGATTGGATTGAAGCCATGTGCAACTATTTTGACTTCAAGGAGTATAGTGACAGCAAGAAAGTCAAGTTTTCTAAGACAAGATTAAGAGGTTCTGCCCTAGTTTGGTGGAACTATATGCAAGGTGAAAGAGAGAAAGTTGGAAAGAACCCTATCACTAAATGGAGTAGAATGGTGACCATGCTAAGAGACAAGTTCATGCAATCTGATTATTAGTTGCAGACCATTAGGAAGTTTCATAATCTTAGACAAAAGGATATGGATGTGGCTACATATACTGAAGAATTTCATAGATTGAGCATGAGAGACAATCACAAGGAGGAGGAGAAAGAGATGGTGGCTAGATATCTCAATGGATTGAGGTATAACATACAAGATGAATTTAGTATGGTGGTTCCTAAAATAATGGATGAGTGTTTTCAATTAGCCTCTAGGGCTGAGGGGAAGTTGAAAAGAAAGAGTGATCAAAACACTAGAGGAAAAGATGGCAGAAATAATAGGGGAAGAGGCAGTTTTGGTAGAGGACAGTCAAGTAGAAATGAAAACCCAAGTCAACAAGAGTCTCATTCTGATGTAGACCATAGAGGTGGTGGTTTTAGAGGTTGGAGAAGACCAAATAGAATAGGTAGAGGTGGTGGTACAGGCAAACAACCTGGAGTTTTCACTGGTAGATGCTATGGTTGCAATCAAGTAGGCCATACTATGAGCAAATGCCCTGAGAAGGCAACTAGTTCCCATGATGGTGGAAGAAGGAATCAGTTGTTGAAAGATGATGATTGCCATAGTGTGAATTCACCCATTGGTAGTGCTGCACCAGTCCTTCAAGGAGAGAGCTTGATGATCAAGAGGACCTTGTTGAAGATGCCATTGAAACAAGAACCCCCACAAAGCAAGACTCTCTTCAAAACCCAAGGTATAGTATATGGTAAACTTTGTAAAATCATTGTTTATTTAGGTTATATTGAGAATGTAGTGTCTACTGAAATGGTAGAGAAGTGTAAGTTGAAAAGGCTGCCCCATGTTAGTCCTCATAAGATCTCTTGGTTGAATAAGAGTCAAAATTACATGGTAGAAGAACAAAATTGGGTTGAGTTTGAGATAGGTGATTATAAGGACAAGGTACTATGTGAGATTATTCCTATGGATGCTTGTCACCTTCTTCTTGGATGTCCATGGTAGTATGATGTGAAGGTACAATATGATGGTGAGAAGAACACCTACCTCATCACCAAGAATGGAAGGAAGTTTAGTACGGATAATGTGCAAGAGTAGATCAGAGAAAAGAGTAATGACCCCAATGTCATGATGGTTAGTGGCAAAGAGTTCTTACACCTCATGAAGGAGAAGGATACCCAAGGGTATGCCTTGGTAATGAAGCCTAAAGATGAATCAGGGCAGCAAGACAAAAGGCAGAAAGAGATTCCACTAGAAGTGCAACAATTGTTGGATAAGTACCAAGATCTTGTGGTAGAGGATACTCCTAACTCCTTACCACCCATGAGAGATATAAGTCATCAAATTGACTTGATTCTAGGTGCCACATTGCCCAATAAGGCTGCCTATAAATTGACACCACAACAAAATGAAGAGGTGAGTAGACAAATTCAAGAACTCTTAGAGAAAGGACTGATCAGAAAGAGCCTTAGTCCATTTGCAGTCCCTAGTGTACTTTCTCCAAAAAAAGATGGGAAGTGGAGACTATGTATGGATTCAAGAGCCATAAATAAGATCACAATAAGGTACAGATTCCCTATTCCAAGGATTGAGGATCTTTTGGACTATCTTGGAGGGTCATGTTATTAATCAAAGATTGATTTGAATTTTGGTTATCATCAAATCATAATTAGGCAGGGAGATGAATTGAAGACTGCCTTCAAGACAAATGAAGGTCTTTATGAGTGGCTTGTCATGCCATTTGGCCTTACAAATTCCCCAAGCACATTCATGCATTTGATGAATGAGGTATTTGTTGAATTCATTAGTAAATTTGTAATTGTTTATCTTGATGACATACTTGTTTTCAATAGGACAAAAGAAGACATGTGAAACATCTTGGACAAGTGATGAAGAAGTTGCGTGAGAATAAGTTGATGATCAACTTGGTTAAGTGTGAGTTCATGAAAAATGAACTTGTGTACCTAGGTTTTGTGATTTCTAATGGTTGTTTGACGATGGACCCCACAAAGGTTGAGGCCATTCTCAATTGGCCTACTCCTAGGATAGTGAGAGATGTTAGAAGCTTCCATGGCTTGGCAACTTTTTATAGGAAGTTCATTAGAGGATTCAGTCACATAAGTGCTCCTATCCTTAACACCATCAAGGGTGGAATGGAGTGCAAATTTCAATGGACAAAGCAAAAAGATGATAGCATCAAATTGTTAAAGAAGAAAGTGTCTGAATTACCTACATTGGTACTCCCTGATTTTGACAAAGTTTTTATAGTGGAATGTGATGCAATTTAGAAAGAAATAGGTGTTGTTCTTAGTCAAGATGGACATCCAGTGGCCTTTTTTCAGAGAAGTTGAATGAGGCTAAACAAAGGTACTCTACCTATGACCTAGAACTTTATGCAATGGTGCAAGCTCTCAAAAAGTGGAGACACTATTTTCTGCCCAAAGAATTCATTGTTTTTACTGATAACCATGCTCTTAGATTTATAAATAGTCAAGAAAAGTTGAATCATGGGCATGTTAAGTGGATGGAACAATTGCAGGCCTATACCTTCACTATTAAGCATAAAAAAGGTGTTGCCAACAAAGTGGTTGATGCTTTAAGTAGAAGGATGCTTGTCATACATGAAGTATAGGTGGAAAGCATGGGGATATATTGTTTGAAGGGGTTATAGAAGGAGGATGTAGATTTTAAAGCTTCTTATGAGGTTTGTGCTAGTTTGGCTAACACTTTTCATGGTGAATATTCAAATTTTGTGTTACAGGAAGGTCTCTTATTCAAGGGAAGTTGGCTATGTGTTCCTAAGTGTTCAATGAGGGATAAAATCATCAAAGAGAAACACAATAGAACCTTAGGAGGACACTTTGGGTTGGACAAGACTTTGGAATAAGTCACTAGATTCTACTATTAGCCAAAAGTACAATCGGATGTAAGGAGATATGTTGCAAGTTGTACCATATGTCAAAAGGCCAAAGGCATGTCTTCTAATGCTGGTCTATACCAACCACTTCCTATTCCCAATAGGCCTTAGGAGAGCATTAGTATGTATTTTATACTTGGTCTTCCTAAGACAGTAAGGGGTGTGGATAGTGTTTTTGTCATTGTGGACAGATTTAGTAAGATGGCTCATTTTGTGCAATGCAAATGCACAAATGATGCATCTCACATTACTAGTCTCTTTTTTAGAGAAGTAGTTAGAATCCATGGTTTTCCTCTTTCAATTGTCACTGATAGAGACTCCAAGTTTGTTGGTCATTTTTGGAGGACCTTATGGAGAAAATTGGGAACACAATTGTCTTTCTCATCAGCCTACCATCCCCAAACTGATGGTCAGACTGGTGTTGTTAATAGGTCCCTAGGAAACCTTCTAAGATGCCTTACCAAGCAACATGGGTTGGCATGGGACTTGGTTATCAGTCAAGCTGAGTATGCTTACAATGATTCAGTGAATAAAAGCACTGGGAAGAGTCCATTTGAAATTATTTATGGTTTCCATCAAAGAGGACCCCTTGAAATCAAAGACCTACAAGGTTGGGATAAGCAGAGTGCTCTAGGAGAAGATTTTTCTACAACCACGAAGGCAGTTCATGATCAAGTCAAAGTTCAGTTAGAAAAAATAGTCTCCAAATACAAGGATAAGGTAGATCTCAAAAGAAGAGATGTACAATTCAAGGTGGGAGATTTGGCGATGGCCTATATAACAAAGGAAAGGCAACCTAAAGGACAAACAACCAAGCTTCTGATGAAGAAAATAGGACCATGAAAGGTAGTGCATAAGTTTGGTCCAAATGCCTATGAAATAGAACTGCCATTCAATCTTGGTATTTCTCCCATATTCAATGTTTCAGACCTCTTTCCATTCAGACCTCCATTGAATGCTAAAGATGGATCAGATATTGTGATCAAAGATAAAGATTGGGTCAAAGATCTACCTCCAAGTAAGCCTTTACAATTGGAATGCATCTTAGATTCCAAAGTTGTCAAAAAGACAAGGAAGGGTGTGTACAAGGAGTACTTTGTCAAGTGGCAAGATCTTCCTGATTCAGAGGCTACATGGATGAGTGAGGTAGACATTTTGAACCATGGGAAGACACTCCACCAGTTGGCAACTCAATGGACTTGAGTTTTTCTAGCAAGGGGAGTATGGTGCAGGAGCACCTTCTCCATGGTGGATCTAATCTTGGATCATTTGAATTTCTATGCATGTCATGTTTTGTTTATATTTAGAATAAGGCCTTTAAATCCACATCATGTTTGTAATAAGGATTTTATGTCAATTTCATCACTAGACCTATGTACACCATGTTTTTGTCAAGTTTGATGTAATAACACAATGAAAACATGTAGTTTTCTTGTGATAGGAGAAACCCAATGGCTAACTGACTTTAAAAATTAGTTTGTATAGTTGGGAGAGATGTTAACTAATGTTTCAAGCCTTCTATAGGTGAAGTTGGATGTAATTACAAGAATGAATGAAGATTTGGAGATTTGATGTGTTGAAACACTATTTTTTCTGAGTAATTCGTTGTAACAGTCATTTTGTATGACCTATACAGATAGTTGACCACCTGAAACCAATTGGAGATGTTCATGTATTGAGTTATCTTTCATTTGGAAGTAGTTTGGTGTCTTGAAGTGTTGTAGTTTGTGAGATATTGATCTTTTTCCAAAGATTGGTCAAAAAACCTAGGAAACTAGGGTTTCGTGAATAAATGGATCATTATTCCTCTATCCACTGAAAGAAATATTCTCATTTTTAGTGTGATGGAGGAATATAGTGTATATTTTGTGGTTTTTGTGGTTTTGGTTCAATCACTCAAGGATCCAAGGAGTTTGCCATGAGTTTGCCTAGGCATCTCTATGTGACTAGTCATTGAAACAATAGGAAAAGTGTTGTTATGTGAGAACAGTAATGCAGGGGCCAAATTGATGGATGATCAAGTGTTTGTATAGGATTACAAATGCTTTGGTATCACTATTTTGTTTTGAGCAATTGGATTTAACATAGTTCCTTTGTCAAGGCAACAAAATATGCCTAATCCCTAAAAACTAGTGTTTGCTGTCACAGGGGTCCAAAGTCAGAGTGCAGTCCTGAAAGTCTGAGGTTTGGTGTATGGGCATAAAGGGTATCCTAATCTATAATGTGTTTTGGAAGTTCTTTGGAAGTCTAGAATTTTATCTTTGAATTACCCGCTTTCTAGGGCTATAAGCATTAGGTCTCTCAAGCTGATCTAATGGTATAGACCTGTCCTACCCAGATTAGAGTAGCCTCAATAAGTGTTGGTGGGTGTTGTTGAGTTAGGTGAGGCATTGTTGAGATGCCCATGTCATATGGGGTCTTGGGTTTGAATGAGATCTTGATTTGAGGAGGTGACATGCTTGGTTGTGACCTAGAGTGTTTGTGTTGGTTGGGTAGAGTTAAGTATCCCTAATAGAGAAATGAATAGCCTTTGTGTGAGGACACATGAGTGTGGTCCTAGGCTAGTTCTCTCTCTTGAGTAGCCTTGAGAATGGGGTTGAGTTGGTTAAGGTTTGGGAAGCCTTAAAGAAGAGACCTAAGAATCTAGGTTGTTTGGTAGGTTATACCAAGTATTGTTTGAACCTTTGCATCAAATAGCAAGACCAACCATGTGGCATGTGAACAAAGTGAGGAACATAGCATAATGTATGTTCCTACTTTAAAGTAATTTCTAACCCTATTAGGGAGCAATTGCCTTTAAGGTAAAAATAGTGATACCTAGAAAATAGGCATGAGAGCTTACTAGAATCATATACTCAGATGATATATCTCGAAAAGCTCATTGTGATAGAGAGTTTCCCCCATGGCAGGAAAATTGAGGCAATGTTACATGCATTATATACCATGTTATGACACCAAGAATTTCAACAAGGTGCCACATAAAACAAGCAACATCATACTTGATAGCACAAACTATGATTTCAAGAAGACTTCGAAGCTTAGAAGAAAAAATGGTGGAATATGTAGATGTTTCTTTGAGTAGAAGATGAATCCCCCATGCTGTAAAACCATAATGTTAAGCCATACACCTACATAAGAGGCAATGTTAGTCCACATAAAAATTCTAAAGAGATTAGGTTCGATATGATCTAATGCATCACTAACACTATCTAAAACAAACATACAAGCAAACAAAGAAAATTTTTGAGTCAACAAGGTAAAAGAAACCATAGTATGAAAGGTTGTCTCAATGCCATGCGTTCTCTCCAAAATATAATGAACAGAAAACCAAAAATAGAGGAATTCTAAAAAGGGAGATAGAAGAATGTAGTCATTCGATCGATTTATTAAAGGATAGAAAAAATATAGATAGATAGGGGAACAATCAATATGAGAGGGGAAGAGTACATGACAAGTTAGCACTAGTGTGATCCATCTCTAGGGGTCATGTAAATCAAAATACTCTTATGGATCACGGGCTAACAAGTTACATTATTCTAGGTGACCATGAGTGAAACAAGTTGGGTCATATGAAGCACTAGGTGATTGTGTGCTACTAACACCTTAGGGAGCACATCAAAATTCAAAGCCTTAGAGAGCTTTATCCATCAACAATGCCTCAGGGAGCACATCAAAATTGCAAGCCTCAGGGAGCATATCAAACACCAACATCATAGTTGGTGAACACTTTAGAGAGCACAAAATTACACAATGCCACAAGGTTAAATGAATAGTAACATTTTAGGGAGTGTATTGATAACATACACCTCAGAGGGTGAGTTGATATGCTATGAGTGGATTGGGCTTATTTTGGCCTTGTTCTAGCCCTTGGAGTGTCTTTTTCTACTACGAGGTATAACATTCAATCATGGTATTGTATTTTTGAAAACATTGTAAATCACTCTTTAAAAACTACATAGTGGTATATTTTGGTTGCAATATTTTTCTATTAGTGTTAGAATTTGGTGTCTGAAGCTAGGTGTTACTTCTGAATGATTAATTAGTCATAACTTGAGCTTAGAGAGTAAGATATTAGATTTTGAATAGGTGATGGAGAGCATTTCCAGCCTAATACATAGTGAATTAGGTGGGTTTTCACTTGGATGAGAATAGAGAGGATTGTACTTGTTTGAGAAGTTATAGGAGCTTGAGATTTGGGGTGTGATTATGTGAGTGGCTCATATGAATAAATTGATGGGTGACAACTTGTGGGAGTGTGCTTCTATATGAATAATATGATGGCACATTAGGTTAATTGATTTGGTACTTCCTAATATAGGTTTGGAAGTTTTTTTAGAGTGTTAACTTTGATGGTGATATGTACATAGGTTTTCTTCTAGTTTGAGGACGAGGTTAATACACATGTCATACTAGGTGTCTTAGTTTAGTGGTACATGAGTATAGGTAAAATGATGGTGATAATTATGGTGTCATGGATATTCATCTAGTTTTGAGTAGTAGCATGACATGATCATGTATGTATTTGATAGGTTTAGGTTGTGACTAGATTGATTCATGATTATAGGTGGTGTTGTGGTTTAATTTTAGGAGGTTTTTCTTATCTCCTAGATTCTTGCCTTTTTCCTTAACTATGGTTACTCATTTGTGGATTTGTTTTTCAAATCAAATTTAAATTTGATCATGTGTTTGAGTCTTGAGATCTAAAGTTTATCTTCTTTGTTATCTTAGTTTACAAGTTCCTAACGTGATGATGAGTTTACATGCTTCATTGGTTTGAGATCTACAAGTTATTTAGTCTTGTGGATTTTGTACCACCCATTGGTTGTAGTGGGATGAGTCACATGTGGACTTTCTATATCTATAGGTATTTTCAATGTTCATGCACACTTTATTATTTGGCTTTGTCTATGGTCATTTGTGCATTAGTATGTTGTAATTGGATGAAAGGATTGATGCAAAGTTCTTCGATAGTTAGTAATTGGGACTTGTACAACATGTTTTCTCTCATGATTTCATGGATATATTGGTTACATAGTTTAGTGTGAACTTTTGATAGTGATGGTTTGGTTGTTTATCTTCTTGGCTTGGAGATTTTGATTTTACTTTACTCTTTGGTAGCTCATGATTTTGTAGTTGAGATCTCTGATTGTGTTGGGGATATAGATCATTTTGGTTTAGGAGATTATTTTCATGAAGCCATGGATAGATTAGTATCATGACTCATTGCAATCTTTGGAAGTGATGTATATTCATCACGTAATGATGGATGATATTTTATATTCATTGTGAGCGTCATGGAGAGGCTCTTGGATCATGATTCTTGTATGTAGTGAGAGTGGTTTGACATCTTGAGTTCTCTTTTTACATCATTATTTTCATGTTATTGGATATGTTGACATCTTGGTTCACCATGCTGGATTGTTGGAGCCATTGGTTGAGACTTTAGATTATGACTTGTTGGTTTGGGCAAGGGATCATCTATTGAAAGAATATTTAGTATTGTGTCTTGGTTTACTCTTGATTCTAGATTAGGGCATTGGTATGATACAAGTTCTCTTGAGAGAAGGATATGTTCATTGGAGCATATGACCTCCTAGGAGGAGATGTTAGATCATAATGTGTTCCTAGATTTTGTAGACACATGGTGGGAGCTTTGACAATGATTTGGTTATTTATCTTGGTATTTAGTAAATTGATTTGTTTCTTAGGATCTTCATGATAGTGTGGTTTTTCATTTGGAGCTTAACATTGATTGATTAGTTGTAGGTGCTCATGGATACTTGGAGACTTAAGTGAGGTTGCAGTTCTCTTGGGTTGAGAAATATTTGTTGAGATGGTTAGTCTTTGGAGGTTTCAAAAATAAGTCTAAGGAGTGTTCACCTAGATATGGATGTGAGCTAATGATGGACTTGAGAAGAGATTGTTCATCAAGAGATCCATTGTGGCTTGGTGTATTCTAGAGGAACATTTTCATTCTCCACTCATGGTCTACTTAGTGGATAATCATCTGAGAGGTATTGACCATCCTATTTTTAGGTGCATTGTGTTTTATACTTATCTTCTCATGTATATGGATCTTGAGCTATGTTAGTTTTAGAGGGTTTACTTGAGGAGTGTTTAGCACGGTTATCTCCTTGTGCATATGAGCTGATTTATGATGTCATTTCTAAGGATTTTAAGAGATAATACTGTAGGAATACTACGGATCATTCAGAAGGGGGGTGAATCAATGATCTAATAAAAATTGTTTATTCACCAATCTTGTAGAAAAAATTTCTAACATCATCATGACAAAGACATCAACAAATGATAGAGTCACAAATAAAGCCATAACACAAAATGTAAAGTGGAAAAACCTATCCAGGGAAAAACCACTCTTCAATCCTCACCAAAACTTTATTGGGTCTCACTAACCAAACTCTCACTGGCTATCTTACAAGCCTCACTGGCAATGCCTCACTAGCTATAAACCTCACTAGTTACAATGGGTCACTGGCGATGAACTCCAATCTCAAAAACAAGAAAAATAACCATAGAGTACTACTCTATTTACAATAAAAATCAAAGATTATAGATGTGTTCTATAACTCTTATACAAAGACCTTATATCTCCTGATTTGGACACAAAAGGGCAACTCTTCAGGGTCTTCAAGGACTCTATACAAATGAACACTACTTTGTCATCATAAGATAATGACAACATAGATTACATGATAATAGCTGAGTTCAAGGTACATTCACATCCATATTCTCAGCATACATGATTCTTCACAAGATTACTTGGCATCATAAAACATTACAAGATATTCTGAATTAAAAAGACCCTCATACTTAGATCAGAATACAATAATTTTGTTACATTATCCTTCTTGCTCACATTCAGTCATATGTTCTTATGTTACAAAGTCACTCCACTCAAGAACTACATAAAGATAATCACAAAAAAATCCATACCATTACTATGTCACAACCATCTCTGTCATTATCCTCTATTCAACATAACTCAAACCTTTGCAATCATTGCAGTTCACTCTCTTTGCATTGTCTCTTGCACACAGATTCATTCTATTTTGATACCTTTCTTTTAAAAAACATTTCTTCTTGCCTCTTTCATCTTTCTCTTATCACAAGCATATACACATTATTTCATATTTATCATTGAAGTTTATCATTCTGATAGAAAATCACCCACCATAATCTCTTTACTCAGTGCATATTATCCCTTTTTCATCAAAGAAAAACTTTTGTTCTATAATCCCTTTGTCATCTCATTTCTCTGGTAGAGAACTATATATGAAAACCCTTATAAACATGGTATATCTTCATTCAAATTCACTCATACCACTCAAAAAAATTTGTCAAGCTCAGTTAGCTTAGAGTTTTGTCTATAAAAAACAAAAGAAGAAGACAGTTACTATAACTATGCAAACTAATTTACAAACCATAGGGCCCAATGTCCTTAAAACTTATATCATGCAAAAGAACCATTACGGTTTTAAATAACATTAAATGGTAGGCTTTGATTTTAACATTCATGCCGTGTCAACTTTTAAACACAATCATAGAGGAATGTTTTGGCACCCAATGGAGAGTTTCACCTATTGTCACCAGTTGTTCAAGGTAAAGGAGCTGATTGTCCTATGAATTTAGAACCCTTAAGTTATGACTTAAATAGATGTCGACCTGTGACCTCAAGTCATCCTTAAAACATAAAAAGTAAATGCTTGTCTTTTAAAAGGACATTATAACTTGCAAAGGTGTTTTAGGTCAAACTTAGGGTTTTAACTTAATCACTTTGAAAACCTTAATGTTGCCAGAGTAGCTGATATAGTTCATTAACCTTAATGTGTTGAGTCAAACATTATATCATCTCTACCTATTACTTCTATTACAGAGTGCTAGGAAAGATAGAATAAAAACCCCTTTGAATTTGTCACAACAACAATTTTGCATTGATAGGTGTTAGGGTTTTAAAGCTATGGCTTCTTGTGTAGATCTTCTAATGACAAACTATAATACTAAGTCATAAGAGAAGAACATCAAGACATGTAGAATCATGAAATCAATCATCATATCAAGCATTATATACAATCACTAACAAGCATAACACTGCATGATACATTATCAGTTGTCATCAATCGATTGCATAATTGGACAAACACCCGATAAACTCCTTGTTAAGAACTTTCAGACCATACATAAGTTGAGATCGTGCCTGAGATCCTATACCAACAAACTGCATCACTGATCAATGATATGAATGACAACACCTCCAACTAATCATACATTCCATTGCTCATAGACACTATTCAACATTCATCCTAAACACTGAGATCATATGATGACTAAGGACATTCATTAACACACCTAACAAGCCTTATGGCATCATGATCACAACTCAAATCAAGAACATGAACATCATAACATTTAGGTGAAAAATGACATGAAGGTATCCTTAGGTGAACAAATCCTGAAGCATCGGACATCAATGACAAACACATCAACAAATATCAGGTTATTATTGGTTATGGATTTGATCTTCCTTCAATTTGAGAGAGTTACATCCATGTTGGTTATACATGAGATACATGTGTTTTGTTTGATCTATGCTATTGAATTTTTGGGTGTTGTTAAAGATTCTTAGTTAGTGCTTTGTGAAGGAGATATTACTTGGCACAACTTAACACTTCAACATGTTGGTAGAAGGACACTGTATGAGATATAATTTAGTTGCTTTAGATCTCTTTATTCTATGGCTACTTCGTGGAGGTCCAAGTTCACATAGTTTGTTGTGGTGGGCTTAGGAGAGTTATGGTGACATGTTAAGAGGGAATATGTAGTGGTTTGTGTTGATTGTTATTTATTACTACATGGTATGATTATTAGCCACACCTTGGTATGAGTATTGATTAGTTGACTTGGTATGCCTTGATCTATTTTCATATTTGACATTACCCATGTAGTGGGAGTTCTTGGACGAGTATATTCTTTATTAACAGGGTTTATACGAGGAGTTTGTGATTGTAGTTTATGGGTTGGATATGTTATTGGCATGAGTTTACCTATGTTGTCAGATACCTTTTGAGGTATGGATAGTTGGATGTATTAGCATTTTCTATAAGTGTTATTTCTAGTCATGTGGGTTTTTTCTTCCTCGGAAATATCTTGGAACTTTTGTTAGCACTTGGATTTGATGCTTGTGTTCTTTGGATTAGTGCATCTTCACCTTGGATTGTTCCTATCCTTCCATAGGCGGCATGTTGGAGGATGAGAGGAGTTCATTCTTGACTTGGTAGTCACTTTGGTTTTATTGTATGTATTTTGATAAAGCACAACAACATGTTGGAGATTCATGGATGTTTGTGATGATGTGTTTCATCAATTGAACCTTATGCAATGTATAAAACAAGTGGGAGAATGTTACAAAAAAAGGTGGTGTACACCTTACACAAGAATAAATAATTTTAATTATGAAAAATAAATATTTATTTGTCGTGCATCTTTAGTGATGTGTTTAGCCACATTAAATATTTATTTGGGCCCACTTATAAAGTTGTATTGTAAACTTGGTTAAATATTTTATGTGTGGGATACATAGGACAAATACTTAATATTTGTGGTAAATAATTTTTGGGTTAATAGATTTATCCTTTCATGGTTTTGACACCCATAGTTTTGTCAATACCATAGTTGTATTTGTTTGAGCTTGATTCTAAGAATGCAAGCACATGTTTAGTGGTTAAGGTTGGCTATCATTTTTGAGCTGCTTGTCAATTGTATTGAGCTATCCTAAAGAGTGTGCATATGTTAAGCATGGCATGTGATGTGTGGTTTCTAGGACACATGGAAGATACATTGGAGGATCTTGATGTTTAAAAGTGTTCATGGAAATTCTATAAGTGTATTGTAATATTTTTATTGGTAAATAATACATTTGAGTGTAGATGTTTTTCCCTCTCGAGGGTTTTTCAAGGTATATCTTGTGTTATCTTGTGATATGTCTTTTGATCTTTGCATTATGGTTATTCTATAAGCTTGTACGCATTATTTTCTCTCATAGGGTTATGAAGGAAATCATTTGATTAACTTGGTTAATTTCCTAACAAATTTATGTATAATATAGATCCTTTATTAGTACAAGCATTTACCATGGAAATAATCACAAGGTTAACATGAAAGCAATTAAGCATTTCCAATGGATGTTCCACATTTGTTATCCGGTGTTCTAGATAGCAAAAGCAAAAGTTGAAGCAAAAGCAAGCTTAGGATTAAACAATCAATCAAATGGATAATCATCTTCAATACCATAGCCTCCAACAATGTATTTGCCTTATCATACCCAGTGGAAATCAATTAAAGTCTTTAAATAGAAAATACAAACTAAGAAGTTATTTTGCAAAGTTGTTATGACAGAAATGACTTTTGTAGCTCTCTACTTAAACACCAAATAGTTCAACTGTCAAACAATTAATAACAAATTTTCACCTTATCCTAACAGAAAAAAGATAAGTAGTTATCCCATCTTTATTGGAAAAAATTTACCTTTAACCATTAGACTGTTCAATTGTTAAGAATAACCCTCTTTTAATACATATAGATTAGCATTATAAAATGGATACTTTGGTGGAGGCCACCTCCAGACTGTGAGCCTCTTATTAGAAGGGCTTAAGACAAGCTACATAATTTTGATTTGCATATAGAAAAGCACTTTTAAAGACTGAGTATTCTCTCATATCTTTTATTAAGATCAGAGATGGCAATAAAGCCTAAATTTGAGGGTTAACTTTACCTGTCAAAAGAAATTTTTTTGTGATACCATTCAAAGGTTAAACCTATCTTATTTAAGAAATGTATATCATAAATTAGATATACTTTTAATTATAAATCTATATAATTTTGGACAGCTTATATAGAATCTTCCCTTTCACATTAAAATCTTTCCAAATTTTTGAAAATATGGACATACTTAAACGCCTGTCTTTTGCATAAATTTAGTACAGAGTGCCGGCGATTTTTCTGGAAACGTGTGAGACAAGGCAGGGATGTTCAAAGTGTTTTGGAAACGCGTGAGAGAAAGGGAGGAATGTGAGACATGCGGCGGAGAACTGGTAGAAAAGACGAGAAAATGCGGCTTGACTTGGTATTAGGGGAGAAAAAAGAGTACATGGGCGGAGCAATGCGAGAAAATGCGATGCGGGAAAAAAGGTCGGTGGGTACGAATTGCTTGCCACTGGCATCTGACATTTTTTAATTGAAGACAAGCAGGTGGCTTTACCATTTAGAAAGATTTATAGATTGATAAATGGTGTAATTTTATGTAAAGTTGGGCATTTTCTTTCATGTCATTTATTTACCTCTTTAAACATATTTTTATATATTTATTTTATAGTTAATCAATGCACCTACCTTTCTCCATATATTTGTTGGTGTATTAATTGTACATATCCATATGCTTATCCCTATACATTTGTCCACCTGAATTTAAGATTTATTAGGTTCCAATTCAAATTTAAAATTTGGTGACACCTACAGAGGGTTTAAATTTGATAGTTGACCTTGCCTGTCAATCAATTTTCTTATGACAATTATGTATTCAATGGTGCCCTTCAAATACTATGACATGCCTTAGTATAAGAAAATCAAATATATAAATAAATCAAATATATAAATCATCATAATCCTATATAAATTTTGACAGTTTGTCCAAAATCTCTCCTTTCATAGCATACAGTCTTTTTAAGATTTCAATTATATTTTACAGAAAAAATGCCTAAATACAGCTATACAACTGTCAAATTTAGGCCTTGCACCTACCCATTCCTTTCTTGCTCCACGTCAACTTAACATACATTTGCATGATTTATTACTATATCATTATATTTAAAGACATTCAATTAAATTCATTTCACTTTCTTATGTTATATCTTCTTTTTAGAACATTTTTGGTATATCATTCACATTTTACGGAGGAACAACTTGGTTTGATGCCCTTACATTACTTCCCACCTCAAGCTACATCTAAAAGAAATGAGTATGTCATCATTTAATAATTGTAGAGTGCTCAAGCCAAAATGTCTTTGTGGGACCTAGGGGAGAGGGCTTGATGGTGATGCACCCAACATTTATTGCTATCCACCAAGAAATTGGTGCCACATTAGCACCCTAAACTGACACGGTGACTAGCTTGACCTGTCATAAATGGAAATATTCTATTTGGAACTTTATCTTCCCACAATTGTATCAGATACATCAAATTTCATATAAATTGTTGATAAACGTGAGTTTTATAACCATGTCTTGCAACTGTCCATGTGTACCATGAGTTGTTGAATGACACCACAGTAGCTACAAGTGGTGCATGAATAGGAAACCAATGTAAGGAACACATTAAATAGCACACATTGCTTTGAAGATGCCTAACCTTGGCATTTTATTTCTGCCACCAATGACACTTCATCATCGATCTTTATTCTATATTGCCTCCTACACACCTCAACCTATTGCTAGGCATAACCATATGTTGTTTGGACATTTTTACACACCTTGCAATGTTACAGAGAAACAACCATGAAGGAGCATAGGAACATATTACATGGGACCAATGTCTTGGGAGATACTCTATAGATTATTTTAGTGTATGAAACAATTAGTTGTGAGCCATTTGTGGACACTCCTATCTACTTAGCAATTAAATTATGTGTGTGCAAGCAAGCAAATCATTTGCAAACATATCTATACACAAGTTTAGGGGAAAGGGTCCCATGGTGATGCACCCTACCTTTTATATTATTCACAAAGAAATTGGTGCCATGTCATCATCCTAAAGTGACATGGTGGCTAGTTTGACTTGTCACAAATAGAAATATTTTACTTTTAACTTAATCTTCCTAGAAATCTATTGATGATGTCAAACTTCCTAAAATTTGTTAATAAATGCTAGTTTTCTATTCAGATTCTATGACTATCTTCATATAGCATCAAATGTTGAATTGCACCACACTTTCTATAGGTGTTAAACGCAAGGAAGCCAAGGCATACTTGTGTTATTTAACTTAATCACTACAAATGGAAATTAAGTAATTCTTCTTATTTTAATATGTATTTTAAAATATTTTAGTTAAATATACTTGTAAATATTTTATTCTTTATATGAATATAAAAAATGATGACATAGTTGATCTTTTTCTTTCGACAGGTAGCTATAGGCATTCGTTGTCAGTATGGTTGGTCAACAAACACATTTTGGCTATGTAGATAAGCTTTGGTTTACTTTCAACTCACTAAGGAAATGATCCAATTAATTTTTAGTTTCTATTAATTATTTATTTGTTATTACTATAACATTTTGTTATGTGTTCAAGTGTTGGACTTAATTTGTTTGACAATCTATTTTCCATCGCATTGACAAGTCACTATTTTTGTAGTTCAACATGTATATTTTATGATGTTTGATTTTCTTAGTTTACAAGCTTGAGAATTTTGTAAAAAGTTGATTGAAACTAAGCACATTGAACAATAATAGAGGTTGTAAGTTGAACTTATCTTAAAACCATATGCTATTAGTATCAAAAACCTATAATTATATATTATGTCTATTGAGTGTCAAAATGGCATACATGCATTCTAATAGATTACTTGTAATTTATTTTCCTATTTACCACATAAAATTTTGCAACCAAACTAGACATGGATATGACTACTAGAAGTCAAATAAGACTAGATTCCAAAAAAAAATACTATTGTCTTGACCCATTATTTGATGACTATGGAGAGATTAGGCCCAAAAAAAACACATTAGAGTTTGGTGTGGCATCTATGATGAACCCAATTTTGCAAATTTATTTCTTATCCACAAAAAGTCCATGTGATGCCAACTATTGTCCTCTTGTTCCAATCTCTAATCGCATAAATGTCTTCCAAAAAACTAACCAACACATGTTTTTCCACTTATTTAAGACCCAAATTCGTAATCAAATTTATAACTACATAGAGTAAATCTTCTACATGAAGCTATTATAATTCACTAAAACCATATGGAAAAGAAGAATCTTGAAGATGAGAAAGAGTTGTTGTTAAGTTAGTGCTTCACATAGCTTTCCTAGCCATATGCCCATCCATCATTGCTATAGGATAAGTCCAAGGACTACTATTGGAAACCACTTGGGTAACACCTTCACTTACCATTATACTTGAATATAAAGGGAAATGAATACTTTCCATATTTCTAAATAGGGAATGTCATTTGAGGAAAGGATTTAATGGATTTATCAAAGGTCTTTACCTCTTCAATTCTCCCTTTTCTCTTTCAATATTTTTCTTTTTAAAACTTGTTCGAGCATTATATCCTTTCTTACTCCATTTTGATGTAGTCATGGCCGGAGGGTCAAATGAAGGATTATCCATTCATGTAGAGAAATGAGTAAACACATAAAAAAATAAATGGAACAACAAAAAAATATTAAGTTCTCTATTTATTGATAGTTACAATAAAATTATAGTTTGTTACAATGGGCTTTCGACATGCTAGGCCTTAGTCATTTGATTACAAATGGGTAAATTATAGACTTCAAAAGATATTGCAATACAATGTCATGCCAAGCTATCTCCTACTTTCATTGTTTCTCTCCAATAATCTTCAAGGATGCTTAGATATTAGCTAATAGCCTTAAGAGTGATCTTAGCTGGTCATGTATGGTGGTGCAAATCTCAATGCCTAATGAAATGTGCAATCAACCAAATATATAATTGAATCTTTTGGAATGGATTTGCTGGTGAAGGATCAATGAACCTTGATGTGGTTCATGCCCTAAGTGCCCTATGTCCAATGTCCCTTGGAATGTGTTTCTTTATTGTCGCAACATTTGAAAATGTGTTCAAAACAATAATAGTAAAACTTAGTGCTAGTCAATAATCCTTAGTTGTATGATAGAGATTGAATTAGATCTATGTGGCAATTAGAAACTTATAGAAAGTGAATATAATGTTGAAAATGTATTCCCAACCAAAAAGTAAAATGCACAAGTGTGAATATATTTGGTAGGATATGTATTAGTTGACTAATGACTAAAATGTGATTGAAAACCTAAAAATAAAATAGATAAGTGAAAGAAAATATTTTTGGTGATGCAAGACTACATTTACACCTTGGGATGCTCTTTCATCAAATATTTAGGGTTGATTGAAAAGTGATTCCCTCACTTTCTAATGGCTCAAGGGAAACCAAGACACTCTACTTTCACTTTCAAAATCCATTATGAATCTTCTTAAGGAATTCCCTTTGACTTCATCCAATACTCCTCATACTTTCTATTCCTCGTGGTTCTCCCAATCCTACTATCTATAATCTCCTTGATCTCTTCTTTTATCTATGGTGGTATCTTTTTTTGTCATTGTAATTTCTTTCCACTATCTCTTGACTCTCCTTCATGGTACTGGTATAGGTCTATGATGTCAAACACTAGTAATATTCCTAAAGGTTATAATACTTCACCTTCATAAGCATGTCCAAAATCAAATCATTTCACAATTTTGCAAGGGCCAAAATTCTCCATTTTCAACCTGTTATATGTTTCAACTAGAAATCTTTCTTTTGTGAGATATATCGTTACTTCTAATCCAAACGTAAACTCCTTACATTTCCTTTTCTTATCCAAATATAGCATTTATCTTTTCCAAGTGACTTCTTACTCCCACATGCACATCCTTCTTATGATAGGTAAACTATTCTTCTTTTGTAGTCCTCTTTTCCTCATTACAAATTTCTCTCAATTTTGATACATTTCTTACACTTATTCTATAATCAAGCACAGAAGGTGTTTTACCTAAACTTCTATTTACTAAATTATTATATGCTAACTCTACCTACAACAAAATCATATCCCAATTTCCTATCTTTTCTACAACCATACATCTCAAAAATTTTCCCAACCTCATATTTACCACTTCTATCTGTATATCAGTCTACAGATGATATTATGAACTAAATTTCAAATATTTCATCATCTTCTATAATGTCCTCCAAAAGTAATCAACACATTTTACATCTCTGTAAGAAACAACACTCCTTGTTAACCCATACAATCTCACAAATAGTCTAAAAAATAATATAGCTACATGTACCACATCAATATTATTCTTACACAAAAAAAATGAGTCATCTTAGAAAACTTGTCCACAACTAAAAATATTGAACCATGTCCTCTTTGAGCCCTTGGTAATCCCAATACAAAATCCATACTTATATCCTCCCAAGGTCTCTTTGGAACTAGTTGTGATTGATACAAACCAACATTTTGACTACTTCTTTTTGTAACTTAACAAGTCATACAACCTCAAAAAAAAATCCTCACATCCTTATATAGTTTTAGCAAAAAATAGTTCTTGTTCACCAATGATAGTATCTTAACTACATTGAAATGTCTACTTGAACCACCACTATTTTTCTCCTTGATCAAATTCTCCCTTATCTTGCTTCTAGGAGTACACAACTAATTGCCACAAAAAAACATCTCATTTTGAATCAAACAATCAAGCCATCTACACTTAATACCCCTTACATGTTCTCCATGCTTCCACAAAATCAAGATTATATTCATACAAATCCTTCAATTCTTTAAATCCAACTACATCTACTCTCATCTTTATTAGAATATTTTATCTCTTGCTCAACACATCTACAACTTTGTTTAATTTTCTGCTCCTATTCTTCAACAGGAAAGTATAAATTTTCATAAACTCAACCCATATCATCTTCCTTTTGTTCAATTGACCTTAACTAATTATAAATTATAATGCCTAATGATTAGTGTACTGTAAAACAAACTCTTTTAGCAACAAGTAATGCCTCCACTTCTTTAATGCTTGGATTATGACATAAAAGTATTGATCAGAGAGTAAACATCTCCTTCTTGCATTATTCAAATTTGTATTTGAATAAGTTACTAGTTTTCCTTCTTGAATCAACACTACTATTGTACTTTCAATTGCATAATACTCAACCTAAAATACCTTTTTGAAATCTAGTTGTTCTAGCATCTTCATATTTCCTCTTAACATTTTCTTTAAATCCTTATCTCTCCTCATTGGCATAGCTATCAATGTACAAATACCACTGAAATTCCTTATGACATTCCTATAGAAGCTTGTCTAGACATGAAAAGATCTTACCTTTCCAACATTTGTTGGTGTAGACCACTAAATAATTGCTTTTCATTTCTCTATACTCATCTTCAATCCTTTAGCTAAGGTTACAAATCCCAAGTACATCAGTTCCTTCTTCATTAAATTACAATTCTTCACATTGATTAACAAATTCTCTTCCCTCAATCTCCTTAATAATAGTTTTATATGCCCTACGTTCCCCTAATATTATTAAAAATCATAATATCATCCAACTAAAAAATCACAAACTTATCCAAAAATTATTTTAGGACCTCATTAATCAACCTCATAAATGTACATGGTTTTTTAGTTAACCTAAAGGGTCTTACAAACCATTCATACAATCCATCCTTTGTCTTGAATTTAGTTTTACACCCATGCCCTTCTCTAATTACCATATAATGGCACCTTCTCTACAAATCAATCTTAGTGAAATAGTTTGCTCCACTCAAATAGCCATTATTGTATCCATCCTTGGCATTAGGAACCTATACTTTATAGTGATCTTATTTATTTCTACAAAATCTATCAACATCCGAAGTCCACTCACAATCCTTCTTAGGTGTTAGTACTATGGGTACCACACATGGGCTTAAACTCTCTCGAATTAACCCTTTCCATAACTATTGAACTTGTTAGTTCAATTCCTAATTTTTTGTTGGTATTATCCTACGTGCCGAGCCTTATTTGGAAAACCTACCCCAAGAATTAGATCCATATGGTAACTATTACTCCTTACTAGAGGTAATCTGTCTAGCATATTATTTGATATTATATCCTTGTATTCTTTGAAAAATTCTAAAACTTCTCTGTATAATATCTCCTCCACATTTGTGGTGGTTCTTTGATGTAGACAACACCAGGGTACCTTAGTAGGGAGAACAATCTTGCATCCAACTCAATTTCATTCCACACAAATACTAAAACTTGTTCACATACCACATTTTCGACAAAAAATTGAACAAGTAGAACACGTTCTTTTCCTTTGAAAATTTACATAGACAAAGTTCTAATATTCTTCTACAGGAATGCATAACTAGAAAAATTTTCCTATAGAAATAACATGCTTTATTTTACTCCCAAAATCTCCAAAAATCCCATTCTTTACACAATGCAAAAGATAATTAATTGCAGAAAATTATCCAAATTCACACACATAATTCTCCACAAAATCAACATTCACTTTTATTGATAGTTTTGCAACTACAAATGAAAGAATTTCAAGACAAAATTAATAAAAAATTTAGTTTGTTGTTAAAAATTCTTTGTTACATTATTTCTTCTATTATGGCACAACAATTTCCCTCTTTTCAATGTTCTTCACTTGCTATTTCAAATCTTCCTTTGGCTAGGTGAAAATCTCTATTTTGGTATCTCAAAATCCTCCATTTTCTATATTTTTATTTGTGTTTAGAAAAGCCTCTCTTCCTAGGGAAAATTCTTTTCCCCAGGTATCTCAAAACCCTCTCCTTTCCTCCCGACAATCTTCCTCTCACTCTCTAGTGCCTCTCCTCTCTCTTGGGCTGAAATCTCCCAATATCATTTTGAGAATCTCCTTCTAAGAAATCTCATTCTGAGAATTTCCTTCTGAGAGTTTGTCTATCATCATCTATAATATTTCTTTTTAAAATACTCCCCAATTTGAAATGTTGGTGTAAATTTAGTTCTCCATGTATTTTTGGTGCTTCCTTTTCAAAAAGAAAATCTATTTAAAAGAGGAAAAATATAAGGTTGGGTGGGGCCATGCGAATACAAGTCCCCTCTATCACAAATAATGACGTGCACTGTCCATAATGGGAGATGCTAGATAGAGTCCCCTTGATTGTAAAATGAAGCTACTCTCTTTAGGCCATCGGCCTTCTTGATCATCGATTGACCCCGCCTAGGTAAGTATGTAATAGACATGGGTTTTGGATTGATATAGGTTGTAGGTCAAACATTTGGTGTGGCCTCCTTGGCCACCATGTTGTACTACATATTTATCCTTTTTGAATATATATATATATATATATATATATATATATATATATATATATATATATATATATATATATATATATATATATATATATATATATATATATATATAGTGAATGATCTTTAATCCAAAAGAAAAAAGAAATTTGTTTCAAATCCTCCACATGAGGCATGGGATATTGTTAACATGCACTCCCCTTGTATTTTTTTGGGTAGATTAAGGCCTTTACATAAGCATTGGAAAATTTCGTGCACAAAGGTGTCCTCTTTTTATTATTGAATATCTTGAAATAAATGCCTTCAAAAATGAAATTGAAACCTTTCCTCCTCCCTAGACATTGCTTCACATTGAAGAGCTTAAAACTATTTCTAAAGGAGCATTGAGGGCTAAATTAGGCCCCCTTATGGTAGCCAATAAATCGTGGAATCTCACTCCAAAATAGTTGTTTATTAAATTTTCCTTTTCTTTATGTTTATACATTAAAATTTGCCTCCAAAGATTAGACATCTTATATGCTAAAAATGACATTTGAATTGTGACAAATGGCCAATAGGAATCAATTGAAATATGTTCATGAAGCTACTCAAACCAACTGAGGAGAAATCCATTGTGCAATTGTGATGAGATGTGTGGGATTGGGTTCCTAAAAGTTGAACAACTAAAAGTTCTCCATTTCACCTAAAAGTATTCCCATAGGTGTATTAGGACCCCCTCAAATTCCCTATAAAAGGATTTTTCTCCAATCTTCATTGAGTTTTTAAATTTCTTATAAAACTGCCAATACAAACTTTTGGCATTAAGACTTCAATTCTTGTTGCACATTTCGAGAAATGCCTTCAAGAACATGCTTATTAGAGGATTTGTCTCGAAACCTCGAGGATCTCTAGAAACAATTGTTTCCATAAACTGCCTATGAAGTACTGAAACTAAAAACTAACAAAATTCAATTCTTGCAAATTTTATTATGCAAAGGGTTTTCCAAAGTTGAGAGATACCAAATATGACTAAAAACAAACCCAGATCTGAAAACTAAACCTAAAAAATGTTTTTGGTTGATGTTGATTGCCAATTCACCTTAATGCTCATACTTAGATGCACTAGGTAAGAAGTTTGTTAGCATGTGCTCACAAAATGGAGTTGAATAGTAGAACTATCCTCTCAGGTTGTAAACAACCTATAGCAAACTCCATTGCTGAGTTAGGCTGATAAAATTTCTTCCTTTGCCTCTTCCAACATCTCATCAGAACAAGTGTCATCCTCCTCCACCAAGTGTGGTCTTCCTTCCTCTTTCCTCTCATGGAGTCATGTCTACCATATCCCAAACTCCTCTGAATTAGACTCCACTCATCACTCCTCATCTCACCACTCTCCATTCTACTTCCTCCTCTTGTGAGATTCAATGCACCATGATCCAACCACCTCCACCAAAATCCCTCTTCCTAATATATCTCATCCATACCATCTATTGTAGTATCATACAAATCTATATGGAATATATTCATCTACTTCCTTGCATTCATCTCTTTGTTTTCTACATCCTCATTCTCTTCTACTCTTACCATTTTATCAAAATGGAAATCAACATTGCAAAATGTAGAAAAACCATTCATTACCTTTTCCTCCTTTACTGCTGGAACATCTTCCTCATCACCATCTATTTTGAATTTACCTTCTTCAGCCTCCATTGCAACATTTGTCTTCTTACCTCCAACTGTACTCTTTTCAAGCCGTTCCTCTTCTATTTCCAAAATCTACAACAATAGATCATCTTCATCTTTGCCATCCACTGTAACCTTGTCATCTACAACAACTGCATCCTCTTTCTTCTCATCCTCAGCAACCTTTGTTGCAATCTTCTCTTCATCCTCCAAAGGATTTATAATAACTGAAATATTATTGTGTTCTTCAACTACTGCACTTTCCCCTTTCTCAACCACTACAAATTCTATCTTAGTCTCTTTCTCCATGCCTTCCTCATGGCATGCTACTACAATCTCTAATGTAGTTACTCTTGCCTCCACTCTTCTCAATTATTTACAAATTGCCTCTTCTTTACATTGCTAACCCAAAATTTTTAGTTTTCCATGTCTTTCAATGGATCAAACTCTATTGCAACTTCATGTTTTACATCTTCCCTACCTTCAAAATGACCTGCTAAAGTTGTAAACTCTTTCTTTTTCCATTCTTTTATTTCCTTACTTGTTTGCTTTTCTGGTTTCCTTCCTTTTGGGACTATGTGGGTTGCTCCCACATTTTTCTCCTTCGATGCCCCTTCTATCAAAGGGCTGCAACACTTCTCTTCCTCTTGATTCTTTTGAACAAGGATTTCCTCATATTCTTTTTCATTCTTCTTATCCACTGTAACTTATTTTGCCACTTCATCTTGCTTATCCTACATTGGATTCAAAACATGTTCCTTCCCATTCTTTATTATGCTATATGTGTCCTCTCTATCATTATGTACAACTTCCCTATCCCAAAGACAAGGTCTACCCGATAAAATATGACATACATCCATGGGTACTATGTAACATACAATTTCATCCTTATATCTTCCAATGTGAAAATTAACAATACTTTGTTCACTTACCCAAAATTGATGATCTCCTCACAACCAAGAAATACAGTAGAACCTAGGATGCTTCATCCTCTTCAAATTCAAATTCTCAGCCATTTCCAATGACACCAAATTACATATGCTACTGTTTTCCACCATCACCTTGCAAAATTTTCCACCTGAGTTGTAAAATATTCACAATAAATTACTCCTCTGGATGGGTTCTTGCTTCTCTTTTCATGTCTTCGAAAATACCTTCTTCTTCATTAAACATTCTCCTTGTCTCCAAGACATTTTTCCAAACACTTGTTGCACACTCTCAATTTGTAACCTGCACACACAAAACTTCAGACCCAATGCTCTTTGCAGTCACAATTCCTCCATGCAACAAAACTACTCACAACTATGCTTTACCCAACAAGAATCTGGAATATGTACCTCTCCAAGACCTTTTCTATCCACATTATCTTAGTGGAAGAAATCTGTATGCCTTCTAACCAGATTTATCTCTACTGGAGGACAACCAACATATCTCTCACAAACACAACTCTCTATAGATACAAAAATATCTCTCACACTTCACCACATTTTCCTTAGTGGCATTCCTCACTTTGATACCACTTGATGCAGACAAGATCAAGGTACCTTATTAGGCAATGCAATCTTGCAACCAACTCAATTTCATTCCACACAAATACTAAAACTTGTCCACATACCACTTTTTCAGTGAAAATTTGAAAACCCAGAACATGTTCTTTTCCTCTGAAAATCTGCATAGACAAAGTTCCAATATTCATCTACAGGAATGCATAACTAGGAAAGTTTTCCTACAGCAACAACATGCTTTATTTTAATCCTGAAATCCCTTGAAAACCTATTCTTTACATAGTGTAGAAGACATTTAATTGTAGAAAATTATCCAACTTCACACACATAATTCTCCACAAAATCTAATGAGCACATAGTGATACTGAGATGGTGGTAGGGTGAATCAGTATCTAGCATTTTTTTTACTTTTCCAAACTCAATTAATTACATCAACTACACATATGCAAGATCTAACAATTAAGTATATAATGAGAACACATGATTTACGTGGAAATCATTTCTGAAGAAAACCACAACACAATATATATCTTCTTTCTTCATCTTGTAGGCTCCAACCTACTAGAGACTCCAATCTCCACTTGACAAAATTATAGGCTTGAACCTATTGGAGGCTTTAAGCCCCACACAAACTCACCTCCAACTAAACAAAAGGTTCCAACCTCTACTTTATATTCTTCAACATATTGGAGGCTCCAACCCACACACTAACTGAGCTCTATCCTAGCAAGAGGCTCCAACCTGAATGTGATAAGATCCATGTTGAACACCCAATGTACTGAGAGGGGGGGGGGGGTGAATTAGTATTGTATTAAACTTCTTGTTTAGTAAAAAGTAATCCATTTACCACATGCAATAACAAAGCAAATTAAACATAGAAGAAATAAGCACAAACCATCACACATTATCATCAGTATTTTTATGTGGAAAACCAAAAACTAGGGAAAACCACCGCGAGTTTTAGCTCACAATATATTGTGTAGGAACAATACCAAATTACAATAGAGGCTCACTGCGTAGGGCTCATTGCCCAAAGAAAATGCTCACTACAAGAATGGGTCACTGCCTAAAGAAAGAAAAGAGAAGGAAGAATGGCTCACAAATAGGTTGAACTACTCAGATTACATCTACACATGTCTAGATGTAGCTCCATTGAATGCTCAAAATACTGTCTCAAAACTCTTCATCTTGACTGCTATGTTTCAATGCTCTTCTTTTACATTAAGTAAGATCTCTCTTATTTTTCTCTTGTCACCTACTCTGTACTTCATATATTTTGCACATTTTCATTTGCATCACCTCTCCCATACACCAAATCCAATCCCATACATATATCCACAACAATTAAAATCTTCATACTAGGTCAGCCTAGTTAAGTATAGCGTGTAGTCATGCCTTATGTACTCTGTCGGCAAAATTGATTCACCAAAATACACAGTGAACCCAAACAACATTTGAAGTACCTTATGACAGGTGTCAGGTGCAACTATTCCACCACTTGGGATTAAGTCCTAAACAATAGAACTTACCATATGCAGATCAAACTTGTCATGTTGGCCTCCAACATAGATTGGCACTGGTTCGCTTCCTTTATCAGACAACAACTTTCATGGCAGACCACAAGATGCTTCAAAAATTATATCAAACACTCTTCATACCTCACAGATCATACCTTCATAATCATAAATAAAAATGTTCTCTTGCGGTGGAATGTGGACCATAATAACACATGCTATGTCACAGTCAAACTACATGATACCAAGTAGCAATGCTTAGACATTAATAACTGGCATTCTCGTGGAGCTCAGAACTAACTCTAGATATAGATAATCCATACATGTGTTTACAACACCTCAAAATTGCATAACAAGATATGGAATAGAGGAGGAGTGCGAACCAATTCAGTTGAGTGCTCTGTTATGATTTCCTCTGTTCTCTACACTGCCAGACTTAGACATTTTGAAGATAGACTTTTGGTACTCATCAAGAACTAAAAGCTTTGATAAATGATCATTTGAGAACTATGAACAACATACCTAAACCGCATGATATGATCTTCTATTCCAGATCAATACCAGCTCAAACATTGTCTCCTTGTTGCTACTTTAGTATACTGCCAACACTTAGCCAAAATGGTTAAGTCTTCTTTTGCAAACCAAAAATATTGTTCCAATCTTCTTCCTTTGCTTGGTACCATCAATGACAACATATTCAAACATCATGCACAAACACTCTTCATCACATTAGCAGTGTCTCTTTCTTTATGATGTTTGCCAAGTTGGGCGAACAATCTCCCCCTTTGGCATTGATGGCAACAATTGATGTGAAAAAATGTTACAACTCCCCCTTTCTCATTATAAACTTCTCCCCTTGTCTTCATAGTTCTTTGATTAGTTTTCAATTTTTTTTCACATGCTTCATTTCTTCTCCCCCTTTGACATCAATGGAAAAGGTATATGATACAAGGATATTTACAAGTTGCAAAAATTTCAAAACTATTTTTCTACTTTCCGCTATATACATGTGATATAAAAGATGCTTATTGTTGTTCTGGGAGAACATATTTATAGATTTTTTTAGTTGCACCATTTCTTCATCTAAACTGGTCTTGGCACTACTTAAAATTAGTATGTGTCCATTAATCTAGAACACCAAATCTTCTTCTTTCTTCATTGTATCAGGGGCTTCAGTGATTTGCCTTGTCTTGTCTGTTGCTGCTATTAACTTGGTTAGAGATGCAATTTTGAAACTTGCTACCACCCAGAGCTTACTCACTCTATGCTTTATGATATCCCGTAGGGTCTACAACTTATGTATATTTGAATGAATAGTTTCAACTTGTGCCCTTTGATTGCCAATAGCATCTTTTGTTGGGTCATACATTCTGGATATCTTCATTATCTGAGCTTCCCATCTATCTATTTTATCTTTTATGTCCTTCATCTTATCCGGCCAAGTAAGAAAAAATTGATATAGTTGACTAAGCTTCTTTAAGGGCTAGTTGTGCATACTCTAAACTTTTATCTAACACAATTTTATCTTGAGAAGCCTTATATTTTATCTTAACTAATCTCTTACTGTCTATTTCAGCTCTTACCTTTTTATCAGTAGCTTTCTCAAAAGAGTTAAAATGGGAATTCATAGACTCCATAAGCTTTTTTATTTGTGCTACAGGAGTGAGTATTCTATCCCTCTTAACTTTGGCCATGATATTCTCAAAAATGTTTATTGCTTCACCAAGTAGCTCATTGTGTGCCATGTGAGACTTTCTTATTTCTTCCTGGGCAGTTGCTTGGAACATTGTACTCAAATTCAATTTCTACAGGCGAGACATGGTTGCCAAGTTTATTTGATCTTGCATTAGTTTAGATGTGTCTTCTATTTGTGTTTCCTTCTATTTTAACAAAAACTCCCTTAATGAGTTAGCAACATCTCTTTTTATTTCTTTTTGAGACATTTCAGTCTCTTGACTCTCTGTAGGGGGATCTTGAATGTTTTCTTGTTAAATTCCTTCAGGTTCTAGAACATGATTATCCATTACCTATTCATTTGTTTCCTCTCTTTGTTCTTCTTGTTTCTCAAGGATATTATGTTCTAGGGTTGTCCTTGCTTCTTTGGAGCCCTTCTCTTTCTCAAAACCTTTCATCTTTTCCTGAACTCTTTGGAGGAGTGATTATTCTTTGTTCCATGTTCTATTCCACATTTGTTTCTAGAACTACATTATCCACACTAGTATTTTGTTCTTCTTCATAACACCTTTAGTGTTATATCTTCAGTCTCCACAAGTTTCTCTATGTCACCAGACATCAGAGCATTGACTCTCTTCATGGTTTTGAATTCCTCACTAAGCTTCTTAGTGACTTTGGTTCCTTCCTTAGGGGTGACATCTAGACAGAGTTTTAACAAGACATATTCTTTTATCTCAGCATCTTTAGCCATAGCCATTTCTTTTCTTGCTAACATTATGATGGCCAAACTATTTGGTAACTCATCTATAACTTCAATCAATATTGTGGAAAACATGTCTAGATATCTTATAATTGTTGTTTCAATGGTTACCTTGTCTGCATCTAATCTTTCATCATACATGTGAACAATAGGTTTTAGGGTGCCATGTTGAGCAAATGCATTGACTATGGATTCCAAGGATAAAGTTGCTTCTTCTTATCTATTCTTGGTCTTTTCTTCTTTATTCTTCTTCTTACCCTTAGTTGTTTTGGAGGGTTTTTTACTAGTGGCTTCACCTATTTTTGCCTTTTTTTTTAACTACCTCATCTGTTTCTATTTCCTCTGCTTCTTCTCCCTTACCAAGTATCACATACACTCATTTTGTAGCCTTCACTTGCTTTATTCGCTTTTTATCTTCTAGTTTCGCCTTTGACACTTGATCTGTAGACTTTGTCTTTTCATTCTGAACTTCAATGGTAGCTACTGCTGAGGATGATGATCCTGTTATTCTACTAGAGCTAGGTGTAGGTTTTTTTTTTTAGATTTTTCCTTTTTCTTCTCCGAAGCCTTTGATGTTTGCCCTTTTCGAGCACTTGATATTTTTTTTACCAGAGCACCTACAACAGACTTTGAAGCCTCTGCCTTGTCTTTTGCTTCACTTATTTATTCATCTGTAAAGCCTTTCTTTTAACAAACTCATCTGCCTTTTTTCTTACATTCTTCTTGATTTCTGGTTGTCTTTGTTCCATAAACACTTTGAGGGACAATTCTTCAAATGTCCCAAATCTTCCCTCCTTAGGGTCTTTAGGTTTGCTTAGAATTAAATCAGCCAGTCCAATCAAAACTTCCTTTGAGACTTCATATCCCATGGTTGGGACCCATATAATTCTTGGTTCTACAACCTCCATAAAGCATGTATCCTTGTCCACCATGAATACAATGTCCTTTTCATATTTCTTTGCAACTTTTTCTAGGATCTCGGCCCTAGCCTACATTTTCTTTTGAAAATTCTTGAAATATCTCCATAATGCTACATTTTACTTATCAACATTTTCTAGACTACTCAAGTGATTTCTAATTCGTGCAGCTACTGATGTATGATGAAGCCAACCAATATTACCTATACCTTGTAACTCTCTTAGCAAGTAGAAAAATAGATAGATAATTAGTGTTCTATACTCGAAGGGATATTTTGTATCCTTTGTCCATTTTAGGTTTTCTGGGTAAAAAAAAGAAGTTGGGTCCACATATAGGGGAAGTGTCAGACAAAAAAAAATCCTGACAGGAATGGGTGCCCGAGCCTATAACAGGTACATGTTTTAAAAAGAGTACCCATTTTGTTTTATAGAACGGGTACATGTTTTGTTTTTTAATATTTTTAGAAATGGGTACCTATTTTTTTTATTGTTTATTAAAATAGGTACATGTTTTAAAATGGGTACCCATTTTGGTTTTGATTGTTTTTTAGAACATGTACCCATTTTAAAATGGGTACCTATTTTTAAAATTTTGAATTTACAACCACATTTTTGGTTTAGTTTTAGGCTCAGGAAAGGAATGGGTAGCCGACCTTCAGCCTTGGACCTACAAGTGTTTGTCTAAGTATAAAACAAGAGGAAAGACTAACTTTACCTATATGGCTAATGACATTTTTTTCTAAATTTTTTTACAAAATTCAAACCCATTACAAACGACAATGTGTAGTTTTCAAATACATAATTTTTTCTTTGATTGGATTTGTTTTTCTATTTATTATTTAATTTATGAGAAAGATAGTTCAAAAACTTGAAATGATAGATATATTTGTATTTTTTTAATAACTTTTAATTTTTAATGTTTTTTTTAAGTTATGTCATCAATCTACACATAATTCTTTACACAATGAAAAAAAAAATCATTTTATAATTAGTTTTTCTCAAATTATGTTGGTCGTACATGAAGGGTTTTCAAAAACAACAATTAGGGCCAATAAAAAATTAATAAAAAAAATTATAAAAAAATATCCTCATCAAGCTTCACTGTACTACACATCTTTCCCCAAAAGGATTTAGAAAATTATTTTTATTTAGGTCAAATTCTGTTGGCCGTACATGTGCATGGTATGGTAAAAAAAAGTGACTTTAAAATAGTGGTATTTAGAAATACCTATTGAAAATCAATGTTTATCATCTGACTGTTAAAATAAATTACATATTTGGAAACTAGACTCTGAGTACTACATTTCATATTACTAACATTTTTTAAGATTCAATCTTTAAGTGCTTCAATTTATGTTTAGGTCAAATGTGACAAATTTTGAAAATTAGGGAAAACACTTACACTTTTTAGCAAAAAAGTGGACCCAACTTCTTGCACTGACCCTTCCAACAGTGGTTGTCAGAGCAACTCACATAGGTCATAGTCAATGTTGTTCTTGACCATATCATATGTTTTATATATGGCAGTTGCAGAAACAAAGTTCTCCATGTTGGAGATAGTGATTTTGTAACCAATGATGTTTGATGCAAACCTCATAGCTAGATCCACTATATCATTATCAAATTTCACACATGTCAACTGCATTATTGTGTTGTTTTTGACAGATTTCAATTCTAGAACTTTTTCGGTGGTACACATGTCAGTAATTTCTTTGATTGTATCCTTTTTATCATATAGAGCTCGTCAAGCCAAAATAATTCATCATGAATCCTTCTCAAGACATATCTTACCCAGGTATCATCCGAGACCACAAGAAAATCTAATCAAATATCTAATTTCTTCTCAACTAGGGTACTATACTCTTCTTTCAACTCAAATTTGTCATCAGTTAGTTCCTTTAGATAGATATCCCCTAATTTTTCATGATCATATTCATATAGGTTTGCATGTATGTATGCCCTAACGTCTTCTGTATGCATAACACCATGCAAAATTTCAAAAATTGCCCCATCTAGATGAGTCTGTAATGATTTAAAGGGGTGCTTTTTGAACTTAGGGAAAGGCCTCACTATTATCTCAACTACTTGAGGGGTATTCATATTTACAAACTCAGAACATGATTTTTTTCAAGAGAAAGATTGGTAAATACCTTTTGCCTCCATTAGGGTTTGTTCACCAACTGCGTGAAATTTGGCTCTCTTCACAAATTACTTTGGTCTCTTGGTAGTTTGAGTGCAAAGTGATTTTTCTTTCAAATGGATCCGTTATATTCTTTATTTCATCAATATTTAATCACAATAAATGTTTCATTCAAAAAGCTATCAATCCCTTTCTCTGATGTCCCCAGTCAATCAAGATTGCTCCACAATTTACCGCATTAGCTTCTTTTCTGCTAGAATCTTCTCCAGAAGATTTGTCTTCTTGTTTTCTAGATTATGTCCTTGTGCTAGATATCAACACCACATTTTTGGTTGGGGTAACAAGATTTTACCTTAAGCTTCCCCTGAGCCAGAGCTCTCAATTTACTTCTTGGAGGAAATACCATCACTAGAGTCTAGTACAGACTCATCCTTCACTTCATGCACTTCCATCTTAACTCAAAATTTATTCATCTTCTTCTTGATCTTTGCTAGATATTTCTTTTGTACCAGTTTCTTTATTTTTTCTTGATTAGCCTCCTTCATATTTTTGCTTCTGCAGAATCTTGCAATATGTCTAGGCCTATTGCAATTGAAGCATAAAATATTTCTCTATCTATTGTTCCTTTCATTCATCCTTGATCTGCATTGGTCATCCTTGTGCCCAAATTTATTTCATGAAAAGCAATTCCCATTGAAAGATTGATCATTCCTTCCATAGTTGTTCCTTATCTGATTTCTGCATTCACTAGCTTTATGACCAAACCTCTTACATATAAAGCAGTTACCTTTAAAGGTCTGAGCATTCCCTCTATTGTTATAACCATTCCTTATCTAAGTTCTACAATCATTATCCTTGTAACCTACTTTATTGTAAGTGAAACACTGACAAGAGAATGATGGAATATTTTGATTCACCCTGATCCTACATTGAGTAGCCTCATGACCAAACTTATTGCATGTATTATGATTACCATTAAAAGAATGGTACCTTTAAGCATTTGGTTGCCTGATCGGTGGTCTTCTAGGTCTATTTCTTTGATTCTAAAACTGTTTGCCTTTGTCCTTCTTGATCTCAACATTCTTTTCTTGACTAGTTTTGGAACTTTCACCTTTCTCAAATCCCAAGCCTTCTTTATCATTAGGGCTCTTCTGACTAGAAAGTATTCTATCAAGTTGGGTAGCACTCACTCTAAATTTTTTTTCCTGAGTCCATGCATGTTTTAGATCAACTTTCAAATCCACAACTTCTTTTTCAAGCTTTGTGCATTCTTCAGTTTTGCTTTGTACCAACAAATTTAAGTATTCTTCTATTTTTTCTCTTTTTACAACTTCCACTTTTAGATTGCTCAAGGTGTAATTTGTCGATATTAATTGTTCACTAACCTTCTTCTATTTTTCTTTGAACTTCTTGACTTGCTCCCTCAATTTTTTGATGCACTCATCTACTTCCTAGACATTATCTTTCAGATCCTTGTTTTCTATTTCATCCTTTTCAAGATCTGCAAGTGCAAGTTGAGATCTTCTTCATTAACAAGTGTGCATTCTTCTTCAGTTTCAGTTTCATCAATTTCTTCAGGAGGAGTAGGATGTTTTTTACCTACCATGTGTTTAGTCTCCAAGATCTTCCTCAAGCTATTAGACTTATTCTGAGGAACCAAGATCTGATACCAATTGTTGAACACCCAAAGTACTAAGAGGGGGTGAATCAATACTATATTAAACTTCTTATTTATTAAACTAGTAATCCATTTACTGGATGCACAAACAAAGCAAATTAAACATAGATGAAACAAGCACAAACCATCACACATGATCACTAGGATTTTTACGTGGAAAACTGAAAATTAGGAAAAATTGTGATGAGTGTTAGCTCACAATATATTATGTAGGAATAATAGTGAATTACAATAGAGGCTCACTACCTTAGGGCCACTACCAAGGGCTCACTGCCCAAAGAAAATGCTCATTGCAGGAATGGATCACTCCCTAGAAAAAGAAAACAGAAGGAAGAATGGCTCGCTGTAAGGTTGAACTACTCAAATTGCATCTAATCATGCATGGATGCAGCTCTAATGAATTCTCAACATATTGTCTCAAAACTCTTAATCTTGTCTACTCTATTTCACTGCTCTACTTTTACATTAAGCAGGATCTCTCTTCTTCTTCTCTTGCCACCTTCTTTGTACTTCACATATTTGCACATTTTCATTTGCATCACCTCTCCCAAACACTAAATTTAATCCCATATATATATCCGCAATAATTAAAATCTTCATACTAGGTTAGCCTAATAATGTGTAGTGTGTAGTCTTGTGTTATGTACTATGTGGGCCAAATTCATTCACCAAAATGCACAACAAACCAAAAAAACATTTAAAGTACCTTCTCACATGTCATACTCAACTATTACACCACTTGGGATTAAGTTCCAAATAATAGAACTTAGTGCATGCAGATCAAACTTGTCATGTTGGCCTCCAACACAAATTGCCACTGGTTCACTTCCTCTGTTAGAAAAGAACATTCACTATGGACCACAAGATGCTTCCAAAATCATATCAAACACTCTTCACACATCACAAATAATAGCTTTAGAACTGCAAAGCAAAATATTCTCTTGTGGTGGAATGTGGACCATAATAACACATTCTCTGTCACAGTCAAACTACACGATACCAAGTAGCGATACTTAGCCATTCATAATTGGCTTTCTAGTGGAGCTTAGAACTTGTAAGTCTAGATATAGATACTTCATACACGTGTTTACAACACCTCAAAACTACATAATGAGATATGCAAAAGTGGAGGAGTGCAGACCAATTAAGTTGAGTGCTTTGTTATGATTTCCTCTATTCTCTGCACTACCAGACTTAGACTTTTTGAAGATAGAGAAGTTTGATACTCATCAAGAACTGAAATCTTGGACAAATGATCATTTGAGAACTATGAACAACATCCCTAAACCGCATGATATGATCTTCTACTATGGATCAATACCAACTCAAACACTATCTCCTTGTCACTACTTCAGTATACTACCAACACTTAGCCAAAATGGCTAAGTCTTCTTCTCCGGACCAAAAACGCTCTTCCAATATTATTCCTTTCCTTGTTACCATCGATGACAACATCTTCAAACATCATGCACAAACACTCTTCATCATATTAGTAGTGTCTATTTCTTTATGAAGTTTGCCAAGTTGCCACCACTCCAACCTATTAATCCTTTAATAGCTAATATAGTATGCTTCTTCACAAAATCTTCCTCTCACAAATCTGATTGTAACTCACACAATATCCTTCTTCCAAATCTGATCACAATCCACATAATAACCTTCTCTCACAAATCTGATCACTATTTCTGATTCGGTATGATGTAAGTCTTTTCTTTTCAAAATAGGTTCACACACAAATATTTTCTCCTCTCACAATTATGATCACACAGTTTCTTTCCTCACAAAACTGATCTAAATCATGCACAACTTCTTGACATAAAATTGATCATAACATGGAAATATCTTTCTCTTATTTCTTACACATATCCTTCATAAAATTCTTCATTTATACTTCATGTAATTTGCTAGTATTCTCTACATTTAATCACACATTCTTTCTCTTTGAACAAATTAGAATTAGACTTCATTTTTCTACCTCTTCTTTTTATTTATATCTTCTCTCTAACTAAGAAAATATTCATTGAAATTATCACTTACAATATCACCTTTCACTCTCCTTTTATAGCACCTCAAGAGAGGCAATCCATATGAATGGTTATGACAATTAATAAGGAAGTAGCTCTTCCCAAACAAATTGTACCTTTTACTAAGTTACATCCTATGTTAATAGTTAATAAAGATAATCAATTCCCTTTAAATTTCTTCCTTAACTATTTTGTCCTTTATGGAATCACACCTATCGTTAGTATTAATAAATTGTTTTCTTGTTTTTTCTCATAAATCATTCTTTTTGATTTTTTATTTTATACACTAATCTCTATTGTGATAACTCCCATAGGTTGCTTCATAAGGAATACTAATCAAATAATTGTACATGTAATTGATAAATTACATCACAAAAACTCTTAATTCAAATTTCTCCCTTGGTATTCATAATACTTGAAATCGCTCTTCTATAACAAGGAAATTGTACCATACACAAACTTAATCACTTTCCTTCTTTTCTTACACAAGTCGAAGCATATCACAAATATCTTCACACAAATCACATCATTGCAAGTATTTAACACTGTTATTGAATATAATATGAATCACTCCCTTATGATTTTTTCTAATTCATCAATCATATCATTTTTCTCTTTTAAATAAGACATTGTCTTATATGGTATAAGTCTTTTGACTTGTTCTCTTTGTAAGGAGGTCAGACATATGATATGTATTAATTTAAATTTCATTCTTCCCAAGATGTGCCAATCTCAAGGAGGTCAACTAGCATTAGAAATCTTTATAATTATTTTCTAAAACATTCTTCAAACAAGTCGGCTTCAATCACATAGTCCTTTTGTGATTTTTTTTATACTCTAATCTATGTTGTGATAACTCCCTTAAATCACATCACATAGAATACTAATCAAATCATTGTACATTTAATTCATAAATTGCATCGCATAAACTCTTGATTCAAATCACTTCCTTGATATTCATAATACTTAAAATCACTATACTATCACAAGGAAATCATACCATACACAAACTTAATCATTTAAATCCTTCTTTTCTTATAGAAGTCAATGCATATTACAAATATCTTCACACAAATCACATCATTACAAGTGTTGATCACTGCCTTTGAATATAATATAAATCACTCCCTTATGATTTTGTCTTGTTCATTAATCGTATCATTTTTCTCTTTTAAATAAGACTTTGTCTTATATGGTATAAGTCTTTTGTCTTGTTCTCTTTGTAAGGAGGTCGTCCATATGATATGTATTAATTTGAATTTCATTCTTCACAAGATGATGCCAATCTCAAGGAGGTCGGACAACATTAGGAATCTTTATAATCCTTTTGTAAAACACTCTTCAAACAAGTCAGCTTCAAACACATAGTCATTTATCATGTTTAAATATTTAATTTAAACAATACAATCATCCTTCTATCTTTTGTTGATGCTATATCATGTTCAATGTCTATCATTGTTCCTCTTACACACCCATGTGTTCAATTGATCCAACTTGTTTGAGATATGCCATTGAATAATGATTCTCTTGTCAACATTTACACCTTGCATACTATCATACTCTTACTTTGACATTCATGATAACCATTTCATTTATTCGTCAATAATGACAATACTAAATACCTTCGTGACATCAATGACAGCATGTCCTTATTATCTCATATTTTTCATCAATCATGACTACGTTCTTGACATCAATGACAACCTTTCTAACAATCTCCCCCTTTGTCATTTATGGCAACACAAACATCATTCCCTTCTTTTTCTTTGTTCACCCTTATGCTGTTTCTCCCCCTTTGACATCAATGGCAAAAGGATGTAGCATACATCTCTCCTTCATGGTGTGATTTTCTCTCTTTTCTATGATGCTCCCCCTATCTATAAGGCTCCCCCTTTCTTGGGATTCTTTTTTCTCTAATTCTCCTTCTTTGTAGCTTTGTTTCTTGGGTGATATGATTCCTCTCTAGCTATTCCAATAGATAATTTGGATGATCTTCTTAGCTTTAATGCATCAAAAACTTTTTCTGCTATCCAACATTCACTAAGCATCTTTACAAAATGGAACATGCTTTCAACTCTTCACAAGGAATCTTCTACTATATGTCATGATTCAACTTGACATTAATGGAATCATTATTCCATTGCATAATTCTCTCTTTCTGAAATTTCTCTTTGAAATGATTGGTAAAAAATCTGTGTCTATATGTAATTTTTCTCTTCCACGAGGTTGTAGCTTTCAAACTTTCTATAATTCTTCCCCCTTTTCATTAATGGTAAAGGGATATTCATTATATCTCTATCCACTATCTTTCATGGCATCATTACATCAATAGGGACTTGAACACAAGTATAACCATCATAACCATCCAACTTGCTATTAACCTTTTCTTTTTCTTTTCCCAATACATGCTTGTGTGTTTTGTCATACTCTTCAAGAAAGGACTCTTTTGATCATTCTCATCCTCCAAACAAGTTTTTGTAAAGTTCTCTCATCAAGTTTTAGTCTTTCAAACATCTTTATCATGATCCTCTTCATGGTAAAAATTTAGAGCTTTGAATTCCTTAATCCTATTTTCTTACCCATAGCATCACTATCATGGTTTCTTTCTTCTTTCATTGTCTCAAACCTTCTAGGCTCTCTCTCATCTTGACATCATGTCTCCTTCACTTCATTATATGGTAACTTTCTAGTATGTAATTTGCTATTATCATATCATTCTTAATGTGTCATACTTCTTATATCTTTGATGACTATGTTGTCACCATTCCCACAGTATCTTTTCTTTCAAAATATTGCCATACATCATTTGTCAATCATCCTTTCATGCATGTTTTGAACTATATTTTTCTAGTGTTTATGATTTTTACTTCTCATTTCTTAAAAATCCATCATCTCAATAACGTAACTAATAGTCTTGTTGTATGTCTACCCATTCTTTAGTTGCTCTTTCTCTACTAATTCTTCCATTTTGATCAATGACAATGCAATGCTCATATAGAATATGCCTTTAGTTGATCTGTCTTGAATTGTCTTCTCCATGGAGCTAAAATAATGCAATGGTTATCTCCCCCTACACTTGTACTTCTCCTTAAGAACATAGTGAAACCTCTTGTGCATGAACCACAAGTATAGATTCTTCCTTAAACTCATTATCTTGCTCTAGTTTACTTCTCCATACCTTTGTAGATCCTTCTCTTTTCTTATTCATTAATTCCACTTTCTTTTTTTTGTCTAGAAGTTTCCTGAAAACCACTTGTACACCATCATTCTACATACCCATAGTTGTCTCATTTGTAGCATATATCATTGTAATCCACTAAATGACCAAAGGAATTATAGCTTCTTCTTGAAAACTCATAATCACTTCTATTCTTGTTCCAACCATCATTTCTTCCTTGTGTTCTACAATCTCTTTCCTTATGACCAAGGTGGTTGCATTTATAACATATGATATTGCCCTTTCCATTTCACAACCCATAAGAACCTCTATTCTTGATCCAACCACTATTTCTTGCATGTGTCCAACAATTTACCACTTTATGACTAGAGTTATTACATGAATAACAATAACCATAAAATGAATGTTGAGACTTGTCCATTCACACTTGCCTTGGAGGAAATGATCTTGTGAATTTCTCCATGTTGTCTCTACAAGGAACATTAGTTTTCTTTGGGACATTGTTTTCCTTCCTCTTATTATTCACATTATTGATTGATCCTTTTAGAACACCTGCATAGCCTTTTGGTTTTTCCTCATTTCCTTTCTTTTGTTGCTCATTTAAAGGTTGATCTTCCTTTGTTTAATGACTAAGGCTTGTCTTTATGCATGATGACTTTTGCCCATCTAGAATATCATCCATGGTTTTAGTACTTTTATCAAACTTAAGGCTCCTATTAGGCTTGGTAGTTGTTTTCTCTAGTTCTATCCTCAAGTAACTAATTTTGGATTCATACTTCTCACAATCTTCTTCCTTTGTCTTTAGCTGATATATTATGTCCTCTTTTATATTCTTTACTTCTTCACATTTAACTTTTAGGTCTCAGATTGTTCTCTTGGTTTCTACCTTGATTTTCTTTGCTTCCTCATATTGTACTTTTTAATCCTTAATCATTTTTTCAGCTTCTTCAAGGGATTGTGAAACCTTATCCTTGGAGTCAATCTCTTCTTGAAATTTTGATCTCTGATCTAAATTTTTTCTTTTAAGGGAATGATCCTCTTCATATGTAAGGTGAATTTCTTCCAAAAGCTCCACCTCTTGATCATCTTCTTAAATTTCCTTATTACCTTTTTCTTTGATTGTCATGAAAAGAATTTCTTTTTATGAATCTTACCCTTCTTTTATTTTGTCTTCACTTTTAACCTGCACACATTCAAAAACACAATAACTAGTTTATCACAATTAAAACATTTTATACTTACTTTTGTATATGTTGGATTCTTCTTTGAGCTTTCTATCAACATGGGCTTCCTTTGTATTCAATTCATCACTGGAGCTATCGCTTGATTCATGCTTTTTATTCTCCATCTCCTTCGATGCTTTGAATGTTTCCTCTCTTATAGATAAATTGTCTTCTACTAACTTCACAAGACTATCTTTGTTTGTCACAACATCATTCTTTTCTATTTCCATATGTATTCCAATTTCAACATCATCATTTTTCACCTTATCACCCTTTCTTACTTTTGTGTTATCACTTGCATTTGATCATGTTTGTGCTTGTTGATCATTACTTTGCATGTTATTTCCTTTTCTCTTATTTCTTTGTCCATTTTTCATATGTGCTCTTAAGATCTACCTTCAACCTATTAGGCTATCTCTAAAGGAACCTACTCGGATACCAATTGATGAGCACATGGTGATACTAAGAAGTGGGTCAATCAATATATAACAATATTGAGAACACCTGATTTACATGATTTACATGAAAAACCATTCAGGAGAAAACCACATCACAATATTTCTTATCTATATATATATATATATATCTTCTCTCTTCTACTTGTAGGCTCCAACCTACTAGAGACTTTAATCTCCACTTGATTGAATTATAGGCTCCAAGCTATTGGAGGGTTCAACCCCCACATAAACTAAGCTCCAATCCCCACACTAACTAAGCTCCAACCTAGCAAGAGGCTTCAACCTCAATTTGATAGGCTCCAACCTATTAATCCTTCAATAGCTAATATAGTATGCTTCTTCATATAATCTTCATCGCACAAATTTGATTACAACTCACACAATATCCTTCTTTCAAATCTAATCACAATCCACACAATAACCTTCTCTCACAAATCTGATCACTATTTCTAATTTTGTATGATGTAAGTCTTTTATTTTCAAAATAGGTTCACACACAAATACTTCTAAGGAAGTTAGAGTAGAGGAAAGAACTTCCTATGCCAATATTGAGGAGAGATATTATTCAATCCTTTTAAAATCTAATCTAACAATTACAGAGATTCTAGAAACACATTTATACCACAAAATAAACAATGAACACAAAACACCAGATATATGTGTGGAAAACCCTTTCAGACAAAAAACCCCACACTCTAGAAGCCTACTCAATGTATTACGAATCCATTAACAAGATTACATAGACTTTTAGAGAAAGTTTATTATAGGAGTATCACCACTAAAGAATTTTAAAAGAATTCTAGTAGCATTTTGACGTCATAATTGTACTTGCAAGCTCAAAACTACAAACTACTCCTCAAGACTTAAATTTATAGACTTCTGGCTACATAAGAAAACATATGTGGTTTACAAAACCATGTACTTAAGTTCTCTACCAAGATTCAAGTCTAAAACTAACCTCTCACATCCTAATTGATATCCCCTATTTTTGACCCTTACAGATGTCATAAAATCTATCATAATATGCCTAAAAATAGCCTTCCATACCATACTACTACATGGGCATCTTTTGACACCTAATAAACCAATTTTCAAACCACCAACAATATGTAACATCTGTGAGAAAATATTAAATTAAAAAATATAAACTATTAGAAATATGCAAGCTTGAGACACCTAATTTCCCAACATTCTCCCACTTGTCGAATACCTGGTAAGAGCCAGGGGAAACATTATCCATTGCATAGTACTACTAAGAGGGGGCCAGTGGAGCAGTTGTACATTAAAAAATTAAATCCTCAAATCAATTTCAATCATGGACCTCTTAACATGCATTAGTAGAATGTAAACATATGAAGCATCAATGCAAACACATAAGAACACCATATTTACATGGAAAACCCAATAAGGGAAAAACCATGGTGATGATTAGCTCACATATATATGAATAACAACACCAAAATTCAATAGGCTCACTACCCAGAAGAAAGGCTCACTACAAAAGAAAGGTTGACTACCTAGAAGAGAAAAGAAAGAAGAAAATTGTTACAGAGAGATTCACTATCTAAAAGCAATAGGAGAGATCCACTACTACCACTCCTTGCCATCTGCAACCTTTGGCTCACTACCTCCATCAAGTTCTGACACACTCAAATGTAGACACCTTCTTCTCACTACATTTTGGAGTCATAAGCATTTAAGTTCGCATACAACTTCACTACCCTTGATTCACATTTGTATATTCTTCTCTGCATTGCTCCATTCAACTTCATCTTACATTTATACCATCTATAATGAAGACCTATCTCAATTAGGTCTGTCCTAATGAAGCGTGTGCATTACACACATGCAACATTAATTAAGTTGGCACTAAACACTTCCGTCATGGAAAGAAGTGAAAGTGGACCATGTCATGCAATAACTAGGACTCAAATTTTTATCAGCAAGCTGCTTATCACATCCACAATCCATGAGGTACCTCCATAAATGGCATTGGTAAGCCAGGTCAGCTAAACCTGAGCTAATGGCCATATTCACTCTTTTCCAAGTCTAAGAACACCATGTGGACTAGAGAGAGACACTCTCAAGTATTCACACACCTTTCGAGAATACTTATCATCATCATAAACTTCTATACCACAGCCACAACCATCTGAATCAAAGAATGTCTTCATTATGCACATTAGGACACACTGTTATGATCATCAATACAAGAACTAAACTTGTGGCATATCTCAACACTGGAAACTTCAAAGGAAGGTAGATACAAATAACATAAGAACATTCCCAGATCCATAAGATAGGAAAGCTCAACACAAAGAAATGTAGAGCATTCTCATGTTTCCCAAACACTCTTCTTCATAGTCAAATATTTTGTCAAACACATCTACTACTTCCGAATGATCTAGAACCTAAAACTCTAGATATAATACCTCTAAACACCTCTGATCAATACCTCCAAACCACACAAGCATATCCTCAATTAGGAAGAAATGTGAATCATAACATTGAGAGTACCTTTATTACACTGCACACCTTTTTATAAAATTTTCTAAAAAGCACTTGGAAACCAAGTGCACCATCTATTGGGAATTGACATCAATGACAACACTAGAAAGTTTCCAACATTCTCTGAGCCTTTGTCATTGATGGGAACACAAGCACTTTAGAAAACCATCAAGACCTAAAGCAATCAATTAGCAGCTCTACAACGAGTAATACTCCCCCTGTCAGAAACATTACTCTTCACACACCTCTCTTCACAATCATTTTTCAATTGCTTCAACTCTCCCCCTTTGATATCAATGGAAAAGGGTAACAACTCTAACACCAATAAGTATCTATGCTATCTCCACTGCTCACATTTTTTGCACTCTCCCCCTTAAGATCATAGGATATGCTCCATTTTACTACACCAACCTATAGTATCACTACCTACTCCCCCTAAGAGGTCACCTTCAACATTAGTATAGGGCCAAAAGTGTAGCGTGAAATACTTCCTAGATAGATGCACACATTTATGCATTTGGTTAAGAGAAGGAAGGGCAATAACCCCCTAACTTCTAATGAAGATACTCAAAAGTATCCTTAGGGGGAGCCTTTGTAAAGATGTCTGCAACTTGGTCCTTGGTAGGCACATACCCCAACTTCACCTCATTCTCTAAAACCTTTTCTCTTAAAAGTGATATTAGATTGAAATATGCTTTGTCCTTTAATGCATCACCATATTTTTTGAAATTTTGATAGCACTTGTGTTATGACATATGATAGGAATAGGCTCATCATATGATACTTTGATATCCTTCAATGTCTACCTCATCCATAACACATGTGTGTAGCAAGATGCTCTTGCAATATTTTCTTCTTTTGCAGTTGATAATGACCCTAAGTCCCAATTATTACTTAACCATGAGACAAGTCTGCTTCCCAGGAAGAAAGCAACACCACTTGTACTTCTTCTATCATCTGTACATCCTGTCGAATCTACATTTGTGTATGCACTGAAGGAGAAATCAATAGCCTTGAGATATCATAGGCTAAACTCTAGAGTGCCTTTTAGGTATATGAATATCCTCTTTACTGGTATGACATGTGACTCTTTGGGATCAACTTGAATCTAGCCACAAGATAGACTGCATGCATAATATTTGGTCTAGTAGCAGTCAAGTATAACAGTCAACCAATCATTGATTTGTACTTGCTCTGATCAGCCTTAGGAGATTCATCATCCTTGCTTAACTTAAAACCAATAGTCATGGGAGTACATACAAGTTTTGAGTCTTCCATTCTAAACTTCTTAAACATTTCCCTAGCATACTTTGATAGTGAAATGAAAATGCCCTTTTCTAATTAACTAGTTTGTAATGAAAGAAAGAAGTTCATTTCCCCACACATTGACATTTCAAATTCTTTCTACATTTCTTCTAAAAATATCTTGCACATACCTTCATTTCATCTAAAGATTATATCATCTACATACACTTCCAGAATCAAAATCTATCTATAGTTTTCTTTTTGAATCATTTCTATAGCAGGTATCGATCCATCCTTGCATACCAATCTCTAGGAGCCTGTTTGAGTCCATACAACGTCTTCTTCCATCTGGGGACCATATTTGGATCATCTGATAACTAAAAGCCTTTTGGTTGCTCAATATATACTTTGTCTTCTAACTCTCCATTTAGGAATGTAGATTTCACATCCATTTGATAGACTTTGAATTCATTATGAGCTACAAAGGCCAAGAACAATCCGATGGCCTCCAATCTTAACACTAGAGAAAATGTTTCCTCATAATCTATTCCTTCCACTTGTGAGTAGCCTTTACACACTAACCTGGCCTTAATTTTTGACTACTTCCCCATTCTCATTCAATTTGTTCTAGAAGACCCATTTGGTTCTTATTGCATTCATGTTTGTTGGTCTTGGGACAATTTCCCAAGTTTGATTCTTCTCAATCTACTTCAATTCTTCTTCCATAGCCTTGATCGAGTGCTAATTTCTGCATGTTTTAGTCATAGTTTTGGGTTCTATTTGAGACAATAAGCACAAGTTTACCTGTTCATCTTCTATATAAATACTTCTCCTTGTTAAAATATGTTTGTTCTTATCTTTAATGATCTAATTTTCAAAATGATTCTTGTGCACATACTTAGGAGTCTTGGGAATCTTCTCCCTGGAGCATCTTCATCATCTTGCCTCTATTTTTCCCTTTCTAATCTGATTCATATTGTTCTAATAGCACTAAACTTTGGTATGGTTCTTCATCCACTTTGACATTTTTGCTTTCCACTAATCTAGATTTAGTCTCTTGTTGTAGCAACTGTATACCTTGCTCTTTGTAGAGTATACAAGGAAGATTCCTCCATCCAATCTTGTATCAAACTTTCCCAAGTTCTCTTCATCTCTCCTAATGTAACATTTACTTCCAAACACTTTAAAGTATTTTACAATAGGATTTCTTCCATACCATAGGCCATATTTAGTCTTTAAACTATTTGTCCTGGCTTGCACTCTATTTTGTATGTAGACAATAGTGTGGATGGTTTCTCTCCAATAGATATCTGGTAAATTTGCTTCTTTCATCATTATCCTTACTACTTCATAAAAATTCCTATTCTTCCTTTCCACAAATCCATTCTAGTGAGGAGTCCTCGATGTTGACAAGTGCCCTTTTATTCCATGATCTTCACAAAAGCAATTACAGTTATTGGAGGTGAACTTACCAACTCTGTCAAACCTCAAACACTTGACTTTAAGGTCAATTTCATTTTCAACCATAGCCTTAAAAAGGCTAACTTATCCAGAGCTTATAATTTTTCTTTGAGAAAAGTTACCCCAAGTCATTCTAGAGAAATCACCAATCAACAACATGAAATACCTGTCACCTTGAATGGTTCGTACTCTTGTAGGTCTGCATAGATTTGTATGTACTAATTCCAGAGGTTTGATGGTAGAATGCTCTTTGATCTTGAAATTCTTCCTTGTTTGCTTCCTAAACTAACATTCCTTACAGATTGCATTAGTAGGCTTTATAATCTTTGGTAGATCCCTCACAACTTGTGTAGAGATGATCTTCACTAGGTTGTCAAAATTGATGTGCCATATTCTCCTATGCCATAGCCAACTTTCATTAATTTGAGTCATAAGGCACACGCCATCAACACATTTGAGCTGATATATATTTCCTTTGGTCCTTGTTCCCATATAAATTAGAGTTCCAGAGTCTTCTTTTCTAATTTCACAACCACCATCCTAAAACACAAGATTATATCCTTTGCTAAACATTTGTCCTACACTTAGAATATTTTCCCAGAGACCCTTGACATAAAGGAATTCATATGTATTGTGCTTTCCATTAAAACTGATTGAACCTCTTCCACAGATCTTAGTAGATGCATCATTTCTAAATTTAACAAAACCTCCATCAAACTTCTCAAGCTTCAAAAACTTATTCTTATCACCTATCATATGATTAGAACCCACTATCAATTAACCAGAGACCATCCTCCTCTCAATGGAAAGTAGTAACTAATGCTCCTTCAATGTGGTGCCCTATTTCTAGAGCAATATCCTTCATATATCTTCTAGGATTAGTAGAATTAGTACCAACATCCAAAGCCATGAACAAACATTCATTACCATCATCATCTGGATAGTTAGACTCATCATTAGATGTGATGTCACCATCTTTAACATAATAACTTTTCTTGAATGATTTCCCTTTGTTCTCCTTGTATTTATCATTAGAAATTTTGATTGGACATTTTGAAGCATAATTACCTAGCTTTCCGTAGCTGAAACATTTGAAAGGTAACTTACCTATGTATTTTCTAGAGCCCTTTTTCAATATGCTCACAAAATTTTCTTCCACTTCATCTAAATCATCTTGATCTAATTCAACCTTCTTTTCTATCTTGCTATCCTTAAAAGTAGTTTCCTTTCATGATTCTTCTTGACCAAATTCTCTTATTAGTGCAGTCACGATTAGGAAGGTCCTCAAAGAGAACTATTTAAACCATGTGCAGCTAGAGTAAACACAATGGAAACAAATTAAAGATATAAGGCAAATGCAGATTTAGTCATTTAGTATATCATAGAAATAAAATACAAATTAGTCGGCAACATGTGGGCTTACTAGTAGGGCTCACAGGCCTAATTATAGAATATGAGAATATACACAAGATATAGCTTTGAATCTCCTTCACAAATAATTGAAACTATGAACTTATGCTATTGATCATAACTATGCTAACAGATTCCCTTGAGATCTATTACATCATTATATATCATATTTGTAACATAAGATTCCTCTGCATTGGCCAAGTGAGATCACAAAGTCCAATTAAGAGCTGCAAAATATGTACATGGATAGGTTGGACAAACCAAAGATCAATGAATGATGTGTCATTAGGATTCAAAAGTCAGGAAATGCTCCATAAGTCTCCTCCTTTAGCTAATTGTATGAGACTGCCAGGATGCTCTATTTTGAGAAAATAATCAATCTTCTGATAGCAATATCTTTCCGGTACCTTAACCAACTACTCTAAGATTCAGATATGTTGTGCATGAGTGTCTCTATATGCTAATTCCAACTCTACAAGGTCTGAAATATAACTATGGTAGAATGTGGACCAAAATATAGAACCTGCTACTAACTGAATTATCTAAACTAAACTAGAAGATGAAAAGAAACAAACAAATTGAAATGCAAATGTTTTTGGTTGATGCAAGATTGCTCTTGAACCAGGGATGCTCCTGCATCAGACATCTGGGGTTATTGAAATAGTGAGTCCCTCACTTTGCTGGGGCTAGAGGGAAACCAAGACAGTCCACCTGATCTTGAGAAATCTATGATGAATCTTCTTTTAGTCTGCCTTTCCACTTCACAAGATATTCTTTGTATTGTCTTCCTTTTGTGTTGCGTCCAATTCTGCTATCCAAAATGTCTTCAATCTCGTCTAGTGCTTGTTGTGGTAACTACTTCTTCAAGTCTTCTTCAATGTTGTCACTGAACTCTACTTCATGATACTGATATAGGTCTGCAATGTTGAAAATTGGTGATATACCCAATGTCTCTGGTAATTCCACTTCATATTCATTTCTTGAATCAAATTTTCTGAGTATCCTATAGGGTCCAAACTTCTTCATCTTCAACTAGTTATATTTTCCCACTAGAAATCTTTCTTTTCTTAAGTATACTATCACTTCGTCTCCAATTGCAAATTCTTTGTGTCTTCTCTTCTCATCTACTTGCTCTTTATACTTACTGTTCATCTTCTCCAAATGCTTCTTCACCTAATCATGCATTGTCTTCATATGTTCTACAAATTCTTCTGCTTCTACACTTCTCTTTTCCTCTGTACTGATATCTCTCTACTATTCAACTCCGCTAGGGTTAGTTCTTGTCACAATCTCAAAAGATGTTCCCCTGGTACTCCTGTTCACTGAATTATTGTATGCAAATTTTGCTTGTGAAAGAATCAAATCCCAACTCCATGTCTTCTCTCTAATCAAACATCTCAACATGTTTCCCAAACTCATATTCATTGCCTCTATTTATCCATCAGTCTGTGGATTAAATGTTGAAATGAACTTCAAATTTGTCTTCATCTTTTTCCAAAGTGTCTTCCAAAAATATCCAAGAAATTTGGTATCTCTGTCTGAAATTATGGTCTTAGGTAATCCATGCAATCTCACAATCTCTTGGAAAAATAGATTAGCTACATGCACTGCATTGGTTGTCTTCTTACAAGGTGTGACATGTGTCATTTTTGAAAATTTGTCCACTACTAGAAATATTGTATCATGTCCTCTCCATGTCTTAGAAAATTGAGGTAGCCAAGAGCATTCACTCAATAGAATTGTGCCATTAATCATGTGTTAGAGATAAAGATTTGAAATAACTGGGAAATAAAAAAAACTTCTTATAACCAACTCTACTGCTACAATGACAGAAAACTCTTTTATATCCATGAAAACAAAAAAAAATCAAAAAATTACCTTTTTGGCATATTTCGACAATTGTCAGATTTTGCCATTTTAGGTAAATTTACATGCATATCTTGAGAATCCTATTTTTTCCCAAAAACTTCCTAAAACTAAGGTAGGATGAAATGCCAACTTACACACTAAATTTGAAACATGAGTTTTGAGTTATTAATAAAAAACAACTTTTAAAAAACTAGGAAAAAACACTAAATTGCCATTTTGAGGGCCAAGATGAAAGTTTAAAGCCTCGAAAAAGTGCCAAAACGGGGTCCAACTAACTAGGGTGGGCCTCTTGTGAGAAATGTGCTCAGGTAGTGAGCCCTAATTGGCAAGTACCAACTTTGTACTCCTTATTCTTTTAATAGAGAATACAATCTTGGGTTAGTCACCCCGTGGTTTTTCCCTTAACAGGGTTTTTACGTAAAAATCCTTGTGTTGTGTGTTAATTTCATTTTTAGTTATTATGATTGCCTTTCCTTTTATGCTTTGATATAGCACTAAATGTTAACTTAAGAAAAGAAAGAAAAAATAAGAAAAGTTATAAAATAACTAATTCACCCCCCCTCTCAGTTATCTGCATTATTTCCAACAGGCATTACATTCATCAACCATTGGAACAATCTCCAAGGTCGGCATGACAAACATACATAGAAATAGGTCTAGACCTAAACAAGATTTGCTAAAGTAAAGATGTATGTGGATCATGTTATGCTTTAGTTGGGACTCAAATGCAATCTTCCACATCATCACATGCTTCCACAAGCTTCAATGCAACTCTGCAAGTAGTGAAAACAACCAATTCGACCAACACTGGTGTTAGCACTAAGTCTTCTAGGAACAATCTTCTTCCACGATCCAAATTACTCTTCGCAGATGAATCAAAAGATAGGAACATGATCATGATACATCCACAAGAACATTATAATCATTAGGAACTTCCACACCACCTATGATCACTTTATTCATCAGATTCTTCAAACTGGAGCACATTAACATAATGATCAACCACTATCATAAGAAAAAGATAGCTTACAGACCACCAAATCATAAACCATTAGAGTTGAAGGAACATAAAAACATTACAAACTTAATGACAGAACTGTAGAAAAAAATACTTAAATGCAAAGGAATGCGGAGAAGAATACATACTCCCTGTCACCACCAAATGTATAAAAAAATAGTTTTCACTCTGTTGAACATAACTCACTCAAAAATTCATACCGGAGGCTCAAACTTGGAACATGGAATCTTCAGACATGCCTCTAAATAAGTTCCAATCCACAGACAATGATATTTAATCTACAAGAAATGTGGAGCAATCTACTGGATTGTTCTTTAATAAACAAAGATACACTTCAACACACTATTTCCATCAGAGGAGCAAATTTTCTCAAAAGCACTTGGAAACTCAATATTAGGATCACTTAGTTATTATCTCCAAAAAAAGAAAGCACCAAAACAAGAGCATAGTTGACACCAATGACAATACAGATATGTTGACATCAATGATAACACCGTTTAGGCACATACTTGCAACAACGTGGTCTGTATCAGTTAGTTGTTTATTTTTCGTCATCTGCCGACTAGAGATAGAATCACTAGAAGGTAAACAATAAAATGAGAGAGGAGAACAACTTTCATAGGAACAATCACATAAGATGATGCCCCTAAGACACAACACACAATAATAAGATATAGGAGAAGTAAGATAGAAGAATGATGAAACAAATAGAAGAATAGTCACAATAGAGGTGGTCTCCTAGTATCCTTGAATATACAAGATTATCAAGGGTCATCCAAGGAGGCCTAAACAACACATAACACATCACGATGGAACACAACACAAGAGGGGAGGTCATCTAAATGAGAAAAATATGCTATGACAAAGGTGACCGCCAAGGTTAGAAATGCTTACCTATTGTACAACCGAACTAGCATTTGTTGACAAGAAAATCATCATCTTCCCAATCTTGAATGTTAGAGGAAAAAGGTACATAAGGTACAATAGTGCAACATTTGTCTTTATCCTTAACCTCTTTTTCTAAATAATTTTTTCTTCATTTGGTTCAATGTTAGGTGGTGCAGTGTTTTCTTGTTGAGGTGCATTTCATTATGCAAAATCTTGTCTTCTCTTCCTCCATTCTCTTTCTTGTCTATTTCTTTGTTGTCTATTACTTTCTCATAGTTTTTGACATTTCAAAGGAGGAATCTAGTACAAACTTAACTTGTTTTGATGAAGTGCTTTGTTCTCCACGAGTACCTCCTGATCCTTGTAAGGATGATGGAGGAGGAACCTCAACATAGATTTCCTTCACTTTTGATCTAGGAATTTCTTCTAATGTGGGTTGTTCTTCCTTTATCTCTTGTTGAATAGAAGGTCCAACAACTCTAGATAGTAGTTTTGCATTGTATTGTCTATATGCTAAAAAAAGTTGGTCTCTTCATTGTTTAGGTTCTATGGTCGGTCATGGTAAAAAGTAATCAGGAGTAAAGTTCTTATGCATGAACATGGGTTGCCATGTATTATAAGTAATAGTGCACACTTTTCCATGTAAAGGGAATTTTATACATTTGTGAATTATTGAGGAGACAACCTTCATAGCTTTTAGACATGGATGTCTTAATTTTATGTAGAAGAGGTCAAATGAAGGGATGATATCAAATAATTGTTCTACAACATTATCAAATATCATAACTAATAAGGATATCTTCCCATAGGTGGGAATGAAATCTCTAGTATATGTCTTAATCATTATGTCCATAGCTTCATAAGAATCATGTATAAAATTTTGTTGCCACATTAGTCATGCAATTAGGATCTATAATTGTTCCATGTACATGAGTCTCCATTACTTTCACTATGATGTAAATAGGTCCTTTAATGTCTCCAATATTTCTATCATGATGTGTGAATGTTATTTCAGGCCTAGGGGTTTTTCTTTTCATATAACCTTGGTCTAGGAGGGTACCTAGCATTATTGTTGCAAATAGAGGCCATGTAGGTGAAACTATTGCACTCTTCAAACCCTTGTTTGAGGGAAATGGGTACTGAAAGACACACAATGTCCATAAAGAACAATGTGGGTAGAATGAAATAATGCAATAGAACAAGGCAATACAAGTGATTTGTAAGTTTGTTTAAAGAAAAGTTTATACTAACCTTAGTGTTTAAATACATAATGCACAATTAAGAACATGTAAATTTCCAAGAAAGAGTGTGAAACGATGCCAATTTTTCAAATAATAGATGAATATATGTTTAAAAATACAATGTAAGATCTGAAATGAATGATATTAATGACAAATGCAATGAAACAAAACAAAACTATGCTTGTTTATGTTTTACTTTTTCCAATGTAAATGCAAAAATGTGCAATACAACAACACTATAGTCCAAAATAAGATTTGAAAGAGTTTTGAAGGAGTAGTAGGATCTAAAACAAGATTTTAACCACAAGCCTGAGCTTTCGAAAAGACTAGGTTATATGAAAAAATGCACAATTTCAAGAAAACCCTAACAAATAGAGTATGAAAATGCAATATAAATGATTATGTAATGATGTAATGCTGCAATTTATATAACATTTTATGTAAATATCAAATATTTAAATGATTTTGATGAAATTCAATGCAAATAGTGTAAACTATGTCTAAATGCAATCCAATGATGCTTGATTTTTTTTTTAAATTTCAATTTTTTTTGTAGATTTTCAAATGCTATATGATGACAATGAAATGTATGACTGCATATCTGATGTACAACACTCAGCAAGGTGCAAAGTCAATATAAACATGGGTTCACCAAAATGTAAAGGATGAAATGAGGGTTTATGGGATTTATGGATAGTTTAGTTAGGTCCTCCTTTCACTCAATACATTCAAGGACATTTAACCGAGTTGAATAATAAATTATGTAAGAGGACTCAACTATCAGGTTGGTTGTCACTCACAATGATAAGGAAATTTGGAATTTGTTGATTGATTTGTTGGTTTTAGTCTGATTTATCTTAAAACCCTAATTATGCCAAATCATAAATAAACAAATGAAACCTGATAAATCCTTCTATAGAAATAGACTAAATATAGATTAGATACATACAAGATTTTGGGTTTTTGAATATAGAAAAGTAAGGGGTGAAAGAGCAAGTGCCCAATCCCAAGGTGCTACTTTTACTGAGGGCTTTGGGATCTTTTTTTATGCCAACTATAACCAATTTAGAGATTCTTCGTGTTGTGAAACTAAGGGTCAAAGGTGCGAGTGCCCTTGCCCTTTTTGACCTATTTTCTACCTTTTCTTTAGATCCTTATTCCTTACACTTTGCAAATCCACTCTTCGTGATTTGATACCTGTCACCTATAATCACAAGAGAGGGGTTGAGGGTTGTGGTGTTTAGGAGCTTGCCTCGATCAAGCCCTGGAATGGCATTCAAGCCTTACAACACCATTGTCAGATAGAGAGTGTGCATCCTTATAGGACAGAGGCAAAAACAATGATAAAAATGATAGATTAAATCACAAATAGATATCACCTCAGAGGTGTAGCTCTCATGGAGATGAAGCTATTTCATGCCATGAGAAGATGAAGTGAAATCTATAATAACAAACACAATAAAAATTCTTCACAATGACACACCTAAAATCCTTGGGTTTGTTGAACTTACCAGTGTAGATATTAGGTGAAAAATCAGAGGTCACCCTTGCTACTATTACAATTCTCAACTTAATTTCAGCAAGTGACCACTCCTTGCATCATGAAGTTACAAATGACATATCTTCTGAAATCTCTATCAAATACAAAAAAAATAATAATAAAATGTATTTTACTAAAAATCTAGATTAATCCACCTAAGTAACTCTACCAGGTCTATAGACGCTCGCTACCAGTGGGGCTCTACTTAAGAGAATTGTAACGATAACCTTGTCAAGGCTATGGACATCTGCTAGTAGCAAGGCTCTATCTAGTTGGCTATAAGGGAATGACCTCACCTACGTAGTCTAATATCAGTCACTAGTTTTTTCAACTAATTTTCAAGATGAGGATTATTAATCATGTGCACCCACTTAAACTGAAATTGAAAAATTCATGCACCTTATTAAATACATTGAGTCTCAAGTTAAATGATGATTTGCAAAAAGATAGTTGGAAGTTATGAATTTATTTCATTTAGTTTCCTTTCGTGGTTTTAATTTGATTGTTTTGTTTGGTTTCTAGTTGTTTTGATGTTCACAACATGCCCCAGTTCACTCCTTAGCAAAATGAGGACCCCTGTTGTGGCTTTTGCTTTTGCTTGTGTGTGTTGTTCTACTTGGTGGTAAAGGGAAAAGGGAAGTGAAAAGTTACAAACCTTGTGAAAACAAAGAGAAAAATTGCATTGAGTACCAAAGCATAATATGGGTGGATTCCTTGTCAAAAATGAATAGGGGTTACTTTTTGAACCATCTTAAAATTCATTGTATTTTGCAAGTTATGACTGTTTTGGTAAAATGTACAATTAGGTTTGTATGTTGCATGTACAAGGCCCTTTGTATGTTAGGTCATTGTGTATGCAAGGTCCTTTGTATATCAGGCTGCATATACAAGGTTAAAACATACAAGGTCACCCATATACAAATTCCTTTGTATATCGGGTCCTTGTGTTAGTCACAGAATGGGTTGTCGAGTTTTCAAAGTCATCGGGTTGCATATATAATGGTCTTTGTACGTTAGGTCATTGTATGTTGCACATACAAAGCTGTTTGTATATCAGGTTTACATAAAATGGGTTTTGTATATCGGGTTTATATACATTGTTTGCCTTGTAGGCATTTTGTTAATGTTCAATCTATACATGCAAAGTGGACCCGACGCAGTTGAAAGTTGAAATGAATGATTTATTGAGTTTGTCAAATGTATTTTTTGGTTTGTATGTTTGGAAGTGTGAAATATACAAGGTGGATATACAACAGGTTATGTGCAAGTCACGGACCTGAAAAGTTTGTTAAACAAGGTTAAGTCCTTGTATATATGCAGGCTTGTATATTGGTGAGATACAAAGGCCATATACATTGCACGGACCCGAAAAGTAGTTAAAATTTGTTAAGTCATTGTATGTTTGGCGCAATATATATATATATATATATATATAACATACATTACGATGTGCGTTGGTTAAATACAAGTACCAAAACTGAAAAGTTATCAAATAGAGTTAAATGCTTGTATATTCTGCGCTTTGTATGTATGTTGCAAAACATACATTGCTTTATGTATACAAAGATTGGATTTGAAAGGGAATTAAATATTGAAAGGTCCTTGTATATTTTGGGTGCTTGTATGTTACGATGTACATTCATGATATGTAGGGGATTAAGCATGCGATATACAAGGAAAAAGGCGAGAAGAAAAGGCGATGGGATTTTTGAATCAATTTTAGAGCCCGATGCATGTTTTTGGTCAATGATGGTTGACTCGGCCATTTTTAATATTGTATATGCATCTGGACATGCGGATTGTCACAGATTCATAACCCAATTTTATGTGGTTGCACTTTCAGCCTAATTCTAATGTAATGTTTAATTTTCCTACTAGTTTATTAAATAATGATGCTTAACTTATGTATGTTGACCACAAGTGCGCAGGTATATTGGTTATGGGGTAGTCATCGACCATTGGTAAATGGAGAAGGAGCTGCGCCGACGATGGTTGTCTTGCTGATTGTGAAGGAAAAAGATGAAGATAGGTTACGCCGATGAATGAAGAAATGTAGGCTGATGAGAGACATCAGCCAGAGGGGTGCGATCGGCAAGAATTTTTTGGACTGCTCTGACTAGGTGAGTCGCGTCGATGATGAGGATATAAAAAGAGTTCAAAAGGCACCAACACTACAACTCAAGACCGAGTTGATGGCGCATTGACTGCTGCATTTAAGGCCAATCTAACATTCTAACCAAGCGATGTATCAGATCACGAGAGATCACAAATGAAGTAGGAGGAGTTAGAGCTTTCAATGTGGAGGATTTTGCAGGTGGAAGGAAATATTATTAAAGGGAGAAATAGTTATTTTGGTGACTGTGAGGATTTTCAAAGGGCATCGTTACACTCGGTATGGGTATGCTGCTTAGGTTTTTGGCAGGATTTGTTTTCCACCGTCTAATGTTGCACTTGAGGTGCAGACCATTGATTAATTAGGGTTTTTTTAGAACTATATAGGCAATACTCATAGATATATATTCAGCCCCTTTACTTTGTAAAAGGAGGAGGTCAATCATAAAAAATCAGACCAAACCAGTTTCATATAGGAGATCGGATTACTGAGACTAATGAGGACTAAATTATTGAAATGTCAATATTCTTTCTTCAGGTCATTTTAAATGTACTTGTTCTAGGCATACTGAATGGAGATGAAGCTTTAGATTACATCCTGATTGTAAACTTTACGTAATCTTCAAGTTGATTTTTTGGATATGTAATGGTGAATCCTGTGTTCAAATAGAAGCGCTTTCATTTCATTGCATGTTGTTGTCAACTTTTTCTTTGAAGATTTGCACTAGACCATGTAGATTTGTGGAATGTCCTGGTGAAGTATGATTCTAGTTTTCTTCTCTTCGTTTTTGTATCAGAATATGTATGTGAATCAATGATCTCAGTCAAGTAATTTTGGGAATCTCATTCTTTAGACCCTATCTTTGTCATTTCTTTCCCTTTTTTTAATTTCATTGAACTCATTTCCATAACTACAAATCATGATAAATAATAAGAAAAACAAAGAAATATGCTGACATCTCGTAGAAAACTGAATATCATTAGCATATTCGAGCTAAATGCATGTAGTGTTGAAAATATCATGCAACGAATTGAAAATAATGGTAGAAATCATGCAAATATAAAACTATAGACACATTATTTGAAGAGATATACTGTGAAGAGTAACCTTTCTGTGTAGCATAGTTGCAGAAAAATAGAATCTACTAATCAACGTAAGGCCCATGAATGATTAACAACAACACACATCAACCACTGAGTAACATTAGTAGATTATGAACTAATCAACGGAGACTTGGGATCATGAATTCTTTGATTTCATCACATCTTTCAAGATAAATAAGGGTTGTTGTGTAAACTTTTATTTGTGTGTTTGTATGCGAGTAACATCACCATCAATAGGTATGAACTTACGTTCATAGGTACACTAAAATATGGAGAAGCTAAAGCTCTTCACCAAAATTTTGAAGGCATATAATGTCACTAAGTTGAGAGATGCAATAGCCCCCAAGATTAGGATTCTTTGAGTCTACAATGCTTAAATAAAGAGGTTACGCATACACAAGCCACATGGCATAAACCACACATATGCATATACACATATATCTGAAAACTATCAAACACAAGATGAGACCAAATATTATATGTTGGAAAACTATGGTTAGCAAAGTAATATGGTAAAATTTGAACATATGCAAAGCATACATGGATCGTACATGACGCATACATGGAGCATACATGAAGCATACATGGAGCATACATAAAGCATACAAGGTAGGATTCTTAGGCTAGCAAGATGCATAAATTTTCTTGGAGTCTGACCAAAAACATGCATCATGAGACACGGGTCAGTAAACTCTATTGTTTACTAGGTTGTCATAAATGTGCAGCAAATGAAAACATCACAAGCTAGTAATATCCACATATTTACTAGGTAAGTATCATGCCAACAAGTAACAAATGAAAACATCACAGGATAGTAAGATCCACAAATTTTAGGTGAGTTTGATGTCAACAATATCATAAATTACAGGTCAAGCAAAATGTGTTGTTTGTTGGGTAACTCTGGTAAAGTGCTATAAAGATGAAAAAAAAAGTGTTGCAATAGTGGTGTAGGAGCACCTTGTCTATGGTGGATCCAATCTTGGATCATTTGAATTTCTATGCATGTCATATTTTTTTTATGTTTGTAATAAGGCTTTTTAAGTCACATCATGTTTATAATAAGGATTTTATGTCAATTTGGTCACTAGACCTATGCAGACCATGTTTTGGTCAAGTTTGATGTAATAACACAATGAAAACATGTAGTTTTCTTGTGATAGCAGAAACCCAATGGCTAACTGACATTCAAAATTAGTTTGTATAGTTGGGAGGGATATTAACTAATGTTTCAAGCCTTCTATAGGTGAAGTTGGATGTAATTACAAGCATGAATGAAGATTTGGATATTTGATGTACTAAAACACTGTTTTTCTGAGTAATTAACTGTAATAGTCATTTTGTATAGCATGTACGGATAGTTGACCACCTAAAACCAATTGGATATGTTCATGTATTGAGGTAGCTTTCATTTGGAAGTAGTTTGGTGTATTTAAGTGTTGTAGTTTGTGAGATATTTATCTTTTTGCAAAGACTCGTCAGAAAACCTAGGAAACTAGGGTTTCATGAATAAATGGATCATTATTCCTCTGTCCACTGAAAGCAAGATTCTCATTTTTAGTGTGAAGGAGGAATATAGTGTATATATTGTGGTTTTTGTGGTTTTGGGTCAAGCACTCAAGGATCCAAGGAGTTTGGCATGAGTTTGACTAGGCATCTCTATGTGACTAGTCATTGAAACCATAGGAAAAGTGCTATTATGTGAGAATAGTAAGTGGAGTGGCCAAATTGATGGGTGATCAAGTATTTTCAAAGGCTTACAGACCCTTTGATATCACTATTTTGTTCTAAGTAGTTGGATTTAACATAGTTCCTTTGTAAAGGCCTCAAATTAGGCCTAATCACTAAAAACTAGTGTTTGCTGTCACAGGGGTCCAAAGTTAGAGTATAGTCATGAAACTCTAAGGTTTGGTGTATGGACCTAAAGGGTATCCTAATCTTTAATGTGTTTTGGAAGTTCTTTGGAAGCCTAGAAAGTTATCTTTGAATTACCCGCTTTGTACGGCTACAAGCATTAGGTCTCTCAAGCTGATCTAATGGTATAGACTTGTCCTACCTAGATCAGATCAGTCTCAATAAGCATTGGTGGGTTTTGTTGAGTCAAGTGAGTCATTGTGGACATGCCCATGTCATATGGGGTCTTGGGTTTGAATGAGATCCTGATTTGACGAGGTGACATGCTTGGTTGTGACCTAGAGTGCTTGTGTTCGCTGGGTAGAGTTGAGTCTCCCTAATAGAGAAATGAATAGCCTTTCTGTGAGGACACATGAGTGTGGTCCTAGGCTAGTTCTCTCTCTTGAGTAGCCTTGAGAATGGGCTTGATTTGGTTAAGGTTTGGGAAGCCTTAAAGAAGAAACCTAAGAATCTAGGTTGTTTGATAGGTTATACCAAGTATTGTTTGATCCTCTGCGTCATATTGGTATTAGAGCCAATATTTGAATTGGAGTAGTGTATGTCAGATGAGGAGATAGAAACTGAGGCTAGAACAATGCCTCCCAATTCTATGAGACAAGAAGCCATCAAGAAGATGGTAGAGGAGATGCTTGAAGCAAGGTTGAAAGAAGAGAAGAGGTCCAAGGGTAAGAGTAAAGAGGATGGAAGTGCTTCTGATGCAAAAGAAGAAGAAGAGGTAGAGGAGAGCCCTTAAGAGCAAGACATGTCTGCAGACCAAAAGGCATTCTTGAATGCACTCAAAAGTGCTCATGGAGATAGTGGTGATCCAAAGATGGATGTTCCTACATTCAGTGGGAAACTAGATGGAGATGCCCTCATGGATTGGATTGAAGCCATGTGCAACTATTTTGACTTTAAGGAGTATAGTGATAGAAAGAAAGTCAAGTTTGCTAAGACAAGATTAAGAGGTTCTGCCCTAGTTTGGTGGAACTATATGCAAGGTGAAAGAGGGAAAGTTGGAAAGAACCATATCACCAAATGGAGTAGAATGGTGGCCATGCTAAGAGACAAGATCATGCCATCTAATTATGAGTTGCAGACCATTAGGAAGTTTCATAATCTCAGACAAAATGATATGGATGTGGCTACATATACTAAAGAATATCATAGATTGAACATGAGAGTCAATCACAAGGACGAGGAGAAAGAGATGGTGGCTAGATATCTTGATGGCTTGAAGTATAACATATAAGATGAATTCAGTATGGTGGTTCCTAAAATAGTGGATGAGTGTTTTCAATTAGCCTCTAGGGCTGAGGGGAAGTTGAAAAGAAAGAGTGATCAAAACACTAGAGGAAGAGGTGGTAGAAATAATAGGGGAAGAGGCAATTTTGGTAGAGGACAGTCAAGTAGAAATGAAAACCCAAGTCAACAAGAGTCTCATTCTGATGTAGACCATAGAGGCAGTGGTTTTAGAGGTTAGAGAAGACCAAATGGCAGAGGTAGAGGTGGTGGTGCAGGTAGAGCACCCAGAGTTTTCACTGGTAGATGCTTTGGTTGCAATCAAGTAGGCCATACTATGAGCAAATGCCATGAGAAGGCAACTAGTTCCCATCATGGTGGAAGAAGAAATCAATTGTTGAAAGACGATGATTGCCAAACTGTGAATTCACCCATTGGTAGTGCTGCACCAGTCCTTGAAGGAGAGAGCATGATGATCAAGAGGACCTTGTTGAAGATGCCATTGAAACAACAGCCCCCACAAAGGAAGGCTCTCTTCAAAACCCAAGGTATAGCATATGGTAAACTTTGTAAAATCATTGTTGATTTAGGCTCTACTAAGAATGTAGTGTCTACTGAAATGGTAGACAAGTGTAAGTTGAAAAGGCTGCCCCATGTTAGTCCTCATAAGATTTCTTGGTTGAATATGAGTCAAAATTACATGGTAGAAGAACAAACTTGCGTTGAGTTTGAGATAGGTGATTATAAGGACAAGGTACTATGTCAGATTATTCCTATGGATGCTTGTCACCTTCTTCTTGGATGTCCATGGAAATACGATGTGAAGGCACAACATGATGGTGAGAAGAACACATACCTCATCACCAAGAATGGAAGGAAGTTTAGGATGGATCCTATGCAAGAGCAGATCGAAGAAAAGAGTAATGACCCGAATGTCATGATGGTTAGTGGAAAAGAGTTCTTACACCTCATGAAGGAGAAGGATACCCAATGGTATGCCTTGGTAATGAAGCCTAAAGATGAATCAGGGTAGCAAGAGAAAAGGAAGAAAGAGATTCCACTAGAAGTGCAGCAATTGTTGGATAAGTACCAAGATCTTGTGGTAGAGGATACTCCCAACTCCTTACCACCATGAGAGATATAAGTCATCAAATTGTCTTGATTCCAGGTGCCACATTGCCCAATAAGGCTGCCTATAAATTGACACCACAACAAAATGAAGAGGTGAGTAGACAAATTCATGAACTCTTAGAGAAAGGACTGATCAGAAAGAGCCTTAGTCCATGTGCAATCCCTAGTGTACTTGCTCCAAAAAAAGATGGGAAGTGGAGACTATGTACAGATTCAAGGGCCATATATAAGATCACAATAAAGTATAGATTCCCGATGCCAAGGCTTGAGGATCTTTTGGACTATCTTGGAGGGTCATGTTATTATTCAAAGATTGATTTGAAATCTGGTTATCATCAAATTAGAATTAGGTAGGGAGATGAATGGAAGACTACCTTCAAGACAAATGAAGGTCTCTATGAGTGGCTTTTCATGACATTTGGCCTTACAAATTCCCCAAGCACATTCATCCATTTGATGAATGAGGTACTTGTTGAATTCATTGGCAAATTTGTAATTGTTTATCTTGATGACATACTTGTTTTCAGCAGGACAAAAGAAGAACATGTGAAGCATCTTGGACAAATGATGAAGAATTTGCATGAGAATAAGTTGATGATCAACTTGGATAAGTGTGAGTTCATGAAAACTAAACTTGTGTACCTAGGTTTTGTGATTTCTAATGGTTGTTTGAAGATGGACCCTACAAAGGTTGAGGCCATTCTCAATTGGCCTACTCCTAGGACAGTGGGAGATGTTAGAAGCTTCCATGGCTTGGAAAATTTTTATGGGAAGTTCATTAGAGGATTTAGTCACATAAGTGCTCCTATCCTTAACACCATCAAGGGTGGAATGAAGTGCAAATTTCAATGGACAAAGCAAGCAGATGATAGATTTGAATTGTTAAAGAAGAAAGTGTCTGAATTACCTACATTGGTATTCCCTGATTTTGACAAAGTTTTTGTAGTGGAATGCGATGCAATTCAGCAAGCAATAGGTGTTGTTCTTAGTCAAGATGGACATCCAGTGGCCTTTTTTTCAGAGAAGTTGAATGAGGCTAAACAAAGGTACTCTACCTATGACCTAGAGCTTTATGCAATGGTGCAAGCTCTCAAAAAGTGGAGACACTATTTGCTGCCCAAAGAATTCATTGTTTTTACTAATAACCATGCTCTTATCTTTCTAAATAGTCAAGAAAAGTTGAATCATAGGCGTGTTAAGTGGATGGAACAATTGCAGGCCTATACCTTCACTATTAAGCATAAAAAAGGTGTTGCCAACAAAGTGGCTAATACTTTAAGTAGAAGGATGCTTGTCATACATGAAGTACAAATGGAAAGCATGGGGATAAATTGTTTGAATGGGTTATACAAGGAGGATGTAGATTTCAAAGCTACTTATGAAGTTTGTGCTAGTTTGGCTAACACTTTTAATGGTGAATATTCAGATTTTGTGTTGCAGGAAGGTCTCTTATTCAAGGGCGGTTTGCTATGCATTCCTAAGTGTTCAATGAGGTATAACATCATCGAAGAGAAGCATAATGGAACCTTAGGAGGACACTTTGGGTTGGACAAGACTTTGGAACAAGTAACTAGATTCTACTATTAGCCAAAAATACAATCGGATGTAAGGAGATATGTTGCAAGTTGTACCATATGTCAAAAGGCCAAAGGTATGTCTTCTAATGTAGGTCTATACCAACCACTTCTTATTGCCAATAAGCCTTGGGAGAGCATTAGTATGGATTTTGTACTTGGTTTTCCTAAGATAGTAAGGGGTGTGGATAGTGTTTTTGTCATTGTGGACAGATTTAATAAGATGGCTCATTTTGTGCCATGCAAATGCACAAATGATGCATCTCACATTGCTGGTCTCTTTTTTAGAGAAGCGGTTAGAATCCATGGTTTGCCTCTTTCAATTGTTACTGATAGAGACTCGAAGTTTGTTGGTCATTTTTGGAGGACCTTATGGAGAAAATTGGGAATACAATTGTCTTTCTCATCAGCCTACCATCCCCAAACTGATGGATAGATCGAGGTTGTTAATAGGTCCCTAGGAAACCTTCTAAGATGCCTTACCAAGTAGCATGGGTTGGCATGGGACTTGGTTATCAGTCAAGCTGAGTATGCTTACAATGATTCAGTGAAGAGAAGCACTAGAAAGTGTTTATGGTTTCCATCCAAGAGGACCCCTTGAAATCAAAGACCTACAAGGTTGGGATAAGAGGAGTGCTCTAGGAGAAGATTTTTCTGCCACAATGAAGGTATTTCATGATCAAGTCAAAGTTCAGTTGGAAAAAACAATCTCCATATATAAGGATAGGGCAGATCTCAAAAGGAGAGATGTACAATTCAAGGTGGGAGATTTGGTGATGGCCTATCTAAGGAAGGAAAGGCTACCTAAAGGACAGCCAACCAAGCTTCTAATGAAGAAAATAGGACCATGCAAGGTAGTGCATAAGTTTGGTCCAAATGCCTATGAAATAGAACTACCATCTAGTCTTGGTATTTCTCCCATATTCAATGTTTCAGACCTCTTTCCATTTAGACCTCCATTGAATGCTAAAGATGGATCAGATATTGTGATTGAAGATGAACATTGGGTCAAATATCTACCTCCAAGTAAGCCTTTACAATTGGAATGCATCTTAGAATCCAAAGTTGTCAAAAAGACAAGGAAGGGTGTGTACAAGGAGTACTTGGTCAAGTGGCATGATCTTCCTAATTCAGAGGCTACATGGATGAGTGAGGTAGACATTTTGAAGCAAGGAAAGGCACTCCAACAGTTGGCAACTTAAAGGACTTGAGTTTTTCTTGCAAGGGGAGTATGGTGTAGGAGCACCTTCTCTATGCTGGATCTAATCTTGGATTATTTCAATTTCTATACATGTCATGTTTTGTTTATGTTTGGAATAAGTATTTTTAAGCCACATCCTATTTGTAATAAGGATTTTATGTCAATTTGGTCACTAGACCTATGTAGACCATGTTTTGGTCAAGTTTGATGTAATAACACAATGAAAACATGTAGTTTTCTTGTGATAGGAGAAACCCAATGGCTAACGGACTTTCAAAATAAGTTTGTATGGTTGGGAGGGATGTTAACTAATGTTTCAATCCTTCTATAGGTGAAGTTGGAGGTAATTACAAGCATGAATGAAGATTTGGAGATTTGATGTGCTGAAACACTATTTTTTCTAAGTAATTCGTTGTAATAGTCATTTTGTACGTCCTGTACGGATAGTTGACCACCTAAAACCAATTGGAGATGTTCATGTATTGAGGTAGATTTCATTTGGAAGTAGTTTGGTGTCTTGAAGTTATGTAGTTTGTGAGATATTAATCTTTTTGCAAAGACTGGTTAGAAAACCTAGGAAACTAGGGTTTCGTGAATAAATGGATCATTATTCCTCTCTCCACTGAAAGTAAGATAATCATTTTTTGTGTGATGGAGGAATATAGTGCATATTTGTGGTTTTTGTGGTTTTGGGTCAACCACTCAAGGATCCAAGGAGTTTGGCATGAGTTTGACTAGGGATCTCTATGTGACTAGTCATTGAAACAATAGGAAAAGTGTTGTTATGTGAGAACAGTAAGTGGAGTGGCCAAATTGATGGGTGATCAAGTGTTTATAAAGGATTACAAACCATTTGATATCACTGTTTTGTTCTGAGCAGTTGGATTTAACATAGTTCCTTTGTAAATGCCTCAAATTAGGCCTAATCCCTAAAAACTAGTGTTTGGTATCACAGGGGTCCAAAGTTAGAGTACAGTCCTAAAAGTCTAAGGTTTGGTGTATATGCCTAAAGGGTATCGTAATCTATAATATGTTTTGGAAGTTCTTTGGAAGTCTAGAAAGTTATCTTTGGATTACCCGCTTTGTAGGACTACAAGCATTAGGTCTCTCAAGCTGATCTAATGGTATAGACCTATCCTACCCAGATCAAAGTAGTCTGAATAATTGTTGGTGGGTGTTTTTGAGTTAGGTGAGGCATTGTGGACATGCCCATGTCATATGGGGTCTTGGGTTTGAATGAGATCCTGATTTGAGGAGGTGACATGCTTGGTTGTGACCTAGAGTGTTTGTGTTGGTTGGGTAGAGTTGAGTATCCCTAATAGAGAAATGAATAGCCTTTGTATGAGAACACATGAGTGTGGTCCTAGGCTAGTTCTCTCTCTTGAGTAGCCTTGAGAATGGGGTTGTGTTGGTTAAGGTTTGGGAAGCCTTAAAGAAGAGACCTAAGAATCTAGGTTGTTTGATAGGTTATACCAAGTATTGTTTGAACCTCTGCATCAAATAGCAAGACCAACCATGTGGCATGTGAACAAAGTGAGGAACATAGCATAATGTATGTTCCTACTTTAAAGTAATTGCTAACCCCATTAGGGAGTAATTATCTTTAAGGTAAAAATAGTGATACCTACAAAATAAGCACGAGAGCTTACCGGAATCATATACTCAGATGATATATCTCCAAAAGCTACATCGTGATAGAGGGTTTTCCCCATGATAGGAAAACTGAGGCAATGTTACATGCATTATACACCATGTTATGACACCAAGAATTGTATCAAGGTGCCACATAAAACAAGCGACATCATACTTGATAGCACAAAATATGATTTCAAGAAGACTTCGAAGCTTATAAGAAAAAATAGTGGAAGATGTAGATGGTTCTTTGAGTAGAAGATGAAGCCCCCACACTATAAAACCATAATGTTACACCATACACCTACATAAGAGGCAATTTTAGTCCACATAAAAATTCTAAAGAGATTAGGTTCGATATGGTTTTCCCAACCATGTAAGTTGGGGAACCATATGATCTAATGCATCACTAACACTATCTAAAACAAACATACAAGCAAACAAAGAAATTTTTTGAGTCAACAAGGTAAAAGAGACCATAGTATGAAAGGTTGTCTCAATGCCATGCGTTCTCTCCAAAATATAATTTAAAAAAAACCAAAAATAGAGGAATTCTAGAAAGGGAGATAGAAGAATGTAACGATTTGATCGATTTCTTAAAGGATAGAAGAAATATAGATAGATAGGGGAGCAATCAATTTATGAGAGGGGAAGAGTACATGACAAGTTAGCACTAGCATGATCCATCTATAGGGGTCATGTTAATCAAAATACTCTCATGGATCACGGGCTAACAAGTTACGTTATTCTAGGTGAACATGAGTGAAACAAGTTGGGTCATATGAAGCACTAGGTGATTGTGTGCTACTAACACCTTAGGGAGCACATCAAAATTCAAAGCCTTAGAGAGCTGCATCCAACAACAATGCCTCAGGGAGCATATCAAAGACCAACATCATAGTTGGTGAACACTTTAGGGAGCACAAAATTACACAATACCACAAGGTTAAATGAATAGTAACCTTTTCGGGAGTGTATTGATAACATACACCTCAGAGGGTGAGTTGATATGCTATGAGTGGATTGGGCTTATTTTAGCCCCATTCTAGCCCTTGGGGTGTCTTTTTCTACTACAAGGTATAACATTCAATCATGGTATTGTATTTTTGAAAGCATTGTAAATCACTCTTTAAGAACTACATAGCGGTATATTTTGGTTGCAATATTTTTCTATTAGTATTAGAATTTGGTGTCTGAAGGTAGGTGTTACTCTTGAATGATTAATTAGTCATAACTTGAGCTTAGAGAGTAAGATATTAGATTTTGAATAGGTGATGGAGAGCATTTCCAACCTAATACATAGTGAATTAGGTGGGTTTTCACTTGGATGAGAATAGAGAGGATTATACTTGTTGGCAAAGTTATAGGAGCTTGATATTTGGTGTGTGATTATGTGAGTGGCTCATATGAATAAATTGATGGGTGACAACTTGTGGGAGTGTGTTTCTATATGAATAATATGATGGCACATTAGGTTAATTGATTTGGTACTTCCTAATATAGGTTTGCAAGTTGTTTTAGAGTGTTAACTTTGATGGTGATATGTACATAGGTTGTCTTCTAGTTTGAGGATGAGGTTGATAAACATGTCATACTAGGAGTCTTGGTTTAGTGGTACATGAGTATAGGTATAATGATGGTGATGATTATGGTGTCATGGATATTCATCTAGTTTCGAGCAGTAGCATGACATGATCATGTATGTATTTGATAGGTTTAGGTTGTGACCAGATTGATTCATGATTATAGGTGGTGTTGTGGTTCAATTTTAGGAGGTTGTTCTTATCTCCTAGATGCTTGACTTTTTCCTTAACTATGGTTACTCATTTGTGGATTTGTTTTTCAAATCAAATTTAAAATTGATCATGTGTTTGAGTCTTGAGATCTAAAGTTTATCTTCTTTGTTATCTTAGTTTACAAGATACTAACGTGATGATGAGTTTACATGCTTCATTGGTTTGAGATCTACAAGTTATTTAGTCTTATGGATTTGGTACCACCCATTGGTTGTAGTGGGATGAGTCACATGTGGACTTTCTATATCTATAGGTATTTTGAATGTTCATGCAAACTTTATTATTTGGCCTTGTCTATGGTCATTTGTGTAGTAGTATGTTGCAATTGGATGAGAGGATGGATGCAAAGTTCTTGGATAGTTAGTAATTGGGACTTGTACAACATGTTTTCTATCATGATTTCATGGATATATTGGTTACATAGTTTAGTGTGAACTTTTGATAGTGATGGTTTGGTTGTTTATCTTCTTGGCTTGGAGATTATGATTTTACTTTACTCTTTGGGAGCTCATGATTTTGTAGTTAAGATATTTGATTGTGTTGGGTCTATAGATCATTTTGGCTTAGGAGATTATTATCATGAAGCCATGGATAGATTAGTATCATGACTCATTGCGATATTTGGAAGTGATGTATATTCATCACGTAATGATCGATGGTATTTTATAGTGGTTGTGAGTGTCATGGAGAGGCTCTTGGATCATGATTCTTGTATGTAGTGAGAGTGGATTGACATCTTGAGTTCTCTTTTTACATGGTTATCTTTGTGTTATTGGATATGTTGACATCTTGGTTCACCATGGAGGATTGTTGGAGTCATTGGTTGAGACCTTAGTTTATGACTTGTTGGTTTGGACAAGGGATCATCTATTGAAAGAATGTTTAGTATTGTGTCTTGTTTTACACTTGATTCTAGATTAGGGCATTGGTATGATAAAAGTTCTCTTGAGAGAAGGATGTGTTCATTGGAGCATATGACCTCCTAGGAGGAGATGTTAGATCATAATGTGTTCCTAGATTTTGTAGACACATGGTGGGAGCTTTGACAATGATTTGGTTATTTATCTTGGTATTGAGTACATTGATTTGTTTCTTAGGAGCTTCATGATAGTGTGGTTTTTCATTTGGAGCTTAACATTGATTGATTAGTTGTAGGTGCTCATGGATACTTGGAGACTTAGGTGAGGTTGGAGTTCTCTTGGGTTGAGAGATATCTGTTGAGATGGTTAGTCTTTTGAGGTTTCAACAAGAAGTCTAAGGAGTCTTCACCTAGATATGCATGTGAGCTAATGATGAACTTGAGAAGAGATTGTTCATCAAGAGATCCATTATGGCTTGGTGTATTCTAGAGGAACATTTTCATTCTCCACTCATGGTCTACTTAGTAGATAATCATCTAAGATGTATTGACCATCCTATTTTTAGATGCATTATGTTTTATACTTGTCTTCTTGTGTATATGGATCTTGAGATATGTTAGTTTTAGAGGGTTTATTCAAGGAGTGTTTGGTATTGTTATCTCCTTGTGCATATGAGTTGATTTATGATGTCATTTCTAAGGATTTTAAGAGACAATACTGTAGGAATACTACGGATCACTGAGAGGGGGGGTGAATCAATGATCTAATAAAATTTCTTCATTCACCAATCTTGTAGAAAAAATTTCTAACATCATCATGACAAAGACATCAACAAATGATAGAGTTACAAATAACGCCATAACACAAAATGTAAAGTGGAAAACCCTATCCAGGGAAAAACCACTATTCAATCCTCACCAAAACTTTATTGTGTCTCACTAACCAAACTCTCAATGAGTACATACAAGCCTCACTAGCAATATCACAAGCCTCATTGATAATGCCTCACTAGCTATAAACCTCACTAGTTACAATGCCTCACTGGCCATGAACTCCAATCTCAAAAACAAGAATAATAACCATAGAGTACTACTCTGTTTACAATAAAAATCAAAGGTTATAGATGTGTTCTATAACTCTTATACAAAGACCTTATCTCTCCTAATTTGGACACAAAAGGACAACTCTTCATGATCTTCAAGTACTCTATACAAATGAACACTATCCTGTCATCATAAGACAATGACAACATAGATTACGTGATAACACCTGAGTTCAAGGTACATTCACATCCATATTCTCAGCATACATGATTCTTCACAAGAGTACTTGGCATCATAAAACATTACAAGATATTCTGAATTATAATGACACTCATACTTAGATCAGAATACAATAATTTTGTTACATTATCCTTCTTGCTCACATTTAGTCATATGTTCTTATGTTACAAAGTCACTCCACTCAAGAACTACATAAAGATAATCACAAAAAAATTCATACCATTACTATGTTGCAACCATCTCTATCATTACCCTCTGTTCAACATAACTCAAACCTTTGCAATCATTGTAGTTCACTCTCTTTACATTGTCTCTTGCACACAGATTCATTCTACTTTGATACATTTCTTTTACAAAACATTTCTTCTCGCCTCTTTCATCTTTCTCTTATCACAAGCATATACACACTATTTCATATGTATCATTGAAGTTTATCATTCTGATAGAAAATCACCCCCCATAATCTCTTTACTCAGTGCATATTATCCCTTTTTCATCAAAGAAAAACTTTTGTTCTACAATTCCTTTTTCATCTCATTTCTCTAGCAGAGAAGTATATACGAAAACCCTTATAAACATGGTATATCTACATTCAACTTCACTCATACCACTCAAAAAAAAATTTCAAGCTCAGTCAACTTAGAGTTTTGTCCATAAAAAATAGAAGAAGAAGATAGTTACTATAACTGTGCAAACCAGTTTACAAACCATAAGGCCCAATGTCCTTAAAACTTTTATCATGCAAAAGAACTGTTAGGGTTTTTAATAAAATTAAATGCTAGCCTTTGATTTTAACATTCATGTCTTGTCAACTTTTAAACAAAATCATAGAGGAATGTTTTGGCACCCAATGAAGAGTTTCACCTATTGTCACCAGTTGTTCAAGGTAAAGGAGCCGATTGTCCTACGAATTTAGTCCCCTTAAGTTATGACTTAAATAGATGTCGACCTGTGACCTCAAGTCATCCTTAATACATAAAAAGTAAATACCTGTCTTTTAAAAGGACTTTATAACTTGCAAAGGTGTTTTAGGTCACACTTAGGGTTTTAACTTAATCACTTTGAAAACCTTAATGTTGCTAGAGCAGCTGATATAGTTCATTAACCTTAATGTGCTGAGTAAAACATCATATCATCTCTACCTATTACTTCTATTATAGAGTGCTAAGAAAGACAAAATAAAAACCCCTTTGAATTTGTCACAACAAAAAATTTGCATTGATAGGCATTAGGGTTTTAAAGCTATGGCTTCTTGTGTAGACCTTCTGATGACAAACTATAATGCTGAGTCATAAGAGAAGAACAACAGGACATCTAGAATCATGAAAATAATCATGATATCAAGCATTATATATAGTCACTAACAAGCATAACACTGCATGATACATTGTCAGTTGTCATCGATCCATTACATAATTGGACAAACACCTGATAAGCTCCTTGTTAAGAACTTTCACACCATACATAAGTTGAGATCATGCCTGAGCTCCTATACCAACAAACTACATCACTGATCAATGATATGAATGACAACACCTCCAACTAATCATACATTCCATTGCTCATAGACACTGTTCAACATTCATCCTAAACACTGAGATCATATGATGATGAAGGACGTTCATTAACACACTTGACAAGCCTTATGGCATCATGATCACAAATCAAATTAAGAACATGAACATCATAACATTTAGGTGAACAATGACATGAAGGCATCCTTAGGTGAACAAATCCTGAAGCATCAAAAATCAATGAAAAACACATCTCCAATCCATCTTTTGACATCAATGACAAACACATCAACAAATATCAGGTTATTATTGGTTATGGATTAGATCTTCCTTCAATTTGAGAGACTTACATCCAGGTTGGTTATATATGAGATACATATGTTTTGTTTGATCTATGATATTGAATTGTTGGGTGTTGTTAAAGATTCTTAGTTAGTGTTTTGTGAAGGAGTTATTACTTGGCACAACTTTACACTTGGACATGTTGGTAGAAGGACATTGTATGAGATATAATTTACTTTCTCTAGATCTCTTTATTCTATGGCTACTTCATGGAGGTCCAAGTTCACACAGTTTATTGTGGTGGGCTTAGGAGAGTTATGGTGACATGTTGAGAGGGAGTATGTAGTGGTTTGTGTTGCATGGGTGGATCATTGTGATTGTTCTTTATTACTACATGGTATGATTATTAGCCACACCTTGGTATGTGTATTGATTAGTGGACTTGGTATGCCTTGATCTATTTTCATATTTGATATTACCCATGTAGTGGGAGTTCTTGGACGAGTATATTCTTTATTGACAGGGTTTATACGAGGAGTTTGTGATTGTAGTTTATGGGTTGGATATGTTATTGGCATGAGTTTACCTATGTTGTCAGATACCTTTTGAGTTATGGATAGTTGGATGTATTAGCATTTTCTATAAGTGTTATTTCTAGTCATGTGGGTTTTTCTTCCTTGGAAATATCTTCGAACTTTTGTTATCACTTGGATTTGATGCTTGTGTTCTTTGGATTAGTGCATCTTCACCTTGGATTCTTCCTATCCTTCCATAGGTGGCATGTTGGAGGATGAGAGGAGTTCATTCTTGACATGGTAGTCACTTTGGTTTTATTGTATGTATCTTGATAAAGCACAACAACATGTTGGAGATTCATGGATGTTTGTGATGATGTGTTTCATCAATTAACCTTATGCAATGTATAAAACAAGTGGGAGAATGTTACAAAAAAAAGGTTGTGTACACCTTACACAAGAATAAATTATTTTAATTATGAAAAGTAAATATTTATTTGTCATACATCTTTAGTGATGTGTTTAGCCACATTAAATATTTATGTGGGCCCACTTATAAAGTCGTATTGTAACCTTGGTTAAATATTTTATGTGTGGGATACATAGGACAAATACTTAATATTTGTGGTAAATAATTTTTGGGTTAATAGATTTATCCTTTTGTTTTGACACCCATAGTTTTGTCAATACCATAGTTGTATTTGTTTGAGCTTGATTCTAAGAAAGCAAGCACATGTTTAGTGGTTAAGGTTGGCTATCGTTTTTGAGCTTTTTGTCAATTGTATTGAGCTATCCTAAAGAGTGTGCATATGTTAAGCATGGCATGTGATGTGTGGTTTCTAGGACACATGGAAGATACATTGGAGGATCTTGATGTTTAAAAGTGTTCATGGAAATTCTATAAGTGTATTGTAATATTTTCATTGGTGAATAATACATTTCAGTGTAGATGTTTTTCCCTCTCGAGGGTTTTCCAAGGTATATCTTGTGTTATCTTGTGATATGTCTTTTGATCTTTGCATTATGCTTATTCTATAAGCTTGTACGTATTATTTTCTCTCATAGGGTTATGAAGGAAATCATTTGATCAGCTTGGTTAATTTCCTAACAAATTTATGTATAATATAGTTCCTTTATTAGTAAAAGCATTTACCATGGAAATAATCATAGGGTTAACATGAAAACAATGAAGCATTTCCAATGGATGTTCCACATTTGTTATCCAGTGTTCTAGATAGCAAAAGGAAAAGCAGAAGCAAAAGCAAGCTTAGGATTAAACAATCAATCAAATGGACAATCATCTTCAATACCATAGCTTCCAACAATGTATTTGCCTTATCATACCCAGTGGAAATCAATTAAAGTCTTTAAATAGAAAATACTAACTAAGAAGTTATTTTGCAAAGTTGTTATAAGAGAAATGAATTTTGTAGCTCGCTACTTAAACACCAAATAGTTCAACTGTCAAACAATTAATAACAAATTTTCACCTTATCCTAACAGAAAAAAGATAAATAGTTATCCCATCTTTATTGGAAAAAATTTACCTTTAACCATTAGACTGTTCAATTGTTAAGAATAACCCTCTTTTAATACATATAGATTAACATTGACTCTTAAGACAGCCTCTAACTGTGCATTTCTGGATGAATTAATGGTGTCAATGCTATGAATAGAGCATATCAGCTATCTATTTATATATGAATAATATATTTTATTAAATTTATTGCAGTAGTGGGGACTTTTAGTTTTCGAGAAGATAATAGAGAGTTCATGAAATGGTCAGGGATGTAGGCATTAATAAAACACCCTAGTCAACTCAGCCTCATAAATCTATACATCCCATATTGACTCCCACTACAGCAGTGGATCCACCTCCTCATACATGATATCTTTAGTTGTATCAGTGCGATATACAACATCTTGAACATCAAGAGATCCATTACATAGGAGGAATACAAGCTTATCATACTAAGAACGCATATTCTTGAGCTCTTCTTGCTTGGCCACCAACTGAGATTCTAGCTGGGCTACTTGCTTTTGCAGTTCATGGACTATACTGACATTTCCCTGGATGGGGTCACTCAGTCTCGCAGTTGCTTCCTGTGAAAAATCTATTGCAGCTACTGATTATTAATTTCCTATCTTATAAGATTATTTGGCTACCGAAAAATTAATTAATTTATAGCAAATATTAAATAATAACATAGCTGCAACTTCACGGAAAAATCATGGAGATAGAAAAATAAAATGAACACAATGTTTTGGACAAATTGTCCCTGGAAAAACCCTGAAGGGAAAACTAGTACTGCAGATGAGGAACTTTATTAAATCAAATCAAGAGATACATAGACTGCTTGCCTCTTACTGGCAGAGCTCCGGCAATGATCTCCTCCAGAAATTTTTCTCCCAATTTCTCCTATAGAAATTCCACTACTGCTGTCTTGAACGCTATCACTGCAAATTTATTTATTTGCTATCGCTGCAAATACTTCTCGGATCTGTATTCTCCAAATGCCTATTGATCCTCTTTTATAATCCCCTCATTGGAAACCAATGACCATGATTTAATCTTAATCAATGGCTAGGATTAATTAGACTCTAAACCCTAATATCTAGAAGTCTCTCAAGAAATCAATTATCTAGGTATGGAGATAATTATTCCAGCTGTGTTTCCAGCCTCGTAATCACCACCCGAGACTAGAACACCTGTCCAAGCTACATAAAAATTAACACTCCCTCTTAGCGAGGAAGGTGTTCTGCGTAACACCCAACTTACCTCTGAAGAAGATGAATTTTTCCTTCCCCAATGCCTTTGTCAAAATGTCTGCTACCTGCTGATCTGTAGGTATATACTATAGCTGAACAACCCTCCGCTGTACACAATCCTTGATGAAATGATATCTGATGTCTATATGCTTAGACCTATCATTAAACACTGGATTCTCAGATAATCTGATGCAACTCTGATTATCACAGTGTATCACTGTAGTCTCAACCCTCTGACCAAACAAGGTTACCAACAACTTCCAAAGCCATATAGCCTCACACGTTGCCATGCTAGCTGCTATGTATTCTGCTTCTGCAAAACTCAGAGCCACAGACTTTTGCTTCCTGCTGTACCAAGAGACAACTCTTGATCCCAAACTAAACTAGCACCCTAAAGTGCTTTTCCTGTCCACCGCACAACCTGCCCAATCTACATCAGTATAACCTATCAACTTGATACTATCACCTCGAGCATATCTGATCCCATACTCGATTGTACCACGCAAATACCGCAATACATGCTTTGCCGCTATCTAATGCACTCTCTTCGGCTCAACCATGAACTAACTAAGAGAGTTTACTGCAAAGGATATATCTGGCCTAGTGTTGACCAAATACATGAGAGATCCAATCAACATCCTATATAAGGTGGGGTCTACATCCTTTTCCTTGGATGCGTCTACCTTCTTCCAATTTGTGATCATAGGTGTAGACATGCCTCTGCAATCTTGCATCTCAAACCTCTTCAAGATTTCAATGCATTATTTCCCTTGTCCAAGGAAAATCTCTCCATCTGTCTGCCACACTTCCATACCTAGAAAGTAGTGCATAAGCCCCAAATCCTTCATCTCGAACTCTGCTGCAAGGTCTCTCTTGCACTCTTGTATAAGCCCCAGTGAACCTGTTAAAAACAAGTCGTCCACATATAGAACAAGAATGAGAATTTCACCCCCAACCACCAAGTAGTAGAGGTTAGCATCCGCTTCACTCTTCACAAAGCCTATTCCCTGCAAGTATCTATCAATGCGCTCATACCATGCCCTGGGAGCCTGCTTGAGTCCATACAAAGCTTTCTTCAATCTGCACACGCGGGTTTCGCTGCTGTGTGCTACAAAGCCCTCCGGTTGTTCTATGTATACCTCTTCTAACAATTCATCATTAAGAAATGTTGTCTTGACATCCATTTGATGGATCTGCCATCCCATCTATGCTGAAATTAAGATTACAGCTCGTATAGAAGTATACCTGGCAACTGGAGCAAATGTCTCCTCATAGTCTATTCCCTCTTTCTGAGAGAACCCCTTTGCCACGAACCTTGCCTTATATTTCTCGATGCTACCATCTGCACCATGCTTGATCTTATAGATCTAGCATGATCCAACCACTGCCCTATCTATTGGTCTAGGCACTACCTCCCACACATCATTCTGCATAATTGAAGTATACTCCTCAACCATTGCTTCTTGCCACACTTGATGTTGTGCAGCCTCCTGATAGCTAGAAGGTTCACTATCTACCAACTTACTAACTAATGCAACATAGTCATCATACCTAGCTGGTGGTTTCCATTGTCTACAACTCTTCCTAGGAGTCCCCACTAACTCCTGAGTATCCTTATGTGTCTGTTGAACCTCACGGTTCCTCCTGTCAACTATAGAGGATGAAATATCAAACTCCATATCTTCTTGATGCATCTCTTGGATTTGCTGTATCTGTTGCTCCATACTCTGCAAACTCTCAGCACCTGAGCCTATGCTTGTACTAGTAACTATACTCGTGCTTCGCTGCTCCTGTTCTGGTTGAACAATCCTTGGAGCTTCTGTTGGCTACTCATTCTGATCATCTGCTGGTAAATCTCTGGACCTCCTATATGCCTTGTCCTCCATGAATTTGACATCACGCCTGACTATAATCCTCCTGGTCCCTGGAATAAATATCTAATATGCCTTTGAGGTCTCGCTGTACCCCACAAAGTACCCTCTCTCTGCAGTCTGATCTAACTTGGAACGTGTAGCCCCTGGAATGTGACAAAATGCCAAACTCCCAAATATCCTGAAGTGACTAACATTTGGCTTCTTCCCTGAGAATGCCTCCTCTGGTGTCATCTTGCCCAATACCTTATGTGGAACCCTGTTCTGTATGTATACTGCTATACTGCATGCCTCTGCCCATTAGTATCGTGGCATATCTTGGTTATACAACATAGCCCTTGCTGCCTCCGATATAGAACGATTCTTCCTCTCAGCAACCCCATTCTGCTGCTGGTTGTAAGGAATGGTCCACTCTCTCTTGATTCCTTCCCTGGTACAGAACTCCTGGAACTCTTTCCCTTTGTACTCGCCTCCATTGTCTGACTGAAGAACCTTTACCTTCCTGCCTGTCGAATTCTCCACAAGAGCTTTGAACTCCTAGAAGTGACTGAAGACCTCATCCTTGGTCTTCAAGAAGTATATCCAGGTCTTCCTGGAGAAATCATCAATAAAAGTAACAAAGTACTCATATCCTCTGAGAGACTTCGTTGACATTGGTCCACATATATCTGAATGTACTAGATCAAGAACACCCTTGGATCTAGTGTCACTCCTTGGAAAAGCTGCTTTCACAAACTTCCCCAATACACATCCCTTACATACATCATCATGCTCTGTGCTCATGTCTGGAACACCTATCACTATCTCACGAAGCAATTTAAGTGCTCCATGATGTATATGGCCCATCCTTCTATGCCATAGCTCTCCTTGATCTCTAGGATTACTACTGCTCACTAGTGCCTTAGGAGTATCAAACTACAACCTATAAAGTCGGCCGCTCCTAACTCCAATAGCTATGGGTGATTTTCAATCCTTATGCTTGATTAAAACATGCGCCCCTCTAAAGAGTACATTGTAGCCTTTATCCTGAAGGGCAGATACGGAAATTAGATTCATGCCCAAGCCTGGCATATACAACGCATCATGAATGGAAATAGGCTTGCCATTCTCCCTCTGAAATAGAACAGTCCCTCTCCCAACTGGATTGCACTTGGACTTGTTCCCCATCTGAATCTGGAATCTGATGTCCTCCTCCTTGTATCTGGAGAAGTACTCCCTAACTCCTGTCATATGAAATGACGCCCCACTGTCTATATACCAAACACCCTATGAGGTTGAGCTAATCAGGCAAGCTATGAGCGCAAACTCATCCTCCATTCTACTAGAAAGCTCATCTACACTTGCTGAAGCTGCCGTCTGCTTCTTGCCCTTCTTTTCATTTTTCTTCCTTTGTGGGCAATCGCTGACATAGTGGCTGAACTCGTGACAGCCATAGCATTTGATCTTAGATAAGTCCTTCTTCTTCTCACTTTTTGGATTTGATCCTTTGCCAGACCCCTTCTTCGCTTTCTCTTTTCCTGCTAGGGCAATGTTTTCCTGTTCCACCTCACTTTTTTGACTATTACTGCTGGTTCCATTGACAAGACTTAGTCTAAGCTCCTCCTGAGTGAAGTCACTCCATAGTCGATCCCAACTCGGTAAGGTGTCTCGTCCATTAATAACTTGAACAAAGACATCCCACTGCTTAGTAAACCCATTCAAGGCTATTCGTACTAGCTCATCATCCTTTGGTTTGTCTCCAATAGCTGCCAATTCATCCTTGACAAGTCTAAGTCTGGTGAGGTAACTTGTGACGTCTTCTCCCTTATTCATCCGGGTATTCCTTAACTTTTCTCTGAGAATCAGCTTTCGGTTAAGGGTAGCATTCTGGTACAGATTCATAATGGCGTCCCACATCGTCTTTGTTGTATCTAACTCTGCAATATGTGGAACAATATGATCCTTAACACCATCAAGAATCAGCCTCCTTGCCTTGGCATCTTCCTTCTTATATGCTACGAGCTGTGTTGCGTCTGTAGGTATAGGTACAACAGTGGTCACATAATCCTTGATACCATTCTCTTTCAGCAATAAAGAAATTCTGGCTTTCCAGACACCAAAATTTTAGGCTCCATCCAATCTGTCCTGATCTCTTAAACCTGCTGAGGCCATCTCAAAAGAAAATAATAATTTGAAGAGGTCAAACTGGGTTTTATAAACCCTAGATTATTTATTTATTATTTTTCCTTTCTCCCTGTGCCTGTTCTGCACTCAGATCCGCTCTGATACCATGTGAAAAATCTATTGCAGCTACTGATTATTAATTTCCTATCTTATAAGATTATTTGGCTGCCGAAAAATTAATTAATTTACAGCAAATATTAAATAATAACACAGCTACAACTTCACGGAAAAATCATGGAGACAGAAAAATAAAATGAACACAATGTTTTGGACAAATTGTCCCTGGAAAAACCCTGAAGGGAAAACCAGTACTGCAGATAAGGAACTTTATTAAATCAAATCAAGAGATACATAGACTGCTTGCCTCTTACTGGCAGAGCTCCGGCAATGATCTCCTCCAGAAATTCTTCTCCCAATTTCTCCTATAGAAATTTCACTACTGCTGTCTTGAACGCTATCGCTGCGCCCTTGCTCTCACTGCAAATCAATTTGCTATCACTGCAAATTTATTTATTTGCTATCGCTGCAAATACTTCTCGAATCTGTATTCTCCAAATGCCTATTGATCCTCTTTTATAATCCCCTCATTGGAAACCAATGGCCATGATTTAATCTTAATCAATGGCTAGGATTAATTAGACTCTAAGCCCTAATATCTAGAAGTCTCTCGAGAAATCAATTATCTAAGTATGGAGATAATTATTCCAGCTGTGTTTCCAGCCTCGTAATCACCACCCGAGACTAGAACACCTGTCCAAGCTACATAAAAATTAACACTTCCGACACCAAACTATTTACTGCATCTGCTCTTTTTTTAGTATCCAAACCCTAAAGCAACATTACATGAATATATGAGTCCTACAATCAAATTAATAATACGAAGAGCTCAAGTAGTGGGTGAGCTGTAATTTTATGGTTAATCAGATAAAATTATTAAAAAATAAAAAAATTATGTGCATCTGTAAATAAGTTTCTAAATCTCTTAGATTATAAAATAACACTCTTAAATGATACAACCCATTTCGTGCTTTAACTGATCATATGTGAAACCTGCATGTGTGTCAATTCACACGCTAAGAAAATAATTGTAACTGCAGGTCTCTTAAAGAGTTGGACAGACCTGAATCAAGTTAGTAACCACGAGTTTTGATACTTCAAGGTCAAAAGACAAGCTTAATGGCTGTGAGAAAAATAATATAGTATTTAAACATTTTTACCATACCATGTGAATCTTAATTCATAAGCAAGGAAACGAATTTTAGACAAAAGATAATGGCGTTCAAAATTAAGTAAATATGGCTGCAAAATTAAAAGCCATTTCAAGAGAATATAAAACGGGGCAATGGTTAAAAATTACTTGAAGAAGTTTGATGACATTCTTGGTCTCATACACACTCTGAACGATTGTCAACTTTTCTTGATCATCATCAGGAAAATAAGCAGCTAAAATACATTCTTCTGAACATTTTTTACCTTGCAGTTTACAGGCCACGGAGGATACAATCTTTCTTTTTGCCATTTCTGTGGGAATAGAACCCTAACACAAATATCTTAATGCAGTTCTCATATTTTATATTAGAACTTTTGAGAAACAAAGTTCTGTGGGGCATACAATTGTTTTTTTTTCCAAACCAGTGGAGAAAACTAGCAGCGCCTACTTTCTATGAAGGAAGAAAGTCTGCACATTGAATGACAATTTAACCAATCGAATTTTGATAGTCGATATTGAGAATATTGACGGATAATATTTGATCCACAATATATCTGCATATAATTATGTATTAATTTTTAGTACTAATATTTCTAGATCATATTTTATAATTTATTATTAAGATGATACAGTAGAGAGTGAAGAGGATGGAGTAGATGGTAGAGGTTGGCATCAGGGTTCAGGGAAGTAGTTGGGTGAATAGATGTAGTCAGAGAGTTTTCATCAAAAAAGTTTACCAGGGTGACAGCTGGCAATATCGCCTTATAAAATAGAAACTTTGGTGGAGGCCACCTCCAGTCTGTGAGCCTCTTATTAGAAGGGCTTAAGACAAGCTACATAATTTGGATTTGCTTATATAGAAAAGCACTTTTAAGGACTGAGTATTCTCTCATATCTTTTATTAAGATCAGAGATGGCAATAAAGTCTAAATCTGAGGGTTAACTTTACATGTCAAGAAAGTTTTTTGTGATACCATTCAAATGTTAAACCTATCTTATTTAAGAAATGTATATCATAAATTAGATATACTTTTAACTATAAATCTATATAATTTTGGATGGCTTATTTAGAATCTTCCCTTTCACATTAAAATCTTTCCAAAATTTTGAAAATATGGACATACTTAAACGCCTGTCTTTTGCGTAAATTTAGTAGAGGGTGCCGGCGATTTTTCTGGAAACGTGTGAGACAAGGCAGGGATGTTCAAAGTGTTTTGGAAACGCGTGAGAGAAAGGGAGGAATGTGAGACATGCGGCCGCAAGGTGGGGCCTGACTTGTTAGTTTTGGGGCAACAGAAAAGTACATGGGCCGAGAACTAGTAGAAAATGCGGCTTGACTTAGAATTAGGGCAAAAAAAAAAAGTAGATGAGCGGAGAAATGCGAGAAAATGCGATGCGGGAAAAAAGGTAGGCGGGTACGAGTTTCTGGCCACTGGCGTCTGACATTTTTTAATTGAAGACAAGCAGGTGGCTTTACCATTTAGAAAGATTTATGGATTGATAAATGGTATAATTTTATGTAAAGTTGGGTATTTTCTTCAATGTCATTTATTTACCTCTTTAAACATATTTTTATATATTTATTTCATAGTTAATCAATGCACCTACATATCTCCCTATATTTGTTGGTGTATTAATTGTACATATCCATATGCTTATCCCTATACATTTGTCCACCTCAATTTAAGCTTTATTAGGTCCCAATTCAAATTTAAAATTTGGTGACACCTACAGAGGGTTTAAATTTGACAGTTGACCTTCCCTGTCAAGCAATTTTCTTATGATAATTATGTATTCAATGGTGCCCTTCAAATACTATGCAATGCCTCGGTATAAGTAAATCAAATAAAAATCAAATATATAAATCATCATAATCCTATATAAATTTTGACAGTTTGTCGAAAATCTCTCCTTTCATACCATACAGTCTTTTTAAGATTTCAATTGTATTTTATAGAAAAAATGCCTAAATACAGCTATACAACTGTCAAATTTAGGCCCTACACCTACCCATTCCTTTCTTGCTCCACATCAACTTAACATACATTTGCATGATTTATTACTATATCATTATATTTAAAGACATTCAATTAAATTCATTTCACTTTCTTATGTTATATCCTCCTTTTTAGAATATTTTTGGTATATCATTCACATTTAACGAAGGAACAACTTGGTTTGATGCCCTTACATTACTTCCCACCTCAAGGTACATCTAAAAGAAATGAGTATGACATCATTCAATAATTGTAGAGTGCTCAAGCCAAAATGTCTTTGTGGGACCTAGGGGAGAGGGCTTGATGGTGATGCACCCAACATTTATTGCTATACACAAAGAAATTGGTGCCACATTATCACCCTAAACTGACACGGTGGCTAGCTTAACCTATCAGAAATGGAAATATTTTATTTGCAACTTTATCTTCCCACAATTGTATCAATTACGCCAAATTTCCTATAAATTGTTGATAAACGCAAGTTTTATAACCATGTCTTGCAACTATCCATATGTACCATGAGTTGTTGAATGACACCACACTAGCTACAAGTGGTGCATGCATAGTAAACCAATGTAAGGAACACATTAAATAACACACATTGCTTTGAAGATGCCTAACCTTGGCATTTTATTTCTGCCACCAATGACACTTCATCATCAATCTTTATTCTATATTGCATCCTTCTATGCAATTCAACCTATTGCTAGGCATAACCATATGTTGTTTGGGCATTTTTACTCCCCTTGCAATGTTATAGAGAAACAACCATGAAGGAGCATAGGAACATATTACATGGGACCAATGTCTTAGGAGATACTCTATAGATTATTTTAGTGTATGAAAAAATTAGTTGTGAGCCATTTGTGGACGCTCCTATCTAGTTAGCAATGAAATTATGTGTGTGCAAGCAAGCAAATCATTTGCAAACATATCTATACACAAGTTTAGGGGAGAGGGTCCCATGGTGATGCACCTTACCTTTTATATTATTCACAAAGAAATTGGTGCCATGTCATCATCCTAAAGTGACATGGTGGCTAGTTTGACTTGTCACAAATAGAAATATTTTACTTGTAACTTAATCTTCCTACAAATCTATTGATGATGTCGAACTTCCTAAAAGTTGTTAATAAATACTAGTTTTCTATTCATATTGTATAACTATCTGCATATAGCATCAATTGTTGAATTGTACCACACTTTCTATAGGTGTTAAATGCAAGGAAGCCAAGGCATACTTGTGTTATTTAACTTAATCACTACAAATGGAAATTAAGTAATTCTTCTTATTTTAATATGTATTTTAAAATATTTTAGTTGAATATACTTGTAAATATTTTATTCTTTATATGAATATAAAAACTGATGACATAGTTGATCTTTTTTTTTCGACAGGTAGCTATGGACATTCGTTTTCAGTATGGCTGGTCAACAAACACGTTTTGGCTATGTAGATAAGCTTAGGTTTACTTTCAACTCACTAAGGAAATGATCCAATTAATTTTTAGTTTCTATTAATTATTTATTTGTTTTTACTATAACATTTTATTAAATGTTCAAGTGCTGGACTTAATTTGTTTGACAATCTATTTTCCATCGCATTGACAAGTCACTATTTTTGTAGTTCGAGATGTATATTTTATGATGTTTGATTTTCTTAGTTTACAAGCTTGAGAATTTAGTAATAAGTTGATTGAGAGTAAGCACATTGAACGATAATAGAGGTTGTAAGTTGAACTTAGCTTAAAACCATAATTAATATAAAAAACCATATGCTATTAATATCAAAAACCCATAATTATAGATTATGTTGATTGAGTGGTCAAAATGGCATACATGCATTCTAATGGATTACTTGTCATTTATCTTCCTATTCACCACATAAAATTTTGCAACCAAACTAGACATGGATATGACTACTAGAAGTCAAATAAGACTAGATTCCAAATAAAAATACTATTGTCTTGACCCATTATTTGATGACTATGGAGAGATTAGGCCCAAAACAAACACATTATAGTTTGGTGTGGCATCTATGATGAACCCAATTTTGCAAATTTCTTTCTTATCCACAAAAAGTCCATGTAATGCCAACTATTATCCTCTTGTTCCAATCCCTAATGGCATAAATGTCTTCCAAAAAACTAACCAACACATGTTTTTCAACTTATTTAATACCCAAATTCATAATCAAATTTATAACTACATAGAGTAAATCTTTTACATGAAGCTATTCTAATTCACTAAAACCATATGGAAAAGGATAATCTTGAAGATGAGAAAGAGTTGTTGTTAAGTTAGTGTTTCACATAGCTTTCCTACCCATATGCCGATCCATCATTGCTATAGGATAAGTCCAAGGACTACTACTGGAAACCACTTGGGTAACACCTTCACTTACCATTATACTTGAATATAAAGGGAAATGAATACTTTCCATCTTTTGAATAGAGAATGTCATTTGAGGAAAGGATTTAATGGATTTATCAAAGGTCTTTGCCTTTTCAATTCTCCCTTTTCTCTTTCAATATTTTTCTTTTTAAAACTTGTTCGAGAATTATATCTTTTCTTACTCCTTTTTTATGTAGTCAAGGCTAGAGGGTCCAATGAAGGATTATCCATTCATGTAGAGAAATGAGTAAACACATAAAAAAATCAATGGAACAACAAAAAAATATTAAGTTCTCTATTTATTGATAGTTACAATAGAATTATAGTTTGTTACAATGGGCTTTCGACATGCTAGGCCTTAGTCATTTGATTACAAATGGGTAAATTATAGACTTCAAAAGATATTGCAATACAATGTCATGCCAAGCTATCTCCTACTTTCATATTTTCTCTCCAATAATCTTCAAGGATGCTTAGATATTATCTAATAGCCTTAAGAGTGATCTTAGTTGGTCATGTATGGTGGTACAAAGCTCAATGCCTAATGAAATGTGCAATCAACCAAATATATAATTGAATATTTCGAAATGGATTTGTTGGTGAAGGATCAATGAACCTTAATGTGGTTCATTCCCTAAGTGCCCTATGTCCAATGTCCCTTGGAATGTGTTTCTCTATTGTTGCAAGATTTGAAAATTTGTTCAAAACAATAATAGTGAAACTTAATGCCAGCCAATAATCCTTAGTTGTATGATAGAGATTGAATTAGATCTATGTGGCAATTAGAAACTTATAGAAAGTGAATATAATGTTGAGAATGTATTCCCAACCTAAAAGTAAAATGCACAAGTGTGAATAAATTTGGTAGGATATGTATGAGTTGACTAATGACTAAAATGTGATTGAAAACCTAAAAATAAAACAAATAAGTGAAAGAAAATATTTTTGGTTATGCAAGACTACACTTACACCTTGGGATGCTCTTTCATCAGACATTCAGGATTGATTGAAAAGTGATTCCCTCACTTTCCAATGGGTCAAGGGAAGCCAAGACACTCTACTTTCACTTTTGAAAATCCATGATGAATTATCTTAAGGAATTCCCTTTGACTTCATCCAATACTCGTCATACTTTCTATTCCTCGTGGTTCTCCCAATCCTACTATCTATAATTTCCTTGATCTCTTCTTTTATCTATGGTGGTATCTATTTTTGTCATTGTAATTTCTTTCCACTATCTCTTGACTCTCCTTCATGGTATTGGTATAGGTCTATGATGTCAAACACTAGTAATATTCCTAAAGGTTCTAATACTTCACCTTCATAAGCATGTCCTAAATCAAATCATTTCACAATTTTGCAAGGGCCAAAATTCTTCATTTTCAACTTGTATGTTTCAACTAGAAATCTTTCTTTTCTGAGATATATCATTACTTCTTATCCAAATGTAAACTCCTTACATTTCATTTTCTTATCCGAATCTAGCATTCATCTTTTCCATGTGACTTCTTACTCCTGCATGCACATCCTTCTTATGTTAGATAAACTATTCTTCTTTTGTAGTCCTCTTTTCCTCATTACAAATTTCTCTCAATTTTGATACATTTCTTAGACTTATTCTATAATCAAGCACAAAAGGTGTTTTACCTATACTTCTATTTACTAAGTTAACCTACAGTAAAATCATATCACAATTTCCTATCTTCTCTACAACCATACATCTCAAAAAATTTCCCAAGCTCATATTTACCACTTATATTTATATATCATTCTACAAATGATATTATGAACTAAATTTCAAATATTTCACCATCTTCCATAATGTCCTCCAAAAGTAATCAACAAATTTTGCATCTCTGTAAGAAACAACACTCCTTGTTAACCCATCCAATCTAGCAAATACTCTAAACAATAATATAGCTACATGTACCACATCAATATTATTATTACACAAGAAAATGAGTCATATTAGAAAACTTGTCCACAACTAAAAATATTGAACCATGTCCTCTTTGAGCCCCCGGTAATCCCAATACAAAATCCATACTTATATCCTCCCAAGGTCTCTTTGGAACTAGTAATGATTGATACAAACCAACATTTTGACTACTTCTTTTTGCAACTTAACAAGTCATACAACCTCAAAAAAAAAATCCTCACATCCTTATATATTTTTAGCAAAAAATAGTTCTTGTTCACCAATGATACTATCTTAACTACATTGAAATGTCTACTTGAACCACCACTATTTTTCTCCTTGATCAAATTCTCCCTTATCTTGCTTCTAGGATACACAACTAATTGCCACAAAAAAACATCTCATTTTGAATCAAACAATCAAGCCATGTACACTTAATACCCCTCACATGTTCTCCATGCTTCCACAAAATCAAGATTATCTTCATACAAATGCTTCAATTCTTTAAATCCCACTACATCTACTCTCATCTCTATTAGAATATTTTATCTCTTGCTCAACACTGTTAGACTTAGGGCATACGAATGAGAGGGGGGAGGGTGAATCAGTTGTACAAAACTTTCTCCAATTTACACACTTAAATCTTCTGAGTAATTAGCAGTATATTAAACATGAAACATAATGCATTCAAATCAAAAGTAGAAACTCATCAACACATAAGACACCAAGATTTTGATGTGGAAAACCCGGTTAAGGGAAAAACCATGGGGTGATTAACCCAAGAATGTATTCTCTGTTAGAAGAATAGAAAGAACAAAAATGGCACATGCCAATTAGGGCTCACTGCCCAAGCACACTGCTCACAAGAGGCTCACTACCTACTAGAGACACACTGTCTACAATGAAATAAGAATCACCTTCATGAACTAGAGAATAGCATCTTCACCATGCTTGAATCAATTCCATTTAAGCTCAATACTCCTCCTCTGCCTTTCGCTCTGCTCTTCGCTACCACACTCTCATGACCACTAGGCACACTTTGAAATGACTTCACAATCCCTTATTTATACATGACATCGACTTAGAAACAATCATCTAAATTGGCAAACACCCACAAGAACATCCGCAAGATGTGTAATACATCTGGTCAGCAGTCTCAAGAAGAACACCAACATCCGGTGGTTATTATTAAAATATGAACTTTAACTTCAATGTGGACCACCAAGATGAACTAGAAATGATCCACAGATCACCACAAGCTTTCCTGAATTACCAAGAACATCCGCACTTCATCTGCTTACTGGAATCCTTCTCTCCTTCATCTGGAACCTTTAGAACATAATCTATCATCACTGTCACAAAAGAATAGGTTCTTTCGAACCTTCAAACCATGAGCCAATCGACGTGACACTTCATAAGGATATTCTCAACACTTCAGGTAAATGCAAGAAGTTGTGTCCACTTAAGGTGGAAGTTTCGGAATTAGAAAAAAATCCAAAATCGGGTTAACCAAAACGGGATCCCACTTTTTATGAAACGGGATCCCATTTTGCTTCGGGTTCCTGAGCCAAAAGCGGGATCCCATTTTGAGTTCCATAAAAGGTTAATATTTTAACCTTTATGAAACGGGATCCCGTTTTGAAAACTGGATCCCGTTTCATAAAGGTTAAAGTATTAACCTTTTATGAAACGGGATCCCGTTTTAAAACGGGATCCCGTTATTTAAAATTTGAATTTTAAGCTCAGTTTTTGCTTTGTAACCCGGTTCGGGAAATGCTTTGGGGACCCGAACCTGACCTCTAGACTAGGTTTGACCTGCAACTTGAAGGTCCTGTCAATGTCACAACAAAATAGTGACTTTGGGCATATATCTGAAGGTCTATTTTGCAGAATATTTTGACGAAATTAAAACCCATTATAGATGAGATAGTGTAGATTCCAAATATGTAATTTTTTTTACAATTGGATTAATTTTTCTATTTTTTAATCAATTTCTGATGAAATAGGTCCATAAACTTGAATTATTAGGGTTTTTTAGTATTTTAATAACTTTTTATTAACATAATTTTTTGTAAAACAAATTGTAGGAAAACGTACTTTAGACAATTCTTTTCAATTTAAAAAAAAATTTCAAAAAATGTTAAGTTTAGGTCATCTTATGCGTGACGTACACGATGATTTTTTAAAAGACCAAAAATGGCCAATAAACAATTAATAAAAAAAATATTCAATAAAAAATTACAAACAAATATGGAAAACGTGCTTCAGTGAGTTACAAATATTTTTCCAAAAGGATTTTGAAAAATATGATTATTTAGGTCAAAATATGGATGACGTACACGTACATGGTATAGTAAAAAAAAATGACTTTTAAACAGTGGTTTTTAGAAACACCTATTCAAAATCACTTTCTATCATATGGGTATTGAAAAAAATTACATATTTGGAAACTAGACTCCGAGTACTACATTTCATATTTAGTGAAATTTTCCAAGATTCCACCGTTAAGTGCTTCAAATTTTTAGGTCAAATGTGACAAATTCTAAAAATCAGGGAAAACACTTCCACTTTTTGGCCAATAAGTGGACACAACTTCTTGCACACACCCCTTCCTCAAATCCACAAAATGGGATAGTGCATTTTTAGATCTCACCGGACCTATCTATGTCACTCTATCACCTCTAAACACCTCTCAGAACCAGTTCTACTTGATCTACCATAACTTCTTCTGATCTTCATGTGGACCTCTAGAAACTTGACTAAAACATCTCAAGACTTATATCTACAAACCCTTTAAACCGCATCCTCTGATCCTCAACCTATATTGGATTTTTACCTTGTTGTCATCACTATTCTTCACTGTTCCTGATTGAGACTAATTTTCTCAATATCCTCAGCACACAGCTCATCCAATCCTTCTCATTAATGCAATATGAATATGTTGACATCAATGACAACACCAGTTAGACCCATACTTGCAACAATCTCCCCCTTTGTCATTGATGGCAACATATGATGTGAAAAACCATCAAGACAAGAACTTCTCCTTACTGTCACAACTCCCCCTATCAACAACAACTATTCACATGTCTTCTCTTCCTTTACTGCTCCCCCTTTGATCATCAACCACTTGTTTTTCACATGTCTTCTCTCCCCCTTTGACATCAATGGCAAAGGGCTCATACTTGCAACTCCAATACTTCAGAATCATACCTGCTGCTCCCCCTGAGTAGCAGCTACCCATCATCAATCTGGATTACAAGATATGACTATGATATCCACCAGACTGATGCACATCAGTGCATCCTAATTCATCACCGAAGGGGAAATAACCCCTAACTTCTCCCTGAGATACTCAAAAGAGTCCTTGGGAAGAGGTTTAGTAAAGATATCTACAATCTGATCCTTGGAGGGCACAAACTCCAGTCTAACTTCATCCTTGTTCACTTGCTCTCTCAGAAAGTGAAACTTGATAGATATATGCTTAGTCTTAGAATGCAACACCAGATTCTTAGAAATATTTATTGCACTTGAATTATCACAGAAGATTGTGATAGGCTCCTCATACTCTACTTTAATATCTCTTAGCATTTGCTTCATCCACAAAACTTGAGTGCAACTACCCGCTGCTGCTATGTATTCTACTTTAGTTGTAGACAGGGATATTGCCTCTTGTTTCTTACTTATCCAAGAAACCAATCTCTTTCCTAAAAAGAAAGCTCCACCACTGGTACTCTTCCAGTCATCCACATCTCCTGCCCAATCAGCATCCGTATAATGATGAAGAGAGAAATCATGATCTCTAGGATACCACAGACCATACTCAACCATCTCTTTTAGATATCTATAGATCCTCTTGATTGCCATGACATGGGATTCTCTAGGATCAGCTTGGAATCTAGCAACAAGACCAACAACTTGCATAATATCTGGTCTAGTTTGAGTGAGATACAACAATGCTCTAATCATTCATCTGTACTTTGTCTGGTCTACCTTAGGAGAGTCATCATCTTTGCTTAACTTACACCCGGTTGCCATGGGAGTATCCATTGGCTTTCAATCTTCCATCGCAAATTTCTTCAACAGTTCTTTCACATATTTGGTCTGAGAAATGAAGATTCCTTTCTTTGTTTGAGTAATTTGCAGACCCAAGAAGAAATTCATTTCACCAAGCATAGACATCTCAAACTCACTTTTCATTTGATTTGCAAAAGTTTTGCACATACTATCTCTTCCTCCAAAGATGATATCATCAACAAATACTTCAACAATCAAGATGTTTTCATGATCAATTTTAAAATATAAGTTACTGTCAGCAGTACCTTTGTTGAAACCAATCTTCAAAAGATGCTTGTCCAATCTTTCATACTAGGCTCTTGGGGCTTGCTTTAATCCATACAATGCCTTCTTCAACTTGTAGACCATATCACCATGATCAGACAACTGAAATCCATTTGGTTGCTCTATATACACTTCCTCTTCCAAGTCACCATTTAGAAAGGTAGACTTGACATCCATCTGATATACCTTGAAATCCTTGAAGATAGCAAAGGCAAGGAATAATCTGACTACTTCAATTCTTGCCACCAGAGAAAAAGTATCTTCAAGATCAATTCCTTCTATTTGAGAGTAGCCCTTGCAGACCAATCTGGCTTTATTTCTTATTACTTCACCAACTTCATTTAGTTTGTTCTGGAAGACCCATTTGGTTCCAATCACATTCTTGTTTCTAAGTCTAGGAACAAGATCCCAAGTGTGATTTTTCTCAATTTGCATCAACTCTTCCTCCATTGCTTTGGTCCAGTTTTCATCATTACAGGCTTCATTTATTGTCTTAGGTTTAATCTTTGAAATCAAACAATATTCATCTGAATTTTGAGCAATTTTCCTTCTAGTTTGCACACCTTTGCTTTTGTCACCTATGATCTGATCTTTAAAGTGGCTCAATCTTATATACCTTGGAACTTTAGGAGCTTCTTGGACTTCTGCTTCTTGATTAGGCTCATTCAGACCTATCTCTTCTTCCTGATTTACTGGATCAGTTTGAATCTAATTTTCAGAAGAGGATTGAGCTCCTTGAACTCGAACACCATTCTGATCATCTTCATCATATTCATAAATCCTTGAGGGTTTCTCTATTCCCTCATCAACCTTCACATTTGTACTTTCTATCATCTTTCTTAGTCTCTTGTTATAACACCGGTATGCTTTTCTTTGAGTAGAGGAACCCAAGAATATTCCTTCATCACTTCTAGCATCAAACTTGCCTAGATCTTTGTCTCTTTTGATGTAACATTTGCTACCAAAGACTCTGAAATATCTTACAGTAGGAGTAATGCCAAACCAAAGTTCATAAGGGGTCTTACCGGTATTGCTTCTGATTTGAACTCAATTGAGAGTATAGACTGCAGTGCTGATAGCTTCTCTCCAATAGATTTGAGGAACATTTGCTTCCATCATCATGGTCCTAGATGCTTCCTGCATGGTCCGGTTCTTTCTCTCCACTACTCCATTCTGCTGTGGAGCCCTAGGAGCAAACAATTGTCTCTTAATTCCATGTTTCTCACAGAACTCTACGAACTCACCGGATGTGAATTCTCCACCTCTATCAGACCTTAGACATTTCAACTTTAATCATGTTTCATTCTCTACCATAGCCTTGAATATTTTGAATTTCTCAAGAACTTCTGATTTCTCCTTTAGAAAGGTTACCCACATCATCTGGGAATAGTCATCAATTAGTAGCATAAAGTATCTATATCCTTGAATACTCCTGGTTCTTGCCGGACCACAAAGATCAGTGTGAACTAAGTCCAATAATCTGGTAGAGGATAGTTCCTTGCTTTTGAATTAGACTCTGCTCATCTTACCCAGCTGACATTCCTTGTACAAGTTGTTAGTAGGTTTCACCAATTTTGGAAGATCTCTTACAGCCTGAGTATTACTTATCTTGATGATATTATCAAAATTCACATGACACATCCTTCTATGCCATAACCAACTTTGATCAATATGAACAAATAAGAAGCTTTTACCAGTACCAACCAAGTGGAAGATATTACCTTTAGTTTGAGAACCAGATGCAATCTCTGTTCCAGATCTTTCAAAGATTTTGTATTTTCCATCCTTGAATCGGAGATCATAGCCTTTGTCCACCAACTCTCCAACATTGAGAAGATTGTGCTTCAAACCTTCAACATATAGTACATTACCAGTTTTGTTTCTTCCATCAAAAGAAATAGTTCCTCTTCCTCTGATTCTACTAGCAGAATTATCACCAAACTTTACCACTCCTCCTTCATACCTTTCCAAATCTACAAACTTATTTTTGTCACCTGTCATATGGTGAGAGCATCCACTGTCAATGACCCAATCATCCTTCTCTTCAATTTGGGTAGCCAGAGCTCTTTCCACAGTCTTAAGATTGACAGATACAGAGGACATTGGATCTTCTTCCTTGATGGTAATGAACACCCATTCATTTCCGGATTTGTTTCCTATCTCTAATTCATCATCTGTTACTCCTTCATTATCATCATCTTAATGTACATAGTAACAGTTCATTTGGAACCTTGGCTTGTTAGGATTTTGCCTTGAAAATCTTTCCGGACACCTTGAGGCAAAATGACCAGTCTTATTGCAGTTAAAACACTTAAAAGGTAATTTTCCTTCATACTTACTAGATCCTCTTGGCAGCCTCTTTGCAATAAGGGCTTCAAGTTGAACAGTTTCTACTTCTTCTTCTTCCAGATCTTTTCAGTCTTTTTCATACCATAAAAATTTCCTTGAAGAATTCTCTCCCGGATCACACCTTTGTTTACCTTTAACAGAGGCACTAGCTTTGAATGTAGATTTAGTCTTGGGGGGGTCATCTCCAAACTCTATCATTTCAAATGTAGCCAATTTTCTAGCCAATTGATCTCTTGTGACAGTTGTATGGACTCTGAATTCTTTAATGGCAGTAGCCTTGATTTTGTAAGAAGCAGGAAGGGGTCTGAGAATTTTACCAACAATCTCATTTTCATCCAAGACTCCACTAGCATTTCTAATTCCACAAACCAGCTCATTCACTCTTGGCGTAAAAGTGGTTATATTTTCATCATCTCTCATCTTCAGTTTTTCAAATTTCCCTTTTAGACTCTGTAGTCTTGCACATTTAACATATTGGTCTCTTTCATGCAAAAGTTCTAGTTTATTCCAAATCTCAAAGGAAGTTGGTAGGTTAATAGCATTTGAGATCTCTAAGTCAGATAATGCACTTAGAAGAGCCTCTTTGGTCTGCAAATTGTTTTCAGCATCTGTGATTTCATTTAGGGTTGTCAGACCACCCTGTGGAGGTACATACATTTTTGTAACCATGGACCAGTACACCAATCCCATATACTGCAAGTGACATTTCATGTGACCTTTCCAAAGAGCAAAATTGGTTCCATCAAACTTCAGACTATCCTTCTTATAAGATGACATCCTGGATCTCCTCAAGCGGTTAAGCTCCTTTTAGAGAAACTTGGCTCTGATACCAATTATTAGACTTAGGGCATACAACTGAGAGGGGAGGGGTGAATCAGTTGTATAAAACTTCCTCCAATTTACACACATAAATCTTCTGAGTAATTAGTAGTATATTAAACATGAAATATAAAGTATTCAAATCAAAAGTAGAAACTCATCAACACATAAGACACCAAGATTTTGACGTGGAAAACATGGTTAAGGGAAAAACCACAGGGTGATTAACCCAAGAATGTATTCTCTATTAGAAGAATAGAAAGAATAAAAATGGCACATGCCAATTACGGCTCACTACCTGAGCACACTGCTCACAAGAGGCTCACTGCCTACTAGAGACACACTATCTACAAAGAAATAAGAATCACCTTCATGAATTGGAGAATAGCATCTTCACCATGCTTGAATTGGTTCCATTTAAGCTTAATACTCCTGCTCTACCTTTCGCTCTGCTCTTCGCTACCACACTCTCATCATCACCAGGCACACTTTGAAATGACTTCACAATCCCTTACTTATACATGACATTGACTTAGGAACAATTATCTAAGTTAGGAAACACCTACAAGAACATCCGCAAGACGTGTAATACATCCAGTCAGCCAGTCTTAGGAAGAACACTAACATCTGGTGGTTATTCCTCAAATATGAACTTTAACTTTAATGCGGACCAACAACATAAACTGGAAATGATAAACAGATCATCACAAGCTTTCCTGAATCACCAAGAACATCCGCACTTCATCTGCTTACTGGAATCCTTCTCTCCTTCATTCGAAACCTTAAGAACACAGTCTCTCATCACTGTCACAAAAGAATAGGTTCTTCCAGACCTTCAAACCATGAGCCAATCGACTTGACACTTCATAAGGATGTTCTCAACACTTCCTCAAATCTACAAAATGGGATAGTGCATTTTTGGATCTCACCGGACCTATCTACGTCACTCTGTCACCTCTGAACACCTGCCAGAACTGGTTCTACTTGAGCGACCATAACTTCTTCTGATCTTCATGCGAACCTCTAAAAACTTGACTGGAACATCTCAAGACTTATATCTACAAACCCTTTAAACTATATCCTCTGATCCTCAACCTATCTTGGATTTTTACCTTGTTGTCATCACTGTTCTTCACTATTCCTGATTGAGACTAATTTTCTCAATATCCTTAGCACACAGCTCATCCAATCCTTCTCATTAATGCAACATGAGTATGTTGACATCAATGACAACACCAGTTAGACCCATACTTGCAACAAACACATCTACAACCTTATTTGATTTTCCACTCCTATTTTTCAACACAAAAGTATAAATTTTCATAAACTCAACCCATATCATCTGCCTTTTGTTCAATTTACCTTAACTAATTACAAATTGTAATGCCGAATGATTAGTGTACTGTAAAACAAACTCTTTTAGCAACAATTAATGCCTCCACTTCTTTAATTCTTAGATTATGACATAAAAGTATTGATCAGAGAGTAAACAGCTCCTTGCATTATTCAATTTTGTATTCAAATAATTTACTAGTTTTCCTTCTTGGATCAACACTACTATTGTACTTTCACTTGCATCATAGTCAACCTAAAATACCTTTATGAAATCTAATTGTTCTATCATCTTCATGAACAACAACTCAAAAATCCTATTTCCTCCTAATGTTTTCTTTAAATCCTTATCTCTCCTCATTGTCATAGCTAGCAGTGTACAAATACCACTGAAATTCCTTATGAAATTCCTATAGAAGCTTGTCTAGACATGAAAATATCTTACCTTTCCAACATTTGTTGGTGTAGACCACTAAATAATTGCTTTCAATTTCTCTATACTCATCTTCAATCCTTTAGCTAAGGTTACAAATCCCCAGTATATTAGTTCCTTCTTCATGAAATTACAATTCTTCACATTGATTAACAAATTATCTTCCCTCAATCTCCTTAATACTAGTTTTATATGCCCTAGGTTCTCCTATTCTTATTAAAAATCATAATATCATCCAACTAAAAAATCACAAACATATCGAAAAATTATTTTAGGACCTCATTAATCAACCTCATAAATGTACATGGTTTGTTAGTTAACCTAAAGGGCCTAACAAACCATTCATATAATCCTTCCTTTGCCTTGAATTTAGTTTTCCACCCATGCCCTTCTCTAATTACCATATAATGGCACCTTGTCTACAAATCAATCTTAGTTAAATAGTTTGCTCCACTCAAATAGCCATTATGCTATCCATCCTTGGCATTAAGAACCTATACTTTGTAGTGATCTTATTTATTTCTGCAAAATCTATCAGCATCTGAGGTCTACTCACAATCCTTCTCAGGTGTTAGTACTATGGGTACCACACATGGGCTGAAACTCTCTCGAATTAACCCTTTCCTTAAATATTGAACTTGTTAGTTCAATTCCTAATTTTTTGTTGGTATTATCCTATGTGCCAAGCCTTATTTGGAAAACTTGCCCCAAGAATTAGACCCATATGGTAACTATTACTCCTTACTAGAGGTAATCTGTCTAGCCTATTATTTGATGTTTTATCCTTGTATTCTTTGAAAAATTCTAAAACTTCTCTTTGCAATATCTCTTCCACATTTGTGGTGGTTTTTTGATCCAAACAACATAAGGGTACCTTACTAGGGAGCACAATCTTGCATCCAACTCAATTTCATTCCATTCAAATACTAAAACTTCTTCACATACCACATTTTCAACAAAAAATTGAACAAGTAGAATATGTTCTTTTCCTCTGAAAATTTACATAGACAAAGTTGTAATATTCATCTATAGGAATGCATAACCAAAAAAAAAATTCTATAGAAATTACATGCTTTATTTTACTCCCAAAATCTCTAGAAAACCCATTCTTTACACAATGTAAAAGATGATTAATTGCAAAAAATTATCCAAATTCACACACATAATTCTCCACAAAATCAACATTCACTTTTATTGATAGTTTTGCAACTACAAATGAAAGAATTTCAAAACAAAATTAATAAAAAATTTAGCTTGTTGTTCAAAACTCTTGGTTACATTATTTCTTCTATTCTAGCACAACAATTTCCCTCTTTTCAATGTTCTTCACTTGGTATTTCAACTCTTCCTTTGGCTAGGTGAAAATCTTTGTTTTGGTATCTCAAAATCCTCCATTTTTTTGTATTTTTATTTGTGTTTAGGAAAGCCTCTCTTCCTTGGAAAAATTCTTTTCCCCAGGTATCTCAAAACCCTATCCTTTCCTCCATACAATCTTCCTCTCACTTCGGTGCTCTCACTCTCTGGTGCCTCTCCTCTCTCTTGGGCTGAGATATCCCAATATCATGTTGAGAATCTCCTTCTGAGAAATCTCATTCTAAGAATTTCCTTCTAAGAGTTTGTCTTTCATCAACTATAATATTTTTTTTAAAATACTCCCCAATTTGAAATGTTGGTGTCAATTCAGTTCACCATGTATTTTTTATGCTTCCTTTTCAAAAAGAAAATCTCTTTAGAAGAGGAAAAATATAAGGTTGGTGGGGGCCATGCGAATACAAGTCCCCTCTGTCACAAATAATGAGGTGCACTCTCCATAATTGGAGATGCTAGATAGAGCCCCCTTGCTTGTGCATTGAAGGTGCTCTCTTTAGGCCATTGGCCTTCTTGATCACCGATTGACCCCACCCAGGTAAGTATGTAATAGACATGGGTTTTGGATTGATATAGGTTATAGGTGAAACATTTGGTGTGGCCTCCTTGGCCACCATGTTGTACTACATATTTATCCTTTTTGAATATATATAGTGAATGATCTTCAATCCAAAAAATAAAAAATAAAAAATTGTTTCAAATCCTCCACATGAGGCATGAGATATTGTTAACAAGCACTCCCCTTGTATTTTATTTGGTAGATTAAAGCCTTTACATAAGCATTGGAAAACTTCACACAAAGGTGTCCTCTTTTTATTATTTTATATCTTAAAATAAATGCCCTCAAAAACGAAATTGAAACCTTTCCTCCTCCCTAGACCTTGCTTCACATTGAAGAGTTTAAAACTATTTCTAAAGGAGCGTTGAGTGCTAAATTAGGCCCCCTTATGGTAGCCAATAAATCATGGAATCTCACTCCAAAATAGTTGTTTATTAAATTTTCCTTTCCATGATGTTTATACATTAAAATTCCAAAGATTAGACATCTTATATGCTGCAAATGACATTTGAATTGTGACAAATGGCTAATAGGAATCAATCTAAATACGTTCATGAAGCTACTCAAACCAAGTAAGGAGAAATCCATTGTATGACTATGATGAGATGTGTGGGATCGGGTTCCTAAAAGTTGAACAACTCAAAGTTCTCCATTTCACCTAAAAGTTTTCCCATAGGTGTATTAGGACCCCCTCAAATTCCTTGTAAAATGATTTTTCTCCAATCATCATTGAGTTTTTAAATTTCTTGTAAAATTGCCAACACAACTTTTGGCATTAAATATCCCAAATGGTGAAGGATAAGAGTTCAATTCTTTTTACACATTTGGAGAAATGCCTTCAAGAACATGCTTATTAGAGGATTTGTCATGAAACCTTGAGGATCTCTAGAAACAATTGCTTCCATAAATTGCCTACAAAGTACGAAAACTAAAATCTAACAAAATCCAATTCTTGCAAATTTTGTTATGCAAAGGGTTTTCCAAAGTTGAGAGATACCAAATATGACTAAAAACAAACCCAAAACTGAAAACTAGACCTGAAAAATGTTTTTGGTTGATGTTGATTGCTAATTCACCCGAATGCTCCTACTTGGACACACTGGGTAAGAAGTTTGTTAGCATGTGCTAACAAAATGGAGTTGAATAGTAGAGCTATCCTCTTAGGTTGTAAACAACCTGTAGCAAACTCTATCGTTGAGTTAGGCTGATAAAATTTCTTCCTTCGCCTCTTCCAACATCTCGTCAGAACAAGTGCTATCCTCCTCTACCAAGTGTTCTCTTCCTTCCTCTTTCCTCTCATGGAGTCATGTCCACCATATCCCAAACTCCTCTAAATTATACTCCACTCATCACTCCTCATCTCACCACTCTCCATTCTACTTCCTCCTCTTATGGGATTCAACCCACCATGATCCGACCACCTCCACCAATATCCCTCTTCCCAATATATCTCATCCATACCATCTATTGTAGCATCATACAAATCTATATGGAATATATCCATTTGCTTCCCTACATTCATCTCTTTTTTTTCTACATCCTCATTCTCTTCTACTCTTACCATTTTATCAAAATGGAATTCAACATTTCAAAATGTAGAAAAATCATTCATTACCTTTTCTTCCTTTACTGCTGGAGCATCTTCCTCATCACCATCTACTATGAATTTTCCTTCTTCACCCTCCACTGCAATATTTGTCTTCTTACCTCAAACTACACTCTTTTCAAGCCATTCCTTTTCTATTTCCAAATTCTGCAACAATAGATCATCTTCATCTTTGCCATCCACTACAACATCTTCATTCTCTATCACTATAGCCTTGTCATATGCAACAACTGCATCCTCTTTCATCTCATCCTCAGTAACCTTTGTTGCAATCTTCTCTTCATCCTCCAAAGGATTTATAATAGCTGCAATATTATTGTGTTCTTCAATTGCTGCACTTTCCCCTTTCTCAACCACTACAAACTCTATCTTAGTCTCTTTCTCCATGCCTTCCTCATGGCATGCTACTACAATCTCTAATGTAGTTAGTCTTGCCTCCACTCTTCTCAATTATTTACGAGTTACCTCTTTTTTACATTGCTGACCCAAAAATTTTAGTTTTCCATGTCTTTCAATGGATCAAACTGTATTGCAACTTCATGTTTTACCTCTTCCCTACCTTCAAAATGACATGCTACAGTTGTAAACTCTTCTTTTTCCATTCTTTTATTTCCTTGCTTGTTTTCTTTTTTGGTTTCCTTCCTTTTGGGACTGTGTGGGTTGTTACCACATTTTTCTTCTTCCATGCCCCTTCTATCAAAGGGCTACAACACTTCTTCTCTTCCTCTTGATCCTTTTGAACAAGGATTTCCTCATATTCTTTTTCATTCTTCTTATCCACTGCAACTTTTTTTGCCACTTCGTCTTGCTTATCCTATAATGGATTCAAAACATGTTGCTTCCCATCATTTATTATTCTATATGTGTCCTCTCTACCATTATGTACAACTTCCCTATCCCAAAGACAAGGTCTACCCAATAAAATATGACACACATCCATGGGTACTATGTAAGATGCAATTTCATGCTTATATCTTCCAATGTGAAAATTAACAATACTTTGTTCACTTACCAAAAATTGATGATCTCCTCACAACCAAGAAATACAGTAAAACCTAGGATGCTTCATCCTCTTCAAATTCAACTTCTTAGCCATTCCCAATGACACCAAATTACATATGCTAATGTTGTCCACCATCACCTTGCAACATTTTCCACCTAAGTTGTAAAATATTCAGAATAAATTACTCCTCTGGATGGGTTCTTGCTTCTATTTCCGTGGCTTTGAAAATACCTTCTTCTTCATTAAACATTCTCCTCATCTCCAAGACATTTTTTCCAAACACTTGTTGCACACTCTCAATCTGCAACCTGCACACACAGAACATCAGAGCCAATGCTCTTTGTAGTCACAGTTCCTCACTGCAACAAAACTAATCACAACTATCCTCTACCCAACAAGAATCTAGAATATGTACCTCTCCAAGACCTCTTCTACCCACATTATCTCAATGGAAGAACTCTGTATGCCTTCTAACTAGCTTTATCTATGCTGGAGGACAACCAACATATCTATCACAAACTCAACTCTCTACAAATACAAAAATATCTCTCACACTTCACCACATTTTCCTTAGTGGCATTCCTCACTCTGATACCACTTGATGCAGACAAGATCAAGGTACCTTACTAGGAAACCCAATCTTGCAGCCAACTCAATTTCATTCCACACAAATACTAAAACTTGTCCACATACCACTTTTTCAGAAAAAAATTGAACAAAAAGAACATGTTCTTTTCCTCTGAAAATTGCATAGACAAAGTTCCAATATTCATCTATAGGAATGCATAACCAAAAACAATTACCTACAACAAAAACATGCTTTATTTTAATCCCAAAATCTTTTGAAAACCTATTCTTTACACAATGGAGAATACATTTAATTGCAACAAATTCTCCAACTTCACACACATAATTATCCACAAAATCTAATGTGCACATAGTGATACTAAGATGGTGGTAGGGTGAATTAGTATCTAACAATTTTTTTAGTTTCCATACTCAATTAATTACATCAACTACACATATGCAAGATCTAGCAATTAAGTACACAATGAGAACACATGATTTACATGGAAATCATTTCCGAAGAAAGCCATGACACAATATTGCTTATATATATATATATATATATATGTGTGTGTGTGTGTGTGTGTGTGTATGTGTATGTGTATGTGTATGTGTATGTGTATGTGTATATATGCATATGTATATATGCATATGTATATATGTATATGTATATGTATATATATATATATATATATATATATATATATATATCTTCTTTCTTCATCTTGTAGGCTCCAACCTACTAGAGACTCCAATCTCCACTTGACAGAATTATAGGCTCGAACCTATTGGAGGCTTTAACTCCCACACAAATTGAGATCCAACTCAACAAGAGGTTCCAACCTCTACTTGATAGGCTTCAACATATTGGAGTCTCCAACCTGCACACTAACTGAGCTCTAACCTAGCAAGAGGCTCCAACCTCAGTGTGATAAGATCCATGTTGAACACCCAAAGTACTGAGAGGGGGGGGGGTGAATTAGTATTGTATTAAAATTCTTGTTTAGTAAACTAGTAATCCATTTACCACATGTAATAACAAAGCAAATTAAACATAGAAGAAACAAGAACAAACCATCACACATGATCACTAGGATTTTTACGTGGAAAACCCAAAACTAGGAAAAACCACTATGAGTTTTAGCTCACAATATATTGTGTAGGAACAATACCAAATTACAATAGAGGGTCACTGCCTAGGGCTCATTGCCCAAAGAAAACACTCACTATAAGAATGGCTCACTGCCTAGAGAAAGAAAAGAGAAGGAAGAATGGCTCATTGCCAGGTTGAACTACTCAGATTCCATCTACACATGTCTACATGTAGCTCCAATGAATGCTCAAAATACTATCTCAAAACTCTTCATCTTGACAGCTCTGCTTCACTTCTCTTCTTTTACATTAAGCAAGATCTCTCTTCTTCTACTCTTGTCACCTACTATGTACTTCACATATTTTGCACATTTTCATTTGCATCACCTCTCCTAAACACCAAATTCAATCGCATACATATATCCACAACAATTAAAATCTTCATACTAGGTCAGCCTAATTAAGTGTAGCGTGTAGTCATGCCTTATGTACTCTATCAGAAAAATCTTTTTCACCAAAATACATAGTGGACCAAAAGAACATTTGAGGTACCTTCTCACAGGTGTCAAATGCAACTATTCCACCACTTGGATTAAGTCCTAAACAATAGAACTTACCGCATGCAGATCAAACTTGTCATGTCGGCCTCCAACACAAATTGCCACTAGTTCACATCCTTTATCAGACAACTTTCATGGTGAACCACAAGATACTTCCAAAATCATATCAAACACTCTTCACACATCACAGATCATATCTACATAACTGTAAAGAAAAATATTCTCTTGCGGTGGAATGTGGACCATAATAACACATGTTCTGTCACAGTCAAACTACACCATACCAAGTAGCAATACTTAGACATTAATAATTGGCATTCTGGTGTAGCTCAGAACTTGTAACACTAGATATAGATACTCCATACATGTGTTTAAAACACCTCAAAATTGCATAACAAGATATGCAATAGAGGAGGAGTGTGGACCAATTCAATTGAGTGCTCTGTTCTGATTTCCTTTGTTCTTTGCACTGCTAGACTTAGACATTTTGAAGATAGACTTTTGGTACTCATCAAGAACTAAAATCTTGGACAAATGATCATTTGAGAACTATGAACAACATTCCTGAACCACATGATATAATCTTCTACTACGGATCAATACCAGCTCAAACATTGTCTCCTTGTTGCTACTTCAATATACTACCAACACTTAGCCAAAATGGTTAAGCCTTCTTCTCCAGACCAAAAACACTATTCCAATCTTATTCTTTTGCTTGTTGCCATCAATGAAAACATCTTCAAACATCATGTACAAAGACTCTTCATCATATTAGTAGTGTCTCTTTCTTTATTATGTTTGCCAAGTTGAGCCAACAATCTCCCCCTTCGGTATTGATGGCAACAATTGATGTGAAACACTATTACAAATCCCCCTTTCTCTTTATACACCTCTTCCCTTGTCTTCATAGTTCTTTGATTAGTTTTAAAATGTTTTTCACATGCTTCAATTCTTCTCCACCTTTGGCATCAATGGCAAAGGTATGTGATACAAGGATATGTACAAGTTGCAAAAATTTCAAAACTATTTTTCTACTTTCCCCATATATACAAGTGATATAAAAGATGGTTTTTGTTGTTTCGGGAGAACATATTTATAGATTATTTTTAGTTGCACCATTTCTTCATCTCAACTGCTCTTGGTACCACTTTAAATTAGTATGTGTCCATTAATCTGGGACACCAAATCTTCTTCTTTCTTCATTGTATTAGGGGCTTCAGTGATTGGCCTTGTCTTGTCTGCTGCTGCTATTAACTTGATTAGAGATGCAATTTTGAAACTTGCTACCTCCTAGAGCTGACTCATTCTATGTCTATGATATCCCTTTGGGTCTACAACTTATGTATATTTGAATGAATAGTTTTAATTTGTGCCCTTTGATTGCTAATAACATCTTTTGTTAGGTCATATGTTCTAGATATCTTCATTATTTGAGCTTCCCATCTATCGATTTTATCTTTTATATCCTTAGTATTATCTGGCCAAGTAAGACAAAATTGATATAGTTGACTAGCTTCTTTAAGAGCTAGTTGTGCATAATGTAAACTTTTATCTAACAAAATTTTATCTTGAGAAGCCTTATCTTTTAGCTCAACTAATCTCTTATTGTCTATTTCAGCTCTTACCTTTTTATCAGTAGCTTTCTCAAAAGAGTTAAAATTGGAATTCATAGACTCCATAAGCTTTTTTATTTGTGCTACAAGAGTGAGTATTCTATCTCTCTTAACTCTAGGCATGATCTTCTCAAAAATATTTATTGCTTCACCAAGTAGCTCACTATCTACCATGTGAGACTTTCTGATTTCTTCCTAGATAGTTGCTTGGAACATTTTACTCAAATTCAATTTCTATAGGGGAGACATGGTTGCTAAGTTTATTTGATTGTGCATTAGTTCAGATGTATCTTCTATTTGTGTTTCCTTATGTTTTAACAAAAACTTCCTTAATGAGTTAGCAGTGTCTCTTTTTATTTCTTCTTGAGACATTTCAGTGTCTTGACTCTCCGGAGGGGGATATTGAATGTTTTCTTGTTAATTTCCTTCAGGTTCCAGAACATGATTATCCATTACTTGTTTATTTGTTTCCTCTCTCTACTCTTCTTGTTTCTCAAGGATATTATGTTCTGGGGCTGTCCTTGCTTCTTCAGAGCCCTTCTCTTTCTCAAAATCTTTCATCTTTTCATATTTTCTTGAACTCTCTGGAGGAGTGATTATTCTTTGTTCCATATTCTATTCCACATTTGTTTCTGGAACTACATTATCCACAACAGTATTTTTTATTCTTCGTAACACCTTTAGTGTTATATCTTTAGTCTCCACAAGTTTCTCTGTGTCACCAAAAATTAGAGCATTGACTCTATTGATGGTTTTGAATTCCTCACTAAGCTTCTTAGTGACTTTGGTTCTTTCCTCAAGGGTGACGTCTGGATGGAGTTCTAACAAGACATATTCTTTTATCTCAGCATCTTTATCCATAGCCCCTTCTTTTCTTGCTGACATTATGATGGCCAAGCTATTTGGTAACTCATCTATAACTTCAATCAATGTTATACAAAACATGTGTAGATATGTTACAACTATTGTTTCAATGGTTACCTTGTCTGCATCTGATTTTTCATCATACATGTGAACAATAGGTTTCAGAGTGCCATGTTGAGTAAATGCATTGACTATGGCTTCCAAGGATAAAGTTCCTTCTGCTTCTTTGTTCTTGGTCTTTTCTTCTTTATTCTTCTTCTTACCCTTAGTTTTTTTGGAGGGTTTTTTAGTAGTGGCTTCACCTATTTTTGCCCTTTTTTTTAACTTCCTCATCTGTTTCTATTTCCTCTTCTTCTTCTCCCTTACCAAGGCTCACATTCACTCATTTTGTAGCTTTTACTTGCTTTATTTTCTTTTTCCTCTTCTGGTTTCTCCTTTGGCACTTGCTCTGTAGACTTCGTCTTTTAATTCTGAACTTCAATGGTAGCTGCTATTGAGGATGATGCTCCTGTTCTTCTACTAGAGCTAGATGAGCTAGATGTAGGTTTTACATTTTTACATTTTTCCTTTTTCTTCTCCAGAGTCTTTGATGTTTTCCCTTTTGGAGCACTTGATGTTTGTTTTACCAGAGCACTTACAGCAGACTTTGAAGCCTCTACCTTGGCTTTTGCTTCACTTATTTGTTCATCTGTAAACCGTTTTCTTTTAACAAACTCATCTACCATTTTTCTTGAATTCTTCTTGATTTCTAGTTGTCTTTGCTCCATAAACACTTTGAGAGACAATTCTTCAAATGTCCCAACTCTTCCCTCCTTAGGGTCTTTAGGTTTACTTAGAATTAAAGCAGCCAGTCCAGTCAAAACTTCCTATGAGACTTCATATCCCATGGTTGGGACCCATACAATTCTTGGTTCTACAACCTCCATAAAGCATTTATCCTTGTCCACCATGAATACAATGTCCTTTTCATATTTATTTGCAAGTTTTTCTAGGATCTTGGCCTTAGCCTACATTTTCTTTTGAAAATTCTTTAAATATCCCCATAAGGCTGCATTTTACTTATCAACATTTTCTAGACTGCTCTAGTAATTTCTAATTTGTGCAGCTACTGGTGCATGATGAAGCCAACCAATATTACCTATACCTGGTAACTCTCTTAGAAAGTGTTGTGATGTTCACAACATGCCACATTTTACTCCTTAGCAAAATGAGGACCCCTGCTAAGGCTATTGCTTCTGCTTTTGTGTGTGTTGTTTTGCTTGGTGGTAAAGGGAAAAAGAGGGGTTAAAATTGCAAACTTTGTTAAAAATAGAGAAAAAATGCATTTTCAGTACTAGGGCATGATATGGTTGGATTCTTTGTGAAAAATGAGCTAGGGTTCCTTTTTGAACCATCTTAAAATTTGCCATATTTTGTAAGTTATGATCATTTTGGCAAAATATACATTCAGGTTTGTATATCACTTTACATATACAAAGTCCTTTGTATGTGCAAAGTCGCTTATACTTAGTTGGATTTTGCAATCAGGTTGCATATGCATTATTTTTTTGCATGTTGGGTCATTGTATGTGTCACATACATTGCCCTTTATACATTGCTTCCATATACTAGGCCAAATGTATGTCTTTTTTTCCTTGTATGCATTTGGTAAAGGTTTTGAAATATATGTACAAGATGGACCCGAAGTGGTTTTAGGTTAAAATGAATTGATGTTTCGAATCTGCTTTGTATCTCACGTTGTATGTTTTGGTAGGTCAAAATATACAAGGACAAATATACATTAGCAATATACACCGCACGGATTTGAAAGTTTTTTTAACAGGGTTGAATCATTGTACATTTCGGGTTTGTATATTTATGCATACATTTGGAACATACAACATCCATATGCAAATCGCAGACCCGAAGGGTTGTTTAAATAAAGTTAGTTGCTTGTATGTTTCAAAATATACAAATGCATAGGATACAAGTGTTCTATATACAACGCAGACCCGACGAACTTATTAAAACAAATTAATTCGTTGTATATTTGACGCTTGTATGTTTTGACATACAAGCGGAACATACAAGGCACTGTTCACATACAAGCTAGATTCGAAATGGAAATTAAAAATAGATAGTTCCTTACATATTTTGGTCCTTGTGTATTCGATATACAAACCCGATATACAAGGAAAATATGCATTCGCCATATACAAGGATTTAAACAAGGAAATGTGCAGGAAAATGAAGCGGTAGGTTTTTTGAGGCATTTTGGAGCCCGATTGTATATTTTCAGTCAACGATGGTTGACTCGACTGGTTTTAGCACTGTATATGCATTTCTTGGATGCAATTTTCACAGATTCAGGGCCTGATTGATGCGTTCACACAATCACGACTAGATTTGGTAGTTGTTTTCCTTCCTGCAGGTTTATCAATCGATGATACTTATTGCTTATCCATTTTTTCAGGTTTGCAGTTGAGGAAGGAGCTGAAACTTGATGGCGATGACATCACGAAGGAAAAAAAATCAGATCTCGGAGGAAGCAGAAGGAAGATAAGGATGAAGTGCAAAGAAGTCAAGGGCCTTCATTGATGAGGACAAAATACAGCTAAAGACATTATTGTAGTTGACCACAGAAGTTAATATTGAGCTGCTAAAGTTTCCAGAGGGGCATATTTCACCCAGATTTGATGTACACTCAAAGATATTTTGGGAGACTTGTTCTCTAGCATTTATTGCTCTAACCAAAAGTTTGAACCATTGTTTAACTAGGGTTGAGTTGTACTGAGGACAATCAAAGTCTATATATTATGCCTCTCTACATTGTAAAACTTTACACAGGGGCTACGTAGAAATTTGTAGCTGCAGAGATTTGTACAGTATAGCATTTAGAATAGAGGGACCTTTGAGTTTAGAAGTAAAAGAAGGAGGTCACCTGTGTCTACTATAAGGAATGCATGGAACATCTAGCTTCCTTACTGTATCTGTAAAGCTTGTGAGTTTTCTGTAATTTGATCATTGAAGCTAAGAGTCATTCAGACATTGTAAATCTTATATGACTATCTGTTTCTAATACAATTGAATCTGGAATTCTGCATCTATCTTTTGAGTGTTTTCTTGCTCTTCATTGTCTTTGGAACATTTTCTCTTAGAGCTTGCAATTTTAGGTGTATGCTTGTGAAAATGCTCAGAACTTACATTTAAGGTTTTTTGTCTATGGATTTGATCAAGCTACTGTATGACTTATAAAGTGCATAACAGAACAATTAGATCTTTTGGTAGAATGAATGAAGTTTAGATTAAATCTTTCTAACTTTTCCCAACCCATCTAAAATTACTTAGCTGAAAACGTAGAAATTTAAAGGAAATTGTCTCATATTTGAAAGAAACTTGCATAAGTTGAAAGTAGACAGTTTTCATAATATTTAAGAAGAGAAAGCTACAATAATTCAAGAAAAACCATTTAAGGCTTTGTAGCACAGTAAGATTTTTATGCAAAAGGAATGAATAACTTGCTGATATTTATGATCTTTTTGCATAGTTTGAGTCTAGTAAACCAACAAGAAACCCTAAACTACGTAAAGCCCCTTGAACCTTACAGCTTCACATTGACCAACTGAATTTGCCCAACAGGTTAAGACCTAACCATATTAAACTTGGGATTAAGCGAATCTTAACTGATTCCTTCATAGCTTTCAGGTCAGTTTTGGTTCATTTTATGTGAATTTTAACTAATTGTTATGACTGTCTCAAAAAAATCATCAATAGAAAATAGAAGAATAGATAGATGATTAGTGTTCCATACTTGAAGGGATATTTTGTGTCCTTTGTTTGTTTTAGGTTTTCCGGGTAAAAGCAAGAAGTTGGGTCTACATATAGGGAAAGTGTCGGGCAAAAGAAAATCTCGACAGGAACGAGTGCCTGAGCCTATAATAGGTACATGTTTTAAAAAGAGTACCCATTGTATTTTTTATTGTTTTTTAGAACAGGCACATGTTTTAAAATGGGTACCCATTTTGGTTTTTATTATTTTTTAGAACGGGTACCCATTTTAAAATGGGTACCTATTTTTAAAATTTTTAATTTATAACCACATTTTTGGTTTAGTTTTAGGCTCGGGAAAAGAATGGGTAGCCAACCTTGAGCCTTGGAACTACAAGTATTTGTCTAAGTACAGAACAAGAGGAAAGACTAACTTTACCTATATGGCTGACGACATTTTTTTTTGAATTTTTTTACAAAATTAAAACCCATTACAAATGACAATGTGTAGTTTTCAAATATATAATTTTTTCTTTGATTGGACTTGTTTTTCTATTTATTATTTAGTTTATGAGAAAGCTAGTCCAAAAACATGAAATGATAGGTACATTTGTATTTTTTTATAACTTTTAATTTTTTATGTTTTTTTTAACTTATGGCATCAATCTAGACATAATTCTTTACACAATGAAAAATAAATCATTTTATGGTTAGTTTTTCTCAAATTATGTTGGCCATACACAAGGGGTTTTCAAAAACAACAATTAGGGCCAATAAAAAATTAATTAAAAAAATCTTTGGAAAAAAATTATAAAAAAATATCCTCATCAAACTTCACTGTACTACACATCTTTCCCCAAAAGGATTTAGAAAAATATTTTTATTTAGGTCAAATTATGTTGGCCGTGCATGTGCATGGTATGGTAAAAAAAATACTTTGAAATAGTGGTATTTAGAAATACCTATTGAAAATCAATTTTTATTGTTCGGCTGTTAAAATAAATTACATATTTCAAAACTATACTCTGAGTACTACATTTCATATTACTAATTTTTTTAAAGATTCAATCTTTAAGTGCTTCAATTTATGTTTAGGTCAAATGTGACAAATTCTGAAAATCAAGGAAAACACTTCCAATTTTTAGCCAAAACATGGATCCAACTTCTTGCACTAACCTTTCCATCAGTTGTTGTCAAAGCAACTCACATAGGTCATAGTTAGTGTTGTTCTTGACCATATCATATGTTGTATATATGGCAGTTGCAGAAACAAAGTTCTCCATGTTGGAGATAGTGATCTTGTAACAAATGATATTTGATGCAAATCTCATAGATAGATCCACTATATCATTATTAGTTAATGCTCTTTTATCAAATTTCACACATGTCAACTACATTACTGTGTTGTTTTTGATGGACTTCAATTCTAGAACTTTTTCGGTAGAACACGTCATTAATTTCTTTGATTGCACCCTTTTTATCATATAGGGCTCGTCAAGCCAAAATAAATCATCACGAATCCTTCTCAAGACATATCTTACCCAAGCATCATCCGAGACCACAAGAAAACCCAACTAGATATCCAATTTCTTCTCAACTAGGGCACTATACTCTTCTTTCAACTCAAATTTGTCATTAGTTAGTTCCTTTAGATAGATATCCCCTAATTTTCCATGACCATATTCATCTGGGTTTGCATGTATGTATGCCCTAACATCTTCCGTATGCATAACACCATGCAAAATTTTGAAAATTGCCCCATCTAGATGAGTCTAATGATTTAAAGGGGTGCTTTTTGAACCTAGGGAAAGGCCTCTCTATTATCTCAACTACTTGAGGAGTATTCATATTTACAAACTCATAACATGAATTTTTTCAAGAGAAAGAGCAGTAAATACCTTTTGCCTCTGTTAGGGTTTCTTCACCGACTACCTGAGATTGCTTTGGTTTGCTTCAAAAATCACTTTGGTTGCTTGGTAGTTTGAGTGTAAAGTGATTTTTCTTTCAAATGGACCCCTAATATTCTTTATTTCATCAATATTTAATCGCAATAAATGTTTTGTTCAAAAAGCTATCAAACCCTTTCTCTGATGTCCCCAGTCGATCAAGACTGCTCCACAATTTACTTCATTAGCTTCTTTTCTACCAGAATCTTCTCCAGAAGCTTTGTCTTCTTATTTTCTAGCTTATGTCCTTGAGCTAGATATCAACACCACATTTTTGGTTGGGGTAACAAGATTTTACCTTAAGCTCCCCTTGAGCCAGAGCTCTCAATTTACTTCCTAGAGGAAATACCTTCACTAGATTCTGGTGCAAACTCATCCTTGACTTCGTGCACTTCTTTCTTAACCCAAAATTTATTCATCTTCTTCTTGATCTCTACTAGATATTTCTTTTGTACCTGTTTCTTTATTTTTTCCTGATTAGCCTTCATCATAGTTTTGCTTCTGCAGAATCTTGCAATATGTCTAGGCTTGTTACAATTGAAGCATGCAACATTTCTCTGTCTAGTGTTCCTTTCAATCATCCTTGATCTGCATTAGTCATCCTTGTGCCCAAATTTATTGCATTCAAATCAATTCCCATTGAAAGATTGATCATTCCTTCCATAGTTGTTCCTTATCTAATTTCTGCATTCACTGGCTTTATGACCAAACCTCTTACATATAAAGTAGTTACCTTTAAAGGTCTAAGCATTCCTTCTATTGTTATAACCATTTCTTATCTAAGTTATACAATCATTATCCTTGTAACCTACTTTATTGTAAGTGAAACACTAACAAGAGAATGATGGAATATTTTGATTCACCCTGCTCCTACATTGAGTAGCCTTATGACCAAACTTATTGCATGTATTATGATAACCATTAAAAGAAGGGTACCTTTAAGAATTTGGTTGCCTGACCGATGGTCTTCTAGGTCTATTTATTTGATTCTAAAACTATTTTCCTTTGTCCTTCTTGATCTCAACATTCTTTTCTTGACTGGTTTTGGAACTTTCACCTTTCTCAAATACCAAGCCTTCTTTATCATCAGGGTTGTTCTGACTAGCAAGTATTCTATCAAGTTAGGCAACACTCACTCTAAATTTTTCTTCCTGAGTCCATGCATGTTTTAGATCAACATTTGGATCCACAACTTCTTTTTCAAGCTTTGTGTAGTCTTTAGTTTTGCTTTTTACCAACAAATTTAAGTCTTCTTCTGTTTATTCTCTTTTTACAACTTCCACTTTCATATTGCTCAAGGTGTAATTTGTAGATATTAATTGTTCACTAACCTTCTTATATTTTTCTTTAAACTTCTTGACTTGCTCCCTCAACTTTTTGATGCAGTCATCTACTTCCTTGACATTATCTTTTAGATCCTTGTTTTCTATTTCATCCTTTTCAAGATCTGCAAGTGTAATCTTGAGTTCTTCTTCATTGACAAGTGTGCATTCTTCTTCAATTTCAGTTGCATCAATTTCTTCAGGAGGAGTAGGATGTTTTTTACCTACCATGTGTTTAGTCTCCAAGATCTTTGTCAAGCTATTAGACTTCTTTCGAGGAACCAAGCTCTGATACGTATTGTTGAATACCTAAAGTACTAAGAGGGTGGTGAATCAATATTGTATTAAACTTATTGTTTATTAAACTAGTAATCCATTTACCACATGCAATAACAAAGGAAATAAAACATAGACAAAATAAGCACAAACCATCACACATGATCACTAGGATTTTTATGTGGAAAACCCAAAACTAGGAAAAATTGCAATGAGTGTTGGCTCAAAATATATTATGTAGGAACAATAGTGAATTACAATAGAGGCTCACTACCTTAGGGCCATTGCAGAGGGCTCACTGCCTAAAGAAAATTCTCATTGCATGAATGGCTCACTGCCAAAATTAGCTCACTGCCAAAATTGGCTTACTGCCTAGAGAAAGAAAAGAGAAGGAAGAATTGCTCACTTTGAGGTTGAACTTCTCAGATTGCATCTACACATGCATGGATGCAGCTCTAATGAATTCTCAACATATTGTCTCAAAACTCTTCATCTTGACTACTCTGTTTCACTACTCTACTTTTACATTAAGCAAGATCTCTCTTCTTCTGCTCTTGTCACCTACTTTGTACTTCACATATTTTGCACATTTTCATTCACATCACCTCTCCCAAACACTAAATTTAATCCCTTATATATATCCACAATAATTAAAATCTTCATACTAGGTCAGCCTAATAATGTATAGTGTGTAGTATTGTGTTATGTACTATATCAGCCAAATTCATTCACCAAAATACATAGCAGACCAAAGAAACATTTGAAGTACCTTCTCACATGTCAAACTCAACTGATTCACCACTTGGGATTAAGTTCTAAATAACAGAACTTACTGCATGCATATCAAACTTGTCATGTCGACCTCCAACACAAATTACCACTGGTTCATTTCCTCTGTCAAACAACAACTTTTACTGTGGACCACAAGATGCTTCCAAAATCATATCAAACACTCTTCACACATCACAGATAATAGATTTAGAACTACAAAGCATACTATTCTCTTGCGGTGGAATGTGGACTATAATAACACATTCTCTATCACAGCAAACTACATGATACCAAGTAGCAATACTAGACATTCATAACTGGCTTTCTAGTGGAGCTTAGAACTTGTAACTCTAGATATAGATACTCCATACATGTGTTTACAACACCTCAAAACTGCATAATGAGATATGCAACAGTGGAGGAGTGCAGACCAATTCAGTTGAGTGCTTTGTTATGATTTCATCTATTCTCTGCGCTACCAGACTTAGACTTTTTGAAGATAGACAAGTCTGGTACTCATCAAGAACTAAAATCTTGGACAAATGATCATTTGAGAACTATGACCAACATACCTAAACCGCATGATATGATCTTCTACTATGGATCAATATTAGTTCAAACACTATCTCCTTGTCGCTACTTTAGTATACTGCCAACACTTAGCCAAAATAGCCAAGTCTTCTTCTCTGGACCAAAAAAACTATTCCAATCTTGTTCCTTTCCTTGTTGCCATCAATGAAAACATCCTCAAACATCATGCACAAACACTCTTCATCATATTAGCAGTGTCTCTTTCTTTATGATGTTTGCCAAGTTGCCAACACTCCAACCTATTAATCCTTTAATAGTTGATATAGTATGCTTCTTCACAAAATCTTCCTCTCAGAATCTGATTGTAACTCACACAACATCCTTCTTCCAAATCTGAACACAATCCACACAATAACCTTCTCTCACAAATCTGATCACTATTTCTGATTCAGTATGATGTAAGTCTTCTCTTTTCAAAATAGGTTCACACACACAAATATTTTCTCCTCTCACAATTATGATCACACACTTTCTTTCCTCACAAAACTGATCTAATTCATGCACAACTTCTTGACATAAAATTGATCATAACATGGAAATATCTTTATCTTAATTCTTGCACATATCCTTCATAAAATTCTTCATTTATACTTCATGTATTTTGCTCATATTCTCTACATTTAATCACACATTCTTTCTCTTAGAACAAATTAGAATTAGACTTGGTTTTTCTACCTCTTCTTTTTCTTTATATTTGCTCTCTAACTCAGAAAATATTCATTGAAATTTTTGCTTACAATATCACCTTTCACTCTCCTTTTATAGTACCTCAAGAGAGGCAATCCATATGAATGGTTATGACTATTAATAAGGAAGTAACTCTTCCCAAATAGATTGTACCTTTTACTAAGTTACATGCTATGTTAATAGTTAATAAAGATAATCACTTCCCTTTAAATTGTTGCCTTAACTATTTTGTCCTTTATGGAATCACACCTATCCTTACTATTAATAAATCATTGTCTTGTCTTTTCTCATAAATCATTCTTTGTGATTTTTTATTTTATACACTAATCTCTATTGCGATAACTCCCTTAGGTTGCTTGACAAGGAATACTAATCAAATAACTGTACATGTAATTGATAAATCACATCACAAAAACTCTTGATTCAAATTGCTCCCTTGGTATTCATAATACTTGAAATCGCTCTTCTATAACAAGGAAATTGTACCATACACAAACTTAATCACTTTCCTTCTTTTCTTACACAAGTTGAAGCATATCACAAATATCTAGACACAAACCACATCATTTCAAGTCTTTATCACTACCTTTGAATATAATATGAATCACTCCCTTATGATTTTTTCTTATTCATCAATCGTATCATTTTTCTCTTTTAAATAAGACATTGTCTTATATGGTATAAGTCTTTTGACTTGTTCTCTTTGTAAGGAGGTTAGACATATGATATGTATTAATTTAAATTTCATTTTTTTGAAGATGATGCCAATCTCAAGGAGGTCAACTGGCATTAGGAATCTTTATAATTCTTTTCTAAAACATTCTTCAAATAAGTCGGCTTCAATCACATAGTCCTTTTGTGATTTTTTTATACTCTAATCTCTGTTGTGATAACTCCCTTAAATCGCATCACAAGGAATACTAATCAAATCATTGTACATGTAATTCATAAATCTCATCACATAAACTCTTGATTCAAATCACTGCCTTGATATTCATAATAATTGAAATCACTATACTATCACAAGAAATCATACCATACACAAACTTAATGACTTAAATCCTTCTTTTCTTATAGAAGTCAATGCACATTACAAATATCTTCACACAAATCACATCATTACAAGTGTTGATCACTACCTTTGAATATAATATGAATCACTCCCTTATGATTTTGTCTTATTCATCAATTGTATCATTTTTCTCTTTTAAATAAGACTTTGTCTTATATGGTATAAGTATTTTGTCTTGTTCTCTTTGTAAGGAGGTCATCCATATGATATGTATTAATTTGAATTTCATTCTTTGCAAGATGATGCCAATCTTAAGGAGGTTGGACAACATTAGGAATCTTTATAATCCTTTTCTAAAACACTCTTCAAACAAGTCAGCTTCAATGACATAGTCATTTATCATGTTTAAATATTTAATTTAAACAATACAATCATCCTTCTATCATGTATTGATGCTATATCATGTTCAACATCTATCGTTGTTCCTCTTACACACCCATGTGTTGAATTGATCCAACTTGTCTGAGATATGCCACTGAATAATGATTCTCTTGTCAACATTTACACCTTGCATACCATGATACTATTACTTTGACATTAGCGATAACCATTTCATTTATTTGTCAATAATGACAATACTAAATACCTTCATGACATCAATGACAACATGTCCTTATATTCTCATCTTTTTCATCAATCATGACTATCTTCTTGGCATCAATGACAACCTTTCTAACAACCTCCCCCTTTGTCATTTATGGCAACACAAACATCATTCCCTTGTTTTTCTTTTCTCCCCCTTTGACATCAATGGAAAAGGGATGTAGCATACATCTCTCCTTCATGGTATGATTCTCTCTCTTTTCTGTGATTCTCCCCCTATCTATAAGGCTCCCCCTTTCTTGGGATTCTTTTTTCTCTAATTTTCCTTCATTGTAGCTTTGTTTCTTGGGTGATATGATTCCTCTCTAGCTATTCCAATAGATAATTTGGATGATCTTCTCAGGTTTAACACATCAAAAACTTTTTCTACTATCCAACATCCACTAAGCATCTTTACAAAATGGAACATGCTTTCAACTCTTCATAAGGAATCTTCTATTGTATGTCATGCTTCCACTTGACATTAATGGCATCATTCTTCCATTGTATAATTCTCTCTTTCTAAACTTTCTTTTTGAAACCAATGGTAAAAAATCTTTGTCTATATCTAATTTTTCTTTTACTTGAGGTTGTAGCTTTCAACCTTTCTATATCTAATTCTTTCCCCTTTTCATTAATGGTAAAGGGATATTCATTATATCTCTATCCACTATCTTCCATGGCACCATTACATCAATAGAGACTTGAACACAAGTATAACCATCATAACCATCCAAATTTCTATTAACCTTTTCTTTTTCTTTTCCCAATACATGCTTGTGTGTTTTGTCATACTCTTTAAACAAGGACTCCTTTGGATCATTCTCATCCTCCAATCAAGTTTTTGTAAAGTTCTCTCATCGAGTTTTAGTCTTTGAAACATCTTTATCATGATCCTCTTCATGGTAAAAATTTAGAGCTTTGTGATCCTTAATCCTATTTTCTTACCCATAGCATCGCTATCATGGTTTCTTTCTTCTTTCATTGTCTCAAACCTTCTAGGCTCTCTCTCATATTGACATCAATTCTCCTTCACTTCATTATAAGGTAACTTTCTAGTATGTAATTTCCTATTATCATATCATTCTTAATGTGTCATAGTTCTTATGTCTTTGATGACTATGTTGTCAGCATTCCCACTGTATCTCTTCTTTCAAAATATTGCCATACATCATTTGTCAATCATCCTGTCATGCATGTTTTGATCTATATTTTTCTAGTATTTAGGATTTTTACTTCTCATGTCTTAAAACTCCATCATCTCAATAACATAACTAATAGTCTTGTTGTATGTCTACCCATTCTTTAGTCTCTCTTTCTTTTCTCCAATCATATCTTCTCTTTCTCTACTAATTCTTCCATTTTGATCAATGACAATGGAATGCTCATATAGAATATGCCTTTAGATGATCTATCTTGAATTGTCTTCTCCATGGAGCTAAAATAATGCAATGGTTATCTCCCTCTACACTTGTACTTCTCATTAAGCACATAGTGAAACCTCTTGTGCATGAACCACAAGTATAGATTCTTCCTTCAACTCATTATCTTGCTCTAGTTTCCTTCTCCATACATTTGTAGATCCTTCTCTTTTATTATTCATTGCTTCCACTTTCTTATTTTGTCTAGAAGTCTCCTCAAAACCACTTCTACACCATCATTCTACATGCCCATAGTTGTCTCATTTGTCTCATATAACATTGTAAACCACTAACCAACCAAAGGAATTATAGCTTCTTCTTGAAAACTCATAATCACTTCTATTCTTGTTCCAACTATCATTTCTACCTTTTGTTCTACAATCTCTTTTATTATGAACAAGGTGGTTGCATTTATAATATATGATATTGCCCTTTCCATTTCACAACCCATAAGAACCTCTATTCTTTATACTACCCCTATTTCTTGCATGTGTCCAACAATTTACCACTTTATGACTAGAGTTATTACATGAATAACAATAACCATAAAATGAATGTTGAGACTTGTCCATTCACACTTGCCTTGGAGGAAATGATCTTGTGAATTTCTCCATGTTGTCTCTATGAGGAACATTAGTTTTATGTGGGACATTGTTTTCCTTCCTCTTATTAGTCACATTATTGATTGATCCTTTTAGAACACCTGCATAGCCTTTTGGTTTTTCCTTATTTCCTTTCTTTTGTTGGTCATTTAAAGGTTGATCTTCCTTTGTTTAATGACTAAGACTCATCTTTATGCATGATGACTTTTTCCCATCTATAATATCATACATGGTTTTAGTACTTTTATCAACCTTAAGGATCCTATAAGGCTTGGTAGTTGTTTTCTCTAGTTCTATCCTCAAGTAACTAATTTTGGATTCATACTTCTCACAATCTTCTTCATTTGTCTTTAGTTGATATATTATTTCCTCTTTTATCTTCTTTACTTCTTCACATTTAACTTTCAAGTCTCATATTGTTCTCTTGGTTTCTTCCTTGATTTTCTTTTCTTCCTCATATTGTACTTTTTAATCCTTAATCATTTTTTCAACTTCTTCAAGGGCTTGTGAAACCTTAGCCTTGGAGTCAGTCTCTTCTTGAACTTTTGATCATAGATCTGAATTTTTTCTTTTGATGGAATGATCCTCTTCATGTGCAAGGTGAATTTCTTCCAAAAATTCCACCTCTTGATCATCTTCTTGAATTCCCATATTACAATTTTCTTTCATCACCATGAAAAGTATTTCTTTTCTTGAATCTTTACCTTCTTTTATTTCATCTTCGCTTTTAACCTCCACACATTCAAAAACATAATAACTAGTTTTTCACAATTAAAACATTTTATACTTACCTTTGCATATGTTGGATTCTTCTTTAATGTTTCTATCAACATGGGCTTCCTTTGTATTTGATTCATCGCTGGAGCTATCGCTTGACTCATTCTTTTATTCTCCATCTCCATTGACACTTTGAATGTTTCCTCTCTTATAGATAAATTCTCTTCTACTAACTTCACAAGACTATATTTGTTTGTCACAACATCATTCTTTTCTATTTCCATATGTATTCCAAGTTCCACCTCATCATTTTTCACCTTATCACCCTTTCTTACTTTTGTGTTATCACTTGCATTTGATCTTGTTTGTGCTTGTTGATCAATATTTTACATGTTATTTCCTTTTCTCTTATTTCATTGTCATTTTTCCATATGTGCTCTTAAGATCTACCTTCTACCTATTAGGCTATCTCTGAAGGAACCTTCTCGGATACCAATTGATGAGCACATGGTGATACTAAGAGGGGGGGCAATCATTATATAACAATATTGAGAACACATGATTTACAAGGAAAACCATCCAGGAGAAAACCACAGCACAATATTGCTTATATATATATATATATATATATATATATATATATATATATATATATATATATATATATATATATATATATATATATATATATATATATATATATATATATATATATATATATCTTCTCTCTTCTACTTGTAGGCTCCAACCTACTAGAGACTTTAATCTCCACTTGATAGAATTATAGGCTCTAAGCTATTGGAGGCTTCAACCCCAACATAAACTAAGCTCCAACTCAGAAAGAGGCTCCATCCTCTATTTGATAGGCTCCAACCTATTGGATGCTCCAACCCAACAAGAGGCTCCAACCTCTATTTGATAGGCTCCAACCTATTAATCCTTCAAAAGCTAATATAGTATGCTTCTTCACATAATCTTCCTCGCACAAATTTGATTACAACTCACACAATATCCTTCTTCCAAATCTGATCACAATCTCCACAATAACCTTCTCTCACAAATCTGATCACTATTTTTGATTTTGTATAATGTAAGTCTTTTCTTTTCAAAATAGGTTCACACACATAAATTCTTGTAAGGAAGTTAGAGTAGAGGAAAGAACTTCCTATGCCAATCTTGAGGAGAGATATTATTCAATCCTTCTAAAAACTAATCTAATAGTTACAGAGATTCTAGAAACACATTTATACTAGAAAATAAACAATGAACACAAAACACCATATATATGTGGGGAAAACCCTTTCAGATAAAAACCCCACACTCCAGAAGCCTACTCAATGTATTATGAATCCATTAACAAGAATATATAGACTTTTATAGCAAATTTATCATAGGAGTATCACCACTAAAGAATTCTGGAAGAACTCCAACAGTATTCTGATAGCACAATAGTGCCTGCAAACTCAAAATTACAAACTACTCCTCAGGACTTCAATTTATAAACTTTTGGCTACACAAGAAAACATGTGTGGTTTACAAAACCATGTACTTAACTTCTCTACCAAGATTCAAGTCTAAAAATAATCTCTCACATCCTAATTGATATCCCCTATTTTTGACCCTTACAGATGTCCAAAAATATGTCATAATATGTCTAAAAATAGCCTTCCATAACATACTACTACATGGGCATCTTTTGACACCTAATAAACCAATTTTCAAACCACCAACAATATGCAACATCTGTGAGAAAATATTAAGTTAAAAAATAAATACTATTAGAAATATGCAATCTTGAGAAACCTAATTTTCCAACATTCTCCCACTTGTTGAATACTTGGTAAGAGCTAGGGGAAATATTATTGAATGCACAGGACAACTAAGAGGGGGACAGTGGATTAGTTGTACATTAAAATATTAAACCCTCAAATCAATTTCAATCACAAGCCTCTTAACATGCATTAGTAGAATGTAAACATATGAAGCATCAATGCAAACACATAAGAACACCATATTTACATGGAAAACCCAATAAGGGAAAAACCACGGTAATGATTAGCTGACATATATGTGAATAACAACACTAGAATTCAATAAGCTCACTACCTACAAGAGAAAAGAAAGAAGAAAACTATTATAGAGAGATTCACTATCTAAAAGAAATAGGATAGATCCACTACTACTACTCCTTGCCATCTGCAACCTTTGGCTCACTACCTCCATCAACTTCTGACACACTAAAATGTAGACACCTTCTTCTCACTACATTTTGGAGTCATAAGCATTTTAGTTTGTGTACAACTTCACTACCCTTGATTCACATTTGCATATTCTTCTCTACATAACTCCATTCAACTTCATCTTGCATTTATACCATCTTTAACCAAGACCTATCTCAATTAGGTCATTCCTAATGAAGTGTGTGCATTACACATATGCAACATTAATTAAGTCAGTACTAAACACTTCCATGGTGGAAAGAAGTGAAAGTGGACAGTGTCAAGGGATAACGAGGACTCAAATTTTTATCATCCAGCTACTTATCACATCCACAATCCACGAGGTACCTCCACAAATGGCGCTGGTAAGCCAGGTTAGCTATACTTGAGCTAATGGCCATATTGACACTTTTCCAAGTCTAAGAACACCATGTGGACCAAAGAGAGACACTCTCAAGCATTCACACACCTTCCCAGAATATTCATCATCATCATAACCTTCTATTACACTACCACAACCATCTGAATCAAAGAATGTCTTCATTATGCATATTATGACAGACTATTACAATCACTAATGCAAGAACTAAACTTGTGGAGCATCTCAACACTTGAAACTTCAAAGGAAGGTGGATACAAATAATATAAGAACATTCCCAGATACATAAGATAGGAAATCTCAACATAGAGAAATGCGGAGCATTCTCATGTCTCCAAAACACTCTTCTTCATAGTGAAATATTCTGTCAGACATATCTACTACTTCTGAATGATCCAAAACCTAAAACTCTAGATATAATACCTCTAAACACCTCTGATCAATACCTCTAAACTGCACAAGCATATCTTCGATTAGGAAGAAATGCAGAGCATAACATTGAGAGTATCTTTATCACACTACAGACCTTTTTATGAAATTTTCTAAAAAGCACTTGGAAACCAAGTGAACCATCTATTGGGAGTTAACATGAATGACAACACCAGCAAGTTTCCAATATTCCCTGAGCCTTTGTCATTTATGGAAACACAAGCTCTTTAAAAAACCATCAAGACCTAAAGCAATCAGTTAGCAGCTCTGCAATGAGTAATACTATTATGATCACTATTATGATCACCAATACAAGAACTAAACTTGTGGAGCATATCAACACTGGAAACTTCAAAGGAAGGTAGATACAAATAATATAAGAACATTCCCTGATCCATAAGATAGGAAAGCTCAACACAAAGAAATGTAGAGCATTCTCATGTCTCCCAAACACTCTTCTTCATAGTCAAATATTTTGTCAGACACATCTACTACTTTCGAATGATCCAGAACCTGAAACTCTAGATATAATACCTCTAAACACCTTTGATCAATACCTCCAAACCACACAAGCATATCCTCAATTAGGAAGAAATGTGAAGCATAACATTGAGAGTACCTCTATCACACTGCACACCTTTTTATAAAATTTTCTAAAAAGCACTTGGAAACCAAGTGAACCATCTATTGGGAATTTACATCAATGACAACACTAGCAAGTTTCCAACATTCTCTAAGCCTTTGTCATTGATGGAAACACAAGCTCTTTGAAAAACCATCAAGACCTAAAGCAATCAATTAGCAGCTCTATAATGAGTAATACTCCCCCTATCAGAAACATTACTCTTCACACACCTCTCTGCACAATAGTTTTTCAATTGCTTCAACTCTCCCCTCTTTGATATCAATGGCAAAGGGAAACAACTCTAACACCAGTAAGTATCTATGCTATCTCCACTCCTCTTAACTTTTCTACACTCTCCCCCTTAAGATCATAGGATATGCTCCATTTGACTACAACCTATAGTATCACTACCTACTCCCCCTAAGAGGTCACCATCAACATCAGTCTAGGGCCAAAAGTGTATCTTGAAATACTTCCTAGATAGTTGCACACTTATGCATTTGGTTAAGAGAAGGAAGGGCAATAACCCCTAACTTCTGATGAAGATACTCAAAAGTATCCTTAGGGAGAGCCCTTGTAAAGATGTCTATAACTTGGTCCTTGGAAGGCACATACTCCAACTTCACCTCATTCTCTAAAACCTTTTCTCTTAAAAAGTGATATCAGATTGAAATATACTTTGTCCTTAAATGCATCACCATATTTTTTGAAATGTTGATAGTGCTTGTGTTATCACATAGGATAGGAATAGGATCATCATATAACACTTTGATATCCTTTAATGTCTGCTTCATCCATAACACAATTGTGTTACAAGATGCTCTTGCAATATATTCTATTTTTGCAGTTGATAATGACACTAAATCCTGATTCTTACTTAACCATGAGACAAGTCTAATTCCCAGGAAGAAAGCACCACCACTTGTACTTCTTCTATCATCTGTACATCATATCAAATCTACATTTGTATATGCATTGAAGGAGAAATAAATATCCTTGAGATACCATAGGCTGAACTCCAGAGTGCCTTTCAGGTATATGAATATCCTCTTTATTTCTATGACATGTGACTCTTTGGGATCAAATTTGAATCTAGCCACAAGATAGACTACATGCATGATATCCGGTCTAGTAGAAGTCAAGTATAACAGTCCACCAAACATTGATCTGTACTTGCTCTGATCAGTCTTAGGAGATTCACCGTCCTTTCTTAACTTACAACCAATAGTCATGGGAGTACATACTAGTTTTGAGTCTTCCATTCTAAACTTCTTCAACATTTCCCTAGCATGCTTTGATATTGAAATGAAAATGCCCTTTTCTAATTGACTGGTTTGTAACCAAAGGAAGAAGTTCATTTCCCCACACATTGACATTTCAAATTCTTTCTACATTTATTGTAAAGATCTCTTGCACATACCTTCATTTCCTCCATAGATTATATCATCTACATACACTTCAAAAATTAGAATCTATCTGCAGTGCTCTTTTTGAATCCTTTCTATAGCAGGTATCAATCCAACCTTGCATACCAAGCTCTATGAGCCTGTTTGAGTCCATAAAATGCCTTATTCAATCTAGGGACCATATTTGGATCATCTAATAACTGAAATCCTTTTGGTTGCTCAATATATACTTCCTCTTCCAACTCTCTATTCAGGAATGCAGATTTCACATCCATTTGATAGACTTTGAAGTCCTTATGAGTTGCAAAAGCCAAGAACAATCTAATAACCTCCAATCTTGCCACTAGAGAAAATATTTTCTCATAATCTATTCTTTCCACTTGTGAGTAGCCTTTACATGCTAACTTGGCCTTATTTCTAACTACTTCCCCATTCAAATTCAATTTCTTCTAGAAGACCCATTTGGTTCTTATCACATTCTTGTTTGCTAGTCTTGGGACAATTTCCCAAGTTTGATTCTTCTCAATCTACTTCAATTCTTCTTCCATAGCCTTGATCGAGTGCTAATTTTTGCGTGGTTTAGTCACAGTTTTGGGTTCTATTTGAGACAATAAGCACAAGTTTACCTATTCATCTTCCATATCAATACTTCTCCTTGTTAAAATACCTTTGTTCTTATCTATAATGATTTTACTTTCAAAATGATTCTTGTGCACATACTTCGGAGTCTTGGGAATCTTCTCCCTAGAGCATCTTCTTCATCATCTTGCTTCTATTTTTCCTTTTCTTCCTCACTTTCTACTTCTTTGCAATGGTTCTAATAGCACTGAACTTTGGTATGGTTCTTTATCCACTTTGACATTTGTGCTTTCCACTAATTTGGATTTAGTCTCTTGTTGTAGCAACTGTATACCTTTCTCTTTGTAGAGTATACAAGGAAGATTCCTTCATCTGATCTTGTATCAAACTTTCCCAAGTTCTCTTCATCTCTCCTAATGTAACATTTACTTCCAAACACTCTAAAGTATTTTACAATAGGATTTCTTCCATACCATAGTTCATATGGAGTCTTTGAATTTTTTGCCCTAGCTTGCCCTCTATTTTGAATGTAGACAATAGTATGGATGGTTTGTCTCCAATAGATATCTGCTAAATTTGCTTCTTTCATCATTATCCTTGCTACTTCCTGAAAAGTCCTATTCTTCCTTTCCGCAACTCCATTCTACTGAGGAGTCGTTGGTGTTGACAAGTGCCTTTTTATTCCATGATCTTCACAAAATTAATTAAACTCATTGGAGGTGAACTTACCACGTCTGTCAAACTTCAAACACTTGACTTTCAGATCAATTTAATTTTCAACCATAGCCTTAAAAAATGCTAGCTTATCTATAGCTTATAATTTTTCTTTGAGAAAAGTTACCCCAAGTCATTCTAGAGAAATCACCAATCAACAACATGAAATACATGTCACCTTGAATGCTTCCTACTCTTGTAGGTATGCATAGATTTGTATGTACTAACTCCAGAGGTTCAGTGGTAGAATGCTCTTTGATCTTGAAATTCTTCCTTGTTAGCTTCGTACACTGACATTCCTTACAAATTACATTGGTAGGCTTTATAATCTTTGGCAGATCCCTCACAACTTGCGTAGAGCTGATCTTCACTAGGCAATCAAAATTGATGTGCCATATTCTCATATGCCATAGCCAACTTTCATTAATTTGAGTCATAAGGTACACACCATCAACACCTTTGAGCTGATATATATTTCCTTTTGTCCTTGTCCCTGTAGAAATCAGAGTTCTAGAGTCTTCTTTTCTGATTTCACAGCAACCATCCTAAAACACAAGATTATATCCTCTACTAAACATTTGTCCTGCATTAGAAGATTGTCCCAGAGACCCTTGACATAAAGGACTTCATCTATATTGTGCTTGTAATTAAAATTGACTGAACGTCTTCCACAAATCTTAGCAGATGTATCATCTCCAAATTTAACAAAACCTCCATGAAACTTCTCAAGCTTCAAGAACTTATTCTTATCACCTGTCCTATGATTGGAACCCAGTATCAATTAACTAGAGATCATCCTCCTCTATTGCCTGGAAAGTAGTAACCAATGCTCCTTCAATGTGGTACCCTATTTCTAGAGAAATATCCTTCATATATCTTCGAGGATTAGTAGAATTAGTACCAACATCTAAAGCCATGAGCAAGCATTCATTACCATCATCATCTGGATAGTCAGACTCATCATTAGATGTGATGTCATCTTCTTTAACATAATAAATTTTCTTGAATGATTTCCCTTTGTTCTCCTTGTATTTGTCATTAGAAGTTTTGATTGGACATTTTGAAGCATAATGACCTATCTTTCCATAGTTGAAACATTCAAAAGGTAACTTACCTATGTATTTTCCAGAGCCCTTTTTCAATCTGCTCACAAAATTTTCTTCCACTTCATCAAAATCATCTTGATCTGATTCAACCTTCTTTTCTATCTTGCTATCCTTAAAAACAATTTCCTTTCATGAATCTTCTTGACCAAATTCTCTTATTGGCGCAGTCATGGTTAGGAGGGTCCTCAAAGAGAACTATTTAGACCATGTACAGCTAGAGTAAACACAATGGAAACAACTCAAATATATAAGGCAAATACAGATTTAGTCATTCAGTATATCATAGAATTAAAATACAGATCAATTACCAACATGTGGGCTTACAACTAGGGCTCATAGGCTTAATTATAGAATATACACAAGATATAGCTTTGAAGCTCCTTCACAAATAATCCAAACTATGAAATTATGCTATTGATCATAACATAAGATTCCTCCACGTTGGCCAAGGAAGATCACAAACTCCAATTAAGAGCTCCAACATGTGTACATGTAGATAGGTTGGACCTAAATGAATAGAATTGCTCCACAAATGAATGGAATGATGTACGGATATCAGGGAAGGTTGGACACAAACCAAAGATCAATGAATGATGTGTCATTAGGCTTCACAAGTTAGGAAATGCTCCACAACTCTCCTCCTTTAGGTGATTGTATGAGACTGCTAGGATGCTCTATTTTGAGAAAATAGTAGATCTTCTGATAGCAATATCTTTCCGGTACCTTAACCAAATACTCTAAGATTCAGATATTTTGTGCATGAGTGTCTCTATATGCTAAGTCCAGCTCTGCAAGGTTTGAAATGCAACTGTGGTAGAATGTGGACAAACATATAGAAACTGCTACTAACTGAATTTTCTGAACTGAACTAGAGGATGAAAAGAAACAAACAAACTAAAATGCAAATTTTTTTGGTTCATGCAAGATTGCTCTTGAACCAGGGATGCTCTTGCATCAGACATCTGGGGTTATTGAAAAAGTGAGTCCCTCACTTTGCCGGGGCTCGATGGAAACCAAGACAGTCCACCTCATCCTGAGAATCTATGATGAATCTTCTTTCAAACTACCTTTCCACTTCACAAGATATTCTTTGTATTATCTTCCTCTAGTGTTGCATCCAATTCTACTATCCAAAATGTCTTCAATTTGTTCTAGTGCTTGTTGTGGTAACTGCTTCTTCAAGTCTTCTTCAATGTTGTCACTAAACTCTACTTCATGATACCAATATAGGTCTACAATGTTGAAAATAGGTGATATACCCAATGTCTCTGGTAATTCCACTTCATATGCATTTCCTAAATCAAATTTTATGAGTATCCTACAGGGTCCAAACTTCTTCATCTTCAACTTGTTATATGTTCCCACTAGAAATCTTTCTTTTCTCAGGTATACCATCACTTCGTCCCCAACCACACATTATTTGTGTCTTCTCTTCTCATCTACTTGCTCTTTATACTTACTGTTCATCTTCTCCAAATGCTTCTTCATGTGATCATGCATTGTCTTCATATGTTCTGCAAATTCTTCTCCTTCTGTACTTCTCTTTTCCTCTTTACTGATATCTCTCAACTATGCAACTTCTCTAGGGTTAGTTCTTATCACAATCTCAAAAGGTGTTCTTCCAGTACTCCTATTCACTAAATTATTGTATGCAAATTCTACTTGTGAAACAATCCAATCCTAACTTCATGTCTTCTCTCCAACCAAACATCTCAACATGTTTCCCAAACTCCTATTCACTACCTTGGTCTGTCAATCAGTCTGTGGATTAAATGCTAAAATGAACTTCAAATTTGTCTTCATCTTCTTCCAAAGTGTCTTCCAAAAATATCCAACAAATTTGGTATCTCTGTCTGAAATTATGGTCTTAGGTAATCCATGCAATCTCACAATCTCTTGGAAAAATAGGTCAGCTACATGCACTGCATTGGTTGTCTTCTTAGAAGGTATGAAACGTGTAATTTTTTAAAATTTGTTCACCACTACAAATATTGTATCATGTCCTCTCCGTGTCTTAGAAAATTGATGTAGCCAACAATATTCACTCAATAGAATTGTGCCATTAATCATGTGTGAGAGCTAAAGATTTGAAATAACTAGGAAATAAAAAAAACTTCTATTGACCAACTTTACTACTACAATGACAGAAAACTCTCTTATTTCCAATTAAACAAAAAAAATCAAAAAATTACCTTTTTGGCATATTTCGACAATTGTCAGATTTTGCCATTTTAGGTAAATTTACATGCATATCCTGAGAATCCTATTTTTTCCCAAAAACTTCCTAAAACTAAGGTAGGATGAAATGCCAACTAACATCCTAAATTTGAAACATGAGTTTTGAGTTATTAATAAAAAAAACTTTTAAAAAACTAGGAAAAAACACTAAATTGCCATTTTGAGGGCCAAGATGAAAGTTTCAAGCCCTGAAAAAATGCCAAATTGGGGTCCAAATGAATAGGGTGGGTTGGGAACCCACAAGCCAACTCATAACACATCCACCTATAAAATTTCATAGAAAAATCACATCCGAGTCAAAAGTTATGACCTTCAGAAGTCTCTGCATCATTCTCATCTGGTTGAAAAGAACGGAGCTCCTGCAAGTGAGTGTCTTTGAACTATTGCCACTTGACTGGATCCAACCTCTACACTTCCCACTCTGTAATCCATGTGCTATCTGTTGGTGGCAATCCTTCCCACTGTACTAAATATTTGTTGTAATTCCCTTGCTAAGTGTAGATAGTTTTCTTATCAAGAACTTGTGCAATCATATCCTTCTTCTTATGGGGAATGTGGTGGTTCCATGCCACTTCTGGTTGACTATCTTTAGCATCATCCTCACCATGGAATGCATATAAATCAAAAATATTAAACACAAGAGAAATATCAAGATCATCTAGTAAACTGGCCTCATATACATTATCATTGATCTTCTTTGTAATTTTGCAAGGACCAATTTTGGTGTACTTCAACTTGTGGTATGTTCCAGTAGGAAACCACTCTTTTCCCAAATATACCATCACTAAGTCACCTTCATTGAATATTTGATGTCACCTACTAGCATCCACTATATTCTTGTACCTCTCATTACTCTCCTGCAACTTCTGTCTCACATCTTTCTTCAACTGTTGAAGGTGTTTTGCAAATGCTTCCCCATCATCACTGACCTTATCTTTCATTGGTAGCTGTACCAAATCTAAAACACCCTTAGGATTCCTACCATACACAATCTGGAAATGAGACTTTCCCATTGATTTGTTAACATAACTATTATAGGCAAATTCGGCCTAGGGCAATGCCATGTCCCATTGTTTTGGCTTTTTTCCAACAATACACCTCAACAAATTTCCTAGACTCTGATTGACTACCTCTATTTGCCCATCCATTTGAGGATGATAGGCACTACTAAACTACAACTTGGTCCCCATCTTCTTCCATCAAGTCCTCTAGAAATGACTGAGGAATTTGGTATCCCTATTAGAGGTAATAGTCTTTGGAACACCATGTAGTCGAACAACTTCTAAAAAAAACTCTGCTACCCTTGTTGCATCGTTAGTTTTCTAATAGGCAATAAAATGAACCATCTTGGAGAAACTATCAACAACTACAAAAATGGAGTCATTACCTCATTGAGTATGTGGAAGTCCCAACACAAAGTCCATGCTCAAATATGTCCATGGTGCAGTTGCTACTGGTAATGGCATATACAACCCTATATTTTATGAATGTCCCTTAACCACTTGGCAGATCCTACACTTTGTTACATACCTAGTTATTTCCCTTTTCATCTTTGGTCAGTAATAGTTATCTTCTATCAAAGTTATTGTCTTGTCCTTGCCAAAATGTCCAGCCAACCCACTACTATGAAATTCTCTGATAATGTTTTCCCTCATAGAGGTAGCTGGTATGCATAGTTGTTTTCTTTTAAATAGATACCCATATTGAATAAAATATTCACCCCTAATGTGATCTAAGTTACTAGACACTAGTGCCTTCAATTATTCCACAATTTCCCAAAAATCATCATCAGACTCACAAATTTTTAATGGCATCAAAACCAATCACCTCAGTTTCCATTGTGGTCAAAAGTACAACATGCCTACTTAACACATCTGTAACTTGATTTTGTTTTCTAGACTTATGCTTCAACACAAAATTGTAACCATGCAAGAAAGAGATCCACTTGGCATGCCTACTATTCAACTTTTTCTATGTGTTCAAGTATCTCAATGCAATATGATCTGTAAACAATACAAACTCCTTGACAACTAGATAATGTCTCCAATGCCTCAATGCTTGAACAATTGCATAAAATTCCAAATCATAAGTAGAATAATTCTTTCTCACTTCATTCAACTTTTCACTAAAGAAAGATATAGGTTTTATAGCTTGGCTAAGTACAACACCTATTCCCAAATTGGAGGAATCACATTCTACTTCAAATAAATTATCAAAATTTGGCAATGCAAGTATAGGTGCTTCTGTTAGCTTTTAATTCAAGTACTTAAAGCTCTCCTCAGCATCCTTGGTCCATACAAACTCCCTTCCTTTGGTGTAATTTGTTATAGGAGCTACAATACTACTAAAATTTCAAATGCACTTTCAATAGAAAGTGGCCAAGCCATGAAAACTTTTTACCTCTATGCTGCTGCTTGGACTAGGTCATTCTAGAATTGCCCTAACATTTTCTAGATCTGTTCTGACACCATCTTTAGAAATGACAAAGCCTAAAATACAAAACTATCCTACATGAACCAACACTTCTTCAAATTAGCATAGAGCTTCTCCTTCCTTAACACACCAAAGATGATCCTCAAGTGTTGTAGGTGCTCTTCTTTGCTATTACTAAATACCAAAATATCATCAAATTAAACTACCACAAACTTACCAATGTAATGTCATAGTATAGTGTTCATCAACCTCATAAATGTGCTAGGTGCATTTGATAACTAGAATGGCATAACCATCCACTCATATAATCTATCTCTAGTCTTAAAGTCTATCTTCCACTCATCCCCTTCTCGGATCTAGATTTGGTGGTAGCCACTTCATTGGTTGATCTTGCTGAAATATTTGGCCCATACAAGGACATCCATCATGTCCTCCATACAAGGTATAGGAAACTGATAATTGACGGTAATCTTATTAATTTCTCTGCTATCAGTGCACATCCTCCATGTTCCACCTTTTTTTTGTGGTCAACAATGCAGATATAGCACATGGGCTCATGCTCTCTCTCACCACACCTTTATTTATGAGTTCTGTTACTTGCTTATTCAACTCTACATGCTGTGTTGGATTCATCCTATAAGCTCCTTGGTTGGGTAAAGTTTCTCCTGGAATCAAATCAATATGATGTTGAATATCTCTCTTTGGCAGTAGACCATGAGGTAATTCATTAGGCAAAACATCAACAAATTCTTTCAATAGCTCTGCTACTTCTGGGGGAACTGAAATGTCTTCCTCTTCACCTTTTTTCGTTACTAATGCATAACAACACCTTATCACCTTCATTTCTTTAACAAGATTTCATTCAGACAACATGGTCTCACCTTTTCCTTCATCATTGAGAGGCAACAGAATTACCTTAGAGCCATCGTTCCAAAAGGTGTATGTGCTTTTCTCTCCATCATGCATAACTTTTCTAGCCTACTGCCATGGCCTTGCCAATAACACATGACAGACATCCATTGGGACAATATCACACCATATCTCATCCTGATAGATCTTCCCTATGCTAAAATTAATTAGGCATCTTTTATCCATAGTGACTTAATTTCCCTTTTTAAACCACGCAATGCTATACTGATGAGGATGTTTTTCACAGTGTAAATTCAATTTTTCTACCATTTCTTTAGAAACCATATTTTCACAACTACCTCCATCAACAATAACTTCACATACCTTGCCACCCGAAATGCATCTGGTTCTGAAGATATTGGTTCAAAGCCATGAACCATCAAAGCTTTTGGCTTGTGTTTTCTCCTTCTTTCGAATCACCATTGATCTTCTCATCATGAGACTTTCTCCCACATCTAGTGAAACCTCTAGTTCTGTCCCTTCCACTTCATGTTGTGTTTGAATTAGGTTCACCCTATGTTGTCCTCCTTGATTTCTTTCTTGCATGTTATAAATTGAGCATTCGAATGCCCTATGACCTTCTTCTCCACATCTAAAACAAGTGAAAGGCCTTCTCTAGTTTTCCCATCCTCTACCACTACCATAACCTCTACCTCTTTGAAATCCCCTTCCTCATTGTCGATTCAGAGGATCTTGTCGAGTGTCTGCTTGTTTTTCCAATCCATGGGATGACTCGCCCCTACCATAATTTGAACCTCCTCAAAATGGGGTTAATGTACCCCTTCTTCCTCCTCTATTCCTTTGATGGTATTGTCTATTTTGTTTTTCTTCAGCCTTTAGAGCTAATTGGTAAGCCTCTTCCATACTTTTGAGTTGATGCATGCTTAATTTAACTTGAATAGAGAATTTTTGGCCATTCACATATCTAGCAGCCATCTGTTCATCAGTTTCTTGATGCTCTATACGTAGAGACAACGTATAAAACTCATTTGTATAATCTTGCACAGAAAAGAGGTTCTGCTTTAAATTTTAAAACCTACAAAAAAGGGTTTGCACATAATATATGGATAAAAAAATTTCTCTCAACTTCTTCTCCATTTTATTTCATGTCTTGATCTTATCCTTGCCTTTCCTTGTTCATTCCTTTTGAAGATGATCCCACCAAATCATTGCATGACCCTTTAATTTGGTGCATGTGAATTTCACCTTCTTTTCCTTTATCATGAATTTCCATTCAAAAAAATTATGTCGTTAAACCAATCTATCAACTCCTCTTGTTTAAGACTACCTGCATAATCTGAAACATCAACCTTGACCCCCTGATTTTTCCCTTCTAAGGCCCTGAGCATTCTCTCATCAAAACTCATGCCCTCTAATTCTTCTTCTTCATGTTCTCTATCTTGATCTACACCTACTCAACCTATCTCTTCATCAGATTCATCTCCTCCTCTACCCAGTTTTTGGTTTTCCATCCATGTTGTAAGTTATACTATTTGTATTTGCAAATTTTTCATTTCTCTATGCATCTGAGCAAGCCCACCTCTTCCTTTTCCTCTCCCAGCCATCTTCTTGGTCTGATACAAGATGATGTAGCCAACAACATTCACTCAATAGAATTATACCATTAATCATGTGTGAGAGCCAAAAGATTTGAAATAACTAGGAAATAAAAAAAAACTTCTATTCACCACTTCTACTACTACAATGAGAGAAAACTCTCTTATATCCAATAAAACAAAAAAATAAAAAATTACTTTTTTTGGTAGATTTCGACAATTGTTAGATTTTGCAATTTTAGGTAATTTTACATGCATATCTTGAGAATCCAGTTTCTCCCCAAAACTTCTTAAAACTAGGGTAGGATGAAATGCCAACTAACATCCTAAATTTGAAACATGAGTTTCAAGTTATTAACAAAAACAACTTTTACAAAACTAGGAAAAACCACTAAATTGCCATTTTGAGGGCCATGATGAAAGTTTCAAGCCCCAAAAAAGTACCAAAACGGGGTCCAATCGACTAGGGTGGGTTGGGAAACCACAAGCCACCTCATAGCACATCCACCTATAAAATTTCATAGAAAACCCACATCTGAGTCAAACATTATGACCTCCGGAAGTCCCTGCATCAATAATCCCATTACAAAATCCATACTTATGTCTTCCCAAGGTCTCTCTGGTATTGTCAAAGGTTTATACAATCTAGTATTCTGACTACTCCCTTTTGCAACTTGACAAACTCTACAACTCTAAACAAATCTCCTAATATATCTATGTATCTGAGGCCAAAACCAGTTTTCACTCACCCAAGGTACTGTCTTATCAATGCTAAAATGTCTTGGCAATCCACCACTATGTTTATCCTTGATCAAATTATCTCTCATTGAACTTCTAGGTAAGCACAATTGATTTCCCTTGAACAACATATCTTCTTGAATGAAATAGTCCAACCACTTACTCCTATCTGTCACAACAAGTTCCTTACATGCTTTCCAAGGTTTTGCAAAATTAGTGTCTCCCTCATACTTGTTCTTCAATTCATCAATACCTATCACTTTAATTCTCATCTCCATCAACAAGTTTCTTCTCCTACTCAATGCATCTACAACTTTTTTTGATTTACCACTCCTATTCTTCAACACAAAAGTATAACTCTGCATGAACTCTACCCATCTCATATGTCTCTGATTCAACTTTCCTTGACTATTCAAATACTGCAAAGCTTGATGATTTGTATACAACACAAACTCCTTAGGCAACAAATAATGTCTCCACTTCTTCAAGGCTTGAATTATAGCATATAAATCTTGATCATAAACTAAATACCTTCTCTATGCATCATTCAACTTCTCACTGAAATATGTGATGCAGAGGCACGGAAGATTCACCCAAAACTCACAAACTTTCACTATGCTTTGATGAGAGCAGCAAATAAGGTAAATTTGATATAATTTTTAGAATACAACTCAAAACCATGATCTAAAAACTGATTTGGATACCCATTATCCTCTTACACAACATATCTCACATGCAACATAGGTTACATTTGAAAGTATGCTTAAAAAATGGACTGTTATAGAGATGGAGACCCTAGTAGATTGTAGACCTGCCATCACTAAAAATGTCATAACTCACACAATTCTTAATTAACATTGCCCAAACAAAATGAATATGAAATTAGACTCATATCCCCATCTTTTCCCATTGGTTGAAAACCTGTACTTGATCCGTACAATTTGTACCATTCCAAACAAGATGACTTTTACAGTAAACAAAATTGGAAGTATCAATCACTAAATTCATCATAACTTTTACACAACATAACAAACATTGATGCAACCAATGCTAAAAGAAAGAAGACTCCAAGATATTTCCAAAAAATATAATTTTATGCCATTTGGGATTTCATACAGAGCTGTACCAGCCTTGGGAAAAGAAAAATATAGTCAAAACAATTGTAGAAAACTAAACTTTTTATTTCATTTCTCTTCTCTAAACTTCATCTCTCCTTCATCTCTACATCTTGCATGAATTTTAAGGCATAAATATTGTCTTTACCTCCATGTTTCTTTTTCCATCACTCCACTCTCTTTTACATGCAAAAAGAAGAGCCTAAAAATAGCCAAACCACTAACACTACTCAACTTAGAAAGTACTAAACTTGAGCAAACTTAAAGCTCCACTACCAAATGACCTCTAAATACATAAGAGTGGTCTTAAATAGACCTTTATTACAACAATAATAAAATAAAACTCCTCCAATATGAGAAACTACCTTTTAAACTCCCCATGACCCTTCATATTCATCTTTTGTTTGGCTTTTTTTTTGCATTTTTTGCAATATTGACAATTTTGCAATTTTTAGCAATCCTTTACAAAATAACTTGAAATCCCACTAGAACCTAATAAAATGCCTCTAATACATTTCCAACAACATTATTACATCATTAAAATACCAAAATTAGATTAAAACCAAAATTTGCCTCATGGAGGCTTAAATCTAGCAAGGTGCTCCTGCACCATACTCCTGGAGAAAATAAAATTCAAGTCCTCTTGAATGCAAGTCAACTCTTTCTTCCTAGTTCTCTAGTTCTTTGGCAACATGTCCTTCATCTTTGCAACTATCCCTGGGTCCTTCTTCTTCTTTTTCTTATGCCATCTCTTATTCAACATTCTATCAATTTCTAGGCTCCAAAATTCCATTTCTTGTGTATATACCTCAGTAATATCATCTATGTCTTCATTGGCAACATATTCATCTAAAAAAAAAGCATTTCCTCAAGTGTTTTGGCAACATCTTCTTCACCATCATCTTCATACATTGTATGCACTTCTTCTTGTTCTTTATAACCTGCACATACATAATCTAATGAAATATTAGAAATAAAATATTGAGACCTTGAGGTCTCCTCCATGCACTCTACTTCAACTTTATCCTCTAAGGATTTCCTTTGATGAACAGCATCTTCTAATTCATCCATCATAGTTATTAATTGCTTAGGACTTTCATATACAAAATAGTATTCCTCTTTGTCCAAACTTGTCATCTCCTTCCAAAGGATTTGATCAATCTGTTGCTGTTGCACTTCAGGGCTACATTCAATTTGTCCTATTGCTGCAACTTCCTCTTCCATAACTATTCTTTGTTTTTTTCTTTGAACTATCTTCTTAATAGGCCATGATACATTTTTTTTTATTGTCAAGTGCCAACTAAGTGCTCTTTTGAGCAACTACTCCATCTCATCTTCCATCCTTCTACTCATCTCTTCCATAGCTTGTCTCAGTTCTCTTATCTCTTTCTCAACCTCTATTTGTATCATCTTTTTCTCTTTCCTCTTGTTGTATTTTTCTTCTTTCTTCTTCTTTTGTGAACCTCTATCTTGCAAGTACCTTATAAACAAATCCATCTTTCTTCAAGCAAGTCTCTTTCACCTTGCTTCTTCTTTGCCTTTGCCTCACCTAGGTCTCTTCTCTTTTTTTTCTCTACCTAGTCTTTTGGTAACTAGGTTCTCTCTTCAACCTGCACAAACACACAAATACAAAACCAAAATCTCTTGCCCAGACCTTCTGAGCTCTGATACCAATTGATGTAGAGGCATGGAAGATTCACCCAAAACTCACAAACTTTCACTATGCTTTGATGAGAGCAGCAAATAAGGTAAATTTGACATAATTTTTAGAATACAACTCAAAACCATGATCTAAAAACTGATTTGGATACCCATTATCCTCTTACACAACATATCTCACATGCAACATAGGTTACTGTAGAGTAAAACACTCTACATTTTGTTTCTGTGCGTTTCAAGTTTTACAGCAAGGGTTTTGATGCAGAGTGCGGGCAAATGGGGTTTATTTTAAAAATTTTGCCTAAGTCCCAAGGTGTAGCAGAAGCCGCCAAGTGTCAGCAGCCGGGACACATTATAAAGTTTCTCAAAGTGGTGCAGAGATTGCCATGTATCTTTTGCATTGAGGCGGAGTGCGCCAAGTGTCGGCATCCATTTCTGTTTCTTATAAGTTTTGAAAGCCCCTTTTATGTTACAAAGTGAGTCTGGCGGGTCCCATTTTTAATGTTTCTAAAGTTTCAGTGGAAGGCACCAAGTGGCAGATGCGGAGAGTTTCTTAAAAGTTTCTTAAAGTTACACGGGATGTGCTGCGTGTCCCATATAATTTCTGCGGAGTGCGCCAAGTGTCGACATCCGTAAGTTCCTTCTTTTGTTTCATTGCTAAGTAAAGACTGTTGGTGGGCCCCATAGATGTTTCTATAAAGTTTCAGCAGAGCGCGACATGTGTCATCGTCCGCGTGAACCTTATGAGTCTCTAATGTTTCTATAAAGTTTCTCAGAGTTGCGTGGCAAGCACCAAGTCGCAACGTCCGCAGAGGTTTTGTTAAAGTTAAGTTTCTCAAAGCTCAATAGAGACTGCCATGTGTCATCTTCCGCAGGACCATGTAATGTTTCTAAAGTTTCTCAAAGTGCAGCAGAAGATGCCGCGTATCACTTGCTAAGTGCAGCAGAAAGCGCCACCTGTCCCTATTCCTTTTTTGAATCTGCTCGAGCATGGAGTGTTGGTGGGTCCCATTTTTAATGTTTCTTAAGTTTCAGTGCAGTGGACCGTGATAGATGTCAATGTCAGAGCACTCCCGATATAGAGACACAGTAAAGACTCTAAGTAAAACAGAAATAGACACGTATCTCAAGAAAGTGCCGTAGACATTGCCAGATTGTCACGTGCTAGTTTCCTATTGTTCCAGAAAGATGAAGGAGTTTCAAGAAAGGGGTGCATATATGCGTGCTGGCGGTCCCAAGGGTTTATAGTCGCAAAGACTATCAGAAACTGTCAGGTGTCCCTACCTGATTCTGAGTGCAGGGAGTTACATGTATCTGTTTCAGCCAATGAACTTGAAGAGGGGCTAACCATTTCAGATCTGAAATATATTTTCTGTCAGACACTTCCAGTTAAGTCCCAGTTCTGTTAGGCCGTTAAGATTTGATCGTGCAGGCAATCTTTGAGCTAGTTCTATGCTATAAATATGGGTTCAGAACGCAGTATAATATAACATAGGAGATATAGAGAATTTTCTATATACAGATTGTTATCAGGGATTTAAGAGAAGTTTGAGGACCTTTTGCTGTAGCCAATAATATCATTTGCCTTTGTTCTATTTTCTTGATTTAGAAAGTTTGTATAACTGTGCATATATTAGTGCCTTTTATGTGACTAGAAAATTAATAAGAAGACTGAGTTCTGTGCCTTTGCTGATATTTTCTGTATTATTGCAAAATCTTCTAAGTTGTGAGCCTTTGATTCTATTTTTTTTTTTTATCTTTTACATTGATCATGCATTATTTGCTCTTTAATGTAACTGAATCCTGAAGATAGCTTCATTGTGCTTAGTGTTGAGAAACAAAATCACATTCAGGTGCATCACCATAGTTTAGTTTTCTTTTCAGTTGCATTTGTGATTCTATTTAATTCTATCCCTTTTCCTAAAACACATTTGAGAAGAAGAAGAGCCAGCTTCTTTAAAATCTAGAGGTCATTTCAGGTCGCAAGTCCCACATACCTAAAACTTCCCATGTTGGTGTTGGAAAGAGCGCAATTCTAAGCATCAACAGTTTTTCGCATGCCCGGTGGGACAATTCTTGAAGTTCTTTTTCAAGACTATATAAACCAGAGAGCTACAAGGAGTCAGAGTTGTGGACCAGTAACAAGGGCTCAATCTGCTATGAACCCAGGTATTCTTTTATCACCATTGATAACTAATTCAAGAAGAAGGGTCAATCAGTTTACAAAAACACCAAGAGGAAATATGGGAGCACCTATAGCCCCAAGGAATTATGCAAATTGGAACACTGGCAGTGTTCTGATCCTCTCAGTACCACTAGCCACTTGGGATCCTATTCTAGCAAATGCCCTAAAGGCTTTGCCTAAGTTTAGTGGGGAAGATTTCAAAACACCTGAAGAACATTTACAGGATGTATCAAATGTCTGTACAATACATGTGATCACACAGCAGAATGTGGCTATAAGATTGTTAGTAGCTTCTTTTAAGGGGAAGGCTCTAGACTGGTATAGATCTTTGACCCCAAATACAATATCTACATGGGACCAGCTAGGAGATGCTTTCTTTGCAAGATTAAAAGAAAAGGGTGATAAATCTTCTTTGTTACAACAATTGATTACTATCAAAAGGGCACCACAAGAAGCAATAACTGACTTCAATTCAAGGTTTCAAAAGACTTGGGAAAGAATTCCTGCTACAGCAAGACCATTACCAGGTATGGCTATAGTGTTTTATCTTAAAGCCCTAAATTCAAATATATCAGTAATGATTTAGTCACTTGGAGGCCAGACTCTACCAAAAGCCTATGACTATGCAGTCAGAGCTGAAAATAATTTGATAGATGCTAGAAAATTGCCCCCAAGGTCCCCCATGCCTATGTTTCTAGAGATTACCCTACCATTGCCTCAAGAAGCCCCTAACCCCATAACCCCACCTGTGTCTATGTATACGTTTCCCCAACAACTTGCTAAAGCTGCTGTCCCTGCCCAATCCTCTGAGATGGATGATGTCAAGAACATCCTAAGAACATTATCTAGTGAAATAATTAACCTAAAAAGATAGCAGAATCCTTATCCCAGACCCCAATATCAAGGCTATCAAAGGAATAGATCTCCTTCACAGCCAAATCAGTATCAGGGTCCCCAAAGGCAAACTAACCCTCAGCCATCAAACCAATTAGTTGCAATTCCTACACCCTTGCAGACTGTTCCTCCCAATCCAAACAGAGAGATTGTCCCAGGGCAGAATAATTATGCAGATGGCACCAATGCCTAGTGTTTCCCTTGTAATAATGCACATATGCCCAGAGATTGTCCTAGGGGTAATCTACAGCAAAAGATAGCAGAGCAAAGAAGAGTGGACGGGTAATTTGCTAATACTTCTGACACTCAACCCTACCAATCCCCTGGTATGCAAAATTCAGTCCTAGTGGCTCAGATGCAAGGAATGTCCTTACACAAGAAGAAGAAATAGCCCTTGAGCATGCTTTATTCTCATGGATTGAAGATGAAGAGTCAGTATTCTTAAATGAAGCTTCAACTTCTAAGAAGCCTTTGGTACAATCAGACTACTATACTAGGGCCAAGAGAAGGATGATGGAATAGCCTAGAGTCACAAATAATGAAATTATGGGAATCCCTCCATTTCAGGATCATCAAAATATAGCTACTAGACAAGAAATACCTCAGCCAGTGCAGAACCAAGCAGTTTCTAGACAAGTTCAAGAAAAAGTAAGGTACCCTTATTATCCAAGGACCCAAACACCAGGACCTATGAATGTGGTGGATCAGCTAAAGAGGACCCCAGCCCACGTATCAATATGGGACATGTTAGCTATTCCTGAGCAAAAGACACTATTGCAAGAAGCTCTACAGGGCCAAGTAGTGCCTAAACACACTGGTACCAAAGGAGGACCTACTGATAAAGAAAAGCTCAAAGACACTATTCCTCTGCAGACAACAACTCTTCTGAATAATGCACCAAAGGTAAGTAAATCCAAGCTAGATCCCTTTTATTTAACTTTAATAGTTGGGAAGAAACTATTGCACAAAGCAATGATAGACTCTGGGGCTAGTACCACAGTGATGCCAAAGCAAATAGCAGATGCTTTGAAAATAAAATATGAGCCACTTACAAAAGGAGTTATGCAGTTAGATGGGAAGTCTGTGCAAACAATAGGGAAAATTAAACAACTTCCACTACAGCTGTATACCTGTCCCAATATAATTGTAAATCAAGATGTTGTAGTCATAGATATTCTTCTTGTTTTTAGCTTATGCCTATCCAGAGATTTTACAGCCAAGATAGGAGGTTATATGTCACTTGATTGGTCTCACCTCATCCTAAGAACCAAATATGGGACTAAAATGAAGGTACTGTCAAAACCATTGTCAAAGGACCATATAACAAATGAACCAACCCCAAAGTTAGAAGCAGCCCATGCCATGCTAAATAAAGAGGAAAGAGTTTTTGTTGAAGAAATAGGAGATTGGACTAAATATGATCAGCAAGAAGAAGATAACTAGTTGTTAACCATGATGCAAAGTAACCCCTTTGGAAACTATGACTCAACAAGGTTGGGCACTTATGTTATATTTGAAGAAGACCAGGAGATCCCTAATGTCTTAAGAAATGAGCCCTCTCAGACCCAAGAATCCATAAATAACTCAGGAATCTGGACCCTAAATTTTGATGGGGCTAGAAGTAAGAATGGAACTGGAGCAGGAATTTGTTTTACTACCCCTGATGGTGAGAAAATTTTGAGAGCTATTTGTTTCCAATTTGCCTGTACTAATAATGATGTTGAGTATGAATCTTTAGTGCATGGGCTCATGTTAGCCAAGAAAAGGGGAGTAAAGAATCTGATAGTCAAAGGAGATTCAGAACTAGTGGTGAAACAAATAAGAGAGAAGGCAGTAGCCAAAAATGTCAGGATGAGATCCTATAGGCACAGAATTTGGGACTTAATAGAAAATTTTGAAGCCTTCAATATACAAGTAGTCCCTAGAGCCCAAAATTTTGAGGCAGATAGGATGGTACAAATTGGTTCATAGTTTGATCCAATAACTAATCTAATGGTCAATAATGAGTCAGTCAAAGTTATTGTGAGGCCAACTATCCTAGACAATTATAAAAATTGGCAAGTCTTTGAAAATGATTTTCAAGTACTCTCATTTTTGCAACAGTCAGGAGAATTTGTTGATCAGTTACAACCCAAAATTGAAGAGGCATATGGTGATCAGATCATTCAACTAAAGTCAAACAAGCTCCCTAAAGGACTAATTACCCTAGAAAACTTGTTTGACCCTGAAGATGCCAGCCTAGAAAAGAAGAGATTTCAAGCAAACAAAGAAGAGTACTCTAAGATTCAGGTTAGTGAGGGGAGAAAATTGAAGGTTGGGAAATCTGCCACTCAACAGGAAAGAAAAAGGTTAATTGATTTATGTGAGAAATATGATAGGTCATAGCCTAGACCTATGAAGATCTCCATGGTTATGATAGAAATATCATTCAAGACACTATAGAGCTGACTGAAGGATCTAAACCGGTTAGACAGAAGCAGAGGCCAGTGAACCCTAGGATTGAACCTCTGATGGTGGATGAGTTGCAGAAACTATTAGAATCAAAGATCATTTTCCCAATCAAACACTCAACTTGGGTATCCAACATAGTACCAGTCAGAAAAAAGAATGGGGACATAAGGCTCTATGTGGATTTCAGAGATCTAAATAGAGCATCCTTGAAGGATCACTACCCCTTAACCTCTATGGAACAAATTTTATAGACTGTGGCTGGATCAGAGAGATTTTCCTTGCTAGATGGTTTCTCCAGATACAATCAAATTTGGTTGGCTGATGAAAACCAACATAAGACTGCTTTCACCACAAAATGGGGAACATTTGCCTATGCAAAGATGCCTTTTGGTTTCTCAAATGCCGTAGCTACATTTCAGAGGGCAATGTATGTAGCATTTGGAGAGATTATCAATAAAATCATTCTAATTTACCTAGATGACCTCACTGTTTTCTCTAAAAATGTTGCAAATCATTTTGACCATCTAGAAGTAGTTTTTAAGAAATGCCAAGAGTTTGGAATATCTCTAAATCCTAAGAAATGCATTTTTGTGGTACCTCAAGGTAAACTATTAGGGCATATAGTGTCTAAAGAAGGAGTCTCTATAGATCTAGAGAGAGTCACTGCCATAATGAACCTGTCTCTGCCAATCAATAAGAAAGCAGTTCAGTCCTTCTTGGGAAAGATTAATTTTGTCAGTAGGTTCATATCAGACTTTGCAGGCCTAATAAGACCAGTAACACTCTTATTGAAGAAAGACCTAGTGTTCAAGTGGACTACAGAAGGAAGACAAGCTTTTGAGGAGGTCAAGAAAGCAATTTCAACAGCCCCAGTACTAAGGAATCTAGATTTCTCTAAGTCTTTTATAATGTATGTCTATGGAGGAGAATTCAGTGTTGCTATTGTCCTAACACAGAAAGATGATCAACAAGAGGGAGAGCATCTAATAGCCTTTTTCTCAAGAACTCTTAGGGAGTATGAAGCCAGGTATAACTTTGTAGAGAAACAGGCATATGCTATGGTAAAAAACCTCAAGAAATTTAGACATATGGTCATAGGTAATAAGATTCTGATACTAGTGGCTCATTCGAGTGTCAGAGAATACATTATGGAAGGAGAAATCACTGAGAAAAGAGCAAACTAGATAACAAAGATTCTTGAATATGATGTGGAAGTCAGACCAACTAAACTTGTCAGATGCAAGGGTTTGTGCCAGTATATAGTTCAAGATATGGAAAAAAATGATAACTGAAGAAACAGAAAAGGAAAATGTATTGAGGATACAAGAAGTTGATCAGAATTCTTGGGTCACAAATAGGATCCAGTTTATGAAACATGGGATTTTCCCAAAAGAGCTCTCTCAGGACAAGAGAAGATACTATAGGCAACAGGGAGTTCATTTTGTTTTAATTGACCAAGCTCTTTTCAGAAGAAATACTGATGGCATACTTTTAAGATGCATAGAGAAAGGTGAAGCCCAAAGAATACTACATGAAATGCACCATGGAGTGTCAGGTGGACACTTTTCTGCAAGAACCACAACTATAAAGATAAGTTAGGTAGGTTACTTCTGGCCCACTTTATTCACAGACTGTTATCAACTGGTCAAAGAATGCCAATCTTGTCAGTATTATGTAGGGAAGAGAAGGAATGCAGCAATGCCCCTTAGTCCTATAATCGTTGATGAACCTTTTGCTCAATGGGGTCTTGACTTTATTGGAATGATCAATCTGGTGTCAAGTATGGGACACAAATGGATTCTAACTGCCACAGATTATTTTACCAGATGGAGTGAGGCAGTACCACTCAAAGAAGCAATAGAAAAGGTGATCCTAAACTTTCTGGAAGGTATGACTACTCGCTTCGGGCCTCCTCGTACCATAATTTTAGATAATGCTAAGGCATTTTTAGGGGCAAAAATATCTAACTTTGCACTAAAGTATGGAATCTACTTGAAAACCTCCTCAAATTATTATCCTCAGGGTAATGGTTTGGTAGAATCAACTAACAAGAATCTGATCAGACTTATTAAAAGAATAGGGGTTGACCATCACAAAGAGTGGCATAAAGTGCTTAATATAGCACTGTGGGCAGATAGAATTACACCTAAACAAGTGGCAAAGATGCCCCCATATGAATTGGTCTATGGTAAACCTGTTGTAATGCCTCTGAGCTTGGAGACTCCTGCTCTCCAGTTACTAAAACAGATTGAGATTGAGGAAAATGGCCCCATGCAGGTCAAACTTGCTGAGCTCCTGGAAGTTCAAGAAAAGAGGGATTCCACACATGAATCATTATTGAAACATCAGAAAATAATCAAAGACTATTTCGATAAGAAGACTTTAAATCCCCATTTTGAAGTAGGATCGGTTGTTTTGAAATGGGATGAGAGAGCCGCCAAGCTGGGTTGACACAGTAAATTTGAGTCATTATGGACTAGCCCCTATAAAATCCGTTCATGTAAATAGAAGAATTCATTTGAGCTTGAAACAATGGAGAGTGAGCCTAAAGAGATTCCTATCAATAGGATCTACTTGAAGCATTTCAATTAGATAATTTCTCCTGTGTATTATAGTTAGTTAGTTTCCCCTTTTCATTGTTGCTTTGTTTTTCCCGCTCTTTCTTTGAATAAGTGTTTTATAAACACATGGCCACAACTCAAGTCTCTTAAAGTTTTGAAACTCTCACATTCATTAAGTCTCTCCAATCCCCAAAATTCCCTAAAAGTACTCATATGTAGCCACTTTTATGACGTGTCTGACACTCTATCCCACTCAGATCTCTTAAGATTTTATAATGATTTTCGAGTTTTAATGCCATTTATGAGACTTGATGTGTCATTAAAATGCCCTAATAACAAGAGTTAAAGCTTAAATTGTGTCTCATTTGTTCCTACGACTGCTAAGAAAATCCCATTACCTGCATTTTCAATCCATAGCAAAACCTGCTTCCTAAATGTGTCTTCCCTGTTGCAAAGCTTCCATCCTTATTACAAATAAGTTCAACAGTTTCCAGCAAACACAGAGATGCAGAGGCACAGTCTTCATAGCAGGGGCTAGGGATTTACAAGTCTATTGAAAAACTTCTCACCAGCAAATCATATGCATCGGCCCCTACTCAACCCTTAAGGACCTATCCAAGAACCAGGGTCCCTGAGGTTGGTTATATAGTTGACCCTGCTAAAGTGAAGGATTTCACTGATGGTATTGTAGACACAACCCTTCAAAAGCCTAGCAAAGCTCTGTGAGAAGGGGTACACCAAAGATGTCTCCAGAAGGCCAAGGCTAGACAATCTGAAGTGTTCAGGATGAGGATATGGACCTCTTAGTTGGCAAAATTCATTGTTCCAAGCATACATTTATGCCCCGACCTAATTGAGTTGTGCGCAGAATTGTTTCATGCACCCTCAAGTACCATATAAAAGGGTCCCTTCATGGTGCAAATTACACCAAAGGCTATCAGGGACATGTTTGCCCTATACCATGACAAGACAACCACATTTCCCACTATTGCCAAAATGCAGAAAACATGGACAAATGTTAATAATCAATTGAAGTTTCTCAATTCAGAGTTACATCTCGGAGACGAAAACACCCAAATGCCAGTGCTACCAATAGGAAGGGCCTAGTTTGCATAGGCTAGTCAAGAAGCACTATCCATGATGGCATTTATATTTAGAATGAAGGAGGACATTACTGTTTATGATTGGCAAATTGCCATTTTGTTCTGATTGAAGACTGTGGACAAGTCTCAGGAGTTTCAGCTAGACTTCTCAGAGCAGATTGCCTATGCAATGGCCGACCAACTCACCCATTTCAAATCCACAGGGGTTTTCAAGTATTCTTCTTATCTGTTTCACCTCATGTTATATCAAAACCCTGCCATTTTTTCACAATATATGCATCTGAATATGTATGACCCAAGTTTCGGTCACAATAGGACCATTCTTGTGTCCGCATGGACACATGTCTTATCCAAAGCATCTGACCCCTATGAATTTTGGGAGCTTTTTGTTGCCCCTACTTTTAGTCACCTAAGCCCAGAGCCTGTTGAGAATAGACTAACATTAAGTGTCAAGGGCCTCATGGCAGATTCCCCCATTCCCTGTGATTATTTCTTTGGGTCTCACCATACTATCATTAGGGTCCATGGTTTTAATGGAGATCTAGTGTTGCTACCCAAGGTTTTGACTCCTAGGTTAGCCTTCTTAGAGGTCACTCGGCAAATGTCTATGGTTGATAATGATTATAGCACTGGGAAGAAGAAAAAGAAAATGTATGATATCCCATGGGTGAAGAAAAACATGGCCCTATTGGTCAGAGATGTTGAGCACTTGTTGCTGAGAAAGTTAGTTATCCTGGGTTTCTTTCTGATTGAAGATAAATGGAGATATGACCCAAGCAGTTTCATAACCTTGTGGGTCAAGAATAACAATGTTGGTGCCAAAATTGTGCATGAGGACCATCCCTTTTGGGAAGACAGAAGAAACCCTAAGGAAGATACTCCTGATTTATATGTAGAACTAACAGATTTGCCCTTTGAGGGACCCAGGCCATGGGAGGTATTTTATAATAGGGAAAAGGCCTATGACCCTAAGCTCAAAATGGGCACTGGTTTGAAGAAAAATCTATTAAGAGACAGGGAGTGGAAGGTAGATAAAATTGAGGCCTATTGGAAATATAGGCAGGAAATATCTCAGACAACTCACTCTTTTGGCAAGGTTGATATAGATGAGAAATGGGAGTCCATTTGGGACGAATGGCATCCCTCTCTAGTCTCTAGCCCTGATACAAGCAAGATCCATAAAAGGAGTGAGGAGTCTGAAGAAGAACCTGAGTCCACTCATATAGTACAAGCCCCTGGACAAGCCTCATCTTCAGCCTTTTTAACTATTTGGCCCCATTCTCTCAGTGCCATTGAAAAACAAAAGAGTGTGGTATCCTCACCACCCAGAGGGACTCCATCAGTGTCAACCACTGGGGTTTCCAGTTTTGTGTAAACACCACTAGCAGCAGTGGTAAATGTTGAAGAGAAGGAAGTACAGCAGGAAGAAGAAAGGCCAAGGAAACATAAGAAGTTGAAACTTCAGCTTGATTCAGATGAGGAGGTAGAACCAATCCAGCAACAACCATTGAGTACATCTGTTGCTCCTCAGGTACATGCTTCTTCTCCTTCTTCTTCTCAGTCTTTTTCTTCTTCCATAGGGGTGGCAATCCCAACTAGCCAAATATTATCCTCTGCCACCTCTGCTATGCCAATTTCTGAATTTTCCCCACCTGTCACTACTCAGGCCATGTCATCACAGGCCACATCATTGCCTCCCTTTTCTCCTCCTTTTCCAAGGAGAATACCCCCTCAGATTCCTCCTAGCCAACATTTGGCTATTCCCTATGGCTTGCCACAGGGTCATCCATTTGTGGGTGGGTATATTGCCTCTCCCCCTACCTTCCAAGCTCAAGCAGACACTGCTAAGAAGGCTAGGGAAGCCCAGATGGATAAAAAGAGGAAGAAAGATAATAAAGCTCAGGCTGTACCACACATGGGGTCACTAGTTGAACCAATCCAGCAGCAGCTAACTGTGACTCATCTGTCACCAAATGCAGTTAAGCCAAATGAGTAGATGCAGCCCCAAGATTATACCATGAGTGTAGTGGCTATGGATATGTCACTTTTTAGACCACAAGACAGGGTTGAGCTGCTAAATGAAACCACTTCTGCTGTAGCTACTGACTATTTGAAACTATCAAGGAAGTTGCAGAAGGTGGAGGCTGATTTGGCTCAAGAAAAGGCAGATAATGGCACCCTAACTGCAGAACTTAAATTAAAAAAATGATGAAATAGAGAGTCTCAATAAACAGTTGTAAAATACTATTTCTTGTCAGATTCATCAGGTCACATAGAAACAAAATGCTTCTTTAAAGGAAGAGCTCATCCAGGTGAAGTCTGTAGTGACTACCCTGAAGCAGGAAGAGGCCACATTGCAGAAGAGGCATCAGGATTCCTCTCAACAAGCCACACAGTTCCAACAGCAGCTGTTGAAGGAACAGAACAATGTTGCTGCCATACAGGCTCAACTTTAGGCTGAGCAACAAACAGCAAAACAGTTGACCCTTGAATTGGCAAATAGGCCACAGAATGCAGGAGTGTTGAACCTGGTTAAGGAGCTATATGCATTAGTGTGGAAAAGAATCTCTGAGGAGATTATCTAGCTCAAACCCTCTTTAACTTTCCTACTACATGCACAACAATTGTGTGATAGGGTTGAGACTTTTGTTCAGGCCACTTTGTCCACTATTTCCTTGAGAGTTTTAGATTCTTAACTACTGCTAAAGAAACTGTATGACACTACTGATGAAACATTATCAACAACAAGGATCGGTGACAGAATGATTGCTGCAAAAGGGGTGAATGAGGTTCTCAGTTGCAACTCTGCTGCAATTACTTGCAAAGAGCTCCTCAATGTGGTCAAGGAGGGGGTAAAAGACATGAAGAAACATATTTAAGATCTGGTGCACTTGGGTTTTCCCTCCCCCTTTCCTGATAGCAACACTGTATTATTGGTTGATGAAATCAAACCTTCATTGCTAGCCAGACAAAATGACCAGTCAGTTTTCCAGGGTTTAACGGATGCTTCATCAGTATCAGAAGTGGAAGCTAGTTTGATTCCCATGGCCCAGCTTGATTTCCAATTGAAGGCTGCAGTTAATGTTTTGCAGAGTTTTTCGCACAAGGACATTATTAACCTTGATTTAGCCTTCCAGGATTTGCAGAACAAACAGGGACTATCCGATGCTGAATGGTCTATTTATTAGACGGCCTTGCAGAATCTGTAAAATTTTGCTCTGTATATACATTTTTGGGTTCTTTTTGAGTAGGCTCAAAAGTCCTTGGGGTCGCCAAGAACTGTAGAGTAAAATACTCTACATTTTGTTTTTGAGTTCTAAAGGTTCAGCAGATAGTTTTGTTTCTGTGTGTTTCAAGTTTTACAGCAAGGGTTTTGATACAAAGCGCGGGCGCGCGGGGTTTATTTTGAAAATTTTGTCTAAGTCCCAAGGTGCAGTAGAAGCTGCCAAGTGTCAGCAGCTGAGACACATTATAAAGTTTCTCAAAGTGGCTCGAAGAGTGCCACGTATCTTTTGCATTGAGGCAGAGTGTGCCAAGTGTCAGCATCCGTTTCTGTTTCTTATAAGTTTTGAAAGCCCCTTTTATGTTACAAAGTGAGTCTGGTGGGCCCCATTTTTAATGTTTCTAAAGTTTCAGTGGAAGGCACGAAGTGGCAGATGTGGAGAGTTTCTTAAAAGTTTCTTAAAGTTACACAGGAGGTGCCGCGTGTCCCATATAATTTCTGCAGAGTGCGCCAAGTGTCGACATCCATAAGTTCCTTCTTTTGTTCCATTGCTAAGTAAAGAGTGTTGGTGAGCCCCATAGATGTCTCTATAAAGTTTCAGTGGAGTGTGACATGTGTCATCGTCCACGTGAACCTCATAAGTCTCTAATGTTTCTATAAAGTTTCTCAGAGTTGTGCGGCAAGTGCCAAGTGGCAATGTACGCAAAGGTTTTGTTAAAGTTAAGTTTCTCAAAGCTCAGCGGAGACTGCCATGTGTCATCTTCCATGGGACCCTATAATGTTTCTAAAGTTTTTCAAAGTGCAGTGAAAGCCACCACGTATCACTTTCTAAGTGCAGTGGAAGCTGCCACGTATCACTTGCTAAGTGCAGTGGAAAGCGCCACCTATCCCTATTCCTTTTTTTGAAGCTACTCGGGCATGGAGTGTTGGTGGGTCCCATTTTTAATGTTTCTTAAGTTTCAGTGCAGTGGACCATGACAGATGTCAATGCGAGAGCACTCCTGATATAGAGACACAGTAAAGACTCTAAGTAAAATGGAAATCGCCACATATCTCAAGAAAGTGCTGCGGATGCTGCCAAGTGTCATTTTCTATAGAGAATGCCACGTGCTAGTTTCCTATTGCTCTAAAGGGGCACGTATATGCGCACCGGTGGTCCCAAGGGTTTATAGTCGCAAAGACTATCAGAAACTACCAGGTGTCCCTACCTAATTCTGAGTGCAGGGAGTTACATGTATCTATTTCAGCCAATGAACTTGAAGAGGGGCTAACCGTTTCAGATCTGAAATATTTTTTCTGTCAGACACTTCCAGTTAAGTCCCAGTTCTGTTAGGCCATTAAGATTTGATCGTGCGGGCAATCTTTGAGCCAGTTCTATGCTATAAATATGGGTTCAGATCGCAGTATAATATAAGATAGGAGATATAGAGAATTTTCTGCATATAGATTGTTATCAGAGATTTAAGAGAAGTTTGAGGACCTTTTGCTGTAGCCAGTAATATCATTTGCCTTTGTTCTATTTTTTTGATTCAGAAAGTTTGTATAACTGTGCATACATTACTGCCTTTTATGTGACTAGAAAATTAATAAGAAGACTAAGTTTTGTGCCTTTGCTGATATTTTCTGTGTTATTGCAAAATCTTCTAAGTTGTGAGCCTTTGATTCTATTTGTTTTTTTTATCTTTTACATTGATCATGCATTATTTGCTCTTTACTATAACTGAATCCTAAAGATAGCTTCATTGTGCTTAGTGTTGAGAAACAAAATCACATTCAGGTGCATCACCATAGTTTAGTTTTCTTTTTAGTTGCATTTGTGATTTTGTTTAATTCTATCCCTTTTCCCAAAACACATTTGAGAAGAAGAAGAGCCAGCTTCTTTAAAATCTGGAGGTCGTTTCAGGTCGCAAGTCCCACATACCTAAAACTTCCCATGTTGGTGTTGGAAAGAGTGCAATTCTAAGCATCAATAGTTACTTTTGAAAGTATGCTTAAAAAATGGACTGTTATAGAGATGGAGACCCTAGTAGATTGTAGACCTGCCATCACCAAAAATGGCATAACTCACAGAATTCTTAATGAAACGTGCCCAAACAAAAAGAATATGAAACTAGACTCATATCCCCATCGTTTCCCATTAGTTTCAAACCAATACTTGATCCATACAATCTATACCATTCCAAACAAGATGACTTTTACAGTAAACAAAATTGAAAGTATGAATCACTAAATTCATCATAACGTTTACACAACATAACAACAATTAATGCAACCAATGCCAAAATAAAGAAGACTCCAAGATATTTCTAAAAAATATAATTTTATGCCATTTGGGATTCTATACAGAGCCGTACCAGCCTCGGGAACAGCAAAAAATAGTCAAAAAATTGTAGAAAACTGAACTTTTTATTTCATCTCTTCATCTCTCCTTCATCTCTCATTCATCTCTCCTTCATCTCTACCTATTGCATGAATTTCAAGGCATAAATATTGTCTTTACCTCTATGTTTCTTTTTCCATCACTCCACTCTCTTTTACATGCAAAAAGAAGAGGCTAAAAATAGCCAAACCACTAACACTACTCAACTTAGAAAGTACTAAACTTGAGCAAACTTAAAGCTCCACTACCAAATGACCTTTAAATACATAAGAGTGGTCTTAAATAGACCTTTATTACAACAATAATAAAATAAAACTCCTCCAATATGAGAAACTACCTTTTAAACTCCCTATGACCCTTCATATTCATCTTTTGTTTGCCTTTTTTTTGCATTTTTTGCAAAATTGACAATTTTGCAATTTTTTGCAATCCTTTACAAAATAACTTCAAATCCCACTAGAACCTAATCAAATGCCTCTAATACATTTCCAATGACCTTATTACATCATTAAAATACCAAAATTTGCCTCATGGAGGCTTAAAGCTAGCAAGATTCTCCTACACCAATATGCTACACGTCTACCTTCTTGGTTTAACATTGCTCCTATTGCATTTCCACTTGCATCACAATCCACTTGAAATACCTTATTAAAATCTGGTAATGCCAAGATAGGTTGCTTTGTCATTTTCTACTTCAACAACTCAAAACTTTTGTCTGCTCGTGATGTCTAGTTGAAATCCTTTTTGTCACCTCTCATTGTCTATGTCATAGGGTTACAAACTGAACTGAAATTTCTAATGAACTTTTGGTAGAAACTAGCTAATCCATGAAATGACTTGACTTATCCAACGCTCTCCGATGTAGGCCATTCAATAATTGCTCTTACTTTCTGAGGGTCCATCTTCAATCCTTCTGCAGAAATCACAAATCCTAAATATACCAATTCTTCCTTCATGAAACGACATTTCTTGATGTTTATCAGCAATTTCTCTTCTCTCAATCTCTACAATACTTGTCTCAGGTGCTACAAATGTTCCTCTTTTGTCATACTAAAAATCAAAATGTCATATAAGTATACAATAACAAACTTATCCAAGAATTGTTTCAAGACTTCATTCATCAACCTCTTGAAAGTACTAGGTGCATTTGTCAATCCAAAAGGCATCACTAACCACTCATACAATCCTTCACTTGTCCTAAAAGTAGTATTCCATTCATCTCCTTGCTCTAGAGTTAGTACACATTCTCCATTCTCCATCTTTCTTTTGTACTAACATTGTAGGTACTACACAAGGGCTCAAAAATTATCTAATCAAACCTTTCCTCAGCAACTCATTTATCTGTCTATTCAATTCTTCATTCTCTACCGATGTTATTCTATGTGCTACTTTGTTAGGTAAGCTAGCTCCCTATACAAAATCCATGCGATGACTGATACTCCTAATTGGCGGTAATCCTTAAGGTACATTATCTGATATGATGTCTTCATACTCTGTCAGTAAATCTTTTATCTCCTCTGGTTGTGATTCTTCAGTCTCCTTCTTCAATGTTTTAGGCTTCTTAGGGATCAAAGTATAATACATATTTTCATGTCTCAAACCATCTAGAAATTTTCTTCCATCTACCAAACAGATTCTAGCATTCCCACATACTTCACCCTTAGGATCATCCTCCAAAGAAATCAAGGTAATTCTCTTCCTATTTGATGTTATAGTGTATATGTATTCTTTCTCCCATCATGTATATCATTCCAATCATTCTGCTAAGGTCTACCCAACAAGATATGACATACATTTATAGGCATAATATCACACAAGACTTCATCATGATAAGATCCAATATGAAATTTCAACAAACATTGTTCACTCACCAGTACCTTATGATCATCTTGAATCAATGCTATCTAATAGGGCTTAGGGTGTTTCAATAATTCCAACTTTAGTTTCATCACCATCTCCTCTAAAACTAGTTTATTAGAACTACCACTATTAATTAGAACTTTACACAATATTTACCTCCTAATTTGCATCTAGTTCTGAATGAACATTTCCTCTGCAGTGGTTCCTCATTTGTCTCTGCTTGAAATAGTGCTCTCCTCATCACAAGTGGTTCTCCTTTCTCAGGTTTTCCAACTGAACTGGGTGATCCAATAGGTTCTTCTTCCACATAGGTTGATCTTCCATTGTTCTCTATCTTCTTGCTTGTACTCCCCTTATTACATTCAAATGCTCTATGTTCTTCACCTTCACACTTGAAACAAGTACTTATGAATGTTCTCCTATTAGGTCATCTTCATTCTCTTCTGTATCCTTTACTCCAGTATGGACTTGGGTTTCCTCTATAGTAAAATTTTTTGTCATCTCTCTGGTATGCTTATTATCTTTGTCCTCTTTCTTGGATGTGTTCTCTTGTTTGTTCTACTCCATAGAGGGTCTCTCTCCTCCGGAAAATGCTCTACCTCTATGAAATTTACCTCCTATGCCTCTTTGTCTCTAATCATATCTCTTGTTCAACTTCTCTTCCACTTTCAAGGCAAAGTGATATGCTTCCTTGAGAGATGTTATCCTTACCAAACTTAGTTCCTCTTGAACATTCAATCTCAGTCCATTGGTATATCTAGCCACTTTGTCCTTGCTTGATTCACTATGTCTTGTACTTATGATCATCTTATGAAATTCTTCAGTGTACTCCTTAACAAATTTCTCCTTTTGTTTTAGGTTTTGTAATCTCTTCAACAGTTCCAACTCATAGACTCAGTAGGTATAAATGGATTCTTCAATTTTATCACCATCCTATCCCATTTTGTAATATTTTATTTTCCTTCTTTTGTCTCTATCCAACTAAACTTGATTCCACCATATAGTAACATGTCCTTTCAAATTTTCTTTGCAAATTTCACCTTCTCTCGACCTTCAACTTCTTCATATTAAAAGTATTCTTCCATGTCATTTATCCAATCAATCAACTCTTCAAGGTTTAAATTGCCAGTATAGTTAGAGACATCAACTCTAGGTCTTTTCCCAATCTTTGAAATAGCTTGGAACATCTTGATTTGATCTGATTCTTCTTCTTCGTCACCTCCTAGGGTTTCACCAATTTGTTCAATAGGTTAAAATTCCTCTTCATCATCACTTTCAACATTAGGTCTAGGTGTCAAACCTCTTCACCTATCTTCCTCAATAGCATCCAATCAAATCCTCATTATTTTCATCATTTCCATCATCTCATCCATTCTACCAGTCATTGTTCCAACAACAAGGACTCTCCTCGGCGGCATTCTTCCTAGGATCAAGTGCAAACTACCTGAATTCAGCGATCAGGCTACATGGTGACAATTGCCTCATAATTAGTGATTGGTTGTGACATGAGTAACCTACCTCAGATCAACAATCTATCCATAGCAAGATCTTATAGAATTCCTTTGCCAACTTCACTAAATTTGCTCCCAAAGATTCAAACTTTCACTCTGATACCACTTGGTGCAGTCATGGTTAGGAGGGTCCTCAAAGAGAAATATCTAGTCCATGCAACTAGAGTAAACACAATAGAAACAACTCAAAGATATAAGGTAAATGTAGATTCAGTCATTCAATATATCATAGAATTAAAATACAAATTGGTTGGCAACATGTGGGCTTACAACTAGGGCTCACATGCCTGATTACATAATATTAGTATATACACAAGATATAGCTTTGAAGCTCCTTCACAAAGAATCCAAACTATGAACTTATGCTATCGATCATAACTATGCTAACTACTTTCCTAGAGATCTATTACATCATTAAATATCTTATCTAGAACATAAGATTCCTCCATATCAGCCAAGGAAGATCACAAACTCTAATAAAGAGATGTAACGTGTCTACACAGATAGGTCAGACCTAAATGAATGGACTGATATGCAGATCTCAGGGAAGGTCGACCATGAACCAAAGATCAATGAATGATGTGTCATTAAGCTTCACAAGTCCAAAAATGCTCTACAAGTCTTCTCCTTTAGATGATTGTCTAAGACTGCTAGTATACTTTGTTCAGTGATCTTCTGATAGTGATATCTTTCTGGTACCTTAACCAAATGCTCTATGATTTAGATATGTTATGCATAGGTGTCTCTAGATGCTAAGTTTAGATTCACAATGTTTCAGATGAAACTATAGTAGAATTTAGACCAAGATATATAGAAACTGCTACTGACTCGACTGCTTGAACTAAACTTGAAGATGAAAACAAACAAACAAACTGAAATGCAAACAAATTGAAATGTAAATGTTTTTGGTTGATGCAAGATTGCTCTTGAACTAGGGATATTCTTGCATCACTTATCCCAAAAGTAGTTAGGGTACCAAACATTTTATCCCTAGAGTACTTATCTAGATCTTGAGTTTCTTCAATAGCAAAAACTTTAGCACTATAAGATTTTGGAAGTGTTCTTAGTACCTTCCTTAGCACTTCCCTTTCCTCTAGCTTTCCACCAAGACCATTGATGGAGTTGACAATTGCATCCACTCTCTACATCTAGCTTTCAATATTTTCATCTTCTAACATTTTCAATGTTTCAAACTTGGTCTTTAAATTATGCATCTTTGCTTGCTTGATATTTTTATCCCATTCATAGGTACTTTCCAGCTTCTCCCAGATCTCATGTGTAGTTTTGTATCTCATTACCTTCACTAATTAAGAATTAGAAAGACTATTCTGAAGAGCACTCCTTGCCTTTCCATTGTTCTCATGATCTTTAATCTGAGCATCTTCATCCTTTGGATGATTAGTAGGTATCATATACTTTTTTCTCAACTAGATTCCATATGCCATATCCCAAAGAGATGAGAAATCTTTCCATCCTAATCTTCCAAAAAGTATAATTTGTTCCATCAAACATAGGAACCTTAATACCTTTCATGTGCACCATCCGAATCTACACCAAGTGATTAAGCTTCTTCATGGAACATGGCTCTAATACCAATTGTTGAATACATATGACAACTGAGACGGGGGCGAACATTAAACCCTCAAAACAATTTCAATCATAAACCTCTTAACATGCATTAGCAGAATGTAAACATGTGAAGCATCAATGCAAATACATAAGAACACCAGATTTATGTGAAAAACTAAATAAGGGAAAAACCATGGTGAGGATTAGGTCACATATATATGAATAACACAAAAAAGTAATAGGATCACTACCAAGGGCTCACTACATAGAAGAAATGATCACTTCTAGACAAAGGCTCACTACCCAGAAGAGAGAAGAAAGAAGAAGACTATAAAGAGATTCACTATCTCCAAGAAATAGAAGAGATCCACCACTACCACTCCTTTCCATTTGCAACCTTTGGCTCACTACCTCTAGCAAACTTTTGGCACACTAAAATGTAGACGCCTTCTACTCACTACATTTCAGAGTCATAAGCATTTAAGTTCGCACACAACTTAACTTCCCTTGATTCACATTTAAATATTCTTCTCTACATTGATCCATTAAACTTCATCTTGTATTTATACAATATATAACCAAGACCTATCTCAATTAGGCCAGTCCTAATGAAGTGTGTGCATTACAAACATGCAACATTACCTAGGTTGGCACTATACACTTCTGCAGTGGAAATAAGTGAAAGTGGACCTAATGCAGTCAAACTAGGAGAGTCCAATGAAAGACTGTTCAACCTTACAGCTTAATCAGATAACACCATGATGAAAATGTTGGATCTAGGGCATACAACTGAGAGGGGGGGTGAATCAGTTGTATAAAAACTTGCTCTTACTTCAAACACTTGATTCTTCTTTGTTAGTTAACAGCATATCAATTAACCATCCATGAAAGCATAATGCATAAACACAAGAGCAGATAAACATCAACACATTGAACACCAAGATTTTGACGTGGAAAACCTGGTTAAGGGAAAAACCACGGGGTGATTAACCCAAGGATTATTCTCTGTTAGAAGAATAAGAAAAATGAATGGCACATGCCAATTAGGGCTCACTGCCAGAGCACATTGCTCACAAAGAGGCACACTGCCTACAAGGAGACACACTGTCTACAAAGTGATAAGAATCACAATCTTGAACTGGAGAATGACATCTCTACCATGTCCGGATTAGCTCTATTTAAGCCCAAAAGCCCTTGTTCTGCCTTTCGCACTTCTCTTCGCTATGCCACACTCATCCACATAATCCACACATCAAAATAAATTCTCAACACTTATTTATACAAGACATCGACTTAGGAACAGTCATCTAAGTCGGCAAACATCACAATAACATTTGCAAGGCGTGTAGAACATCTAGTTGGCCTGTTACAGGAAGAACACCAACAACTGGTAGCCGTAACATCAAATCCAACTCTAACTTCAATGCGGACTGCCAACACGAACTAGATATGATCCAATGATCATCATAACCTTCCCTGAATCATCAAAAACATCCGCACTTCATTAGCTTACCAGAATTCTTCTCTTCATCATACAGTACTTCAAGAACACAGTCTGTCACCATTGTCACAATGCAAAAGGTACTTTCAGACCTCAAAATCATACACAACTCGAGATGACACATCACAAGGACATCCCAAACACTCCTTCCAATCCATAGATTAGGATAATACAATTCTGGACCTCACCGGACCTTTCTGTGATCCTCTATCACCTCTGAACACTTGCCAGAACTGGTTCCACATAGACAGCCACAACTTCTTCAGATCTTCATGTGGACCTCTAAATTCTTAGTTGAAGTATCTCAAGACCCATATCTACAAACCCTTTAATCCGCATCCTCTAGTTCTTAACCTATACAGTACATTTGCCTTCTTCTCATCACTGTTCTTCACTGTTCCAGATGGAGACTGATTTCCTCAATAACAACAGCACACGACTCATCCAAACCTTCTTACTAATGCAATATGAGTAAGTTGACATCAATGACAACATTGGTTTACCTCATACTTGCAACAATCTCCCCCTTTGTCATTGATGGCAACATATGATGTGAAAAACCATCAAGACAAGAAATTCTCCTTTCTGTCACAGCTCCCCCTATCAACAACAACTTTTCACATGTCTTCTCTTCCTTTACTGCTCCCCCTTCAATCATCAACCACTTGTTTTTCACATGTCTTCTCTCCCCCTTTGACATCAATGGCAAAGGGCTCATACTTGCAATTCTAATACATCAGAATCATACCAGCTGCTCCCCCTTAGTAGCAGCGCCCCATCATCAATCCGGGTCACAAGATATGACTATGATATCCACCAGACTGATGCACATTAGTGCATCCTAGTTCATCACCAGAGGGGCCATGACCCCTAACTTCTCTTGGAGATATCTGAAAGAGTCCTTGGGAAGAGGTTTAGTAAAGATATCTGCAATCTGATCCTTGGAGGGAACATACTCTAATCTGACTTCTTCCTTGTTCACTTGTTCTCTCAAAAAGTGAAACTTAATAGATATGTGCTTAGTCTTAGAATGCAATACTGGATTCTTAGAAATATTAATTGCACTTGAATTATCATAGAAAATTGTGATAGGCTCCTCATATTCAACTTTAATGTCTCTTAGCATCTGCTTTATCCATAAGATATGAGTGCAACTACCTGCTGCTGCAATGTATTCTACTTCAGTTGTAGACAGAGATATTGCATTTTGTTTCTTGCTTAGCCAAGAAACCAATCTCTTCCCCAAAAAGAATGCTCCACCACTGGTGCTCTTCCGGTCGTCCATATCTCCTGCCCAATCTGCATCTGTATATGCATGAAGAGAGAAATCCGGATCTCTAGGGTACCATAGACCATACTCAACTGTTCCTTTCAAGTACCTAAAAATTCTTTTGATTGCCATAACATGAGATTCTCTAGGATCAGCCTAGAATCTTGCCACAAGACCAACAGCCTGCATTATATCTGGTCTAGTCTGAGTGAGATACAACAATCCACCAATCATTGATCTATACTTTGTCTGATCTGCCTTTGGAGAGTCATCATCTTTGCTCAACTTACATCCGGTTGCCATAGGAGTGTTCATTGGCTTTGAATCTTCCATACCAAATTTCTTCAACAATTCTTTCACATATTTGGTCTAAGAAATGAAGATCCCTTTTTTTGTTTGAGTAATTTGCAGACCCAAGAAGAAATTCATTTCACCAAGCATAGACATTTCAAACTCAATTTTCATTTGATTTGCAAAAGTTTTGCACATACTATCTCTTCCTCCAAAAATGATATCATCCACAAACACTTCAACAATCAAAATGTTTTCATGATTAATTTTGAAATATAAGTTACTATCAGCAGTACCTTTGTTGAATCCAATCTGCATAAGATGCTTATCCAACCTGTCATACCATGCTCTTGGGGCTTGCTTCAATCCATACAATGCTTTCTTCAACTTGCAGACCATATCATCATTATCAGACAATTGAAATCCATCCGGTTGTTCAATGTAAACTTCTTCTTCCAGATCACCATTTAGGAAGGCAGACTTGACATCCATCTGATATACCTTGAAGTCTTTGAAGGCAGCAAATGAAAGAAATAATTTGACTGCTTCAATTCTTGTCATAGGAGCAAAGGTCTCTTCAAAATCAATTCCTTCTATTTGAGAGAAGCCTTTGCAGACCAATCTAGCTTTGTTTCTGATTACTTCACCAGCTTCATTCAGTTTGTTCCGGAAGACCCATTTGGTTCCAATCACATTCCTATCTCTGGGTCTGGGAACAAGATTCCAAGTACAATTTTTCTTAATTTGCATCAATTCTTCCTCCATTGCTTTGGCCCAGTTTTCATCATTGCAAGCTTCATTTACTGTCTTAGGTTCAATCTTTGAAATTAGACAGTATTCCTTTGAATCTTGAGAAATTCTTCTTCTTGTTTGTACCCCTTTACTTTTGTCACCTATGATCTGATCTTCAGAGTGATTTAGAGTTAAATACCTTGGAACTTTGGGAGTTTCTTGCACTACTAGTTCTTGATCAGGCTCATTCAGACAAACTTCTTCTTCTTAATTTACCGGATCAGTCTGGATCTAAATTTCAGAGGAGGAAGTAGCTTCTTGCACTAGAGGATCATTCTGATCATCTTCATCACATTCATAGAACCTTGAGGGCTTCTTAATTCCTTCATCAACTTTCACATTAGTACTTTCTATCATTTTCCTTAGTCTCTTATTGTAACACCGGTATGCTTTGCTTTGAGTGGAGTAACCAAAGAAAATTCCTTCATCACTTCTAGCATCAAACTTTCCTAGATCTTCATCTCTTTTAATATAACACTTGCTACCAAATACTCTGAAATATCTCATAGTAGGAGTGATGCCAAACCATAGTTCATAGGGGGTCTTACCGGTATTGTTTCTGATTTGAACTCGATTGAGAGTGTAGACTGCAGTGCTAATAGCTTCTTTCCAAAACATCTGAGGAACATTTGCTTCCAACATCATTGTCCTGGAAGCTTCCTAAATGGTCCGGTTCTTTCTCTCAACTACTCCATTCTGCTGTGGAGTTCTAGGAGCAGACAACTGTCTCTTTATACCTTGCTTCTCACAAAAGTCAATGAACTCACCGGATGTAAATTCACCACCTCTATTAGACCTTAGACATTTCAATTTCAATCTGGTTTGATTCTCTACCATAGCTTTGAAGATTTTGAACTTCTCAAGGGCTTCTGATTTCTCTTTTAGGAAGGTAACCCACATCATCTGGGAATGGTCATCAATTGGCAACATGAAATATCTATCACCTTGCAAACTCTTGATTCTTGTCGGACCACAGAGATCAGTATGTACTAATTTCAATAATCTGGTAGAGGACTGATCTTTGCTTTTGAAAGAGACTCTACTCTGTTTACCTAGCTGACATTCTTTGCACAAACTATTTGTAGGTTTCACCAATTTTGGAAGATCTCTTATAGCCTGAATATTGCTTATCTTGATGATGTTATCAAAATTTACATGACACATTCTTCTATGCCATAACCAACTCTGATCAACTTGAACAAACAGACAACTTTTATTTGAACCAACCAGATGAAAGATATTACCTTTTGTTTGAGCACTAGATGCAATTTCAGTTCTGGAGCTTGTAAAGATTCTACATTTTCCATTCTTGAGCCAGAGATCATAGCCTTTGTCCACTAACTGACCAACACTGAGAAGATTGTGCTTCAATCCTTCAACATATAGTACATTACCTATTTTTCTCTTTCCATAAAAGGAAATAGTCCCCCTACCTCTGATTCTGCCAATAGAATTGTCACCAAACTTTACCATTCCTCCTTCATACCTTTCCAAATCTAAGAACTTATTCTTGTCACCAGTCATATGGTGAGAGCATCCACTGTCAATAACCCAATCATCCTTTTCTTCCACTTGGGCAGCCAAAGCTCTTTCCACAACCTTGTGATTGACAGATTCAGAGGATATTGAATCTTCTTCCTTGATGGCAATAAACACCCATTCATTTCTAGATTTGCTTTCTAGTTCTGATTCATCATCTGTTACTCCTTTATTGTCATCTTCTTCATGAACATAATAGTAGTTCTTTTGAAACCTTTGTCTGTTAGTATTAGACCTTGCAGATCTTTCCGGACATCTTGAAGCAAAATGACCAATCTTATTGCAGTTGAAACACTTAAAGGGTAGTTTTCCTTCATACTTACCAGATCCTCTTGGCAGTCTCTTTGCAATGAGGGCTTCAAGTTGAGCTATTTCTCCTTCCTCTTCTTCCATGTCTCTTCTTTCTTGATCATACCATGACATCTTCCTTGAATAGTTTTCTCCCAGATCAAATCTCTGTTTGCCTTTCACATAGGCACTGGCTTTGAAAGTAGATTCAGTCTTGGGAGGATCATCTCCAAACTCGGTCATTTCAAATGCAGCTAGTTTACCAGCCAATTGTTCTCTTGTGATAGTTGTGTGGGCTCTGAATCCATCAATGGCAGCAACATTGATTTTGTAGGCAGCAGGAAGGAATCTGAGAATTTTGCAAACAATCTCATTTTCATCTAGAGTTCCACCAGCATTTCTAATTCCACATACCAACTCATTCACTCTTGGCATAAAGGTAGTGATGTTTTCATCTTCTCTCATCTTCAATCTTTCAAATTTCCCTTTCAGACTTTGCAACCTTGCACCCTTGACAAACTCATCTCCTTCATACAGAAGTTCTAGTTTAGTCAAGATCTCATATGCAGTTGGTAGGTCGATAACATTTGAGAGATCTGAGTCATTTAATGCGCTTAGAAGAGCTTTCTTGGTCCGCAGATTGTTTTCAGCATCTGTGATTTCATTCAGAGTTGTCAGACCACCCTGTGGAGGTACATATGGTTTTGAGACCATGGCCAAGTATGCTTTTCCCATACACTCCAAGTGACATTTTATGCGACGTTTCCAGAGAGTGAAGTTGGTTCCATCAAACTTTGGACTATCCTTCTTGTATTACAACATCCTAGATCTCCTCAAGCGGTTAAGCTCCTTTCAGAGGAACTTGGCTCTGATACCAATTGTTGGATCTAGGGCATACAACTGAGAGGGGGGGTGAATCAGTTGTATAAAAACATGCTCTTACTTCAAACACTTGATTCTTCTTTGTTAGTTAATAGCATATCAATTAACCATCCATGAAAGCATAATGCATAAACACAAGAGCAGATAAACATCAACACATTGAACACTAAGATATTGATGTGGAAAACCTGGTTAAGGGAAAAACCACGAGGTGATTAACCCAAGGATTATTCTCTGTTAGAAGAATAAGAAAAATGAATGGCACATGCCAATTAGGGCTCACTGCCAGAGCACACTGCTCACAAAGAGGCACACTACCTACAAGGAGACATACTGTCTACAAAGTGATAAGAATCACAATCTTGAACTGGAGAATGACATCTCTACCATATCCGAATCAGTTCCATTTAAGCCCAAAAACCCTTGTTCTACCTTTTGCACTTCTCTTTGCTATGCCACACTCATCACATAATCCACACATCAAAATGAATTCTCAAACACTTATTTATACAAGACATCGACTTAGGAATAGTCATCTAAGTCGGCAAACATCACAATAACATTCGCAAGGCGTGTAGAACATCCGGTCGGCTTGTTACAGGAAGAACACCAACAACTAGTAGCCATAACATCAAATCCAACTCTAACTTCAATGCGGACTGCCAACACAAACTAGATATGATCCAATGATCATCATAACCTTCCCTGAATTATCAAAACCATCCACACTTCATCAGCTTACCAGAATTCTTCTCTTCAGCATCCGGTACTTTAAGAACATAATCTGTCGCCACTGTCACAATGCAAAAGGTACTTTCAGACCTCAAAATCATACACAACTTGAGATGACACATCACAAGGACATCCCAAACACTCCTTCCAATCTGAAGATTAGGATAATACAATTCCGGACCTCACCAGAGCTTTCTGTGATCCTCTGAACACTTGCTGGAACTGGTTCCACATAGATAGCCATAACTTCTTCAGATCTTCATGCGGACCTCTAAATTCTTAGCTGAAGCATCTCAAGACTCATATCTACAAACCCTTTAATCCGCATCCTTTGGTTCTTAACCTATACAGTACATTTGCCTTCTTCTCATCACTGTTCTTCACTGTTCCAGTTGGGACTGATTTCCTCAATAACAAGAGCACACGACTCATCCAAACCTTCTTACTAATGCAATATGCATAAGTTGACATCAATGACAACACTGGTTTACCTCATACTTGCAATAGAAAATGGATATGTAATGGAAGCTAACAACTAATCAACAGAAAGATAAAAGCTATTCATGAAACATAACAGAAGATGTATCCTGGGAAAACCCTAACAAGGAAAAAACCTAGCCTTTAAAGCTCATTCCTCCTATATTATAACTTCAAATCAAATTACACATACCTCAAGGGCTTTATAGATGCTAGTCCATAGCCCAATGATTACAAAAGATTCATACAACAATATTCTTTCATGATTTCTTTATTCTATATATCAATTCTTTGCTCTGCAACTCCTTCTGCTTCTTGCTCTACCTTCTACTCTATTCCGCTACTCCTTCGGATCAAAACAACTCAAGATGTTGCTTCGTATCTTTGTGCTATTGATCACTATCTAGAAACAATCCTTTATCTCTTATTTATAACCTCCACAAGCTTTCTAAACATCAACAAGTCAACCTAATTGCAACGACTAGTTATGAAATGTGTGTACATGGATAGGTCAAAAATAAACACAAGTTATTGCCTTGCAGATACATAGAACTTCATGTAAATCTCCATGAAGCTCAAATAGGTCCTATACTTCATTGAATAATATTCCTTTAGGGTTCACAAGTCATAGATTTTCTCCACAAGCCATTTAGACTCAACTGAACACTATTTACAATTCTATGTGAAAATAGGTAATCTTTTGATAGCGATATCTCTTTGGAAATGAACCCAAATGATCTAAATTTTGGATATGTTGTAGATGACTATGTCTAGATGCTAATTCCATCTATGCAGCCTCTAGTATGCAAATGCAGTAAAAATGGTATTCTCCAAGGTTGTCCTCTCGGTACTCTGCAAATTCATTATCAATTGTCTTAATTGTTTTGAATGCATCCGGATGCTCATGCATTAGACTCTCGGGGTTAATTGAAAATTGAGCCTCTTAAATTTGGTCTGTATTGTGTCATCATCAATGTTGTTTCTATGGATAGGTTTGGCAGACTGTTTTAAGGTCCACCCTGAGAAACTGCCTCAAATTCTTCTAAGTTCGGTGTTCTACTTGCAAGTCTTGTACTGCCTCAATGATTGGCAGTTTGCCACATAGTCTTCTCTGCAAGCTACCTCAAGTTCTTCATCTTGTCATGGTCTAGGTTCGGTTCTCTACTTGCAAGCCTTGCATTTCTTCAATGGTTGACAGTCTGAGAAAGTCTTCTCTGCAAGATGCCTCTGTTGGCAAGAGACACTGTGTGGCTTCAAGAGTGTTGTCATTGATGGCAACAAAGTCCATTTCACATATCCGCAACATATGTTATGACTATACTGGAAGCCATATTGAAGAGTATTTTAGTTTGGTGTGTAGGAATAGAGCATTCAGCAAGGTCTGACAATCAGGTCTAGATCTCTTAGAGGAAGTATCTCAGCAAACTACAGACTTGGGGAAGTCAAGAGGAGTATCATGACTAATACATTCAAGAAATTGAGCCTCCGGTGATGAAAGAGTGAAAATATATGAGCACCTAAGTGTTGGGTTACTATTTGGCAGAGTAGACTAAGGAAGAACTGACCGACAGAGCATCAGACCTTAATCCAAATGAGCAATTGATGGTGATCAAGTTTCTTAAGGGATCATTCATGGTTGGCTGACATGATTGATGACTCCTATAACTATTTTTTGATACGCTTCACTTAGTAAGCATGGATTCAGCTGACATACCAGAGTTTTGAAATATCTTGAGTTTCCTGGATGCTGACTAGAAAGATGTTGAAAATCTTGATGTGGATATATATACCAGATGAATTTTGATGTGAATTTGTGTGTGGAGTGTTGTGTTGTGCAAAGAAAAGTAGATAGTAGTGTGGAAGCAGCAATACAGGTCTGGTATGTGACAGAATAGCAGTACCAAAGAAGAGGAAGAATGAAGTGCAGTAGATCAGTGTATTGAGCCTAATTGGAATTGAACCTCAGCATATGTGGATGCTTCTCATCAATTCAAACACCTGGTTACTTTATTTATACCTTGTAGATAGTGAGTCTCTTGTAGGCAGTGAGCCCTAATTGGCAAGTGCCATTTTGTACTTCTATTTTTTTAATAGAGAATACAATCTTGGGTTAGCCACCCCATGGTTTTTCCCTTAACAGGGTTTTCCACATAAAAATCCCTGTGTTATGTGTGTTGATTTCATTTCTACTTTCATGTTCATTTATGCCTATATGTTTTTATATTGCACTATTGTTAAAGAAGATAAGAAAGTCAAGAAGTTTAATATAACTGATTCACCCCCCCTCTCAGTTATCTACCTTGTTTCTAACAATTGGTATCAGAGCTAAGTTCCTCTAGATAGAGCCTAACAGCTTGAGGAAGATATGGGAATCTCAATGGATATGTATGGTACAAGGGAACAACTTTAGTTGCCCTAGATGATCTTGAGCAATCTCACTCTGAAGTCAATAACCTGAGGGAAAGACTCAAACAAGATGATGATTTCATAAATGAGCTCAAAGAAAAACTAAGTATCTCAGTGAAGAAAAGAAAGGAACTACTTCAACAATTAGCAAGTCAAAGTGAAGCCAATGATACCAATGAAGATCTGAATGAGAAAAACAAGTTATGTGAGAAGCTATCAAAAGAGGTCATTATGGTAAGACATGAAATGGAATCAAGAGTTATGAAATTCACCCAAGAAATTGAAGAGAAAAGAAAATTTGAAGATAATCTAAAACAATCTCTCAAAGAAAAGTCAGAAGACTACCACAAAATGGATAGAATAATTAGGCATCTGGAATCTGATCTTGAAGAAGCTAGAGAAAATGAAGAACAACTTGAGAATCAGATAGATACTCTTAAAAGGGATCTTCAAACTACAAATGAATACAAAGAGAAATTCAAGATAAGCTCTACTCAACTTGAAGTTCTTCTTGAAAGCCAAAAGAGGGTAGATGACAAGCATGGCTTGGGGTATGAGAAAGGTGAAAGCTCTGGATCCAGTTAGAAGAACTCTGGATCAAGAAATCCAAGGAACAGACCTAGAAGACCTCCAATAAGGCAACCAAATGCTCAAAGATATCCATCCTTCAATGGATACTGCTCCAATTGCAATAACTTTGGTAATAAAGCAAATCAGTATAGAAGAAGAATGAATCAGACTAATTCATCCTTCTCTGGACAGTGCTTTAACTACAAAAGGTATGGTCACAAATCTCATTAATGTAGAAATATGCAAATAAACAATTCATTCAATGGTAGATATTTTGTATTCAATAGAATGGGGTATATGGCTAATCAATGCAGATCAAGAGGACTCTAGTCAAATATGCAAATAAATGTTTTTTGCTACAATTGCAACAGAGCCAGTCATATTGCCAAATTCTACAAAAGTAAGAATCAGGACAAAAAGGGTATGGTGCATCATAACCAAAATCAAGACAAAGGAAAAGGAAATGAACAAGATTTGGGTGAAGAGAAGTATAGAAAATGTTGGGGATGGATCTGCACCAGAATCTGGTGCTGATATTCCTTCCAAAAATTGAATAAGATGAGCTCTGGCTCAAGGGGAGTCAGAAAGGAAAGTAAAATTCCCCCATCCAGTCAATCGGTGCTTGAAATTGGCACATGGAAAGTTGCGGATTAAAGGGTTCTCAGAGAAATATCTAAATAACCCTTGGTAAAAATATGAAAGATCCTCATGTCTTACTAGAACTGTGATGACAAATGCTAATTTGTCTTAGTTACATTGGGGTGATAAGGGATAATTGATATCGATAGAGATCCATCGGGTGAAATCAGCTAGTAGCAAGAGATCTTAAGGTTTGCCCGATAGCATTCATCTGGCCGATGAGTGATCAGAGTGACTAATGTATCCAAGACACAAAAAGGAAGTTCGCTGAAGGTTGAAGTCACGCTGATGAGTGGTTGGTCCATTGGTGCATCAGCTTATGTTGGTAAGTGTTCGCTTATCATAAGGGTCACAGCGAATAGAGAAAGTGATCGTGTATCAGAATAAACAAAATGATGGTTGCCGATAGTGTAGAGTCTCACCAAAGACAAAAGTCATTGGTGTATTGGAAAAGTAGAATCTAAAGTAGTTGATAGCACTTATCTTGCCAATAGGTTTGACAGTCATCTAGTAAAAGTAGGACTCTCACAGTTAGATCCTACATGATTCAATATTGAAATATCTTGATATGCGGATAGATGAAATGATTGGAGAAAGGAAGATAGATTGTCAATAATCACTGAGAATAACTCTAAGTGCATCTCAGTGATCTAGAAAGATCTCTCTCAGGACAAGGAGAACAAGGTAACCGGAATGACTTAAGTTGTGCATTTATTGCAAAATGGAATTAGGGTTTGCACAGCAATATAAGGGTTCTTTTGCTCATCATTTGCACATTTGCATTCAAGAAGAAGAAAGAAGGAGGTCTACAAAAAAATTGCATCAAAACCTCTCGAAGATCAACCGCAGAAGTCAATTCAACTAGAAATCTTATCCGACTCATATCATGAACCCTATAGGCGTAAAAAGGTATTTTCGCTCTTGAATATCTCTCTGGATCTTTTTGAAAGATGGTTACTTCGAATGTTGTCAAAATTACTGATAGGACGTGCCCTAAGTTCAAGAAACATCCCTACATATCTCTAGAAGTTGATCCTTCAGGTGCCTTCTCTAGCATTCTACATGGGGTTTTGCATGTAGAAGATGTTAGGGCATACATTCATGCGAATATTGAGGAATTTGGGGAATCCAAGTTGATGGATGTCTATCACAAGCAGTTAATAGATGAATCATTTGAACTCAAACCTCAATACAAGGCCATCTGGGATAAGCATTTTGGACATTGCATCCATTTCCCATGTTTTGCAGAAGATGAATAGGTCCGGTATGTTCTGAGCAGAATGCATGACAACTTTATGTGGTTGATGAGGCCATTTAAGATCACGAAAGATGCCATTAGGGCGGTAACTAGATTGCACTCATCTTGTGGATTGCCTGCTCTCAAATTAGTTAAAAACCAAACTGTAAGTGAGGCTACCGGATCAAAATTTGACAAGAGGGTAATAACAATAGAAGACATCATAGATTCAGATATCAAATTTGCCTCTATGATAATTGGTTACAAAATCTACAACTCCAGCATGGACAATTTAGTATCCGGAACTACTATATATACTGCATATGAAATGCTAAGGAAAAATGCTGACTATTATCTTTGTGAGCTTCTCCTGAACTAACTGTTAGAGAATTGATAGAAAATAAAGAAGGATAAGAAGAATTCATTTAAGTACGGTGGATTGATTCTATGTTTATTCTTTTACTATATGAATGAGCTACCCAGATCCAGTAGTTGGGTATGGCAAAATGACAAACCGGTTGCCATACAAATTAGAGATTACATGTATAGGCTTGGTGATGCCAAGGCTCAAAGTACAACACTCTGGGGATACTTCAAAAACTTTCAAAGTATGATGCAGGCCAGAGAAATAATTCCCCAATCTTTGGTTGAGAAATACAAGGATATAGTGTGCTTTATGGTAGACATTGATCAATGCCTAATGGAGGCAGTGGACCCAAGGATGGTCTGGATTATGCCAATGGGGTATGAGGTTGATGAGAAAATCCTAGAGCTGCATATCCAACACCTGCTAAGTCAGCCCAAGGACCCTGAGGCAGAAAGGTTTGGAACCTTTCAAGAGTTAAGTGTGAAAATTCATGTTGAACTAAGGCAACCTAAAATAAAGATAAAAGTTAGGAAAGAAGTAGAGGAATTTGCAAAGAAATATGGCTTTTCAAAGGAGGCAATTGAGGCCAATAGAGAAAGAGTAGAAAAAGAGAGACAAGAAGCAGAAAAACAAAGTGTTCCAGTGCAAGCCCCCTCCTAGACCAGATCCTCCAAAAGATCTACACCAGCCACCTCTAAGAGTAAAAAACCCTCAAAACCAGAAGCCAAGACATCTGGAAAGGGAGAGAAGAGAACTAAGACAAAGTCCACAAGGTTTTACACCAGCCAGAAGGATGATGAAGAGACAGAATCTGATGAGGAGATCAAGAAAATGAAGAAGAAGAAGAAAACATCCGGTGAATCCTCTACCGATGAAAACAAGGAAGAAGAAGTAGAAGAGTTTGTTGAAAGGTCCACTCCTTCTATTGATAATATTGTCAAGGTAGTCACAGTGGATGGAAATCTACAACCATTGACAGATTTCTATGATGAGTATAGTGACTCAGACAAAATGATATTGGAAGAAGCTACAGTTAAGTACTTAAACATATACAATAAAGAATTCATTGAAATCATCTCTCTAATCCCCAAGAGTTTAGAGAGAGTACTTGAACTCAGAAAAGACAATGCCAGAGAAAAGGATTTGGAGATTCGGGAGCGTATTACTATCCAACTCTATTCTTCCACTACCCCTCAACAAATGAACATGATCTTCAAGGACTGCAAGGATGAGTTCTGGAGCAAAGAAAGAATGAACCAACTTATGCTTGGAGAAACTGACCAAGTGGCAAAAGAAATATAAGATATCCTCTGGAGTGCATTTAAAAGATTCAATCTTCCTATTATAGAGGACTTTGGTGATGTCGAAGGATTAAGTGTATCAAAGGAAGATTCTACTAAGAAAACTACAAAAGAATCAAAGGAGATAGGTGAAGAAAAGACTAAGAACTTGGATTCCTCTGCTCCAAAAGAGGAAGTCCGTGAAGAAGTAAACAGTTCTCTTTCGGATCCCCATGCTAACTCTAGAATAGAAGGAGATGAAAGAAAAGATGAGAAAATTAGTCAAGAAGAAGAGGTGAAGGGAAGAGAAAAAGATCAAACAAAGAAAACCCCAGATGATAGTTCTGAGGCCATAGAAGGAAAGAAAAGTTTGTCTTTGGAAAGAGACACTGCAGAAGCAGTTAAAGACTTCCTGACAAAAGAAATGACAGAATTAGATGAACCAGAGCTATTCCAAGGACCACTCAATTTTGACTCCCTCTCTCCAGTCCAGACAATGAAGGTAGCATCTTTTGCTCAAGCTAAAGCAAAGGAAAATCTTCTGAAGTCTCACATGGAAGACTGTGACCTAATAGAGATTGCATCCGGTGTGTTGGAGAAAATCATGCCATCCTTCCAGAAGGATCTTTTAGCCTCCTCATCTGGTAATCTAAAATATATTGTCAATTCTATTAGCACACATTTTGATTCTTTGGAGAAAGTAGCAAAAGAGAAAGTATGGAAAGAGTGTTTGGGTAAGAGATTCTCTGAGGTACAAGGACTTAAAACAAATGATAGGAGAAATTTGGATATTGGGATAAAGAGCTTAGAAAATGCTCTTAAAGATGGCAGAGATCTATAAAAATTTTGTCTATCTTGGTCCACCATGACAACATATATTACCAAGAAGGTGGAAGAACATGAGAGTAAACTATCAAGTTTATCTCAAAATTTTGATCCTCTCACCTCCTCCATAATAAATCAAGAATGTTAGACTATTGCAGCTATAAATGAAATAAAGAAGCTTTAGAAGGAGAAGAAAAATAGAATAGGTAGGCTAAGTGAACTAAGAGGGATAATTATCCCTAAGTTAGAGGCAATGCGTGAGGTCCTAACTGATGCCCAGACCATAGCCCGGACCAGTGATCTGGTAGACCTAAAGAGGGCAGAAGCTTTTACATTTTTGCTAAGTGGTCACATTTCAATTTTGGACAGGATGAAGAAGAGTTGGGCAACATAAGTGGTACAGCTAAAGACCACCTTTGCAGATATACTTTAGTATATGTAAGCATAACATATATATATATATATATATATATATATATATATATATATATATATATATATATATATATATATATATATAGATATATATATATATATTTATGCGGCTAAGTATAGGTTGATTTTTGAAAATTTTGGTGTGCGGATTCTACCCTTTACCATTGATGTCAAAGGGGTAGTGAGGAGTAGTGAAAAATGTGGAATCTAGCTAAGGGGGAGCTCTAGAAAAGTGTACATTGGAACAGAGCATTAGCCAAGGGGGAGTGTAGTGTGACACTTAGTCATTTTTCACTAAGTGTTGCCATCAATGCCAAAGGGGGAGATTGTTGGCAAGAGACACTGTGTGGCTTCATGAGTGTTATCATTTATGGCAACAAAGTCCATTCCACACATCCGCAGCATATGGTATGACTATACCATAAGTCAGATTGAAGGGTATTTTAGTCCAGTGAGCAGGAATAGATAATGCAATAAGGTCCGACAATCAAGTCCAGATCTCTCAGAGGAAGTATCTCAGCAAAGTACAGACTTGGGGAAGTCAAGAGGAGTATCATGACTGATACATTATAGAGATTGAGCCTCTAGTGATGAAAGAGTGAAAAGATATGAGCACCTAAGTGTTGGGTTCTTGTTTGGTAGAGTAGACTAAGGAAGAACTGACCGGCAGAGCATTAGACCTTAATCTGGATGAGTAATTGATGGTGATCAAGTTTCTTAAGGGATCATTCATGGTTGGTTAACATGATTGATGACTCCTATAACTATCTTTTTGATACGCATCACTTAGTAAGAATGGATTCAGCCGATAGACCAGAGTTTGGAAATATCTTGAGTTTTCTGGATTACGACTAGAAAGATGTTGAAATCCTTGATGTAGATATATATACCAAATTGATTTCGATGTGAAGTTGTGTGTAGAGTGTTGTGTTGTGTGAAGAAAAGAAGAGAGTAGCGTGGAAGTAGTAATATAGGTCCGGTATGTGACAAGACAACACCACCAAAGAAGAGGAAGAATGAAGTGCAGTAGATCAGTGTATTGAGCATAAACAGAACTGAACCTCAACAGATGTGGATGCTTCTCATCAGTTCAAATGCCTGGTTACTTTCTTTATACCTTGTACATAGTGAGTCTCTTGTAGGTAGTGAGCCTCTTGTGAGCAATGTGCTCGGGCAGTGAGCTCTAATTGGCAAGTGCCATTTTGTACTTCTATTCTTTTAACAGAGAATACAATCTTGGGTTAGTCACCCTATGGTTTTTCCCTTAATAGGGTTTTCCATGTAAAAATCCCTATGTTATGTGTGTTGATTTCATTTCTTCTTTCATGTTCATTTATGCCTATATGTTTTGATACTGCACTATTGGTAAAGAAGATAAGAAAGTTAAGAAGTTTAAGATAACTGATTCACTCCCCCTCTCAGTTATTTGCCTTGTTTCCAACAACCTCAAGATCAATATCAACTTTATCCAATTAAGAATCAATCAATACATAGTTACATCCTCTAAAACAATCAATGACCTCCTTGATTTAGTCAATTCACTTTCTGAATTTCTCTGCAACACTATCTAATCTCTAATCCTAGATACAAATTCCTTTGTACTCATCAAGATCTTATAGTTTCCTCTCTGCATACACTTCTCATATACTCTTCCTCATTCCTTTGTCCATATTTACTTCCCTCTGGTACATAAACTTTCTCTTCTGATAGAATATTTTGTCATTCCCTCTTTCTCCGCAATATAAATTTCTTTCCTTTGCTATACTTCACACTTGTCTACACAAATTCTCTTTTACACTATTTCTCAGATGATTTTATACAAACTTGCTCTAGTTTCTCAGATGTTCACTCTATAACACAATTCTCCTTAAGATCAATGATTCACCTTCTTCTGGTTTCTCTATCAAATCCAATGTCTCAAAAGGTTCCTCTTCCTCTACAAAAACTATCTTTGTATCAACATGCTCTTCTTCTTTTGCATAAATTATCTCTTTATTAACAGGCTCTTCTTCCTTTGCACAAACTATCTTTGTATTATGTACTATTTCTCCTTCATTAGCTTTTCTGCTAACATGTTCCTAATGACATTCACTGCTTGAATCTTTCCTCCTCCAAACTTGAAAACGGGTTCCTCTTCTGAATGGTCTTCTATCAAGTCCTCTCTCTTCTCTTTTGTATCCTCCATTGTGATAAGAATTACAACTCGTGTCATTTCTCCCTCTATAGTTTGAATTACTATCCTTGTTTTGCTCCACATAAGGTCTTATTTCTCTGCATCCTAATCCATATCTTCTTTTCTCTACAACATATGAATACTCCATTTATAAAACCTTCTGAACATACAGGTAACATGTTTCCATTTTTCTCCATCAATCCATCCATAATCCATCTACATACAATTTATCATAGGCTTTCTCCTTCTCATTTTATTCAAACACATCTTCTCATGATGATTCCTTAATCCAAAAAATTTACAAGGATGTAGATCCCAACATAATTCATTTTCATGTCCATGTCTATTACAATGTAAACACTACATACCTCTTCTTCCTGGATTTGATTTGTTTGAACTTGCAATAACATACTTACCTCTGTCATACCCAGAGCCTTCACTTCTTGATCTTATTACTAGTTTAATAGGTTTTGTAATTCCTTGCTAACATTTTCCCAATCCTTTTCCTTCATATCCTATTCTTTGCATGATTTGAAACCAATAACATCACCAACAACTACAGGTTTAGTTACACTATCATTTTCAATCTCACTATCTAAAGAAACTTCTGCAGCATCACACAAATCATTACTATCACATGAAACATCACAAATTTTAGGTTTAGATCTCAGACTTTCATTCTCTTTCCTACATTCTACTAGTGATTGCTCCAACTGATTAACATATTCTTTCAACCCTTATATTTCACTCTTCTACAAACTATTTTCCTTATTCATCTCTTCCAAACTTTCTTCTAGATCTTTGTTCCTCTTCTCAACCCTTCCAAATAACTTGAATCATTCTTCCAATTCTTCAAATCTCTTTTCAATATCCTCAAACAACTTCAGCTCTACCTCTAAATATTCATTCCTTCTCTTTATTTTTTCAGTTCTTCTTCAAGGGCATCATATTTATCTTCTCCTAGTTCTTTCATCTTTTCCATCAACTTTGAATTACACCTTTTGATTTCGCACAATGCTTCTTCCAAAATATCCTTTTCACATATTAGGTTTTCATTTTCTTTCTTCATCCTTTTTCCAATCTTCCTCATTGAAATAAATCAGATAAACAACTAAATTTGAAAAGCTTATAGAATCTTCCTTGTCTTGATCTTTTTCAGCTATGATAATTGTTACTTCTAGGGTTTCATGCTTCTTTCAACATGTTCTTCCTTCCCAACAGATTTAGAACTAGCCCAATAGATTTGAAACTAGCTCTGATACCACTTGATGTAGTCAAGGTAGGAGAGTCCAATGAAAGATTATCCATCCTCACAGCTTAATCAGCTAACACCATGATCATAATGGATATACAACATAAGCTAACAACTAATCAGCAGAAAGATAAAAGCTATTCATGAACAGATAACACAAGATGTAACCTGGGAAAACCCTAATAGGGAAAAACTCAGCCTTCAATGCTCATTCATCCTATATTATAACTTCAAATCAAATTACACATGCCTCAAGGGCTTTACAGATGCTAGACCACAACCCATGGATTACAAAAGACTCATATGACAATATTCTTTCATGATTTCTTTCTTCTACATCTCAATTCTCTACCCTACAACTCCTTCTGCTTCCTGCTTTGCCTTCTACTCTATTCTACTACTCATTTAGATCAAAACAACTCAAGATCTTGCTTCACATCTTCATGCTATCAATCACTATCTAGAAAAAATCATTTATCTCTTTTTTATATCATCTGCAAGCTTTCTAAACATCAACAAGTCAGCCTAATCGCAACAACTAGTTATGAAACATGTGTACATGGATAGGTCAGACCTAAACACAAGGTATTGCTTTGCTGGTACATAAAACTTCATGTGGATATCCATGGAGTTTGAGAAGGTCCTATACGTTATTGAATAATGTTCTTTTAGGCTCCACAAGTCACAAATTTTCTCCACAAGCCGATTAGACTCCACTGACTGGCAACTCTGCTGTGGGAAAACATGTGAAAATGGGAAATCTTCTGATATCTCTCCATAAATGAACCCAAATGGTCTAAATTTTGGATATATTTTAGATGACTATATCTAGATACTAATTCCAGCTCCACATCCTCTAGTATGTAAATGCGGTAAAATGCAGTATTCTCCAAGGTTGCCCTCTTGGTACTTTGCAACTTCACTATGAACTGTCTCAATTGTTTTGAATGCTTCTGGATGCTCCTGCATCAAGACCATGTCAAGGGGTAACAAAGAATCAAATTTGTATCACTAAGCTACTTATTACATCCATAATCCATGAGGTACCTCCGCAAATGGCATTAGTAATCCATGTTAGCCAAACCTGAGCTAATGGCCATATTCATGCTTCTCCAAGTCAAAGAACACCATGTGGACCAGAGAGAGACACTTCAAAGAATTCACACACCTTCCCAAAAGACTCATCATCATCATAAACTTCTACAACACTTCCGTAACCATATGAATTAATGAATGTTTTCATTATGCACATCAAGACATTGTTACTAATCACCAACACAAGAACTAAACTTGTGGAGCATCCCAACACTGGAAACTTCAAAAGGAAGGTAGATACAAATAATATAAGCACTTTCCTAGATCTGCAAGATAGGAAAGCTCAATGCGGAGAAATGTGGATCATTATCATGTCTCCCAGACACTCTTCTTTACAATCAACTATTTTGTCAGACACATCTACTACTTCCGCGTAATCTAAAACTTGAAACTCTTGGAAGGTAGAAAACAGAAATGAAATGCATAAAGCAAACCATTTATACCTTGAAATCTTCCCTCTCCTTGATAAGGTGAAAAGTGTTGCTCCCAAACACTCTAGCTTACTCAATGTTTAATGGAGAATGTGGATTGCTCCTTATTCTTCAACACAATATGATGAGGATAGGATGATAAATTTGTATAAGGATAGAGATTTGGAAATACATGTGATGAGAAGCTAGAAGGATTTTGGCATTATGATGGTAGGATGGAGAGATTTTGGATGAATTTTCTCATAATAAGGATGCTAAGAAGAAGTTATTAAAGTGTCTTAGATGAGGGATCTATTTATAGATTTTTGGTAAAAGGATGGAGGGTGAGGATTGAAAGTTTAGATCAATGGCTAGGAATTCTTCAAGATTAGGGTTTGGATTGGAGTTGTAGTCTTGTGACACATTTGACAAGAGTGTTGGATAAGGGAGATCAAAGGCTAAGATTTGGTTAATAAGATTAGATGGCTCCCATTATTTGTGAATTTTAAATTCACATTGGGAAGGATGAGGAATGAATAAAAAATTTATTTACATGGGAGAGTGTGAGGATGGGAATAAAAGTGAATTTTTAATTCACATGGGGACGAGTTCAATTAATGGAGACTAGGACAAGTTCCATGGAGGAGATAAAAAGTGAATTTTTATTTCACATGGGGAAGAGTTCCATTAATGGAGACTAGGACAAATTAGGTGTTGTAAGAGCTCATTAATGAAATTTAGGAATAAAACTAATAGGTTGAAGTGGTTAGAGGATAAGGGGTGAGATGAAAGATTGATGAGTTGGGTAGACTGGTTGATGGATGATTATTGTGCTGAAAATGATTTAGAGCAATCCTAGGTTTGTTATAGAAAAGTGAATATTTTTACCAAGGTGTAGAAGACTAGGGTGATGATGTTTATCCAACATTTGCATTGACTAGACATGTAGACAAGAGGGTGATCCCATGCATGCCCAAGATAGTACAACATTTTCTATACGAGGGAAGGGGGCTCATAGCATAAGTCCTTAATACACAAAAGGTATGAAGAACCTTAGATGCAAAAGGAGATTAGAATGTTAGAACTGACCCTACAATTGACAAGATATGAATACTAGCTTGGAGTAATGAGACCAACCAACAAGCACAACATATGAAAGCAAGACTATACCCCATTCTAGATTTTTTCACCACATACCATGATATAGTGAGATCAAGGTAGTTTTGATGTGATATTTGAAGAGTACAAAAGATAAAAAACAATAACCAAAAGACCAACTGACCCAACAAACAACCATAGTATCTCTTTCCAAGATAGATGATGATAGGATGGATTCTGCCTATTGTAGGAATGATAAATACTAAGGTAGGAATCGATTGATGATTGGATCATGCCCATTGTAGGAATGATATATCCTATGGCATGGTTTTAATGGTTGATGTTGGAAGATTGGTGCAAGATATGATGGTTACAAGTTGTGGTCAATGTTGATTTGATAGTTGATGATTTTTGTTAAGGGATAATTTCTTTGATAAGTGATCAATGCTTTGGATATTGTGTTTAGATCTAGTGTAAGCTCGTGGGATAGGGCTCATCCAAGTAGGTTGGATGGGTGTATCTTATGTACCTGACTACTGGAAACTTGCTTTGTATTCCAGACTACCTACATACCATGTACCCACAAGATCAAGGAATATTAAGATGCAGGTAGTGATGATATGTAGTTCTGATTTGTGGTGATGAGGTGGGATGATTGATTGGCAATGAGTTGTTTAGGGTGGTGATGAGATGTTGATGCAATGATGTTGATTTTGGGATGGATATTTTTGGGATATTTTGGTGTTTAGCAATTGGATTTGTTAATGTTTTAGTGTTTTGATGTTTAAATCCTCCTCTCCACTTTACATTCAAGGATCTAGGGTTGAGTGGCGAGCACTATCATACCCTAGGTCACTTACAAATGTAGGGAAACTTGGATCAGGGAATTTAATTATTAATTTTACTTCTCTTATGCCCAATTAACCATTAAAACCCTAATTATGAAAATATGACAACAAATTGATGAATGACAGAAAAAGCTCTTGGAGACAGGAGTAAAATACTAAATCATAGAATATCTGTTTTCAGGGTTTTGAAGTGGAACAGTCAGGGACACTAGAGTAGGTGTCCTAGTCCAAGGTGTCAGTTTCTTTGTGGGATATGGACCTCCTTCTGAAACTGATCAACCCTATAACTTCTATTTCCCAAAACTCAGATGCAGAGGACACTAGAGCTAGTGCCCAAGTCCTGGAAGTGCTCTTGTGTCCTACTAATCCTTCCTGCAACTCCACTTTTCCCAAATGCGACACTTGTAACCTGTAATCACAAGACTTGGTTTGGGGTTTGTGGTGTTTAGAGGCTTGCCTTAGTCAAGCCCTCGAGGACACTTCAGTCTTTGAACACCGTTGTCAGATAAAGATTGTGTGCCTTTGTGAAGTAAAGGCAAAAATAAAAGGAATCAATGATGAAAACACAATATTATGTCACCTTGTAGTGAAGCTCTCATGGAATGAAGATGCACTTCATGCCATGAGGAAATTGATGCTCAAATCTACAAATATCAACACGTAAAACACACAAGTCTGCTCTTGCAACACAATAGAAGCCTTGAATCACCTTGAGAACATAATAGCTTCCTAGTAATCATCTAGTTGAAATCTAGTTTACAAATGAATGCCTAAGCATGTTTATATATTCAACTACAAAACTCTCCCACTAAGATTTTTGTAATTGAAACTTACCGTGTTAGTAAAGGGACCTAATAACGGTCACAAAATGACACCCAAAAATTAGGGCTCTCCCAAAATAGGGCAGGACTAGGGCATGGGCGCCCAAGTCATCCCCCCTATTATGGGTAGGGTACAGCTCAAGGGGTCCACCTAGGTCCAATTTACCATAGAACCTAGGTCTTATTCCATCTGGATACCAAAATATGAACAAAGATGTCCTAAATGCATGCTAAAGACCTAGGAACTAAACCTTATTCAGGAAAAGACCCCAAGGGGACATTTTTTTATGTTACATTTAGCTGCCACTTTAATGTATGTATAAACAAGAAGCCAATACATGCATTAAGGTAAGGTCACAAACACAGCAAACACATCAAGCATGGAGAAGACATGCCAATCACATAGGAAATAGTAACAGGCACACAAAAACACAGAGAAGACAGTCAATGCATAGAAGACACATTAATGCATGGAAGATAAAAATGATAACTTTTCCTTTCTTCTTTCTGATATATATGAAATGGAAATGCAACTATAGGAAACTAAACAAACCTCCCATAATATAGGATGCATTCGTCAAGAAAGTCTTTAGACTATATATATGGGGCAACACACATGCAAGACATGTAAAACCTCCCAAAATGCAGGAAGCACTCTAGTCTTTAGACTGCATATGGGGTGACAAACACACCAAACAAAGCAAGCACACCAAAACACACACACTTGAAGACATGGAGAAAACATGGAAGATGAGCGATGGAGTGTACCTATTTCTAGGTCCAACACCATCTTGGGTACATTACAGGCACACATCGACAATTGCGTTTCACCACAACAATCGTTGAAACACACTTAAGGGTTGAGTTAGTCACACAACTGCTCCCTGCCTCCATAGAGGACTTTTAAAAATGCAACCCCAACCATGTCACAGAGATTCCTTATAGTGAAAAGGAAGCATTGCATACCACCTCACCTGCATCATGGAGATGCCTTACAATGAAAAGGAGGTATGAGCTCAAAAGTATACAACCCCACCCACATCATGGAGACACCTTACAGTGAAAAGGAGGTATACACAATAGATAGATTGATTGATTGCAAACAAACTCAAGGTGCAAGAAGTACTCCTCGTACTACCCTACACCTGAGGACAAGCACATTTCTAATATCTACAACAAACACCTTACCTTATATGTGCCCAATTTAAGGTGGTTGATATCATGCATCACTATCAAGCACATTTAGGTAGGAAGAAAACACATAAGGGAACATAGACTTTCACAAAGCCCATGCCCCCTGGAGGTGACATGTACTTTATGATCGCCAAATGTTCCCACAAACACATCCCTACAAGAAACATGTTAGTGTCTACAACAAAAGCATCAATGCATATGATTAACCACACAAAGAGCCAAGGTTATACAATGAATTCAAAGTTTAAGAATAACCATGGGGCTATATCACGAAGCTCTCTAAATCAAGTACCGCCAAGGCTAGATTTAAAGGAGAACAAAGGTGCATAGAGCAACACTATTGTTAAGGTTTGTAAATGTGATAGAAACATCATAAAATTCACTACATAAAAAGCATGAGTGCTGCCACTAGCCAAGTGTCAGATAAGATATACAACCCCATCGTCATATTAGGAACTAAGTCCATTTTTTATTGCTCTAAAAAGGGACACTAGGTCCACAGTAGTATAGATGTTTGTCATCGTCCGCCTGCTAGATGGAAGCACTAGAGGAAGGGAAACAATAAATAAGAGAGGAGAAACAAGTGTCTTAGGGACAGTCATGTAGGAGGGTGCCTCCAGGTCACCAACCACGATGCTATGTCTACAAGATACAACACACAATGATGAAATCATAGAGAGAAGAAATATAGAAGAATGATGATACAAATAGATGAAGGTCACAATAGAGGCGGTCTCCTACTATCTCAGACCTTACGAGAGAATTTGAGGTCATCCCAAGAGGCCTAAAAAAAAGATAACACATCACAGGGGCAGCACATCACGAGAAAAATGAGGGTTTAGAAATACTTACCTAGTAGCACCATCGTTAAGAACATACATGTCTAGGATATCTGTCATGTTGTTTTGGTATTTTATGATGTTTAGAATGGAAAGAGGCTTTCTTTTATTTAAAAGGATTATATCCAATATCACTTGAGTAATGTGTTGAAGTAGATTCTACAGGTACTCTAACTCTTTGTTGATTTACACCACATCCCTTACCTACATAGTCGTTATGTTTGTACAAAATTTGAAATCCATGACCATATAGAGAATCCAATTGCTTAGAAGAAGGTGAGGCCTTGTAGGTATCATAATTTGTAGTATAAGTGAGAGTATTGTCTTTATTTTCAACCAAGGAGACTTTGTTTTTCTCAGGTGTTTCAAAAGATTGCTTAGATGAGATCGATGCTACTTTTGATGTGTTGAGGTTATTAAGTTTATATTCCCCTACATCGCAAGGATTAAAATCTAATGAACCCCAATCATCATTAACAAGTGCATTCGATGGTTTAGATTCTTTTGCAACATCATTTGTGGCTAGAAGTATTGATGGATCGCCTCACAAATTTTTTAAGATCATATGATTGTAAACTAGTTTTTGCATTTCAATGTGTAAACAATTATCTGGTTCAAGATTAGCATGAATAGTATGAAGTTTACCATTGAATATAAATTTGATTGAACGATGTACAGTGGAAGGGACTGGCCACAATGCATGAATCCAAGGTCTACCAAGAATCATGTTGTAAGATAAAGAACAAGGCATGACATGAATTAGGGTAGGCACAATCATAGGTCCCACTTGTATAGGTAAAGTTATAGTACCTATGGATTGTCGTCCAACATTGTCAGAACCATGGATACTTAACTATTCCAACTTCATGATAGATGTATCAACTTTAATCTTATGTAATAAGTCAATGCCACAAACATTAAGAGACAATCCATTATCAATCATAACCCATTTTACCAACATTCTATTTATTGTGACAAAGATTATAAGAGGATCATATTGGTTTTGAATTTCAATTGATAGTAATTCCTATGGTTGAAAGAGAATATCTATTTTTGTTGCATGCATACTATCCAATACAGTTTGTACATCACTAGGCTTAGAAGTAGGTGGGACAATCACCTTTTGCAAAGCTTCTTGGAGCATTCCATGGTATGTAGGTGATGTTTGTATTAAATCCTAAAGAGAGATCTTAGCCAGAGTAGCAAGAAGCTGTTTGACAAGATCATACTCTTGACCACTTTTATGAGTAAGATGAGGTGGTTGAGGGAGCATAGGTTGAGAATATGGAAGAGAAACAAGTACATGTGGTGCTTGGTTACTTTGTTTGTTATTATAGGTGTTGTATGTGTGAGCAATCACATTGTGGTGTGGTTGTTGTAACACATTTTGAACACCTTGAACCATAATCACTGGCTTTAAGTAAGAAGGTGCATTAGGTGCCCCCCGCACAACCATCTTAGGAATAGTGCTACCAAGTCTATTAATAATTATCGAATTAACATTGTTTCCCTCTTGATTACACCCATCATCCATCCCTAAAGTGTTTAATGTGAGAGACCTTTTCTCATCCACTAATGCTACATCTTGGCCAGGGAGAGAAATGGAATGAGAGGAAGGTACATCATCATCATCATACTCTATGGCAAAAAATGGCTTTTCACTCTCATCTTTTTCATAAGTATTCCTAGAGTTGAATTTGGTTAAATCTTCTAATATCAAAGGATATGCTCCTATGAATAAAGTGAAGGTAACAAAATCATGTGTATAACAAAGTAATTGCAACTCATATGTAGAACAAATAGAAGCGTCAATACCATTGATATAAGCTATGTGTTCTAGAATATGAGGATTCTCATTAGTGAAATTAGAGAAATTTTGAAAATCTAGCATATACTCATGTAAAGATTTCAGAGATGAATAACATGAAGATGCCATAATGAAATGGAAAATCAAATTTTAATAATTTTCCAAGAGTATGCAAAATACATGTACAAACTGTATCCAAAAATGATCATAAATGCTTAATTTTTTGTACCTTTTCCAAAGCAAATGAATGAAAGAAAGGGTGTTTTAAGGATTTAAATTGATTTCAACAATTTATATGTCTGATATCAGTCCAAAACAGTAAAAATGTCCTTCTCAACATACTCTTGATGCAAATCCAAGATAATATAGTCAAAATAGGCACTTTTTTCACCAAAACACAATGCAAAAGAGCATAACAAAGGGTGTTGTGAGGAAAATGATGATGGAAAGAAAAAAAAAATAGTAATAACAACCACTTGGTGCCAAAATATCCAATACAACACACTTTTAGTGCCACTTAAGGTAAAACCCTAGTGAAAATATAGCAAAAATAGGCTATTTTTCACAATTTTTCAATTCCAAGTCCTAGATAAGGTGATGTTGTAATGAATTTTAGGAGGTACAACAAATAATTTCAATTATATCATTCACCTCAATCCATGAAATTTATCACAACACACTTGGAGTGCGAACTAGGTCAAACCCTAGGGTAAAAATAGCCAAAATGTGTAGGTTTTCACCAAATTTTCAATACAAGGGTCCGTTAAAAGGGTGTTGTGAAGATTTTTATGAGGGGAAGAAAATTATTACCCTGATAAAAGCCAATTAATACAAAAATACTTTTCACAACATTCCTATGGTGCAAGTTTATAGAGTCAATAAGGCTAATTTTAGTGAAAATTGTTGTTTTTGAAGCCCTATGTTTGAGATCCTGGGACAAAATGCTATGTGAATTTTTAGAAGTATGATTTATGATGGAAACTAATTAATCTCAGATATGAAAATAATTTTCAAGCTCTAATAAGCAAAATGCCAATACAAATCTAATGAAAATGCATGAAAATTGCTAGTTTTTGTTAAAATTTTCTATGCAAATATTTTAAATCTAAATGCAAATTTACACAAAAATAAAAGACTACGTCCAAATTATAATTTTAACGAGACTCTAAAATCAGTAGAAAAATATTAAAGAAGATTTTTCCTTACTAATCGTAGATTTTGGAATTACTAGGTTATATGAAAATTGTCAGAATTTCTACAAAAACCTAGCAAATTAATGATGAAAATGCAATGCAAATTATTTAATTTCTATTTTTTTCTGTAGTTTATATCAGATATGATGCAAAAATCATGAATTAGAAAAATTTAGAAAGAATCGATGCAATTTAGTAAGCCCAACAATGCAATTTTTTTGAATTTTTCTCAATTTAATAAAATGAATGTGTATATGAATGAATGAAATCAATCCAAATATAAAGACAAACACTCAAAAAGTTTCAATTTAAGTCCAAAACCACGGGTTCACCAAAATGTTTAGTGGAATATTGGATTTGTTAATATTTTAGTGTTTAAATGTTTAACTCCTCCTCTCCACTTTACATTCAAGGATCTAGGGTTAAGTGGCAAGCACTATCATACCCTATGTCACTTACAAATGTAGGGAAACTTGGATTAGGGAATTTAATTATTAATGTTCCTTCTGTTATGTCCAATTAACCATTAAAACCCTAATTATGTAAATACGAAAACAAATTAATGAATTACGAAAAAAACTCTTGCAGACAAGAGTAAAATACCAAATCGTAGAATACTTGTTTTCGGGGTTCTGAAACAGAACACTCTAGGACAATAGAGCAGGCACCCAAGTCCAAGGTGCCAGTTTCTTTGCAGGATTTGGACCTCCTTCTGACACTGATCAACCCTATAACTTATGTTTCCCAAAACTTAGATGCAGAGGACACTAGAGCGAGCCCCCAAGTCCTGGAAGTGCTCCTTTGTCCTACTTTTCTTCTGATCCTAAATCCTTGATGCTTTCCAATCCTTCCTACAACTCCACTTTTTGCAAATGCAACACCTAGATCCTACAATCACAAGACTTGGTTTGGGGGTTGTGGTGTTTAGAGGCTTCTCTCATTCAAGCCCCGAAGGACACTTAAGTCTCCGAACACTATTGTCAGATAAAGAGTGCGTGCCCTTGTCAGGCAGAGGAAAAAACCAAAAGAATCAATGATGAACACACAATATTATGTCACCTTGTAGTGAAGCTCTCATGGAAGGAAGATGCTCTTCATGCCATGAGGAAACTAATGCTCAAATCTGCAAATATCAACACACAAAACACACAAATCTTCTCTTACAACACAATAAAAGCCTTGAATCACCTTGAGAACACAATAGCTTGCTAGTAATCATCTAGTTGAAATCTAGTTTCCAAATGAATGCCTAAGCATATTTATATATGCAACTACAAACACTCCTGCGAAGGTTTTCGTAATTCAAACTTACCGTGTCAGCAAAGGGACCTAATAACGATCACATACTAACACCCAAAAATTAGGGATGCCCCAAAATAGAGTAGGACTAGGGCACAGACACCCAAGTCCAGCCCCCTCCCCCCTATTTTGGGCAGGGTATAGCTCAAGGGGTCCACCTAGGTCTAATTTGCCATGGAACCTAGGTCTCATTCCATCAGGATGCCAAAATATGAACTAAGATGTCCTAAATGCATGCTAATGACCTGAGAGATAAACCTTATGAGGAAAAAGCCCCCAAGGGGACATTTTTTGACATTACATGTGCATATTTTGATTTTTTGGATTTTTTGTGATTTTCTGATTTTTTTTGTATTTTTGTGATTTTGGATAGGGAATGGTTTATTATGAGATGGTTGCATTGGATTGCATTTGGGTAGCCTAAGTGCTAGATACCAATGACAAGGGAACACCAATTCTAGAGGTGAAGGTGGATAAAATGATAGGATTAGATTGGATTGGTGATGAAAGGATAATGGATTGGATATTCGACATAGATGGATGGACAAGTGATAGGGATGCATGTTAGATAGATGGAAGATGGAGATAAGGATTTTCTCTAAGGGCTAGGTTGCAATGAATCATATGACCCATGCATGATGGACTTATGTTTGGATGGATGGAGTTTTTAGTAGATGGATGGATGGAGGATATGCTTGGAAAGGGATGTATGCCAAGGGGTGTCCAAAGCATGTTTTTCTATTTTGCCCCTTGTCTTCATCAAGATATAGGGAGGAAGATATAGTAGATAGGATGGATCGTAAAAGATAGGATAAATAAGATGATGGTGGGTAGGAACATGATAGGATAAGGATGAATGATGGGTAATGTATGCAAGGGGTTATGGATGTGGATGATTTTTGCCCCAAGTGTAGGGTACAAATGGATGAGGAAGGAATTATGCATGATGCCCATAAGGGTTTTCATCATGGTACTTGCTCAAGGCACCATAAGGAGTGGTTTTCACCATTAGACGAAAATTATTTTTTACTATTTTCTTGATTTTTTTTTTTTCGCTTTTTTTATGGAATGGGTACTCTAGCGTCTATTTCCATAGCAAGGAGAAGATGGTCCCATGTTGGATAGCATTATGGATGATGATTGCATGGATGTAAGATGGAATGGATGGTGGATAGTGGATTATGACATGGATTATATGAATAATGATGTGGATTATGATGTGGATTATGCAAAAGCATGGACCATAGGGATGTGATGGGGAAGATATATAGGATAGTGGATGAAAGATGGAGAGATGGGGGTATGTTAGAATGTATTGGAATGGAGAGAAACCAAGACCAATGGTTGCACACACCATGATATATTTGGAAGCTTATATTTTGGATGAGGGGTGTTTAGTAATGGGGATCAAGATAGGGGATTTTTGGATGGTCGATTTGGGATTTTAGGGACCCAAATAGACTTAGGATTTCTAGGATTTTTGGATGGGGAGTAGGATGTTTGGAATTTTTGAGATTTGGATGTGGATGCCTCTTTTGGATTGTTTGTTTTGTGCTTAAGAACCTGCACCATTTTTGTTTTTTTCTTTTTCTTTCGATGGTGTGGGCTTTGTTAGGCTTTTAGAGTTTTTATTTTGCTTGGGAGAGATATCATCTTTAGGATTTTGTGGGTGTTTTTCTTTATGTAGAGAGGCATTCAAATTTTTGTTTTTGAATCCCATGGGTGTGTTGGTAGATTCTATTTTGGATGATGTGTACTTTTGTTGGTCTTGATTGGGGATTTTAGGGGATTTAGGGGTGGAGGGGTCAAAAGTGGATTTATGAATAAATGAGTGAGGGGATTTGACGATAGGGATATTAGGAGTTAGGAGGATGGGAAGATAAGGGGATTTAATTTTAGGGGTTGGAAGGATGGGAGGATAATGGGATTTGATGATGGGGATGAACATTAGGAGTTGGTAGAAGTGGAGGTAAAGTTGATGGAGGCATGTGTTTGGTCACATGCTTTTGCAAATCATATGATGATGGAGGTTAGATGACAACATATGATTCGGAGGTGCGATGAGATGCACCGGGTTTTTGGATTGGATGAATGGATTTTGGAGGATGCATGGATGTTACCAACATGTTTAGATAGTTTTCCTTTGGGATGTATAGCCAAGGCCATGCAAGGATGGATGTAATGTGGTGTGGATGGGCTCCAAGATACCTAGTTCGTGAAGGTCTAAGCCTTTGCCTTGTTAGTTCATATGTTGGAGCATATAACATGCAATGGGGTGTTTGGTGCTTTGGAAATAAGATGTGAGTCCATTATTTGTTGGGAAAAGATAAGTGGTGGGTGGAAGTTGTTCACCTCCTACGAGGAAGTCACCACAAAGGAAGGTGCTTTTTCCAAGTGGATAAGAGGATGGATTTGGAATGGTATTAGATGGGATGGTTATTTCTTGATTAGGATAGGAGGTCGATGCTTCAACATGCTTTGGATTTGTCTCTAGACATAGATCAAGTGTTTGCATGGAGGTGGAAGTGATTTGGATAGATGTGGTGGGTGCTTAGATGGATGCATTAGGTGCTTGACTTATGGGTTCTTGACTTATGATAGGAGATTGTTCAAGAGGTTTGGTGGGTGTTGGATTGCATGGGGGTGTTTAATTCCTTAACAATAGCCAATGGATGACATCCTTCGTAAGTGTATGGGTTGAAGAATAATATAATGGATGGATAGTAAGGGTGGATGGTGTAGGATTATGATTGGGATTAGATAGGTGAGTGACGGGATTAGATGGTGGTTTTTCTTCAATGGGCTCAAGGATAGGAATTGGATTATATGTTGGTGTTGGAGGGGTGGGGGATTTGGGGGATTCTATAGCTTTGATTTTTCTTTGGAGAAAATCCCTCAAGGACTCATTGGATGTTCTTGGCTTAGTGTATGGAAGGTTTGTTGGTGGATTAAATGGTAAATTAGATGGTGGATGGGTGATAGAAATTGATGGAATACGAGGTACATAGGATGATGGATTAATGTTGATAAGGTTGGAGGGATATTGTGGTGTGATAATTGAGATTGATGGATGGTGAGATAGATAGGGTGATGGATTATAGTTGATAAGATTGGAGGGATATTGTGATGGAGGGATTGGAGGATGGAGATTACAGGATGGGGATTTTACATGGGGAAATGGTTTTCTATGTAAGATTTGAATTTTGTCCATGAGGTGCACTAGATTGGTGTTCCCTTGATCAAAGTTAGCATGAAAAAGGTTGGGAGATGGGTAAGTTGGAGGCATTGATTGGTTGGATAGGTATGATGGTATATTGGATGAAGGTTGAGATGAGTTTTATTGTGGTGACATGTAAGATGTTAAATGTTGATATAAGGTTGATGGGGTGGATATATAGGTTGAAGGTTGGTATGATGAAGGTTGATATGATGAAGATGGGGTAGGTGCTTGGGATTCTTCAATGATGAGGTCTGCTAAGGGGATATCCTTAATGATGTTTTTACATTTTTCCTTAGTGATAGGATCAAAATCCTCATAGGCATATCTAAGTCTTTCTAAGTGTTGTATTGCCACATAAGGATCCATTTTGTTGGAGAGATATGGGATGATGGAGGATAATGGATGATTGTGATGCTGGGGATCAAATTTCAAGACCTTAGGATGATTTGATTTGATTTGATGGATAATTGATGATTCTCTATGCTTAAGGTAGACTAATGACACTTAAGCAATAGAGTTGATTGGGTTGATTTGATTGGATGAATTAATTAAGATAGTCTCATGGTCTCAAGCAAGTTTGGATAACGTTTGATGATGATCAACTACGGCCTTGATTTTTGATTAGGTTAATTTGGATTTAGATTTAGATTTCAATGAAATTGATCAAATGGATGAAGGAATGGGATTAAAACAATGATAGTGGATTGGATTAAGGATGATGAGGATGATTAGGATGGTTGGGATGAAAGAGGTATCATGGGATGAGTGATTAGGAGGATAATATGGGATTAAGCTCAAAGGTGGGGATTGATTAAGCCCAAATGATGGGATTTGATAAATGGGGGGGTTGGTTTAAGGCACTAAAACAAATTCAAAAGGTGCTAAAACATAGGGAAATAGTGTTGAAATATGAACAAATGGTGCTAAAGGAGAGGGAAATGGTTTTGAAAGATGAACATATAGCACTAAAGGATGAGCATATGGCACTAAACAGAGGATTGAAGGCATTGAAAGACTATGAAGTTTTGGAAATGGTTGGATTAATGGATGAATTTGATTTTTCTTGGCTCAATGATCTTGGCAAGAGATAATGCAAACAAGAAAGACACAATGGCTAAATGTTTGATAGGAAGTGTGAGCATTATGTGTATGTTCAAAGGCCCCTCAAGGCCAAATTTTGACAGGTATAAGCATAATCAAAAACACTTGAAGACAATGCTTAATATACCTAAGGTCAATGGAGAATGGTGACTTGTCAAGCTCACAACTTGGAATCTTTGACACAAATGTCAACACACCTAGGGTGGGTGTGCACACTATTATATTTCAAGAGAGGATGGATAGGGACCTCCTACACTAGAAGGATGAAGTAATCACCCTTTCCTCAGAAAGCTATGTATAGCTTATGCTAAGTTGCTCGAATTCCTATCTCATCTCAAGCGAGTCATATGGTGAGAATCTTGAGAGGACTACATGTCCTCTTGCCTTGAACAAATTGCCACAAGGTCAAAAATGGGTGGGCTTCTAACCAAAGGTGTTTAGTGGTGGATATTCAGGGGACCAGGACATTACAAGTGTCTAGCAAGCCACTTAAGGCTTTAACTAGTCTTACTAGAAGTCAAATATAAACAAGGTACACCTCCGTTCAAACTAGCACTATATGGTAAGTACTAGTATTGGTTAGACATGGCTTTCACCTTATCCTTTTTTATATAGTAGACCAACTGAAATTACTACTTAGGGTCATCCTTTGGGGTGAGTACCTCTTTTCCCACCAAGACAGGCCCTTCTAAAAAGATAAAAGAAGATATAAAAACTTCTCTTGCACCCAAGATTCTTTTAAAAGTGAGGGGAGAGGAAAATCTTTTGGGATCTACTTGACAAATATGTTCAAATGCACCAAACACACCAAATGAAATGTTCCTAGGTCAAGCATGCAAACATACACACAAAAGTGCAAATCCTGCAAGGAAATGTGTTAGCAGTTTAAGCTTATGTCTTTGGCAAGTGTTCTTTCCACTACAAAATGTGGTAGTAATCTGCATAGACAACAAGAAGTATTTATGAAACATGGCACCAAAATAGAGATATATGGTGCCAAAACAGAAAATGGCACCAGAGATTTGGCAAATGGTGCCAAAATAGAGGATGGCACCAAAGCAGAGGATGGCACCAAGCATAGGATTACACCAAAGTATAGGATTACGCCAAAGTATGGATGGGTAGAGCTATTTTATGGTTTTACCTGTCTTTACCTTGTTGTTTCTTGGTTCAGATGGCATCGAATTAGAGGAGGGTGTGTAACTATGTGTATATGGTGGGAAAATGACACAGTGCTTCAAAAACCTGCTTAAAAACACATTAGATTTAGAAATATCAACTCAAAACAAGTTAGAAGATCCTTTCCCTGCCATGCAACACTCAATAGACCAGATTAGAACCTGTATGAAATGTGTTAAAACAAAGCCAAACATGCTAGGATTAGATGAAAAGACTATTACAAGAATCCATAGAGAATTTTTTCCATTATAACCCCTTGTTTCTATGTTATCCTACTAAAAGTAGAGAGGAGAAACCCCTAAAATCCACTAATAATCTCTAAAAAGCCATAAGAAAAGATCTTAAGCTTAAAGAGTTAGCAAGATGTCGCAAGGAGATGGTGGCAAAATAGAGGGTAATGGTGCCACAAATCACAGAGATGGCACCAATCTACAAGAATATGTGTAAGGGCACCTAACCCTATTTATAAATTGTGATGTATTATTTAGAATAATTAACCAATTGAATTGTTTCAAAATAATTATTTGATAATTTAAAATTGTATAAAATGGAAATCATGCATTGTCTTTATGTGTTATTTAAATATTTTAAAGTTTTATTTATATTCTATTTTTGGGCGAAGAAATGGTCATTACTTGTATGTTTTAGAATTTTTTTCAAAAAGATTTTTAATTCTTGAGAAAGTGGGTGAGGGGATTTGAAGTTGAAGAGTTATATGTCTCCAATTGCAACAAGGAAAGGAACATATTGAAAACAGCTACCAACTCGAATTGAAATTAAAATTATGTTAGTACCATGATCAAAGGGAGGAGGAATCATGATAGAGAGAGGGTTCTACTTGTAGAGAAACTTTCCTGAACAATGGAGGAATTTGTTCTGGTTCTATTTACCATAGCTGGATGATTTGGAGCATGATGGTTGCCTTCAAATCAAGAGGAAGTGACATAAAAAGAGTATGCAATTACTTTACCTTCATCTATAATGCTTTGGGAAATTCATTGTTAAGATTATTTAATCTATTTTATGATTTTGACTGAAATCCCCTTGAGATCTTTTAAATAAGTTCCTTTCCATGCTTGTCTACTGTGGTTATTGACATTCTGATGACAAACCTTTTTCCCTCTTGATGGATGTCTTTTTCCCTTCTAGAAATCTTTTGTCTATCCACATTTATCTAGTGCAAGTCTTTATTCTATTTGCTTTCTTTTGGATTACCATTTATTTCTACATGATCTTCGTCTTTGTTGTAAATGGAGGTAGTTCTGATCTGTCGCAACAAATTTCTCTTGTAACAAATCATGGAGAGTTAACTTGCTGCAGTGTGCCAATCAATGTGTTGATGTATAAATTTGTGGGTCTAATCCAACAATCAACATGGGAAGTATTAGAGATGTGGGATTGACCCCAGAAACAACCTCCATATTTTAAGGAAGATGGCTCTTCTATTTTTCAAAGGGGGCAGTAGAAACAAGATTATAGATACAATGAAATAAAATCTAACCCTATGGCAATGCATTTGACAAAGGTGAGGAAATAGAAAATACGAAAGAAGAGAGAGAGACAGATTCATATGCATAGAACACAGCTTCTTTATTTGAATGGAAAACGGTAAACTATTACAATCCTCATAAAAGAGTATTGTTGAGGCAAAAACATATCTCTGTTTGCTACTAGAAAACTCCCTGATCTATGGACTCTATGGAACTTTCTGTGTATTCTTCCTTCTATTTCCTAGCTCTGATATTTATAGCTCAAAAATAAAAGAAACCCTTTCAGATCTTTTGCAATGGCCTCTGAAGATCTCTGTAACTGAAAATGCCCAAAATCTGCCACAAAATCTGGCCTAAATAACTATATCTGATTACTGCAACTAGCTGATCTGTTTAGCCCTCCATGGCTGTAAAAATATCTCCGCTTCATTCTCTTTGTTTGCATGAGAAGAAAAATCTCCCACCGCTCATCTCTTTTATTTCTCGTGAAGAACAAAGTGACATGAAAGATCTTAGGGCTACGTCTCCTTTTAATCTTCTGTGAAGAATAAAATAAGAGAGCCCTTGTTTAATAAAGCCTTAGCTTTATTGATTTTGGGGGACCCACCATTATTAAAGTCTTATTTTTAATAAAACTCCCACTTTATTTAAATCTAATTTTGAATCCCACTCAGATTAGAAATGTGAAAGAGACTATTTAATATTGGAGGAGGGCCCCACCAGTTGTATAAGACTCAATTTTATATTCTAGCTTTTTAACGACTTCAGTGACATATTTACCATTTTATGAAAATGGAATAAATATCATTTTTCTCTCTTCAGCTTGAGCGACGTGGTGCTGCTAGGCTCTTTAGAGAAACTTCCCTCTCCTTGCTCCTCAAACACCCGCTAGTGTGCCAAGTGGCTTCTTCCAGAATTGATCTCTCCTTCATTCGTACTTTGATGCCTGCCAACCCTTGATTTTCTTTCTGCATGGACGGTTGCCTGGGAGCTGCACTTTGAAACCCTATGGCTTCACCTATGTCTTAAATCATTCTTCTAAGTAGCATCGATGATAGTTTTAAGACATCCATCTAAAATTTAATGTAGTGACACATCTTTTCTCTTTGCTTTGTTGAGCCTTGCTTTTTGGTCTGGCAGTGTGTCTTTATGCTCAAGCCACGCTGTTTGACAATGAGATCACTTTTGCAATAAACAACTCCATTTCATCATAGTTTCTATGCATTGAAACTTCGTGTGCCTCCATGTTGCTATAAGCAGCACCATTTCTATTATGAAGCTGCGTGCCTTTGACGTCTTTGCTACCTTCTTATCTGCACTGTGCCAACTTCATTAGACTATGCTATTGACCTTCTCACGGTATGCTAAAACCTTATGAGGCTTATTTGAAATAGAGGTTATATTATCTTTTAATGCTACTTCAAGTCATGGTGCTATCTTGTTATTAACCACACATGCCCCTTGCAGGATACCTCTCATGCTTGGTTCTTCTCCTTTGAATACTTTGTCTATGGAGGCCACCATGGTTAATATTGGGTTATGCCTGTGGCTAAGTTGAGATCGATGGATGCTTCAATCTTTAAGTTGAGACTTAGCTTCAATGATGACTTCTTCCTTTATTATGGCTGAGATTCATTACTTGACACCAAGATGAGTGCTTTGATTCTGAGCTTCCAGCTAGTTGAAAAGGCTGAACCTTCCTTAATAGATGGTTGTGGCTTGGAAGATTTGGCCCACCTTCGAATCTTCAATGCCGAGAGTTTAAACCATGGTGTGCGTCATATATGGCTGAAACTATACGCTACACCTATTTTAACAGCATCACTATCATTTGAGCTGAGTGCCTTCAATTATAGCCCGCGCATGGTGTGGTTATGACCCTTTTGATGTTGCAGTGCCATAACTAGTGGACGAGCTGAGTCTCTTATTGTGGCCGTGAAATCTTATGTGTAGCTGGGAGTCTTTCACATAGGCCAAACCTCTCCAAAACTGGCGCCCCTGCTCATATTAGCTTGTGCCTCTAATATATATGGATTCTTCTTTATGGATAACTACCCTTTTGTTTACTATTGCTGTGCCTATATGAAATAGGCTTTCATACAGTATTTGCATCTTTTAAATGATTGCCTCTCATGATTTGAGTCACATGTAGTGTGCTATCTAATTTAGAGTGTTGTGTCTTTATTCTACAGGCCAATCCATTGTAGTTGAATGCGCTTACCATATTATAATGAGGTGCCTCCTCCAAACAGGCCACGCTAATATTAATGAGTCTTACTTGTGAGGGAGTATCTCTATGTTGAAGCTGGGTGCCTCTATATACTATAGCGCCAATTTTTATTTCTACTGAGCTATTGATAGGCCGCCATCCTTCATATTGAACACCATTATAATGATGCTTTTAGTTATTCCTCTTTGTGTCTATGCTTTATTTAAATGAACATTGCTGCATCATAACATGCCTTGTGCTTTCCACTATTTTTGTTTATCCATCCTTTTGAGACTATGCCATTTGATTTGGCTTGTGTGGTGACTTTCACATAAGGTGACACTTTGTTCCATATGGCTCGATGAAGATTTTAAGACAGTGGAGTTTGATATATGCTTGTGCCTTGACATTATAACTTGGTGCTGATGACTTATAGTAGCGTTATCCTTTATGTGACCGTGACTTCCTCATGACTGTGCCACAAACTTTGGACAAGCCAACCCTATATGACCACGCTTAGACTTATAGGCAGCACCAACTTGATATGTGTGTATGCTTCATTCATCATTCTCTAGACCAATCTCCACAAACAGATATTTAGCTGAGACTACTGAAGGTTCTTTTCAACCTATACAATACCAAGTTTCACCAGAGATCATCAAGTATAGTGAGATTCCACAAATTTATGTAACAAATTTCCTTAATTATGCTTTCAATGATACTTCCAATGGCACTATAACCACTTGTGTTATGAGTTATCTAGTGTCATCTAATGGTCAGCCACAGAAACATTAAACCTACAATGCCATACTTCTAAAGTCACTATGATTTTCATGCCTTTATGAGATTGCATGTTGCTCCTTTAAAATTTGCATCTTAATTTGAGTTTGCATTGACATAACATCTCTCTCGAACCGTATTGAAGTATTTATAAAACTTAATGAAACATTCCTAACTTAATTCATTACTGCAACTAAAATTTCTGATATGTTGTGCAAGAATTGCGCTACACAACGCATACTCCTTATTTCCTGGGCTTGATTAGTAAATCTATGCAGTTGCTAATTTATACAATTATGACAGAAAGATGTTTGTTTTTCCTAATTCTTCTACAGAAATTGGTAAATTTCTTAATCTAATTTGTGTTGCACCTTGTCTACCCGTGTCTACGCTATCAAGAACTTTGGTGCTTTGCCTTCCAATTGTTTTTGCTTGAAATTTTTAAAAGCCTTTTTTCCAAATGTTTTCGTGCACATGTCTTGAGGCATGCTGTCAAACAGTTCACATGCGTTGTCTATGATTTCACATTTTATATACATGTATACTAGAGTAATTCTAAAACTTCCATTGGCATAAGTGATCTAGCTGTGCCTTCCTCAGACCCCTTCTTTCCTCTTGTTTTTATTAACTTTAATCTATTTCAATCTTCCAAACAGAAGCGCCAAGGTTTTGCTCCCTGATGCCATGATAATGTTGTATCTCTTGAATGACATAAGGTTTTATTCTAGAAAAAATTGCATCACTCTGTGAGCTGCGTAGATTTCTGGCTAGCATACTAATTTCTCTTGCTCTTTTATCATCTCCAGCCAACAAATTATAGGCTGATCTATGACAATTTTTAGAACTTGTTGATTACATCTTACCGCTGTGTTTGAGTGCTAGTGTTAATTGATTTTAGGTCTGAATTTATCTCAGCCTATACTTTTATCTGCTTAGGAAATATCCTATAAACGTGGCTTTTCTGTGATCTTTTTCTTTTAAACTTTTAGTGAAATGGGTGTGTGTAAGTGTTGTTGTCAATGCATTTGGCAATAATCCACCTTACTTTATGCTTGATGAATGTCCCTTCAGGCCTTCACGGTGCATAATATTATTATGTAAGTTTTAATTTTTTAGATGGCTTCATTTAACGTCACCTTTCGTCTTCACCTGTGTGCATATTAACAATTTCTCTTGGTGCCCATAGGTTATGTATGAATATAGACTTATTGATTTTCCCGTGTGACTTAAAGTCTCTTGTCAAATACTTTCTACTCTTGTAGTACCTTTTTATTTAGCTCTTTACATTTATATCCATATAGTTGGATGATTCTCTTAAGATTATAAAAAAATCTTTCTTATATTAACAAAAATTCTAAATCGATTCTAATTTCCTCTTATTCCCTTAAAACTATGAATATAAAAAGATTTATTAGAATATGAGATTATTTCTTTAGAAATATGAATTTATTTTTATTTTTTTAAAATATGGATTTGTCTTGAATATATATAAAAACAAATTATCTTTTCAAAAAGTTATTATCTTATAAAAAAATTATTATCTGGTGTACATAAAAAAATACGAATCTTAGAAAAAGAAACTATTTTATGACGTTGTTCCTAAATCAAAGTTAGACAAGTGGTATAGATATATAATGGATGTTATATCTTGCTTATGCTTGTTGAAATGCTTATGTTAGTTAGAATCATCTCCTAATTCCAATATTTGAAAACCTTATGAGAACTATGAACATTATTAATATCATAAAAAATTGTTTTCCTCATAATGAGATATAAAAATTGTCAGGATGTCTAAATTATGAGAATAACTTCTTAGAAGAAAGACCATTGAATTTAATGATAATTGAAGCGTTTATGTTGAATGTTCTTTAATGATGAAATTAAGTATGAGTAAAAGTCTTTTTGAATATGTACATTGTACTTTTAGTTAGTATTTATTCTTAGTTTATTAGATGATCAAGTTATTGTTGCTTATGAAAGATATTATCTTATATTTCAATGACATATGGAAATAGAATTATAAGGTGTTAGTCAATTTTGTATGTGCTAAGGAACTTTTGAGTATAATAAAAGAAAATGTATTAGTTTTTTTTTTTGTAATTATTTATTAATAAATTATTTGATGTTGTTTGTATACTAGTTTGAAAAGAATCATTTATGTTTTGTGAAGTTTTATGAGAATGTGATAGGTAAACCCTAATCTTCTTTTGTCCTAAAAAATAGATTGAAATGTGAATGTATATCCAATATTGAGAAGATGTTGATATCATCTTAGAAGTTTTGATTTGTATGAAACCATCTTATGATTGCAAGTCAAAGTCTCGAACTATGAAGTCTATATGCCATGCATACATAGGAAAGGCCATCATGAGCCCCCGAGACATTAGGTCAGCCCCTTAGGGCCTTAGAATCATTATTTTGTATATTGATATATGTTATTTATATTTATCGACCTTGCAAAACTAATGTTTACATTGAGTGTGCAGAGTCAGATTTGTTAACCATGTAGGATACTAATGCCAGAAAGTACTTTCTCACCTTGCAAATGGATGATCATATGGTGTAATTGTTATTGATTATAATTGTAAAAGAAATGCCTATATCCTAATTTTCATTTACGATGAATTAAACTAAACTTATATGTATTATAAGTAGTTTGTTAAGTTAAAATAAAAAATTTCTCCTGTAATCATATTATATTTTCATTATTTCTTACTAATTTAATTATTAAATTATCAGTTATTGATATTTTCTTGGGTAGGCATTACAATATAGCACCAAACCAAGAGGTTTTTGCGTTGAACCTCCAAAAACCCATTTTCTTTACAAAAACTCAAACAAAAGAAGTTAGATAGGGACCAGAGGGTCCCACCGGGCATGCCAAATGAAGATGAGGAAAACTTCAAAAGTAGAAAATAGAAATAAAATGCATAAAACAAACTATTTATACCTTGAAATCTTTCCTCTCCTTGATAAGGTGGAGAATGTTGCACCCAAACATTTTAGCTTTACCCAATCTTGAATGTAGAATGTGGATTGCTCCTTGTTCTTCAACACAATATGATGAGGATAGGATGATAAATTTGGCTAAGGATAGAGATTTGGATATAGATGTGATGAGAATCTAGAAGGATTTTGACATTATAATGGTAGGATGAAGAGATTTTGGAGGAACTTTGGCATGATAAGGATACTAAGAAGAAGTTATTAAAATGAATTAGATGAGGGATCTATTTATAGTTTTTTTTAAAAGGATGGAGGGTGAGGATTGAAAGTTTAGATCAATGGCTAGGAATTATTGAGGATTAGGGTTTGGATTGGAGTTGTCGTCTTGTGACAAGTGTCGAAAGAGGGTTGGATAAGGGAGATCAAAGGCTAAGATTTGGTAAATAAGATTGGATGGCCCTCATTATTTGTGAAATTCAAATTCACATTGGGAAGCATGATGAATGAATAAAAAATTCATTTCCATGGGAGAGTGTGAGGATGGGAATAAAAGTGAATTTTTAATTCACATGGGGAAGAGTTCCATTAATGGAGACTAGGAAAAGTTAGATAGAGGAGATAAAAAGAGAATTTTTAATTCACATGGAGAAGAGTTCCATTAATGGAGACTAGGACAAATTAGGTGTTGTAAGAGCTCATTAATGAAATTTAGGAGAAGTTACAATAAAAAATTACCTTATGTGGAATAAAAGATAATTTTTTATGTTTGAGGTGTGGGAATGAGTGTTAAGTGAGATTTGACCAAGCTAACCAAAGTGATTAACTTAATTAATATGGCTAAAGAAAATTAGTAAATGGGTTAATGGAGGGTTAAAATTAATTAAATAGGGGTTTATTTAATTAATTTAGGTCTATGCGTCATGTAGGCCAGGGTAGTTGATTAAATAATTGTTGTTTAATCAACTAGGCTAGGTTTAGGCTAATATAATTATGTTTTATCTAATTAATTAGGTTTAGGAAGATAGAGAAATTAATTGAATAAATATTAAGAATATTTATTTAATTAATGAGGGTTAGTGTTGTAAGGTTTAGTGATAAATTAGATGAATTAATTTATCACAAGGGATAAATTAGGGATAAATGGTTAAGGGTGAATGACTAGGGATAAATTAATTAAATAAATTGAATTTATTTAATTAATTGGAAGGGATAGTTAGTGATGTGAAGATGTCAAAGGGTGGTTGAAGGGTTAAGACATTTTTAGGTGTCTACAAATCCTTTACATAAGCATTGGGAAACTTCACACAAAGGTGTCCTCTTTTTATTATTTTATATCTTAAAAAAAATGCCTTAAAAAATGGCATTGAAATCTTTTCCTCGTCCCTGTGCCTTGCTTGGAATTGAACAATTTTAAACTATTTTTGAAGGAGTGTTGAAGGTTAAATTAGGCCTCCTTATGGCAGACAATAAATCATTGAATCTCACTCCAAAATAGTCATTTATTACATTTGCCTTTCCCTGATGTTTATATACTAAAATTTGCCTCCAAAGATTAGAAATCTAAAATGTTTGAATTGACATTTGAATTGCATCAAATGTCCAATATGAATCAAGTGAAATACCTTCATGAAGTTGATCAAACCAACTGAGGAAAAATCCATTTTGTGACTACGACAGGATGTGCAAGATCAAGTGCCAGAAAGATGAAAAGATCAAAGTTCTCTATTTCTGCCTAAAAGTTTGCCTATAGGTGTATTAGGACCCCCTCAAATCCCAGGGAAAAAGGATTTTGCTCCAATCTTGAGATTTCAAATTTCATGTGAAAATGCCAGCACAAACTTTTGGCATTAAAATATCCTAAATGGTGAAAGATATGACTTAAAGTATTTTTGTACATTTGGTCAAATGCCTTCAATAACACGCTTGCTAAAGGATTTGTTACCAAACCTCAAGGATCTCTAGAAACAATTGTTTCCATAAATGGCCTGCAGAGTGATGAAACTAAAATCTAGCGAAATTTGGTTCTTGCAAATATGATTATGCAAAGGATTTCTAAAAGTTAATAGATGCCAAATATGACCAAAAATAAACATGAAAATGTTTTTGGTTGATGTCGATTGACAGTTCACTCAGATGCTCCTACATCATTCTTGTTGTACTTGTAGTATTGCATACTTTAGGAATCACACATATTTTCATATCTCAATCCATCTAAGATCATTCTATTGTCACTTGGATTTGCACCCTTTGTTGAAGTATTTTAGGGTTCCAATAATCCAGTGAAATATTGAGATGACCTCCAAGTGTGGGATCCTACAAGGAGGTCAAATCTCCAAAGAGTTGGTTCCTTTGTTGAATAAGAGATTTAGCTACTCCTAAGACTAAACCTAATCTATCCACCATTGATGAAAAGAGAAAGAGGGGTAAAACAAGAAATGAATGGAGTGATATACCAGGTTTGAATATAGAACACTTACAAATGTAAGATGCACAAATAAATGAAGACAAATGATAAACTTACATAAATCATGAAGATTTGAACATAGGTAAAGAATGGATTCCCAGGAATTAGACATTCACAAACAATAGCCAATTCTAAGACTACACAAAGTTAAGCAGCATGAAAAAGTAAAACACCATATGTATTGATCAAAAGAAATAGTTACAGCAGAGGAGCGTTCTATTTGAAATATAGAAGCATGAATAATATCTAACTATTTTTCAACCCTCATTACATCTTACAAACATCCATATATAGCATTTGATTTTCATTTGACCTAAGTCATCTGCAACAATAAATTCATCCCTATGGGTTGTCAAAAAATATCCTTGCCAAAGAGAATATCTATCTGCAAGAATTCAACACAAAAAATATCTGGATCCTAGAGAAGATGGAAGACATTTGCATCTTCAATGCAAATAACTAATTCATCAACCTGTAATAATGAATGCAAAAATATCTAAAATGGGGCAATTGAGTAAATATTTTTCATTTATGGTAGATGAGGAAAATAAATGAATTTTCCCACCAAAATCCTTTTTTACAAAGATTTTACAACACTTCAAATATTTAAATAAACATTTGAGGTTTTACAATTTATTACAACTTGGTTATTTCCTTTGATTTTTGAATTTTTTAAACTATTTTAGCCTCTGATTCTGCAAACTTCCATCCTCGGTCGGCAACCCTTCCCACTTTCTGGCTTGTGGCCTGCCTTTGCTTCAAATCCTAACCTTGGATGAAAATGTCCTTGGATGTAATCAATGGCCATCGCATCACCGACAACCATCACCCTTTGCATTGGGGCTCCAAAACCCTAACTGTGATGCGAAGAGATACCGCAATGTGCCCAAGTCATTATTTGGAGAACTACCTCAGATTGTAGGTAAATTTTTATGGTTCCTCTAAGGCTATTTGGAATCTTTAGACATGCCTATAGAATCTTTAGACATGCCTATGGTCTTCATGAAATATGGAATATAGAATCTTTAGACATGCCTATAAATAACTTCCAATCTGTAGACAAAGATATTCATTCTACAAGAAATGTGGATCAAGCTGTTGGACTATTCTTCTATAGACAAAGATATTTTGAAACATATTGTTTCTACCAGAGGAGCAAATTTTCTTAATATCCTCAATATCAATATTTCCAACACTTACATAGGTAAATACAAAGCATCTAACTCATCACAAGAAAGCATCAAAACAAGAGCACAATTGGCACCAATGACAACACTGATATGTTGACATCAATGAAAATGCCGGTTAGGCATATACTTACAACAATCTCCCCCTTTGTCATTGATGGCAACATATGATGTCAAAAATTGTAAGCACCATCAAGACAAGATTCTTCCCCTTTCTCTTTATACATATGCACTCTTTCTTCTCTCAGTTTTTCACATGATTTGTCTCCCCCTTTGACATCAATGGCAAAGGGCACATACTTGCATTTTGATGCTCTGATCCAACTAAACTTTCTCTATTATCAATACTTTCTTTATTAGGAACTTATACTGATAACATCTAGCTACTCCCCCTAAGAGGTAGCTCTCAAAACATCAATCCAGATGAAAGAATAAAACTTTGAGCACTTCTAGACTAATGCATTCTTATGCATCTTAGTTCATACCAGGAGTGGTAATGACCCCTAACTTTTCTCTGAGATACTCAAAAGTATCGTTAGGCAGAGGCTTCGTGAAAATATCATCAATCTGATCCTTTGTTGACACATATTCCAATTTTACTTCATTCTCTGTCACATTTCCTCTTAGAAAGTGATACAACAGATATATGTTTTGTTCTTGAGTGCATCATTAGACTCTTTGAAATTTTTATAGCACTTGTATTATCACAGAAGATTGCAAGTGGATCTTCATACACAACTCCTATGTCCTTCAATGTCTACTTCATCCATAACACTTGAGTACAACAACATGCTGCTGCAATATACTCTACTTCTACAGTTGACAAAGAAATTGAATCTTGCTTCTTTCTCAGCCATGAAACCAATCTATTACCCAAAAATAAAGCACCTCCAGTTGTACTCTTTTTCTCATCAACATATCTAGCCCAATCAACATCTCTATAAGAACTAAGAGTGAAACCATTATCCCTTGGATACCATAAGCGATCTAGTGTGCCTTGTAAATACCTCAAGATTCTCTTTACTGTCATCACATGTGACTCTCTTGGATTTGCTTAATGTCTTGCACAAGACAAACTACATGCATAATATCAGGTCTGGTTTGAGTTAGATAAAGCAATCCTCCAATCATGGATCTATACTTTTTCTGATCAGTCTTGGGTGATTCATTAGTTTTTCTCAACTTGCAGCTAGCATACTGGTTTACAGTCTTCCATCCCAAACTTCTGTAACAACTCTTTCACATACTTAGACTGAGATATGAAGATTCGTTTATATAATTGATTAATTTGCAAACCCAAAAAGAAATTCATTTCACCAAACATAGACATCTCAAACTCATTTTACATTTCACCTACAAACTTCATGCACATACCTTCATTGCCTCTAAAGATAATGTCATCAACAAAGGCTACAACAATTAGGATCTGATTATCATTGATTTTGAAATAGATATTATTGTCAACAATGTCTTTACTAAACTCTAATTCTAACAAATATTTGTCTAACCGTGCATACTAGGTTCTGGGTGCTTGTTCAGTCCATACAAGGCCTTCTTCAATCTCCACACCATATCACCTTGTTTTGCTAATTGATATACTTTTAGTTGGTCAATGTAGACCTCTTTTTCCAATTCACCATTCAAGAATGTAGACTTAACATCCATCTAATACACTTTCAAGTGTTTGAATGTTGTAAATGTCAAACACATTCTAATTGCTTCAATTCTTGCCACAGGAGTATAGGTCTCTTCAAAATCTATTCCTTCAACTTGAGAGTATCCTTTGCATACCAATCTTGCTTTGTTTCTAAAAACCCATTTAGTTCCAATGACATTGTTATTAGAAGGTCTAGGAACTAGTCACCAAGTTTGATTCTTCTCAATCTACATCAATTCTTCTTCCATGGATTTTACCTAATTTTCATCATTGCAAGCTTCATTCATAGTTTTTGGCTCAATTTTTGAAAGGAAATAGTAATTCACTTGTTCTTCTATAGCTCTTTTTCTTGCCAGCACACCTTTGTTTTGTGACCTATAATATGATCTTCAGAATGATTAATCCTTATATACTTGGGAGTCTTACAGCATTTTCTGGAGCCTCTTCTTCATCTTGACTGTCTTCTTGCTCAACTTTTTCTTTATTTTCTATAATCACATGTTCATCTGGCTCATAGCAACTTAGATATGATATTATTTCCTTGCCTTCATCTACTTTCACATTAGCACTCTCAACAATATTATTCAGTCTCTTATTGTAGCATTAGTAAGCCTTACTCTTGGTAGAGTAACCAAGAAAAAATCCTTAATCACATCCAGCATCAAACTTGCCTAGTTCTTCATCTCTTCTGATATAACATTTGATTCCAAAACATTGGAATACTTCACTATAGGAACGCTTCCATACCATAATTCAAAAGGAGTTTTAGAATTCTTACCTTTCACTTGAACTCTGTTTAGGATGTACACAATAGTATGTATGGCTTCTCTCTAGTATACTTCTAGTATGTCAACTTCCTTGAACATAGTCCTGGAAGCTACTTGAATTGTCTTATCTTTTCTTTCAACAACTCCATTTTGCTGTGGACTCCTAGGTGTAGACAATTTTCTCTTTATCCCTTGTTCTTCACAAAAAATATTGAATTCATTTGATGTGAACTCACCTCCTCTATCAAACCTTTAGCATTTGATTCTCAACTCTAACTCATTCTCAACCATTGCCTTGAAAACTTTGAACTTGTCTAGAGCTTTAGATTTTTCTTTTAGAAAAGTGACCCAAGTCATTCTGAAAGAGGCATTAATAAGCAACATAAAATACCCATCAGCTTTTGTTCTTGTGGGACCACACAAGTCTTTATGTACTAACTCTATCAATTTGGTAGAGAATTGTTCTTTGCTTTCGAAACTTTTTTTTGTTTGTTTCCCAAATTGACACTCCTTGCGAATGGTGTTGGTTGACTTCAAAAGTTTTCGTAAATCTCTTACAGCCTGTGCAAAATTTATCTTCACCAAATTGTCAAAATTGATATAACACATCTTTCTATGCCACAACCAACTCTCATTTGTTTAGGCCAATAAACAATAATAATTAGTTTCTCTTAATTGGTAAATGTTACCTTTGGTCTTCTTACCAGTAGCAATCGCTGTTCTAGAGCTTTCCATGATCTTACACCTATAATCTTTGAATCTCAAATCATAACCTTTGACACACATCGGACCAACACTCAAAAGATTATGCTTCAAACCATTCACATATAGGACATTATCAGTATTGTGCTTTCCATCAAATGAAATAGATCATTTCTGACAAATCTTACCAATTGCATTGTCTCCAAACCTAACCAATCCTCCATCATACTTTTCCAAACTCACAAACTTACTTTTGTCATCGGTCATATGATGTGAACATCCACTATTAATAATCCATTCATCCTTATCTTTTTCAACCTAAATAGTTGAAGCACTTTCTTCCACTAGTTTTTCTTCCTTCACACAGCTAGCATGATTCATAGACACAAATTCTTCTATAATAGAAATAAACAAGCATTCATTTGCACTAGTACTAGCATCATCAGATTCATCATCAGTCACACTTTCATCATCAAGATCCCTAAAATAGTAGCATTTATTTGGAGCTCTAGGCTTGTTCTCAAATATTTTTCTATTCCTTTCAATTCTTTTAGGACATCTAGAAGCATAATGGCCAACTTTACCACATGAAAAATATTTGAAAAGTAATTTTCCTTTGAACTTACTAGAACCTCTTTGCAATCTGTCAACAAAGTTAGCTTCAATTTCATCAAAGTCATTAATAGGCTCCACTTTGTATTTTTCAGCTCTGGAGATCTTTTTAGAAGTACTGGCTCTAAAAGTAGAGTCAACTTTTGGCAGAGCATCACCAAATTGTCTCATCTCAAAGGCTGTAAGTTTTCCAAGTAATTGATCCTTGTCGACAGTTTTTACAGTCATTAATTCTTCAATTGCAACTACTTTGTGATTATAGGACTTTGGTAGTAACCTAAGAATTTTCATCACAACTTCCTTCTCACCAATAGTTCCTCTCGTACCTTTTATTCCATTGATAAGTTCATCAACCTTTTATAGGAAGGTTGTAATGTTTTCATCTTCATTCATCTTCAAATCCTCATATTTCACTTTCAGGCCCTACAACTTGGCTTGTTTTTGTAGAATCATCTCCTTCATACAGATTTTCAAAATTTTCCAAACTTCATTTGTAGATTCTAGATCCATGACTCTTATCAACTCAGTGTCAAACAAGGCACTTAATAGGGCATTTCTAGCTTTTGTATTCAACTCATATTCTTTGATGTCATCTTCAGTTGTCAAACCATTTTTAGGCATAGTATATTTTGTTTCTACATCTTTCCACACTTTATAACCAAGACAAAGGAGATGACTTTTCATTCATACCTTCCATAGAGCATAATTTGTCCCATCAAATTGTGGAGCTTCCTTCTTAAAAGACATCCTGGATCTTCCTCAAACTATTAGTCTTTCTTCTGAGGAACCTACTCTAATACCAATTGTTGAAATGCCCTAGACAACTGAGAGGGGGAGGGGTGAATCGATTGTCTCTGAAACTTTAACCTCTTATGAAAACTAACTCATCAAACACTTGATTACCATTATTTAGATTTAACAATGAAAGCATGAATTGAAAAACTTAACATAGCAATACAATCAACACATGAGACACCATATTTTTACGTGGAAAACCCTATGAGGGAAAAAGCACGGTGGGTGTTAGCCCATAGAAATATATAAGTTATAACAATACTGAAAACGAGAGGCTTGCTGCCCAATATGCTCATTGTAAATGTTTAGGCTCACTCCAAAGATCGGCTCACTGCCAAGGGTTGGCTCACTACCAAGATTGGTGAACTTATTTGATAGCCTCTACTCCATGCCTGGGTTTAGTTCCATTGAAGCACAATATATCTCCTCTGCTCTGCTCTCTGACACCATCACACTTATCTTTTCATTTTCACACTCCGATACCCTTTTTGCAACTACATTTTATGTTTTTATACAATTCATCAACCTTAGAATGTACATCAAGGTTGGAATTACATTCATCAACCATTTGAGCAATCTCTAGGGTTGGCATTAAAAACATATATATAAAATAGGTTTGGACATAATACGAAAATTTGATAAGGGAAGGATGTAAACATGTATGTAGATCACACAATGCCTTAGATGGGACTCAAATATAATCTTCCACACCACAACATGCTTCTACAATCTCCAATGCATCTCTGCAATTAGTGAAAACAATCAAGTCTGCCAAGACTGGTGTCCACATTACGACTTTGAAGAACAAACTTTATCTACATTCTAAATTTCTCTTTGCAGACCAACCCAAAGGTAGGAACATGATCAGGAGACATCCACAATCACATTAAAATCATCAGGAAGAACCACACAACCTCTAACCACTTTGTCAAAAGGATTCTTCAAACTTGAGATCATAAACAACACTGTCAGCTATTGTCATAAGGAAAAGATCACTTGCAGACCACCAAATCATGAACCATTAAAGTTGAAGGCACATAACATCATCTCATACTTAAGTCTAGAACCGCAGATCAAAATACTTCTATGCAGAGAAATGTGGAGCATAATACATTCTCCCTGTCACCACCAAATATGCAAAAAGAAGATGTTTCTATTCTGGTGAGCACAATTCACTCAAATCTACATTACTGGAGGCTCAAATTTGGAATATAGCATCTTCAGACATGCCTATAAATAACTTCCAATATGCTGACAAATATATTCATTCTACAAGAAATGTAGACCAATTTGTTGGGCTGCTCTTCTGTAGACAAAGATATTCTAGAACATAATGTTTCTACTAGAGGAGAATATTTTTTCAGTATCCTCAATATTAGGATTTCCAACAAAGGCAAATACAAAGCATCTAACTCATTACAAGAAAGCATCAAAACAAGAGCACATTTGGCACCAATGACAACACTGATATGTTGACATCAATGACAACACCAATTTAGCACATACTTGCAACATGGATGACATGCTAAAGCAACTGGGATTGCTTGCATGACAAGAGATCTTTTTGACTAATGAATTGAAGAAATTACCGAGAATACAAACTTGGCCACTTTTCATATAATTCCTCCAACATGTTCTAGCATGTGAATATTCAAGTTATAGGTTGGATAATTATTGCTGGAAGTTACTAGCAAGTCATTTGGTTTATGTGCTTGGGTTGTTCTTAGATGTTGGCTCAAGATGTTTTCTACTACTGATTCCAATTGTAGGTTATAGTTTGAAAGTAAAATTTCCTTTCCTTGTTCACCCTATTTGTGTGCTATCTATTGTTCATTATTATGTAGTGTGTGAGAGAATCATTTCATAAATATTGTAACTTTGTAACTCTCCCTATTTTATTATACTACTTCTAATTTTTTAGACTATGAAAAGTGTTATATTGTGGATTGAATTTGTTTTGCTAGTGCTCTATTGTATTGACGTGGTTGTTGTAATTATATGTATTATATTAGTAAGGTTTTTATTTCAATTATATATATATAGATATAAAACATTCTCATAAAATAAATTAAAAAATATAAATATAAATTTCACCATTACAACTACAAAGGAAGAGAACATGAGAATGCAATTTTCACCATGACGATACTTCAAAGTTTCAAGTGAAAAATGAAAGATGTTTTTGGGAATTGGTTTTTCTTTTGAGATAGAAATTAAAGGCAATTACAAACTGACCTCACTTAATAGAGGCAATTACAACGATGATGACATGTTTCCTTTTTTAATGCCAAGATGTTGCCCTAATGGATGCCTCACTTGTCGCTTTGAAAGAATTAATTGCAAATTTGAAGACGCACAATTATTTGGATGGCCCCCACAATATTCTTCTTCTTCCACTTATATTTACCTCATTTGTGGAGGACAACTAGTAACTCTTTGCGTGTACATATGTTTCATTACAAATATTGACTATTGTTGTATCCTTTCATCAAATCCAACTCACTCTGCTTTAGAAAGTAAGTTACATTTTGCAATTCTAGTCTTGCATTCATGGCTTTCTCCTCCTCATTTCCTCATGATAGATCGATTGCATCTCCTAAACTATATGATGCATTCATCAGCCACCATGTTAGTATCAATTTTCCTCTTTATCAATAAGCTAACTAATGCAAACTTAGCAAACAACAGTTAGTATTGGTGAATTTCCTTTCATGCAATGAGTTAACTGAAGCAATTCATGTACTCTCTATTTCACCATCTTCCTTTCCTTTCATGCAAATAATCTAATGAATAATATATCTGTTTTCTTTCCTTTCTCTTCTAGTCCCTGATTTTCCTCCTGGGATTGTTCTCCTATGAAGGCTTTATATCTATAAATCTATGCATTTGATAGTGTGAAGAAACAATGAAGTCTATTTTGATGCATATTCATTTTATCTGTTCTTGATCATTTATCTTTAGAGATCTATAGAATTTCACATGGTATCAGAGCACATGGGAGCTAGGAAGAAGTAGCATAAACAATCCTTTTGAGGTATTAAAGATTACAGCTATTAGAAAGCATGGGGGCAAATGTAAATTTCTAGATGCATGCATGTTACCTCCCATAATGTTTTTGCATGCCCCTTGCTTTCTTCCTATGTTAATTCTTTTAAAATTGTATGTGCTTTGTAAGCACTATATGATAAAGATTTGGGAAAATTTGGGGTTTCGTAAAATTGAAGTTATATAAAGTTCTATATGGGGGTTTTGCTTAAAGCATCTAGTATAGGTTTATTTCATTTCACTTATATATAAACAAAATTAGGATAAAAGTTGCTAATAAACTACCAGAGATTTGCAACTTTTCCTCCTATTAGTAGCCAAAAGTGTTCTTCTATTGTAAATTCCTTCTACATGAGATTCCAGAGTCGCATCCTTGTGTGCTTTGAGAGATTCTTTCTAGCAGGGTTTCGATCTACATAAGATTCTAGAGTCGCATCCTCGAGTGCTTCCAAAGATTGTTTCTAGCAAGACAATATTGAACATTTGATAAACAATGGCATCATCCCAACCAGAGGGAATCTATGTAGAATCATATCTTTGTGTCTTCAGGCGACTAGTTTTTGTATTAAGAGACCATGTACTTGTATGTTCATCCATTTGAGTGATGCAGAATATGTGCAACTACAATTTTGAGCATTCGAGAGTATCCCAAAAATACTCATCCAGTTGTTTCTATGACTAATATATTCCTATTACAGTGTGGATTTATTTACAGTTCTCAATCAGAGTTGTAACTTTCTTCTTTAGTTTGAATAAATGGTTAGGAGTTTTTCTCAATGGGTTTTCTTCTTTCCTCTTTGTAATTGGGTACCTGATCAAGCTTTTTTGTTGGGACCCATATCTCTCTATTCACCTAGCTACACTTAAGGAGGGTGTTAGTGTAGAATATTCTTCCTAGAATATTTCTCTTTCCTCTTTTCCTTCCTCTTTTCTATCTACTTAGTTAGACTTAAAGGAGGGTGTTAGCGTTAGTTTTCTCTCCACAAATAATGGAAGATCTATTCATGAAATAAGCTAACTAAGTGAACAACAAGTTAGTCTTTTGCTCCATCTCTCTTCACCGTAATTTCAGCTATTATGGTGGTTATCATTATATTATTTAATGCATTCTATGAAAGTTAATCATACAGACTGAATCTTAATTTCTCTGCTTTCTTTTTTTGCAAGTTTTTCTTCTTTTTCTTCTAGCTAGATCATTGTGTATGTTCAACTACAAATTTCACATGGTATTAGAGAAGGTTGGAGGTAGTTTTAGGCTAGTAAGATGAACAAATAAATTGTATTGTGTTAAGGGAATGACCTCCTTCTAGCATGCACAGGTTGAAGTTCATTTTTTTCTTCCCAGGTTCCTAGCATCCCAAGCTCATTCAAATCTCTGGCGACCTATTTTAAGAGGTTTGTGACCTCTTTGGTGTCACCGTGAGCTCTTTCTTGACTAGCCTTGGAGCTCTCTACTCGCCTACATCTATCTTTCCTTCAAATGGTCACATTTTTTTACTTGTTTTGCAGATTTAAATACCCTCCATTCTGCACACACCTTGCACTTCTAGCTACATTCCAAGGTGCATTTGTTTGGCCTCTCTTCAATGGTAGCCCTCCAATCCTTGGACTCAGGCTTCTATTTTAGGTGATTCATAGTTCTTTGGTGGTGGTTTCTTCTAGGAGCATGATTTCATTTTCTATGGTCATATGGGGTTTTTGGCCCCTAGTTTGTTCTAGCCCATGAGGGCATAAAGGGAGTATAAATAATCCCTTTACATTAACTTGAATGTTTGTACTTTGTAATCATGAACTGAGATAAAGTTCCATTTAGGGGGTTAATCATATATCTTAAACACCATTTTCATGATTATGTTGTTAGGCTAGTTTCAGAGAAGTTTTTGTCTTGGAAACAAGGGATAAAGAATCACTGCCTTGACTAGGATCTACTACCCTATCTCCTTGGACTTGTTCTTGAGCCAAGTGACTGTGATGAAATGAAAGCATGGTTTAGTAATAATGACATAGTCTGTGGACTAATATCTCTTACTTTTTCTGAGGATACTCTACATCACATAGAGCACACTGAGTTCCCTTCTACTACTTGGATCATCATCCAAAAGTTGCATGGAGACATTGAATGTTCATCAGAAAGTGATGTTTTCTTGGAAAACTAGGCTATTGATGATATTAAGACTTATGTTGCCTCATCTAATGTGGACACACCTAGCATGGATGATCAGTTTATTGATACCACATCAACAACACCTATTGCAGATTTAGATTCTAGAGATGCTTCTTTGAGAGGCTCCAGTGATTCATTGCAATAGGATCATTTATGTCTTTTGGATTCAGTCCATTGGGACCTCATTCTACCAAAATTTTCTTTTTCATTTGTAGAGTCCCTCATTTCAGGTCTAGATGAAACTATTGAGGACATATGTCTTCTCTTTGAGGACCACTCTTTAGTCCTTGCATCTGTTGCTACTTCTAAGCTCTGTGTTGCTTCTTCAAAAGCTTCCAATGGCTTCTTGTAATAGGGCATCCATAGCCTTCCTGATTTAACTTTTGGGATGATCTCTTGATAGGAGCTTCAAATTTGTTTATGGAGACTCACATTTTAGATTTGGAGGACACACTTAAGGGATTATCTCTCCTCTTTGTTGACAGCCACATCAACACTGTTGGCCCACCATCTTCATCACCTTTGTAGATTGCTCTATATCAGTCTTCATAGGATCTTAAATCTTCATCATCACTTTGTGACATGTGGACATGTGAAGAGTTTTCAGATTCACACATCATCTGGATTTGGATTCTAGTATCACCCATGTTATTGGGTTGGCTTCTCCAATCACAAGTGGATCCTTTTCTTCCTAAGGGGAGAAATGTTGTTTGTAGGCAGTGGATCATAGTCTTTCTTCAGGTGTTCATCATTTGCACAGGAACTCTTTCATTATAGGGGAATTCATATTTTCTTTTCTTATATTTTCTCTATATTTGTGGGGCAATTTTATAGGTACATGGGTACCTAAAATGGCCTTGATGCCAGAACCCATCTTTGTTAGTTGTATTGGCTTTTGTATCCTTAGTTAAATTTAAGGGGGGTGTTAGTGTCAATTTTTCTCTTTAACAATAAGCTAACTAATGCAAACTCAACAAACAACAGTTAGTTTCGGTGAATTTCGTTTCATGCAATGAGTTAACTGAAGCGGTTTATGAAACATCAGTTAGTCTCTATTTCACTGCCATCCTTTCCTTTCATGCAAATAAGCTAACGGATGATATAGCAGTTTGCTTGCTTTTCTCTGCCAGTCCTCAATTTTTCTCCTAGGATTGTTCTCCTACGGAGGCTTTATATCTGTAAATCTATGCATTTGATAGTGTGAAGAAACAATGAAGTCTATTTTGATGCATATTCATTTTATCTGTGCTGGATCATTTATCTCTGGAGATCAACGGAATTTCACACACCGAGGCCTTGACGTCAAAGACACCCTTGCTAAACAACTGTATGACCTCCTTCAATCTAGACAGTGCTAGGCATTTGTTTACCGTGAAGAGATACAAGTGGGAGATTCTGTTCCTTTTGCCATTCACAATGGCATATGCTCATCTGTTGTGCAAATAGCCATTTTTTTCCAAAGGATATACAATGTCATCTTGGTGTGTAAACGAGCTTGTTCTTACGTTAGAATAAACTGATGCCCTGTTTATTCCTATGTTCTACGATGTGGAACCTTGGGAGCTTTGTCACATCGAGAATGAGAAGTCTCAGTATGCTATGGCATTTTCTGATTATCGAAGTAAAGAGAGGAACCTTGATAAGTTGGATGAGCCCTCCTATCTGCTACAGAAATATCTAGTTATGAACATAGCCAACATCAAGAGTAAGATTACTACTGCGTGCTTTGTATTGATTACGATTCATCATGTTTTCCTTTTTCCTCTAGTCCATGGCATTCATTTTCCCTTAGTAGAATGATTTTCTAAAGAGATCCTCAGTTTTGGATTTCAGCAATTTGTGTGAAAAGATTGTGTCACGTGTGCTACAAGAAAATGATAAGAGGAGACCATTACATGTTGTGGATTATCCGGTTGGACTTGTTGAACTCACCCAAGATTTTGAAAGTTCTTGTGTAGAGACAGTGAAGGACAAGGCAAAGATAGTAGGGATCTATGTACTTGGGGGGTCTGGTAAGACCACCTTGGCAAAAGAATTGCTTTACAGGAAGCGTTCAGGCTACCATGCATCATGTTTTCTTTCTGATGTTAGACAATCGGATACTAAGGGTGAACTGCACTGCTTGCAAAGTCAGCTCTTGAAAGATCTCTTTGGTGAAGATCAAAAGTTTAGGAATATTGCTATAGGAATAGGACACCTGAAGCATCGTCTGGGAAGTGCAAGTCATTCCCATTTCCTTATAGTCCTAGATGATGTCGATAGTCTACAACAATTACGTCCTCTGTTACTTGAAGACATGCTGAGTCCAGGTAGCCTTGTAATTGTTACAACACGTAACCAAAGTGTGTTAACGGGTGCAGATATAACTTTCTGTTATAGGATGAAGGAAATGGATAAAGATCATGTAAAAGAGCTCTTCTGTATCCATGCTCTCCGCGAACGGGATCCACCCTTTGAATATGAAAATTTGGTTGAAAGCTTCATGAAATTCTGTGCAGGTTTACCCCTCTCACTCACAGTTTTGGGTTTTGGGCACCCATGTTTATCGTAGGGATAAGTATTATTAGGAGTTGGAATTGGAAAAAGTTAAGAAAATCCAGCCTGAGGATATAACGAAAAGACTTAAAATTAGCTTTGATGGTCTGGATAGAGAGGAGAAGCAGATATTTATAGATATAGCTTGTTGTTTCAATAAGATGTTACAACACAATATGAAAAGTAAAGCTATATCAATCTAGAAGGCGTCCGGTTGGAGTGCTGAACATGTAGTTCAAACCCTACAAGATAAGTGTCTGGTTGAAGTGGGGGACGGTTATTACAATCGGTTTATAATGCACAATCACCTCCACGATCTGGGTAGACAAATGGCAGATGAATTGGGCCCTCCTCGGCTATGGAGACCTGACGTTCTTAAATCTATGGTGTGGTTCCTCTTTACATTTTTGAAATTAAAACTATAGAAAGCTTTCGAAAAAATATTTCAACTTATGTGTTTTTATAAATTTTTTCCAGCCAACCACACATTTAACCCTGATCCTTATATGTAGGAAGCAAAAGGATTTGAAAAAATCCTAGCACAAACAAAGGGCAGGTGTTTCCATCAGTTCATGGATTCGTCCCTCAAAACCAAAATTATTTATTTTATAAGTAGTTTAAATGACTATACTTAGACTCAATTGATGTACCTTCATATTGCTAAAAAATTGGGCAAGTTAAAAGACATTCCTTCCTGGGTTCCTCTACGAAAATTGGTCTGTTTAACTGTTGGGCACATTAAAGAATTATGGAGCACTTTTGAGCAACAGTTGCAGACCAATACACAGGTATTTCACTATACTTTACTAGGCAGATGCATAATAACTGTATTGCAAACAATTGTTGACAGATTATACAGAGAAAGTATGGTACCAAAGTTCGCGGCATATGCCGTGGTAAAGCGAAAACGAAAGAAAATGTATTGAGAAGTGTGATTAACTTGGTTGTTTACTTCGACAATCTGCTGTTGAGCTCTTTGATTTCTAATATTTCATGTATGGAATTCTCTTCTTTATTCAATAAATGTTTTCTTATCACTCTTGTATCGGATTTTTAAAACTAACGGGAGTTTACAGTTTTTTTTGTGTCTTTAACCTTTAAATAAAATAATTTGTAAAATAAACTTGGCAGCTTACGTTAGTTTAAGAACATATATACACAAGTAACATATTAATTTAGATTGATAGTTAAACATAGTTGGTTATTGAAATATTTATTTAGATTGATTAATTAAATATAGTTTGGTATTGAAATATAGAATAATTAATGCGAGTTATCTTAGGAAAGTAAATAGGAGGATAAGGTAGCTTAGATGTATAACCGTTAAATATTCAATAGTGATCTAGATGCTTAACCTGATATGTTTTGATATTTGAAATAAAGTATCTCAAACTATCATTTATCTCATAATCAAAATATCTTATATTGACTTTGTAGAATCAAGTTTTGGGATCGGTTTCAAGTCTACAATTGTAGATCTATCATTACACCTATAGACATGATCTCGTAATTGATAGAATTTTAGTATCAAAAGGTTTGAGGTATTTAAAAATACCTTAATTGAGTTGTCATTATAGCACAAGGGGGCATCTTCTTTTTGGTCAGCCCTCGAAAACAAAGAAGAACGATCCAAGACAACACTCTCAAGTCATAAAAATGCTCTTAGGAATGACCATGCAATTTTAGATTCCATTCAATCCACCAATTAAGGTGGGAGCATAGGAATAAGTAAGAGCAAATGCAATTCAAAAAGTAGTTCTATAAAAAATCATAATAAGATAGAGAAAGGTGGTAGTGGAAATCATATATTTGTCAAAATAATATAGTACTAGTTTGTCTCACTTGGAAATTGGTAGGTGACATAATGCATGAAGCACAATGTTTGCCATGTACATGAGACAATTCTTTGTAAGAACCTATTGTTACACCCAATTTTTGGAATAATTAATTATGCCATATTTTATTAATTAAAATTTTGATATTTAGATGAAGCATAGAAAGACATGGTTTTGTTATGAATTTGGTGTAGGAAATGATTTCCGTGAAATGAATAACTCATATGCATTTATGAAAATGTAGAATTTAAATATCAGTTTTTGAATGATGACTAAAATCAATATGATGAAATTATTTTATCTTATGATGTCATTGATTATTTTGTTAAGAATTAATTATCAATCAGAGTTATATATTTATATACATATTTATAATTTGATGGACTAACTACCTTGTTGATGGATGAGGTGGATGCAAGATAGGTTTAGTTCCCCCTCTTGGTCAAGGAGAGAGAGCATCATTAGGGAGATGCTAGCAGATCAAGTTGATTTTGCAACTGATACCATGCATTTGGGAATACTTGCATACTTCACTATGTTTAGTCATGCATTTGGTGATGTTAAATCTATCATAAGTCCTTGCTTGTCATTGTGAGTTTTAGATGTTCATTTACTATCTGCATTATTGTCGACATCTTTTCTTGTAGAGTCTACATTTTTTCCATTCTTAGAAGTAATGTGGTCGATGTTAAGATTGTTCCAAGATTTTGATTTGACTAGTTCTCAAGGGTTTTATGTTTTGTCATTGTACTAGGGTTTATCCCTAATTTTGTCCAAAACCCTCAATTCTGTTAAACTCCTTATCATGACTAAAATGCATTATAATTATCTATTGACCTATTTGGCTAACTTCAAGTATGTTTAAGTTGTCTCTCGAAGTCCTTATGAATGTGTGTTTATTAGCCTCACTAAATTTGTTACTTGATGTTGCCTGTAGAAAATATTTTAATTATTGGCAAGGTTCATGTGCTATTGCTTTTGGTAGATCCAAGTTAGCATATAAATGTTTGTATGTTATTCAATCACAATTAATTAGTCTATCACATGTGTGTTTGTTTGGCCCCATCCATGTTTGCAAGCTTGTACAATGCCAACAAGTGCCCAGATGCATCTGTAATGTCTTAAGAGTATTATTCATAAGAAGTTTTTGCCAAGTGGCATTGTCTTATTGCATGATATTTCTTTTTTACTTTGTAAACTCATAAGGTGAGCCCACCATGGTGTTCATGATATGTAACATTTGGTCGATGAGCCACCTAATGTAGACCACACTTATTGTTACCTTATTTCATCACATGGTTTTAATGCATTGCAAACTTAACAATGTGTCTTTGGTTAGCATTTGTAATATGTGATGTGTATTTAAAAATAAAATGTCCACCTTCTATTGAAATCTGTGTTGTTAGAGAGTGATTGGACCACATGTGCAATGTATGACTGTGTGATCTAATGTGTCTTGACTTGGATTAAAATTTGACTCATGTCAAATATCTTTTCAAAATTCCTTTGGGGGTCAAACACACTATCGATCCTTATCAAAATCAGTGGTCCAAATTAAAGTTTTTAATAGATACTCCACCCTAAGCCTGAAGCATGTATGAGCATTAACTCGAAGGTGGTAGACAGTGTTTTTGTGGGTAAGTTAGAATCTCTGAGGATATTTCACATGAATTCCCTAACCAATGATAAGAAATTGTATAGGTAGCCATCATTATAGAGGATCAAAATTCAAAAAAGACTTGTGTGAAGAACAAGCAAAGCAATTTCGTTTCTCAAGAAAATGATATCTTATGAATTATGTGACCTTCTAAAGCTGATAATTTATAAGGAAACTAGTGTTATCATTCTAGTAAAACATAGATTAAGGAAATTTGCATTTGAAGGGTTATCAAATTTGCAAGTTGTTTATCACATTGTTCTGTAGCAATCTTAGCATACAAAAATGAGTTAAGATTCAACTTAGTTGAATAGGTCTAAAAGGGATTTAGACTAGGATATCCTTGATTTGTTTCTTGGATATATTCACCTACTAGATAAAGGGGAAGACATCAGGGATCCCATTATCCCATGGATAGGTTGAAAATTGTTTAAATTTTGCTACACTCACAGTGATGAACACACCCCAATTTGTAATATTTAGCGGTTTGACTTAGGGAAACTAGTTGTGCCAAATGTCTTTTGTGATCCTGAGTCAATCTATATGCTATTAGTAGATACTATAATCCAACTACTAGGGAGTTGAAGGATGCTAAGGGTAAAAGGATATTCACAATGAATAAGGATTTCATTGTGGAAGTGTTTAACTTGAACCCTTGTGCCCATGTTAAGATTGACCTTGACGAGTTGTGCCAAGCATACAAAAGGGATAAAAAGAAGCTACAAGGTAAAATGGCTTCCCATGAACATAAGAATTAACAAACAAGGAAATAAAAAGGTTCATATGAGTGAAGTGGAGCCTTTGTATGTCAACCCATTCTTTGAATATTTCAAGTGTACTTACATGGCTTTGTGTAAGGTCTTAGTATTTGATCATGGAATATAGATGCTAGTTCATCTTATGATGTTGTCTGTTGACATTCAAGATAGCAAAGTGAATATGCTTTTTGATTATGCTTTATATGTTTCTAAAAAGATACATCTAAATTTGAAGAGGTTGAAGGAGAACGACCATATCCCTTATTTCAAATGGTATTCAGTGTTGTGCCATATCCTACTATATCAAGAAAAATTGAGGTGGCACCGTACCCTTAGAATGGTTTATAAAACACTAGATGGTAAGCCAATGCAAATTCAAATGAGGAATTATCTATGGGACTCCCATTGTAAGACTTCTTACTATTGTAGATCTTTGAGACATTCTTTGTGGGAAGAATATTGGACCTCCTAGGACAAGAGATGTGGATATTTTCTCTTGCATTCATGAGGTTCCTAAGACCTAAGGAGATCAAGCCAAAGTGAAGTTGGGGCTACAATTTTGGAAACTAGTTCTTTCATGATGATTGTACAATGATTAGGATTTATGGAGCTAAGGTACAACCCCATTTCTTGCCCATCTTTCTACTTGATAAAATTGTATTCTTTGAGGTGACGTGGCAAATAAATGAAGCAGATAAATTACATATTAGGATTCACAAGAAAGCTTCATTCTTACCTTCCACAATTAATTTCTTTGATTTTATTGTTATTTCCAAGGAAGGGCTTGATCTGTTAGGATGAAAATTGATTGGCTACAGGTTAAGATTAGGTCTTAAAAAAAGATGTGACCCTATTAGTAAATAGATTTATCACTAAAATCTATATAAATCATCTCACAAAATAGTTACAATCTTACTAACAGTTAGACCGATTGAAAAATAATTTCACAATCATCCTCTAAATTTGAAGTTAAACTTCTCGATGTCTAAACAAGAGGTTAAAGCAACAAATTGAGCCATTAATACTACACACGATCTACAAAACAAAACAATCAAATCTCCCACTATAGCTAAACAACTTTCACACTACCACCCAATAATAAAAACTGGCTAGGCTCTGATACCAAATGTTAGAAATGAAGGCAAGAACTACCCAAATGGAAATCTAATTACAAAATGTGTATGATCCTAAAGCAATGTAATATGAACATAGATTGAATTTGGAAATGAAATCACAACATAGGAATAAACACCATAGAAGAATAAAACATATGAACACCATATATAACGTGGAGAAAATCCTTTCAAGTAAAAACTCCAACAAGAAAAGAGGTTCAAGTTGTATTATCTTCAAAATTTGAAATACAATGCATGCACTGTTGGAAATATGTGTTGTGATTGATGTCAACTCAATATGTGTCAACCTGAGGTTAGAAATGGTTGAAGCTGATGGATTATGGAAGATTTGAGAGAGACGATTTGACTAAGTTAAAGACATAGGATCAACATCCTCAAGGGAGGTTAGTCCGGAAGACCTAGCAGATGGAGAAAAATTGTCCAAGTATAAGAATAGTAATATTCCTGATATCAAAATGTTTTAGAGAAAAGCATCTAGGAGCATCTACAAAGAAAGAGAAAAACCTTCACAAATGAGAGAAGCAATACATTGGAGAAGCTATTTCACCAGGAGTGAAGAATATACATTGGGCGTGAGATATATTACAATGTACAAACCCATATATAAATAGCTAGGTGAAAAAGAGATAAGGGAACAACCAACCCCAACTACCTCAATGGAAAAACAAATATTAGCCTAAGTAAAAAATTAAGCCTACTCTAACACCCCCCTTAAGTGCAACTTAGGGAGTTTATTATGCAATATGTGGTGGAAAATAGGTCTTGACAACAAGGCCATGTTAGGTACCCATGTACAACTACAATGAAATGAAATGTAATCTCTCACAACTACAGAAAAGGAGGAAAAACTTGTGGGAAAAAACTCCTCTCCAAAAGATAGAAAAATAGAAAATCTTGAAAAGCAAAATGTGAAAGGAAGGAGGACTCCTCAAGACCCCCCAAGGAAAAATTCCTTCACCCCTAACATCAATCACAACAAAAGATAGTGAGGAGATGTCTACAACCTGTTACTCTCTAAGAAAATACTCCAAACTGAGAACACCCTCTTGAATGAGCTACCTAATGAAGTGCATGTGGCTCTCAATATGGTTAATGCACTGATGCTCCATTGGGTTGTGAGAAATATGACTGACACTCTAATTTTTACACCAAAGAGTAGTGGGATGATTAGCAGGAAATCCAAACTCAACCATCAACTATCGAAGCTAAAGAATCTCTCGACTAGCCAAGATTGCTCTTTGATACTTAGCATTAGTTGATGATAATGCAATAGAAGTTTGCTTCTTGCAAGACCAAGTGACCAAAACAGAACCAAGACAAAATACAAAGACAAAAGTAGATTTCCAATCATTAACATCACCAACCCAATTGGTGTTAGTGAAGCCCACAATCTTGGTAGCTCCTGATGTATAGTGAATGCCAAACTGTGTAGTGCCCTAAATGTATCAAAAGATAGTTTGGCTACCTTCTTGACTTGCATGAATATCTTGAGAGAAATAGGAGACACGACCAACTACAAAGGAAATATCAGGATGACTATGTGTCAAGTATAGAAGGCTTCCAACCAACTACCAATACAAGGTAGCATCAACTGATGGAGTAGTACAAGTGGTAGACAACACAACATCTGACTGAAATGGAGTAGGGAATGGCTTGTAGTGAGCAATCCCAAATCTTTGAAACAAATCAAGAGCATACTTATGCTAAAAGATAGAAATACCCACATAAGACTAATGAATCTAAAGACCAAGGAAGTAATGCAATAGACCAAGGTCAGTCATATCAAAATTCTCCATCAAAGTTCCTTGAGTATCCTTAATCATGGCATTGGAACTCCCTATGAGAATCAATTCATCTACATAAAGAACAAGAATGAGATGATCCCCCCATGTCTTTGAATATGAACTATAGGATCAGATTAACATCTAATGAATCCCGAAGCAGGCAGAAAACTATCCATCTTCTCATTGTTGCAAGTATGGGCCTAATTGGTGTTGTCATTCATGTCAGCATACTCTTGTTTCATTCATGTCAAGGATTGGATGAGCTATGTGATGAGGATATTGAGAAAATTAGTACTATCAGAAGTAGAGAAGAACAATGAAGATAGTGAAGCTCTATGAAGTGTAGATCCCAGCTAAATGAAGATTAGAGAATGTGCATCAAAGGGTTTGTAGATATGTGTCTAGAGATGATCCAGTCAAGATTTAAAGGGTCCACATGAAGATTTGAAGAAGTTATGGTCATATGAGTAAAACTAGTTCTCACAGCTGTTCAAAGGTGATAGAGTGACACAAATAGGTCTAGTGAGATCTAGAAATACAATATCCTATTTTACAGATTTGGTGGAATGGTTAGGAAGCCAATGTTAATTGAAAACTCAATTGGTTCATGGTTTGGAGGTCCGCAAGCATTTGTTCTAATGTGACAGTGATGACAGACTGTGCTATTGAGGTTCCAGATGAAGATGTGAATGATTTTAGTAAGCAGAAGTGGTGTGGATGTTCTTGGTGATTTAGGCAAACTTGTGGGGGTCTCTAGATTGTGTCCAATTGGTGTTGGTGGTCTGTATTGAAGATTGAGCTCGTAATTGAAGATTTACTCTCGGGTGATGGTGTTCTTCCTAATCATGGCCAATTGGATATTTTACACATTTTCTGGATGATTTTGAAGATGTTCTATGAAGCATGGCATGTTCCTCAAAAGAGATTGAAGTCCCAGATATGTGTGTCTAATAATGTTGTGATATGCATGAAGTTCTTGTAACAAATCAAGTTGTATTTTTTTAATTGCTCTATAATGGAATATGTTGTGCTAACTTTGATGATCATTCCAAAGTTGATGTCATGTATAAATAAGAATTGTGAAGACATTTCAAAGTATTTGGGTAAAGATGAGAGAGTGGTAGAGAGGAGAAGAGTAAAAACCAGAGCAAAAGTGTTGAGCTTAAATGGAAGTGTCTCAAGCATGGTGAAGATGTTAATCTCCAGTTTAAGTATGTAATATTTATATTATTCTTTAGACAGTGTGTCTCTTGTACATAGTGGGCCTCTTGTGAGTAGTGTGCTTGGGCAGTGATCCCTAATTGGCATGTGCCATTTGTTCTTCTTCTTCTTTTAACAAAGAATACAATCTTGGGTTAGTCACCTCGTGGTTTTTCCCTTAACTAGGTTTTTCACATTAAAATCTTGGTGTCATATGTGTTAATGTGTTTCTGCTCTTGAGTTATTGCATTGTGCTTCCATGATTGAATCATTATTATGCTGTTGAAATATAAGAAGGATTTAAGTGTTTAAAGAAAAGAAAGTTTTTGTGACAACTGATTCACCCCCCTTCTTAGTTATCTATCCCAAAACTGACAATTGGTATCAGAGCTAAGTTCCTCTAAAAGAGCTTAATCACTTGAGGAGATCTAGGATGTATTCCTACAAGAAGGATAGTTTGAGGTTTGATTGAAGTAATTACACTCTTTGCAAAATCTGCATGTAATTACACTTGCAATGTATGGGAATACAATATTGGACCATAACTTCAAAGAAGTATGTTCCTCCAAAGAATGGTTCGACAACTGTAGATGAAATCAGAGATGCTCAAGATAATCTTCATGCTAAAGAAGCCTTACTAAGTGTCTTATTTGATTTAGAGCTGGCAAATGTTATGGATTTAAAAATTGCATATGAGATTTGGTCAAAGATGGAACTTCTACATGAAGGAGACAAATATCTTAAATGTGCCAAGCTATAGAGTTTGAAAGGAAAATTTGAAAACCTAAAGATGAATGAGATGAGAATATCACTACATTTATGCCAAAAGTAAATGACCTTGTTTGTGGCATTAGGTGTGTTGGTGGAACCTTGGATGAAGATGAGATTGTTGCCAAAGTTCTTAGATCCATACCTCTTACTTACAAACATGAGGTTGCTTCTATTGAAGAATTCAAATCTTTATCAAATATCACAAGAGATCAATTGGTTGGAAAATTAGATGAATTTGAATTGGTCGAGTTTGGAGATGCACCCCCCAAGACTAAATCTGCATTCAAAACTAGTACCTTTGTAAAAGGAAAACAAGGGTATGATTTAGGAGAGAACTCCTCAAAGAAACTATCATGGTATGAAAAAGAAAGAAAAGATCTAGAAGAAGATGAGGCAGAAGCTACTCAACTTGAAGCCCTTATTGCATAAAGACTACCAAGAGGATCTGGTAAGTATGAAGGAAAATTGCCCTTCAAATATTTCAATTGCAACAAGATTGGTTATTTTGCTTCAACGTATCTGGAAAGATTTTTAAGGAATAATCCAAATAGATCAAATTTTTGAAAGAAATGTTACTATGTTCATGAAGATGATGATGATGAAGGAGTAATAGATGTTGAATCAGAGATAGGAAATTAATCCAAAAGTGACTGAGTGTTTATTTCCATCAACGAAGAAGATTCAATGCCCATTGAATTTATCAATCATAAAATGGTAGAAAGAGCTTTAGCTGCCAAAGTTGATGAAAGGGATGAATGGGTCATTGACAGTGGATGCTCCCAGCATATGACTGGTGACAAAAATAAGTTCATAGATCTAGAAAGATATGAAGGAGTTTTAAAATTTATAGATAATTCTGCTGGTAGAATCAGAGGTAGAAGAACTATTTCTTTTGATGGAAAGAAAAAAACCAGTGATGTATTGTATGTTGAAGATCTGAAGCACAACCTTCTTAGTGTTGGGTAGTTGGTGGACAAAGGCTATGATCTCTGATTCAAAAATGGAAAATGTAAGATATTTGAAAGTTTTGGAACAGAGATTGCATTTGTACTCAAACAAAAGGTAACATCTTGCACTTGGTTGGTACAAGAAAAAGTTGTTTATTTGTTCAAATTGATCAGAGTTGGTTGTGGCATAGGAGAATGTGTCATGTAAATTTTGATATTATCATCAAGATAAGCAATAGTCAGACTATAAGATATCTTCCAAGACTGGTGAAACCTACTAATAGTTTGTGCAAAGAATGTCAGTTGGGTAAGCAGAGTAGACATTCAAAGGTAAGGAACAATCTTCTACCGAATTGTTGGACTTAGTACATACTGATCTATGTGGACTGACAAGAACCAGGAGTTTGCAAGGTAACAGATATTTCATGTTACTAATTGATGACCATTCCCAGATGATGTGGGTGACTTTCCTGAAAGAGAAATCTGAGGCTCTTGAGAAAATCAAAATATTCAAAGCTGTGGTAGAGATTAGAACTGGGTTAAACATAAATGTCTTTGGTTTGATAGAGGTGGAGAATTCACATTCAGAGAATTCATATAATTCTGTGAGAAACATGGGATAAAAAGATAGTTATCTACTCCAAGGACTCCACAATAGAATGGAGTAGTGGAAAGAAAGAACCAAACCATCTAGGAAGTATCTAGAACCATCATGATGGTAGAAAATGTCCCTCAGATCTATTGGAGTGAAGCTGTAAGTACTACTGTCTATACTCTTAATGAAGTAGAAATCAGAAGCAATACTGGTAAAACCCCTTATGAACTCTAGTTTGGCATCACTCCTACTATGAATTATTTTAGGTAGTCTTTGGTAGTAAATGTTACATTAAAAGAGATGAAGACCATGGTAAATTTGATGCTAGAAGTGATGAAGGAATATTCGTGGGTTATTCTACTCAAAGTAAAGCATACCGGTGTTATAACAAGAGATTAAGAAAGATTGTAGAAAGTACAAATGTGAAGGTTAATGAAGGCATTGAAAAACCCTCAAGATTTTATGAATATGAAGAAGATGATCAGAATGATGTTTTGGTCCAAGAAGTTCAAGCTTCTTCTGAAATTTAGATCTAGACTGATCTGGAGAATTCTAAAATACAAGAAGAAGAGATAAGTTTGAATGAACCTTTCCAAAATATAGTAGTGCAAGAAATTCCCAAAACTCCCAGGTATGTAAGACTAAATCATTCTAAAGACTAGATCATAGGTGATAGAAGCAAAGGTGTTCAAACAAGAAGAAAGATTGCTCAATACTCAAAAAAGTATTGTCTAATTTCAAAGATTGAACCAAACATAGTAAGTGAAGCATGCAATGATGAAAGATGGACTAAAGCAATGGAGGAAGAGTTGACACAAAGTAGAAGGAGTTGATTTTGAAGAAACTTTTTCTCCCATTGCAAGAATTGAAGCAGTCATATTATTTCTTGCTTTTGCTACCTTAAAGGATTTCAAAGTATATTAGATGGATGCCAAGTCTGGCTTCTTGAATGGTGACTTGGAAGAAGAAGTATACATTTAGCAACCAGATGGATTTCAGTTGTCTGATCATGGTGATATGGTCTGCAAGTTGAAGAAAGCACTGTATGGACTCAAACAAGCCCCAAGGGCTTGGTATGAAAGATTGGATAAACATCTTTTGAAGATTGGTTTCAACAAAGGTACTACTGACAGTAACTTGTACTTCAAGATTGATCATGAAAAAATCTTGATTGTCGACATATTTGTTGATGATATGATTTTTGGAGGAAGAGATAGTATGTCCAAGACCTTTGCAAATCAAATGAAAAGTGAAATTGAGATGTTTATGTTTGGGCAAATGAATTTCTTCTTGGGTCTACAAAGCACTCAAACAATGAAAGGAATCTTCATATCACAGACCAAATATGTGAAAGAATTGTTGAAGAAATTTGGGATGAAAGATTTAAAACCAATGAATACCCCCATGGCAACCATATGTAAACTGAGCAAAGATGATAAATCTCCTAAGGCTGATCAGAAAAAGTATAGGTCAATGATTGGAGGACTACTGTATCTTACTCAAACTAGACCTGACATTATGAATGCTATTGGACTTGTTGCCAAATTCTAAGATGATCCTAGAGAATCTCATGTAATGGAAATCAAGAGAATTCTTAGATATCTAAAGGGAGTAGTTGAGTATGGTTCATGGTATCATAGGGATCATGATTTCTCTCTTCATGCATATACAGATGTAGATTGGGTAGGAGATGTGGATGACCAGAAGAGTACCAGTGGTGGTGCATTCTTTTTGGGGAAAAGATTGGTTTCTTTGCTAAGCAAGAAACAAGAGGCAATATCTCTGTCCACTGCAGAAGTAGAATATATTGTAGGAGCAGGTAGTTACCCTCAAGTATTGTAGATGAAGCAAATGCTAAGAGACATTAGAGTGGAGTATGAGGAACCTATCACAATCTTATGTGATAACTCAAGTACAATAAATATATAAAAAAATCTAGTGTTACATTCAAAGACAAAACATATATCCATCAAGTTTCACTTTTCGAGAGAATAGGTGAACAAGAATGAAGTCAGATTGGAGTTTGTACCCTCAAAGGATGAGATTGTAGACATTTTTACTAAACCTCTACCTAAGGATTCTTTTGAGTATCTCAAGGAGAAGTTAGTGTTTATTAATCCTTTGGTTTTGAATTAAGGTGCAATGATGTGCATCAATTTGGTGGATCTCACAGTCATATCTTGTGGTCGAGATTGATGATAGGAAGTTGCTACTCAGGTGGAGTAGTCTATGATTTTGATTCATGCAAGTATGTGCCCTTTTCCATTGATGTCAAAGGGGGAGAGAAGAAATGTCAAAAAGAAAAGTGGTTTCCGATCAAAGGGGGAGTAGTAAAGAAAGAGAAGGCATATGAATGATTGCTATTGTTAGGGGGAGCTATGATAGTTAGTGAGGAGAAGTTCTTGTCTTCATGGTTAAAATAGTTTTTCTGTTGCCATCAATGACAAAGGGGGAGATTGTTGCAAGTAAGGGCCTAACCAGTGTTGTCATTGATGTCAACATACCCATGTTGCATTGACGTCAAGGATTAGATGAGCTGTGTGCTGAGCATAGTGAGAAAATTAGACCTGTCAGAAGTAGAGAAGAATAGTGAAGATAGTGAAGTTGTATGAAGTGTAGATCCCAGGTAGATGAAGATCAGAGAATGCACATCAAAGGGTTTATAGATATGTGTCTAAAGATGATCTAGTCAAGATTTGAAAGGTTTACATGAAGATTTGGAGAAGTTATGGCCATATGAGTAAAACTAGTTCTGGCAGATGTTTAGAGGTGACAGAGTGACACAAATAGGTCCGGTAAGATCTGGAAATGTAATATCTTGTTCTAGAGATTTCATGGAATGGTTAGGAAGCCAATGTTAATTGATAACTCAATTGGTTTGTGCCCTGGAGGTCCGCAAGCATTTATTCTAATTTGATAGTGATGATAGACTATGTTCTTGAGGTTCTAGATGAAGATGTAAATAATTTTAGTAAGAACAAGTGGTGTGGATGTTCTTGGTGATTTAGGAAAGCTTGTGGGGGTCTCTAGATTATGTCCAGTTCATGTTGGTGGTCTGCATTGAAGATTTACTCTCAGGTGATGGAATTCTTCCTAATCATGGCCAACAAGATGTTTTACACATCTTGCAGATGATTTTGAAGATGTTCTACAAAGTATGGCATGTTGCTCAAAGGAGATTGAAGTCCTAGATATGTGTGTCTGATAGTGTGGTGATATGCATGAAGTTCTTGTAACAAATCAAGTTGTATTTTTGTAATTGCTCTATAATAGAATATGTTGTGTTAACTTTGATGATCATTCCAAAGTTGATGTCATGTATAAATAAGAATTGCAAAGTCATTTCAAACTATCTAGGTAAAGATAAGAGAGTGGTAGAGAGGAGAAGAGAAAAAAGTAGAGTAAAAGTGTTGAGCTTAAATAGAACTATCTCAAGCATGGTGAAGATGATAATCTCTTGTTCAAGTATGTAATATTTATATTATTCTATAGATAGTGTGTCTCCTATAGGCAGTGGGCCTCTCGTGAGCAGTGTGCTCAAGTGGTGAGCCCTAATTGGCATGTGCCATTTGTTCTTTTTATTCTTTTAACAAAGAATACAATCTTGGGTTAGTCAACCCATGGTTTTTTCCTTAACTAGGTTTTCCACGTTAAAATCTTGGTGTCATATGTGTTAATGTGTTTCTGCTCTTGACTTATTGCATTATGCTTCCATGATTGAATCATTATTATGCTATTGAAATATAAGAAGGATTTAAGTGTTTAAAGAATAGAATGTTCTTTTGACAACTGATTCACCCCCCTCTTAGTTGTCTGTCCTGAAACCAACACTCATACCAAGCCCGAGAAGCTTGTTTGAGACCATACAATGAATGTCTCAGCCTACAAACAAGTGAAGGGTCCTCCACAAAACCTAGTGGCTGCTCCTTGTACATTTCATCCTAAAGATCATCATGCAGGAAAGAACTCTTCACATTCATTTGATACACTAGCTAACCCTGAGATGCATCAATAGAAAGTACAAGACGTACTAAATCCATCTTGGCTATAGGAGAAAAAGTCTTGAAATAGTCAATACATTCAACCTAAGAGAAGCCCTTAGCCTTTAGACAAGCCTTATACTTATCAATAGAACCATCAGCTACATACTTTGTATGATACACCCACTTGTATCGAACCAACTTTCTTCCCTTAGGAAGAGGAACTAAATCCGAAGTATGATTCTTCATTAAAGAGGAATACTCCTCATTCATAGTACTTTCTCATTCTAGAACACCTAAAGCATCTAAAAACTTCTAAGGATTAGTAGAAACTGCATGACTCAAGAGACAAATACCTGAAGTTTGGGAACGAGTGCAACATGTAGCTATGGGATCACCTACAAGAGAACCAACATCCTCATGAAGTGTATGAGCCTATAATGGTCTTGTGGGTGCAAGTGGAGGAGGAGATGGAGAAATGTTAATAACAGGATCAATACTATCATCAAGAACATCATAATCATCATCATCTACAAGAAGTAAAACATTTGTGTTTGAGATATTTCTTCTTCTCATTTCTCAGATCTGGGCCTTTATTTTGTAAATTGGAGACTACCAAATCTTATGTAATTGAATAAATTATGTAACCAACACTTCTCTATTCATTGTATCTATGTTTATTTGCCTCTTTGTTATCAAATTTTGTGCACCATTTAATCCTCTGTGAGTATGAAGTTTATGATTAACATATTTCCATGATAGTTATTTTTAATTTATAGTTTCCTTCTTCCAGTTTCTACACAAAAAAATGAAAGTAATTTCACTAAAAATTTCACAAAGATTCAGCTTCTAAAATCCTAGAGGTTATCTCAATCCACAAGGTCCCACACTTTGAAATTTCCCATTGTTGTTAGTAAAATGTAAATTTTACCATCAACAATTTTTGGCACACTAAGTGAGACAAAATTTGAAGCTAAGAAGGTTGGTGTTGTTCTTAGCTTGTTGTAGTATCGAAAACATCTTGCAAGCACTTGGTAAATTTGCCCTACCTTAGTGCCAATAGTTTTTGGCATGCTTGATGGGACCTAAATCAGAGACTTCGGTCTTAGTTTCATTCGAATATTTGTTCTACAATTTGTGATTTTGGTGGAAAATCACAAGAATATTTTCTCATAGCGGCATGCATCTTCCATCTGGCATCCATGGTTGTGACTTTATCTTATATCTGCACTTCTGTAGATCATGGCAGCCCCAAATATTTATGTGCATCTCAATATTCCAGTGATAGATTTACCATTTGTGACTTGGGATTCAAGTCCCCTTCTTCAGCAACAAGGTTAGGATCTTAAGGCAGCATTGAATGCATTTCCTCATTTTCATGGAGACAATTATGCTCATCATGTGAATCATATTCAAGATATTGTAAATTTGTGTACTATTCATAATGTCAAAGATGAAAATGCAGCTCTTCTATTATTGGTATCTTCTCTTAGAGGCAAAGCACACGAATGGTGCAAAAATTTGCAAACCTATTCAATCACTGGGTGGGATCATCTTGGAGAGAATCTTTGCAATCAATTCTTAGAGAAGGAAAATGTTTGTTCCCTCACTCAAAATCTTGTCACCATCAAGGGGCATCCTACAGAGTACTTGCATGATTTTAACGCAAGGTTTGATAAGGTATGGAAAACTTTTCTAGTAGATGCAAGACCTCTAGGTTTTATTTTTATTTACTATTTAAGGGCTTTAGATCCTAAAATTTCTATTATGATACAAGGCTTAGGATGTGAAACCTTGACACAATCATATGATCTTGAACTTATTAGAGCATAAATCAACCTCATACATGTTAGTAAATTGCCTCCTTTGCCTTTAAAACCACTGATGCATTATGCAATTGTCCCATATCAAGTTCTCACATATAGCTAAATGCAAATTTGTTCTAATCCACTCACCCTCCCTACTGATTTGAGAAATCATAAGGAGATGGGTGAAATAAAAGAACTTCTATAATCCTTTTCCCATGAACTCAATGAGCTAAGAGAGCAAGCCTTGTATCAGGTTGACCCTTTTTTTATGGCTCAAAGCCATTGTGAACATCCATATGAATGTAATCCATTTGTAGAAGAGATCCTTCCTCAAGCACAAAAATACCCAATTATTTTGAAAATTATGCTCTGCAAGCTTTAGTGGTTCCAGATCTGAGGTTTTAGGGTATGGAAGTGGTAGATCAAGTGTTTTGTCACTTTGATATTGGAGAGGAATGAAATCAAAATTCAAGGAAAGTGGTGGTTCCTACTTATCTGAAGCCTTTAATTGATTTAGATCAACATGTACGTATGGCAAATCTTGTTTCAAAGATACAACCAAGTGATGAAAAGGATGAGGATGATGATAATGGATTAATTTCTTTTGAAGATGAAAATTACTTGCAAACGAATCTAGAAGTTGGAAAGTACCTAGCATCATATAATTCATTACCTCTTCTTGAGGAAGAACAAAAGGTAAGTCCCCTTGTGCAAAATAACGAAGAAGAACTTGAAAATGGTTCTTTTTGGGATGATCTAGAAGTTTTTTGTCCAAGCTTAGATGATCATAACATAAGCATATGTAAGCTCCATGATAATGATATGTCAACTTGTAGTGAAAAGTTGCATGACGACTTGCATGAAGAGCTGCATCACACTCCATTCTTCTTTCAAGAAGAAATTCCAATTAGATCTAGGACTATTATTGGTAGCTCTATCACATGCAAGTCAAAATTCAAGGTTACCTTGGATCGTGAGCATACAAAGGTACATGCAAAAGAAGTCACTCATGGAGACAAGCTCACATGCAAGCAAGAGCTTGAGCTCCAATGCTTTATATGCATGTCCCACCCTCCATTAGATAAAGAATAGTATGTAGATTAGTTTTCATGGTATTTCAATGCCAAAAGAGAGTCTCAGGGATGCCAAAAAGCCAAAAAGTACAAGTTTTTTCTCTATTTTGTCATGCATTTCATTTGGTCTATTGTTAGTTTGAGGTAAATAAACTGGAGCAACATCATTAGATCTGGGAGTTATTTTTCTATTCTAATGAATGGGCATATTCCCTATGATTTTCACATATTAATAGGTCAGTAATTCAAAATAAGTTGTAGTTGCAACACTAGATAGATTTTAGTTTTGTTTTGTTTTCAATAAATCTTGATTGAAGTAGAGGTTAGATTCAAAGGATCAGCTTGGAAGTAGGTTTAGTTTGGTTATGAATAGGTGATGTTTTCAATTTGCTAGATTGTTTTTGAGTTTTTTTTACTGCATGGCCTAATGGATACAAGGCAATAGAGTTGTGATTTGTCATATGTAGGCACACTTTCTCTCTCGTGAGTCACCAAGAACTATTCTGCAATTTTTGCACACCATCTTGAAAATTTTGATGCATGTCAAATTAGTATCAATTCTGGTTCTTTTTCCAAGTTTTTGTTGTTCGTTAGTGAGGATTAAGTGAGAGTCAAAGATACAACATTTAATCTATTTTGTTGATACTCAATGATGCAGTCATAATAGTGAGGCGTCATCATTCTCTCAAAAAAGGCACAAATCCAATTCATAATCAAAGGCATTGTATTAAAAAAGGGTCAACCTATGTAGTTTCAGAACCAAATTCTAGACCAAAGCACCTACTCTAAGCTTGGCTAAGACATATAATTGCAAATAGCTCTACCATTAGAGGACATAGTGCCAACAGTTTCAATGAGGCATGAACATATAAAATAAATTCAGCCTTCCAAGAAGCAATGACCAATGGAGTAGCACTAGCTACAATTCAATCATAGTGGCAACCTATTTGGATATAGCACAACATCATACAAAAATGACACCAAGCTTGTACATAAGGCACTCCATTTAAATGCAAAGTCCGGCTAGCAATAGTAATGCATAGCCTTTTAACACTACATATCAATTTAAGGATCATGCAAAACTTTAAGATAAGAGTGCATCTCAGCCATGTGTATGTCAATACCAATAGGGAAAATAGCACTCCTAGTTTGATATGCAAGCTCATCTAGAATGTCTAGCATTATCATTTAGTTGAAGAGCCACCATTAAAAAAGATGTACAAAGTATTCAGGTGCCACCTTCTAAAACATGGCACAATGCACATTCAATAAAAGTCATAGTCATAAGGAAATTGCACAGTCTTAAGAGTCCAACATGGAGTCATTTCAAGTTCAAATCAAAGAAGTATATGCTAATATGAAGAACACCACCATAATGAAGAATCGGTTTCATGTTTCGATGTATGAGGCATTGGAGAATCAAAGTGCAACTTATAAAGGAATGCACAAGTATTGAAAAGGTGGTACATGAATAAATGCAACCTCAAAGGACAAGTTCACAACATTATAGATGAATGATGCAAAGGCTCAATTGGGGTTTTGATAGTATAAGGATACTTGAAACTCAATTCATATACAAATGGCTTGTAAGAGGATTGATTTATAGGCAAGGGCTAGTTCAAATGGATGGTTGAGATTGAAAGGCAAAATGATCGATGTGGATGACTAGGATTGATTAGTTATTCCCAGTATTTGAGGAAGTTGTAATCATGTGACAAGTGTAGACAGGAGAATAGAGTTCATGTGTGACCGTGTACACAAAAGCTAATATTTAATAAAATTAAGTCTTATTAGTTGTACATGGGAAAATTTTACTACCACACATGATTCAATTGAGATATGGACAAGTGTTGGAATGAGATCAAAGGTGAGGACCTAATCCAAATATTTTATTTGAATTAGTTAGAAAATTAATTAAATAAATAGGATTTATTTAATTAATTGGAAAGAGGGATAAGAATGGGATTTTAATTAAAAAAAGAATTATTTAATTATATAGATAATGGATAAGTTGAATTAGGAGTGGGATTAGGACAAAATTCTACATTGTGTCTCTAATAATGTTTTAACAAGGTGTTGCAAGACATGGACAATTTTGGGTGTCCACAATTACAAATTTTGATTTTTAAAATTTTTGGATCAAATGTTGGACTTGAGTGATTTAAAAGGTTCTTGGAAAGCATAGAATCAAACAAGAAAACATATTGGCTTCACTCAAGGTGGACTTGGATAATTGGATTATACAGACTTTGACAAAGAAGACACACCATTCACATGAACATCCTAGAAATTAGTCAAGTGGGAGTGTCATATCTCATGGATCTCACAAAATCGTTGTTGGTGAACCTTAACTTAAAATTGAACCAAGGTTCCCACCCCTATTAATACCTTCATGCCATAACTTGGATAGATAGGGAAAATAAGGTCATGGACCTGTTGGCAATATGTGTTGTCACTAATTTTAACATAGTCTATGAAAACATAAGGACAAACTGGTACAAAGGTTATGTATAGAAGGAGAAGATGATGGATAATGAAAGATTTGAGAGAGATGGTTTGACTTAGCTGAAGTTAAGGGGTCAACATGAAAACTTAGCAGATGGAGGCAAACTAGTCTAGTAGACTTAGAATATGAAGAGAGAAATGACTAAGTATGATACATGTGATGATTAGTCTTGTGTGTGAGAATGATGTGGAGGTAAACACTCATGTATTAACATGTTTTCTATATTCCTAAACGTATATCTCATCATCTTGGAGTACCGCACTTAGTAATAAGTAGCAAAAATTTGACAAAGGAATTTGCAGTTCATATCCTAAGGCAAAGTCACAATGTTTTGGTATGCATTTCTCCACTAAGAAATATTTAGTCTTGTGGTTCTAAATACAAGATAAGAAATATATCAACAAGATATATTCAAAATTTCAAGTCACCACACCTTTAGCAGAAAATGTTACAAGTGACAGAGTACCTGTTACTACTTAGACATGGCAAAGCAATGGTGGAGGCCTACTGGAATGCTCTACATTCCTTTGGAACAAATTGTTTGGTCATGCAATTTTGAGGATAGGATTAGGGATGTATAAGGTATGCTATATTGAAGCTTCAAGTGGTTCAGTGGTCCTCAAGGTCATCATTCAAGTTACAAAGATAATACAAACTATTATGGAAGCCTCCAAACATATGTTTGAATATTTGTAGAAGATGAAATACATATTGTGCAGAGGTTCTAAATGGTCCAATATACATCAATATTGAACCACACACAAATATATCTTGTTTCTGGTACCACACAAGATTTGTAAGTCAGTTAATGAAGAGTTGTATATCCTTGTTCCCTAGAGTCTAGTATACCAAGTAGTCTAGCTTTTGGTCTTCTCTGAAAATGAGAGATGAGGATGTGAATATAGAGGAGTATGCATGTAATGATGTTTTCATCTCTAAAGGTTTCAATGTTTTTGATGTACAGCAATGCCATATCTTGAATAGTGGAGTTTCAAACTTAGTCCAAAATACTTTGTTTCCACCAGTACATCATATCTCTTGTCTTGTGGATGTATATATTGATCTAATACCTTACTAGAAAGGTAGTTTAATTATTTTTATGTCGTAGAATGTTGAATTCTTGGTTCACATGATGTACTTGGCTTCTCCTTGGTTAGTATGAAGATAAACAGTTAGCATTGTGTTTATAGTTTGGGCCATAAAGCTGGTTCCTATTATGTGCCATGGATCTTGATCAATTTCCTTAACATTGGAATATGTGAAGTGATGTTCTTTGAGTCCTTCTATAAAGTCCTAAGGTCTGTAAAAATTTTCCTTAACATATTGCATATATTGAAGCTGACCTTTGAAGAGTTACATGTTTCATCTAACAGTGCTTATGATGTCGACCTAGTCAATGCTTTGAAGTATTGCAGAGGATATTAATAGAAGATAAAATTCATTTGTGATGTGAAGAAGTGTGTGCAAATATGATAGAGAAAAATAATAAATATGAAGTGTGCAAAATCAGTATGATCCTGAGTAATTTTACAGAAAAGAGGACTACAATTTCAACATGAGCTAGATGTCTTCTTCATAGTAGTTCATAGTTTTGTTTACCATTATTATTCCTTGTAGTAGTGAGCTTGTTTCAGAGAGCAATAGCTTCATTGGGTTGTAGCTTCCTTGATTTGTAGCCATAAAATAATGTTGTAAACATTTATATAGCAGTGAACATTATATTGTGAGTTAATGCTCATCATGGTTTTTCCCTGTTTTTGGTTTTCCATGTAAAAATCCTAGTGTCCCTATATTGATTCTTGTGTTCCATGATTTACTTTCTATTCTTTAAGTTATTTAGTTTTTATCTACAAATATTTTATTATGTTTTAGTGTATGCTAATTCACCCCCTCTCATCACTTCATTGTGTTCAATAATTGCTATCAGAGCCAAGTGCTTCTGAGAAGCTTAACATCTGAGATAGATCCTACACTCGAACACATGAAATTTGAAACTAAAAATATATATGTATTCATTCTAGAACTAGATCTTGAAGTAATGGAACCTAAAGGCTAGGACTTTGATCCAAATGAGTGTGAAGTAAACCATGAAGGAGAGCTCAAGTCAACCCTTGATGATCTAGATGAAGCTAGAGAACTAAATGTAGAATATGAAGGCATGCTTGAAAAATCAAAGGAGACAATTGACAAATTGAAGACAAAATCAAAGGAATTGAAAGCTCAAATTGAAAAAGTTAAAAAATTTGAAATCAAACCCAAGGAGGTAGAAGATGAGACCAATATTTTGAAAGTCAAAATTGAAGAAGGCAAGAGGATTGGAGATTTTCTAAATATCAAGCTCAATGAGAAAGCATTTGAATGTTCAAAACTTGAAGAAGAAATTGTTACTCTAAGGAAAGAACTAGAAAAAGCAAAAGAACAAATTAAGAAAGGATTAAATCTGAATGGACGTACTAAGATTCTTGATGAATTGATCAATTCTCTAAATCCATCAAAAGAAAAATCTAGTCTTGGTTTTGAAAAAGGAAAAAGTCCTTTAATTACTACTTCCAAAAACTTGTATGATAACTTCAAGGTAGAAGGAAAGTATAAAACAAAGAAAAAAAAATCTTGCACATAAGATCCTAAGAAGATGGCCTCTAGAGATACAAAAAAGAAAGTTTCACTCATGTTTGGAGATAAGGAAAGAACAACAAGAAGAAGAACTTCTGAAGGTTTGATCCTACCAGATATTCTCAAGCTTTCAATGGTAATTGTTATGCTTGTAGTAAATTTCGTCACAAGGTTGTCGAATGTAGAAGTACGATGAATAAGATTTCATTCAGGCCTCCTAGGTACAATGTTGTGAACTCTCAGGATCAATGTCATGCTTGTAACAAGGTTAATAATAAAAAGCTAATGGATACAAAAGAAAAATGATGAGAAATGGATTCATGAACAAGAATAATTCTAGGACCTGTCAATTCTTCTATGGCTATTTTTACACATGTAACAAGTACGGTCATAAGGCTGCTGACTATAAATGTAATGTTAGAAGAGGTGAAAATGCTCCACCGTCTAATACTACTTGCTACAATTGCAATAAAATAGGGCACATTGCAAGGTTCTTCAAGGGAAAGAATGTAAGGTCCTTTGCTCCTCAAATGAAAGTTGATATTGATCCGAAAAGAAGGAAATGAGAAAACTATGGAAGAAGAAAGTGGAGTCAGGGTAAAAATTAGGGCTAAATCATAAACATGAAGCATCAAACCCTAACAACACAATGGAGAACAAAATGAACATAGAAATCAAAGCATAAATAGCAATATCTAAACTCCCATGTCAAACTTGGTTCACCTAAATTGATCTTCTCAATATTGCATAGGAATGCAAGATATTGAAGGATGAATGTTGATTACTCACTATTTCAGTAGCATAACAATGGAATGAAGATGAATAAGTTCTCAATATTGCATAGGAATGCAAGATATCAAAGGATGAATGTTGATTGCTCACTATTTCAGTAGCATAACAATGGAATGAAGATGAATGAGAGATTATTCTAGAGGAAATTTGACAGCATGAGACTACTTGAAAAAGGGATGTCCAAAATGGATTGGATGAGGGTTGATTTATAGGAAAGGATTGATTTTAATGAAGGGCTATGATTGAAAATTGACTTGAATGACGTGGACGGTTGATATTGAATAGGGTTTCCCTATCCATGAGGAGTTGTAGTCATGTGACAAGCATAGGGTAGACATAATTTAAATAATGTTTTATTTAAATTAGTGGGAAATGTGAAGTGTATTAAATGGAAAATGTAGTATGTGACATGTGTTGGATTCAGCCGAAAGGTGAGGATTAATTCAAATGTTTTATTTTATTTAGTTGGAACATATGAGAGGGAAATTAATTAAATAAATAGGATTTATTTAATTAATTGTCTAGTGGGGTAAATGGGATTAGGTGTGGGATTAGGACAAAATCTTAAAAGTTGTCTTACTTAATGTGTCGACAAGGTGATGTTGTAAGACATGGACAATTTGAAGTGTCTACATTTTGCCCCTCTATGAGATGATATTGTGACAAAGTAACATCATTTCAAAGAACATAAGGTATGGATAGAAAAAAAAGATGATGATTTAATATGGAATTTGAAGATAGGATGATGATGCCCACTCGAGAAATGAGAGGGATTGGTCAAGGAAGAAAGATGATGGAATGGATAGAATAAATGAATGATAGATTATGCTACAATTAAGGTGAGGAACCATGATGTTTAATATAGGACTAGACATTATGCACAAAGATATAAGGATAGAGGTGACAATGTGTCTTGTTCACCTAGTGTAATACAACCTTGTCTAAACACATGTGGAAGTAAACTTAGAGCATTAAAGTCATAATGCACAAAAGGTATGATATGACCTTAGATGCAAAGGTTAATGCAAAAAACTATTCCAACATACACAAGATATGAATATTATCCAAAATAACTAGGACGTGATTCAAATGCAAGATAAAGTAATGACACACACAAGAAAACAAGAAAGCATGTATACATGATTCAAAAACAAACAAGGTATGACCCATGTCAAGTTGTAAACCAATTATTAATTGATTGATTGATGATAGTGTCTAGTTTCCAGAAATGAAACATAACTTATAAGATGCCTCATTTGGTTTTGACTATACAACATCTTGTATAAGACAATTGATTGATTAATTGACACTAGTGTTGTTGGCCATGCGAATCAACACCAGGATTTCATTAATGATTGATTGATTAGTTGATTTGGTTTACATCAAGATTAGGATCAAGACCATTGATGTAATTGGATAATTTGACAAGATTGATTAATTTGATTGGTATAGATTGATAATTACTTTCATTTGAGTTTATTTCTTTGATTCATTTGATAAGAATGGTTCGATTAATTGAATTGAGTGATGATTGGATTGAAGAATTGAATTGATGATTTAATTTGAAGAATTTATGTGATTTGATTGAAGAATTGATTGATTTGATAGATCTAATAATAATGATCAATTGATTTCATTTATTGAATAATGAAATGAGTTCAGGGATTTGACTTTATGAATTGATTTGATGATTTGATGAAGTGATTTGATTGATTTTATTGGAAGAATTTGTTAGAGTGGTTTGATTTGATTTTGATGATGTGATTGATTGATGATGATTGATTGGATAAATTGATGATTTGGTGTGAAGAATTAATTTATTGTGATGTTTGGATTGATTGATTTTATTGCTTAGATTTTTGTTGGATATCTAAATTTTTAATATTTTAAGAATATTTGTTTTTTTTTTTTGTATTTTTAAAAATGTTTGATTTTTTTTGTATTTTTGGAATGTTTTGATTTTTTGGATATTTTGGAATGTTTTGGGATGGCATTGGATGACAACTTGGATAGCCTTTGTGTTAGATACCAATGACAAAGGAAAACCAAGTCTAGGTGCAATGAGGTAGGTGGGATTGGGTGAATGGATAAAAGGGTGGGAAATAGGATGTAAGATTGAAGACTTGTGATAAAGGGACGGATGTATGCATCATAGAGGTAGGATGTGATCTCCAAAGACTATGTCACATAGGAATAACATGCCCCATTCTAGGTGTAATGCTTAGGATTTGACATGACAAAGCTTGTGAAAATAGGATGATGATAGGATTTGTTTGGAAAGGATGAGATATATCAAGAGATCTCCAAAGCATTTGTCAGCATTTTTCCCCCATATCTTTATCAAGATAAAAAGAAGGAAGGGAGGATGAATGGACTCAATATGATAGGTATATGTATGTGGGTGTAATGGATAAGAATGGTAAGATAAGATATCATATGATGGAAAATGATAAGTTGGATGATAGGTTGGATGAGATAATGTGGCCCCAAGTGTACGTGACATAGAAGATCAACCTCCACATGACACCTATTTACTAGGTTTTCATCATGGTACTTATCCAAGGTGCCACCAAGGGTGGTTTTCACCATTGGACAAAAGGATTTTTATTTTTATTTTTTGTTTTCCTATATTTTTTTGACATTTTAAATGGGATTGGTGGATATGGAAAGGAGGGATTCCAGTGTCTAAGTGCCATGAAAGGTTATAGTCCCATTAAAGATGAATGTGACATATGGACCATGTCAATTGTCATTGTGCTCATAGATGTTGGTAGGTAATTGCATGAGAGGGAGAATGAGTAGGTAGATAGTGGATTATGATGTGGATTATGTAGGACTTATGCAAAAGGATGGATGAAAGGTTTATCCAAAAGAATGGACCATAGGAAGGTGAGGGGTGAAATATGTAGGATAATGGATAAAAGATGGGGAAATAGAGGTATGTGGAATGGTTGTGGAATGGAAGGGAACCAAGACCAATGGTTGCACACACCGTGATTATAATTAAAGCTTTGGATTTGGAGGAGTTGTAGGAAGCAATGGGGATGTTTTCTTAGGGGATGGATGGCATAGGAATTTAGGTACCCACATAGATTTATGATTATTATTATTTTATTTTGCTTGTGGGATGAAGGAATTTGAGACTTTTGAATGGAATGAGATTTTTGGATGGAAGAGGATTGTTGGGATTTTTGAGATGTGGATTCTTAATTTGACTTGACTTCTTTTTGTTTAGGAGCCCAAACCATTTTAGTTTTGACCTTTTCTTTTAGTGGTATGGGCTTGAATAGCCTTTTGGGTGTATCTAGCTTTAGTTCTTTAGATTTGTACTCTAAGGCATGACAATCCATAGAATTTTTAGCTTTATGGGTAGAGACATCCAAATTTTTATTTTTGAATCCCTTTGAATCAGTGGAAGCTTCCTGTTTAGACAATATGTGCATTTGTTGGTTATGATTAGGAATGTGAGGGGGTTTATGGATGGAAGGATTAAAAGTGGATTTTAGGATAAATGGATGAGGGCATTGGATGATATGGACATTAGGTATTGGGAGCAATGGTGGTAGAGTGGATGGTGGAAGGTGTATGGTCATATGCTTTTGGGATTCGTAGGATGATGGAGGTGGAATGAGAACATGTTTCTTGGGGGTATGGTAGGATTTATAATTGAAAGTGATTGACTTATGTGGCATGGATGAAGTACCAACATCTTGAGATTGTTTACCTTTGGGTGTGTATATCCAAGGCCATATGAGCATGGAGGGAATTTGACATGGATAGGATCAAAAATACCTTGTTCATAAAGGCCTAGGCCTTTACCTTGGTAGTTGATTTTTTGGAGTATGCATGGACAATGGGACTAGGTGTGGTTTGGACATTAGACTTGAGCTCATTATTTGATGGAGAAGGTGAAGTAATGGATAAAGGTTGCTGTTTTCCCAAGGAGGAACACTCATGGATGAAGGTGGTAAGACAAATAGGATATGATGGATTTGAAATGTTGATGGTGGATGAGGAAGGAGATCATTATGATCTTGATTATGCTCATTATGTTCATAAGGATCCAACGTATTGGTTTGATCATCTATGTTTTCTTGGGAGCCAAGTGTCTCATCATGACAAGTGAATGTTGGTAGATCATGGATAGGTGGGGTGATAAGCTCTTGACCATGGAATGCATTAACTTGGCTAAGAGGATCATCATGGCTTTCTTGATCATACATGGGATCTTGATCATAAATAGGATTAATTGTGTTATGGATGGGTTGAATGGAAGTGATTTCATCTTGACTTGAATTGGGGGTTAATTGTTCCACATGCTTAGGATTATACCCTTGACATATCTCTTGATTTTCTTGAATGGAAGTGGAAGTGGAAGTGGATGACTCCTGGATAGGTTTGATATGTTGTGGACAACATGATGGGGTTAAAGGCATGGACATGACATTGGAAGGTTATTTAAAAGGCTCAAGGATGGGTATTTGACATGGCAAAGGTTTAGAATTTGCTAGTAGTCAATGGATCACATCCTTCATAGGGGTATGGTTGGATGGATGATATAAGGGATGGATAGTGAGGGTAGAAATTGTAGGCTTAGGATTAGGATTAGGTGGAGTGGAAAGATCCCATGGTGGTGGAATAAAAGGGGTTATAGGTGTTGTAGGCTTAGAATTTTGAGTTTGATTGGATGAAGGATGAAAGGGATTGAATGGATTGGTGGATATGGATGACTCCATAGGTTTACTTTGGTAATGCTTGAATTTATGACATGGAGTTAATAGAGGATTAGATTATGGTGAGGGTAATGAAGGGCTTGCATAAGCTAGGTTGGTGTCTCCTTTGTCAAAGGTGGCATGACGATTCAAAGACACTTGATCTTGTTTCAAGGGGTGACATAGGCTCACATGTTTTTGTTGTGGAATGAATTTATAGGCTGATGTAGGATTGACATGATAGGTGGAAGGATTAGGGTGTTATGATGATGAAGGTGACATATAGGATTAAAATTAATGTTGTGGTTGTGTTGGCTGAATTTGGGATTGACATGTAGCTATAAATTGTTGAGCTTATGTTAGGAGTTGTATTAATGGTGATTGATTTTGTTGGAGTGGTTGGATGTTGTCTTTTAGTTGTTGTATGGTTTGTTTGTGTAGGGTTTGTGGCATTTGGTGAACTGTTTGGATGATTTTTTGTAGGTGGGATGATAGTATTTTGTTTTCTAGTGTTGGCATGGAGTTACACATGTCTTTACATCTTTGTATTTTGTCTTGTTCGACAAGGTATTAAACATGATTATTATCATTATTGGAAGTAGGAGGAGGGTCCCATCAATGTATAAGTTTGGGTCTTGGATTGTTCTCATCATTGGGACTAGAAGAAGGGCCTCCTCGGAGGATAAGATTGGGTCTTGCATTGGGTGCATGCTTTCTAAGGATCACAACCATTTTGGCAAGTGAATGACTCAGACTAGGATGATGTGATTGACGAATTTGATTGGAAGTGAAATTGATTATATTATGATGAAGGTTTTAAATGATTAGGGATGAGATGGATGAAGGGTGATTAGGATGGCATGGAGTGATGAAGATGTGGATTCGGTGAATGACTAGGATGATTAGGGTTTCAATTAGAATTAAGGTGACAAGGATCATTAGTGTTTTTACAAGGATGAAATGTCTTAGAATGAATGTGATGGAAAGAATGTTTAGAATGATGTGTTTATGTGTTGATGTTTATAAATTGATTTGGAAATTTACAAACAAATGATTTCACATGTACATAGATGAAACACACACGAAAGACACATAAGAAAGTTTGACTTTAAAATTTGAATGTGATGATTAATTAAGCACTTGAATACACATCAACAACCCTAATATTAGTCAAGTGGTTATGGCCAAATAGGTCTTAATCTAGGATGCACAAGTTGACTAAGGATGTCCCCAATATACTCAAGGTATGGGGTGGGGCAATTCCATGAAATGAAAGTGAAATAGTGTCAAATAGATGAGAGAAAGGGGTAACCCACCCTTCACTTTCACTTCCCCAAGGTATAAAGTTCTTGGGGGATTAGCCTGAATGACAAGATTTTGAGTTCCAAGAGGGTGTCTTTCAATTCACACCTCATTATTTAGATTCCATTGGAATGCTAGAGTTGAGTTTGTCCCTTGAAGTGGTGTGTTTCCAAGTAGGCATCCTAAAAAGGTGACAAAATTAAATCTAGTGGGTGCTTTTGATCTCCAAGATCACCTTGTAGTTTGAGTAGAAAACGTACACACGCTCACTAGATTCACACTCACAAAGTAAATTTCCCCTTAGAAATGAAATGTGTGGTGTGGAATTGAATGGATGATAGGTGCTTTTGATTATCAAGATTGCATGAAGTACATGAGAAAAGAATACACACCTCTAACCACACTCAAGTTCACCAAACCATGAAATCACTTGTTCATTTTAATCCAAAGCCAAAATGTGTGACGGAAGACACTAGTTCATTTTAACCTTTATTTCAATCTGTGAATGAAGACAATAGTTTCTTTTAGTGCCCAAAATCTAAATACAATTGAAAACAAGATGTTGTGAGTGCACCTGATAAATTCACTTTCCAATCTATTGTCGTGACTGACATAAGTGCTGCTACAACTCCTTAAGCTCACCTAGAAGCCACCAAAACCAAGAGAGGACAAGAAACTTGCATGCAAGAGTGTTATGATGAAAAATGACGATATGATAAAAACCTGATAAAAATTGTTAGTTACAGAAGAATGAATAGCATTAATAGATTCCATATGAAATTCTATGTTGTTTAAAAAAATTCATGAATAAAGTGTTGGGTCTCAAAAATGCAGGTTACAAGCCCTAAAAGGATGCCAAGCTCTATGATCAGACTTGCAACATTTTTGAACCAACTAATGGAGTTAACCCTAATGGTTGATGACTCCCTGCACTTCAGGCCCTGCTAAACCTACGTAGGTGAACCTTGAAAGCTAAAATAGATAAAAGGAATGTATGACTTTGATGAATTTAGGTATCTACTCACAATGGAATAAAGTGTGGGATAGATAAAAGCTTGCAAAATACTTCTACTCCTAATACTAAGATCTAAGATGTAATTGTTTGAATAAGATTTTATGAAATCCTAGAGTGCCTATTTCTATTGGGCTAATGGAGTCACGATGTATATGATATATGATTTACTTACGGGTTACAATTCTAATTGTTTGGCACTTATGTTTGTTTATACCTTGTATAAACGTGCAAGAATTTGATTAACAGACTCTACTTATTGATCCACTCAATCCTACCAAGTTATTGTGACTTATTGAAAGGATTTTAATCCTTGCTTGAAGGAACCAATCAATAGAATCAAACAATGATAGAAAATGTGTATTGACAAATGGAGTAGATGATCAATCTGAATAACAAGACAATATCAAGTTGGAAATAGTATGGCAATCTTATCAATTATAGGGCTCTTCTTATTGATCCAAATGTTACGTCCAAGTTACTGTAATCAATCAAAAGGGTTTTAATTATTTAATGGAAACCAATTAATTTGATTACATGAAAACAACAAGTGTGTCTCAATGAAACTGAAATATCAACTTGGAAACTCAGGTTCAAATAACAGAGAAATAACAATGTGAAGACAACCAAATAATTGTTCAGCCCAACAAACAATAGACACCAATATTAAATCATCAATTTATGCACTTTTCTCTATTATACAATTTCAAAAGATTTTAAAATATACAACATAATGTTTTATTTCAGCAACTAATCAATCCTTCCAATTATCTAACTCCTACTTTTGATCATGATGTTTTTTCTCAAATCTACTCATCCTTGATCTGACTTCTGCCTTGTTTTCCCTGAAATATATGTGTGGGAAACAAACTCCAGGCCAAAACAGTATGATTATTCATGGCTAACACCTTTTCACATAAATGGATTAAGAAATAGACAAATTTGATTAAGAGATGGACCCATTAATCTTCATCTAGCAAGGTATTCCATATTACAATTTCTATCGAATAAGTTGCACCTATTCTCATTGTTGAAAGAAATACATCAATTTTTACATCGACAAAATCTCATTTTTGTTTTATATGACCCTCTTCATATTGCTCTAGCAACAAACAAATCAATCTCAGAGTTGTAACAAACATATATGCATCAGAAATTCCTATGTATCAACTTTTGTATATGCATTTGGGACACACATACAAGTGTGGATTTCATCAGGTCTATAAAATAAATTAGATTTCAGATCCGTCCTAGTCGTTGTTATTATTAGGGATGTGGAGATAAAACTTACCTCATACCCTGAAGCAACTCATAACATTAATATTACTATGGTTGACATTCCACCATATTATGGAATGCTTGTATCGAGACAATAGGCTGCTATGGTAGGAGGGAATGTCCAATTGGACTTATCATATGCCACAATACTAGTCGAGGGTAAAGAAATCAAGATATGTAGGGAGCTGAGGTATAAAAATATTATAGAACACTTGGATCAACATCAATTTTTTTTTTTTTGTGATATAGATTTGGGAGCCTTTAGGGGTTGAGAAAAATCAGCTAGAATTGCAGAATACTGATCCAATACATATTGAATCTAAGAAGGAAGAAAATGATGTATGGAAGATGTATTTTGATGGTGCATGCAGTAAAATGGGAAACGGTGCTGGAGTAGTATTTATTTCACCATGAGGTAAAACTTTCAAATACTCTTTTCTATTAACATTTGAATGCAAAAACAATGTGGCAGAGTATGAGCCTTTGCTCATTGGTTTGAATATACCCACAAAGCATAAAATAAAAAAGTTTGTTGTATATGGTGATTCTAAATTGGTTACTTCCCAAGTGAGAGAGAAATACATGTAAAAAAAAAAAGGTTGAAACAGTACAGGAATGCATTATGGGATGATACTGAGCTATTTGATGCCTTTTCAATCAACTAGTTTGATAGGTCAAAAAACATTATGGTAGATTTCCTAGCGAACATAGCGTTAAAAAGAAATGATGTCACATTGGGAGGTATTATAGAAGTTGAGTTCAAAACTAGACTTACTATCACAGATAATGTACATAATTGGCAAGTATTTGACAATGATGCTAATATAATCAACTTCCTACATTGTGCTAATTATTATGAAAATCAAGAGATTGATTTCAATGCATTTGTAGAAGAACATGATGGGAAGGAAACCCTTTTTAGTCAAGAGATAGTTCAGTTGGAAAAAAAAAATACCTAAGGGACTCATAGCATTGGAAAAGACATTTGATGGACATGATAGATTTAAAATGAAAGACACACTAGTGTTGTAAAATGACCTTGAAGAGATTAATTTGAGGACACACACAGCCCCAAAGAATGTATATATTGGGAAGAATATAAACCCAAAAATTAGGAGCAGGATCGTCAACCTACTTAGGAAGTATAGGCTCCTATTTGCCTGGTCATATCATGATTTAAAAGCATATAGAGAAGAATTGTTTCAAAATGAAATACCACTAAAACTAGATGCTAAACTTTTTAGGCAAAAATAGAAGCCTATCAATCCTACATTAGTTCCTAAGATGCTAGAGGAACTTAAAAAATTAAGGGATGGAGCTATCATTAAACCCATCAGACATTCCTCTTGGGTTTCTAATTTTGTGCCTATTAGGAAAAAGAATGGTGATATTAGATTATGTGTGGACTTCAGGAATTTAAACATGTCTTCTCTTAAGGACAACTATCCCCTCTCTAATATGGAAGAAATATTACAAAAAGTTACTGGATGTGAACTACTATCAATGATGGATGGCTTCTCAGGTTACAATCAAGTGAGAGTCAAAGAGTCAAAGCAATTTAAGACTGCATTCACCACTCCATGGGGAACATATGTATATTTAAGGATGTCATTCAGACTCACCAATGCTGGAACAACATTCCAAAGAGCAATGGATGTGGCCTTTGTTGAATTGGTTAAAAAAATCATGATAGTATATCAAGATGACTTGACACCATATTCCAAAAAATGTTGAGGATCATTTTGCACATAAAGATCAAATATTTATTAAAGCCTTTGAATATGGGATTTCATTGAATCCTAAGAAGTGCCATTTTGTAGTAGCATAGGGGAAGTTGCTTCATCACATAGTCTCAAAAGATGGAGTGAGAATAGATCCTGAGAGAGTAAAAGAAATTGACCAAGTCCGTATCCCTAAAAATGTGAAAGCTATACAGTCATTTTTTGGCCAAATTAACTTTGTTAGGAGGTTTATATCAAATTTTGCAAAAATTGTTAGTCCTATATCAAGGATGTTGAAGAAGAACTCAGAAGTGAAATGGACAATAGAAATAATAGAAGCATTTGCAACTATTAAAAAGGCAATCAAAGAAGCCCCTGTTATGATATCTCCTGATTTTAGTAAGCCATTCCAACTATTCTCATTTGCCTCTTATCATACAATTGCAACAATGCTATTACAAAAAAATAATGATGGACATGAACAACCTATCTCATTTTTTAGCAAATCCCTTCAAAACACAGAATTAAAATATGATATTATTGAGAAACAGGCATATGCATTGGTGAAGGCATTTAAAACTTTTAGGCCATACATGGTGGGAGCTGAAATCATAGCATATGTGCCTAATGCTGCAGTAAAGGATGTATTGGTCCAAACTGAAGTTACAGATCGAAGATGCAGATGGATCAATAGAATTCAGGAGTTCAATATTGAAATTTAGATTACTAAACTAGTGAGAGGACAAGGTCTCTCTAGGTTGATGGCTGAAAGTAATCTTGAAGCTTCTCAGATATGTAATACTAGTGATGTTGATAATACAAGCTCTAGCATTGAGCATACTCCACGTTATACCAACATAATACATTATCTAAAGCACTTAAATTACAAGCCTCAAAATATGTATTTATTGATGGAGATCTTTACTGGAAGAATAGGGATGGAATTCTACTATTATGCCTAGATGAGCATCAATCAAAACATATCATGAAAGAGCTACATGAAGGCATGTGTGGAGGTGATTTCTCAGCAAAGACTATAGCCCACAAGATATTAAGGACTGCATACTATTGGCCTAATGTTTTTAATGATTCATATCATTACACTAGGAAATGTGAAGCATGTTAGAAGTTTTTAGGAAAGTTGAAATATCAGGGAGCATTTCCCTTAAAACCCATGCAGGTGGAGGCTCCATTCTATCAATGAGGTATTGACTTCATAGGAGAAATTGTTGAGAAGTCAAGTGGTGGACATAAATGGATTTTAGTGGCGACAAATTACTTCACAAAATGGGTCGAAGCAATCCCAAGCAAGCAAGCAACAAGTAGGGTGGTGATTATTTTTCTGATGGAAAATATTATATTCAGATTTGGCACTCTAGTAAGGTTAATTATGGAGAATAGAATGTGTTTCAGGTCTGATGAATTCAAAAATTTCTGTAGTACACATGGCATCACTATGTCCTATGCTGCCCCATATCATCCACAAGCAAACGAATAGGCAGGATCCAGTAACAAAAGCCTTCTGAAAATTATAAAGAGAATGTTGGACAGAAACAAGAAAGCATGGGATTCAAAGTTAAGAATGGTTGTATGGGCTGATAGGCTTACTGTAAAAAGAGCAATTGGGAGATCTCCTTTTGAACTAGTATATGGAACCCAAGCGAGAATAACATTAGAAAATCTCCTACCAGTTTACAAATTTATTCTTCAGGAAGATTTAAACATTCCTGAACCACTAGAGGAATGATTAGAACATCTTGCAAAGCTTGATGAAACAAGGAGACTAGCCCAAAGGCAGAATATTAAGTTGCAATCACAAGTGAAATACCTTTTTGACAAGAAGGCCAAAGAGAGGAAGTTTGAGATAAATGATTTCGTATTGATGTGGAATACTAGGTGCCAAGACAAAGGAAAACATGGAAAATTTGAAGCTTTATGGTTAGGTCCTTTTGTTGTAACTGGCAAAAGAGGTGATGATTCTTACTATTTCTAAAACATGTGTCTGGAGAAGAGCAAGACTTGCTTGTGCATGGGCAATATTTGAAACTTTTCTTTTCATAGAATATCATGCACAAAGATAATTAAGTGTTTCCAGTGCATGGACAACCCTTAAAATTCTCAAAATAATTTCATTCCATGCACAATAGTTTAGGGAAACCAAAAGAGATTAGGATCTGCCAGTACATGGACAGTCCGATCAATCTCTATATAGAAAAAAAACTTTTCCATGTACAGTATTATAGGATCATTCCTGTTCCCATCATTATCACCCCCATCGCCCATTCTCATACAATTTTGTGAAATTACAATCTTGAATAAATGAAACATATGGTGTACTTCCACAAGAGATCTGAATTCTTGTTATACTCACAAGGAGTATACATCCTAGATAGAGCCACTATTGGGAAAGGAAAATTTAAATTTCCTCATATTCTTACTCACCCATTTCTGACCAAACTAAAAAATATTTCACCCAAAATTAGAATAAACAATTGATATATCCCATGACTTTTATCACAAATAATGAAGGGCTTCAATTCCTAAGTTTTGGCAAGACATCCCCTTTTGTCATGCTGATCCATTTTCTATGAGGAACTTGTTGAAATAGATATCAGTATAAGAATAAGCATCGGTGAGAAGATTTCAAGAATCATCGATGGAGAAAGTGGCATCGATGACCTTTCATCGAGGAGAAAATGCATGGTCACGATGATTGGCATAGGGAAACACTATCGGTGAATACTCTACAAGCCCTCCCGACAGTATAAGTCATGCCGATGGTGGAGTTCAGTAGGACTCTCACCAAAGCATCTAGTGGAACAAAGGGAGCATTCGAGCATATATACAAGATATAAAAACGAACAGTCAAAAATTTTGTATATTTGTTAGTATGTATACAAAATACAAATGCAGTAAACACGTGATATAAAAATGTAAATACATGAAAATGCATATACAATACGCAAGCACCGAAGATGGATGCATGGGCCCCACCACAAACGGATATACAAAAAATTGTAGATGCAAGGTCGAACTTGATTAAAAAATTAAACATTGTGAATTCTAAGTGGGGTCCACATTGGTATATCATGATACATGTATTTGATGAAGTTACGGATTTGAAAAGAATTAATTGATTTGTAAATCTATTAGAATCAAATTTGTATATACATAAGCCTATACAACAAAATATGCAGAGCAAATAGTGAAAAGTGCATGTACATGATATATAAGGGATAATACAAATAGAAATGCACACAAAGCCATATGCAATAAAAAAATCAAGTATTTATGTGGGACCCACATTTGTGTATAAGGAATACATATAAGATGTACAAAAGATGATAACATTCTGGACATGATTAGAAAGTCAAATTTTGAGAACTTTGCGCGAAGTCCGCACTTGTATATTATACTGCATTGTATCTGATATACAAAAGGAGAGATGCAGTTGTGGATTGTATGTATATGATATACAAAAGATGCATACAACGGTGGATCTGAAGATAATTCCAATTCATTTCATAAATCCAATGAAGTCCATGATTGTATAAAAGGTGTATGCAAATGATATAAAAGGTGATACAAATGAATAGATACAAATCTAGATCCGATTGAGAATTAAGATTGGGAGAACTTTATTTGAAGTCTATGATTGTATATTGCAATGTATGTATACAAGATACAAAGAAAAATGCATATGAGATACAAAGGAAATGTATATACAAATGCATGAAACACCACGTGGGCCCCATCGCCAATGGATATACATGTTTATACAAGCCAGATGTCGAAAGGAAGTTCAATATAGAAAAGTCTTTGAATGTTTAAATGCTTGTATGTTTATAATATACATACCTGATATACAAAGGAATAAAAAGCATTGCTGGGGATAAAAGGTAAAGAGAGGGTTTGTATAAGATGCTTTGTATGTACGCTTATGCAAAATAACATACAAACGACAATATACAAAGAAAATATACAAGAGAATAATATACAAAACCCGACAGGTGGGGACCACATATGTTGGAAATATATGTATACAATATGCAAAGAGTAATAAATGCATACAAGGGTGGACCCGAAGATAATTTCAATTTGTTTCATAAACCCAATAAAGTCCGTGCTTGTATATGAAAGACATGTATTCAAGATGGTGATGCAAAGCTAAACTCCAAGGTAATTCAAAAGGTTGTTTTATAAAACTGATGAGGTCTGCATTTGTATGTATCTTCTGAATGCGATATACAAGGATGGGTGATACAAAAGACTTTGAGGCAAGGATGGACTTGAAATTAATTCCAAATCTATTTTATACACCCGATGAAGTCCACAGGTGTATGTTGTTCTGAATGCATAATGTATACAAAATACAAAATGAAAGAATCGATACGAAGGAAATTTCAACACAATATAGAGATTACAGAACATCTCGAAGACAAAGAAGATTAAAATTAAAATGTTTTAATCTATTGAAGATAATTAGTTAAGTGAAGAGTTGCATCAAGTGGTTGTCTCAAGGGTCACAACCCTTGAAAGTGCAATGTATATATGTAAGATGAAATCAGTAGTAGAAGATAAGATATAAAATTTACAAAAAATACATACAATTTACAATGTTTTCAAAAGACCATGTTGCAAGTATATTATTGAAGAAGTAAATTAGAGTTCTTTGATCTTCTGGTTTTATTCTGGCATCAATTGTTTGTTAAAGTTACTCAATTGTGTGGTTGTCTCCAGTTCTGTATTTCCTTGTTATTCAAATTAATATATCAAATATATATACACATTTGTTGTAGTTGTGTGATTTGATTAATTAGTTTCCATAAAAGGAATTAAAATCCTTCTGATCAGTCACAATAACCTATAATTATTAGTTTGGATTACTAAGAAGAGCCATATAGTTAGGATTGCCATTCTGTCTCCAAATTAATATTATCTATTATTCTTGCATATTTCATTCAATTGGTTCCTTCAAGAAAGGATTAAATTGCCTTCTGGTGAATAACAAAAAATTGATTATATTGGTTGGGTTATTAAGAAGAGTTTGTCAATCATCTCCTTGCACATTTATACAAGTTATAAACTAAAATTGTGCAAAATAGTTAGAATTACCACCCACTATAAGCCACTAGACTCAAGTCCTCCATTTGACTCTGTTTACCCAACAAGGCACTAGTCTTATTTCAATTCATTATCTAGAATCCTTTATTTAATTAAGCACATCCATAAAATTCACCTTGATATTGCTTATACAATTTATACCAATCATACATTAGATATTAGAATTATTCAACAAGCTTTCATCTAGTCTACACAATTTGCCACTGTAGGTAGATCCATTTACTTAGTCAAAATAGTTGCATTCAATTTGCTTTAATTTCCAAGGTTTACCCACCTAGGTGTAGCAGGACCTAAAGTGTAGGAAATCATCAAACCCAAAAGGTTGATTTCATCAAGTTAGTTCAAAAACGTTGCCAATCTAAGCATAGAGCCTCGCATCCTCTTAGGATTAGCAACCTACATTTTTGAGACCTAACAAATTGGCGACTCTGCTGGGGAATAAATAAAGGACCTTTGTAACAAACCATTCCTTTTATAGAGTCATTTTAGAAACTTTAAATTAGATAACTCTGTTGGCAAGAAGAATCTAGAAGGATAAATTTCAAACTGTTTCCTATTTACAAAATAGGTGGTGACTCTAGTGACTATTATAACAAAATATTAATACCAAATGGATGGTAGGAGATCTAAGATGGAAGGCAAGAAATTGCAATCATCTCCACCAATTAGAAACATCTCCAAAAGAAATGGAACTTTAAATTATTCTCACCACGATAGTAACCAGGAGGTTCAAGGGGATAATGTAGAGCAAACTATCGCAATTCACAATAACTTCACACCTTTGCATGATTCAAATGAAAATCTCAATGGTGTAATTGATGACATATTGGCAAAATACAGCCCTGATCCTCAAGAATAGCTTGAATGTGAAGCATGGGCCATGAGGGAAATCGATCAAAGACAAGCTAAATATGATTTCAAGATGTCATAACATCAGGGAGAAGGGGTAAAACATGGATTCTCAACTCAAGAAATAAATGAAATCCCAAAAGCTTCAAGAGATATGAATTAGGCACAACTAGATCTACTTAGGCTCTAAGAGGAACTTGAAATGATGAAGATAGAGGAAAGTAAGAGGTTGTTGCAACAAGAGATTCAATAGATAAAGAGTAGGGCTAAAATAGCCCCCCAAAAAATGTACCTCCACATAGGGGAAACACTTCAAGGAATCCACAACAAAATTTAGACCAAAATACAGGTGTGTTGGTCATGATGTTAGTCATAAACAAGCATAGAATAAAAGTACACATTAACCTTTATTCATCTTGAAAGATACTGTGAATTCAAGGAATTCAGGATCCCAAGTCTCCAATGATTAGGTCTTAATCGTCTGACGTTACTCAAAGGTTAATGTGTGTTGCTGTTTCCATTTTGGGGCCTTACATGAAATTGTGCCATCATCATGACATTCCTATAGAAATTCTTTACAGAGGAGTCATATTATGCAGTTATTAGATGAAAAGATGTAAAGATACCTCAATCTTTGCATGATATTTTTCAATTGTGCATGCTTTGCATTCAAATATGCTAAATATTTGCGATTACCTACGAGATGTCTACATATTTGTGTTATTTACTTAGGATTATCAATTATTCACCCTTGTGATAATGAAATGTTCTGAAATTGAAAGAAATTAAAGGAATACTACAATTTAAAGTTGAATCTTCAGCTATTGATCCACATACATACTCGATACTATCATGACAAGAAGAAATCAAACCATATGTTCACCAGGATATTCCACAGCTAGATACAGTTGATGCAAACTTCAGAGGATGATGAATGAAAACAATATATGCAACATGATGAGCACTCCAAGGGATGCAGCAAATCAAAGCACATATTCAGAATTCAGACACAGATTACTCAAGATTTACAAAGATTTGTAATCGAAATACTCTTCTCTTTCATTAAGTATGCAAAAAGACATGTACATATGCAATAACTTTGAAATAAGCCCTGAATACTTCAGCAAACAGATTTCAATTAAGTTTCAAATGTTTCAACAAGGCATTCCACCACCTTTTATAGAATAAGGTGAGGAATTCGTTACAAAAGATCTACAATCTAGATTTATCAATATAAATCTACGGTCATGATTCACTTGATTTTGTCAATCTTTACAAAATGGCACAAGTTGCCAACTGGCAACTATCTATACTACTTATGCTATTATCCCCTTCATGATGTATCTTCATCATGCTCCTCAGCTGATTCATGTGGGTCATCATCATGTGCATCACTTTCTGAACTTTCACTATCCTGATGATGACACAGCTGCATATGGGGCTGCATACTACTGCGGACCTGCTCGTATGAATGCACAACCTGATCTATCGCTCCGCCATCTTGAGTCTTTGCTTTGACAATGGCATGCTTATGTGCTTCATATTTGTCTCTACTATTGTCAAGCTTATTTTTCCTGTCCTGCAGTGTTTCTTTGTATTTCTCCATCTGGACCTTGATCCTCATTATTTTATCTATCAATTCCTCTGTCAACGGGACAGGTGGACCATTTGTCTCTACTTGGAAGTTGCTGTGTACAGCTTTAATGGTGGACTCTTCATCTTGATTCTCTATTTTTCCTTCCACCTTGCCTTCCAATGCCTCCAGTATTACCGCCTCTTCAGCCATTAAATCTCATAGCCTCATGCTGATATCCCTCAGCTTATTATTACACCTTTTGAGGACTGCGCACTCAAACTGAGTGTCTTTATACTGAATATCAATTAATAATGCAGTATTATTATTCAGTACCTGCTTACTGATAAGCAGTTGTGGATTTATGTTCCTCATTTCCCCTAACAGGGTCAGGACTCTCTCCAGCTTGTAAGACCTCTTTCCGGTCTGCATCTGTAACTTATCCACTTTGGCCTTGGAGTCACTTAGGGTGCTCCACCTCTTCAAAGAGGCCTTCATTATTTCTACAGCATCATCCAATGTGGATGACATCCATCTTCTTATTACGGACGCCTCATGCTTCATGAGGTCCAATTTATTTACCTCCTCCTGAGAAACGGCAGTCAATGGGACTGCATGTTCAGTTGTGGTATCATCAGGATTGGTCAGCCCTTTGATATAGGCATGCAACTGAGCAATGTGCTCTTTATGTTGCTTATTTTTCTCCTTCTCTCTTTTCACTTTCTGAATTAGAGAGTCAATGATATCTTTGCCCTCCTGACCTTCTTGGTCCTCATTGGCAAAGCCCAAATCTACTGTACTGATTTGAAATTCATCGACAGTGATTTTACCTTTTTCTTTCTCCACCGCAGGTATGGCAATTTGCGCGGTCCTTCTCCCTATTGCCGGATCTCTCTTGATGGCCGAAGTCATTCTGGCCTTCCTCTTTGGCTTCATTATATCCGCAGAGAATAGGGTGGAGACGTCGAATTCCTGAATTTCAAGCTCCTCCTCAGCACTTACCTCTTTTGCCAACCACGGAGGCACCTGATCATGTTTTTCAACATCATCCTGATGTTCACCTATATCTCCCATTTCTGTCAACAAGTGTTGTGGAGATGGTGACTTTCTCATTTCTTCTTCTTGATGTTCCCTTTGTTGTTGATCTTGCGGCACCTCCTCCTGTTGAGGGATTTCCTTCTCTGGAGGAGCATCTTCATGCTGTGGGGACCTTTGAGGGGCATCTATACGCTGTGGGGAACCTTGAGGTACAGCTATATGCTGATCATGATGATCATGACCCTCTTCTGTCATTATTTCATATGTTCCCACTTCTTCTTCTTCTTGTGGTTTATCCACTGCACCAGATATTGGGGACTCTGCCTGATGTGCTGGCGATTGCTCTGTAGCTACTACTTCTTCCTAGCCTGCACCATCCACTTCTTGTACTTTGGTAGCTGGGTCCTCTAGTGTTTCTTTCTCATCAGCCTTCGCTTCCTAAACCTCTACTATAGTAGGTTCCTCCGTTGTATCCTGTGGACTTTGTTGGCCGGTTTCAAGAGCATGGCCTTCTGACTCCGCCATCTCTATCTCTTCTGTTAGGTGACCCTTATCAGGTGATCCTACTGGCTGTTCAGGACTTGCATCCTATTTCTCTGTCAGATCCACCACTACAGGACTGGTCACCTCTGTGATCAATGTGTCTAGCCCTATTTCCTGAGCTACTTGCTCTGGGCTCTTTTCTTGCTCTTCTTCTGCTTGTTTCATCTCCTCAAGCACAGTTTGAACTGGTGGAGGCTTGTGAGGAGTCACACTTACATCAGCAACAAGTGTTTCCATCTACTATGCAGCCACATCCTGCACCACCTCATCATCAGACAAGTTTATTGTCTTGTCGAGCGAGACATGCCCTTCCGCTTGTGTCTGGGAGGTTTCTTTTCGCTGCTCCTCAGCAAGTTCAGTTTTGAACTTGACAATGGTAGGAAGTGGAACATTATGTTGAAGTTCCTTGTGCACTTCACTACCTTCCCCTTGTAATGAACTAGGGGGTTGGCTTATTCCACCTTTCATGGAGGTTCTTTGTTTCTTAGGTGGAGTAGACACCAGCACCTGTGGAGCTCTCCTCTTCCTTGTTATTATCAATGGAGCCTCCTCCTCCTCAGGCTCTTCTTCTATGAGGGTACCCTCTCCTCCTGGTTGTTTAGAGGATTGACCCACTTCTTGGGTCTCAATGATTCCATCCTTTGCTGTCTTACTTTTCTTGGGCCTTTCCTTCTCTGGAGGGGATGCTGATTCAAATCCTGACCCTGCCGCCTGCTCAACTACAAATACTGCCCTTTCAATTAAAATCCCCTTTGGTCCCTGTTCCACCTTCTTGCCCCTTGGGGGTCTTTTGCTCTGCTGTTGTGGTGGAGGGACTCTATCTCCCTTGGTCTTCCTCTTCTCTAACAGGAAGTCATCATATTCATCCGCGGGGATATCCTACCCTTTCTTCTTGTTGTCCACCATAATGCTAACACCCTTCTTCTTCAATGCCTCTATCTGTGCATCAACCCAAGCTTGGGTTAGGCGTAGGGTCCTGGCAATGAATGGGTCCAAGGATATGTCCTCCTGCATAGTGAGGTCAGGTGCAGAGATGGTGTCATTATATATCTTTTTCTGTTCATACTCATCTGCCATTGTCCTGCCATCATCCTTCTTTAATTGTTGAGGAAGGGAGATGCAATCAAAAGTTCTAACTTGGTTCAGAGTTAACCTCTGATACCTCCTTCTCCTGGCTTCTACCTCATCCTCACAGTCAGCCCAAAAATCCTCTAGGTGCCTTTGGTGAATAGGCTTTCCTAGCACCTTCTGTATCCTGTCGTAAGGATCATATGGTCTTGTTATTGGAAAAGGCTGCAGGTTCATCTTATTCAGGGTGACCATCACCTTCTTTATATTATCAGAGTCAGGGCACATATAATTGCCAATGTCGACTGGGAACAAAATTGGTGACAGCTTCTTGGCATCCTTGTACATTTGTATCATGGTGGAGCCCTACCTGATAAATTCCATTAGTACTATGGCGTAGGTAGGATACCTTGGCAGCATCAGGGGATGTCCCTCGAAACCCTCAACCCTTATATAAGAAAAGGTTGCAAATTGTATGTACCAGGCCCCATGCTTGTAGACTGCCTCTTGAGCCTCCATGCTCAATCTCTTTATTCTGTCTTCTTCCATGGTCCTTACCAGATGCATAGAGAATGCATCATTGACCAGTTTGTAATCTTTTAGGTAGTTGGTTCTCTATAGCTGGGGATGATGATCCTAGATATATGCAGCATTTGTGCCTGTGAGCTTCCCATCTGTAACCAAGGCATCAAAAGTGCCTCTATAGGCACAAGAATAAACAATATATGATGACATGTAAAATGCACAATTTGAACCTCCCAGGTTCATCAGTTGCTCATGCAGAGCATCACTTATAATTTGGCCCCACAGTGGCTTGGTGTCTGATTATAGACACATCATTATTATCCAGTACATCCAATCCCTGAAATTGCCAGTATCAGGTTGGCCAGTTACTCTGCTCAGGAGTGCAATCATGTACTGATATTCCTCACTGAAATCATACTTAAACAGGTGCACAGGAAGCTTGGCAGCTGCATTATATGTGATGTTCTTAGCCCGCCACGGATACATGTTCTTCCTGGCTAATTTCTTATTGGCTTCATACTCCCTTTCCGACTTCTTCAAGTCTACACTTTTGACCTTACTGCCCAGTGGCAATCCAAATGTCTAGGAGAGACCTTTGATGGAGAGGTCTACATATATCCTCCCATGCTTCACTACTTGCCTTGTTTGAGGGTTATAATTCTGGGCACACTCAATGACGAGCTCCGGAGATTCCATGGAGTATGGAAAACTGGCAGCATTCCATAATCCTGACACAAACACTGCATCCAGCACAGGACTCTTGTCATGTCCATTATTCAGCTTGGCTGACCAGGCTTCCAAATTAGTGCTTCCCTGATGGGTGTCTGTGATTGCTCCATATTTAAATAGGACCCCCCTCTGAGCAGAGAACATGGGCTTGCTGAATTCTTCCTGACACTTGACCAATTGCTTCTCAGCCATGAGTACCTGCAATTAACGATAATCCTATCTCATAATAGGTACATATATGCATGCATACTGCAGTTGACTTTATAAATCATTATACATACTGTATCAATTCCAACACTACTTAATCACACGGGTGCATAAACCAGAACTTACATAATCGTACCAGAACAGAAACAATATGATGAGGGTTTTATTCACTTACCTGGTTATGCAGATTTCCTTTTATACCAGTAGATTGCTGAGATGTTCTTAATTCAGCTGATGATCACCTCTTTCTTTTCTGCCCGTGAGCTCAAATCGCGCAAAGGTAGCTGGTATGCAGATATGGAAGCTGGTGCTCTGTAAAACAAGTTTATCACAAGGTAAATGTGAAAATGGCAGTTGAATTACCTTTTAACCTCGCATTTAGGGTGCATTTAGGGCAACTCTGACAGATTAGATCATGTTCCTTGATTATCCGTGCGAAAATGCAGGATCTCGCCAAGTGTTTCATTGGGTTCCGGGGTCAGCGGGAACTACCTACCATGTCTGCGTGCATTAAATGATAATGGCGGCAACGGGAGCGGGGAATATCCCTATGACAGGATATGATGAGGGCAGGCTGATATTCGCAAATATCGGGTTGAGTTTCAATATCATCCTCCCTCGTATTGACATTGTTATCGCGACAAGATTCGGGTGACAAAAGCACTTTTATTTCTGCATAGTACATTAGGAGGATATTTCGGTGTATCGGGTGATGTTTCAAAATATGATGATGACGAGACAGACTTACATGTCTCTCTTTTTGGAATATCAGGATGACATCATCCTGATATTCGCTCTCCGTATCGGAAGTGCATCATGAAGTCATCATCATATTAGGCTAACATGATCATGTTTTAAGAGAATATCCTGCGGCAATGTAAATGTGATGATGATTTCATCAGGATGTATGTTCCTCCTTTTATCGTATTCGGATGATGTCATCAGGATATTTGCTAAGGGTGATATTTGCGTCAGGAGGATATAGAGACACATCGGGCTACATGCGAAGTATGACGCTCGTGATAGATAAAACTGTTTGACGGGAAGATTTCGCTACCATTTAAAGTTGACGTCCGGATATTTGAACCACATGACATATCGGAGGGAATGTTTCAAATATGATGATGAACTTCAACAATATGACCTTCCTCTTATGAATATCAGGTTTGACCGAAACTTTGACTGTTCATAACTCTTATATCCTGATGAAATCAAGGTGATGTAAAAGGCAATCCTGCCTGAATTTCAATGCTCTTTCAAAATATGAGGTCACAGAGATGAAATATGAACTTTGACAAACTAACCTCATGGTGACTTACCTCATCATGGTTTTTCATGATGATGCACTCGATTTACTTTTACCAAACCGCCCAGAAGTAGATGCACAAGCTAAACCAAAAATTGGGTCCCTGTTTTGCCAAGTCAAAATGGGGCGTGTTGTGTAACCACACAACAAGGTGGTGCTTCAAATTCACAAGTCTCTAAAAGTCATCAAAATGCCATTCCTAAAGTTCCTACACCACCTCCCATACACAACACCTCTCAGCATATGGCTAATCTTAAACAGCCCTTGGCCAACAATATCATAGACCACAAAATCCTTACATAAATCCACAGCAGCAATATGCCTATCATCAGCCTCCAAGTAGATGTAATTACTATCCTAATCCACCACCCATGAATTTTCCACCTCAAAACCTCACAAACACATGTAGCCAATTTGATCTAACTGGATATCAGTTGTATCCATATCCTATGGATAGTAATTAGAGGAATATAGTTCCCAAATTCACTGGGAATAGTGCAATATCAACTAAAGATCACATCAGAGCCTTCAATGCTTTCATACAAGATATTGGTATGAACTATGAAGATGTTAGAATGAGGTTATTCATGATGTCCCTGACAGAAGATGCAAGAGACTAGTTCAACAGTTTACCTGATGCTTCAATCAGTTTAATAACTAATTTCCATAATCAATTCAAGGAACAGTATGGCAATCAATATGCCCCTGAGTTTGCATTGCATGAATTGATAAGCATCTAGAAATACCAGAATGAATCAGTGTATGACTTCAATATAAAATTTTCCAAATTACACACAAAATACCACACGTATCCAAACTGTCTAACCCAGCAGCATTGAGCATTTATATGAAAGCATTTGATCCCAAGACAAGGTACGAACTTAGAAATTGATGCCCTATGACCCTGGCTGAAGCAAAAAAAGGGGCATTAATTATTGAGAAGAATAGGAAAGATGTAGGTATAGTTAGCAAGAGAGATAACCCTAGAAATCCTCAGAACCTAAACATTCAACATACTAAACAAGAAGGTCATCATAGGCATGAAAGGCTCATGTTGCATGATATCCCATATAATACAAATTGGAAAGATGGGAGACCCATTGATAACAACAGAAAGCAACATTATGGTAAGGTTACCCCTAACCCTCTAAAAAGAAATATGGCACATATGGTAGAAGATAAACCTTGGTGTCTGGTATGCAATTTACCACATTCACTTGAGTATTGTGAGGTGGCTAAAACAGTACAACAAGAAAAAATGTTATACAATTATAACAGAGATAATCACACTATAAACATGATGCAAGATACACCATACTTACTGACTGAAGATTATTCTTCTATAGAGGAAGAGGGATATGAGTATGATGTGGGAAATCGGAGACATCATATCAATATGGGGGAACAAGAAGTGTTCTTAGATTAGGAAGATGGTTATGAGGAACCTACCTATTATAACAATCAGCCATATGATCAATGGAGAAAGCCCACTGAAAATGAAAAAGAGGCTCTTACAATAGTTGCAATAGCTCAAGCTAAAAATGCCTATAACCTAAGGAATAGGATAGTGAATGTTGAACAAGGAACACCTGGGAGTGTATTTATAAAAGATCAGAATTACAAAAAGAATAATGCTTAAACAACCAGAAAAGGATGGTAAGAATAAAACGAAAGAAAAATAAAAAAATCAAGAAAAAGAAAATACAAGGATAGAAAAGAATGATCAGACTGTGGCCCATTCATTTGACATTACTCATGCAATATCTTAGATAAAAGTATCAGTTCCACTTTTAGAAATGATGAAGACAGACAAATACAGGAATATAGTAGTTAAACTAATTTTAGACATACCAAGTCAAAAACATAAAGGATCTAAAAATAGAACAAACAATGTTCATCAAGAAACATTCCAAATGTCTGAGGTATACCTAGGTGATACATTGACAAAGAATCCCTCATAGGTGGACTCTTTCTACACTACATTATTGATAAAAAATAGGATAGTGAGGAACTACATGATTGATTCAAGTGTTGCCTTGAATGTCATGGCAATAGCAATTACGAAAAAACTGGGAATGTGGGTTGACACTACATTTGGCAGGTGTTATGTAATGGATAATAGATCCATCCCAGACGTTGGTATTATGAGGGATGTGGAGATAAAACTTGCCTCATACCCTGAAGCAACTTATAACATTAATATTATTGTGGTTGACATCCCACCATATTATGGAATGCTTCTATCAAGACAATGGGCTGCTATGGCATGACAAAATGTCCAATTGGACTTATCATGTGCCACAATACTAGTGGGAGGTAAAGAAATCAAGCTGTGCAGGGAGCTGAGGTATGAAAATATTATAGAATGCTTGGATCAACATCAAATAATTTTTTTTTGTGATACAGATTTGGGAGCCTTTAAGGTTGAGAAAAATCAGCTAGAATTGCATAATACTAATCCAATACATATTGAATCTAAGAAGGAAGAAAATGATGTATGGAAGATGTATTTTGATGGTGCATGCAGTAAAATGGGAAATGGGGTAGGAGTAGTATTTATTTCACCAGGAGGTAAAACTTTCAAATACTCTTTTCTATTAACATTTGAATGCACAAATAATGTGGCAGAGTACGAGCCTTTGCTCATTGGTTTGAATATAGCCACAAAGCATGAAATAAAAAAGTTAGTTGTATATGGTGATTCTGAATTGGTTACTTCGCAAGTGAGAGAGAAATACCTGTCAAAAAACAAGAGGTTGAAACAGTACAGGAATGCAATATGGGATGATATCGAGCTATTCGATGCCTTTTCAATCAACTAGATTGATAGGTCAAAAAACATTATGGAAGATTTCCTAGCGAACATAACATTAAAAAGGGATGATGTCACATTCAAAGGTATTATAGAAGTTGAGTTCAAAACTAGACCTACTATCCCAGAAAATATACATAATCAGCAAGTATTTCACAATGATGCTGATATAATCAAATTCCTACATTGTGCTGATTATTATGAAAATCAAGAGATTGATTTCAATGGATTTGCAGAAGAACATGATGGGAAGGAAACCCTTTTTGGTCAAGAGATAGTTCAATTGAAAACAATTAAAATACCTAAGGGACTCATAGCATTGGAAAAGGCATTTGATGGACATGATAGATTTAAAATCGAAGACACACCAGTGGTGGAAAATGACCTTGAAGAGATTAATTTGGGGACACAGGCAGCCCCAAAGAATGTATATATTGGGAAGAATCTTAACCCAAAAATCAGGAGCAGGATCATCAACTTACTTAGGAAGTATAGGCACATATTTGCCTTGTCATATGATGATTTAAAAGCAGAAAGAGAGCATCTGTTTCAACATGAAATACTACTAAAACTAGATGCTAAACCTTTCAGGCAAAAATAGAGGCCTATCAATCCAACATTAGCTCCTAAGATGCTAGAGGAACTTATAAAATTAAGGGATGGAGCTATCATTAAACCCATCAGACATTCCTCTTGGGTTTCTAATTTGGTGCCTGTTAGGAAAAAGAACAATGATATTAGATTATGTGTGGACTTTAGGAATTTAAACAAGTCTTCTCTTAAGGATAACTATCCCCTCCCTAATATGGAAGCAATATTACAAAAAGTTATTGGATGTGAACTGTTGTCAATGATGGATGGCTTCTCAGGTTACAATCAGGTGAAAGCTAAAGAATTAGAACAATTTAAGACTACATTCACCACTCCATGGGGAACATATGTATATTTAAGGATGCCATTCGGACTCACCAATGCTGGAGCAACATTCCAAAGACCAATGGATGTGGCCTTTGTTGAATTAACTAATAAAATCATGATAGTATATCAAGATGACTTGACGCCATATTCCAAAAAGGCTGATGATCATTGTGCACATTTGGAGCAAATGTTTATTAAATCCTTAGAATATGGGATTTCATTGAATCCTAAGAAGTGCCATTTTGTAGTAACAAAGGGGAAGTTGGTTCGCCACACAGTCTCAAAAGATAGAGTGAGAATAGATCCTGAGAGAGTAAAAGCAATTGACCAGGTCTGTATCCCTAAAAATGTTAAAGCTATATAGTGATTGTTTGGCCAAATTAAATTTGTTAGGAGGTTTATATTAAATTTTACAGAAATTGTTAGTCCCATGTCAAGGATGTTGAAGAAGAACTCAGAAGTGAAATGGACAATAGAAACAATAGAAGCATTTGCAACTATTAAACAAGAAATCAAAGAAGCCCATGTTCTAATATCTCCTAATTTTAGTAAGCCATCCCAACTATTCTCATTTGCCTCTTATCATACAGTTGCAGTAGTGCTATTGAAGAAAAATAATGATGGACATGAAAAGCCTATCTCATTTTTCAGCAAATCCCTTCAAAATGCAAAATTGAAATATGACATTGTTAATAAATAGGAATATGCATTGGTGAAGGCAGTTAAAACTTTTAGGCCATACTTGGTGGGAGCTGAAATCATAGCATATATGCCTAATGCTGCAGTAAAGGATGTATTGGTCCAAACCGAAGTTATAGGTAGAAGATGCAGATGGATCAATAGAATTCAGGAGTTCAATATTGAAATCTAGATTACTAAACTAGTGAGAGGACAAGGTCTTGGTAGGTTGATGGCTGAAAGTAATCTTGAAGCTTCTCAGATATGTAGTACTAGTGATGTTGATAACACAAGCTCTAGCATTGAGCATACACCATGGTATATCGACATCATATATTATCTAAAGCACATCAACTGTCTTGAGGGGTATGATGATAATAAAAGGAGGACACTTAAATTACAAGCCTCAAAATATGTATTTATTGATGGAGATCTTTACTGGAAGAATAGGGATGGAATTCTACTATTATGCCTAGACGAGCATCAATCAAAACATATCATGAAAGAGCTACATGAAGGAATGTGTGGAGGTCATTTCTCAGCGAAGACTATAGCCCACAAGATCTTAAGGGCTGGCTACTATTGGCCTAAGGTTTTTAATGATTGATATCATTACACTAGGAAATGTGAAGCATGTTAGAAGTTTTTAGGAAAGTTGAAATATTAGGGAGCATTGCCCTTAAAATCCATTCAGGTGGAGGCTCCATTCTATCAGTGGGGTATTGACTTCATAGGAGAAATTGCTGAGAAGTCAAGTGGTGGACATAAATGGATTTTAGTGGTGATAGATTACTTCACAAAATGGGTGGAAGCAATCCCAAGAAAGTAAGCAACAAGCAGGGTGGTGATTAATTTTTTGATGAAAATTATTATATTCAGATTTGGCACTCCAGTAAGGTTAATTATGGATAATAGAATGGGTTTCAGGTCTAATGAAATTAAAAATTTCTATAGTACACATGGCATCACTATGTCCTATGCTGCCCCATATCATCCACAAGCAAACAAACAAACAGAATCCAGTAACAAAAGCCTTCTAAAAATTATAAAGAGAATGTTGGATGGAAACAAGAAAGCGTGGGATTCAAAGTTAAGAATGGTTGTATGGGCTGATAGGATTACTCTAAAAAGATCAATTGGGAGATCTCCTTCTGAACTAGTATATGGAACCCAAGCAAGAATACCATTAGAAAATCTCCTACCAGTCTACAAATTTATTCTTCAAGAAGATTTAAATATTCCCGAACCAATGGAGGAAAGATTAGAACATCTTGTAGAGCTTGATGAAACAAGGAGACTAGCCCAAAGGAAGAATATTAAGTTACAATCACAAGTGAAATACCTTTTTGACAAGGCCAAAGAGAGGAAGTTTGAGATAAATGATTTAGTACTGATGTCAAATGCTAGGTGCCAAGACAAAGGAAAGCATGGAAAATTTGAAGCTTTATGGTTAGGTCCTTTTGTTGTAGCTGGCGAAAGAGGTGATGATTCTTACTATTTGCAAAACATGTCCGGAGAAGAGAAAGACTTTCTTGTGCATGGGCAATATTTGAAACCTTTCTTTTCATAGAATATCATGCACAAAGAGAATTAAGTGTTTCTAGTGCATGGACAACCCTTAAAATTCTCAAAGTAATTTCATTCCATGCATAATAGTTTAGGGAAACCAAAAGAGATTAGGATCTGCCAGTACATGGACAGTCCTATCAATCTCTATATATAAAAAAAAAAAATTAAAAGGAAAAAAATCTTTTCCATGTACAGTAGTATAGGATCATTCCCTTTCCCATCATTATCACCCCCATCCCCCATTCTCATACAATTCTATGAAATTGCAATCTCAAATAAATGAAACATATGGTCTACTTCCCCAAGAGATCTGAATTCTTGTTATACTCACAAGGAGTATACATCCCAGACAGAGCCACTGTTGGGACAAGAAAATTTAAAATTTTCTCGTATTCTTACTCACCCATTTTTGTCCAAACTGAAAAATATTTCACCCAAAATCATAATAAACAACTGATATATCCCATGACTTTTATCACAAATAATGAAGGGCTTCAATTCCTAAGTTTCACCAAGACATCTCCTTTTGTCATGCCAATCCATGTTCTACGAGGAACTTGTTGAAATATCTATCAGAATAAGAATAAGCATCAGCAAGAAGATTTCAAGAATCACTGATGGAGAAAGTGTCACCGATGACCTTTTATCAGGGACAAAATGCATGGTCACGTCGATCAGCATAAGGAAACACTATTGGCGAATACTCTACAAGCCCTTTGAATAGTATAAGTCATGCCAATGGTGGAGTTTGGTAGGTCTCTCACTAAAGCATCCAGTGGAACAAAGGGAGCATTCAAGCATATATACAAGATATAAAAATGAACAGTCAAAATTTTTGTATATTTGTTAGTATGTATACAAAATACAAATGCATAAAATGTGTGATACAAAAATGCAAATACATGAAAATACATATACAATATGCAAGCACCGAAGATGCATTCATGTGCCCCACCACAAACGGATATACAAAGAACTATAGATAAAAGGCTGGACTCAATAAAAAAATTAAACATTGTGAATTCTAAGTTGGGTCCACATTGGTATATCATGATGCATGTATTCAATGAAGTTACGGATTTGAAAAGAATTAATTGATTTGTAAATCCATTGGAATCAAATTTGTATAAAACTGATGGGGTCCGCATTTGTATGTATGTTATGAATGTGATAAACAAGAATGGGTGATACAAAAGACTTAGAGGCAAGGTTGGAGTTGAAATTAATTCCAAATCTATTTTATACGCCCGATGAAGTCCATAGGTGTATGCTTCATCCAAATGCATAATGTATACAAAATACAAAATGCAAGAATTGATACGAAGGAAATTTTAACACAATATAGAGATTACAGAATATTTCAAAGACAAAGAAGGTTAAAATTAAAATGTTTTAATATGTTGAAGATAATTAGTTAAGTGAAGAGTTGCATCGAGTGGTTGTCTCAAGGGTCACAACCCTTGAAAGTGCAATGTATATATGAAATATGAAATCAGTAGTAGAAGATAAGATGTAAAATTTACAAAAAATACATACAGTTTACAATGTTTTCAAGAGACCTTGTTGCAAGTATATTATTGAAGAAGTAAATTGGAGTTCTCTGATCTTCTAGTTTTATTCTGGCATCAATTGTTGTTAAAGTTACTCAATTGTGTGGTTGTCTCTAGTTCTATATTTTCTTGTTACTCAGATTAATATATCAAGTATATATTTAATTTGTCAATACACATTTGTTGTAGTTGTGTGATTTGATTAATTGGTTTCCATAAAAGGAATTAAAATCCTTCTGATTAGTCACAGTAACCTGGAAATATTATTTTGGATTACTAAGAAGAGTCATATAATTAGTATTGCCATTCTATCTCCAAATTAATATTATCTATTGTTCTTGCATATTTCATTCAATTAGTTCCTTCAGGAAAGGATTGAATTGCCTTCTGGTGAATAACAAGAAATCTAATTATATTGGTTGGATTATTAAGAAGAGTTTGTCAGTCATCTCCTTGCACATTTATACAAGTTATAAACTAAAATTGTGCCAAACAGTTAGAATTACCACCCACTATAAGCCAGTAGACTTAAGTCCTTCATTTGACTCTATTTACCCAACAAGGCACTAGTCTTATTTCAATTCATTATCTAGAATCCTTTATTTAATTAAGCACATCCATAAAATTCACCATGATATTGCTTATATAATTTATACCAACCATACATTAGATATTAGAATTATTCAACAAGCTTTCATCTAGTCTACACCTTTTGCCACTGTAGGTAGATCCATTTACTTAGTCAAAATAGTTGCATTCAATCTGCTTTAATTTCCAAGGTTTACCCACCTAGGTGTAGCAGGTCCTAAAGTGTAGGAAATCATCAAACCCAAAAGGTTGATTTCATCAAGTTAGTTCAAAAACATTGCCAATCTAAGCATAGAGCCTGGCATCCTCTTAGGATTACCAACCTGCATTTTTGAGACCTAACACAAAGGATGAAATTCACAAGAGATATGCTTGTTTGAAATTTAAAATGGGAGTTGACTTTGATAAAAAAACATTAAAAAATGACATAGGCACTTGATGAAACCTTCGTCATAGTGTAGCTAGATGGGTCAGCATCGCAACTCCATAAATTTCATGAAAATCTAACATGTTTTGACCAAGTTATGAGGAGAAGAAAAAAAGGGCCCTATAAGGGCTTGCAGGTGAAAGTGATAGGCCTAGCAGTTAGGTAACCACTAGCCATTAGCACTAGTTATAGTCACATGAAATAGTTAGCAAATGTAATTAGACTTTGGGAATTAGGTTAAGTAGTACCCCTAGTCACCCATATGACCAGGGGCTAAAGAAAAGCAAAAAAGTAGAAAAAGGAAAGAAAGGGGACCACTAGCCCCCTCTCGGCTAGTCACAAATGTGACCACGGCCTAAAATAGGTGTGGGGGTTAAAGGTCTGAAAGGTGACTGTGGGCTTAAGGGATGACCATTGAGTGCTAAGGGAATGATGAATTGTGCTTAGAAGACCATGAGACAATGATTAGATGGCTTATGGTAGTGACCAACATTAGGTGATGGAGACAGTGGTGAAAGAAGGCAGAGGTCGATAGATGCCAAAGGAATTTTGGTGTCGATGAAGCTCAAAAGTGGAGGCAATGAGAATGGTGTTAGGTGAAGCAATGGAATGGCTCTTGTAGGGTGATCAGCAGTGTATACATGGGGTGGTGATAGTGCCTCAAAGGTGGCAAAAAGAGTTTCAAGGGAGGTGGTGGATTAGCTTTAGGGCAGAGGAGAAGCAAAGAAGGGATGAATTGGAGTACTTAGGGTTGAGGAAGGTTAGTGAAGATAGCTACAATGAGTGGTGGGTAATGTTTGTAGGGTCACAGTTAGGGTTTAGAGGACTTAAGTAGAAATTAGGTTGACTTGAGTGTGGTGGATAAACCCTACAGTCAGCTATAATTTGAGAGTCGATTTAGTATATGCCACATAAAATGTCACCTACAACATACAAAAGAAACCCAAATCAGTATCCGCAGAAAGGGTCTGTGGGTTTGTATGGTAGGGATCTATACAGATCCTTACTATATGGATCTGCAATCCTAAAAAAATTTCAAAACATTGCAAAAAAAATTCTAAAGTGAAATAGGGAAAAATTAATGTCATTTTTTGCCTGCGAGGACTCCTAAACACAATAGTGAGGTTTGTTTCAGGCCAGGAAGCAACCTACAAAAGTTGATTTTCTAAAATTGACAAAAAATGTTAGATTCATGTTAGGTTCACCAAATGAAGTTAGGGTGAAAATCAGGGATAAATCATAAACATGAAGCATCAAACCCTAAGTCCACAATGGAGTACTTAAAATGAAAATAGAAACCAAAGCATAAACAAAAATATCTAAACTCCCGTGTCAAATTTGGTTTGCCTCCATTACTCTTCTTATTCTTGCATAAGAATGCAATATATCGAAGGATGAATGTTGATTGCTCACTATTTAAGAAGCATAACAATGGAATGAAGATGAATGAGAGATGATTCTAGAGGGGTTAAAGGTGAGGATTAATTCAAATATTTTATTTGAATTAGTTGGAACATGTGAGAGGAAAATGAATTAAATAAATAGGATTTATTCAATTAATTATCTAGTGGGGTAAATGGGATTAGGAGTGGGATTAGGACAAAATTTTACAAGATGTCTCACTTAATGTGTCGATAAGGTGATGTTGTAAGACGTGGACAATTTTAAGTGTCGACAGGATGAATGTGAATTTTTTGAACCTTTGCCTAGTGTAGATGGATCCTCCAGTTCCTAAAAAGTTAAGGTACTGATTTAGGGGAATTACAACTACAAGTTTTTTCAAAACCCTTCAAAAGAATAAGATGCTTAATTCCTTAGCATTCTGGCTAAAAGAAAGTTCAAACATGTTCAAGTGATGATATAAAGAAGTTTGATCAAATTTTTAGATAAATTGGTCAATTTGCGGAGGATTTTTGATGGTTCATTGGGTTCTTCATATGAAAAAGAGAAATTTAGGTTAAAACTGATAACACAATCAATGTGGAGCAAATTTAGTTTGTGAGAAGACTATATAGGTAATGTTTGATCATTTTTTATCTCATTTCATCGAAGCTATGTTTTTTGAAGAGAAAAAGAAGAGCAAAAGATTCTCAGCAAACCACTTGTGCAAACCCTACTCACTCATTCTCAAGTATTTCTCATTTCCCGTAGTAAAACCCTAGTTCCTGAAGTTTTTATCATGGAGATACCAGTTGTTATAGATATTGTTGAGAGACCAAGGCTAAAATTTAAGAAGCACCCATTCAAATCCACCAAAATAGATAAATATGGTGCCATCTCACATGATGGACTACAAATGTTTTACACACTAAAGATGTCTGGATATACATCAATTCACAAATAGATGAATATGATCATCTAAAATTGGAACAGTTCAGGAACAACAACCTACTAGGAGATGACTTTCAGGTAAATCTAGAATTTACAAACATTGTTACAAAAGGACTTGATATCTCAAAGGGTTTTCCAAACTTCTAGTATGAGGAAGCATGGGTTAAAATTTCCCTAAGTTGAATACATGGAGACTTTCTTTGCCTAGATCGGCCATAAATGATTACCAAGAATGTTACCAAGGCTATGACTGGAATTTGCTCTTCTAGACCTGTGACTATTTTGAAATTAGTCAAGAATGAGGAAGTAATGAAGTTAACCAGAGAAAAGTTTGACAAAGGGACACTAACAATGAATGATATTGAGGATTTTGGGGTTCGGTATGAAAGAATGAACATTGCATACAAGATTTTATATACCAACAGAGAAAACTCTACCACTACCACTACAATCTATATAGCCTACCAAATGGTAAAAGAAGGGAAAGATTATGACCTACGTGAGCTCATGTGGCAACAATTTTGGGATAACCTAAAGAGAACTAAAGAATCAAGATACAAATTCTGGTATGGTTCTTTGATCATATGCCTTATGTTTTACTTTTTGAGAGAAATTCCTAGCATGAAGGGTATGGTCTGGAAAATAGATACTTTGGTTGCCCATCAAATTAAGAATTATATGCTTATCTTTTTGGATCACAAGAACTGTAACACAATGTTCTAGGAAATTTTCAAGAACTTTCAAAAGAATATGCAGATGAGGGAGAGAATCCCATCAAAACATGTCAATGAATATAAAAATGATATAACATTCATGGTTGACAAAGATAACTATTATATAAAGGCTCTTGATCCAAGGACCTTTTGGATTACAACTTTGCCATATGAGGTTTCTGAGTTTGATTTGGTGGGATATGCTGACATGGTACTTAGCAAGCCAAGGGATACCTCTATTGGAAGTTTGACACCTATGATGAAATTATTAATAAATTAGTTAGAAGGGAGGTAGAGGAGAATGCACAAAAGGTTAAGGCTAAGGTAGAGAAAATGAAATCTAACCTAGAAGACATCTCAAGTCTCCTAAAGGCTCTTTAGGAGAAACACAAACTCTTCCAACTATAGAAATACCTAGAAGAACAACCAGATCAACATATGCTAGAGCTACCTCTTTTGTCCTAGTGCAAACTCAAACCACATAAATGAATATTCCAAGACAAAGAAAGTTAGGCAAGAAGGGGGAAGATTAATCCTATGAACATTGAAGATGTTGAAGTTGAAGAAGAGAAAGAAGAAGTGAAGAAGTTGGAAAGCGAGAGTCTTCAAAAGAAAAAGGAAAAGGAAAAGCAAAGAAGGTTAATAAACTTGACTATGTTTCCTTGCTACTTGAGGCAACAATAAATGCAATTACAAAATATGGTGCTCTAAAGGAAGTTGTAGAACTTTATGATGAAAGGACTTCAAATGAAAATCTATTATCAAGGAAGTAATTATTAGGTATATGGGAGCCTACAATGTGGCCCTGATTGAGATTATAGATCAACTACCTGAAAGCCTTTATGTTGTTCTTATTAAAATAAGAAATGAAGCTATGGGTAGAGAAGCTTAGATGAAGAAATGGGCAGTTGAAAAGGTTTGTCCCTTCATCTCTATGGAAGAAAAAGTCAAAGTATCTAAAATTCTAGCAAAAGAGTTTAGGACTAAAAGGAGATTGTTGATATTCTACTTTCAAAGGATGAGGAAGAAATAAAGAGATTAGAAGAGGAAACACTAATGAAAACTGTTGATATTCTTCAAGAGATGAAAATTGATGTGGGAATTATTGAAGATATATCTAATCAGTCTACCTCTGAAGCAAATGAGGAAAGAAATGATAAGACATAAAAGAATGAAGAGATTCCTTGTCCTAAGGATACTAAAGCACCAGACATAGAGGGTCAAGATAAAATAAATTCACCTCCTACGAATACCTCTACAGAACAAAATATGTCTCCTCCAGAAAATACTGAGTCACAAAACATGGAGGGTTAGGATAAAAACAATACTTCTCCTCCTAGGAGCACTGATTCAAATATAGGGATGTGCTAATTCTCCTCTAGAAAATATAGGGAATGAGGAGGAAATTAAAGAAGATAATCCTAAGGAGAAGCGGGAAGAAAAGGAAAAGAGTGATGAGAAACAAAAGGATAAAGAAGATAAGGAAGAAATAGTAGAGGAAGAGCAAGTCAAGGATGAATCATAAGGAATAGAAGATAGAGGTCAAAGTTCTTTGATTCATTCAATGACCTACTAGACTTGCACTTACAATTTCAACCAATAATTACCCCTCAATGGCTACAAATTCTTGCTAATGAAGGACAAATTGATTTGACAAGTATTTCTCCCCTTCACAAATTGCAGCTTGGAAACATATTTCATGCCTTAGCAAGGAAATAATTCTTACTAGAAAACTTGAAGAAATCCAATGTGGTTGAGGATGCTATGAAGGTAATTAAAGAAGCGTTGCCAGAGGTAATCATTGAATCCTTTCTGCCTCTAGAGAAAAAGCTTAAGTTATTAGTGGATTCTTTCAAAGACCATTCTTCCTACATTGAGTAGAGAGTAGAACAAGAGACATAAAAATAAATAAATGAGAAGAGAATGGATAAGATGACCAATAAATGGGCTAAGGAACATATAACAAATTGAAATAAAACTTAAAGAAGCTTAAAAATTGCATTGATGGATACACAAATCATTGTAATTATTCTACCTAAAATGGCCAAGTTCCACAAAGAATATCAAATCTCAGATTGACTCCATTAAGTCACAACTATCCAATTTGGATGAAACATATGAATTGTCAAAGGTAAAGAATGGGGTAACCAGGGCACAAGTTGAAAATCTTCATGCATAGTTCTCTCAACTATAGGACCAAAGACAATACTTGAAGAAAAAAAATTGTCAATTAAGGGAGGTAGTAAATCTGATACTTGCTTCATTATATGGTTTGCTAGGGGAAGCATAAAGGGTTTATCGAAAGATAAAAATTGCAAACAACATAGAATTTGAAGTACTATGCATGCAATGGAATGTCAAAATCATATGCTCACCTTAGAAACCATAAACTAGACATCCACTCTTACACAACTCAAGGTAATTTATAAAGCCATTATACCTTCTAAATAAGTTGTAAGAGCAATGTAAATAAGACAAATTTTGATGTATATAGGCTTGCAGAGGACAATAGAGTCATATTATATACATACCATCTATTTTTGAGGTATTTCTATCTTAGGGGGAGTACAGTTTGCAGAAATCATTTTGTAAGGGGCTTTCTATATAGCTTTTTGATATAAGCAAAACATATCAGTCCCTTTGTCCTCGATGTCAAAGGGCAAGAGAAACATAAATATATATGTAAGGGGGAGTATATGTTGCCATCAATGACAAAGGGGGAGATTGTTGGCAATATGTGTTGTCATTGATGTCAACATAGTATATGGCAGGATAAGGACAAACTTGTACAAAGGTTGTGTATAGAAGGAGAATATGATGGATAGTGGAAGATTTAAGAGAGATGGTTGAGTTAGTTGAAGTCAAGGGGTCAGCATGAAAACTTATCAGATAGAGGCAAACTAGTCCACTAGACTTAGCAGATGAAGAGAGAAATGGCTAAATATGGTGTCATGATTAGCCTTGTGTCTAAGCATGATGTGGAGCTAAATGCTCATGTTTTCTTTATTCCTAAATTATATCTCATTATCTTGGAGTACTGAACTTAGTAATAAGCAGAAGAAATTGGACTAAGGCATTCACAATGCATATCCTAAGGTAGAGTCACAATGTTTTAGTCTACATTTCTCTGGTGAGTAAGATTTAGTCTTATGGTTCTGAATATAATATGAGAAAGATATTGACATGATATATTTAAGATTTCAAGTCACCACAGCTTCAACAAAAGAAGTTACAAGTGACAAAGTACCAATTACTACTTAGACATGGCAAAGCAATGATGGAGACCTACTAGAATGCTTTGCATTCTTCCACAACAAATTGTTTAGTTATGTAGTTTTGAGGATAGGCTTAGGGATGTATAAGGTATGCTATATTGAAGCTTCAAGTGTTTTGGTGGTCCGCAAGGTCGGCATTCAAGTTACAGACTATTCTGGAAGCCTCAGAACACATGTTTGAGTGTTTGTGGAAGATGAAATACAAACAGATCAGTCATACAAGATTGTGCAATGGTTCTACATGGTCTAATATACCTTAGGATTCAACAACATGCAAATATCTCTTGTTTCTGGTATGGCACAAGATTTGTAAGTCAACTAATGAAGAGTTGTATATCCTTGTTCTCTAGACTCTAGTATACCTTAGTCTAGCTTTTGTTCTTCTTTGGAAATGATATATGAGGATGTGTGGATCTAGGAGTATGCATGTAAAGGTGTTTAATTTCATCTCTAAAGGTTTTAGACTTTTTGATGTATTGTAATGCTATACCCTGAATAGTGGAGTTTCAAAGTTAGTTTTGAATACTCTACTTCCACCAATTCATCATATCTCTTTTCTTGTGAATGTATAGATCGATCTGGTACTTAAGTAGAATGTTGGTTGAATGATGTTGAGGTGGTACAATATTGAATTCTTCATCTGCATGATATTTTTGGCCTCTCCCAGATGGCATGATGATAAATAGTTAGTAGTGTTTATACAATTTAGGATGATATACTAATTTCTCTTATATGCAATGGATCTTGATCAATTACCTTGACCTTAAAAGATGTGGCATGATGTTCTTTGAGTCCTTTCATGAATTCTTGAGGTCTGCAACAAGTTTATTTAACATATTGCAAATATATTGAAGGCAACCTTTGAATAGTTACATGTTTCATCTAATGGTTCTTATGATGCCAACCTAGTCAGTGCTTTGAAGTATTGTGGATGATATTTATAGAAGATCAAAATCATTTGTATCATGTGTGTGAATATGATTAAGTAGAATAAGAAATATGAAGTGTGCAAGAAAGAGGACTACAATTTTGGCATGACCTAGATGCCTTCTTCATAGCATTTCATAGTTTTGTTTACCATTATTATTCCTTGCAGGAGTGAGCTTATTTTAGGGAGTAGTAGCTTCCTTGGGTTACAACCCTAAAACAAAGTAAGTAGGGAGTTGTATCTAATTTGGGTTGTAGCCATAAAATAATGTTGAAAACATTTATATAGTAGTGAGCATTATATTGTGAGTTAACACTCACCATGGTTTTTCCCTATTTTGGGCTTTCCACGTAAAAATTCTAGTGTCCTTTTGTTGATTCTTATGTTGCATGATTTACTTTTTGTTCTCTAAGTTATTCAACTTTTATGTACAAATATTTGATTATGTTTTAGTGTGTGCTAATTCACCCCCCCTCTTAGCACTTTATTGTGTTCAACAGGACCACCTTAGGCCCCTTAGCTTGGAGACTTTCATCCTGCCAAAAGTAGACCCTATCTCAAGTATAGAAGTATGGTGAGCAATCTTCCCCTCCTACTGTAGTGGTGCACCATGAGATAAGATAGCCAAAAGGTCTTAAGTTAGGATAGTACAAGTTTCTAAGGAGTCCTCTTCATAAACAATGTACATGAAGTTGAAAACTGTGAACACTAGTCCATTGAAGGGATGTGACAAGCCACAACACCTTGTGTGTAGAATTACCAAGGGCCCCAAGGCTATCCCAATGACTGCATGACTAGATTGGGGTACATGTTTCCTTCTCCCCATTTTGATATACCCTGGCAGTACACGTGGTTGAGGTCATCCCTTGGGTTGATGAAATCCCCAAGAAGGCCTCCTAAGAAGAAACTATCCCTTGCTTTTGATCACCCAAGATTGCACTAGGCACAAGGGGAGAGCATACGGAAAAGGATAACCCCTTCAGGATAACACTTAAAAGCAATAAAAGATGTTTGAGAGTAGAATTTTGATCCCCAAGATCACCCTAAGGTGTGTGGGGAGAGCATACGTCTACAAACAAACTAAGCATGACAAACAATGGTTAATTCCCAATGAACTAACTCTAGTGCTACTAAACTAGTAATAAAAACAAATCCTTGGACAAGAAAATCTGCACCAAAAAGTTAGTACTTTGATTAAAATGCCTTGAACAAACATTCTTGATCCCTGCAAATCCAGGCAGACCCTTGCACAAACCTCTACCTTTTATCAGAAAAATAGTGCTAAAAAAAAGACTGATAGTTGTAACAGACAGATTGGTAGCACTAAATAGCCTAAAGATAGCATTGAAATAGATAATAATAGCATTGATAGAAAAGATAATAGTGCTAAAATAGTGGCACAAAAATAAAAATTAATAGCACTAAAATAATCACCAATAGCGTTTAAACAATAAAAAGGATTATACATGTCTATTACCTATCTAAAAACTAGTGGCATTGTTCTAGGCCTTGATAGCACCAATCCACATACAATGATGAACCTACATAAAAAAAAATCTAGTTTTGTCCAAAATGCTAAAATGGAGTGTTAGAACCCTACAAGGTTAGCCAAAAGATTTTAGTAGTAGATTAGCACTTAAAAACAGAGGGTGCATGGTTAGATGTGTAGGCCTAAAAAACAAACCTAAATGCTCTATTCAAAACATAATAGCAAAGATATAATAGAGCTTTCTAGGACTCAAAACCCTATCAAAAACCAAAGAGATTCAACCTACAGACAATGGTTAGTGTAAAAAACTAGAGAAAAAAATATCAGCAAGCCTAAAAAAATTTGAACTATCATGCAAAAGTGGCACTCAAACAATCCCCAATAGTGCTAAACTAGAGCCTGATAGCACTAATCCACAAATTAATAGTGCAAGCACGAGTCCTGATAGCACTACACCAAACTTTCATGTCAAAAACTTCACAAAAAATCAAACAAAAAGGTTAGATTAGGACCAAGGGGTTCCAGCAGACATGCCAAATGAGGATGAGAAGAATGTTTAAGAACATAAAACAAATGAAAAGAACTCAAAAAGAAGATTTTATACCTTCCAAGAAGCCCTTGAATCTCCTCACTCCTAGACAAGGTGGAAGATCTTGCACCCAAAATCTCTTAGCTTTACCCAAATGCAATGAGGATATGTGGAATGCTCTCACAATCTCAACACAAATTTTACCATAATGATGGTATGATGAAGAATATGAGAGGCTATTTTCACAGAATAAGTTTACTTGAAATGAGATGATGAAAATGACTTGGAGAGGGTTGTATTTATAGGCATTTTGAGGGGGATTTTGATCCAATAGTGGAGATTAAAAGTTGAGATCAATGGTGGAGATGAGTGGATAAGATGGAGGGTTGAGATCTTATCAACAAGATTAAAGGGTCGAGAATAAAAGTGAATTTTAAATTAACATGGGGAAGGGATTTGTATTTAATGAGATTAAGACACATAAGGAAATTAAAAATTAATTTCCTTGGGAGGAGGTTGAATTAAAAATTTCATTTTATGGATCAGTGTGTGAGGCATGTGACACGTGCATTTTTTGTATTCACATGTGTGATCTCTTTGTATAGAGAAGAGCTCTAATGTTAAAATAGAAAGGTGAGTTGGAAGGGTCATGTGACCCTTTGGAATAAAAGTTAATTTTTTATTTGTGGGGTGTGGGAATTGGTGTTAAGCAAGATTTGACCAAGTTTATCATGTGATTAACTTAATTAATGTGGCTGGATAAAAATAGTGAGTGGGCTAATGAAGGATTAAAAGTAATTAAAAAAAATGGTTTATTTAATTAATTTAGGTCTAGGGGTCATGTAGGCTAGGGTAGCTAATTAAATAATCAATATTTAATCAACTAGGCTGGGTTTAAGTGGTAGAATATAGTAGATTAATTAAATAATCATGTTTTACTTAATTAATCAGGATTAGGAAAGTGGATAAATTAACCAAATAAATATTAGAAATATTTATTTAATTAATTGGAATGAAATTGTAAGGTGTAGTGTTGAATTAATTAAATTAATGCATTAGAAAGTGTAAATTAGGGGTAAATGGCTAAGGGTAGATGGTTAAGAATGGATTAGGGTTAATTGATTAAATAATCATGATTTTTATTTAATTAATTAGTGAAAAGGGTAATTAGTAATGTGGGGATACACGAAAATGGTTAATAGGTTCAAGACATTTTTAGGTGTCTATAGGTACAACATTCTAGCTCGATGACAATTGTTTGGCTTGACTCATTGGCACTCAAACCATTTTGCTACAAAATTAGCTACTCTCTTCTTCATTCCTAGCCAAAACTACATGGATCTTAGGTATGTATACATTTTAGTTACTCCTGGATGCACTCTATATGAAATAATATGGCTCTCCTCCAAGATTCTTGGTCACAAATCACCCTAATTAAGAACAAAAATTCACCCTTGGTATTAAAGGATTCAATCATTTCCTAGGTGTTATTCTGACTTTCTCTTCCCTTATCTCAATTATGACATCCTTTATAGATAGAAGGGGTCCAGTTCATGCACTTGTTTGATGGTTTCTTTCTAGTTAAACCTTACTTGTGTGACCCCCACTAAGCCAGCCCTGCGACTTAGGGCATCAATGACTTAAATTTCCTTCCTTTTTACATAAGAGATATCAAACCCATAGTTTCTTACAAATTCTAACCATCTTCTCTAATGGGAATTTAAGACAATATGAGAGAAAAAATAATGAATTCCCTTGTGGTTTGCATACAACTTGAATGGTATTTCCACAAGATAGTGTCTCTAGATTTTTAGTGCATGAACAATTATTGCAAATTCTAAATCATGTGTTGGATAATTGAGTTCATGGTCCTTTAGCCTAGGAGACTCAAAGGAAACTATGTGTCCATCCTTCATTAACATTCCTCTCAAACCTTCAAAGGACGCATCAATCTAAACTACAAATTCCTCCTCAAGGTCAGGGACCTACAAAATAGGAGTAGTGGTGAGAGCCTCCTTCAATTGTTGAAAGGCCATTTCACACTTTTCTGTCAAATCAAACTTAAAGATTCATTTTCACTAAAGGGATGTTATGGGGTTTGTAACCTTGGGAAAATTCCTGACAAATCTTTGGTAATACCTACCTAATCCAGTAAAACTTCTCTTCTCTAACACACTTTTAGGGGTAGGCTACTCCACAATGGATTGGATTTTTTATGGGTCCACTAAAATTTCATCTTCTAATAGAATGTGCCCCATATAATGTATCTTGGGTTGGAAGAAAGAGCACTTGGTCAACTTCCAATAGATTTTATACTCTCTTAGTCTTTATAGTATTATTCTTAGATGTTCTTCATGCTCTAATGGATTCTTAGAATATATTAGAATTTTGTGCAAGAATAATAATACATATTTATCTAAGAAGACATGAAAAACATTGTTCATGAGGCTCATAAAAGTAGAAGGTAAAAGATGAAATGTGAAAGTAAAAGATTTATTAAAATAAAACAAAGAGCAATACTTACAACCTTTTACCTTTCTTCTTCCATAGTTCCCCTATCTCTTCTTGACCTTGATGATGATGAAGCCCTCAGAACTGATTGCTCCCTTGCTTGTTGAAGGTGACAAGAATGGAATGGCTAAGATATTCGTGTGATTGAAGATGAGATTCAAACACACTAATGGTGGATTGGATGAAAATGCTAAAGGAAGTAGGGGTGCCAAAGGCACGCTTATGTTTCTATAGCATAAGTTTGCTCAAATGATGGATGATAATGAAGTAGAAGAGGGTTGTATTTATAGAGTTATGTAGAAGAAGATCAATGGAGGAGGATTGTTGAGGAACGTGCAACAAATGGAAGAAAGACATGTGTCATTCGAAAAGCAGCTTTGTTGAGTTAACTCCTCTCTTGATGAGGATGAGATTTGATTTTCTTAAATTAGAATTTATTTTTCTAATTTAAGAGAAAGTTTGCTTTAAAGATGTTTTAAAACTGATTTTGCTTTTGTATGACAAGAGGAATGTATTTTTAGAAGATAAGATGGATTTTTGAGAAGATAAGGAAGCATAATTAAATAAATGAATTTATTGAATTATTTTGTAGATAAAATATAGAAATATATTTTATTTTGTGGAGATTTTAGATTTTATTTAAATTTGGAAGAATAAAAGATTTTAATTAAATAATTAAAATTATTTAATTATTTAGAGGAATGAAGATGATGTAGATGAATTTAATTAATTAAATAAATGTAATTTATTTAATTAAATTAGAGGAGTATGAATGATGAAATAAATATTTAAAATATTTATTTAAGTAGAGTCGTGGCATTTTTAGGTGTATACATTTTGCCCCTCTTTGATGCAATGTGTTTTATCATGTTGTTTCAAAGAATAAGATTGTCTAAAAATGATACATGCCCCAGTTTTCCCCTGGTACAACTTTAAGGACAAGATGCCCCCTCGAGAGATTGGATGGGGAGAAGGTAGAAGGTGTGAGACGGACAATCTCACGATGAGATAGGTTGATAAGAGAAGAAATGGTTGGATGCAAAAGAAAGAGGTGAATGATATGGGATGCAAGATAAAAAGATAACACACACAAGCAAGAAGCAAGTATGCACAAATGATACAAGAACAAACAAGGTATTGTCCTTGTCAAGCGGTAAACCAATGATATAGATCGATGATGTCTGGTTTCATAAATGAAAACATGTCGTATAAGACTCTGGGTCTAGTTTCAACAATGTAACATCCTATCTAAGACATTTGATATGATAATGATATATGATAGTGTTGTCATGGCGGGGGATTATATATCCCTAGAGCAACACGAAGGATAGTTATGACTGATTGATATGGTTTATGACAAGATAAGATCAAGACTGCTGATTGCGATTGGATAATTCGACAAGATTGGCTTGACTTGATTGGTATGGATTAAGGATAAACTTGCATTTTGATCACTGCTCAGATTGACAGATAGAACTGTTGATGAGAGATATGAAGAAAAATAGAAATTTGATCGATAGAAGAATGACTCGATAGAAGAAATCACAAGCTTTTGTAAACATTGATTTGCTACATTTTGGATCTTTATTGGATGGGATATGGAGAAATGCAATTGGATATGTTATGGATATGGATATGGATATGAACTAAAATTGGATATCGTATGGATATGGACATGGATATTTGTCATCTGGATATAGCAAGTATTTTGAAGTGCTTATTTCATCATTGGGCTTTTAAAATGTTGTAAGAAAATACAAGCATCGAGAGATAATTAAACTGAGATGACCTAAGTATTACTTACATGGATTTTGATATATCAAGTTGATACAAGCATCTAGTAAAACTTGAATCTAGATGACCTAAGTACTTCTTGCATTTCAACAGACAAGGATTGCCCCTTTTCATGTTCAGACCTCGGAAGTCCTCGATGATCTTTTGCTGATCACATCGTTAGATAGAAGTAGTCACATTACTAAAGTTTAATCCACAAGCAGCAGTCAAAGAAAAGATTATGCTCCCATCATAGCATCTCTAGCTTTTGGCATCCCTGAGTGGCATAGGAAGACATAATGACCAAAAATTCAAGACTTTATTACATTAACTTGTTCACAAAAACATTCTTGCATTAGATGGTCATTTTTCCATAATTGATATAGAATTGTTTGAAGTGTTTCGGTATGGTACTCTACTTTGGAATAGGTTGATGTTTTGCGTGAAGACTTCTATTTTGGGAAGCTTGTTTTTTTTGCTATGCGTACTTGTCTAGTGAAAGGTATCTCAATCCTTTAGTGGCATCCTCTTAGAACAGTGGCATTCAAGAATCCAAATCCGCAACCAGGTCAAGGAGTTGCCCCTAGTTTAGACAAGGATCAACTTATTATGGGTGAGACGACAAATAGACATGGAGAGATAGACCCTAAGTGACTGACTTAGTGCCTTGAGGGCTCATTGCTAAATGGCCTTGCCTACGTGATGACGCAGAGGCAATGTAGTTCGAGGTAAACCCTGTGATACTGAGATATGGACCGGATGAGACATGATAGGTAACATATATGTATCAGATATGGACCAGATATGGATTGGATGATACTGATGACAAGGAAACACCATGGATAGGTAGATGCATGTGTGATAGGGGATCAATGGCAGGGTAGGTAGAAGGAAACAAGGATGTGATCTCCAAGGACTATGTCGCATAGGAATAACTCAAAGCTTATGATGAAGGATGATGAGAGGATAATGAAGGATTTGTGTGGTTTGGAGGGATAAGGTATGTCAAGAGACATCTAAAACATTTGTCAACATTGTGCCCCCAATCTTTATCAAGATGAAATAAAGATAGAGGATTCAAAGATTAGGATGGATGGACTAGACAGTATAGTATGTAATGGATAGAGGAATAGGATAGGTAATGGTACGGAAGGAAACTAATAGGAGAAGGATGATATACTGATGAGACAAGGTGCCCCCAAGTGTAGGTGACGTAGAAGATCAACTTACATATGACACCTCTTTGCCAGGTTTTCATCATGGTACTTATCCAAGGTGCCTGTTTGCCAGATTTTAACCATTGGACGAAGGGGTTTTTCTTTACTTTTTTTTTTTCAATATTTGGATGGGAGAAGGTGGACATAGAAAGGAGAGACTCAAGTATGTAGTTCCATGAAAGGTGATAGTCCCACTAGATGGATGTTGTCGCATGGACTATGTCAACTGTGCTCATAGATGTTGGTAAGGGAGTGCATGAAAGGAAGATGAAGTAGGTAGATAGTGGATTATGGAAGGTGTGACAGTGGATGATGATGCAAAATACAGAGGGAAAGCTTATGCAAAGATGAAAGGAAGGTTTATGCAAAAGCATGGACCATAGGATGAGGAAGATATGTAGGATAGTAGTGGAAGGGAGGGGAGATGGAGTTTACAGAAGTGTTGTGGAATGGAAGGGAACCATGACCAATAGTTACACATACCATGATAAACATCGAAGCTTATGATAAGCAGGTGGTGTGGAGAAGATGAGATAGAGGATAATGGTTACTGGTGTTCTAAGGAGGAACACACATGAATGAAGGTGGTAAGACCAAGGATATATGGTGGGGGATTTGCAGCATGATCGATAATGGATGGCAGAGGAGTATTACTAGTTTGATCTTCTATGCTTGCTTGGGAGGCAAGTGTCTCATCAAGGGAAGTGGAATTTGTTGGATCTTGGATGGAATTAGATGGAAGAGGGATAGAAGTAATGGAGGTTTCTTTCCCATGAATGGGTATGGGATCAAGTTGTTCACGTGTAGGTTCTTCATCAATGATAGTATCTTGATCATAGAAAAGATATAAGTTATGGATGGGTTGGAATTAGATTTCTTTTTCATGTGAGGGATCAAGTTGCTCATGGATAACTTCTTCATAGGGATTATCTTGATCGTGGAGGAGATATATGTTATGAATGGATTAGAATTGGATCTCTTGTTCATGTATAGTTGTTGGGAGATGGATAGGATTAAGTGGCTCATGGAGAGGTTCATTACTATGGATATCATCTTGATCATGCAAAGGATACATGTTATTGATAGGTTGCATGAAAGTGATTTGATCTTGACTTAGACTAGGGATTAATGTTTCCACATGCTCTAAGGTGTGCTCTTGACATAGCTCTTGGTCTTCTTGAATGGAAGCGAATAGATCTTGGATAGCTTCTTGGTTAACAACATGGATGTTTGATGGACCTTGACTTTGGTTCATAGTAGGAGGTTCTTCGATAAGCTCAAGGGGTTGCGAATGACATGAAGGGGTTGTAGGATTTGAAATGGCATTGGAAGAATCTTAGGTAAGGTCAAGGACTAAAATTTGGGGGCATGGTTGACTTTTTGCTAATAGTCCTTGGGTCACATCCATTGTAGGTGTAGGAGTACATGGATGAGGTAATGGATGAGTTGATTTGGCTTTCTCCATAGCTTTTCTTTTGCTGTATAAATTTGAAGATATTTTTCCCAAAACTCATATGATTCTTTTTTGGTTTTCCATTTAGAGTTTGAGGAACTAGATGGTGGTGTTGGTGTAGAACCGTTATGCTTTCAGATATGTGTCTTAGAAGATAGCGAAGGAGGACTAGTAGATGGGGCGGTATATGATTTCCCCCTTGAGGTGGTGGTTGCCTTGTCAATAGTATCATTAAGACAGGAAAAGAAGGTATGATTTTGGGATGAGGCATAGCTAGTACTGGCATGTTCAGCTTTCCAGATTGTCATTTCTTGTTGTAAGACTTGGACTTGCTGAGAAATTGCCATACACTCTTGGGGTGAGGGACTTGAGTTTATTTGCAATTGTAGATATTTGAGTTTTTGACCAATATATTCTAATTGGTTTGCCATTGACACAAGACCAGAAAAGCTTACTGGTTTGGATGAGTAGCAATAAATGTGTTGTAACAGAGTGCAAATGCATGACAAGTCGATGCAAATGCACCAATCTGGTAATGTTTCAAATGTGCCGCAAGAGAGTTTAAAAGTGTTGAAAGTTAGATCAAATGCACAGCAAGTTGTTACAGATGCACAACTCTAGTTTTTTAGCTTGGTTTCTCAAAATGTTTGTAGAATTTTGGAACATTTTTCAAGGTTTTTCTATTTTTTTGGGTGAAAACTTTGGTCTTTTTCTGAATGTTGATGTTCAATTATGGCAAAGACATAGCAAACACATAGAAATTTTTAGGATTATCTTTTGTTATTTTTTTGTATTTTTGGACTATTTTGACTCAAGGACAACTACACCCTAGGCTAGATATGACAGTATTCATTGAATCCTCTAGCTATGCATACTCAAAGCGTGTAGCTCTAGGATCTGGTAGCACCAACTCCCCTCCACAGCACTCACTTCTCATGCATACCAGATCTGGGTTTCCTTAGGCTACCTCTACTAAGAGTCACATGAATCGAGGCCACTTCAAGAGCTCTACCCTTTGCATCAACAAATAGGGGTTTTTGGCTTGCTACACAATTGGTTCTTAGTTAGGGAAACTGTTAGAGTGGTTACATGTGCAACAGCACTACTTTCCATTATGGAGTCTCCCAGCCTCAAAAGGTTACGCCTTAGAGGTTTTTGCGAGAGGTTGGCCGTCAGTGTAACACAGCAGCACTCGTTACAGGAGCTTTTCACCTCAAGCACAATTTATTTTAAGTGGCTTGGTAGGGCTTGGCTTTAGCCTGTTACCACTAAGGGTCATTCCCACTTGGACAAGCGTGCATCCAAGGGCAGGCCCCCCTAAAGGTTTAACAAATAGAATGACAAGTCTGGCACTTTGGTCACCTAGTTAAGGGGAGAGCATAAGCCTATTGTCATTCATAATCACATACTACACTGATTAATCCAAACCTAGTTAAAAGTAGAAAAACTAAATGGGCTATTCTACTCGTGCACTCACATGGTTGTAAACTTTGAAGTGTTTAAGACATCACAATGTTCATTCCCATTTTTTTGAGATAGCAATGATTTAATCTAGGAAATAAATCAACAATGCAAAAGATAGCAGTGGTTCAATTACTTTCCATCCTAGTTAGAGACTATGTGGAATTTGCATGCAATGCACTTGTTTACTTTTCCCCTAATTAGTCTAAATGAACTAGACAAAGTAGCTAAATGATCTAATCTAGCTACTAATCTTGCAAAAAAGAATGTTAGCTCAAACACACAAAATTAGACAAACCCTAAAAATAGAGAGCAGAACAGAAGCGCCGCAATGCAGTCTGAATGTGCAGAAATAGAACTTGCATGCGTTGTTGTACAAAAGCGCTAAGACAAGTGTCAAAAGCATTGTAACAAGATATATATGTGCTATTTTAACAGATGCATCAAATCAGAGGACATATGCGCAGAAAGAAACAATCAGTTTGTAAAAATTTGCATTTTCTAACCCTAGTTTGTTAAGATTTGGATAAAACTGTATGTAGATCATCTCTTAACTCAAATATAACCTCACCATTGTGTCCTAGGTGGTATTTCCACAAATTTTGAGTACAAATTCTCCTAGATTTCATGACAAATAGAGTGTTTAGCAAAGAAAAAAACTTTCTTAAAATTCACTGCAAAATAGATGCGCTACAAGTTGTAACATATGCACCATTTTAGAGTGTATATACATTGTTTCAGAGTGTATATGTACCATTTCAGAGTGTATATGTGCCGTTTAGTGTATATGTGTTGTTTCAGAGTGTATATGCGATGGATGACTGCAGGCGTCGAAACAGAGGACAGAAGCGTCGTTTGGGAGGTTAGATGCACCAAAGTTTTGTATGCACTGATTCAGGAGGTAGATGCGTCATTTAGAAGTCAAATGTGCTAGAATCTTCTGTTAAAACCCTACACCTACACCTGTACGAACATGTATGGACCTATTACTTAGCAAAACTTAGTTTTTGATTAGTTAGAGGGGCAAGGGCCCCACGGTGGGCACCAAAATGTGAAGGGGAAAATGGATTAATCAAAATATGAATAATAAACCCAATACATCTATGAAATGTGAAAGTAAAAGATTTATTAAAATAAAACAAAGAACAATACTTACAACCTTTTACCATTCTTCTTCCATAGTTCGCCTATCTCTTCTTGACCTTGATGATGATGAAGCCCTCAGAAGCGATTGCTCCCTTGCTTGTTGAAGGTAACAAGAATGGAATGGCTGAGATATTCGTGTGATTGAAGATGAGCTTCAAACACACTAATGGTGGATTGGATGAAAATAATAAAGGAAGTGGGGGTGCCAAAGGTATGCCTATATCTCTGTAGCATAAGTTTGCTCAAACAATGGGTGATGAAATGAAGAAGAATAGTGTTGTGTTTATAGAGATGTGTAGAAGAAGATCAATGGAGGAGGATTGTTGAGGAACGTGCAACAAATGGAAGAAAGACATGTGTCATTCCAAAAGCAGCTTTGTGGATTTAACTCCTTTCTTGATGAGGATGAGATTTGATTTTCTTAAATTAGAATTTGTATTTTTAATTTAATAGAAAGTTTGCTTTAACGATGCTTTAAAACTGCTTTTGCTTTTGTATGACAAGAGGAAAGTATTTTTAGAAGATAAGAATGATTTTTGAAGATATGAAAGCATAATTTTTTTTTTAATAAAAGGGGTAAAAACTTTATTGAAATTCAGAAAAGAACATTACAAAGCATCAAAGGGCCAAGGCCCTAGTAATCCATAAGAAATAGCCATACAAAACATGAAACAACATCATCCTTCACCAATACCATTCCCATCCTCAGCAAGAATCTTCTCCAAGTCATATCAGAGCTCGTGAGGAACCTGCTCCCATTCATCTACCTTCCAACCATCTAAATGCTCAGAAGGCCACTTAGCCAAACAATCTGCTGCCCTATTCCACTCCCTTGGAATATGGACAAAAGACACCATCTCCACCAAAGAACTTATCTACAGAATTTGTTGCACCATCATAGCCAACTGCCAACTAACATCAGAAACCTTCTGTGAATTCAGCAAATTAATCAAAACCTGTGAATCAGACTCACAAATAACCTTGCGCCATCCCAAAGCATAAGCCCTCTCCAAAGCATAGAGGATCGCCAAACCTTCCATAAGGTTGATAGTTTGCCATCCTTCATGAACAGAGTAGAAAAAAACCACCGATCCTGAAAAATCCCTGCCAGTCCCACCAATCCCAGTAGGCCCAGGATTGCCCCTTGAAGAACCATCAGTATTGAGCTTCAGAATGCCAAACGGAGGGGGAAGCCATCTTCCCACCGTTTGCACTTTCTTTTTCACTTGCCTTCCTTTCCTGACACAAGCAGAAGCTGGAGACAACCCCTGAATACCCAATCTATCCACCAACTCAGCATCTCCTTTCTCTAAAGGGAACACCACATCACACTTAGATTCCACCATCTCCCGAATCATACTCATAATTTTGTGCCAAACTTGTTGAATCAACAACTTCTCACCTCGAAATATTCTGCAATTCTATTCCAACCAAATCTGCCATAGTATGAAGGAAGGCCCAGCATACCACACATCTTGCAAGAAAGAGGCCATAGAAGGAGGTCTACCCAGACTACTCCAAAACTCCACTAGGGATGAAGCATGAACACAGGGGCTTTTCCAAACATCCCACCAAAAATGCCAAAGCTGCAAAGTCAAGGGACAATGGAAAAACAAGTGAGAGGAGTCCTCCTCTCCACATCCACACATAACACACATAGAAGGACCTTGAAAACCCTGCTTCTGAATATTATCCCAAGTCAAGCACCTATTCCAAGCCAAAGTCCAAATAAAGCAGTTACACTTCGGCCAAGAAAGCTTATTCCACACTTTCTTCCACCAGTGAACCTCCACCCCCTCCAGCTGGTTAGATAACAACACCTGATATCCATAAGCAACAGTATAGACACCCTTAGAATTAGGAGACCAAGAAAGAACATCCCCTTCCTGGAGGGAGCTACAACGTCTACGAGAAAGGATACTATGAAGCTCAGCACACTCCTCCTCCATACCAACAACAGGCCACTCATAAGGATTCTTCCATCTTGCCACCACCAATTGCCCATGAGAAGAAAAGGACTTGAAGTCACTCACCCTTGACCAACCAACTTCACAGAACCTCTGGCACAGAGTCACCAAATTAGGAAACTGAGAAACAATGGGAGGAAAACCATCCCAAGAATCAGACCAAAAATGAACTTTTGTCCTTCTTTTACAAATCCAAAATAAACCATCCTTGACCAGAGTAGCCCCTTTCTTGAGCGTACTCCAAATCACCGAGCCTTTCCCCACCAGTGGATACCGAGGAATGTCAATTTGAGGGATCCCTGGGAAGTATTTCTGAGTTAATATCCTGGCCCAGATCCCATCCTGCTCCACACACCACCGCCAATACAATTTAGCAGCCAACGCCATCCCTGACAATGACGACTGCCTTAACCCGAGGCCGCCAAACTGCTTTGGGCTACAAACAATGTCCCATCTAACAAGGCTCCATTTACAGGACAATAAGCTACCAGCCCATAAAAACTATCTTGCTAAGGAATCCAATTCCCTAACAAAACCCAAAGGGGCCACCTGAATCATACATCTATAAATGGGGAGGGCCTGCACCACAGACTTGAGCAGCTGAACACGACCTGCAAAGGACAACCAGCGATGCGTCCAATGATTAACTTTCACACGAAATTTATCCAGAATATTCTACCAAGACTCCCTGGGAAGTCTTCCAATAGAGATGGGAATACCAAGATAGGTTAAAGGGAGAACCCCAGTCTGAAATCTCAAGATATGAGCAATTCGCCTCTGAATGGAACCTGGAGTATTGAAGAAAAAGATGGAAGACTTATCTTCATTGATCAATTGGCCCGAAGCTAGAAGATAAACATCCAACACCTTGCGCAAATTCAAAGCTTCCCTAATTGTAGCCATACAAACTGCAAGTGAGATTATGGAGGTAAACCACCTCCCCACCCCCAGCCCTGAATGAAACCTAACTCCACATTCCTTCTTATCAAGCGTCCCAGACCCTCAACAAGAAGAAGAAACAAGTAAGGAGAGAGGGGGTCACCCTGCCACAAACCCCTAGAGGTGCCAAAAAGCTTAGAGTGCTCACCATTTACTAACACAGAGAAGGAGGCTGAAGTAACACAACTCATAACCCAATAAATCCACGCATCCCCAAAACTAAAAGCACCAATAACCTTCCGAAGGAAGGACCATCGAACACAGTCATAAGCCTTAGCCATATCAAGCTTGATGAACATTGCCTTTGGAATTAGCCATAGAGTGAATGGTTTCAGTGGCAATTACAACCCCATCCAGAATCTGACGTCCTGCCACAAAACCACTCTGTTCCTCAGAAATCAGCACTTTAAGCCACTTTTTCAACCTATCAGCAATCAATTTAGAGATAATTTTGTAAATCACATTGCAAAGAGAGATAGGACGAAATTGACTTAACCTATCCGCCCCATCACACTTTGGGATGAGAGCAAGGAAGGTAGAATTCAAAGCCCGTAACATCTGTTTATTCTTATGAGACTCCTGAACAACTGCCAACAAGTCCAACTTGATAATCTCCCAGAATTCTTGAAAGAACTCAATAGGGAAACCATCAGGGCCAGGAGCTTTCCCCCTCTTCATTTGAAACACGATCCCCTCTAGCTCCTCAATCGAAATATTACTCATAAGATGCTCATTCATCTCCCTAGAAACCAAAGAGGGGATACAAGAAAGGACCTGAGCTTCCTCATCAGAACCCCCCTGCGAGTCCTCCCTAAATAAAGAAGCAAAATATTGCATAGCTTCACATGTGATTTCCTGCAAAGAAGAGAGAGTTTCACCCCTATCATTCACCAGAGTAGAAATAGAAATATTGAGAGGAATAAATAAAATATAGAAATATATTTTATTTTGTGGAGATTTTTGAAGAATGAAATAAAATATAAAAATATATTTTATTTAGTGGATATTTAAGATTTTATTTAAATAAAATTTGCATTTTATTTAAATTTGGAAAAATAAAAGATTTTAATTAAATAATTAAAATTATTTAATTATTTAGAAGAATGAAGTTGATGTAGATGAATTTAATTAATTAAATAAAATGTAATTTATTTATTTAAATGAAAGGGTATGAATCAAATAAATAGATAAATGTATTTATTTATTGATAGAAGAATGTGAAGATGAAATAAATATTTAAAATATTTATTTAAGTAGAGTCATGTCAATTTTAGGTGTATACACTCATAATAGCAATACCGAGTCTTGAATGGTATTTTTTGGAATATCCTCCTACATAATCCTTAATTAATGATACCTAGATCATAGATCTATAAATTGGATAAAATAGTGGCTCCCTTCATATGATCAAATAGATTGTCTATTCAAGGGACCCAATATATGTTTCTAATGGACACCTTGTTCAACATTTGGTATTCTGTGCATAATTGTAGTGTCCCACCCTTTTTTTATCAATAGGAATAGAGCTCCCCATGGAAGCACACTATATCTAAACAAAACTTTCTCCATTAAGTCCTATAGTTGTATTTTGAGCTCCTATAATCTAGCCATGTTCATTTAGTATGGGATTTTGAAATAGGCTCAACTCTTAGAACCAAATCAATGGAGAAATCAAACTTACACTTAGGAGGTAAGCCTAGTAGTTCTTCAGGGAAAAAATCCTATAACTCGTGTAAGATTAGATGGTCTAATATATTAGGAATTGGATCTTCATCCCACTCATTAACTGTAATGAACAAGAATTTGCACCCTGTAACATAGAAAAATGTGTACCCTTATAATTTCATATTATAATTTGACTCACTTTGGTGTTCATACCCATAGCATGTTTCTAGGGTTACTCAACCTTAACTTTTTCCTATCTTACTCTAACCAAGGTATGCTAAAAGTTACATCACACATTTATTTATTTCAATTCTTAGAGAAGACATGTGGAATTTTAGTGAATATTTGTAGGATGCAAGAGCTATACATGGACATCCCTATGACACACTGGCACTAGAAATACTCCAAAATTTCAAACATTTGGTTCTCCCAACTTGTCCCAAGATTTTGTCATTTGTAATACTCACACAGTAGTGAAATAGCCCCTATAGTGTACCTGACCCTTCTAGATTCACATTCCTCATGCAAAGAGGTAAGTTTGAGAAAAAAAACTAAGTTTCTTCCTCTCCCTTTTGCTCTCTCACATCCTCTCTGAAAAATATATACACAAATTATTGGAAATTGCCTCTCTTGGCTCTCACAATAGAAATCTGGTGATTTGGGTGCTCTCGTACACTGTAGTACTTTTCATATCAACTTTATGGGATCTTAGTTGCATCTTGCAAGTTGTGGAGGCTTTCTTCCAAAGGGTTTAGAGCTTCTCATTTACTAATTTGGCCTTTGAGGAGCTTACATCCTCTTACATTATTTCGAAGCTAGGTAACATTATTTCATTGAAAATAAATATTGTTATTCTTTGGTTTTATTACATATATTATTTTGGCTACATTTTGGCAAACTTGTGGTGTAGACCAACACCCTCTTTTTCCTTCATATGCTAGGGTATTATTCCACATAGACTAGGGTTGATACTCTATCTTTTTATTTATTTTTTCACTTTTTTTATTTCCTAGATGCATTTAGGGAATATGAGCATATGTACTTTTTTTTTCATTTTAACATAGTAGCTGTCTATGGAGGTCGAAAGACTAAAATAGAGGCTTGATCTAAAGGTAAGCTCCCAAGCAACCCCAACCATTTTTATTTGTTTGAATGTTGTTGTAGGTTTTAAGGAAAGATTCAAATGCATTAGAGTTTTTTGATCTTTTCCTTTTTGTTTCCTTATCATTAATTCCTTTATCTACAATTGATTAAATGTATTTATTTATCAATTTGGTGTTTTGTTGTATTGTTGGATGCTCATTCGGGTTCTATGTGTAGACCAAGTGAGATAGCAGTCTGGAATCAGACTTCAAAATACATAATTCTTGATGTTTTGTTGTTGTAAGGATGATAGAAAAACACATAGATATCCCTATGATGTGTTGCCAACCTAGGCTAAGAGTCTCTCTCTCTCTCTTTAGTGCTAGGTTCATCTTTATTTCCTATTTTCTATTTTGTATTTATTTCTATGATCTTACTTTTAGATATCTAGAAATCACAATTTTATTGTTGTGCCTTAGTTTTCTCACCTATTGGGATTAGTTAATTTTTAAGTGTAGAAAAAAGTAAGATCTAGTTAGAGCTATTATGCTCTTCCTGATTGGATAATAGAAGAATACTCTTCCTTAAAGACAGCTAGACTCTCATGTATTTGAGAAATTTTTTTCTAGTTAGATTACATTGTTCAATCTTTTATAGAATATAAATTTTTATATATTACACCCCTTTCTCACTACTCTCTTAGATTGCATGGAAATTATAGAACATGTTAATATTGGCCTTTAGATCCCCTAGAGCACTACATGTTTCCCTTGGTCATCAAGACACTCATTTTTGTTACAGAAATCCATTTTGGTTGTTGCTTGCAAAACCAGTCCATTCCTAGAATCATATCATAGGATCCTAACTTGGTGAGGTCAATAGGTTCATCTTGGTTTTAGTGATTCATCGGTCAATGCCTACTCCTTTATGATTGAAATCTAACTTTTGTGTCTTGCCAAACCCTAACTCCACCTCCATATCTTCTCAACTTAGACTCTCAAACTTTACATTGCATCACCTTATCACATTAGGATAAATAAAGCTATCACTTTCTCCTATATCTGCCAAAATAGAAAAAGGTTGATCATAGATTGTGCCTTGAATTTTGATCAGTTAAGCTTGATTATTTATTTCATGCATATTCATTGCTACTGAAATTTTATCTAGCTACTTGGTATTCTAATCTAAATTCTTTGGGAATTTGCTTTGGTAACTATAACCTCTACAAGTCCAACATCATGCCATTGGACTTGTCCTTTTTACTTCCTTGCCCTTAGAAGGGTCTACCTATACCTCTGACCTTAATGTTTCTCCTAGTTCCCTTCATTATTTATTTTTGTGTGGACCTTGATTTCCTTTTGAAAATTTGACTCTTCTTAAACTTCCCATGTGCTTTTTCTATTCACAAACCTTCCTAGTCTCCTTCTTGTTAGTATATGAGGAGGCAAAAGGTCCTCACTTTCTTTCTTTTTTGCTCTTCTTCCTCTCCTCCACAATGGCAGCTACCTCTACTACTTGACTTAAACTCATAGGTTGAGTAAGCTTGCTTACATACATAAGGCCCTTCTTCAACTCGAGAACAAACTTGCTCACACAATCCTCCTCTTCCTTCATATAATATACATGGCATAGTAATCTCATAATCTAGCCTTATACTCATTTAGTGTCATTGCTCCTTGTTGTAGTGAATGGAATTCAACCATCTTTTGGTCCTGATGATGTAAGGACAAATATTCATTATGGAATTGCTTTCCAAACTTATCCTAGGTTATCTCCTTTAGGTCATACTTCTCAAGTCCCTACAAATGATTGCACCATAGGGATACTTCTCCTTTCAACTAATATATGGCTACTTGAGCCTTAGTGTTACAACTCATGTATGTCAATCAAAACTACTTCCTCATTCCAATTAACCAAGCATCTATTGAGTCACCTCCACATGTCCCATCATACTTGGGTCTTGCATTTTCTTCAATTCCTAGATTAATGGATCTTTTTCCCCATGTCTTTATCTTCTTCTAGGTGAAGGACTATGACAAAAAATTCTAGAATTATTTTCTTGGTCTAAATTAAAGGGCTCTTCTACTTCTATAGCCTATTCCTTGGTACCCAACCCTATCTCATGATTTTTCTCTAGATCGCTTTTCCTCATGAATCCCTCAATATTTTTCTCTTAAGATGCTGTTCTTTTCTTGAGAACATTCATCTCTACTTGAAGCTCTTCTAGCACTCCAATGAGTGGGGAAGTTACATTCTTTCTAGCTTGAAGGATCCCAGCCTGACTTTTGCATGCCCCTCTTCTCTTTAATCTCCTCATGGTCCCAATAACGATCTCTATGAGTGTGATAAATTAAAATTAGTTATCTATGATACATTTAAACACTTTACTATTAATATTGCCTAAATTAATTACTTAATAATTATATGAAAGAAAAGGAAATTCCATTAATGCCATTAAATTTGAACCATCACGATGAGCTTGGTATTCTGTCGAATACAAACATAAATAATACCAAGAAGATATTTGATACCACATTCATAAGCATATATATTGCTCCATTACTATTTACATGGTATATAATTTGATGGTGTTTCTTTAGTACTATCATTATCGATGTTACATATTTTTCTCTAACTATCTATTTATATCTTTTTACATGAAAATGGATCTCCTTCTTCTTCTTGAAGGTCTTCCTCCTTAGAGGCTTCCCTAGCTACACTTGTGTTTGAATGAACATGCTTATATTTACCAATGAAATCCTCGGTCAACATTGAAGCATTATGTCCACAACCAAATGTAGAATCTTGAATTGATGATGGTTTTATCTTAACTATAGGCTGAGTGTCCTTTTTCACCAACTCCCAGTTGATGGAGGAACTTCCAATATCTCTTTCATGCTCTAATTTCAATTGTTTAAGAGCCACATCCAAGGATTCTAAATTAGATATGGTTTCAATTTCTTCCTGAAGGTGGCTCCTTATGGGTTTCTTTGAGTTTCATGGAAAAAGAAGGGTTTTAGTTTCAAGGGTAAATCTTCCTTTTACACCTTACATTCAAGTACATAAGTCGAGTGAAGCCACAATCTCTTGCAAGAGGTACTGCTACAGATTTAGTGTCCCTTAGAATGAAGAGGAAACTTGGAATTTGCTAAATAATTAATTAATTAACATCTAATTATGCTTAAAACCCTAATTTCATAAAATTGTAAACAAATGGATGGATCTCGATAAATGCTCACACAAAGAGATATCAAATGACAATTAGATACATACCAGATTTTGAATTTTATATCTAGAAAAGTTAAGGACTAATGAGCAGGAACCCAAGTGCAATGTACCAATTTAAGTCAGGATCTTTGAAGATTGTCTGCAACTTGTTTCTGTTCTTCTGGGGATTTTTGTGTTTTGGTATCCAAAGGACTAATGAGTAGGTGCCCTAATCCAGGTCCTACTTTTCCACTTTGCTTTGCAATTTTGACACTCTGTTAGGCTTCCCTGCAACTCCACTCCTTCTGCTTCTGTAACCTATAACCTATAATCACAGAAAAGGGGGTTGGGATTGTGTTGTTTAGAGGCCTATCCCGGAGAGACATTCAAGTCTTCTGAACACTATTTTTAGATGAAGAGTGTGTATGCCTGAAGGATAAAGGCAAAAACTAATTGATAAATGATTGAGAATACAAATAAATGTCACCTTAGAGGTGTAGCTAGCATATAGATGAAACTCTTTCACATCATGAGAAGATGAAGCCAAATCTACATAACAAACACAATAACAAGACAAGTCTACTCTGTAATAATGAATATCTTAAATGCTCTAAAATCACAAGTGCACCAAAATTTAATAATAAATCTTCTCTAGTTTACAAATTAATCCTTAAACATGCTTATATATACAACTAAACATATTCCCACTAAAAATTTTATAATTCAAACATAAGGTGTCAGCATAGGACCTAATTAATGGTCACATAACTGACACTTGAATTTATGTCCTGCCTAAAATAGGTAGGACTAGGCCATGGGCACCCAAGTCCTCCCTCCCTATTTCAATAAGGACTTGTCTTAATAGCACCCCCTAGGTCCTATTTTCCATAAAACTTTTGGGTTTTCTCATCGAGAGTCAACATGAATATGCAAAATGATTAAAATACTTTCTAAAGGACTTGGGAGTTCAACATAGGAGGGATAAAGTCCTAGGGAAATTTTTTTGACGTAACATTTAGCCCCCACTTTAATGTATGCATGAAGGCAAGGCCCATACATGCATTAATGTATGGTCAACAAACACAACAAACATGCGAGGCACTTTCAGCTAATGTATACACAAAGATTGAGAACCATTTCTAGCCCCCAATCTTAGCTAGATATTATAGAAAACACACTGCAGACACACCAAACACAATGAAGACAATAACAAGAACACAAAACATAGAGAAAACAACATTGAAGACATGTAAAACACAATAAATATAGTGAATGCAATGATTATTTCTTTTTCATTTTCATATATATAAATGAATGTAGATGTAAGTACATGGGAAGTAAAAATCCAACACACCACCCAAAATGTAGGAGGGGATTTTGCCATGCTCTTTAGACTACATATGGGGCAACAAACATGCAATACAAATCTTAACATGTAGGAGGAGCATTTCTCCATGCTCTTTGGACTACACTTGAGAACAAACATGCCATACAAATCCCAAAGCATAGGAGGGGTATTTTGCCATGCTCTTTGGACTTTACTTGGGAACAAACATGCCATACAAAAGAGAAAACACATGGAAGATGCACGGAAGACACGAGCATCATATAGTATGCCAAAGACATACCGTATGTATAAAAAATGGAAAACAAGCGATGGAAGGAGCTTATTGCTAGGTTCACCACCATCTTAGGCAAATTACAAGCATACCTAATGGTTGGGCTTATGCCATAACAACTGCGAAAGACATGCTTAAGGGAGGATAGTCTCAGATACCACCCTACCTACTATGAGGACTTTTAGACCAAAAAGGATGTGCACTAGCTCAAGAGATACACCATCCTTGCCTCTGCAGAGGGATCTCAAAATGTAACCCCACTCGCATCATGGTGACACCATATTTTGAAAAGGAAGCATGTGCTCAAAAGTATACAACTCTACTTGTGTCACAGAGGTGCCTTACAGTGCAAAGGAAGTATACGCATTAGATCAATGTATGCAAACACACTTTATCAATATCAAAATCATTAGACAACTTACCTTATATATGTCCCCACCTTAAGATGGTTGATATCATGTACCGATATCAAGCATGTTAAGGTAGGAAGAAAACACACAAGGGAACAAGAGCTTTTGCAAAGCCCATGCACCCAAAGGTGACATGTACTTTATGATTGCCAAATGTTTCCACAAACACACAATTTCTTGCAAAGAAAACGGTTAGAAATCTTTCTATAAGATAAAAACCACATCACGTGATCAAAATCAATGAATGTACATAATTCATGTAAAGAGCCAAGGCTATACTATGGGTGCAAGATCGAAGTATAACAATGGGGTTATACTGTAGAAATCTCAAAACTGAGTTTAACCAAGGGGAAATTCAAAGATAAACGAAGTGCACAGAGCATATGTATTGTTATGGTTTGTTAGTATGACAAGACAACATGAAAATATCAGATGGAGTGATTCTACTAGCCAAGCCTCGGATAATATATATAAAGCCCATCGTCGTGTATGGACTAGGTCCATTCTTGCTTACAAGTTGAAGGGACATGTGGTCTATATCAGTCTTATTTGTTTTTCATCAATCACCAGCTAGATAGAACCACTAGAGGAAGGTAAACAATAAATCAATAGAGGAGAAGAAGTGCCTTAGATTTGTCACATAGAAAGGTACCCCTAGGTCACCAACCACAATGCTATGCCTCTAGGACATAACATGCAACAATGAATATAGATGAGAGCTAATATAGAAGAATGATGATACAAATAGAAGAAGGGTCACAATAGAGGTAGTCTTCTTGTATCTTTGACCTTACAAGAGTATCAACAGTCATCTAAGGAAGCCTAAAGAACACATAACACATCATAGGGGAAACACAACACAAAGGTAAAAGGTTATAAATACTTACTTGTAGAGACAACTAAACTAGCAGCTGTCATCGTCTTCCCAATCTCGATTGTTAGAGGAAAGTGGTACATCAGGTATCATAGTCCAACTTTTATTCTTGTCTTCAAGTTGTTCAGTCTTAAGCTCTTCTTGGTTTGTTTCAATGTTAGGTGGGATGTTTTCTTGTTGATGTGCATTTCGTTGGGCAAAATTTTGTCTTTTTCTCCTTCTTTATCTTTCTTGTCTATTTCTTCTTGTCTTATTGTTTATAGCTTTTAAGGTAGTCTCATGTTCTTCCATAAATTTTCACATGTTAGGGGAGGAAGCACCATGTTATAATTTAATTTTTCTTGATGAAGTATTTTTCTCTTGATGACTCATTCTTAATCCTTTTAAGGATGGCAAGAGAGGAACCTCATGATAGGGTCCTTTTCCTTTCTCTCTAGGAATTTCTTCTAATGCGGTTTGTTTGTTTCTTACTATTTCTTGCATAGAAGGACCGGCCACTCAATGTAATAGTTTTTCTTTATATTTTCTATATCCCAGGAAGTTAAAATATGTTCGTGGCTTTGGTTCCTCATCAGATCGTGGCCAAAAGTAATCAAGGTTGAAGTATTGTCTTGTAACCAAAGGTTTATATCTATTGCAATGAATAGTATGCACTTGTCCGTTCAAAGGGAATTTTATACAATTATGAAGTGTTGAAGGAACAACTTTCATATCCTTTAACCATGGGTGTCCTAATTTTATATAGAAAAGGTGAAATAGAGGGACAACATCAAACAGTTGTTCTACAGATTTATCAAATATCATGACCAATAAAGATATCTTCCCAGAAGTGTTTATAAAGGTTCCCTTATGTGTCTTAATCATCATATCAGAAGGATCATAGAAATCTTGTACCGAACCATGTTAATAAAGGAATTCATTTGTTACTACATTACTCATGCAATTAGGATCTATAAGTGTTCCATCCACTGGGTTTTCCATTATCTTCATAGTGACATAAAGAGGTCCTTCAGTTTCTCCAATTGTTCTATGATGAGTTGTAAACACAATTTCGGGTTCAGGGACCTTTCTTTTCGTATAAGTCCTAGGAGGGAAGCTAGTATTATTTTTGAAATTACAATCCATGTGTATATGGTTTCAAATCAATGTAAAATCAGATTTTCAAAGATTTTTAAAAATTACGCAAGGAGCAAGTGCAAAATTGTGTAAATTATGACCTAAAATGCTTGATTTTTCACCTTTTTTCACAATTTTTCAGTGCGAACCACTAAAATAAGAGGTGTTGTGAAGAAATTAAAGATGGGAAGCAAATACTAAGCTCTATATAAACCCAATAATGCAACAATATCCTTCACAACACACCTATAATACAATTCTAGAGAAATGACAAGGCAAAATCTAGTGAAAATACAAGGTTTTCAAACCTTAGGTTTGAAATTTTGCAAGAAAGACACTATGATGAAACACTAAAGTTAGAAATCAGTCATAAATGAGTGTTAAAAATAGTAGTAAAATCTAAAACAAGATTTTAACTACAAACCCTAGCTAATAAAAAACTAGGTTTTTATGAAAAATGCACAATTTGAAGTATTTTTTAAAAAATTAGGCCTGGAAATGCAATGTAAATGAATAATAAATGATAAATTTCTGTAATTTAAATAAGATGTAATGAAAATAACTGAAATTAAATGAAATTAAATGCAAATTAATTCAAATTATTTGAAAATGCAAGCCTAAAATGCCAATTTTTTCAAAATTTTCAATTTTTTCGTAAATTTCCAAATGCAATAAGCTAAAAATTAAATGAATAAATGAAATTAATACAATTCTGAAGTAAAACACCCAGAAAGGTGCAAAATTCAAATAAACATGGGTTCACCAAAATGTTTCATGGAAAAGGAGGGGGTGTTAGTTTCAAGGGTAAATCCTCCTTTTACACCTTACATTCAAGGACATAAATCGAGTGACGCCAAAATCTCTTGCAAGAGGGATCTACTGAAGATTTATTGTCCCTTTGAATGAAGAGGAAACTTGGAATTTACTAACTAATTGATTATTTAAAGTTTGATTATGCGTAAAACCCTAATTTCATAAAATCGTAAACAAACAGACAAATCTCAACAAATGCTCGCACACAAAGATATAAAATGACAATTAGATACATATCATATTTGAAGATTCTATATTTGGAAAATTCAGGGACTAATGAGCGGGCACCCGAATCAAATGTACCAGTTTCTTTCGGGATCTCTGAAGATTGTCTACAACTTGTTTCTTTTGTTCCAAAGATTTCTATGTTTCGGGATCTAGAGAACTAATGAGTGGGTATGCTAGTCCACGTCCTAATTTTCTTCTTTTCTATGCAATTCTAACACTCTATTGTGCTTCCCTATAACTCCACTCCTTCCCCTTCTGCAACATGTAACCTGCAATCACAGAAAAGGGGGTTGGGGGTTGAAGTGTTTAGAGGCTTGGCTCAGTCAAGCCCCGGACAGACCTTCAAGTCTTCTAAACACCATTTTTAGATGAAGAGAATGTATCCCTATGGGATAGAGGCAAAAACCAATTGATAAATGATTGAAAACACAAATAAATGTCACCTCAAAGGTGTATCTTGCATATAGATGAAACTCTTTCACACGATGAGAAGATGAAACCAAATCTACATAACAAACACAATAACAAGACAAGTTTGATCTGTAACAATGAATATCTTGAGTGATCTAAAATCACAAGTGCACCAAAAGTTCATAATAAATCTTCTCTAGTTTACAAATGAATCCCTAAACATGCTTATATATGCAACTAAACACATCCCCGCTAAGAATTTTGTAATTCAAACTTGAGGTGTTGGCATAGGACCTAATTAATAGTCATATAAATGACACTTGAATTTAAGTCCTACCTAAAATAAGGTAAGACTAGGGCACGAGCAATCAAGTTCTACCTCCCTATTTCAATCAGGACCTATCTTAATACCACCCCTAGGTCCTATTTGCCATAAAAATTTTGGATTTTATCATCGGGAGGCAACATGAATATGCAAGATGATTAAAATGCTTTCTAAAGGACCCAGGAGCTAAACATAGAAGGGAACAAAGTCCCAGGGAGAAATTTTTTGATATAACACTTTGGAATGTGCTCATTGGACCATGGTGCATGAGGTGTTTTGAAGACTTCTTTTTTCCTTTCTTTCCATGGCTCATGGTTACAAAAGTAAAAAAAAATTAGTACATATGGAAGTTGCTAGCGGCCTAGTCTAGAGTAGGAACATTGGGCTTTGATATGCTTGTAAGAACCTTGATGGTTAGCAATTTTTTTTAATCGTTAGTTCTATAATGTAAGTATTTCCACTATCACACAAGATTACAAAATGCACATGGCTAAAGTAGTTAACCAATTGATCATTGATAGATTGTATACTCCATTGACATCATATCATAATAGTTTCCTTATGAAACACTTAAAATTGCATACCCTTGTAATTTCATGCTATATTTTGGCCTTGCTTTAGTATTTATTCCCTTGGACTATTTATAGGCTCATTTTAAAATTTGCAGTAGCCTTTTTCTCTCCTATGGTGCTTAGGCCTTATTTCTGGTGTGGTATTTTCATCGAATCTATTGTTTCTTTTATGTTATCCCCATGATACATCTAGTGTCTCATCATTTTTTAGCCCAATTTGTCCAGACACTAGCACTTCATGTGGACATTCATGCATCGCACTGGCATCCCATGATAGTTTTTTGTTTGGTGGTTATTATTACAAGTGAAGGTAACTACTACATCTAGAATTTTGAATTCAACTGTAAATATGATCTTAACCAATGTCTAACCAAATGGAGATTGCAAGAAAATAAATGAGCCACACAAAAAAATATGAAAAATAAGAAATAAACACATGACACAATGTTTATGTGGAGAAACCCTTTCAAGAAAAAAATCCACCAAGAAGAGAGGCCCAAGCTTGTATTATCTTTAGAAATATAGATTACATACAATCCTTTCTCATTTTCAGTCTTCACTCCTTCAGCTCATGCAAATAAAGTTTTCACTCTAACTGAGAATGTTCCATTTCTACAACCATAACCCTTGTTTATATAGAATTTTCACCTTCGAAATGGGGCATACAAGTTGGTTATAATATCCCAATTTCTCCCTTGGATAAATCCAAGCATTTGGTGCATAAAATAAAGTTGGTTGTAACCTCATTTTTGACCTCTTACACATGGACAACTATTTTTTCATTATGGACAAACACCTAATTTGTCCTATCTTGCAAGGTGGTTACTATCTTCATGTGGAGGTGTTATAACCAACAAAAGAATCATCGCATGTGTCTAAAACAACCCCATGAGAGGATAATGCACAAACAACATTAACCTCCAAGATTCTTTTCTAGTATATGGTAACTTCATGCCAATTAAAAAATAGTTACCAACCCTTAGTAAAAATTAATTACTATACAATAAGTTCTGACGGTAAAAAATATTTACTATTGATGGTGAATTCCTCATCCCTTATGAATGGTTTATGAAGCTGGGGAAAACAAATGAGGTGAGAAACACAAACTAAATACAATAGAACACAAGTTATAGCTTCAAATGTGATCCTTCTCCTTGACCAGGTTGAGAGATTGCACCCCTACTCTCTATCTTTACCCATGGATTTCTTATGTGAAATGCTCTCAAACTAGAATGCAACTCACTAAAACCTAGCTCAAAGATGGGAGGATAGAGATCATTTTGGCATTATAACACTACTCAAGATTGCATGATGAAATGGTTTGGGAGAGCTAAACTATTCATAGACATTTTTGAGGGAGATTTGATCCAAGGATTGAGATTGAATATAGAGATCAATGGATGAGGATGCATGTGAGGTGGAGGGCTTAGATTTAATCCACAAAAATTGAGGGATGAGAATAAAGATGAATTTTTAATTTACCTTGGGTAGGGGTGTGTATTAAATGAGGTTAGATGAGATGGAATAGAAATAAATTTTAAATTCTTTTGGGGAAGAGGTGAGGATTAGAAATAAATTTTTAATTGATTTGGGGAAGAGCCCTCATAAATGAGAAATATGACATGTTAGGTGTTGTAAGGGCTCATTAATGCATTTTAGGACAAGTGGAATAAGAAATTGTCTTATATGAAATAAAAGACTAATTTTTTAGTTGGGATATGTGGGCAGAAGTGCTAAACAAGGTTTGACCAAACTAATCAAGGGGATTAGTTTAATTAATGTGGCTATAGAAAATTAGGAAATTGGTTAATTAGGATTTAATATTAATTAAACAAGTGTTCATTTAATTAATTTTAGGTCTAGGGGTTAGGTAGGTTAGACTGGCTAATTAAATAATAGGTAGCTAATCAACTAGGATAGGGGTAGGCTAATTAGTAGGCTAAATTAACTAGATAAACATAATTTATCTAATTAACTAGGTTTAGGGGAATGGTGAAATTAACCAAATAAATATTTGCACATTTATTTAATTTATTGGGCTAATGTTAGTAAAGTGCAACAATTGAATTAATTAAATTAATTCAATTTAAATGATGAAATGATGAAGAAAAGGTGAATAATCAGGTGTTGGATGGTGTAATTAATTAAATAAAAATTTAATTAATTAATTGGATGATGTTAGAAAGATTGTTAGTTGGTGATTTTTTTTTATGTGTCTACATTTTCCCCTCTTTGATGTGGTATTGTGACCTTGCAAGGATATGGTGTCAAGGAAAATAATTTGCCCCAGGTGCCCTAGGAAGGAATGGAATAGATGAGGGATGCCCCCTTGAGAGGTTGGGTGAATAAAAAATAAAAATTGGATGAACTCTTGAAAGGAAGAAACGAAGATGAAAAAAAGGATAGAGGATAGAAAAATAGATTGACAGGAAGAAAAATAGGTGAAAAAGGTTAAAAATTACACCCTGGGGAGGAAAAAGTGTGTTGGAGGATGACATGGCCTTCTATAAAAAGAAAAAGTGGGTCCAAACTACCACATTTGCACTTATTGAGCCACTTGGATGAGAGAAAGTAATATTTTATGGCCGCTTTGGCGCTATGTGAGGAAAGCATGTTGCCATTCTCTCAAATGGTGCCATAAGGAGGATTGGCGCCTTATTAAGGTGCCCTAGCACCATTCCCTGGAATGGTGCCATACCCAGGACATGTGGCGCCATTCTTTGGAATGGCTCCTAGGGTTTGGTGGGTGTTGAAATGGAGTCATAAGGAGGGAAATCAGTGCTTTCTCGAATGGCACCTTTAAAGTAAGGAGTGGTGCCATCCAATGGATTGGCACCATACTTTGTAGAAGTGGTTCCATCTAGTGGATTAGTGCTATGTTAGGGAATTGTGGTGTGAAATTTGATTTTGGCACCAAAAGAGGGAAAATCAATGCTATATGACTAATTTGAAAAAATCCAATTTTTTTATTGACATTTTGTAGGTGTAGGTTAACGAAGGGCTTGTGGCTTTACGAGAGTGATGTGTTCCTGACATTATGTAGCTAGTGGATGGCTTTGACACAACTATACGAGCTCACCTGGTTAGGTTAGGTTTGAGGGTAGTGGCTGAGATGGCCATCATATGGGTACACATGACAATGATTACAACCTTGGTGGAGAGATGGCACCCCGAGACATGCTTGTTCCTCCTTCTAACAAGTGAGATCACCATCACTCTAGAGGATGTTTATCATATTTTCAATTTACCCATTCACAGAGCATGAGTGACATATGACACCGACAGAGGACAAGCAATGCCAGATAGAGCATTTGCCCCAAGACACCCCGTGTTGTCGAGGGACCGATGGGAGATGAGCTATGATTAGACATTGGTGTCAAGGGTAGATCAGATCACTTTGGTTCCTTGTTCATTAATTGGGGATGTTGTGATGCCAAATCGGTATGGGTGAGGCTTTTCGGTGGGTTGGGGAGAGATGATAGAGAAGATGGTGTTAGATGAGATAGTCTATGCATGGGGTCCATGCATACCAAAATAGATATACCACAAGAAGCATACCATGGAATATCATCATGATTTGGCTTTGTCTGTTGTCACACTGTAGCATGTGTGAACCTTTGAGCATATTACGATTACGAGGCCATAGGGAGCATATTTTTGATGACTGTTCAATGCATATGTGTTCCTATATAGATAGCCCCTCCAGTAATCCTATGTTGGGTGGTTGGGCTACTTGTGACAACTTTTCAATGACCTAGTTTAGGTTATATGGCGGCCATACATCAAAGTAGAGCAATGGTTAGATGACCACATTCATATTCCTTACACCTTCTAGTTATGTTATCTAATGGTATTTGGGGACCACACCATTGACATGTACCTCTGCTCTTGGATGATGCGGTAGTTTGGGTTGCATTAGGATCTTCCACATGATATGGCTATTTTTGGTAGGATGCCTCGAGATCATAGATGGCCACTAGCTATAGTGCCACAAGTGGTGATAGATCACTATGTAGGTTTATAAGCCCAGCAGTGGGATTAGGGGAGCAGTGAGGTCTAGGTGCAGGGACTACTCATACGTATGATCAGTGGTGGGCTACATGGAGGCTAATCCGTTTAACGAATCCTACTATAGAGGCCGACATGACAACAGAGCCAGGGTAGGAGGGAGATGTGGTAAAGGAGGAGATAGTTGTGGAAGAGGTAGAGATTAATGAGGATGATCCCATTGGGATGTTAACTACAGCAGCTTATGAGTAGGTTGTGGTTTGAAGGGGACAGGGGTTAGTGCAATAGCTACCTATACAGTAGGAGTGGGGAGGACTGAGAGGACAAATGCCACCACCACAGGCACCACAGTAGTAGGGTCTGAGGAATGGACCACCCCAACAATAGGGATAGACGGGGTAGATGCCACCCCCAAAAAGACCACCACAACAACAGCAAGAACCATAGCCGGCACTAGCTAGATAATGGACACAACAGGGATGGGGATAGAAGCCACAAGGAAGAGTCCAAACCCAGCAACAACATGTGCTAGATGCTGAGATGACCTTCACAGGGACTGGGGCTAGGGAGGATGGTAGTTCAGGGGCATAGTCAGGACCTGTTCCAAGTGCACACACATCACGTTGCTTCTCCTAGGAGGATGATGAGGGGGAGGCCCAGACTCTCTGGGCTCAGGTTGCGAGTCTGGAGGACACTATTACTAGGTAGAGATAGGAACTAGTGCAGCTATAGGGAGCATCTGCCTTACTAGATGGGAGTAGTAGGGCCGATGGCTAGGTTAGTACACTACAAGCTTAGTTACAACAAGCACAAGAATAGGTAGCTAGTGTGAGTATTGAGAGAGATGCAGAGAGAGCCTTGCAGTAGGTAGAAGATGCGTAGGTGGGGAGCCTATAGGCAGAGGTGAGCTGGTTCCAAGGGATGGTGTCAGGTACTGGAATTGGTTAGATATTTGTGTAGTGACAAACTTAGATTGCACAGATGCAAGGTCAGATTCAGTAGCTACAGAGTCAGCTCCAAGACCAAAGTAGACAAGCTTAGTATTACTATGGGGCCTATTGTGCTACAGTTCAAGCAAATCAGCATATACCAAGCTATAGTGAGATGAGTGGACCAGGGATGTTTGGGTCACACAAATCTAGGAGATCTATTTAGTCAGTTCAGCAGCCCATGGCACCTCCACCACCACAACCACCACAACAATCAAAACATCCCTAGCAGCCACAACAGCCACCCCAGCGATAGCCTAGGTCTCCTACAGACTCTACTAGGAGATCATCAACCCAAGGATGATGTTTTTGTATGTAATGACATTGTTTGGCCCATAAAGGCATTTTTATATCATGACATTGAGCGATGTATTATTTTTTGCAGTGATGTATCTAATGATGTTTATGGATGTTTGTTATGGTTTTATTGATGTTTTTGATGATGACATGACGTACCCTATGTTTATTTTTGATATACATATGATGGTTATGGATATGTTATGATGTGATGGCTTATGCATCATGATGTTATGCTAATGTTTATGATGTACATGGATGATTATAGATATGTTATGGATTATGATGTTGTATATGTTATGATTATGGATTTATGATGTTATGATGTTTATGATGATGCACATGGATAATTATGATACATCGAGTATTATGATGAATGTATGTTCGGATTATGGATGCATTTTATATAGATGATGTTATATGATGTTGATGTATGAGATGTATTCAGATTATGTGATGGATTATAATGTTTATTATATATGAGATGTAATGGAATATATACTCAGACTAATAAACATATATTATGGATGCAAATGAATGTGTAATGAAATGAATATATGCTCAAATTAATAAACATATATTATGGATACATATGAATGTGGTGGAAATGGAATATATGTTCAAATTACACTTGTGTGAGAGTTTGATGAAAACATCATCACTAACTCTTGATGATGGCTCATGCACATGTAATGTAGAGTAACAACTACCCTATGCTTAGTGCTTTAATTGTTTTGTTTTATTTTTTCAGGAAAGTTGGAAAGAGAACAAGTAATAGAAATTGTCAGGTGATGTGTTCTCCAAAAAGTTATAGTTTTCCATAATAAAAATGAAATGGTTAATGCAATGGTTAAATGATGTAATGATTAATGACTATAATAATGATAAGTGGATATGGTAATGCAAATGATTAATGAATCCATGCAATGATTAATCAAATGGATAAGTCATGATACATGTTATGTTCATTAAACCTTGGGTGATGGGGTGAGGTGATAGGGGATAGATTGGGGAAGGGAATGGTCAAGATAGGTTTATGATGAGTTGGGAGGGTTTGGAAAGGGAATTGTCAAGATGGTTTTAGGAATACTGGGTGATTAAACACCATGTCATTGAGGGGGAAAATTTGGTTTGGGACGGTTTAGGTTTGTAGAGCAGATTGATGGGGGGATGAGAATGGTATGTTATATTAGAGTGATTGGATTAGATGGGGGGAAGGGTAGATCAAAATTCTAAGCCCAGATAATATGGTTGGATGAGAAGTGATGATATGAGTTAGGCACAATACTTTCATTACATTATTGAGAGCATTTCTAGGTTTACTATAGAAAAGTAGGATACTTTTCACGAAGGTGTGAAAGGACATAGGTGATGATATTTATCCCACATTTGCATGGACTGAACTCACAAACAATAGGTTGATTTCATGCATGCCCAAGGTAGTATAAGCTTGCCTAGATGAGGGAAGACGACTCATGACATAAATTCTCATAGTACATAGAAGGAATGATTAACCTAATATGCAAATGGGAAGCACTATGCTAGAACCGACACTATCTTCAAGACATAAATACTATTCTTGGAGTCATGAAATCAACCCACAAGCACATCATATAGAAAACAATGACCGTGTCTAATCTAGGTTTTTTCCACTACATACCATGATATAATGGGATTAAGGTATCTTTAGGATGATTCCTAGAACAAGACAAGATAAAAATCAATAATCAAAAGACTAACAAAATGACACAAACATCCATTGTATTCTCTTGCCAAGATAGGTCATGATAGGATCATGGATTATGTCCATTGTAGGAATGATATATCCTATGATGTGAATCTATTAGATATTGTTGGAAAATTTTTTAGAGGTGGGTAAAAGAATGGTTAGGCCATGTGTGATGATTACAATTGGTGTGTTGATTGATGATTTTTGTGTGAGATGTGATGTTTTGGGGGTATAATTAGTGTGTGTATTGCTTGGTGAAATTTTGTAAGCTCAGAGATAGGGACCATTCAAATAGGTTGGATGGGTCCATCTTATGTACCTGAGTACTGGATACTTCCTTCATATTCCAAAATGCCTACATACCCTATGTCCATGGGATCAAGGCACTTTAAGATGCGGGTGAGATGAATATGTAGTTCTAGTTTGACTTGATGATGTGGGAATGGTTCAGGATGGATGTGATGATGTTGAAGATGATGTGTGGGATAATGATGTGGGATTGTTGAGTTTTTTTTAATTTTGTGATTTTTTAGATTTTGGACTTTCTATTATTTTTGGTTTTTTTTGGATTTTATAATGTTTTTGTTTTTTTTGGATTTTATAACATTTTTGTATTTTTTGGATTTTAGCTGTACAAGAGAAGCATACAAGGATTGTCATTCGATGGATTAGCTTTAGGTGGAATAACGTGGGGTGGGGTATAGGATTTGATGTTTTAGAATTCTAGGCCATGAGGTATGCGTGATATGGAATGCAATGGTGGAAAGATGGCTTATTAGATGGTAGAACAAACTACTACACATGGCGCCTGAGATAGGTTTTCACCATGGTACTTATCAAATGTGTCACCGAAGTGATTTTCACCATTAGATGACTTTATTGCACTTAATTTTTTCTTGCTTTTTTTTTTTTGGATTTTTCCATTTTTTAAATTTTTTTTTAATTTTTGTTTTGGGATACTTGATGAGTCATGCATAGAACCTTTTCAAATGCAGAATGTTCATGGATTCATCTAGAGGCTATCCATTAGGTGTGGTAAGCTGATATGCTCCTGATTCATAGCTAGCTATAACAACATATGGTCCTAACCAATTGGGCTTGAATTTTCCTTTTGTAGTGCACTCTTGTAGATTTTTTGGTTCTCCATGAGGACAAGGTCACCTACTTCAAACTTGTAGTTCTTGATTTTCTTGTTATAGCTCCTTTGTAGGCGATTTTGGTATGCCTAAAGATGGTTGGGAACATCCAGGAATTTCTCTTCTGGTAATTCTAGTTCATGCAGCCTTACCACTTGATACTCTTCCTCAATGATTTGGGAAGCTGAATGAAATTCTCTCCAGTATCAACTTCGGCAAGGTAAGAGTTCTTCCTCATATGTCAGAACCCAAAAAGAATAAGTTTTGTGTCCTCCACCACTTTCCGAGTCTCGTAAATCCTGTTCTCATGGCTATGTTGCTCCCAAATGGAAATCCCATAAATCCAAATCACCATCTCCACCTCCTTCATTAGGTCACTCCATGGATACCTTGTGTGCCAAAATCAATCAATGCCATGAAGAATTAATCATCTTGACTTGCCAAATTGCTCTTCAGAAAAAAGCCCTTGATAAACTCACTTTTGCAGTGGGGGAAATTCGTGACATTTTGTTTAAAGCTGAAAATTCTAAAAATTCTAATACACAGTCTAAGAAATCCTCTAAGTTTGAACCTGCTAATGCCCTATTTATTGCTGCAGTCTAAGAAATCCTCTAAGTTTGAACCTACTAATGCCCTATTTATGGATATAAACCCATTCCTATGGACACTTTTGTTGATTCTAGATCATCTAGGAGTTTTGCAAACACTAATGCTATTCCTAAAGAATTCTAGAAAACCAGACCTGGTCTACCTACAGGTGTTGTAATCAATGGCCAAGAAGTTCAATACAGCAGGTATGCTCAAGATGTTCCAATTGAGATACAAGGAAAAAGGTTTGTGACAGACTTCATTGAGTTAGAAGGTCTCAGAGGTGATGTACTCCTAGTTTTACTTTTCTTAGAAAATATCAACCTTTTGTGCTAAGAATCCATGAAATTTCTCTTAGACATGATGATGGTCAAATTAAAATTCCAGCACTTCAGGTGGTCAACCATAAATTCATGGATAAAAAACCTATGGAGAAGAAAACACTCAAAATGAGCAAAAAGGAAAATATTCATTTGCAATCCCAGAAGCTTCCTCCTCTGCTAGAACCAGTCAAAGTCTATTTTGAAAAAGATTGTTGTAGCATGAATCCCCTTCAATTCTGGTCTAAAGATCATGAAGAATGTGAAATTGAGATAAAACTAGAATGTTCTTTTGTTATTCCTTTTGAGCCTACTTACTTAATGAGTCCATTAGAGGTAAAAGAAATGGATGAACATTTGCAGGAATTGCTTGAAGGAAAATTTAACAGAGACAACAAGAACCCATTTAGTTGTCCAGCTTTTCTGGTAAATAAAAGAGCAAAATAGATAAGAGGTAAAAAAAGATTTTGTATAAATTATAAGCCTCTTAATGATATTATACTTCCATTCAAATATCTTATTCCTTTTAGTACTGACTTGATCATAAGAGCTGCTTCGAAGAAGATTTTTTCAAAGTTTGATTACAAGTCAGGATTTTGGTAGATAAAGGTAAAAAATGAAGACAAGTATAAAATTGCCTTTTCAGTCCCTCAAGGACTATATGAATGGAATGTCATGCCTTTTGGTTCAAAAACTACTCCTACATATTTCCAAAGAAAAATGGATCAAGCATTGAGAGCTTTAAAAGATTTTTGTGCTGTATATATTAATGATATCATTATTTTTTCCGATGATCTGCATCAGCATCTGAAGCATTTAGAAACCCTGTATAATACTATCAAGCATCATGGAATTTTCCTTTCTTCCAAGAAGATAGTTATAGGCCGAAGTTGATTTTCTTGGGTTAATACTTTCTCAAGGAAAAGTCAAATTGCAGCCTCATATCTTAAAGCATATTAGTGAATTTCCTGATGTACAGGTAGGAATAAAATAGATTCAAAGGTTTCTTGGATGTCTAAACTATGTGTCTCCATTTTATAATGGTTTGGCAAAAGACAAGAAAAAATTACAGAATCAACTTAAAGAAGGAGCAAGACCTTGGATAGATGAATTAACCGAAATTGTCCAAAGAATTAAGTTTAAGTGTCAATACCTTCCTACATTGCATTTACCAGAAGAAGGTTTTCCAATTATTCTGTATACTGATGCTTCTGGTGAAGTTTGGGGTGTTGTCTTATTTCAAGAAATTCCTTTAAAAGGATCTTAGATTTGTGGTTATAGATCTGGTACTTTTACAGATACAGAATGTAGGTATACGATATATGAAAAAGAAATCCTTGCAGTCAAAAAAAGGAATTCAAAAATTCAATATATTCTTGAAACCTGCTCATTTCATAGTTAGAACTGATAGCCAGCCAATGAGATCTCTTCTAAAGAAGAAACCTGATAAAGATATAGCTCATGGACGCATAGCCAAATGGTATATAGATTTCACTAGTTATGATTTTGACATAGAATGGATCTAGGGAGATAACAATCCTCTTGCAGATAGTCTTACAAGGGAGATGTCAAAATTAGCCGAACTAGCATCCATGATGATAGAGATAGGAGACATAGTCAGAAGGAAAGATGGTGTTGAAGTCTATCAAAACACCGATATCAATGGAAAAGAAATTTGGGTTCCTCAGCTGCATGCAGAAATAATCTCTCCAATTCTTGAAACTTTTATTCTGAACAAATGGTTGGATGAGTTAAGGAATAAAATCCAAGAAAATTATCAAAAAGGTATTCTCACTCCAGATGAATCCTATGATTTTCTGTGTACTTTTGGCCTTGAAGAAGCTCATATTGATTTCATGCTCCGCAATGAAATTCAAATGGATGTATTGTTAGGGTTAGCCGGCAGAAGATATCAATTAAATGCAAATAAAGATTAAACAGAGAAATGGAAATACATAGAATTAATAACAGTGAGAGACAAGATTTAACATGGTTCACCCAAACTCGGGCTACATCCACCAAACAGAGAGTCCAATATTATTATCCAGTAAATCAAACTGATTACAATCAGCAATCCCTGCAACTCAATACCGCTGCAAATGCTACAATACAATTTTTCAAACCCTAACCCTTGGCCACTTTTTATCAAGCCTTTTTGTCGGTTACAAAAATTAGGGTTTTCTTATGTCGGTCATAAAAAATAGGATTTTTTAAGTTGGCCCTAGGATTTTTTAAGTCGGCCCTAAAAAAAATTTCTCAGGGGCTACCGCCCCCGAACCCCCGCTCGAGGCCCGGCCCGGCCCCGAACCCCGGCGAGGATACATGGCTAGTGTATAGTACTTTCTTGATCAGTCACCACCTACCAACAATCTCCCACTTGGAGACTGATCCTGGATGACACCGCTACGCATGCAGCTCCCACTGGAAATAAGCACCCTGGACTCTACTGTTCAATTTTTATTGTGTTCAGTCTAGAAGACCAATCGAAGCTGAAGAGGAGCTCAGCTTCTCCCTTGTCACTGCCTTTGTAAACATATCCACTGGATTTTCATCTGTATGTATCTTTTCCAGCCTTAACTGTCTATTATCCAACACCGACCGAATAAAGTGATACCTCAACTGTATGTGTTTGGTCTTTGAATGCAAGGCAGAATTCTTTGCAAGATGTATGGCACTCTGACTGTCTGTATACAAAGAACTGTTAGCCTGTTGTTGACCCAAATCTTCCATGAAAGATTGTAGCCATATCATCTCCTTGCTTGCCTCTGTTGCAGCGACATATTCTGCATCTGTGGTGGATAAAGCAACCACCTTTTGCAACCTAGAAATCCAACTCACTGATGTTCCACCTACAGTAAAGACATAACCTGTAGTACTCTGCCTGGTATCAATATCCCCTGCCAAATCTGAGTCTATATAACCTGCTAAATCAGTATTAGAGCCCCCAAAACATAAGTGTTGATTAGATGCACCTCTCAAATATCTGAGAATCCATTTGACCGCATTCCAATGCTCAAATCTGGGATGACTCATATACCTACTAACAACTCCGACAGCATGTGCAATATCCGGCCTTGTGCATACCATGGCATACATTAAACTTCCTACAGCTGAAGCATAGGGTATCTTGGACATTTTCTCTTCCTCCTCTTGTGTCTTTGGACACATCTCCTTAGTCAATTTCAAATGACTAGGCAAAGGTGTACTAACAGCTTTGGCATTCTCCATATGGAATCTCTGCAACACCTTGTCAACATAAGCGGCCTGAGATAGAGTTAATTTTCTGTTCTTCCTATCTCTGCAAATTTTCATACCAAGGATTTGTTTTGCTGCCCCCAAATCCTTCATATCAAATGACTGTGATAACTGATGTTTTAACTCTCTGATGTGATCCATGTTAGACCCAGCCACAAGCATGTCATCAACATATAAACATAAAATGATGTAGCTGTCATTATCCAACCTCTTAAAATAAACAAAATGGTCAGAATTACACCTACTATAGCCTTGCTCAGCCATAAAACTATCAAATTTCAAATACCATTGCCGAGGTGCTTGTTTCAGGCCATACAAGCTTTTCTTCAATCTGCACACTTGTTTCTCCTTACCTTTGACCTCAAATCCCTGTGGTTGTGCCATGTATATCTCCTCCTCCAAATCACCATGGAGAAAGGTATTTTTCACATCTAGCTGTTCCAAATGCAAATCTTCAGTAGCCACAATACTTAAAACAGTACGAATAGAAGTCATCTTGACAACCGGAGAAAATATCTCAGCAAAATCAATGCCCTGTTTCTGTGCAAATCCTTTTACAACTAACCTGGCCTTAAATTATTTCTTACCTCCATCTTCTTCTTTCAACCTGTAAACCCATTTGTTCGGTAAAGCCTTTTTACCTACAGGTAACTTACATAATTCCCAAGTCTGATTTTTCAGCAAGGAGTCCATTTCTTCTTGCATGGCAAGCTCCCACTGAACTTGTGTATTCACCTACATAGCTTCATCATACCATTCTGGTTCACCAGCATCTGTTAACAAAATAGAATACAAAGAGGGAGAAAACCTTTCAGGAGGTATACTTATCCTTGTTGACCATCTAACATTCATTGGAGTTTGTGGTATTTCTAGTTGCTGTTGCGGAGCATGAGGAGCCACTGGAACATCACTATTTAGAGTATCATCCAGCACCACATAATCCTTTTCTTTCTTCTCATGCTGCTGCAACTGATCTTTGTACAACACCTTCTCATTGAATATAACATCCCTGCTTCTCACAATTTTCTGATTTTCAAAATCCCAAAGCCTATACCCAAATTCATCAATGCCATATCCAACGAAGGTACATTTTCTTGATTTCGCATCTAGCTTGGTTCTATTTTCAGAATCTATATGTGCAAATGCTTCACAGCCAAAGGTTTTCAGAAAAGAATAACTCACCTTCTTACCAGTCCATGCTTCCTCTGGAATACCACAGCCTAAAGGAACTGAAGGACCTCTGTTAATTAAATATACAGCAGTGTTGACAGCCTCTGCCCACACGTTTAAAGGCAGTCCAGCATGCAATCTCATGGTCCTTGTACGCTCCATTATTGTCCTATTCATGCGCTCAGCCACTCCATTTTCCTGTGGAGTCCCTGGAACCGTTTTCTGCCTATGAATTCCATTAAAGGAACAATAGTCTTCAAATTCTTTGCTGCAATACTCACCGCCATTATCAGATCTGACACATTTTAATCTTTTACCTATCTCATTTTCAACCAAGCTTTTCCATTTCTTAAATGTTTCAAATACATCAGATTTCTGTCTAAGGAAATAAATCCAGACCTTCCTAGTTGCATCATCTATGAATGTAACATAATACCGAGAGCCACCAAAAGAAGATACCTGAGCTGGTCCCCATACATCTGTATGCACAAGCTCCAACTTTTCATTTTTCTTTTGTTTCCCATCTCTGAGAAAACTGACTCTCTTTTGTTTTCCATACACACAACTTTCACAGAAATCCATATTAATATATTTCAGACCTGGTAAAACTTTCTTAGAATGAAGTACCTTCATACCTTTTTCACTCATATGCCCAAGTCTGTTATGCCACAGTGTTGTTTCAGAACCTACAGCAACTTTTTCAGTCTCTTCCTGCAAACCTGCAGCAACTGTTCCTAAACCTGTTTGTTTTTCCTCTATAAAATCTAAAGTAGAAGGAACAGTATGACCTGTACAAAGATATAAGGTGCCTACTTTTACACCTTTTGCTACTACTAAGGCACATTTTGAAACCTTCTAATTTTTATCAGTAAATGTAACAGTGCAACCTTGTTCAGTTAGCTGCCCTGCTGAAATTAAATCCATACTGAGCCTTGGAACATGCCTCACCTCTTGTAGTAGCCAATGATTCCCATTCTGCAACTTAATCTTGATTCTTCCCTTTCCAACAATCTAACAGGGTTCATTATCTCCCAAATAAACCAGCCCAAAATCCCCTTGGACATAATCTAGGAAATAACTTCTATGGGGTGTAGCATGAAATGAGGCCCCTAAATCTAAAACCCATGAATCATCAGCATTATCTAGGGAAAGAATCAAAGCATCATCTTCAGACTTATTGCTTACCACATTTGCTTCCTTATTGCCTTCTTGTTTGTCTCCTTCTTTATTTTTCTGAGACCAGCAATCTTTCTTCAGATGACCTAGTTTTCCACAGTACCAGCAATCCTTCTATCCTCTGGTTTGGGATCTTTTGTCCTTTGATTTTCCTTGTGACTTCCCATGACCTCCAGAACCTTTTCCTCTCTCCTTTGATCTACCCCTGCTTTCTGTGTTCAAAACACTGCCTGATTTGGATCCACCTGAGCTTTTCTTATGAATTTCCTCACTCAGAATAACACCAACAACATCATCAAATTTTAGGGTATTTGAACCAGAAACAGAGTTACTAACCACCATTACCAAACTATCCCAGCTTTCAGGCAATGAACATAATATCAAGAGAGCTCTAACTTATTCATCAAATTTTACATTTACAGAAGTCAATTGACTAACAATCATATTAAATTCATTTAAATGACCTGTCACAGATCCACCTTCAACCATTTTCAAATTAAACAACTACTTCATGAGAAATACCTTATTTGAGGCTGAGGGTTTTTCATACAATTTAGCCAAAGCTTTCATCAGACCATCTGTTGTCTTCTCTTCCGTTATATTGAATGCCACCGATGGTGCCAGGCACAACCGAATGGTTCCCAGTGCCTTTCTGTCAAGAAGATTCCAATCCTCATCAGACATTGTTGCCGGTTTCTTGGCTACTCCTTCCAACGGCCTCCATAAATCCTTTTGATAGAGGTAATCCTCCATCTGCATCTTCCATAACTGATAGTTCTGCCCATTGAATTTATCAACCTTCATTTTACCCTCGTCCGCCATTGCTCCCACTCAACCGTGATACTTTCCTGCAGATAATAATCGAACACAACCCGCTCTGATACCACTTGTTAGGGTTAGCCGGCAGAAGATATCAATTAAATGCAAATAAAGATTAAACAGAGAAATAGAAATACACAGAATTAATAACAACGAGAGACAAGATTTAACGTGGTTCACCCAAACTCGGGCTACATCCACCAAACAGAGAGTCCAATATTATTATCCAGTAAATCAAACTGATTACAATCAGCAATCCTTGCAACTCAATACTGCTGCAAATGCTACAATACAATTTTTCAAACCCTAACCCTTGGCCGCTTTTTATCAAGCCTTTTTGTCGGTTACAAAAATTAGGGTTTTCTTATGTCGGTCATAAAAAATAGGATTTTTTAAGTCGGCCCTAGTGTACAGTACTTTCCTGATCAGTCGCCACCTACCAACATGTATGCATCACTTCTCTCCTTCCAATGAGTTGGACATACAGGAATAAAAAGAATTTGTTAAAATTTATTAAGTTTGGATTCATCAATAGCATTACAATTTCTCAGATCAAGTTTGAAGATTATGCTAACATATTCCTTGGAATAAATGATAAAATTCTGCAGCCATATATGGAAGAATTCTTTGATCATATTCAAAAGAATTTTGGGTGCTCTATTGAAGAAGGTTTGGTAGGACCCTCTAGTGTGTTGGATCAACCTCATCATTACTGTCTTCCCAGGGTTGAGTATTATCCTCTCACACACAACTAGTTTTCTAAAGCAGTTTTGAATGACCTAATATCATCACTTCATCTGGCATTAGTAGCAGCAAGAACAGAGATGGACATAGCCTATCCTAATGAGATCAAAAAAATCATCTATACTTTTCATCCTCGAGATGATGACCTAGATGTCATTTTTAGACCTCTTCCATGAGAATTACTTCCACAGACTAACTTAGTTGGCTAGCACTTGGGCTTGTCGGTGCCGTGATGTCGGCCACGTTATGATTCCGACAACAGGACACAACCTTGTCACAAAAAGCAAAATCCCCATATCTGCTTTTGGGTGTAAAGCAGGCCATTCTTGCATATGGTGTGTCTAATGCGAATATTTATGTACTTTTCACTATAGTTAGTGCTTTTGGATTTGACTAACTACCAGCGATCCTCTCCTACAGTGGTTGCTACGTGTCTATTTTGTATGGTCACACTTCTAGTATAGTTTTGAGTTTTGAAGTCCGGTTTGTCCGATAAATAACCTTTTCCTCCTCATTTCTCATTCAGAGTTGGAGATAAGAAGTGGTGCTTAGAGTTTAGGTCTTAGGAATAGTATGCTCTTGTTCTGTGCTTTGAGCGATCTGAACAATCAGAAATTGCTTTCTCAATATGCTGTAAATTTCTCTTGAAAATAAATACAATTGCAATGTTTGTTTGAATTGGTATCAGACCCTTGTTTAGTTGCATTTTGAATGTGTTGTTTAGTTTGAATCTTCTGAAAGTTCTACAAGTAGCGTGCTGTAGTACCTGTGGAAGTCGGAGTAAGTCCCATTTGTGAAGGACGAAGGAAAGCATCATGTTAAGGGCAGTAAGTCAACCAAAGTAGCGGGGAATATCGTGAACGATTACCAATAAGTTTGATTCTTCTACAATGGAACTACAAAAGTCAATAAATGCAAGCTCATCCTTATCTCAAGTTCTGCATAATTATTTTCAAGATACAGATGATAATGTTGTTGATGAGAAAGGCAATTTCAAGTTTCCTGATATTAAAATTTCTACCTTTTATCCTAAGAAAGGCATTAAAGCTAAGATTTGTGATTCTATTCGTCAATCTGAAGTTAATCTCTTAGTCTCTAGCATTGGTATTTGTCCCATTTATCTTCCTTTTCTCCTTCCTGAAGATGTTTCACGATGGAGTGATAAAGGTTTTTTCCATGTGCATTTTCCGCATGTTGATATAATTGTTCACCCTCATTTTAACTATGACATAGGAGCTGAATTTTTTGCTACCTTAGTGGATACCCGATGTAGGATCTGGGAGCAAGCTATTATTGCTCAATTCAGAGGAATCTTAAGTAAAGAGAAAGGCGATGGTCATATTTCTGTCCAGCTGAATTTTACTCTCTCTTTTCGACAAATTCATCTCCTCTGCCTTTTGTCTCCTGTTGCAAGTTAAAGGTGTCTCTCATGCCGGGTTCTGTTTATGCCACTATTGGAGGCCGTTGTGTTTATCATCTTATGAACACTATATCTCCACCAGTTTCTTTTCCCATGGGGGTAGGTTTTCCACAAGGATCTTCTAACCTCTTAGACTATGGCAGATTTATAGACCGCACTGGCTTCGAAATAGGTTTTCCAATAATAGAACAATTGTTGAATAAACAGAACCAACACTATCTTCAAGACATGAATACTATTCTTGGAGTAATGAAATCAACCCACAAGCACATCATATAGAAAATAATGACCATGTCTAATCTAGATTTCTTACACTAGATACCATGATAGAATGGAATCAAGGTATCTTTAGGATGATTCCTAGAACAAGACAAGATAAAAATCAATAATCAAAAGACTAACAAAATGACACAAACATCCATTGTATTCTCTTGCCAAGATAGGTGTTGATAGGATCATGGATTATGTCCATTGTAGGAATGATATTTCCTATGATGTGAATCTTTTAGATATTGTTGGAAAATTTTTGAGAGGTGGGTAAAAGAATGGTTAGGCCATGTGTGATGATTATAATTGGTGTGTTGATTGATGATTTTTGTGTGAGATGTGATGTTTTGGGGGTATAATTAGTGTGTGTATTGCTTGGTGAAATTTTGTAAGTTCAGAGATAGGGACCATTCAAACAGGTTGGATGGGTGCATCTTATGTACCTGAGTACTGGATACTTCCTTCATATTCCAAAATGCCTACATACCCTATGTCCATGGGATCAAGGCACTTTAAGATGCGGGTGAGATGAATATGTAGTTCTAGTTTGACTTGATGATGTGGGAATGGTTCAGGATGGATGTGATGATGTTGAAGATGATGTGTGGGATAATGATGTGGGATTGTTGAATTTTTTGTAATTTTGTGATTTTTTAGATTTTGGACTTTCTATTATTTTTGGTTTTTTTTTGGATTTTATAATGTTTTTCTTTTTTCTGGATTTTATAACATTTTTGCATTTTTTGGATTTTAGCTGTACAAGAGAAGCATACAAGGATTTCCATTTGATGGATTAGCTTTAGGTGGAATAACGTTGGGTGGGGTATAGGATTTGATGTTTTAGAATTCCAAGCCATGAGGTATGCGTGATATGGAATGCAATGGTGGAAAGATGGCTTATTAGATGGTAGAACAAACTACTACACATGGCCCCTGAGATAGGTTTTCACCATGGTACTTATCAAAGGTGTCACCGAAGTGATTTTCACCATTAGATGACTTTATTGCACTTAATTTTTTCTTGCTTTTTTTTTTTTTGGATTTTTCTATTTTTTAAATTTTTTTTGTATTTTTGTCTTGGGATACTTCATGATTCATGCATAGAACCTTTTCAAATGCAGAATGTTCATGGATTCATCTAGAGGCTATCGATTAGGTGTGGCAAGATGATATGCTCTTGATTCATAGCTAGCTATAACAACATATGGTCCTAACCAATTGGGCTTGAATTTTCTTTTTTTAGTGCGCTCTTGTAGATTTTTTTGGTTCTCCATGAGGACAAGGTCACCTACTTCAAACTTGTAGTTCTTGATTTTCTTGTTATAGCTCCTTCGTAGGCAATTTTGGTATGCCTAAAGATGGTTGGGAACATCCAAACATTTCTCTTCTGGTAATTCTGGTTCATGCAGCCTTACAACTTGATACTCTTCATTAGTGATTATATTTTGCAATGAAAATCTAAGTGATAGGAGCTTGACCTCAATAGGTAAGATAGCTTCATAACCTAATACTAGGGAATATGGTGTGGCACTTGTGGGTGTGTGGATACTCGTGTGGTATGCCCATAGGGTGGGGTTGAGTTGGAGGTGCCAGTCACGGCTATCTTCATAACAATTTTCTTCAGAATGCACAAGATGGATTTATTAGAAGCCTCAGATTGACCATTACCTTGGGGGTAATAGGGGGTGGAGAAGCAGTGTTGGATATGGAACTTCTCACATTCAGTGCAGACTTCCTAGTTTTTAAATAGTTTTTGATTATTTGTGATAATATATTATGGAATGTCATAATGGCATATTATGTAAAGGAGGATGAATTTGTCTAGTTGGATACTTGTGGTGAAAGTGAGTAGAATGGCTTCAACCCACCTAGTGAAGTATTCGGTGGTGGTGATGATGAATTTGTGGCCATTGGATGATGGAGGGTGAATCTTACCTATGAGGTCAAGTCCCCAATGTGAAAAGACCAAGGAATCATTATTGGTTGCAACTCTAATGATGGTGCATGGATGCAATCTCCATGTTGTTGACATGGCGAACATTTATTCACAAACCTATAAGCATCCCTCTCCTTGGTCGGCCAGTAGTATCCCATTCTCTGAATCTTTTTTGCTAAAGTAGTTCCACTCGAGTGTGCCCCACAAATGCCTTTGTGCACCTCTTATAAGGCCACTTTAGCTTCCTTAGAGTTGAGACATCATAAAAGCGTACCATCAAGACTTCTTTTATAGAGAGTGTCTCCTATAAGGGTGAAGCAGGGGGCTTCGAAAATAAAGCTTTTGCGTTGCACAAATGATAGGTTTGGTGGGATGATGTTATCATGGAGGTACATGTAGGTCTCTTGATACAATGGAGATAAAGGACCAACAATATCACACACTAAATTCTAATTGCAAAACATCATAAGCTGGTATTGGGTGATCTTCAATTAGGAACTCACACTTCTTGTTATCCTTCTTCATATCCACCAAAGATCCTATTGTGGCCATGGTATCTACTATTTTGTTATTCAATCTTGGAATCTTTTCAAAATGGATGTCATGAAAATAATCTTTAAAGTGATGAACCATCCTTTTATAGGGTAAGAGATTGTCATGCTTTGTTTTGTACTCATTGTTTGCATGCATAATGACTAATTGAGAGTCTCCATAAACCATCAACTTCTCAATTTTCATTATATTTCCATGCGGAGTCCTATGATGATGGCCTCATATTCTGCAACATTATTTGTAAATGGAAATGTGATATTGTAGGATTTTGAGATGGTGTCTCCTTGAGGAGTAACAAACAAGATGTCTGTCCCTGAGCCACGATGCGTGTAAGACCAATAAAATACATTTTCCATGTTTCTATTATTGGTTCTACTATTAGTATGGATTCGTCTAGAAACTCTACAAGCAATGGTTGTTCTATTGGGATTGGTGCATTAGCTAGTTGATCAGCAATTACCTATCCTTTGATGTCTTTCCTCTTGATGTATTCAATGTCAAATTTACTGAGGATCATAACCCATTTGGCCGATTCTTCCCATAAGAGTTACCCTTGTCAGTAGATATCTTAGTGGGTCAATCTTGGCAATGAGAGTAGTTTTATGATTAAATATGCAGTGTCTCAATTTTTGTGAAGTGAAGACAACAACAAGACATTCTCATTCAATTGATGAATAATTCAGCTCATAAGTCACCAAGATGCGGCTAATGTAATATATAGCTCTTTCTTTTCCCTGCTCATCATGTTGTGCTAACAAGGCCCCTATAGTTGTTTTTGTTGTTGAAATGTACAAAAGGAGGGGTTCTCCTTATTGTGGTGGAATGAGGATAGGCGTGTTAGCAATATATTCTTTTGGTTGTTTAAAACCATTCTAGCACTAACTATCCCATATGAAAGTTGTATTCTTGTGAAGAAGATGTTGAAATGGCTAGCACTTATCAGCAAGCTATGCTATAAAGTGGCAGATGGATTGGAGTTTTCCTTGTAGGCTTTGGATTTTCTCAAGTGTCTTAGGTGGAAGCATCTCCACTATAGCTTTGACTTTGGAAGGATCCACTTAAATTCTTCTTCTTGACACAATGTATCCTAGAAGCTTTTTGAAAGTGACCCCAAAGACACATTTCTTTGGATTCAGCAACACATTATACTACTCTATCATGTCAAAGATCTTAGCCAACACATTTAAGTGTTCTTCTCTAGTTTTAGATTTTCCTAATAGATTATCAACATAGTCTTCCATTATGTTGTGAAAGAGATCATTGAAGATGACCATCATTGCTCTTTGATATGTAGAGCCTGCATTCTTCAAGCCAAAAGGCATCCAGACCCAATAGTATATATCCCCCATGGACATATAAAGGATGTACTATGATCATCTTCCTCTGCAACCCTAATTTGATTGTACCCTAAAAAATCATCCATAAAAGATAACATCTCATGACTGGCAGTGAGGTCTACTATGATATTGATGTTTTGTAGTAGAAAGTCATCCTTAGGGAAAGCTATTTTGAGATCTCTAAAATCTGTGCAACACTGGATGCCCCCAGTAACTTTGGCCATATGTACAATATTAGATACCCACTCGAGGTAATCTATCTAGGAGTTTCTTAAGCTCTTCTTTGACAAGGAGCACTATCTAAGGATTCATCTTTCTTATCTTTTGCTTCACTAGTTTCACATCAGGATGTACCACAAGATGACGAACAACTAGGGCAGGATCTAGTCCCATCATGCTAGCATAGGTCCATGTGAAGTTATGTCTCCTTCATTTGAAAAAAGGATAAGAAATTATCTTGTTCCTTTGTTGTGAGGGACTCGGCTCTGAAAGTCATCTTTAGTGCTTCTTCTATTCCAATATTTATTTCCTACAATGGTTCAATGATGATAGGTGATCTTTCCTAATATAGTTTGGATACTTCAAGAAGGTCCATGCTCTCATCTCCTAGCACCTCATGGAGGTTTTCACTAGGTGACACGTCCTTTATTTTTATTTTTTCTTCAACTAAAAGTTCCACAAAGTGGTTTTCAATAGGGGTGTTATTTTTATTTTTATGTTTTTGCGACTATGAGCCTAGGTTGTCTCCCTAAAGTATGTAGATGTGTTGAGCTCCATAATGTAACTAGCCTTGTAGTCTCCAAGGGGAAAGTGATCCCTACCCACCATCATCTCGACTATTGCTTCATCATTCTATATAACATTGAGGATGGGAGGTCCTTGTTGGTCCCAATCTATAAGCTAGGGGTAAACAAGATGAAAGTTGTTGGAGGTGGATGGTATGGTGGTTAAGGTATAGATGGCACATATGGAGGATTCAAAGAAGTCGGCAAAGTCACTAAACGAGTCTTGATGGTCTACCTCATTGATGTTGTTAACTGTAGGGAAGGCCTTGGTGACCTCACCTAAGATGCATTCATCATTAGTTGGGGGAGGACTCTTGTTTCCCATACCCTAAACCATGAAGATGTAGGTTTCTTGTTGTTTGGATTGGCTCCACAATTCTTTTCTCATGAAGGCCTATGCAACCTTGTCCTTTGCATCTCATGTATTTCACAATCTCAAGACCCTTACCATAGATCTTAGTTGGGATAACAGGGGCTTCTTATTCTACGTCTTCTTCTCTGTATAACCACAAGGATATATCTTCGAGAACAACTTGGTCAAGGAGATGTTTTTTTCTTGAAGGTAGGAGATGGCTTGCACTTGATGACCATGGAGACTTCCTCCTTTCTAGGAGCACCAAATGTCTTAGGGGAGGGCAATACTCCCACACAACAGGTAGGGTTTAGGTCATACTCACCAAACCCCATGTTGCTTAGCTTGATCTTGAATTTGAGTGGAGGAGGTATTTGCGATGTAGTTGTGATGTTGGAGGGGTCAATGTATGAAGAGGATGATGCAAGATTGGCTTGTGGGGTGGATTTCTTGATGGCATTGTTGTTAAGACAGAAGGTTGTTGGCAAGAGACACTGTGTGGCTTCATGAGGGTTGTCATTGATGGCACCAAAGTCCATCCCACACATCCGCATGACATGGTATGACCATACCGAAAGATAGACTGAAGTGTATCTTGGTCTGGTAAGGAAGAACAGAGCATGTAGCAAGGTCTGACAGTCAAGTTTGGATCTTCTAGAGGAAGTATCTTAGTAAAGTGTGGACTTGGGAAAGTCAAGAGGAGTACCATGACTAATATATTCCAGAGATTGAGCCTCCAGTGATGTAAGAGTGAAAAGATATGAACACCTAAGTGCTGGGTTCCTGTTTGGTAGAGTAGACTAAGGAAGAACTAACTGGCAGAGCTTTAGACCTTAATCCGGATGAGATATTGATGGTAATAAAGTTTCTTCAGGGATCATTCATGATTGGCTAACATGATTGATGACTTCTATAAGCATCTCCTTGATACACATCACTTGGTAAGCAAGGATTCAGCTGACAGACCAGAGTTTGGGAAAATATTGAGTATTCCGGATGCCGACTAGAAAGATGTTGAAATCCTTTGTGCGGGTATATATACCAGATGGATTTTGATGAGAAGTGGTGTGAAGTGTCTTGTGAAGTGCGAAGAAAATCTGAAAGCAAAGTGGAAGCAGTAATACAGGTCTGGAATGTGACAGGACAACAGTACCAAAAAAGAGGAAGAATGAAGTGTAGAAGATTCGTATATTGAGCCTAACTAGAACTAAACTTCAGCATATGTGGATGCTTCTCATTAGTTCAAGTATCTTGTTACTCTCCTTATAATTTGTAGACAGTGAGTTTCTTGTAGGCAGTGAGCCTTTTGTGAGTAGTGTGCTTAGGCAGTGAGCCCTAATTGGCAAGTGCCATTTTGTACTACCTTATTCTTTTAACAGAGAATACAATCTTGGGTTAATCACCCTGTGGTTTTTCCCTTAACAGGGTTTTCCACATCAAAATCATTGTGTTATGTGTATTGAGTTTATATCTTCTTTCAAGGTTATGCATGCTTATTTAATTTGATGCTGCATTAATTGTTAAAGAAGAACAAAAAGTTAAATTAATTAAGATAATTGATTCACCCCCCCAGTTATCAACAATTTATATTAGAGCTAAGTTACTCCAAACATAGCCTAACAACTTGAGGAAGATCTGGGAATCACAATGGATATGTATGGCATGAGGAAACAACTTCAGTCTACCCTAGATGGTCTTGAACAATCTTACTTTGAGGTCAATAACTTGAAGGAAAGACTCAAACAAGATGATGATTTCATAAATGAACTAAAAGAGAAACTGAGTATCTCTATGAAAAACAGAAAGGAACTTCTTCAACAATTAGCAAGTTAAAGTGAAGACAATAATACTGATGAAGATTTGAAAGAGAAGAAAAATTTATGTGAGAAACTATCAAAAGAGGTCATTATGGTAAGACATGAAATGGAATTAGGGGTTATGAAATTCACCCAAGAAATTGAAGAGTTGAAGATGATCTAAGACAATCTCTCAAGGAGAAGTCAGAAGACTACCTTAAAATGGATAGAATAATCAGGCATCTAGAATCTGATCTTGAAGAAGTGAGAGATAATGAAGAACAAGTTAAGAATCACATTGACTGTCTTAAAAGGGATCTTCAAACAACAAATGAATACAAAGAGAAATTCAAGATAAGCTCTGCTCAACTTGAAGTTCTTCTTCAAAGCCAAAAGAGGGTAGATAACAAGCAAGGCTTGGGGTGTGAGAAAGGTGAAAGCTCTGGATCTGGTCAAAAGAACTCTAGATTTGGAAATCCAAGGAATAGGCCTAGAAGACCGCGGATAAGGCAACAAAATGCTCAAAAATATCCATCCTTCAATGGATACTGCCACAATTGCAATAATTTTGGTCACAAAGTAAATCAAGGCAGAAGAAGAATGAATCAATCTAATTCATCCTTCTCTGGATAGTGTTTTAACTGCAAAAGGTATGGTCACAAATCTTATGAATGTAGAAATTTGCAAATAAACAATTCATTCAATGGTAGATGCTTTGCATGCAATAGAGTGGGACATATGGATAATCAATGTAGATCAAGAGGATTCCAGTCAAATATACAAAGAAATGTTGTTTGCTACAATTGTAATGGATCTGGTCATATTGCCAAATCCTGTAGAAGTAAGAATTAGGACAAAAAGGGTCTGGTGCATCATAATCAAAACCAAGACAAAGGAAAAGGAAAAGTGAATGCAGATGAAATTCAAAGGGAGATGAACAAGATATGGGTAAAGAGAAGTACACAAAATGTTAGGGATGGATCCACACTAGAATCTGTTGTTGATATTCCTTTCAGAAATTAAATAGATGAGCTTTGGCTCAGGGGGAGTAACAAAAGAAAAATATTTTCCCCTAGCTAGTCAATAGGTGCCTAAAATTGGCACATGGAAGGTTGCAGATTAAAGGGTTCTCAGAGAAACATCTAAAGAAGCCTTGGTAAATATGTGGAAGATCTGTAAGAAGATTTGAAGAGTCTAATCTTCCAAGATTGATCTGGTTTGACAGTTTCTGGTAAAAACTAGATTTTCACAGTTTGATCTGGTGTGATTTTAAACTAAAACATCTTGATTTGCGGATAAAGGAGATGATTCGAGGGAAGTAGAGACATTGAAATTAATCACTAAAATCAGCTCTAAGTACTTCTCAGTGATTCAGAAAAATCTCTCTCATGATAAGGCAATCAGAATAACTTATGTTGTGCATTTATTCCAAAATGAAATTAGGGTTTTCTCAGAGATAAAAGGGTTCATTTGCTCGTCATTTGCACATTTGCATTAGTGAAAAAGATAAGAAGATCTCTGAAAACAAGTTTCCTTCATCTCTCTTGTTGTGATGTTCACAACATGCCCCATTTTACTCCTTAGCAAAATGAGGACCCCTGCTATTGCTTTGGTTTTTTGCTTTTGTGTGTGGGTCTGTTTGGTGGTAAAGGGAAAAAAGGGGTCAAAGTTGCAAAATTTATTAAAAATAGAGAAAAAAAATGCATTTTCAGTACTAGAGCATCATATGGTTGGATTCCTTGTGAAAAATGAGATAGGGTTGCTTTTTGAACCATCTTAAAATTCGCCATATTTTGCAAGTTATGATCATTTTGGTAAAATGTACATTCAGGTTTGTATATCACTTTCATATACATTGGCAATTGTATGTTCTATTTTTTTTCTTGTATGCATTTGATGAAAGTTGTGATATATTCATACATGATGGACCCGAAGTGGTTTTAGATTAAAGTAAATTGTTGTTTTAAATCTGCTTTGTATCTCACGTTTGTATGTTTTGCAGGTAAAATATACATAGCGGGCCCAAAAGTTTATTAAATAAACAAAGATCCTTGTATAAGAGGTTGGATATAAAGTAACCAGTGCGTGGGTCCCACCCCTCATCAGCCTAACTTTTGGTATCGGCGGGGGGGTTGTTTTATCTTGGCAATATCTTGTGTTTCGCCGATGAGCATTTAATATCGGCCTAGCTAGGGCTATCAGAATTGGATGATAATTTCATGCTGAAGGGTTTGGTCCTGCTGATGGTGTTGGAAGGGGCATATGTATTGCTATCGATGTCATCCCAATAGGAAGAAAGAAGGGCATCAGTGTGAGTAATACAATTGACAGAGAAAGTTTTGCCCATGCCGATAGGCAATGTCATGCCGATAGGAAAGAAACATAAGCTAATAGGGCTATTTCACTCAGAGTTGAGCGATCGGTATGAAATTTCTAGCTCGCACCGACAGTTGATTCTTACACCGATGAATAAAAAGCACATGCCAAATAACAAAGGGTGTGTTAGCCAAATAATGGCGGTTGGTAGAAATTTTCCCTACCGCGCCAATAGTGTTCTATCACGCCGATGACAGGGCTAAAGTGAAGAAAAGACTTAGTCAATTAAGGAGCATTTCGGCCAGAGATAGGGCATTGGTAGGGTTCTTTTTACCAGTGCCAATGAGAGTAAGTGTTTCTGATGATGAGGAATGTATGCCAAATGAAAGCGCCATATCGGCCAAACAATGGCGATCGGCCAATCTTTTTTTGGACTCACCGATTAGTGGATATCATGCCGATAGGTGGGAAAGGAAGGAAGCGATAGGTTTTTGAAGCAATTCTGAGGTTTGAATGCGTGTTTTCGATCAACGATAATTGACCCGATGGTGTTTTGGACATTGTATATGTGTTTTGAATGCATTTTTTTGGGGGGGCATTTTTGGGCCCGATTTCTACATTTTGTACAGTCAAGCCTTAATTTGACAAGTGTTTATTAAGTGAAAATGATACCTATTGCTTGTCTATTTTTTTTGCAGGTTTGCAGTTGAGGAAGGAGCTAGAACTTAATGAATGTGACATCACAGAAGAGGAAAATCAAATTTCAGATCTCAAGAGCAGAGGAAGATAAGGATGGAGGGTGAGGAAGTCAAAGGTCTTCATTAATGAAGACAAATTACAACTGAAGACATTATTGCAGCAGACCACAGAAGTTATTATTGAGCTGCTAGGGTTTCCAGAAGGGCATATTTCACCCAGGTTTGATGTATGCTTAGAGATATTTTGGGAGACTTGTTCTCTAGCATTTATTGCTGTAACCAGAGGTTTGAACCATTGCTTAACTAGGGTTTTGAGTTGTATTGAGGATAATCAAAGTCTATATATTGTGCCTCTCTACATTGTAAAAATTTACACAAGGATTTTTTTTAGAATAGAGGGACCTTTGAGCTTAGAAGTAGAAGAAGGAGGTCACCTGTGTCTGCAATAAAGAATCTGTGGAACATCTGGGTTCCTTACTGTATTTGTAAAGCTTGTATGTTTTCTGTAATTTGATCATTGAAGCTAAGAGTTATTCTGACATTGTAAATCTTATATGACTATCTATTTCTAATACAATTGAATCTGGAATTCTGCATCTATCTTCTGAGTGTTTCCCTACTCTTCATTGTGTTTGAAACATTTTCTCTTAGAACTTGCAATTTTAGGTGTATGTTTGTGAAAATGCTTAGAACTTACATTTAAGGTTTTTTGTCTATGGATTTGATCAATTTACTGCAATACTGATAGAGTGCATAACAAAACACTTAGGTCCTTTGGTAGAATGAATGATGTTTAGATTAGATCTTTCTAACTTTTCCCAACCCATCTTAAAATACTTCGCTGAAAACATAGAAATTACAGGAAATTGTCTCATATTTGAAAGGCATGAACAACAGAGTTTGAAAGTAGAGAATTTTCATAATATTTAAGAGGAGAAAGCTACAATAATTCAAGAGAAACCCTTTAAAGCTTTATAGCACAGTAACATGTTTATGCAAAAGGAATGAGCAACTTGCTGATATTTATGATCCTTTGCATAGTTTGAGTCTAGTTAACCAACAGGAAACCCTAAATCACGTAAGGCCCCTTGAACATTACAATGTCACATCAACCAACTGAATTTGCCCAACAGGTCAAGACCTGACCATATTAAACTTGGGATTAAGCGAGTCTTAACCGATTCCTTCATATCTTTCAAGTCATTTTTGGTTCATTTTATGTGAATTTTAACTAATTGATATGATTGCATCAAAACAACCACCAACAGTTTTCTGGTGCTAGAAGGAGGACCTATTTGAGTTAGGATTTGTTTCAAGAAAAAATTGGCTAATAACAATGATAGAGTGACTAGATCCAAATCCAGTTCAGGGGATATATTTGTGCAATTACCTGATAGAGGGCAAAGTAAGAGCCCTTATTTGGAATCCTAAAATATTGCAAACAAGAAGTTCATCTGGAATGCCCCCTGGATCACCTTATATTATCCATAACTTTGTAAGTCCTGACAGATCTTCATTTAGATCTTTAAATCTTAGTTCAAGTACTCCTAGAGGTCCTAGTCCTCCTAAGAATCCAGGTATTCCTACAGGTTCAGGTCAAACACAAGTACCTATAATGGCTTATTTCAATGTCCAGTCTCCTATACACTTTAATGATTATAATGAGATGCCCAAAAATCTGAAAAAAATATGTTCCAAATACTAGTTACACTAAGACCCGGAAGACCACATTAGAATATTCAAGGAGGCATGCTTTAGGGCTAGATTAGAGCATGAGGACGTTGTGTGTAGATTGTTTCCCTACACCTTTAATGAACAAGCCTCTAACTGGTATGTGAACTTATCCAACAGTTACATTTTTTCCTGGTCACTTATGGAAGAAGCATTTTTGTCTAGATTTAGAGGACCCATTGATCCTTGTATCTTGTATCATAAATTGGCTACTATAAAAAGAGGTGAGGGAGAGCTAATTGATAATTTCAATGGCATATTTCAAAAGGCCTACTCTAGGCTGGTAGCCCCTTACACCATAGATGATGATACCTTGTTAGCCATGTACTATGCTGCCCTAGATCCTTTAACTTGTCAAAAGAAAACCTGACATAGATTCAATATCTAAAGCCTATAAAGAGGCAGCCTCAGTAAATCAAGAGATGAGGCATACAACTTGTAGTCCATTTGTTAATGGAGGAAATTTTGGAATGCAAAATTAGGCACAACCTTGGAATGGAGTCCCTATGCATGAAACTCCATTATTAAATCCAATTCCTTCTTACACACCTGTGTATAGTCCTCCCTAATCCAAGCCATAGCTCCTTACATGAGTAACACTTCTAATAATAGTCAAAATAATGGTCAGCCTTTCTTCCAAACCCCTAGGGATACAACTGTGGAAAAAGCACAAGAGGAAAGGGAAGAAATTAAAGAGATCACTGCACACTTGAAAAGATTGACCACTGAGGTAACATAACTAAGAAATGAGAATCTTTATGGAAGAGGTAACCAAGGATACAATCAAAATCAGAATTATAGCCAAGGCCAAAATCAGAACTATAGTTCAAATTAGGATCAGCATTACAATTAGAACTGTAATTAGAGCCATACCCAAAACAATAGCCAAGGCCAATGTTCAAATCAGAGCCAAAACTATAATCAGCATCAAGGTCATAACCAAAGGCAATCAATGCAAAATAGGGGGCCAGTGATAGATAATAGGGCTTGGGGTAATAATAACAGAAATTAGAATTAGCCTAGGCCACCCAAGACATGGAACATTGGACCAAACAACAGTACTCTAGCTTCCCCTTTTGAGAATATGGATAATCATGATGCAAAACAAATGGTTGGCATCCAAATGGCCAATACATCATTAAAAAACTAGTGCATATTTCATAATACCAATGCCCATGCTGAGCTTGACTGTCCATGGTTCCATTTAGCAGCCAGCATATTCAATATAGATGTCCACCCTTCTACTTCTAAATTTCTCATTCCCAAGGGTAATGAGGTAGTACCCTAAGGGTATGATATAGCTTTAGTTTTAGAAACCTTTACCTTTGCAACTACAAAAGAGAAAGAGGATGAATTGTTAGAGGATGAGCCATACTTTTGTGAAAATCTTTATTTTGAATTAGCCTTTGTGTTAAATGCTTTTCAGTTTCCCTTTGAAACTGAAAATGAGGTATTAACTGAAACAGAAGAGGTACAGGCCTTTCAACAGACAAATAAAAACTACACCTACAATTTAAGGAACAACACCAGGCCAAGAGGACCTTTCACCACTTCCATTCCTCCTAAGAACTTCAATACACCCCCATATCAGAATGCTAGCAACAATCTTGCCATACTTAAGGCTAATCCCCATACAAATAGTGGAACAACAGTGCAAAAGACCCAAACAAGTAAAACTGAAACAATAGAAACAACAAGGTTAATGAGTTACTTGTCAGAAGAAATAAAGAAAATTAAGGTCAATATACCTTTGAATGAATTATTGAAAACTCTAGGGATCATAAATGCTTTTATAAAATCTCTGGATACATCTATGATAGATGAGGTTGCTGTTGATATAATTGTTCCTATTAAAGATTCACCACCTAAGGAGAAGAATAAGAAAGTTGAGCTACCTTCCAATACAAATGTAGTAATGTATGCTGATAAGAAGGATGCTCCTCCTTTCTTGTTAACTGTTAGATTGTGTGGGAAGAACATACACAATTGCATGGTGGACTCTGGTGCGTCAGCCAATGTCATGCCCTTAGGAATATGCAAAACTCTAGGGCTGACCCCCACTAAGTCTGCCAAGGTTGTCACACAATTAGATAAAACTGAGGTTAGTGTGATAGGAGAATTGATGAACATTCAGATGCAATTAGCTTCAGATTCTAGGGTAAGCCAATTCGTTGACATTCAAATAGTGGATATACCTATGAATTATGGGATGTTGCTAAGTAGGGATTGGTCCCAGACATTAAACGAATATATGGCCACTGATTTTTCACATATGTGGTTACCTTGGAGAGGTGTCCCAAACCAGATTAGAATAGAGGCAGAACCCAGGATGAAACACATGATAACAGAGTATAATCAAACAAATGAAATATTATATGCTACTATTGAACTTGGTGTTTATAGGATTACTAACAATGGGATGCAAACTGAAGAGATTATAATGTTAAACATTAAAGAAAAACATGTCAGCAAGGAGACAACATTATTCATTGAGTCTGATGGAAATTCTTCGGATGAAGAAAATAGTGCAATGGGCAAATTTGGTCATGCCATTAGACAAGAGGTGGAAGAGTGCATTAAACAAAATCTACCAGTCCAATGTAAACTGTATAAAAATAGATGTAGAGTTCATGATGGGCCACATTCTGAGGAGAGTTGTGGAATGTGCAAAGACATCATCGAATATGAATACAAAAAATGCATACAGAGGGTAGGGTTACTAGAGGAAAATGTGAATCCTGATCAAACACAGAAATCTGTTCGGGGTGATGTAGATGCTCTGATTTCAAATTTAGAAGAGGGAATAAAGGAAAAGGGTAGTTGTCTTTCTAATTTACAAGCCGAAAATACATATATGTAAGTTGACCAAAAAGAAATATCCATGAATAAACAGACCAACTGCTCACAAGTAATAAGAGAGCCAAAACATGCTAAAATAAAAAGTCATAAAAGTAAAGTTGGCATTTGGACACTAAAATGTAATGGGTCCAAATCAAAATAGGGCATGGGTGTAGGTGTTGAACTCATAGATCCTCAGGGTAAGTCATACCTGGTAGCATATAGACTACAAGTTTCCTATACTAACAATACTGCTGAATATGAAGCCTTAATTTTGGGACTTGTCATGGCCATCAAGAAAAAGGTGAAAACGATTAAGTTATTTTCGGACTCTGAACTAGTAGTTAGACAAGTAAGGAAACTATATGCTTGCAACTACAAGAAAATGATTTGTTACAGACATAGAGTATGGGATTTAATAGATTCATTTGATGCTTTCAACATAGAGCATATCCCCAGAGAATTAAACTAGAGGTCGGATGCACTAGCAGTTGCTACTAGTACACTAGAACCCTTGACACTATCAGGATTGAAACGATTTGTTGTTGAGTTAGTTAATGTTCCCAGTATCCCAGACAATGTTACGCACTTTTAGGTATTCAAAGGGGATCAACAAATTATTGACTTTCTGACTTGTAATGAGGTATTCGAAGCCCAGATCATTGATGAACAAGAAAGGCCTGAGATAACATGGGATGAGGTGGATTTGATCAACTTGAAGAGCAACTTTTTACCCAAAGGAGTAATAGAATTAGAACATATTTTTGACTTCGATGGGGTAATAAGATAGAAAGACTTACCCAAAACAAAGGGGGGTAAGTCTGATTTACACAACTTAGGGATGGAGCAAAAACCACAAAATGTGCCAATCGGAAAGGCTTGCTCTGAGAAAATAAGAAAAGAAATTATAGATGTCCTGAAGGATTATAAACATGTAATAGCATGGACCTATGAAGACTTGAAAACATTTGATACGTCCATCATATCTCATGTAATACCTTTAAGACCAGAGGTTAAGGCATTTAGGCAGAAACAAAGGCCTGTGAACGCTATCCTAGAGCCTTTAATCTTTGAGGAAGTAAAAAGATTGCTATCTGCTGAAATAATTTTCCCAGTCAGACATTCGGTCTGGGTAGCTAACCTAGTACCAATAAGGAAGAAAAATGGAGACATCAGATTATGCGTAGATTTTAGAAATTTGAATAACGCATCTAAAAAGGATAATTATCCTCTACCTCCAATAGACGAAGTGCTAGAAACAGTAAATGGGGCAAAGAAGATGTCTTTTTTAGATGGTTTCTTGGGCTATAACTAAGTTTTAATTGATAGAGATGATAGATTAAAAACCACCTTCACTTGTAAATGGGGAAATTATGCATATAAACAGATGCCTTTTGGTCTGATCAATGCAGATGCCACTTTTCAGAGAGCCATGGACATTGCATTCCGTGGATTATCAGGTAAGTGCATTATTGTGTATATGGATGATTTGACTATGTATTCCAAGGATGCATCCACTCACGCTGAAGATCTCAGGAAAATACTCAAGCGGTGTGAAAGGTATGAAATTTCCCTTAATCCTAAAAAATGTTCATTTGGAGTTACTGAAGGTAAATTATTAAGGCATGTCATTTCTGAAGATGGAATATCGATTGACCTAGGTAGAATAGAATCAATAAAAAGTTTACAAATACCAAACAGTAGGAAAGAGTTAAAATCATTTTTTGGTAAAATTAACTATGTTCAGAAGTTTATCACAGGTTTTGCAGAAATCGTGCAACCGCTAAATGCCATGTTAAAGAAAGATGCGCAAATGGAGTGGACACCTATCGCTAAGGCTACATTTGAAGATATCAAGTGGGCCATTTCTGATGCCCCTATACTAGCAAGCCCAAACTACATAAAGCCATTTTATATCTACTCCTTCGCATCCTCCCATTCAGTCGTGGCTGCCCTAACACAGAAGGGTGAAGACAATGAGGGAAAACCCATTGCATTTATGAGTGCACCTTTGAAAGATGTACAATTAAGATATCTAGATACCAAAAGACAAGCATTTGTGTTGATAAGGGCTGTGAAGAAATTCAGACATTATATTTTGCGCAGCCAGGTCAAAGCCATAGTGCCAGACGCAGCAGTAAAGATGTTGCTGATGCAGAATGATCCTGAAGAAAAGAGAGCCAAATGGATCACCACGCTACAAGAGTTTGACATAGAAATCTTTCCCATGAAACTAGTCAGAGGGAAGGCGTTGGTACAAACAATAGCAAACACAAACCCAGATTTGATAAAACAACAATATGTACTGAGTTCTCATCACATATCAGACTGGTATGGAGATTTAAATACTTTTCTAATAGCTGGGAAGTACCCAAATAGGATGAAAGCTTCTTAGAGGAGAGCTTTGAAGATTAAAGCACAAAAATATATGGTACACGGAGGACTTCTATTCAGGAAGAACCATGATGGAATTTATTTGAGATGTCTAAATAGAGCTGAAGCGGATAAGGTGTTGACAGAACTACATGACAAGTACGGAATTGGTCATGGTTCCCATCTAACTACAACACACAAGATATTAAGGGTGGGCTATTATTGGTCCACGATGTTCAAAGATACAGAAAGTCACATTAAGAGTTGCCACACCTATCAGACTGTAGCAGATAAGGGAAGAAATTAGGCCAACCCATTACAACCTGTGATTGAATCAAGACCATTTGCATAATGGGGCCTAGATTTTATTGGAGTCATCAATCCTCCATCTTCTGTAGGACACAAGTTCATACTGACGGTGATGGACTACTGTACAAGGTGGACTATGGCTACATGCTACAAATTTTCCACAACTGAGGTAGTTATCAATTTTCTTGAAGAAAACATCATCACCAGGTTTGGAACTCCCTATTCATTGGTGTTTGATAATGGGCATGCTTTCTCTTCTTTAAAGTTTTCTAAATGGGCATTTGAATATGGGATTGTTTTAAAGTTTTCTTCAAATTATTACCCTCAAGGTAATGGGTTAGCTGAGTCTACGAACAAAATTTTATTAGACATAATCAAAAGGCTAATTGCAAAGAGTCCTAGAGAGTGGAATACCTTGTTAAAATATGCATTATGGGTTGATAGGACCAGGTTTAAAACAGCCTTAGGCAGTACACCTTATCATTTAGTTTATGGGACTGATCCCATACTTCCAATAAATCTGAGAATACCAATCTGGAAGTTTGCCAATGAATTTTTAGGCTTCAATAACCATAGGGAAGCTAGGGTAGTACAAATGCTACAATTAGATGAGAAAAGAGGTCAAGCCATCGAGAAGTTTGCCAAACACCAAGCGGTTGTTAAGAGGTGGTTTGATAAGAGAGCAAGAGTCAAGACATTTAGGACATTAGACTTAGTGCTATGCTAGGATAAAGCACATGAAAAGAAGGGGAGTCATGGAAAATTTGACAAACTATGGTTAGGCCCATTACAAGTCTCAGAAATAATAAGAGACAACACATTTAGACTTAAGACCTTGACTGGAGAAGACATGCCATTACAAGTTAATGGCTAACATTTGAAACACTACTTCTAGGCTCGAGGTAAAGGGTAGTTCATTTTTGTGTAATATAGTAATGTATAGTTTTCTTTTGCTATTTCTTTTTAGGTTAGTTATTTGTATAGTTTCATTTCTGTTTCTTTTTGTTTGTTGTTTTGTTTCTTTTCTTTTGTTTATACAGTTTTGTTTTCTTTTGCTTTGTTTTTTGTTTTCCTTGTATAGTCTATTTGTTTGGTTTGCTTGTTGTCTCCTTAGTAGGGATCTTTGTCTTACTTTAGAGTATTAAGGGGCAAGCTAACAACCATTGAAAATAGTATAAAATTTAGAATATTCAGGTTAAATTATTTGCAATTTATGCATAACTTGTCGTGACTGTCATGAATGTAGAGAGTTGTTCACCTTCTAAAATTTTGTATTCAATAAATGTGATTGAGAATTCAAGAGAGGTTTCCCACAATGATACACCTAAAATCCTTGGGTTTGTTGAACCTACCAGTGTAGATATTAGGTGAAAAATCCAAGGCCACCCTTGCTACCATTACAATTCTCAGCTTAATTTCAGCAAGTGCTCACTCCTTGCATCATGAAGTGACAAATTGCTATATCTTGTGAAATATTTACCAAACATCAAAATTAGCAAAATATAAAAGTGAAAATAAAAATATAATAAAGCGGATTATACTGAAAATCTAGATTAAGCCATCTAAGTAACTCTACTGGGGCTATAGACGCTCGTTGTCAGTGGGGCTCTACTTAGGAGAATTGTAACGATAACCTTGCCGGGGCTATAGACGCTCACTGGTAGCAAGGCTCTATCCAGTTGGCTATGAGGGAATATCCTCACCTACGTAGGCTAATATCAGTCACTGATTTGTTCAACCGATCTTCAAGATGAGGTTAATTAATCACGTGCACATACTTAAACTAAAAATAAAAATTTATACACCCTTATCGAATAGCTTAGGTCTCAAGTTGAATAATTATTTGCAGGAAGGATAGTTGGAAGTTATGGATTTATTTCATCTAGTTTTCTGATGCTTTGAATTTAATTGTTTTGTTTGGTTACTAGTTGTTGTGATGTTCACAACATGCACCATTTTACTCCTTAGCAAAATGAGGACCCCTGCTGTTGCTTTTCTTTTTTACTTTTTGTGTGTGGGTCTATTTGGTGGTAAAGGGAAAAAGGGGGTCAAAGTTGCAAACTTTGTTAAAAATAGAGAAAAAAAATGTATTTTTAGTACCAGTGCATGATATGGTTGGATTCCTTGTGAAAAATGAGCCAGGGTTGCTTTTTGAACCATCTTAAAATTCACCATATTTTGCAAGTTATGATTATTTTGGTAAAATGTACATTCAGGTTTGTATATCGCTTTCATATACATCAGCAATTGTACGTTCCATTTCTTTTCTTGTATGCATTTGATGAAAGTTTTGATATATTCATACATGATGGACCCAAAGCGGTTTTAGATTAAAGTAAATTGTTGTTTTAAATCCGCTTTGTATCTCACATTTGTCTGTTTTACAGGTAAAATATACATAGCGGACCCAAAAGTTTATTAAATAAAGAAAGATCTTTGTATAACAGTTTGGATACAAAGTAAACAGTGCATGGATCCCAGCCCTCATCGGCCTAACTTTTGATATCGGCGGGGGGGTTGTTTTGTCTTGGCGATATCTTGTGTTTCACCGATGAGCATTTGATATTGGCCTAGCTGGGGCTATCGGAGTTGGATGATAATTTCACATCGAAGGGTTTGGCCCTGCCGATGGTGCCGGGAGGGGCATATGTATTGCTATCGATGTCACGCCGATAGGAAGAAAGAAGGGCATCGGCCTGAGTAATACAATCGATAGAGAAAGTTTTCGCCATGTTGATAGGCAATGTCATGCCGATAGGAAAGAAACATAAGTGGATAGGGCTATTTCACTAAGAGTTGAGTGATCGGTATGAAATTTCTAGCTCACACCGATGGTTGATTCTTACGCCGATGAATAAAAAGCACATGCCGAATAACAAAGGGTGCGTCGGCCAAACGATGGCGGTTAGTAGAAATTTTCCTTACCGCGCCGATAGTGTTGTGTCATGCCGATGACAGGGCTAAAGGGAAGAAAAGACTTAGTCAATTAAGGAGCATTTCAGCCAGAGATAGGGCATCGGTAGGGTTCTTTTTACCAGCGCCGATGAGAGTAAGTGTTGCTGATGAAGAGGAATGTATGCCGAATGAAAGCGCCATATCGGCCAAACAATGGCGATCGGCCAATCTTTTTTTAGACTCGCCGATGAGTGGATATCATGCCGATAGGCGGGAAAGGAAGGAAGCAATAGGTTTTTGAAGCATTTATGAGGTCTGAATGCATGTTTTCGATCAACGATAATTAACCCGATGGTGTTTTGGACATTGTATACATGTTTTGAACGCATTTTTGGGGGGGCATTTTTGGGCCCAATTTCTACATTTTGCACAGTCATGCCTTGATTCGACAGGTGTTTTATTTTCCTATTGTTTATTAAGTGAAAATGATACCTATTGCTTGTCTATTTTATTTGCAAGTTTGTAGTTGAGGAAGGAGCTAGAACTTAATGTCTATGACATCACGGAAGAGGAAAATCAAATTTCAGATCTCAGGAGCAGAGGAAGATAAGGATGGAGGGCAAGGAAGTCAAAGGTCTTCATTTATGAAGACAAAATATTACTTAAGACATTATTGCAGCAGACCACAGAAGTTATTATTGAGCTGATAGGGTTTCCAGAAAGGCATATTTTGCCCAAGTTTGATGTATGCTTAGAGATATTTTGGGAGACTTGTTCTCCAGCATTTATTGTTCTAACTAGAGGTTTGAACCATTGCTTAACTAGGGTTTTGAGTTGTATTGAGGATAATCAAAGTTTATATATTATGCCTCTCTACATTGTAAAACTTTACACAGGGATTTGTTTTACAATAGTGGGACCTTTGAGTTTAGAAGTAGAAGGAGGTCGCCTGTGTCTACAATAAGGAATGCATGGAACATCTGGCTTCCTTACTATATCTGTAAAGCTTGTAAGTTTTCTGTAATTTGATCATTGAAGCTAAGAGTCATTTTGACTTTGTAAATCTTATATGACGGTCTGTTTCTAATACAATTGAATCTGGAATTCTGCATCTATCTTCTGAGTGTTTCCCTGCTATTCATTGTGTTTGAAACATTTTCTCTTAGAGCTTGCAATTTTAGGTGTATGTTTGTGAAAATGCTCAGAACTTACATTTAAGGTTTTTTTTCTGTGGATTTGATCAATTTTCTGCAACACTTATAGAGTGCATAACATAACACTTAGATCCTTTGGTAGAATGAATGATGTTTAGATTAGATCTTTCTAACTTTTCCCAACCCATCTGAAAATACTTAGCTGAAAATGTAGAAATGTAAAGGAAATTGTCTCATATTTGAAAGGAATGAACAACAGAGTTTGAAAGTAGACAGTTTTCATAATATTTAAGAGGAGAAAGCTGCAATAATTCAAGAGAAATCCTTTAAGGCTTTACAGCACAGTAACATGTTTATGCAAAAGGAATGAACAACTTGCTAATATTTATGATCTTTTGCAGAGTTTGAGTCTAGTTAACCAACATGAAACCCTAAATCATGTAAGGCCCCTTGAACATTATAGCTTCACATTGACCAACTGAATTTGCCCAACAGGTCAAGACCTGACCATATTAAACTTGGGATTAAGCGAGTCTTAACTGATTCCTTCATATCTTTCAAGTCAGTTTTGGTTCATTTTATGTGAATTTTAACTAATTGTTATGATTGCATCAAAACAATCACCAACATCTCTCAATAATCAATCATAGAATTCAAGTCAATTGGCAATCTTTTTAGCTCCTTTTGTGAATCCTAGAGGCGTAAAAAGGTACTTTTCACTCTTGTAAATCTCTCTCTGAATCTATTGAAAGATGGATACTCTAAATGTTGTCAAAATCTCTGATAAGCCACACCCTAAATTCAAGAAACACCCTTATAAACCTCTAGAAGTAGATCCTTTAGGCGCATTCTCTAGCATTCTGCATGGGGTTTTACATGTTGAAGACGTTAGGGCATACATTCATGCAAATATTGAGGAATTCAGGGAATCCAAGTTGATGGATATATATCATAAGTAGCTAATAGATGAATCATTTAAACTCAAACCTTAGTACAAAGCCATTTGGGACAAGCATTTTTGTCAGTGCATTCATTTCCCCTATTTTGCAAAAGATTAATGGGTTCAGTATATTTTGAGCAGAGTGCATGATAACTTCATGTGGTTGAATAGACCATTTAAGATCACTAAATATGCCATTAGGTTGATAACTAGATTGCACTCATCCGGTGGGTTGCCTACTCTCAAATCTGTCAAAAAAAAAATTGTGAGTGAGGCTACCAAATCTAAATTTGATAAAAGAGCAATGACAATTAAGGATATCATAGATCCGGATATTAAGTTTACCGCCATGATAATTGGCTACAAGATATATCACTCCAGTAGAGAGAATTCTATATCCAGAATAGCAATTTACACTACTTATGAAATGTTAAGAAACAATGTTGACTATGACCTTTGTGAGCTCCTTCTGAACCAACTTTTGGAGAATTTGTAGAAAATAAAGAAGGACAAGAAGAATTCCTTCAAATAGGGTGGCTTGATACTCTATCTTTTCTTCTATTATATGAATGAGCTACCTGGATCTAGTGGCTAGATATGGCAAAATGACAGACCTATTGCCATACAAATTAGGGATTATTTGCATGGGCTTGGTGATGTCAAGGCACAAAACATAACACTGTGGGGTTACTTCAAAAACTTCCAAAACTTGATGCAGGCCAGAGAAAGAATCCCCCAATCATTGGTTGAAAAATACAAGGATATAGTGTGCTTTACGGTAGACACTGATCAATGCCTAATGGAGGTAGTGGAACCAAGGACAGTATGGATCATGCCAATGGGTTATGAAGTAGATGAGAAAATTGTTGAGCTACATGTTCAACACATGTTAAGTCAGCCCAAGGACCCTAAGGCAGAAAGGTTTGGAACATTACAAGAGCTAAGTGTGAATGTTCATGTTGAACTGAGATAGCCTAAAATTAAAATAAAAGTGAGAAGAGAAGTGGAAGAATTTGCCAAGAGACATGGAATTTCAAAGGAGGCAGTCAATGCCAATAGAGAGAAGATGGAAAGGGTAGAGAAAGAGAAACAAGATACAGAAAAAGAAAGTGCTCCAGTACAAGCCCCCTCCTAGACCAAATCCTCCAAAATCTCTGCACCTGCCACCTCCGAGAGCCAAAAAGCATCAAAACTAGAAGTCAGGGCATCTGGAAAAAGATAAAAGAGAACTAAGACAAAGGCCACAAGGTCTTACATTAGTCAGAAGGATGATGAAGAGCCAGAATCTGATGAAGAGATCAAGAAAATGAAGAAGAAGAAGAAAACATCTAGTGAACCCTCTACTAGTCATAATAAGGAAGAAGAGGCAGAAGAGTTTGTTAAAAGGCCTACTCTATCTATTGATAATGTAGTCAAGGCAGTTACTATGGATGGAAATCTACAACCAATGATAGAATTCTATGATGAGTATAATGACGCAGATAAAAAGATCTTAGAAGAAGCCACAGTTAAGTACTTAAACATATATAATAAGGATTTTATTGAAATCATCTCTCTAATTCCCAAAAGTTTAAAGAAGCAACTTGCAATGAGAAAGGAGAATGCAAAGGCAAAGGATCTAGAGATCTAGGAACATATAGCTATTTAGTTCTATCCTTCAATCACTCTGAAACAATGCATATGATCTTCAAAGATTGCAAGGATGAGTTCTGGAGCAAAACTAGAATGAATCAACTTATGCTTGGAGAAACTGACAAAGTGGCAAAAGAAATAGAAGATAACCTCCGGAATGCTTTTAAAAGATTCAATCTTCCTATTATAGAGGACTTAGGTGATGAACCCTCTGTCATGGATTATAAAGGAGAATCTACTAAGACAGTGGCAGAAGAGGCAAAGGAGACAAGTGAAGAAAAAGGTAAGAACTTAGATTCCTCGGCTCAAGAAGAGGAAGTCCATGAAGAAGAAAACATCTCTCCTCTAGTTTCCCCTGCAGACTCCGCATTTAAAGGAGAAGAAAGAATAGAGGAGAAAACTAGTCAAAAATAAGAAGTAAAGGAAAAGGAAAAAGACCAAACAAAGAAGACCCCAGGAGACAGTTCTAAGACTATAGAAGGGAAGAAGACTCTGTCTCTAGCAAGAGACACTATAGAAACTATCAAAGATTTCTTAAACAAAGAGATGATGGAAATTGATGAACCAAAATTGCTTCAAGGACTATTCAATTTTGATTCCCTCTCCCCAGTTTAGAGTATGAAGATAACATCCTTTGCCTATGCAAAGGCAAAAGAAAAACTTTTGAAGTCTCACATGGAAGACTATGAACTAATTGAGATTGCATCTGGTGCATTAGAGAGAATCATGCCATCCTTCTAGAAGGATCTTTCGGCCTCCTCATCTAGTAACTTAAAATCTCTTGTCAATTCAATTAGCACACATTTTGACTCTTTAGAGAAGTTAGCTGAAGATAGAGTCTAGAAAGATTTTTTGGGAAAGAGATTCTCTAAGGTGCAAGGTCTAATAACAAATGATAGGAGAGTTATGGATATTGGGATAAAGAGCTTAGAAAATTCTCTTAAAGATGAAGGAGATATATATAAATTTTGTTTATCCTGGTCCAAAGTACCCCGTGGTTTTTCCCTTAATAGGGTTTTCCACGTCAAAATCATTGTGTTATGTGTATTGAGTTTATATCTGCTTTCAAGGTTATGCATGCTTATTTAATTTGATGCTGCATTAATTGTTAAAGAAGAATAGAAAGTTAAGTTAATTAAGATAACTACTTCACCCCCCCTCTCAGTTATCAATAAAAGTGTGGTCATGTCCTTCCAAGAAGCTACAATATTAGAAAGGATGGGGGTCAACATAGATAGTGAATTCCATGTCGTTATGGGGGAATATCAAGAATTGGTGGAAAGTAGAAGGGATGGCTTGCATGGCATGGATCCATGGTTGGTCAAGAAGAATATTGTAGGGAAGATCAAGATCAAGCACCTGCCACTTGGTTTGCAGTAATTTCTGTCCTACTTGGATAGGAAGCTTGATGGTGCCTTTGGACAGTCTCTCAGTGTCATCATATCTTTTTATAGTTATACATTCACTAGTATCCACAACTACATTAGAGTATCCCAAATGTTATAACAATTTTAAAGTGCAAAGATTTAGGCTGGAGCCACAATCTACTAAGACTCATTTTATGGTGTGTTTGTGGGTGCAAACATCAATGTGTAATGCATCATTATGTATCTCATTAGAGGCAAGAAGATCTATTTCAGAGAAGGTGAGATGGTGAGGTGAGGTGATGTGGCCCACCATGGCTTGGAATTGATCCACATTCAAATTGGTGGGGACCTATGTCTCTGTCAAGGCTTTGTCAAGAATTTCCTTATGAAAGGGAGATGTGCAGAGCAACTCAAGAATGGAGATTTGCATGGGGGTTTTGTCTAGATGGTCTAGGAGGTTGTACTTGTGGGCAGATGATGGATTGGTAGATGTGGATGTGGAGGGTTAGTCATTGGTGGGTGCTCGACAGATAGATACATGACCATGACGGGTAGTGATGGCACAATTTGGGGTCTTGGCTCGAATAGTGATAGTATTGATGTGATTGAAAAAATCTTCTATTCATCCCATGATGGAGTCAAAAGAAGCGGTAGGTGGTACAATGTGGTATGCTTGATTGGATGAAGAAGCTTTTCATTTATTGTGATTGGGAAGTGGATCATTATATGCTCGTAAGTTAGTATTCAATGATTGCTTTGGCAACTCGTCAATGGTGATGTCACCCCTATCGATGAGATCTTGTATGCAATGTTTTAGCCTCATACAGTTAGATGTTTTTTTCCCTTTTAGGTGGTGGTATTTGCAAAAGGCGTTCTAATTAAACCAAGAGGGTTTGAATTGATTCTCATCATAGGGCCTAATTGGGGGCAAGGTGATCAAATCTGCCTTCACAAGATTGTTCAAAACGTTTTCAATAGGCTCCCCTAAGGGTGTGAATTTTCTTTTGGGGTTATTATTTTGTTTAGGTGGTCCCTTGGGAACATTGACATTATTCATTGTGGATGCACTAGGTGTTGTTGGATTTTTTACATTTCAAATAGCTTTCACATCAGTGACACCATCGTTGAGGTTGTTTTTATTCTTTCCCCAAAACCAAGGTTTGTCATTTGAAGGTGAGTTTTTGTTCATGTTGTTGTTGTTAACCTTATTTTTGTGGTTGTTGGTTTTGTTATCATTATTGTACAGTTTTATTGAGCCCTTACCAATGAGGGCTCTTTCAATGGTGGTTCCTTTGTCAATAACTTCCTCAAAAGTTGATGCACATTGTATTTGTAGATGGAACCCCATTTCTTGGTTGAGGTTGGTGATGAACATGGTAAAGAGTTGTTTCTTAGGAATAGCCCACATGTGTTTGCTTGCTAAGCCTCTCCATCTTTGAAAAAGGGGGCAAAGGACTCTCCACTCTTTTGTTTGGTGTTACATAGGTTAGTCGTTGATATTTCATGTTCAAAGTTATACTAGAAATGGTTTACAAACTTCTCTACAAGCTCATGGAATGTCATAATGTTAGGAGGAAGATGTGAAACCATTCAGTGGCTTGACCACCAAGGCTTCAAGGAAAGAGTATCATCATATGAGACCTCTAGGCAAGCTATGTAGAAATCCCTAAGGTGTTCCCTAGGGTCTCCCTTTCCCTTGTATTTGTAGAATTTAGGCATTTCATAGTTTTTGGGGAAGGGAGGCATGTATAATTTCCTATCAAATGGGTAAGGAAAAATATCCTCTAAATAATATTGCTTCCTTTTGTTTCCATGTTGTCCACTTTTTGGATTAATGTTTGTACACCGATAGCTAAATCTTGTTTGTGTGGTGGTTGCGAGATGTAGGTTTGTTGATTTTGGATTAGTTGTTGGATGAAGGGTGGGATTTGATTTTGAGGTGGAGTTTCATGTTGTAAGGTTTGGTTTTGGGCAATTTTATTTTGGATCACAAGATGTTGTTGGTATGCAAGGAGTTGTTGGTTTTGGTTAGGATTTTGTGGTGTGTTTTGATTAGAGGATGTAATAGGTGCTTGTGAGATGGGATTTTTTATATATCTAAAATTTGATGAGGGGTTACTATTGGATGTGTTGTGGGATATTTGTGAGAATAAGTGGTTTATGAAAGCTATAGTGTTAGAATCAAGTTGGGGAGAAATTGTGAAAGTGCTAGGGTGTTTGGTGTTGTGTGGGATGTTTACGGTGATTTGTGGTGTAGATGTGGTGATGATGGATGTTGATATAGTCAAGATATTTGGTGTTGTTGATGTATTTGTGGGGATCGTGGATGTGATAACATTGGAGTTAGTAGGGATTGTGGATGTTGTGACATTAGAGGCTTGGGATGCATTAGGGATGGTATGGGATGTAGATGGTTGGGATGAAGTGATGATGTTATGTATGGTGGCACCATTTTTGAGAAGAAAATTAAGATATCTATTAGGGTCAGACTTTAGGACTCTATCAAGTATATCCATGGAGTCGACGTCTTGTATGAAATCTAAGACATCTTGATCTATATTGTTTGTGTTAGATGGTGGTACTTGTGTTTGTATGGGGAAGGGATTTAGCATAGCATTGTCATCAAATGATGGTACTTTTTGGACTATGGGGAGGTTGTTTTGATCAGTTTAAGGCATTCCTATGCCAAATATATTCCTAAAAGGTTCCATATCCTTATTTTTCTTGGCTTGGGATCTTGTCATGAGCATGTAATGGTTTTGGGATATGAATTTGTTAAGGATGGATGGAGATCAAGTCCTTAGAGAATAGATTTAAATTATTCGACCCAAAGATAAGTGGTGATAGAGGTGTGGTGAGAGATAAATAGAGGTTTAGCCTTAAGAGAATAATATCTCAAAATTCTAAACCCTAAGGGTGAATAGTGATATGGATACAATATGGTAGGGTATAGGTTCTTAGCTTTAGAGATTAAAATCTTAAAAGTTCAAAACCTAAGGTATGTATGGAGAATAACCTTTGAGGTCAGGACCCCAAAGGTAAATGGGTAATTTGATTTTCAAGAAATTTTGGACCAAAAGAGTTGGTGGGAGTATGAGTTAATATGAATGATTTTAGGATGAATGTGATAAGAACAAGGGGGATGATGGTGTGATTTAAGATTGTTCTAAGATGGTTTGGATAATAATCAACCAAGGGAGGCCTTAGATGATTTAGTGGATTTTGGATGATTATCTACTAAGGAAAACCTTAGGAGATTTGGATGTTTTGGATGATTTGATGATTTTTGGGAGGATATTCATATCAAGGGTAAGCTAAAAATAAATCTAGATCTTTGAGTTACAAAATGGATGTTTCTTTTACCTAATGTAGAATTATGACCATAGGTAAACAGAGGATGATTATTTTACTTGTAGGTAAACTAATGACCAACAAGAAAAATGAGATGTTAAAAGGATAATATGATCTAGATTTAAATCTTTGCTCAAGGGTTGATTTGGATATGGTTGATGTTTTGGGATGTTGGGTGATTTGATTTTGGCTTTGATAGATAAGATTAGGAAATGTTGGATTTGAAGTGAATTTTTGGAATGGATGAAGTATAGGTCCAAAAAGTAAAAATCAAAATGTAAAGTTAGGTTGGATTATATGGAGATGGAAAGAATAGGTTGAGCTTAGTGATAATGAGATGAAGGGTCCAATAGTTAAAACTATTGTTCTCTAAGGTCACAATGAAGGTGCATGGATAGATTTTTGGGTGAAATGGTTGTGGACTATGGTCAAAGGTGGACTAGGGTTATAGAAATTATTTGACAAGATGACCATAGATTGTGATTAAGTAGGACTCAAGGATTCTAAAATAATCTTTTAGGCACGTGTGCAGTTTGATCTCTAGATGGTGCCAAATTCTAAGGATAATGCACCAAAATAGAGATCTAATGGTGCCAAATGGTGCCAAAATAGTGAATGAAGGTGTCAGAAGAAAAGGTACCACAAGTGAATTTTTAGGCACCAAACAGAGTGGTTTTGGTGCTAAAGTGAGATAGTTTCTTGGATTTGGTCTAGGTGTTTGGCAAATTTTGGTGATTTTTTTTGGATTTTGGTGTCAGACTTTGGACTTGGAAGGTCAAGTGATGGATTCAGTGACATCAAATGTTTCAATGGTTCAATTATGTAGGTGGCTTTGGATAGTGTTAATGGTAATTTCTTGGAAAGCGTTACAAACACTCCAAACAAGAGAATACAAATGGCCAAGGTTTGATGTGAAGTAGAATTGTGATGTGTATGTTCAAGAAGCCCTTAAAGGCCCAAATTTCCATGGGTGTACACACAATAAAAAAAACTTGAACACAATCCTTATTCTACCTAAGGTCAAGGTGAATGGTGATTTATCAAGCCCACAACTTCGAATCTCTGACTCATATGCAAACACACTAATTTATGAGTTTGTCTATTATATTGTCTTCTCAAGAGAGGATGGATAGGGCCCTCCTACACTAGAAGGATGATACAACCACCCTTTTCTTAGAAAGCTATGTATAGCTTATACTAAGTTGAGGATTTCCATCTCATCTCAAGAGAGACACATGGTGAGAATCTAGAGAGGATTATGTGTCCTCTTGCCTTCAACAAATCACCACAAGGTCAAAAAGGGTCTAGCTTCTAACCAAAGGTGTTTAGTAGGGGATATTTGGAGGAATGGTATGTTACAAGCATCTAGTAAGCCACTTAAGGCTTTATCTAGTCATACTAGGAGTGTCATATACACAAGGTACATCTCCTTCTAAACCAGCATTGTACGGTAAGCGTTGATGGTAGTTAGACTTGGCTTTCTCCTTATCGTCTTTTATATGGTGGACCAAATGAAAGTACTGCTTTAGATCATTCCCTTCAAGTGAGTACCTCTGTTCCCACCAAGGTAATCCTCTCTAAGAAAATGAAAAGGAAGAGAATATAACCATTTCTCTTCACCCAATATCCTTATGAAGGCGAGGGGAGAGGATACTTTGATATTATTCCTTGGGTTCTACAAACACAACATACAAGCACTCCAAGAACTTCAACCAAGAGGCTAAGTTCTTTTTAATGACCCAAATCAAAGTGTTCCTATATTTGTTACAAACAAGGTTTATTTTAGGTACACCAAAAGTAAATGTTTTCTAAGCTAAGCACACAAGGTTCATTTTCATGCACCAAAATAAATGTTTCTAAGCTACAAAACCTTGCAAGAAATGTTAGTAGTTGGATATTTTGGTCTTGAACAAACATTATTTTTCCTACAAAACCTTGTCAGACACCTGTACAGATCCCAATGTTAGCACATAAAATAGTGCCACCTGTTAGGTCTAAAAAATGCAAATTATAAGCCCTAAGAGGTTGCCAATCTCTCTTAATGCTTTTGGCTAATTAGAATACGGCTGATATGATTAAAACCACCTTCTAATGTTTTCAATTCTGAATATGTGAAAAGTTCTAAAATATTATTTTTGGGATGACCAATGCCTAATTCTACTGGGTAAATGGGGTCAAGGCTTAAATGATTTGTAAAACTACTTGGCTTAACTCTAATTATCTAGTACCCTTTTAAATGTTCACACCTTATGTGACAATGCAAGATTGTTTAGTTGTTATACTCTTATTTAAGATCTAGTTTACTCTTTCAAGTTATTGTGGTTGGCTAAAAGGATTTAATTCTATTTTGAAGGAAACCAACCAATATGATATACTTGAAAGGATTTAACTTAGGACAGAGACCAATAAATATAAATCACTCAAAAGGACTTAAATCAACTTCTAATAGAAACCAACCAAAAGCATCCACACAATGACAACAAATGTGCCTTGATAAATCTAAACATTTAAATAACTAGAAATAACCAAGATGGAGATAGTCAAGCAACTTATAAACTTCAATATCAACATAATATTAGAAAACCATAGATATATCCATAGTTTGAACCATCATTACCCATTATAATATTAAAATATCATAAAAGTGTAATGTCTTAAACTTGAAGTATGACTGGAGAGAATAGTATTGAAATATATAAATTGTCTTGCTATAAATATGATTTTTTTTCAACTACACCTTGGTCTCCCTTATAAATATGGGAACCAAACAAGTTTCAGGCCTAAATTGACACAACTATTCATGAATTACATCCTTTAGTAACTAAAACATGATTAAGAAATAGAGATTATGTGCATAAGCAATTAACTAAGATCTAGATCCGTTAGTCATTGTAGAGCACCGATGACCATAGGCCTGGCAAGGTACTCCTCTCAAATATCTTGTCTATGAGAAATCTCATCGACATTTACTTGTCCCCTCGCTGTCTCTCATTGTATTACTTCACCTTTTTGAAGAGACTGAAAACCTCCTCACTTATATTGCAAAGTCACTTCGAAATCCTTTTAACATTGTTTATGCATATTGATGGCTTATTGGTGGGACTAGAAATCATGTTACCTCAATATCCCAAATTCCCTTTTGTTGAACTATTTTTTACTTTCCAATACTTTTTGTTTTATCAGCGTGACAAATTTAGGTGTCACACCGATATATCTCGGTTTGTTCTATATGCCTTTCTATGTCTTTAGGATATCAAAGAGGTTGCCAAGTGACTCACCCCGATACCTCTTCATCTCTTCGATCTATCAGTTCCTTTAATGATGTGATCTTAGTGCGATATGCCATCAAGTTAAGAATTTTGTCCCTTAATACCTTTGGATTATCGAAAAGACTTAATAATTAGTTTTCCAAACATGGTATTATCTTACCGATATTAGCTAGAACTTAAGGGATATAAAAATGTTTTTAATATAATTTTTATTTCATAGTGAAGGTCAATAAAATCAATCTTTTTTGGGTTAACAATATGGATGAAATGGATTTGTTTTCAGATTAGGTGAAAATTTAAAATGGCTTATTGGGGATGATGGCGAGAAATAGCAAAATTTTAGGGTTTGAAAATTTTTTATCCAACAGTGGCTCTAGCTGGGGATAAATGGCTATGAAGTCATCACAAGAATCTAAAAAATACTCTCTCAGATGCATACTAATATTGGTGGGGAGGGGTGGGGAATGAAAATCCTAATCTACTGTGCATGGGAAAAAAAAAATTCAAGAGAAGAAGTGTTTGAGGAACTCTCCATGCACTCGCAGTTCATGTACTTCTCCATTCATATTCTATAAGTAATAAGAATCCTCTCCACATCCTCCAATGATGATAAATGGGCTAACCCATAATGCCTCAAATTTACCATGTTTTCCTTTTTCTTTCCCTCTAGCATTCCACATAAGAACCATGTCATCCACCTTGAATTTCCTTTCTCTAGCCCTTCTATCAAATATATATTCCATCTTTAATTGTAATTTCTCATTTTGTTCTTGTGTTTGGGCCCTTATTTCATCCAGTTCTACTAATTGTTCCATAGGTTTAGGAACATCTATATCTTCTTGAAGAATAAATTTATAAACTGGCAAGAGGTTATACACAGGAAGACTGGCTTGTGTACCGTATACCAGTTCAAATGGGGGTTTCCTATAGATTTCTATGCAGTAACCTATCTGCCCATAAAGCCAATTTTAGTTGTGAATCCCGTGTTTTTTTTTGTTATTTTCTAACATTCTCTTGATTATATTTAAGATTCTTTTATTTCTTGATTCCTCCTGTCCTTTGGCTCGAAGATGATATGGAGAGGCATATGAAATTTTTATGCCATAGGATTAACAAAATGTTTTGAATTCTTCCAATCTATAGCACATACCATTTTTCATAATAAGCCTCATAGGAACCCAAACCTAGTGATAATATTTTCTAGTAGAAAATTGACCACTACCTTACTAGTGCCTTGTCTGGTTGGAACTGATTCTATCCATTTTGTGAAATAGTTTGTTGCTACCAAAATCCATTTATGTCCACCACTAGATCTTTTTTCTATTTCTCCTACAAAGTCAAGTCCTCATTGAAGAAATGGAGCTTCAGCTTGCATTGGTCTTAGCGGTAAGGCTCCTTGATAGTTCAGTTTGCCAAAAAACTTTTGACATGCTTCACACTTTCTTACATATTTATGGGCATCTTTAAAAATTTTAGGACAATAATAACCTAATCTCATTATCTTATGAGCAGTGGTATTTTCTATGAAATGTCCCCCACACACATCTTCATGCATCTCTTTATCATTCTCTCAGCTTGAATTTTATCCAAGTATAACAACAAAACACCATCTTTGCTCTTCCAATATAAATCCCCATTAATGAAAACATATTTTGAGGCAACATGTTTCAATGTTCTTTTTTTATTGTCATTTAGGCCTTGAGGACACCTCATGTTTTTTAGATAATACACTATATTGGTGTACCAAGGTGTATGCTCAATGCCAGAAATAACATTATCTTCCTTTGTTGTGTTACAAATTTCTATAGCTTCCAAGTATGATTCATCCATTAGTTTAGCCAAACCCCACCCTTTGACAAGCTTGGTGATTTGGATGTCAATATTAAACTCTTGAATTCTATTGATCCACCGACATCTTCATACTGTAAGTTTATTTTAGGTAAAGACATCCTTTATTGCAGCATTTGGTGCATAAGCTATCACATGAGCTCTAACCAAATATGACTTAAATGCCTTCACTACTTTTACTAAGGCATAGGCTTGTTTCTTAGTAATTTCATACTTTAATTCTACTTCTTGAAGTGATTTATTAAAAAATGATATGGGTTGCTCATACTCTTCATTATTCTTTTGTAACAACACAGCTGGCAATGTATGAAAAGATGCAAAAGAAAATATTTGGAATGGCTTGTTAAAGTCTAGGGATTTTAACACAAGAGCTTCTTTAATAGATTTCTTGATGGACATAAATGCATCAATAGCCTCTTTAGTCCAATCCACCTTTGTACCCTTCTTCTGTTGAAAATATGTGCCTAAGTGGTGTTTTCATTGATGTCAACTGTATCATAATTTGTTGTCTGTATAGAATACTGAACTATTGAGGATATTGAGAAAATTAATGACAATCAATGCGTGCAGACCATATGGCTATGTAGAGGATTGTCAGAGGTTGCTTCTGTTAAGACTTGAGAAGTCCACATGAAGATTTGAAGAAGTTATGACCATCTGAGTAGAACTAGATTTTACAGTATTCAAGAGAGACAATGTGAGAGTAAGTTGGTCTGGATCACTCCATAGTGAAATATTATGGTCTATGGATCTGAAGGCATGTTTGGGAAGTTTGTGTGTAGAATCAACTCTAGTGGTTTTTAGTTTGGAGGTCTACAAGCTATCTTTCCAGTTTGACAATCATGACAAATAGTGTTCTTGAGGTTCTGAATGAAGATATAGATGATTCTGGTAATTTGGTTTAGAGTGGATGTTATTAGAGAATTCAATGTGCTTGTGGAGGTCTCTAGATTGTGTGGCTACTATGTTGGAGGTCCACATTGAAGTTTGAGCTTGTTGATTGATGATTTCTTCTTTGAGGTTGATGTTCTTCCCAGTCTTGGCTGACCAGATGTTCTTGGCATGTTACAGATGATCTAAGAACATTTTATGAAGTGTGGCATGGTTGTAGAGGAATATTCAAGTCTCAGTTGTATTTGGATGAGAATATAATGATCTGTGTCAAGCTTAGCTGACCTTATTGATCATTCCAAGGTTGATGAAGCATATAAATACTTGTTGAAGAGTTTTTGAAAAGCATCCTTGTACAAAATGAATTAAATTCAAAGAAAGGATCAAAAGTAGAGTAAAGAAGAAGAGGAGCGAATGGAGTATAAAAGTGGAGAGTCAATGAATAAGTATTTTAAGATTGGAGAAGATGTTTTGTGAGCCTTCTAAGGGATTGATTCAGGTATGAATGTTGATGTTATTTCTTAGTTCATTATCTTTGTGTAAATCATAATTTCTTATAGGCAGTGACCCTCTTCTTGAGTAGTGAGCTCTAGGAAGTGCACCCAAAGGCATGTACCTTCTATTTTATTAAGGACATTTAACAGGGTACACATTTCTATGGGTTAACACCCACCATGGTTTTTCCCTTAACCAAGTTTTCCACATCAAAATTCTGGTCTTGTGTGTTCACGTTGTTTCTGTTCATATGTTGATTTATGCTGAAATGTTTACATCATTAATCTAGTTGTAAATTAAGAAAGAAGATCTAAAACTTCAGAAAAAGAGTAAAGATTTAGAGACAATTGTTTCACCCCTACTTTCAGTTGTCTAGACTAACTCCAACAATTGGTATCAGAGCGATCCAAGATGTCATTTTATAAGAAGGAAATTCTGAGATTTGATGGAACAAATTACTCCCTCTGGAACGTATGCGTACAGTGTCATATGGAATGTATGGGTGATGTCTTTTGGTTAATAACCAAGAATGTGTATAAGATTCCAAAGAATGGACCTTCAAATATAGATGAGATCAGAGATGCTAAACTCAACATTCAAGCCACAGAAGCATTGTTGAGTGCCCTATCTGATACCAAATTGGCAAATGTCCTAGATTTTCCAACTAGTCATGAAATCTAAATTTAGTTAGAAAATCTATATGAAGGTGACAAATATGTTAAATGTGGCAAGCTACAAAGCCTGAAGGGTAAATATGAAAGATTGGTAATGAGTGAAGATGAAAACATTACTTCCTACATGCAGAAAATAAATAAACTTGTGACTAGTATCAGAAATGCAGTTGGAGTATTGGATGAATAAGAAATTGTTGCCAAAGTGCTCAGATCCTTACCTACAGCTTACAAGCACAAGGATGCGGGTTGAATAAATTAGGATAATAGCAACAGTCACAAGGGATCAGCTAGTTGGTAAGCTTTCAGCATTTGAAATGAGTAAGTTTGGTTATTCTCTCCCTAAGTCTAAATCTGCATTCAACACCAGTGTGTATGGAATGGAAATATATGATATGGGTGAAAGTTCTTTAGGAAGAGAATACAAATTTATGAAGACAAGGAAGGATCTTGAAGATGATGAAATTGAGACTGCAGATCTCGAAGCTCTCATTGGCAAACAAATGCCAAGAGGATCTGGTAAGTATGAACGAAAGTTTCCACTCAAATGTTTTGCTTGTAATAAGATTGGTCATTTTGCCTCAAGGTGTTCAAAGAGTTTTTCAAAACCAAACCTTAACAGATACAAAAGTTAGAAGACTTGCTACTATGTTCAAGAAGCTAAAGGCCTCACAGATGACGAATCTGATCATGGAGAAGGTGATTGGGTGTTCATTTCTATTAAAGAAGAAGATCCAATGTCTACTGAATCTTCTAGCTATGCAAATGTGGAAAGTACCTTGGCTGCTCAGGTCGCTGAAAAGGATGAATGGTTGATTAATAGTGGATGTTCTCATCATATGACTGGTGACAAGAATAAGTTTGGGAGTTTTTAAAAATATGAAGGTGGGCTTGTGAAATTTTGAGACAACTTAGTTGGTAGAATCTATGGCATAGGATCCATCTCTTTTGATGGTAAGAATTGTACCAATGATGTTATGTATGTGGAAGGACTGAAACATAATCTTCTCAGTGTTGGACAATTGGTTGACAATGGTTATGATCTTCGATTCAAGGATGGAAAATGTAGAATCTTGAAGAGCTCTAGAATTCAAATTGCATCTGGTACTCAAACTAGACAAAGTTGTTTGATTGATCAGAAAAATCAAAATTGGTTATGGCATAGGAGGATGTGTCATGTAAATTTTGATAACATTGTCAAAATAAGTTCCATTCAAGATGTAAGAGATCTTCCAAGACTTGTGAAACCTAATAGCATATGTAGATAATGTCAATTGGGTAAACAGAACAAAATTTCATTCAAAAGTAAGGAACAAGGTTCAAGTAGAAGATTGGAACTGGTACATACTGATCTATGTGGTCCTGCTATAATTAGGAGTGTGCAAGGAGACATATATTTCATGTTTCTGATTGATGATTACTCCTGAATGATGTGGGTAACTTTTCTAATAGAAAAATCAAAAGCTCTTGATAAGTTTAAGGTATTCAAGATGATGGTTGAAAATGAGATTGGTGGTAAATTTAAGTGTCTCAGATCTGACAGAGGTGGAGAATTCACTTCCAGTGAGTTTGATGCTTTCTATGAGAAGCATGTAATAAAAAGATAGTTATCTGCTCCTAGGACTCCTCAGCAAAATGGAGTTGTGGAAAGGAAGAACTGGACCATTCAAGAAGCTACCAGGACCATGATGATAGAAACAAATGTTCTTCAAATTTATTGGAGGGAAGTTGTGAGTACTGTTGTCTACACTCTTAACTAGGTGCAGATCAAAGGAAATTTTGGTAAGACTCCCTATGAAATATGGTTTGGTCATCGTCCTACTATTAGATATTTCAGAGTTTTTGGTAGTAAATACTATATCAAAAGAGATGAGGATTTAGGCAAGCTTGCGGCAAGAAGTGATGAAGGAATATTTTTGGGATACTCAACTCAAAGTAAGGCTTATTGGTGCTTCAAAAAAAGGTTGAAAAAGATTGTTGAAAGTGCTAATTTAAAGTTGATGAAAGAAAAGGACATTCCAGGTACTATAGATATGATTCAGATGATCAAGATGAAAGTTAAAGTCAAGGAAGACAAGTTCAAATCTAGACCCAGATTCAGATTGATCCAGTAACTCCAGTAACTCAATAGATTAGTGCAGAAGATGAGGAACGAGTTCAAGAAACAGAAGTTCAAATAATTCCCAAAACCCCCAAATATGTAAGAATGAATCATCCTGAAGATCAAATCATAGGAGATAAAAATAGAGGTGTTCAAACTAGGAAAAGAGTTGTTGAAGATCAAGAAGATATATGTTTGACTTTAAAGATTGAACATAAATCAATAAGTGAACCTTGCAATGATGAAAACTAGGTTAAGGAAATGGAAGAAGAATTGATGCAAATTGAAAAGAATCACACTTGGGATCTTGTTCCTAGACCTGAGGACAAAACTGTGATTGGGACCAAATGGTTCTTCCAGAATAAACTAAATGAAGATGGTGAGATTGTAAGAAACAAGGCAAGGTTGGTATGTAAAGGTTATTCTCAAGTGGAAGGAATTGATTGTGAAGAAAATTTTGCTTTGGTGGCAACGATAGAGGTAGTCAGATTATTTCTTCCTTTTGTTGCTTTCAAAGATTTTAAAGTTTATTAGATGGATGTCAAATCAACATTTCTAAATGAAGATTTGGAGGAAGAAGTCTACATTGAACAACCGAAAGGATTTCAGTCATCTGATCAGGGAGATATGGTTTGTAGACTAAGAAAAGCCTTACATGGACTCAAGCAAAGATTTAAGACCCCGATATGCCAGATTGGATAAGCATTTGCTTAAGCTAGGTTTTAGCAAAGGTACTGTTGATAGTAATCTGTACTTCAAGATAAATCATGAGGACATTCTAATTGTTGAGGTCTTTGTTGATGATAGCATTTTTGGTGGAAATGAATGCATGTGCAAAGCATTTGTTGATTAGATGAAAAGTGAGTTTGAGATGTCAATGTTTGGTGAGATGAATTTCTTTCGAGGTCTGAAAATTGTTCAAACTGATAAAGGTATCTTCATATCTCAGTCCAAGTATGTGAAAGAATTATTAAAGAAGTTTGGAATGTAATATTCAAAGCCAGTAGGTACACCTATGGTAACTAGATTCAAGCTAAGCAAAGATGATCACTCCCATAAGGCAAGTCAGAAAAGGTATGGATCAATGATTGGAGGATTGCTTTATCTGACTCAGACTAGACTTGACATCATGAATGTAGTTGGACTTGTTGCTAGATTTCAAGTTGATCCATAAGAATCCCATGTTGTGGTAGTCAAAAGAATTTTTAGATATATCAATGGGACAATTGATTATGGACTGTGGTATCCAAAGGATAATGACTTCACTCTTCATGCATATACAGATGTTGGTTGGATAGGAGATGTGGATGACAAAAGAAGTACTATTGGTCTTTTGGATGAGCAAAAAGTAAGAGGCAATTTCTCTATCTACTGCAGAGGCAAAGTATATATCAGCAACAAATAATTGTTCTCAATTATTATGGATGAAGAAAATGCTCAAGGACATTAGAATTGTGTTTGAGTGGCCAGTCACATTTTTTGTGATAATTCAAGTGCTATAAACATTTTAAAGAATCTGGTATTGCACTCAAAGGCAAAGCATATATCTATCAAGTTTCTTTTCTTAAGAGAGAAAGTTAATTAGAATGAAGTCAAATTGGAGTTTGTGTCTTTCAAATATCAAATTGTGAATATCTTCACTAAGCCTCTTCCCAAGGATACTTTTAAGTATCTGAGAGAAAAGTTAGGGGTTATTACTCCTCCCGATGAGAACTAAGATGCACTAAGGTGCATCAGTTGAGTGGAATTCACATTCATATCTTGTGATCTAGATTGATGTTAAGGATGTACTACTCAAAGGGGGAGTAGTTAGTATACAAATTTTGGGATTAGTCTATAGAAAAAAGGGAGAAAATATAGAAAATATGTTCCCTTTTCCATTGATGTCAAAGGGGGAGAGAAGTCATATGAAAAACTAGTTGTTGATGTAAGGGGGAGCAATAAAGAAAGTAGTTGCAGTAGTGAGAAGAGAAAGGGGGCAAATTTCTTGTCTTGATGGTTAAATTTAATTTTTCACATCATATGTTGCCATCAATGACAAAAGGGGAGATTGTTGCAAATATGTGCCTAAGTGGTGTTGTCATTGATGTTAACATATCCTTGTGCCATTGGTGTCAATTGTATCCTAGTTTGTTGTTTGTATAGAAGACCGGACTATTGAGGATATTGAGAAAATTAATGACAATCAATGCATGTGGACCATATGGATGTGTAGAGGATTATCAGAGGTTGCTCCAGTTAAGATTTGAGAAGTCCGCATGAAGACTTGAAGAAGTTTTGGCCATCTGAGTAGAACCAGATTTTGTAGTATTCAAGAGAGATAGTTGATAGTAAGTTGGTTCGGATCACTCTACAGTGAAATATTATGGTCTACAGATCTGAAGGCATGTTTGGGAAGTTAGTGTGTAGCATCAACTCTAGTGGTTGATGGTTTACAGGTTCGTAAGCTATCTTTCAAGTTTGACAGTCATGACAGATAGTGTTCTTGAGGTTCTAGAAGAAGATACATATGATTCTCGTAATTTGGTTTAGAGTGGATGTTAATGGTGAATTCAATGTGATTGTGGACATCTCTATATCATGTGGCTACTTTGTTGGAGGTTTTCATTAAATTTTGAGCTTGTGGATTGAAGATTTCTTCTTTGAGGTTGATGTTCTTCCCAATCTTGGCCGACCAGATGTTCCTGGCATGTTGTGGATGATTTAATAACATATTATGATGCATGGCATGGTTGTAGAGGAAGATTCAAGTCTCAATTGTGTTTGGCAGATAGTCTAATAATCCAGGTCAAGTTTAGCTGACCTTGTTGATCATTCGAAGGTTGATGAAGCATATAAATACTTGTTGAAGAGTTGTTGAAAACAATCCTTGTACAAAATAAATTAAATCTGAAGAAAGGATCAAAAGTAGAGTAGAGATGAGGATATCAAGTTGAAGGATCTTGGGATGGCATTCGCGTGCTCTGCAAGCTGAGCTAGGGCTACCGTACCCTAGCTCGTTCTCTATGTGTTGCTCATTTTTGTGTTGTGGGGGGGTTTTTTTTTAAGCTTTCAGGGTGGTGGTGGTGGGTTTTTTTCTTTTCTAGAGGCCTTCTTGCTGCCGTTTAGGTGGCTTATGGGTGGAAGGGTTTTGATCCTTCCCTTGGGGTCTTGTCTTTTTCCATTTCTTGCAATCGTGTCCTGGGGGTTTGCATGCCTACTGGGGATCTTGTTTTTTGCTATGCAGGGTGGGGAAACATCTAGGGCTAGCCCCAAATTGGATTTCCAATTAGCAGTTGGTTCGAAGCCTTCAGCGCATGGAGTGAATGATTTTGATAATACACTATTTTCTTCAGAGTATGTTTGGAAAGATGCAAAGAGCGACCGAAGTTGATTATCCCAATGGAAATGCTTGCAGATGATATTGAATACTATTCAAGGCACTTTTTTTATTGCAAGTTCATGGGTTTGAGAGTCTCGCTGCAATTTTAGGAATCCTGGACTTAGCGGACTTAGATGCCGGAGGGGGAGATGGAGATTAGGCTCCTTGCGAACAACTTTTTTATAGTCTCTTTTGATTGCATGGCAGATCGGGATAAGGTCTTCGAGGGTGGCCCCTATTTTATAACCAGTTGGGTTTTTTTATCAAGACATGGCATGCTGGCTTCAACCTGACTAAGGCCTTACCAAGTCGGATCCCAGTTTGGGTTCAGTTGCCATGGTTTCTAGTTGAGTGTTGGCGGGATGACGTGTTGCATTTGGTGGCTTCAATGCTTGGTAAACCTGTAGGGTCTTCACAACAGACGCAGTATAAAAAGGTAATGACTTTTGCTCATATCTGTGTAGAAATTGATTTAAGCAAGCCACTGCCAGATTTTATTGAAGTGAGTGCTGGATCATATACTTGGGTGCAACAGCTAGATTATGAAACCCTACCTTTTCGGTGTCGTCTTTGTCATGAATATGGTCACTTGCAGCGTAGGTACCCTAGGGCTAAGCCTGTGGTGCCCCAACCTTCTCAGCCTTCTTGTAATCCACCTAGGGCTGATACTAGTAAGGAGCCTATTCCGGGTGATGGTAATGGAGATGATGGCTATGTCCCTGTCAAGACTCGCAATAGGAATCGGGGCCAGAAGAGAACCTTGAGGGAGAGGCAGGTTGATGAAACTTTTAATAGGTTTGAGGTGCTGGATGATCTCAGCCAGGGGGAAGTGAATCTGGGGTTCCTAAACTTGGATCAGGGAACTTTGGGTACAGAACAGGATGGGCCACCATTGGAGGCCATGCAGGCTGTACAAGAGATTGGGGTTCGGCAAATGGATACGGATCAACAATTGATTGTCCAGACTGAACAAGAATCTTCTATTGGAGCTTCGAAGAGTGGTGGAGGTGGTTCCCCATTGCCCCTGAAAGGAGGCAAGAATGTGGGGAAGAGCTCTTTGGCCTCCTCTCATTTGGGTATTCAGCAAATTGAACTGAAGAAAGGGGTTGGTGATAGGACTTCCAAGCTGGGAAGGAAGAAGGATATGGAGAAGATTAAATTAACTAGGGAAACTTTTATGGAGTCAGGGTCAGTGAAGACTCTTGATTCACATTTTTCATGCCCCCAGAAATGATTGTTCTCTCATGGAATGTAAGGGGCTTGAACAGTGACCCTCGACAAAAAGTTGTTCGTGATTTCATCATTCTCTGGATGTTCTTTTTCTTCAGGAGACTAAATTATCTATAGATAATATGTTGGCCATGGCTCCTAATTTGTGGAAATATGGTGAATGCCAGTGTATGGGGGCTCTTGGTGCTTCTGGAGGGGTGGCTTGCTTTTGGAACCCTCGAAAGATTTTCCCTCTCTAGTGGATGTCCTCTAGATCCTCTATATCCCTAGTCGCCTCTTGGTATGAGACTGGTGAGTGTATTCTCCTCTCTAATGTGTATGCTCCTGTTGAGTTTTCAGGTAAACAACTTTTGTGGTCCCATCTTCATTTTGTTCGTAGCTTAGCTCCTTACCATTCGTGGGTTATGGCTGGTGAGTTTAATGCCATTGTGGAGTTGTCTGAGAAAAGAGGTGGTATTCCTAGGTTGGAGCCTTTTGCTCTGTTACTCAGAGATAGCATTTCTAAATTAAATCTTATTGATGTTCTACCAAGTAATGGTCGCTTCACTTGGAATAATAGGAGAATTGGTGAGAGTTGTGTTGCTGAGAGGCTTGATCGATTCTTGGTTTTCTGTTATTGGGTTGGAGACTTATGGTCCACTCGAACTGAAATTCTTGATTGGAGAGGTTCTGATCATTGGCCTATTAATCTTAGTATTATCTCTGCTCAGGGGCCTCGCTCTCCCTCATTCAAGTTCCAGATTATGTGGTTACGGGATCCTACTCTTCATGAACATGTGGCTGAGTGGTGGCGGATTGGTAGACCAACTTTTGGTACGGCAATGTACACATTCTCCAAGCTTCTTCAGTTTGTCAAATATCAGCTTAAAAGGTGGAATCGGTTATGTTTTGGTAATATCTTTCATGCTAAGGTTGCTGCCCAGGAGGAGTTGAATAATATTACGCGGTTGATTCGTGAGAATGGGGCCTCTGAGGATCTTCTAAGGGAGGAGGCTAAGACTTTGAAAGTGGTTGAGGAATTTGAATTACAGGAAGAAATCTATTGGAAGCAAAAGGCCCAGGTTGAATGGTTATAGGAAGGTGATAAAAACACTGCCTTCTTCTTCAATTTTGTGAAGGACAGGAGGCATGGTAATTCCATTCCTTTTCTGGTGAACGATAGGGGTGAACGTCTTGCCTCGTTTCAGGAAATCTCTGCTGAGGCATCTCAGTATTTTGCTACTTTATTTAGGGAGGATTCACGAGGGGGCTCTATTGAGGAAGCACAGGTTCTTTCTTGTATTCCTTAGTTGGTCTCCAGGGAGGCAAATGAGTATCTAATGAAAGATATCTCTCTTGATGAGTTGGAGGGGATTGTGTTTTAGATGAAGAAGGGTAAAGCTCCTGGTCCTGATGGTTTCCCGATTGAATTTTTTCAAGAATTCTGGGATATCATAAAGTTGGATCTTCTAGCGGTTGTCCTTGAGTCCCAGAGGAATAAGCAGATGCTTCGTGCTCTGAATTCCACCTTCCTTTCTCTCATACCCATGTGTGAAGGGGCTGATAGGTTATCTTAGTTTCGGCCTATCTCTCTTTGCAATGTGGCTTACAAAATCATTTCTAAGTTATTGGCTGAGAGATTGAAGAAGTGGCTTAAAATGCTAATTTCTGAGGAACAGAGTGGATTTGTGGCAGGTCAACAGATTCTTGATGGGGTTGTCATTGCTACGGAGACCATCCACTCCATGGACAACTCCCACGAGAAGGCTATGTTCATTAAGCTAGATATGGCTAAGGCTTATGATAGGGTTAGATGGTCTTTTTTGCAGAAGATCCTTGTTTCTTTTGGTTTTGGTGAGGAGTGGATCCAATGGGTCATGAGATGTGTCACATCTGTTTCCTTCTCAGTTTTGATAAATGGAGATCATTCTAAACTTTTTGGTGCCTCAAGGGGCTTGCGCCAAGGGGATCCTCTTTCTCCATATCTTTTTCTGCTTCTTGTGGAAGGTCTTGGACGTTTGTTGAAAAGAAGGGTGGAGCTTGGCACCATTCAAGGTTGGCAATTGGGTGGAGACTTGCCTCCATAATCTCATTTACAGTTTGTTGATGATACTGCCCTGATGGGGATGGCTACTGTTAGGAAGCTAGTAACTTGAGGCAGGTGTTGGACATATATCTTGTTGCTTCAGGACAATTGATTAATGAGAAGTCATCCATATTCTTCTTCAATACACCGACCCCCATTCAAAGAAGAATTGCTAATATCTTGAGGTTTCAGATAGGGGTTTTCCCTTTGATGCATCTGGGTTTCCCAATTTCTGTTCGCCATCTTCCCAAGGGTTCTTGGCAGAATATTATTGATAAGCTCCGTGCTAAAGTTAATCATTGGACCCACAGATGGTTGTCTTTTGCGGGGAGGGTTCAGCTTCTCAAGTCGATGGTGTAGGCTCTTCCTACCTATAGATGTATGCTTCAGGTAGCTCTGATGGGTTTTCTGAGGGAGTTGGATTCTCTTGCAAGGTAGTTCTTATGGGCAGGAAGCTTGTCATCCTCCAAGTGGAGCCTAGTCAGGTGGGATGTTGTGTGCAGCACAAAGCAATTTGGTGGTCTTGGTCTTCGACAGTCTATGTTATCTGGAGTGGCTATGGCTGCTAAGCTATTTTGGAGATGGTGTGTGGAATAGGATCAACCATGGGCTAGGATATTATCTCATAAGTATTTCCTGGGGATTCCATGGTAGGATCTCCCTCATCACCCTCTTGAGGGGAAAGGCTCAGTGATTTGGAATACTCTTCAGAAGGGTGCAAAGCTCATCAAGGAAGGTTTATTTTGGATTTGTAGACAGGGAATTGAAGCTCTCTTCTAGTCAGATTCTTGGGATGGATTCCCTCCAATTACTTCTCAGTTCCCCAACCTTCTTCCTTTGTGCCAAAGATTTCTCGAGGCTGGCTGGGCTAGGCTAAGTGACTTCAAGTCTGTTGCTTCTTTTGGTCAGTTGGAGGTAGCTCATTGGAAGGATCTCGCAGTGTGGCCAGATTTGGGACTTGCAGAAGATAGTGCTGAGCTTCACAAGATTCTTCATAGTAGGAGTTGTAGCTCTCTTTTGGAAAAGGATATTCTTGCTTGGACCCATAATCCTAAGGGGGTTTACTCTGTTTCTTTTGGTTATCAGGTGTTATTGGCTCAGAAGCTAATTGGGGTAGAGGTTCATTGGTGGAAAAGGGTGTGGAATAAACTCTCATGGCCTAAATGCAACTTCTTTGTTTGGACTTTGGCTTGGAATAGGTGTTTGACTTGGGATAACATTCATAAACGGGGATTTCAAGGACCTTCAATTTGTGTTTTATGTGGGGGAGTAGAAGAGGATTCTTCACATTTGTTCTTTCGGTGCCCCTTTGTTGTGCAGCTTTAGCACTGGTGGTGGGAGGTGTGAAAGCTTCCTCATATTCATGCATGCTCTTTGGTTGAATTCTGGGATAGTATGGGAAGACGTCCTTCTATGGCTACCTTTTTGCAGGAAGTTTGGTTTGTGGGTCCTACCTTTCTGCTTTGGCAGATTTGGCTGGAGCGGAACCGCTGAATTTTTCGTGATCAGAAGTTGGTGGGATGGCAAGTTTGGTTGTGTATGCTAGGAATGGTGCAAGAGTCAGTTTTAGCTAAATGTGATGTGGTTTTCCCCTTGGAGAGAGGTGATGATGAGTTGGTAGCCAAACTAGGTCTTCAAGAAGTTTATTCTTCTTTTGTCAGTTCCAGGAACTGTAGGCATGGGAAAAAGAGGGTTCAACGGGTTGGAAGGTGGTTACCTCCTCCCAATGGATTTTTAAAGATTAATACTGATGGTTCTTCTAGGGGCAATCCTAGGCCTACTGGAATTGGTGGAGTCGGTAGGGACTTAGCTGGGTCGGTGATTTTTCTGTTCTCTATACATGAGGGGGTGAAGACTGTTAACTTCATGGAGGGTCTAGCAATTCTACATGCTATTGAGAGGGCCCTTGCTTTGGGATGGAGAAAAGTTATATGTGAAGCTGATTCACAGATTTTGATTAATCTCTTGAATGAGTGAAAGATATCTGATATTAATTGGTAGTTGTCTTCGGTGGTTCAGCAGATTCTTCAGGTTAGTTCTCAGATGGAGGAAGCATCCTTTGTTCACATCCCGAGGGAGTGGAATCGAGTTGCCAACTGCTTGGCCAAATGGGCCTCTGAGAATGATAGTGGTTGGAAGGTTGAGGATTGGGATCAAGTTAACCCTAAGCTGCATCTGGATTTAGTCTGATTCTTGGAGGAGGATAGGAGGATACCTGGGGATATTTGATGTTGTTTTATGCTGTGGGGTTTTCGCCTTGTTTTCTAGGCTAGGTCCCTTGGTTATTATTGTAATGCTCTTTTTTGATTTCTAATAAAGTTTTTACCCCTTTGTTTTTTTTTTTCTTAAAAGTAGAGTAGAGAAGAAGAGGAACAAAGGGAGTATAAAAGTGGAGAGTCAGTGAAGAAGTATTTGAAGATTGGAGCAAAAGTTTTGTGATCCTTTAAAGGGATTGATTCAGGCATGAATGTAGATGTTATTTCTCAGTTCATTATCTCTGTGTAAATCATAATTTCTTATAGGTAGTGTGCCTCTTCTTGAGTAGTGAGCTCTTGGTAGTGTACCCAAAGGCATGTGCCTTCTATTTTATTAAGTACTTTTAACAGGGTATGCATTTTTATGCGTTAACCCCCACCATGGTTTTTCCCTTAACTGGGTTTTCCACGTCAAAATTCTAGTGTTGTGTGTTCATGTTGTTTCTGCTCATATGTTGATTTATGCTAAAATATTTACATCATTAATCTGGCTGTAAATTAAGAAAGAAGATTTGAAATTTTAGAAAAAGAGTAAAGATTTAGAGACAACTAGTTCACCACCCCTCTTAGTTGTTCAAACTAATTCCAACATCTTCAACATTTTGAAGACTGGTTTGACAATTTCTATAAAGTTAGATATGAATCTTTTGACAATATTTATTAGTCCAAAGAAAGATTGAATGACCTTTATGCTTCTTAGAATAGGCATCTTATCAATAGCCTCTACCATTTTGGGATCAAACCTTACACCAAGTTTTGAGAATGTGTCCTAACAATTTTCCTTTAGTCACAACAAAAAGGTACTTTTTGGATTTAAGGAAATGTTGCAAGTAGTTGCCTAATTAGTGTTATCATTAATGTCAAAATATTCTTGTTGTCATTGGTGTCAACTGTATCCTATTCCATTACTTGTTTAGAATACTTGTATGTTGAGGATATTTAGAAAATTAGTGTCTCCAGAAGAAACAAGTAAGCCAGAGAGAAGTGCAATACATAAAGTGAGTTGTATGATGAATAATAGTCCGATAAAATCTTTGTATTTGTTCTTGCTTGAAGACCATGGCCTATGGGTTGAAAGTAAGTTAGAGGTATGTTTGAGGATGCTACATTTCAAGTTTGACCCATCTATACAAAGATCTGAGTGATTTGTGTTCACCAGAGTGAAGCTTACTTTTTCTGTAAATTTAGTTGAGATAGGAAGACAATATTTGGTTCCACATTCCTCTGCAAGAAATTATTTTTCTATGCAATTCTAGAGGGAAGTCTGGGATGATGATAAGTTCCCATAGTTTCAATGGTTCGTGGTTTGGTGGTCTGCAAGCTATCTTTCTTTTTATGACAGTTGAAGATAGTAAAGTCATGTGTTCTGGTGAGAAGATTCTTGTGGATAGAGTAGTTAGGGTTCATGTAGTTACTCCTAATGATTATAGCATGCTTGTGGATATCTCCTAATCATGTTCCTATCTAGACATTGGTTTGTGTTAAGAAACTGAGATGGTGTGTGAAGATTATTCTCAGATAACATAGTGTGTAACTAGTCTTGGTCGACCTGGTTGATCCTAGTGATTACAAAGATCTCTAGAAGATTGTGGAAGCATGTTATGGCATGGAAGATCATGTTTGAGTCCCAGCTAAGGCATGGTGTGATCTGCATTTCATTCCCTTTGCATTATGTTGCATTAGGTCAAGACCTATTTTGTAATACTGACCTTGGAGATTGTTCCAATGGTTGATGCCAACCTTGATGATAATTTGAAGGTTGATGTAGTGTATAAATGCTTGTAGTTGATTCGTGGAAAAGTTGTGCTTGAGAAAAAATGAAAATATATTAAGAAAGGTTCAAAGGCAAAGTAGACAAGAGGTAGAGGAAACAAGAGCAAGAGCAAAGCAGAGGAAGAGCAGGGAAAAGGAAGAACAGAGTTGAGGAATTGTTTATTCACAATAAAGAAAGGTGTTTGATCATGATAGTGAATCTGGCAGTAAGCCACTAGTAGGTTTTAACAATCCTCAGGATTTAACAACCCTTATTGTAATCTTCCTAGGTTTAGGGTTGAGGTAGTGAGTTTGCTAGACCTAGTTATTCTTCATGGTAGTAAGCTAGTATGTTTAGGCCCATGGGGTGACCAAGCCTTAACATCACTATTTCAAGATTTCAATATGTATTGAGAGTTAATCCTGTCTATGGTTTTTCCCCACCTTGGGGTTTTCCTTGTAAATCCGTTGTCTCTTATGTTTGATGTTGTTAAGTTTCTGATTTCATGCACTCATTGTTAAATCATAATAATTGTGGATAAGTGATGAGTATTTAATTGCATAAAGTGTTTATGTTTTTGTGACAACTGATTTACCCCCAATCTTAGTTGTCCAGTGCATATCAATAATTGGTATCAGAGCCAAGTTCCTCTAAAGAAAGTTTAACAGCTTGAGGAAGATCCAAAATGTCTTACAAGAAGGAAGTGCCACATATTGATGGAACTAATAATGTTCTTTGGAAGGCTTGGATGAAAATCCATCTTCTTTCTCTTGGCATCAAAGTTTGGAAGGCTGCAGAAACAAAATACACCATACCTCAAAATGGTCTGATGATTGAAGAAGAAATCAAAGAATATGAGATAGATATCAAGGCAAGGGATGCTCTGCTAAGCTCATTAACTAAATCAATACTGACAAATGTGGTAGATTTTGAAACTACAAATAAGGTATGTGAAAAGTTGAAAAATTTGTATGAAGGAGATGATTCTATGAATGAAGCCAAGTTACAAAGTCTAAAAGTGAAATAGGAAAGCTTCAAGATGAACAATGATGAAAATATATCAGTGTTTATGCAAAGAGTTGATTAACTTGTTATAGGGATAAAAACCATAGATGGAACTCTCGATGAAAAGGAAATTTTCATGAAAATACTCAGATCTTTGCCCAAGTCCTACTATCACAAGGTGGCTGCAATAGAAGAATTCATGCAAGGAAAAATAGTTAACAGGGATTAGTTGTTTGGTAAGCTTACTTCTTTTGAAACGAGGGAGTTAGATAATGCTCTACCAAAAATTGAAACTACCTTCAAATCTAATACTCCTAGAAGTACTTCCAGATCAAAAAAGTATAAGGTAGAATCTAATGATGAGATAGATGAAGTTGAAGCCAACTTTGTGGACAGGCTACAAAGAGGATCCAATAAGTATAAAGACAAATTACCTTTCAAATGTTTTTCCTGTGGTAAAGTAGGTCATTTTGCGTCCAAATGTCCCAAAAGAATTGAAAGAAATAGAAGAAGATATGAGAACAAGCATAGGACCCAAAAGAAGTGTTATTATGTTGAAGATTTTGATGATGATGAAGGAGTATTAGATAATGGTGAACCAAATAATGCTAATTCCTTTGTAAGTGAATGTTTGTTTATTTCTATTAAGGAAGATCTTGTGTCTACTAATTATTCTAGCTGTATGAAGGAAGAAAAAAATAGTGGAAAGTGCATTGGCTACTCAGGACATCAAGGACAAAGATGAATGGGTTATTGATAGTGGTTGCTCTCACCACATTACTGGTGACAAAAGTTTGTAAGTTTGGAAAGATATGATGGTGGACTGGTTAGGTTTGGAGATGACATAGCTGGTAGAATTTGTGGAAAAGGATCTATTTCTTTTGATGGCAAGCATAATACTAAAGATGTCTTATATGTGAAAGGATTAAAGTACAATCTTTTGAGTATGGCTCAAATGTATGACAAGGGCTACGACTTAAGCTTCATGGACAATGGATACATGATTAGGGAAATCTCTGGAATAGTCATTACAACTAGTAAGAAGACCAAAGGTAATATCTGTCACTTGAAAGGAACCAAGAACTATTGCTTGTTGACTCAGATTGATGAAAGTTGGTTATGGTATAGAAGGTTGTGTCACATAAATTTTGATAATATTATGAAGATAAGTACTGCATAGATTGTTAGAGATTTGCCTAAGCTTGTGAAGCTTGCTAATCTAGTTTGCAGGGAGTGTCAATTTGGGAAACAAACAAGAACAAGTTTCAAAAGAAAGGATCAATTAGTTGGAGGACTACTTGAGCTAGTGCATACATATTTCTGTGGACCTACCAGAGTAAGAAGTTTGCAAGGAGATAGGTATTTCATGCTGCTCATTGATGATTATTCTAGAATGACTTGGGTCACCTTTTTGAAAGAGAAATTTAAAGCTCTGGATAAATTCAAGGCATTTAAGGAAATGGCTGAAAATGAGATGGATTTGAAAATCAAATGTGAGATCTGATAGAAGAGGAGAGTTCACATCACATGAGTTCAATTTATTTTGTGAAGAGCATGGAATAAGGATACAATTATCTGCACCCATAACTCCACAAAAAAATGGAGTTGTTGAAAGGAAAAATAGAATAGTTCAAGAAGCTAATAGAACCATGATGAAGGAAGATCATCTTCAGAAGCATATTGGAGAGATGTAATTCACACCATAGTATATATCCTAAACAGAGTTCAAGTAAAATATAATAGTTCAAAAACTCCCTATGAATTGTGGTATGGTAGAGAACTCCTACTATGAAATATTTCAATGTCTTTGGTAGAAAATGTTATATCAAAAGAGAAGAAGATTTAGGCAATTTTGATGCTAGATGTGATGAAGGAATATTTCTTGGTTAGTCCACCAAGAGTAAGGCCTACCAGTGATCTAATAACAGGCTGGATAAAATCATTGAAAGTGCAAATGTCAAAATTGAAGAGGGTAAAGAAAGGTCTTCTGAACCAAGTGGATATGAGTTAGATGATCTAGATGTTTCAAAAGTGGTGCAACATGAAGACAACATAGATGAAGAAGAACAAGCTCCGGTAAGTGCTACTAAAACTCCAAGATATGTAAGAATTAGTCATTCTAAAAATCTAATCATAGGAGATAAGAAAAAAGGGATCTTAACAAGAAGAAAAGCTATAGAAGAACAAGTAAATTTTTGTATGATCTCTAAGATTGAGCCTAAAAGTATGGATGAGGCATGCAAAGATGAGAATTAGATAAAGGCCATGGAAGAAGAATTGATGCAAATAGAGTTAGACTTGGGATCTTGTTCCCAGACCAGCAGATAAGAATGTAATAGGTACAAAGTGGGTCTTCAGTAACAAAATGAATGAGAATGGTGAAGTGGTAAGAAACAAAGCAAGATTGGTATGCAAAGGATACACTCATGTTGAAGGAATAGACTTTGAAGAAACTATTTCTCTAGTAGCAAGGATTGAAGCAATAAGGATGTTTCTAGCTTTTGCAGCATACAAAGATTTCCAGGTTTATCAAATGGATGTGAAGTCTACCTTCCTAAATGGAGAGTTGGAAGAGGAATTATATACTGAACAACTAGAAGGATTTCAGTCATGAGAACAAGGGACATGGTATGTAGATTGAAGAAAGAATTGTATGGATTGAAGCAATCTCCCAAGGCATGGTATGAACAATTGGATAGATACCTAATATAGATAGGGTTTAGTAAAGGTACGACATATAGTAACCTCTAATTCAAGATCAATAATGAACAAACTCTGATTGTTGTAATTTTTATTAATGATATTATTTTTGGAGGCAATGAAGGTATGTGCTCAATTTTTGCTGGAGAAATGCAAAGTGAATTTGAAATGTCTATGTTTGGTGAGATGAACTTATTTTTAGGCCTACAAATAAGTAAATCAGATAAGGGTATCTTCATTTCTCAGTCTAAGTATGCAAAAGAGTTGTTAAATAAATTTGGAATGGAAGACTCTAAACTAGTATGCACACCTATGATAACTAGTTGTAAGTTGAGAAAACATGATAACTCACCCTTGGCAGACTAGAAAAAGTATAGATCTATGATTGGAGGATTACTTTATCTGACTCAAACCAGACCTGACATAATGCATGCAATGTGTCTTGTGGCAAGATTTTAGGTAGAACCCAAGGAATCACATGTGGTGGCAGTCAAGAGAATTCTAAGATATTTAAAATGTAGAATAGATTATGGTTTGTGGTATCCCAAGGACAATGATTTTGTTCTCATTGCATATACTGATGCAGATTGGGCTGGAGATGTGGATAATAGAAAATGGACAAGTGGAGGTACATTCTTCTTGGGAAAAAGATTAGTAACTTGGTTGAGTAAGAAACAAGATTCAATATCTCTATCTACTGCAGAGGCAAAATATATTGCAACAATATGCAGTTGCACTCAAGTGTTATGGATGACGTAGACATTGAAGGACATCGAAGTTGTGTATGAAGAACCTATTGCAATCTTTTGTGACAACAAAAGTTTCATAAACATATCAAAGAACCCAGTGATACATTCAAGGACCAAGCACATATCTATTAGGTATGATTTTTTGTGAGAAAAGGTGATAGAGAATGAAGTGAAGTTGGAGTATGTTTTGACCAAGGATTAGATTGTAGACATTTATACCAAGCCTTTGCCCAAGGATAATTTTTAGTATCTTAGAGAAAGGTCAGGGGTCATCACCCCTCCAGCTCTAAACTAAGATACACAACAGTTCATTAGTCTAGAGGTGTTCAGAGGTCCAGATTGATGTTTTTTAGGGCTACATCTAAGGGGGAGTAGTCAGAAAGTTCAGAGGAGAGATTACTTCAGAGTAGAAGAGTGTAAGGATGTGCCCTTTTCCATTAATGTTAAAGGGGGAAAGAAGTCATGTGAAAAACATAGAGTGTATATGTGAAGGAGAAAGGGGGAGAACATTACAGAAAGAAAGAGTGTAGGTTTGTAAAGAGAAAGGGGGAGAATCTTGTCTTGATGGTTGTTACAGTTTTTTACATCATATGTTGCCATCAATGACAAAGGGGGAGATTGCTGCAAGTATGTGCCTAATCGGTGTTGTCATTGATGTCAACATATTCTTGTTGTCATTGGTGTCAACTATACCCTATTCCATTACTTGTTTAGAAGACTTGTACATTGAGGATATTGAGAAAAAATAACCTCTCTAGAAGAAACAAGTAAGCCACAAATAAGTGTAGTATAGACAATGAGTTGTATGCTAAAGAACAGTCCAGTAAACTGCTCTGAATTTTTTCCTACTTGAAGATCATGGTCTGTGGATTGGAAGTAAGTTAGAGGTATGTCTAAGGATGCTACATTTCAAGTCCAAGCCATCTACATGAAAATCTGAGTTAGTTTTTTTCACCAGAGTGAAGCCTACTTTTTTTGTAAGTTCAGTTGAGACAGGAAGATAGTATTTGTCTCCACATTCCTCTGCAAGAAAGTATTTTGCTATGCAGTTCTAGAGGGAAGTCTAGAATGATGATAAGTGCCTATAGTTGCAATGGTTCATGGTTTGGTGGTCCACAAACTATCTTTCTTTTATGATAGTTGAAGATAGTAAAGCTCATGTGTTCCAGTGAGAAGATTCCTATGGATAAATTGGTTAAGGTTAATGCGGTTTCTCTTGATGATTATAACAATGCTTTAAGATTGTTCCCAGATAACATAGTGTGTAACCAATCTTGGCTGACTTGGTTGATCCAAGTGATTGCAAAGATCTCTAGAAGATTCTGGAAGTGTGTTGTGGCATGGAAGATCATGTTTGAGTCCTAGCTAAGGCATGGCGTGATCTACATTTTATTCCCTTTGCATGATGTTGCATTAGGCCAGGAACTATTTTGTAAATGTTTGTAATACTAACCTTCGAGATTGTTCCAATTGTTGATGTCAACCTTGATGATCATTCCAATGTTGATGTAGTGTATAAATGCTTGTAGTTCAGTCATGGAAAAGTTGTCCTTGAGAGAAAATGAGAATATATTAAGAAAGGTCCAAAGGCAGAGCAGAGAAGAAGAAGAGGAAAGAAGAGAAAGAGCAGAGCAGAGGAAGAGTATGACGAAGGAAGAGTAGAGTTGAGGAATTGTTTATTCACAATAAAGAAAGGTGTTTGATTGTGATAGTGAATCTGGTAGTAAGCCACTAGTAGGGTTTAACAGCCCTCAGGGTTTAACAATGCTTATTGTAATCTTGTTAGGTTTAGGGTTGAGGTAGTGAGTCTACTAGACCTAGTTGTTCTTCATGGTAGTAAGCCAATATGTTTAGGCTCATGCGATGACCAAGCCTTAACATCACTATTTCAAGATTGCAATATATATTGAGATTTAATCCTCTCTGTGGTTTTTCCCTACCATGGGGTTTTCCATGTAAATTTGGTGTCTCTTGTGTTTCATGTTGTTAAGTTTCTAGTTTCATGCACTCATTGTTAAATAATAATAATTATGGATAAGTGATGAATGTTTAGTTGTAGAAAGTGTTTAATTTTTGTGACAACTGATTCACCCCCCCTCTTAGTTGTATGGTGCATATCAACAAGAAATGCCATATTCCAATGCCCTGATAAATATTTTCTCCAAGTGTGAACAATGATCATTAGCCATTTTAGAATATGTTGTAAGGTCATCCTAGTAAACTACCATTATTGTGTGGATGAAATCAGGAAAGGCTACATCCATGGCTCTTTGAAATGTTGCCCTACCATTTGAAAGCCCAAAAGGCATTCTCACATTGGCATAGGTACCTAACAATATTGTAAAACCAGATTTATATTGTTCTAATTCTTTAACTTTTACTTGGTTGTATCCAGAGAAACCATCCATCATGGATAGTAATTCACATCATGTCACTTGTTGTAACATTGTCTCCCTGTTTGGAATGGGGTAATTATCTTCTACTAATGAGATGTTTAAGTTTCTAAAGTCTACACACAATCTTAAATCACCATTCTTTTTTCTCATAGGCACCAAGTTTGATACCCAAGAAGAATGTCTAATTGGTTTGATAATACCTCATCTAATTTTCATAAGTTCTTGCATCTTAGGTTTCATTATATGATTTATAGGTCTTTCCCTTTGTTTGAATGGTTTAGCATCAAGTTTCAGTGGTATTTCATATTGAAATAAATCTTCTCTATATGTTTTTAGATCATCATAGGAGTAGGGAAACACATGTTTATATTTTTTGAGTAATATTATAAACATTTCCCTGATCTTTGGACTAATCTTCTTTCCAATATAAACCTTCTTATGGGCCATCTCTATTCCTAGATTAATCTCCTCAACATCCTTATGGTCCACCATTGCAGGTTTGAGATTACATCTGTCATGTCCGTCAAACACTCTTTCCAAGGCTACGAGGCCTTTGGGTTTTTTTTTGTCCTAAGTTAGACCACTTCTTTTCCAAAAAGAGTCTCTTTACAATCTACGTCTTCCACAAATGCATTGAAGTCAATTTCTTGAGACTCATATTGGTTTACACAATGGAGGAACTTAATGAGATCTTGATCATCATTGAATACTTGCCAGTTATAAATATTATCAGGGATTGTTGGTCTAACCTTAAATTTTACTTTGGTTATTCCTGATAATGTAATAGCATCTCTTTTCAAGGCCACATTTGCTAAAAAGTTTGCCATTATGTTTTTGGACCTTTCTATCTAGTTTATAGAGAATGCATCAAAGAGTTCAATAATATCCCAAACAACATTCCTATATTGCTTCAACCTTTTGTTTTTTGATGAATATTTCACCCTTATTTGTGATACAACTAGTTTAGAGTTACCATATACTGCTAGTAGTTTGATTCCATATCTTAGGGCGATGTTCAAACCCAACAATAATGCATCATATTCAGCAATATTATTAGTGAATTCAAAGGTTAGAAAGAATGAATTGTTGGTGAGATGAATAGAACTCCTATCCCATTTCCTCCTTTGCTACAGGCTCTATCAAAATACGTTCTCCACACACCACACTCATCTATTTGAACCTCTTTTCTTAATGGTTCTATATTTTGTAATTTAGGATGTGAATTTTCAACCCTAAAACTTCCAAGATCTACATCACAAAAACAATTCATCCGGTTTGGATGTCATCATTCCATTATATTCTCATATCTTGGTTCTCTATATATTTTAAATTTATTCCCATTTACTAGTATTGTTGCATATGATAGATCTAGTTGGACATTTCCTCCTACTGTAGCAGTCCATTGTCTGGATAGTAACATTCCATAGTATGGTGGAGTGTCTATTACGGTAATATCAATTATATAAGTGGCTTTAGGACATGAGGCCAGTTTTAATTCCACATCCTTGATAAGTCCGACAATAGGGATGGACCTATTATTCATTTCATAGCATCTGCCATAAATGGTGTCCACCCACAAACCTAATTCTTTCATAACAACTATTGGCATAATATTTATAGCAGCTCTAGAATCAATCATGCAATTTCTTACCAGCTTGTTGTTGATCAATAATGTTATATAGAATGGATCTACCTAGGAAGGATTTTTTGTTATAGCAACACCAAGATAAATTTTAGGAGTTCTCATAACCTCTCATCCAAGATTGCTGACTTTGTTTTCTAGCCCACCTTTGTTTTTGTTCTAACCTTGCTGCTAACTTGGTACATTAGAAATTAACTTGATGGCAGTATCCCTGTATTCATCTATTTCAATCATTTTATCAATGGAACTGATATTTTGATTCAGAAAATGCTTGTGTTATGTCAAATGAAGGAATAACAATGATCTATTATGACTTTTCTTTATTGGAACTTTTCTCCTTAGATTGCTACTTATTGTTATCCTTCATCTTATTTTGCTCAACTTTGGATGTTTCCTTATATGAAATTTTTTTATTTTCTACTTTTTTATGGTTATCTAAGGTATCCTTCTTATGACTTGGTTCTTTGATAAACAAACCTCTAGGTGTTCCTTGGTCTGCATTCACAGTCCTATTCCTCAAGTTGTAATTGTTTCTAGCTTGAGCCACAACAACAATTGTTAGAGCTCTCTTTTCTTCCTCAGTGGGCTTTCTTAACTAGAATTGTGGGACTATGTTAGATACATAAATGTTTCCTTGATCATCATCTTCCTGATTAATGAAAACTTTTTCTCTACCCATGTTAACATTATACTTCTAGTTACTCACATCATATTCATACCCATCTTCTTCAAAGGATCAGTATCCTTCATAAATTGAGGGAGGTATAATTCCCAACATGTTTATGGGATGATCATCCCTATTGTGATTATATGATAATTCATTTTCCTGCAAGGATTGGGCCACTATATAGTATTCAGGTAAATGTGGTAAATTACATGCTAAACACCATGGATTGTCTTCTACCACATGTGCCCCTAGTCTCTTTAAAGGGTTAGGGGTGTCTTACCATAATTCTATTTTTGTTTATTTTCCATGGGTCTTCCATCCTTCCAATTTGTGTTATAGGGCATATCATGCAATCAAGGCCTTTCATTTTTGTAATAATTAGCTTGCCTAGTCTAATGGTTGTTAGAACTTTACAGAATTCTAATATTCCCCCTTTTACCAAGCTTCCCAACAGCTATTCTATTATTTTCATTACTTACAATGGCCTTGTGAGCTTCTACAAGAGTTAGAGGAGCTCCATTTAATAATTCATATCCAGTTTTAGGGTCAAATGCTTTTAGGTATAAAGCCAAGGCCATGGCATTAGGAGGTTTCATTTCAGGTGAAATATTATGGTATAATTTTGAAAATATTTGGTTAAAACCTACTATTGACTCATTATAGTTCTTTTGAATACTTGCCAATTCATGTATGAAAAAATTTAGATCAACATGACTTCCATAGTGCTCTTTAAAATATTCTTTGAAATCTTCAAAAGAATTGATTGAGGCATCAAGAAAATTCTTGTACCAATCCCTAGCATCTTCAATAAGAGATAACATTAATAATTTCTTCTGGACATCTTCATAGTGTACATTAGAATGATCCATGACTGTCTCAAAACTTTTGATATGTTCTTCTGCTGAGATGGCATTATTTCCAACAAATTTTTGAAGAGCATTTCTTAAATCATTATCAATGGGAGCAGGACATATTTTATACCTAGACAAGTCTAGCTATCTGTATCTATTTATATTAAGGGGTCCTTGTAAGTTTTGGTTTTGCTGATGTTATTGGTGGTGATGATGAGTTACATATTGTTGTACATTGTGGTGTGGATTTGTATTAGCATTATGCTAGTAAAGTGGAACATGTGGTTGGCTAGGTGGTGGATGAGTATTAACCATATGTTGGGAGACATTATGTGTTCTTGGATTTTGTGGTGGAATGTTTTTATGGGCATGGCCAGTAGTATTTGGATTATATGGTGGTATAGAATTGTTTGAACCACTTGTGTTTTGTTGAGATCCTTGTGGATTTTTTGTAAGAACATGCCCACTTTGCTTATGGGAAGCTACATATTTTTAGCTATTAGTTACACTTCTAGATTTTACTTGTTATATTTATTTTTTTATTTGTTCCTCCTCTTCTTTTAGTTTGGCTATCTCAAGCTCCTCCTATAATCTAGGTAAATCTTGTTGTATCTCTTTCTTGTTTCGTATATCTTTTGGTGGAGTTTCATGGTTTTTATGTGGATGTTATTTGATCTATGGACTTAGATAGAATTTCTCTACCTTGTTGCAATGACATTTTATAATCATATTCTACCTGGTTTTGTATTGTTTCCCTTTCAATATGAGCCTCATATTGAAGTTTTTTCTGAGGGTCAGGTCTGTACTGGTCTAGAATATCATCAAATCTATTATGATCAAACTGGGCATGATGACTTTGGGATTTGAATTCATCTAATTCATGCAAAAGAATGAAGCTATTATGAGTTATTATTGGTTGTTCTGAAGTATTCTCTTGGGTATTCTAGTTATTAGTATGTTCAGACTGATTTGATATCCCAGTTTTCTAAGTAGGGGCCCTTAGGGGTGGGGATGATTGTAGCTTTTTACTATCAATTTTGGATCTCCTACCATCCATGTTAAGAGATTATGATGCTTTAATATATAAAATGACTTGAATTATTGTGTAGAGTTGCAATCTTACTTAAGAGGATTGATTAATCTTCTGGATATTTTCTTTACCAGTAGAATTTTGATTTTAACTTTTTGACTCTAATGATATGGTCTCCTACCAAGTTTCCTTATGTGTCCCTAGGATACTCACCAATTCTATTAAGTCTCAAAAATGTAGGTTACAAAATCTAAGAGTTTGCCAAGCTCTCTTAATGCTTTTGGCTAACTAGAACAGGGCTGATATAATTAAAACCCCTGTCTCTTTAGGTTCTGCCAGACCTAGGTGGGTGTACCTTAATGGTTAGTGTAGATTAGTATGACCTTAATAATATAATTACAATGGAATGTAGTTGTGAGATAGATATAAGGTTTCAAAGTTTGTTCCTACTCTAATGTTTCAATTCTAAATATGTGAAAAGTTTTGAAATATTATTTTGGAAAGACTAGTGCCTAAGTCTATTGGGTAAATGGGGTCAAGTCTAAAATGATTTGTAGAACTACTTGGCTTAACTTTGATTATCTGGCATGCTTTTAAATGTTCACATCTTATTTGAACGTGCAAGATTGTTTAGTTATTAGACACATCTTTAAGATCTAGTTGACTCTTTCAAGTTATTGTGGCTAGCTGAAAGGATATAATTCTATTTTGAAGGAAACCAACCAATATTATTTACTTGAAAGGATTTAACTCAAGGTAGAGACCAATAAATATAAATCAATCAGAAGGACTTAAATCATATTCTAATATAAACCAACCAAAAGCATCTACACAATGACATCAAATGTACTTGATAAATCTAATGATTTAAATAACTAGAAATAACCAAGATGGAGATAGTCAAGAAACGTATAAACTTGAATATCAATAGAATATCAAAACACCATAGATATATCCACAGATTTAACCATCCTTGCCCATTATAATATTAAAATATCATAGAAGTGTAAAGTCTAAAACTTGAAGTATGACTAGAGAGAATAGTATTGAAATATATAATTTTTTTGGCTGTAAATATGATTTTTATTTTCAACTAGGCCTTGATTTCCCTTATAAATATGGGAAGAAAACAAGATTTAGGCTTGAATAAACACAACTATTCATGAATTACATCCTTTTGTAACTAAAACATGATTTTAAAGAAATATAGATTATGGGCATAAGCAATTAACTAAGATCTAGATCCGTTAGTCATTGTAGAGCACCTGTGACCACAGGCCTGGCAAGGTACTCCTCTCAAATATCTTGTCTATGAGAAGTCTCATTAACATTTACTTGTCCCCTCAATGTCTCTCATTCTATTACTTTGCATTTTTGAAGAGACTAAAAACCTCCTCACTTTGATATTACAAAGTTGCTTCGAAATCCTTTTACCCCAATATCCTGAATTCCCTTTTGTTGAACTATTTTTTACTTTCCAATGCTTTTCATTTTATCAGCATGACACATTTAGGTGTCATGCTGATATATCTCAGTCTATTCGATATGCCTTTCCATGTGTTTAGGATATCAAAGAGGCTACCAAGTGACTCACCCTGATACCTCTTCATCTCTTTGATCTATCAATTCATTTCATTATGTGATCCTAGTGCGATATGCTGTCATGTTAAGAATTTGTCCCTTTATACCTTTAGATTATCGAAGAGACTCAATAATGAATCTTCCCGACATGGTATTATCTTACCCACATTAGCTAGAACTTAGGGCATATAACAATGTTTTTAATATAATTTTTATTTCATGGTGAAGGTGAAGAAACTCAAGGTTATTGGGTTAACAATACGGATGAAATGGACGTGTTTTCAGATTAGGTGAAAATTTCAAATGGCTTATTGGGGATGATGGTGGGAAATAGAAAAAATTTAGGGTTTTAAAAATTTTGATCCAACACCACCACAGACAAAGATGGCACCACAGAATAAAGAAATGGCGCTATAATAAAATGAAATAGTGTTATAGTACTAACAGGGAAATATTTTGTCTGAATAGAGAACAAAATGAAGATGGTGCCATAGAAAGGATTAATGGTGCCTAACCTAGGGATAGAACCAAAGAATATGGAAATAGCATCAAAATACCAAGAAATGGCACTTAAAGAGCATTTTTACCTGCGTTTACCTTGTTGACTGAGCCCAATAGTGCCAAACTAGGTGGGAAAGACACCAAAACCACACTATGTCTCAAAAGTGATGCAGGAGCATCCCTGGTTCAAGAGCAAACTTGCATCAACCAAAAACATTTGAATTTTAGTTTGTTTCTTTTCAATTTCCAATTTAGTTGAGGCAATTTAGTTAGTCACAATTTGTATATTTGGTCTACATTCTTCCATAGTTACATTTTAGACCTTGTAGAGTTGGATTGAGCATCTAGAGACATTCATGCACATCATAACCAAATCTCAAATCATTTGGTTAAGGTACCAAAAAGATATCACTATCAGAAGATTGATTATTTTTTTAGAGCAGAGCATCCTAACATGCTTAGAAAATCAGCTAAATGAGAAGACTTGTAGAGCATTTCTTGATTTGCAAAGATTAATGATACATGATTCAATGTTTTTTGGTTTGTGGCCAACCTTCCCTAAGATTTTCACATCATTCCATTCATTTGTGGAGGAGTTCTTCATGATTAGGCCTGACCTATTTGTGTAGACACATTACAACTCTTCATTAGAGTTTGTGATCTTCCTTGGCCGACATAAAGGAATCATATGATTGAAAGAAGATATATATTAATATAATAGATGCCTAGGAAAGTAGTTAGCATAGTTTTACAAGTTGATAGTTTGAATTCTTTGCAATGGAACTTCAAAGCTATATCTTGTGCATAGTTTGTAATTCTGTAATTAGGCCTTTGAGACCTAACTAAAACCCGCATGTTGCCAGCTAGTTTGTATTCAAATTCTATGATATATTAAATGACTAAATTTGCATTTTTTTCATATTTTTTAGATGTTTTTGTTGTGTTTACTCTTGTTGCATGGTCTAGACTATTCTCTTTGAGGACCCTCATAACTGTGACTATGCCAAGTGGTATCAAAGTGAAAGTTTAAATCTTTGGGAGAATTGAGCCAAGTTGGTGAATGATTTCCATAAGATCTTGTTGTGGACAAATTGTTGAATCCAAGGCAACCTACTTGTGTTGTCAACCGATCACTGATTGTGAGGTAGTTGTCACCTTGTAGATAGATCACTGAACCCGAGATAGTTTCCACTTGATCCTAGGAAACGATGCCGCCGAGAAGAATTCCTGCTATTGGTACAATGGCTAGTAGAATGAATGAAATGATGGAGATGACATTGTTGAAGAAGATAGAAGAAAAGGGTTGAGTCCTAGGCTGGATATTAAGAGTAATGATGGTGAATTTTAATTTGTGAATCAAATTGAAGAAACCCTAGATGAAGAAGAAGAATCAGATCAAGTGAAGATGTTGCGAGCTATTTCAAAGATTGGGAAAAGACCTAGAGTGGATGTACCAAATTACACTCTCAATTTTAATTCAGAGGAGCTAATTGATTGGATAAATGACATGGAAGAATACTTTGAGTATGAAGAAGTTGAAGATCTAGAGAAGGTGAAATTTGCAAAGACAAAGTTGAAAGGACATGCTTCGATATGGTGGAAAAAATGTTAGTTGGATAGAAATAAAAGAGGAAAGGAAAAGATTACAAAATGGGACCGGATGGTGACAAAATTAAAGAATTAGTTTATACCTGCTAACTATGAGTTGGAATTGTTGAAGAGATTGCAAAACCTGAGACAAAAAGAGAAATCTATGGAGTATACTGAAGAATTTCATAAGATAGTCATAAGGATAGGACATAGTGGAGAAAGCAAGGAGAAAGTGACTAGATATATCAATGGACTAAGATTGAACATTCAAGAAGAACTAAGTTTGGTAAGGATGACAACATTGGAAGAAGGATATCAATTTTCCCTGAAGGTTGAAGAGAAGTTGAATAAAAGGAATGATCAGAGATAGAGAGGAAGAGGAGGTAAATTTTAGAGAGGTAGAACATTTTCCAGAGGAGAAATATCATATGCAGAGTAGAATAGACAAGAAAACACATTCAAGGAGGACAAAGATAATAGTGCATACCGAAGAGATGATAGAACTTTCTACCATAGAGGAAACCCTAATGCATACCATAGTGAAGGATACATAATAGAAGGAAGAGGTCCTAATAGGATAATACTTAGAGGTGCTTGTTTCAAGTGTGGAGTTGAAGGACATATAGCATTTGAATGTAATCAAGGAAGTACAACCAAGAGAATAGAGAATAGTGGAAGAGTAGCCTATGTGGAAGAAGAACCTATTGGATCACCCAGTTCAGTTGGTAAACTTTAGAAAGGAGAATCACTTGTCATGAGGAGAGCACTATTTCAAGTAGAGACAAATTAAGAACCACTGTAGAGGAAAAGTTTATTCAGAACCAGATTCAAATCAAGAGGTAAATGTTGTAAAGTTGTAATTGACAGTGGTAGTTCAGATAACCTAGTTTCAGAGGAGATGGTGACTAAGCTAAAGTTGGAAATATTGAAACACCCTAAACCCTATTAGATAGCATGGATTCAGGATGATCATAAGGTATTGGTTAGTGAACAATGTTTGGTGAAATTTCATATTGGATCTTATCATGATGAAGTCTTGTGTGATATTATACCTATGGATGTATGTCATATCTTGATGAGCATACCTTGACAATATGATAGAAAAGCTATACATGATGGGAGAAAGAATACATATACTATAACATCAAATGTAAAGAGAACTACTTTAATTCCTTTGTAACATGATCCTATGAGTTAAGTATGTTGGAATGCTAGAATTTGTTTGGTAGATGGAAGAAAAATTTTGGATGGTTTGACACATGAGAATATGTATTATGTCTTGATTCCTAAGAAGCCTGAAATAGAGATGAAAGAAGCACAACCAAAGGAGATAACATAGTTGTTGACAAAGTATGAAGACATCATATCAGACAATGTACCTAAAGGATTGTCGCCAATTAGGAGTATCAGTCATCACATGGATCTTATACCTAGAGCTAGTTTGCCTAGCAAAGCAGCACACAGAATGACACTGGCAGAAAATGAAGAATTGAATAGACAGATACCTGAGTTGTTGAGGAAAGGTTCAATCAGAGAAAATTTGAGCCCATGTATAGTACCTATAGTGCTAGCACCTAAGAAGGATGGAGAATGGAGAATGTGTATAGAATCCAGAGAAACAAAGAAAATTACCATTAAGTATAGATTTCCTTTACCTAGGATGGATGATATTATGGATTGTTTGAGTGGAGCAAAATATTTCACAAAGATAGATTTGAAGAGTGGATACTATCAGATTAGAATCAAAGAAGGAGATGAATGGAAGACTACTCTTAAGAAAAATGAAGGATTGTATCAGTAGTTAGTGATGCCTTTCAGATTGACAAATGCACCGAGTACTTTCATGAGATTAATGAATGAATTCTTGAAGAAACTCTTAGGTATGTTTGTTATTGTATATTTGGATGATATTCCAATTTTTAGTAAGACAAAAGAACATTTATAGCACATTAGACAAGTTTTGTAGAGACTGAGGAAAGAGAAATTGCTGATAAACATCAAGAAGTGTAGTTTCATGAAGGAAGAATTGTTATATTTGGGATTTCTGATTTCTATGGAAGCATTAAAGATGGACTCTGAGAAAGTAAAAGCAATTGTCAAATGACCTACACTAGAGAGCATTGAAGAAGTTAGATCATTTCATGGATTAGCTAGATTCTACTAGAAGTTCATCAAAAATTTTAGTTTAGTTTGTAACCCTATGACAGAGACAATGAGAAGTGATAGAAAAGATTTCAAGTGGACATTAGGAGTAGATAAAAATTTTGAATTGTTGAAGAAGAAAGTGACAAAGAAACATGTATTGGCATTACCACATTTTAATAAGGTATTTCAAGTAGATTGTGATGCAAGTGGGAATGCAATTGGAGCAGTGTTAACTCAAGAAGGTAGACCTGTAGCATATTTCAGTGAGAAGTTGAATGATGCAATGAAAAGATATTCAATTTATGATCAAGAGATCTATGCCATAATTCAAGCCTTGAAGGAGTGGAGACATTACTTGTTGCCTAAGGAGTTTGTGTTGTATACAGATCATCAAGCTTTGTAGTGCTTAAATAGTCAAGGAAAATTGAATTAGAGACATATGAGATGGGTAGAGTTCATGTAGAGTTATACTTTTGTGTTGAAGCATAGGAGTGGTAAATTAAACAAAGTTGTAGATGCATTGAGCAAGAGAAGGAATTTGCTGACAGAGATGAGAGTTGAAGTGTTGGGATTTGATGAATTGAAGACCATGTATGAAGAAGATCTTGATTTTGAAAAACCTTGGAAAGTGTGTAAAGAACATGTTTTGATAGATAGGAATAAGTGGCTGGACTATTTCATTTAAGAAGATATGGAGTTCAGAGGAAATCAATTGTGCATACCTAGGAGTTCAATGAGAGACAATTTGATCAAAGAGAAACATAGTGGAGTGGCAAGACATTTTGGCATTGAAAAGACAGTGGCATTCGTAAGTGAAAATTACTTTTGGCCTCAAATACCTAAGGATGTTAGGAAATTTGTGCAGAGTTATAGAGTTTGTCGAGATGCAAAAGGGAGTAGTTAGAATGCTAGATTGTATAAACCTTTGACAGTACTGGGGAGACCTTGGGAAGACATAAGTATGGATTTTGCAATCGGATTACCAAAGACACAAAGAGGACATGATTCAATATTTGTAGTGGTGGATAACTTTTCAAAGATATCACATTTCATACCTTGTAAGAAGACAACTGATGTAGTGCATGTAGCTAATCTATTTTTCAAGGAGATTGTGAGATTGCATAGATTATCTAAGAGCATAATTTCAAAGAGAGATATAAGATTTCTTGGATACTTTTGGAAGACACTTTGGAAGAAGATGAAGATAGATTTGAAGTTTAGTTCAGTGTTTCATCCACAGACTGATGAACAGACAGAGGTAGTAAATAGGAGTTTGTGAAACTTGTTGAGATGCTTGGTTGGAGAGAAGGAAAGAAGATGAGATTTGATTCTTTCACATGCAGAGATTACATACAATAATTTAGTGAATAGGAGTACCTGAAGAACACCTTTTGAGATTGTTACTGGAGTAAACCTTAGAGGAGTAGCAAAGTTTGGAGATATCAATATGGAAGAAAAGAGAAGTGCAGAAGCAAAAGAATTCATAGGACACATGGAGACAGTGCATAATCAGCTGAAGAAGCATCTAGAAGAGATGAGTAGAAAGTATAAAGAGTGATCAGATGAGAAGAGAAGACACAAATAATTTGAAGTTGGAGATGAAGTGATGGTGTACCTGAGAAAATAAAGATTTCTAGTTGAGACATATAACAAGTTGAACATGAAAAAGTTTGGGCCTTGTAGGATACTCAAAAGAATTGATTTAGAAAATGCATATGAAGTATAGTTACTAGAGACATTGGGCATACCACCTATTGTCAACATTACAGACCTATATCAGTACCATGAAGTAGAGTTCAGTGATAGAATCAAAGAAGACTTGAAGAAATAGTTACCACAACAAGCACTGAAGTAGATAGAAGACACCTTGGATAGAAGAATTAGACACAGCACCAGAGGAGGACAATACAAAGAATACCTTGTGAAGTGGAAAGGAAGACCAGCAGAAGACTCATCATGGATTTCATAGGCTAAGGTGGACCATATTGGTTTTCTTCTAGCCCTAGTAATGTGAGGGACTCACTTTTCCAATAACCTTGGATGTCTGATGTACGAGTGTCCTAGGTTCAACAGTAATATTGCATCAACCAAAAACATTTGTATTTTAGTTTGTTTACATTTTAGTTTGTTTCTTTTCAATTTCTAGTTCAATTTAGGTAGTTGAGTTAGTAGTAGTTTCTATATTTGATCCACATTCTTCCACAATTACATTTCAAACCTTGTGGAGTTGGAGTTAACATCTAGAGACATTCATACACATCATATCCAAATCTTAGATCATTTGGTTAAGGTACTAGAGAGATATCACTATCAAAAGATTGACTATTTTCTTAGAGCAGAGCATCCTGACAGTTTCAAACAATTAGCTAAAGGAAAAGACTAGTGGAGCTTAAGGACACATCAATCAATGTTGTTTGGTTCATGGCTAACCTTCCCTGAGATCCACACATCATTCCATTCATTTACAGACAAGTTCTTCATGATTAGGCCCGACCTAGATCCATGTACACAAGTTATAGCTCTTCATTGGAGTTTGTGATCTTCCTTGGCTGACACGAAGGAATCCTATGATCTTGAGAAGATACATATTGATGTAATAGATGCCAAGGAAAGCAGTTAGCATAGTTTTACAGGTTGATAGTTTGAATTCTTTGTGAAGGAACTTCAAAGCTATATCTTGTGCATATTTTGTAATTTTCTAATTAGTCATGTCAGGCCTAATTCAAGCCCGCATGTTGCCGACTAGTTTGTATTTGAATTCTATGATATACTAAATGACTAGATCTACATTTGTTTCATATCTTTGAGTTGTTTCCATTGTGCTTACTCTTGTTGCATAGTATGGATTGTTCTCTTTGAGGACCCTCCTAACCATGACTATGCCAAAAAATCTTGCAAAAGAGGTTATTAGTGGCAAATATTAACTCAAAAGGACATTAAAGAGCTTCTAACCTTGTTCTCAAACACACGTCATTAGTTTTAAACATAGAAAGCATTAGTGTGAGACCAAACAAGATAAGGTTAGATAAAATGATGTATTTTAAATATCCTAGAGAAATTTTTCCATTATCTCCCCTTGTCCCTACATTATTACTATCAAAATAGAGAGCAAGCTAACCTAAAAGCTTGTAAAAACATTAGAAAAACATTAAAAACTAAACTTCAAGGTTAAAGGTTAGAGGTAATGTCATTCAATGAAGGCACCAAAATAATTGTAAATAACACCACCAAATCGGGAAATAGCGCCACTATGAGACCAAATGGCACCAAACAAAGAGCTTTTAGCACTAAACCTGCAAAACACGTCTTTTCCCACAAAAAACACAAACAAGATTAATAGCTTGGGAGCATGGGGTACCACCAGGCATGCCAAATGAAGATGAGGAAAACAAATGTGAGAAACACAAACTAGATGCAATAAAACACAATTTATACCTTCAAATGCGATCCTTCTCCTTGACAAGGTTGAGAGCATGCACCCCTAATCTCTTTCTTTACCCATGGCTTTTTTATGTCAAATGCTCTCAAACTAGAATGCAACTCACTAAAACATAGCTTAAAGATGTAGAGATGGAGATGATTTTAGCATTATAACACTACTCAAGATTGCATGATGAAATGGCTATTTATAGGCATTTTGGAGAGGGATTTGATCCAAGTGTTGAGATTGAATGTAGAGATCAATGGATGAGGATGCATGTGATATGGAGGGCCTAGATTTAATCAAGAAAAATAGAGGGATGAGAATAAAGATGAATTTTTAATTCACCTTGGGAAGGTGTGTGTATTAAATAAGGTTAGATGAGATGGAATAGAAATGAATTTTAAATTCTTTTGGGGAAGAGGTGGGGATTAGAAATAAATTTTTAATTCATCTGGGGAAGAGTCCTCATAAATGAGAAATATGACATGTTAGGTGTTGGAAGGGCCCATTAATGCATTTTAGGACAAGTGGAATAACAAATTGTCTTATATGAAATAAAAGACTAATTTTTTATTTGGGATATGTGGGGAGAAGTGTTAAACAAGGTTTGACCAAACTAATCAAGGGGATTGGTTTAATTAATGTGGCTATAGAAAATTAGGGAATTGGTTAATTAGGATTTAAGATTAATTAAACAAGGGTTCATTTAATTAATTTTAGGGCTAGAGGTTAGGTAGGTTACACTAGCTAATCAAATAATAGGTAGTTAATTAACTAGGATAGGGGTTGGCTAATTAGTAGCCTAAATTAACTAGATAAACATAATTTATCTAATTAACTAGGTATAGAGGAATGGTGAAATTAACCAAATAAATATTTGCACATTTACTTAATTAATTGGGCTAATGTTAGTAAAGTTCAACAATTGAATTAATTAAATTATTTCAATTTAAAAGATGAAATTATCAAGAGAAGGTGAATAATCAAGGGTTGGATGGTGTAATTAATTAAATAAAAATTTAATTAATTAATTAGATGATGTCAGAAAGATGGTTAGTCAGTGAAGACATTTTTAGGTGTCTACAATTTACAAATAGTTATAGGAGTAATTAAATATATAGAATTTACAAGGTTGATGTCACCTTAATCCTAACATTCTCCCACTTGACATCATACATTATAAATACATCCATAGTAAAACATAAATCAACTAAGTACTAGGAATGATACCCATGGCCTCCCTACGACCATATAAACTTTTTTGTATTCATAGGTTTAATAGTAAGTTAATCTAGTGCTTTGGTTATAGAATTAAATTAGATCATTCATTAGTTTTTAATATTATGATTACTTTGAAATGTAGAATTGAACTTCTTCCAGAAAAAAGGGAATAGAGGATGGCGTTCGCATGCTCTGCAAGCCGAGCTAGGGCGACCGTGCCCTAGCTCATTCTCTATGTGTTGCTTGCTTCTGCGTTGTGGGGGGGTTTTTTGAAGCTTTTGGGGTGGTGGTGGTGGGTTTTTTTCTTTTCTGGAGGCCTTCTTGCTGCCGTTTGGGTGGCTTCTGGGTGGAAGGGTTTTGATCCTTCCCTTGGGGTTTTGTCTTTTTCCATTTCTTGCAAACGTGTCCTGGGGGTTTGCATGCCTACTGGGGTTCTTGTTTTTTGCTATGTAGGGTGGGGAAACATCTGGGGCTAGCCCCAAATTGGATTTCCGATCAGCAGTTGGTTCGAAGCCTTCGGCGCATGGAGTGAATATTTTTGATAATACGCTATTTTCTTCAGAGATGGAGATGAATGATCTAGGATCGGTTAGTGGTTCCCGAATAACAAAGATTAATGGGTGTTTAGAAAGATGCAAAGAGTGACCGAAGTTGATTATCCCAATGGAAATGCTTGCAGATGATATTGAATACTATTCAAGGCACTCTTTTTATTGCAAGTTCATGGGTTTGAGATTCTCACTGCAATTTTTGGAATCCTGGGCTCAGCGGACTTGGATGCCAGAGGGGGAGATGAAGATTAGGCTCCTTACGAACAACTTTTTTATGGTCTCTTTTGATTGCATGGCAGATTGGAATAAGGTCTTTGAGGGCGGCCCCTATTCTTACAACTAGGTGGGTTTATTTATCAAGCCATGGCATGCTGGCTTCAACCCGACTGAGGCACTACCAAGTCGGATCCCAGTTTGGGTTCGGTTGCTGTGGTTTCCAGTTGAGTGTTGGCAGGATGATGTGTTGCATTTGGTGGCTTCAATGTTCGGTAAACCTGTTGGGTCTTCACAACAGACGCAGTATAAAAAGGTAATGACTTTTGCTCGTATATGTGTAGAAACTGCCAGATTCTATTGAAGTGAGTGCTAGATCATATACTTGGGTGCAACAGCTAGATTACGAAACCCTACCTTTTCAGTGTCATCTTTGTCATGAATATGGTCACTTGCAGCGTAGGTGCCCTAGGGCTAAACCTATGGTGCCCCAATGTTCCCAGCCTTCTCGTAATCCACCTAGGGCTGATAATGGTAAGGAGCCTATCCCGGGTGATGGTAATGGAGATGATGGCTATGTCCCTGTCAAGGCTCGCAATAGGAATCAGGGCCAAAAGCGGACCTTGAGGGAGAGGCAGGTTGATGAAACTTTTAATAGGTTTGAGGTGCTGGATGATCTCAGCCAGGGGGAAGTGAATCCAGGGTTGCTAAACTTGGATCAGGGAACTTTGGGTACAGGACAGGATGGGCCACTATTGGAGGCCATGCAGGTTGTGCAAGAGATTGGGGTTGGGCAGATGGATACAGATCAACAATTGAGTGTCCAGACTGAACAAGAATCTTCTATTGGAGCTTCGAAGAGTGGTGGAGGTGTTTCCCCATTGCCCCTGAAAGGAGGCAAGACTGTGGGGAAGAGCTCTTTGGCCTCCCCTCTTTTGGGTATTCAGCAAATTAAACTGAAAAAAGTGATTGGTGACAGGACTTCCAAGCTGGGAAGGAAGAATGATATGGAGAAGATTAAATTAACTAGGGAAACTTTGGTGGAGTCAGGGTCAGTCAAGACTCTGGACTCACATTTTTCATGCCCCCAGAAATGATTGTTCTCTCATGGAATGTAAAGGGCTTGAACAGTGGCCCTCGACAAAAAGCTGTTCGTGATTTGGTTAGGAATCATTCTCCGGATGTTCTTTTTCTTCAGGAGACTAAATTATCTGTAGATAATATGTTGGCCATGGCTCCTAAGTTGTGGAAATATGGTGAATGCCAGTGTATGGGGGCTCTTGGTGCTTCTGGAGGGGTGGCTTGTTTTTGGAATCCTTAGAAGATTTTCCCTCTCTGGTGGATGTCCTCTAGATCCTCTATATCCCTAGTCGCCTCTTGGTATGAGACTAGTGAGTGTATTCTCCTCTCTAATGTGTATGCTCCTGTTGAGTTTTCAGGTAAACAAATTCTATGGTCCCATCTTCGTTTTATTCGTAGCTTATCTCCTTACCATCCGTGGGTTATGGCTAGCGATTTTAATGCTATTGTGGAGTTGTCTGAGAAAAGAGGTGGTATTCCTAGGTTGGAGCCTTCTGCTCTGTTATTTAGAGATAGCATTTCTAAATTAAATCTTATTGATGTTCTGCCAAGTAATGGTCGCTTCACTTGGAATAATAGGAGAATTGGTGAGAGTTGTGTTGCTGAGAGGCTTGATCGATTCTTGGTTTCCTGTTATTGGGTTGGAGACTTATGGTCCACTCGATCTGAAATTCTTGATTGGAGAGGCTCTGATCATTGGCCTATTAAGCTTAGCATTATCTCTACTCAGGGGCCTCGTTCTCCCTCATTCAAGTTCTAGATTATGTGGTTACGGGATCCTAGTCTTCATGAACTTGTGGCTGAGTGGTGGCGGATTGGTAGACCAACTTTTGGTACGGCAATGTACACATTCTCCAAGCTTCTTCAGTTTGTCAAATATCAGCTTAAAAGGTGGAATCGACAATGTTTTGGTAATATCTTTCATGCTAAGGTTGCTGCCCAGGAGGAGTTGAAGAATGGGGCCTCTGAGGATCTTCTAAGGGAGGAGGCTAAGACTTTTAAAGTGGTTGAGGAATTTGAATTACGGGAAGAAATCTATTGGAAGCAAAAGGCCCGGGTTGAATGGTTACAGGAAGGTGATAAAAACACCGCCTTCTTCTTCAATTCTATGAAGGATAGGAGGCATGGTAATTCCATTCCTTTTTTGGTGAATGATAGGGGTGAACGTCTTGCCTCATTTCAGGAAATCTCTGCTGAGGCATCTCAGTATTTTGCTACTTTATTTAGGGAGGATTCTCACAGGGGTTCTGTTGAGGAAGCACATGTTCTTTCTTGTATTCCTCAGTTGGTCTCCAGGGAGGTGAATGAGTATCTGATGAAAGATATATCTCTTGATGACCTGGAGGGGATTGTGTTTCAGATGAAGAAGGGTAAAGCTCCTGGTCCCGATGGTTTCCTGATTGAATTTTTTCAGGAATTCTGGGATATCATAAAGTTGGATCTTCTGGCGGTTGTCCTTGAGTCCCAAAGGAATAAGCAGATGCTTCGTGCTCTGAATTCTACCTTCCTTGCTCTCATACCCAAGTGTGAAGGGGCTGATAGGTTATCTCAGTTCCGGCCTATATCTCTTTGCAATGTGGCTTACAAAATCATTTCTAAGTTATTGGCTGAGAGATTGAAGAAGTGACTTAACGTGCTGATTTCAGAGGAATGGAGTGGATTTGTGGTGGGTCGACAGATTCTTGACGGGGTTGTCATTGCTACGGAGACCATCCACTCCATGGACAACTCCCACGAGAAGGCTATGTTCATTAAGCTGGATATGGCTAAGGCTTATGACAGGGTTAGATGGTCTTTTTGTAGAAGATCCTTGTTTCTTTTGGTTTTGGCGAGGAGTGGATCCAATGGGTCATGAGCTGTGTCATGTCTATTTCCTTCTCAGTTTTGATAAATGGAGATCATTCTGAACTTTTTGGTGCCTCAAGGGGCTTGCGCCAAGGGGATCCTCTTTCTCCATATCTTTTTCTGCTTCTTGTGGAAGGCCTTGGATGTTTGTTGAAAAGAAGGGTGGAGCTTGGCACCATTCATGGTTGGCGATGGGGTGGAGACTTGCCTCTGCAATCTCATTTACAGTTTGTTGATGATACTGCCTTGATGGGGATGGCTACTATTAGGGAAGCTACTAACTTGAGGCAGGTGTTGGACATATATCTTGTTGCTTCAGGACAATTGATTAATGAGGAGAAGTCATCCATATTCTTCTTCAATACGCCGACCCCCATTTAGAGAAGAATTGCTAATATCTTGAGGTTTTAGATAGGGGTTCTCCCTTTGACGTATCTGGGTTTCCCAATTTCTGTTCACCATCTTCTGAAGGGTTCTTGGAAGAATATTATTGATAAGCTTCGTGCCAGAGTTAATAATTGGACCCACAGATGGTTGTCTTTTGCGGTGTAGGTTCAGCTTCTCAAGTCGGTGGTGCAGGCTCTTCCTACCTACCGATGTATGCTTCAGGTGGCTCCAATGGGTTTTCTGAGGGAGTTGGATGCTCTTGCGAGGCAGTTCTTATGGGCGGGAAGTTTGTCATCCTCCAAGTGGAGCCTGGTCAGGTGGGATGTTGTGTGTAGACCAAAGCAATTTGGTGGTCTTGGTCTTCGACAGTCTGCATTATCTGGAGTGGCTGTGGCTGCTAAGCTTTTTTGGAGATGGTGTGTGGAACTGGATCAGCCGTTGGCCAGGATATTATCTCATAAGTATTTCCTAGGGATTCCATGGCAGGATCTCCCTCATTACCCTCTTGAGGGGAAAGGTTTAGTGCTGTGGAATACTCTTCAGAAGGGTGCAAATCTTATCAAGGAAGGTTTATTTTGGATTTCTAGACGGGGAACTGAAGCTCTCTTCTGGTCAGATTCTCGGGATGGATTCCCTCTACTTACTTCTCGGTTCCCCAACCTTCTTCCTTTGTGCCAAAGATTTCTCGAGGCTAGCTGGGCTAGGGTGAGTGACTTCAAGTCTGTTGCTTCTTTTGGTCAGTTGGAGGTAGCTCATTGGAAGGATCCCGCAGTGTGGCCATATATGGGACTTGCGAAAGATAGTGCTGAGCTTCACAAGATTCTTCATAGTAGGAGTTGTAGTTCTCTTCTGGAAGAGGATATTCTTGCTTGGACCCATAATCCTAAGGGGGTTTACTCTGTTGCTTCTGGTTATTAGGTGTTATTGGCTCAGAAGCTAACTGGGGTAGAGGTTCATTAGTGGAAAAGGGTGTGGAATAAACTCTCATGGCCTAAATGCAATTGCTTTGTTTGGACTTTGGCTTGGAATAGGTGTTTGACCTGGGATAACATTCGTAAACGGGGATTTCAAGGACCTTCAATTTGTGTTTTGTGTGGGGGAGCAGAAGAGGATTCTTCACATTTGTTCTTCTGGTGCCCCTTTATTGTGCAGCTTTGGCATTGGTGGTGGGAGGTATGGAAGCTTCCTTTTATTCATGCGTGCTCTTTGGTTGAATTCTGGGATAGTATGGGAAGACCTCCTTCTATGGCTTCCTTTTTGTAGGAAGTTTGGTTTGTGGGTCCTACCTTTCTACTTTGGCAGATTTGGCTGGAGCAGAACCGCCAAATTTTTCGTGATCAGAAGTTGGTGGGTCGGCAAGTTTGGCTACGTATGTTAGGAATGGTGCAGGAGTCAGTTTCAGCTAAATGTGATTTGGTTTTTCCCTTGGAGAGAGGTGATGATGAGTTGGTGGCCAGACTGGGCCTTCAAGAAATTCATTCTTCTTTTGTCAGTTCCAAGAACTGTAGGCATGGGAAAAAGAGGGTTCAATGGGTTGGAAGGTGGTTACCTCCTCCCAATGGATTTTTAAAGATCAATACTGATGGTTCTTCTAGGGGCAATCCTGGGCCTGCTGGAATTGGTGGAGTTGGTAGGGACTCAACTGGGTCGGTGATTTTTCTATTCTCTATACATGAGGGGGTGAAGACTATTAACTTCATGGAGGGTCTGGCAATTCTACATGCTATTGAGAGGGCCCTTGCTTTGGGCTGGAGAAAAGTTATATATGAAGCTGATTCATAGATTTTGATTAATCTCTTGAATGAGCGAAAGATATCTGATATTAATTGGCAGTTGGCTTCGGTGGTTCAGCGGATTCTTCAGGTTAGTTCTTGGTTGGAGGAGGCATCCTTTGTTCACATCCCGAGGGAGTGGAATCGAGCTGCCGACTGCTTGGCCAAATGGGCCTCTGAGCATGATAGTGGCTGGAAAGTTGAGGATTGGGATCAGGTTAACCCTAAGCTGCATCTGGATTTAGACCGGTTCTTGGAGGAGGATAGGAGGATTCATGAGGATAGTTGATGTTGTTTATGCTGTGGGGTTTTCGCCTTATTTTTCGGGGCTGGGTCCCTTGGTTATTATTGTAATGCTCTTTTCTGATTTCTAATAAAGTTTTTACCCCTTTGTTTTTATAAAAAAAAATAGTAAGTTAATCTGAAACATTCTCTTTGTGGGTAAGTGCAAGAGGATGAGTTCACTTTTTGGCCAAAAAGTGGAAGTGTTTTTCTTGATTTTCAAATTTTGTCATACTTGGAGTGACAATTTGAAGCACTTGCACATAAAATATTAAGATGATAGGAAAAATATGAAATGCCAGATTTTATTTCTAGTTTTCAAATATGTAATTTTTTCTAATACCCAGATGATACAAGTTAGTTTTTTATTGGATGTACAAAAAGAGGATTTTTAAAAGTCCCATTTTTTTACAAAAGCATGTAGGTATACGACCAACATAATTGGACCTAAATTAATGTATTTTTCTAATTCCTTTTGTGGAAAGATTTTAAAGATGTTTAATTTTGGTTAGAATATTTTTTTGTAATCTTTTGATAAATATATATTTTTTTATTAATTTTTTAAAGGCCGTAATTAGTGTTTTCTAAAACCCCTCATGTATGGCAAACATAACTTGAGCTAAACTAATAAATTCACAAAAATGTATTTTTAATCATGTAGAGAATGATGTCTAGTTTTGTCAGACATAATTTTTTTTCATGAAACTTTGAAAATCAAAAGTTATTTGTGAGGCCTACATTTTTCATTCTGTTCATGTGACTATTTACCTTATTGTTGCAGATACTTTTATATTTGTGGGACTGTTGATCCCGGATTTCTGAACTTTTAGACCTTATTATGTATTAAGAGAAAACAAATTGGGTGATGTTAGATAGATGTTTATTTTATAGGAAAACTAATTGGGTGATGTTAGATAGATGTTTATTTTATAGGAAAAATAATTAGGTGATGTTTGATTAATGTTTACATTACATGAAAACTAATTGGGTGATGTTAGATAGAAAATTGTAATGTGATTTCCTTTATGCTTAAGAGGACTTGTGATATCTTATGTGAGTGCAAGTTTTAAATTGCTTCGGCTATGATATTAATATGTGGAATTGACTTTGCAATTGAGTGCGCAGGATTTACTAACAAACCACAGATACTGGAGATCATCCCGCACCTTATGTTGTAATCCCTTGTGAAGCCGATCTGGTTCCACAAGGAAGCAAGATTAATTCTGTGTATGATATAACATTGTAATGTTAATTTGCATGAGGTTGAATGGGTTAGGTCTACCCTCTTTTAAATTGAATTATGATTTGTGTTGTAAGAATTGTTTTTGAATTTTATTTTTTAATTTTAAATTTTTGAGACCCTTTTCTTGTGCTTTAACTTGACACTGGGTGTCCTAACTAGGTTAAAGTTGACCCTAGGTTATACCCCATGGGTCTAGGGTCCCTTTTGACTTGGGTAACCCTTGGTTAAACTTCGTATGGCCACCTTAACTTCATACTAAAGTTAAGTGACGAATTTGGAGGCATGGGAGGGATAGGATCAGTGGTACCAACACTCAAGCCCATCCCTTTTCAATTCCCATGGCTTGAGATGACTCCAAGATCCACCAATTGTGGAGGACTTGACTTTAAGTCTCCCTCACTATTGGTGAGAGTCCCCATGGAGTTGTGTGGTCCTTCATGAGAGGGAAGGAAGGGGAGACATGTGTCACCCTTTCCCTCTTTAACTCCCCTTTTCTCTCCCATGTGTTGGAAAGAGGACATGTGGTAAGGGGTAAGGAAGACTTTGGGGATGGGTGAGTGACATGTGTCAACACCCATCCCTTGGGACACAATGGTAGTTGGGAGGAAGAGTGAGGAGGTGACAAGGGTCACCTCCCCACTCCTCTAAGCTCATGGATTGGGTTATTTTAATCCCACTTGGGATAGGGAGATAACTTGTTGAATTTTTGAGAATTTTGTTTTATTAGAAATTGTTTTTGGAGAAAAAAGATAGAGGGAGTTTGGTGGCTTAGGTTGGAGGAGACTTTAGAGGAGCTCTACATCAACTACTTCCATTATTAGGGCTTTAAAGGTTGGTTCTCAAGGCTAAGGCATTCCCCTTGTAATTCTAATTTTTGCTTGCATGATGAATGTGTGAGAAGTATTTTTGCTTGTGTGTATTTTGTTATTGTGGGAATTTTTATTAGGGTGTTGAAAGAGCTTATCCCACTTGGGAGAAATACTCATCAAGTGGGGGGTAGGGGAGGAGTGATCCTCCTCGAGGTCATTGCCATGTTTTGGGATGTTGAAAGCCTTGAGGGCATTTGTGTAATTTTGAGTAAATTTGTCACATGGCTTGAGAGCCAAAATATGAACTCCTTTGGAATTTTGGTTAACTTGTTTGGCTTGAGGCCATGAGAAAAATTGTGTTGAATATTTTTGAAGGGTGGCACTCTAGAGTTGAGTGTGGCACTTTGGTTGAGTTTGTGTTTGTGTAAATATCCATGGGTGTATTTTGTATTTTAGAATGTTGTTTTGCATTATTCTGAAGTGGATTTGGAATACCCTAGGTGTGTGGATGATCTCCCTAGCTCGGTAGTGACCCTCTTGCGGGTCTATGGTAGGGAGGAGAGCGGGATGTGTGGTGTTTCTTTCCCTTGTGTGTTCTGTAGGTTTTCATGGAGCTTAGAGTGAAGTTGAAGAGTTTTCTTTTTTTGGGAAAATATTTTATTTTCCTTTACTATTAAGGCTCTTGAGAAGAGCTTGGTCTTATTAAGGAATTTCACCCTTGTTGATTTTAAGAGGAGAACTTCTCTCTCCCTTGATGTAATATTTGGTCTTCTTGACTTGGGAGAAAATCTTCCTTATTGTATTGTTAGTTTAAATTTTAGTGTTTATTAAATTTTTACCATTTATACAATGATCAAGGAAGGAAATTTGTTTTTAAAAGGATATTAAATTTGTTTATTACCTAATAATTCTATTAGTAAAGTTGTGAGTTAATTGTTGTGGTAAACAAAGTTTGTTAAATTTATTTCATTATAAGACTTATTGGAAATATTAATTTTAATAAGATATGAAAGTTGTAATTTGTTATTTGGGAAGGAAATGGAATTTTGGATATAGTCATGCATTCAAATTCTGTTGTAAATAAATGCAAATACAATTAATTATTTTCTCATTAAATCACATGCTTACTATTTTAAATTGAATTTATTGACTTGAAATGTAAATCTATTTAAGAGAAAGATAGATTTAAATATTCTTGTGTAATGTTTTTTAAAATAAAAAATAAAAAAAATAAAAAAAATTTACAACTTTTTTTTTAAAAGTGCATTTGAAAATATATTTTTATGGAAATTTAATGTATACAAATTCATCATTCTGTCTTATAAATAGTTGACAGTAATCTATATATATACTTTTATAGTTATTTGTTTTTAAAAATAAAACTGTGAGTTAGATTGAGTTGAGAAAAGTGTGGTGTGTGTGTGTGTGTATATATATATATATATATATATATATATATATATATATATATATATATATATATATATAAATGAAAGTTAAATGGGGAATAAAATTATCATTCATAGTTTCCATGTTGAGAAAACATAGTTTAAAACAAAATATATTACAATGTTGGTGGGGGGTCGAACCCCCACTGTAGGAATTTCAAAGGGTGTGGGGAGGCGGCAGAGCCTCCACCCACATCCCATGCCCCCTCCCCACACCTCCGTCATCACTAAACCCCCCCACCATGGATAGTTAACCCCACAGCTTCTGTCACACTTCCCACCATGGCCCTCTGCTCTCAGTGACCCTCGTTACCTGCATTCATCCGCTCCCTGCAGCCACTACCAAACACCTCTCCCTCCACCCACGACACCGCCGCTGATCCTCTCCCTCTGCCCGTGCCCTCTGGGGCCAACTCCAAACTACGGCCTCCACCATTGCCACCACCACTGCCCTTCTCATCCCTGCACATCCAATATAAAATAACAAAAAGTTAGGGTTTTCTCCAATGAGATTCAAAAGAAAGGAATGTATGGAAATATAACAATATTCAATGTTATATAAAGAAAAATATAAAATATAATAATAAAATAAATGATTAATTAATATATATATATATATATATATATATATATATATATATATATATATATATATATATATATATATATATATATATATATATATATATATATTAATTGTTTGCTAATAATTTTGTAATTTCATTAAAATAATAATATGGATATAGGTATAAGAAATAATAATATAGATATAGGTGTAATTTTCATTGTAATTTCATTTAAAAAGGAGTTTTGTAAAAAATAATAATAAATAAAATAGGGTTTATATTTTGACAATAATATATATATATATATATATATATATATATATACATATATATATATATACATATATATATATATACATATATATATATATACATATATATATATATACATATATATATATATATATATATATATATTAACTATAGGAAAAAAAATGAGTTTCGGGTTTAAACAATTTTCACAATTAAAATACCAAGAAAACGAAAAGAAAAATATGTTCTTTTATTTTAACAAAAGAAACTTAGAAATATAAATAAGCATATATATATATATATATGCTTATTTGCATTTATATAGATATGCGTATCTTTATAAATGCAATTAAGCCATCATATACATTTCATATGTGGTCATTGTAAACTCAACCTGTAGATTGAGAAAATGTCTAATTGGGAAAAAAAAGAGATAAAGAAAAAGAAAGCTAAAAGTGAAAACAAAGAGGAGAAAATACATGGCATTTCTAAAATAGGCTAAGAGAACTAAGTAAGATTTAACTCTCTGTTAATCCTGATTAGGGACAAATTAATTGTCAAAATTAATTCAAATGTTGAAATTAAACCAGAGCGGAAACCTAGGGGACTTCATCAAGCGAAGTTAGTAAACCCTGTTTATGTGATCTGATCTACAAAGAAATTAGGAATAATGTAAAGGATGCAATGATAACTTTGATTGATAGAAAACGTGAAGAAAAGCAAGATAAACATAAAGAAATACAATCAAAATTAAAGTTTAGAGAAATGGAGAGGAGAACAAATGAACATGCTTTGTTGAAAATGCTAAAATTAGGAGGAGAAATTAATATTAAATTTCAGAAAACATGAAAGAGAACAGATGATCGGGCTTTGTTGAAAAATGTTCCATTAAAGAGGTCAACTATAAATTTATTGTAATTAGGGAGTTGTAAACCCTATAAGGAAACCTCGTTTCAAGATTAGTGTTAGTGTAATAAATCCCACTCACGCCCATGAGGCGTTATACTATTGGATTTTCCCAGAATCTAGGGTTTAGTAGATTGGTGAGTTTAACCCTTGTAGCAATGCTAACCGCATCGTGATGACCCCCTTATTGGCCTTCTTGCATTTGGGTATGTGCACGTGTATGTAGTACCCCACTGACAACTGTACTGTTATGCCTTAGGCGTTTGCCACCGAGCACGCTTACACGTGCGAGGGGTTCCCAGGGAAGCGTGGGAAAATTTTTTATATTTAGTGTCAAGACCACATGACAAGTGTGGACATGACACGTGTAATGCATGTTGTGACTACATGGGAAATGTGGGCATGACAATATTAAAAAAATAGTAACCTATGTTATATCAAGTTTATGAGTTAGTTTGTTTGGAAAATAAATAATAAATAGAAAATTATGTTCAATAGTAGAAAACATTATATATTTGGAAACTATACTTTCAAATCTATAATGGATTTTAATTTTGTTAAAATATTCTGGAAAAAAAAGTCATCAGCCATAGTGGTGAAACTAGTTTTTTCTTTTGATATTTTCATGGTCTCCTAGTTGCAAGTCCAAAGCTAAGGCTTGGATTTCCAACCCTAAAACCAATGAAAATTGGTGGCTTTGAAATTTCTAAATTTTAGAAATGGGTACCCATTATAAATGGGCCCCCGTTCATAATGTGTGCCCGTTATAAACATAGACTCATTTTAAAAATAACAGGGACCTATTTCTAAAAAATAAAAAAAATTAGCCATAGGCATGTAAAAAATCAAAAAAATATTTTTTTGAAAATGGGTACCTGTTTTGCTTTGGGAGCCTAATCCTAAATAGGTACCCATTCCAAGCAGCATTTTTCATCCATGGGAGACTTCCATGAAATGTATACTCAACTTCTTCCTTTAATCCTTGTTGGAAATATGCAGCCATAAAAACTATTTCCTCATAACCCTGTGAGAGATTAATATGCAAACAATAACCATAAATCCATATGCAAAAGAATAGACAATCATGCCATCAAAGGTGACACAAGATATACCCTAGGAAAACCCTGCATGAGGGAAAAACACAACCTCCAAAAGAATCCATCTCTCATGTATTATTTAGCAATAAACATTACAATACATATGTAGAGTCTCCATGAATACCCTTGAAGCATCAATCTCTATACATGCACTCCATGTGAACAAACATGTAACCACACATCGAATGCCATGCTTCAAATCCTCACATGTGTAACATGTATGAGAGTTGCTTAAACAAGCCAAACCCAGCCAACATCAACAACTATCTGAGTGTTTGTTTTTATAAAGGTAAGATCACACAAATATAAGATGTAGTATGGTAAAACCATCTATCCCAAAACTATGAGTGTAAAAACCATTGACCCCCATATTTAATTATCGGTACTAATTTTACCAATAGTTAAATAATTACAAATAAATAATTTATTATTCTATGTGTCCCAAGCACATAAAATAATTAACCCAATTTGTTACATACAACAGTTACAAGTGGCACCAAAAAAATATTTAATGTGGATAAACACATCACCCATGATGCACTGCAAATAAATATTTATTTTACATAATTAAATAGTATCAATGTTATGAAAGATGAAAAATACACCTATTTAAACATTTTCCCACTTGTTGTATACATTGCATAAGGGATCAACAAGTAAGCTCAAAATATCAAGGAAACCATCCATATGCCCAACATGTACCAATCAACGTCCATGTGCTCCAAGATATTTGCAACAATAATCAAGGTATCTTCCATCTAAAACAAGAATCCCCTAATCCTCCATCATGCCAAACCATGGAGGATAAGATCCTCCAAAGAGATGCTAGGTAAAAGTACAAAGTTGGGTCACACTTTGGGCTAACCAAATAATTTTAGCCAGGTCAATTATGGCCAAATATGTTTTGGCCGAGTGGCATTTGGCCGAATCGACATGGCACCTTTTTGGCACCGATGTGGTGCCTATGTGGCCTCATAAATTTGGTTGAGTGGGTATCGGCCGAGGGGCATTCGACTAAATGCATTAAATAAAAAATAAATAAAAAATAGTGGTAGTGGGTATTTTGCGTTTTCGACCGAATTTGTTGTGTCTGGACACTGCTCACTTGACAATTCACCCTACATATTCATCCAACCCTAGACTAAGAATTTATTTAAAGTATTCTTTTTATTTCATTTTCCATCAAGTTTAAATTTGAAATCTTTCCTTATTTCATGGGATATGTTGAAATGTTATAGGTATAGGTTATATTGTTTGTTTGCTTTTGTTGTTTGTTTAGATTATATTACTAAGAAGGTTGTTTTTGTGTTCAGCACTGTGGATGCTTGTTCATGCTTATATTCAGTTGGGTTAAACAGATTTATTTTTTTATTAAATTTTTTAAAACCCTAGTCACCATGATTAGGGAAAAGGAAATGGAACTCCTAAGGGTCACTGCAAGATGTTGGGTCCACTTTTTGGCCAAAAAGTGGAAGTGTTTTCCCTGATTTTCAGAATTTGTCACATTTGACCTAAACATTTAAGGCACTTAAATATTGAATCTTAAAAAAAGGTAGAAATTTGAAATGTAGTACTCGAATGCTAGCTTCCAAATATGTAATTTATTTTAATACCCAGATGATACAAATTAATTTTCAATAGACATTTCTAAAAACCACTGTTTAAAAGTCACTTTTTTTTTACCATACCATGCATGTGTATGACCAACATAATTTGACCTAAATAAAAGAATTTTTCTACATCCTTTCGGGGAAAGATGTGTAGTATAGTGAAGTTTGATGAGGATATTTTTTTATAATTTTTTTCCAAATAATTTTTTTTATTAATTTTTTATTGGCCTTAATTGTTGTTTTCAAAAACCCTCGTATACAAACAACATAATTTGAGCAAAACTAATCATAAAATAATTTTTTTTTTCATTGTGTAAATAATGACGTGTAGATTGAGGACATATAATTTTTTTTCAAAAAACTTTAAAAATTAAAAGTTATTAAAAAAATACAAACACCTATCATTCCAAGTTTTTGGACTAGTTTGCTCATAAATTAAATAATAAATAGAAAAACAAGTCTAATAAAAAAAAATTACATATTTTAAAACTAGACACTGTCATCTGTAATGGGTTTTAATTTCTTTAAAAAATTTAGAAAAAATGTCGTCAGCCATATAGGTAAACTCAATCTTTTCTTTTGTTCTGTACTTAGAAAAAACTTACAGGTCCAAGGCAAGGGGTTGGCTTACCATGCCTTTCCCAAGCCTAAGCTTTTAGGAATAGGTACTTGTTCTAAAACAGGTAACCGTTCCTTTGGTATGGGAAAAAAAGTGCGCAGGCTTTTTTTTCAAATTCAAATATCTTTATAGAAACAAGTACCCATTTAGGATCAGGACCCATTCCTAAATGAGTACCCATTTCTAAGTGGGTACCCGTTTAGGCTGGGGCACCTGTTCGTAAACACATACCCATTTCTGTCAAGATTTTTTTTTGCCCACGACTTCCCCTTTATGTGGACCCAACTTCTTGCACTTACCCCTAAAATGGAACTCATAAACCCTAGCCACCATAATTAGGGAAAAATAAATGTAACTAAAACCCTAGCCGCCATTGTAAACATTTGACAGGATGTTGTTTGACCTCTGGAAGAGCACAAGAGTTCGAGCATAATCTGCAAGGGTATATCAAATCAGTCATTCTTTCTAGACTTTGATAAATCTTTCTTTCTTTATCCTATCATATAGGAATACATATGTGGGCTTCCTAGAATAAGACAGCTAGTACAATAAGTGAAGCATAGAAGTAGTCAAATATGAAATCAAACTTGTTTGGCATCCTTAAGCAATACAAGTCATAATTGTTTATATATAGCAAGGTTGTATATATAAGTCCAACTTCACTCAAATACATGCCAGGTACATTATAGAGAAGGTGTTATAGTGAAGTTGATGAATCCTTGATTGAGTATAAATAAATGCCTCTTTTGGTCTAAAGAAAGAATATTGAATTATCTCTATCAACAACCAACTAATCACCAAGCTACTAACAAGCCAACTAGTTCTCACCTGAAGGAAACTATGCAAGATTCCCCAAGTAACAAATGGTCTTGAGCCCATTTGAGGAAGAGTTGTTGGGATAGGAGATCTCACGAACCTTAAATGACCATGGAATATGTCCACAATGACTTTTGTTTAGGTTAACTGCAAAGGTTTTTTGACTACTCCATAAACTACAGTAGGACTAGACTCTCTCAACATATTCCTAGCAAAATAAACAACCTGAAAACTACCTACAAAGACCACCCAATCCTATTAACAATGGTAAAGAATGGAAATTTGAAAAAAGATATTCCAACTAAGAGCATCTTGATAGATCTAACTCTTCCAAGTATGCAAAATCACCAAATTTGTTCAGGGAATTTCAACAAACTATTGCATTTAGACAAGTCTAATTTTCTAAATGCTCTAAGGCAATATAAGTCACTACACTATTCTTGTAATTTTTTGCATCCCTATAGGTCTAAATACTTAAGGCAACTGAGTTCTAGGAGCCAACTTGGAAGCATCATCAAACTAGAGAATTTTCCCCAATGAAATACTTATTGTAAATTTGCAAATTTCTTCTAATAGTTATCTTCCCCAATGAAATACTAGAGCATCTTCCTGAATTAAATACTAGAGCATCTTCCCCAATGAAATACTAGAGCGTCTTCCTAAGATACTAGAGGATCTTTTTCTCACATGGTCAAGGTCTTTTGAGAATCAACCTAAGATAATAGATCCTATCTAATCCTATCTAATACTTGTAACCTATTTTCTAACCTACAAATTAATCCTCAATACCAATTTATTAATCCTTTCACTAGAACCATTATCTTATTAACCCATTTGTTGTACTTTTGAACTACCCTTAGAATCAATTCATAGTGCCTCAAATTCAACCGATGGAAACACTACAACTTTGGTTAGAAATAAATACAATCCTTTGAATGTTTTAGGGCTTGGTCATGATTTTCCTAAGAATCCTTGCAAATTTATCCTAAAATTTCAATATAAAAATTTTTGCATAGCCAAAGAGCACATATATTCTTATAAGGATGCCTAATCCATGCCCAAATTCATCATGAGGATGTGGCATGCCAAATATTCTTGTACACATTGGATAAATCTACTTATAATTGGTATATTAGCTTGCCAACAAGATCAACACCTCTTGGGATGATTTAGAAAATATGTTCCTCAACCATTTCAATCTACCCATTAATTCCACTATTGTATATCATTAGTTCCCCACTTTTCATATAGAGAACCTAACAAGTCTATGAGCATCTTTAATAGTTAGTTTTATAAACTATACACTACGCTAGTTTCTCCTTATGAAATAGTAGAGGCCATGATCATTTAGATGTACCTTATTGCTCTTGATTCATTGACCTTTATGTTCATAAGGAGTGCTCTTGCATTGGCTACTTTATTCTAGGTGTACAATTAGGCCATGATGGTAGATAGATAATTGAGGCCCCAAGGGTATGGTTTAGGACTATATATGTGTTAATATATGTGCCAAATTTTGAGAGGATATGTGACTTGATGCTATATAGATGATTTCATAAAAATGTACATATTTTTTTTTTTTTTTAAAGTAGATGATGTGCAATCTACGCGTACAAAATTAAATTGTCTGAAGTAGACAATTATGTGTTGAATTATACTTACAAAACCTTATTTATACCGAGCTATAGTTGCATTAGGATGGCCATGTTGAACTTATTCATGACTAATATGTCTCACCAGTATTAGTGATAACTAGTGGACCTACTTGGAACTTGTGGACCAACATCAACAATACACACCTACATCAAAGAAGAAGTTGTATGTTGATAGGCGCGCACAAAACAACATCCCTATCTACTCTGATGTAGGCATGTATGTTGATACATTTGTTCTACAGTCCAAAGTAGACATTATCAATGATGTTGGTGAGACATATCAATCATCAAGTGTAGAGAATTGGTTCAACATGACCATCCTAATACAACTATAGAGGTATAAATAAGGTTTTGTAAGTATAATTCAACATATGTACCAACAAAACCTCAGTAGCATCTGCTAGAAAATAATATAAAAATAAAACATAATTAAAATCTTGCATTAATAAAGGTACTACTTAGCTTAGCCATTCATAAATTATGTTTTTCCAATATCAAGAAAATTATTCCATCAATTAATTAGTTTGAAGACATGCCAATAATAATGTTTTTTGGAATTATCTGAAATTATCAACAATAACATCATAGCTAATTATAGTCTGATAAAATCTTTCCCAAGAGGGGATGTTACAAGGTGATAGGCTTCTTTTTGGTGCTTGATCATTCACTTTTAATTTCTAAACTCAGAGCTTCTATCCACTACAATTTATCCTCAGAAAATGGGTGCCATTTTCATAACCTTTTACCTCAAAAGCTAAGTTATTTAAAGCTATTTACAGTTGTCAATTGTTAAAAACAAATATTAATCCAAAAGTAGATACAATATTAGTTCTTTCTTAAAAGACACAACTCAATATTACATACCCTATAAGACTTATTCTTGAGTGTGGTTGACTTTGGCATTAGACAATGAATGAAACCAATCATCTAAGAGCACTAGAGTTGAGGTTATTGGTATTATTGTCGGTAAGACACATCATGTTTCCATAGTCCATATTAGTGAATATGATTTTTTTGGATTGAACTGTGTGAGAGTTCAATGTTTCAGATTCAATGGATCATGGACTGTGATCTAATCATCTTGATGATGGATCCTGGAGTGTGATTTGAAACATTGATGCATGAAACTGTCACATAGGCAAATCCAAAAGCATTTGTATTCATTATTATTGGTGTTTCATGCTTTGAGTTCAGAATTATGTTAGCCAAATAAATAATGTTGGCCTTATCTTTCTAGGTGAAGAGTGGATACTAATTTTACTATATGATGAGCTCTAATTTACAAAAATTCAGAATTGACCATTTAATTAGTTTTGGAAGGTTTCCATGGGAAGCATCTGTATGAGGTAGGCTAATATTTTAGAGGGCATTAATAGCAATCAGGTTTAGGCTCCAATACCTCAAATTTAATATCCATGTCAGGATTGTGCTTGGTAAAGTTCTTTTATATGCAATTGTAGGTGTAAACTTATATATTACGTAAATAAAATGAAAAAAAAAGTATATAATTGACTCTACACTTAGAGCCACAATAAACTTTGCATGAATGCTAGATACTGCTCTTTCTAGCATGGAAACTAGTCACATAGCATGGGTGGCTGCTCAAACTTGTAGATGATGTCATCTCTCTTGTATGTCAATTCCATAAATTTCCCATGAAATGAACATAATTGTTGGTAACATCAAATTTTGAGCCACAAATAATCTTTCCATGTTAACCAATCCCATTGAACAAGTGACTTCTTGGACTTATTGATGTTGTTATCTCTTTTCATTTATCAATTCTAAAAGTATCATATGGCTTGGCTATAACTAAACAAGCTTCCATATGGAGGAGCAATTGAATGTTTGAAATTAAGATTCAGCATATTTGTGTTCATGCTCAGATTGTACTTACATCTTAGTTTTTTATTTTTGAATGTTAATAAATGTTAGAACCTCATCTTGCATATAGACAATGTAGGCTCAACCTTTTTGCAACATGAGACACCGTCCAACTATATTGTGTAGCTCTATTGTTTGTCAACCATAGATAAATAAAGAAGGAAATTAAATTAATGTCTTGAATGACTAAATTAGGTCAACTGTGAAATTGTGACTCAAACTTAAACAATAATTCTATGTATGCATGTTGTTGAAATTCATTGCCACGTATAATGTAGGCTAAATAAGAATGAAATTTGGAAAAAAATAATATCGTCTTCATGATATTCCCTTCAATAGCATTCAAACTTAATTTGAGCTTCTCTAGTAGTATTGTTACTTAGGAAACCTATATTACTCAATCTCTTCAAATGCCCACCTCTTTTATATGTCTATAATAGTCAAGCACAAGCTCATATTGTTGAAAAAATCATATTCTGTCTAAAAATGTATATAATTGACTCTACCTCTAGAGTCACAATAAACATTGCATGAATGCTAGAGACCACTCTTTCTAGTATGGAAAATAGTCAGATAGCATACGTGGCTTCTCAAACCTGTTGATGCTATCATCTCTTTTGTATCTCAATTTCCATAAACTTTCCATAAAATGAACATAATTGTTGGTAACTTCAATTCTCTTTGTTAATGCAGAAAAATTCACCAATTAATAATTAAACTAGTGTAACCTACAAACCATCAAAGATCTAATCCAAGAAAGCACATAAATACAAACAAATGAAACAAATCCCTTACATTGTGTGATCCTTGTGTTGCATGTTGATTGTTGAAGCTGATTTGATTGTTGATTGCTCACATTTTGTAGCTATAATGACGATAAAAGATTGAAGGATGAAAGATAGGTAGAGGCTGATGGATGAGATATTGAGAAGAAAATTCAGCAGACTAATGGTGCTTGAGAAGATCATCCATGCCCAAAATGGCTTGGTTGAGGGGTTTAAATAGACAAATGTGAGAAAATGGAAAGATAAAGTTTCCATTTCATGAGTGACAATTGGATTTGAAAGTTGCATTGTACAACTTGGGAAAAGAAAAGGAAAGTGGAAGAGTTCACTCGAGAGATAATTGGAAAGTGAATCAAGTGATTTGGGAGCTGAGTTGAGTGGTGGCTTGAGTTGAAAATGGAAGGTGGAAGAATGAGTTGAGTGATCAAAAGAGATAGATATGGAAGGTTGGTGAGTCATAATTAAATAATTTAAAAATAAATTATTTAATTCATGATGCAAGTGGGGATAAAATAAATAAATAAAATTATTTATTTATTTTAAGAGGAAAAGGATAAAGTAATAAATATAAATAAAATAAAAGATTTATTTTATTTAAATTCAAGAGGAAAGAGGGGTAAATAAATAAATAAAATTTATTTATTTAGCAATGTGAGGGATGGATAAATTAAATAAATGTTGTTTTTATTTAATTTAATAGAGGAAATGTTAGGTTAGGTGAATACATGGATTATGATGGCGACAAAATAGGTGCTTAGGGAGAAAATGCTACAATATGTTCCAACTGAAGTGACATTGTGACAAGTGGACATTTTTGGGTGTCTACATTTTGCCCCTCTTTGAGATGATGTTCGAGATGATGAGATTTATGTCGAGTAACATCATTTCAAAGAAGCTGAGGTATGGATAAAGGAAAAAGATAGATGATGGTGAAAAGATAGGATGAGGATAGAATGATGGGATGATGATGCCCCCTCGAGAGTATAGGTGGGTTGGACAAACACAGGTAGACTCTCGAAAGGAAATGGAGGAAAGAGATGAAGGATACGTTATGCTGCAATGAAAGTGAGCAACCATATGTTTTATATAGCATGAGACATTATGCACCACGGTATAAGGACCAAGGTGACGATGTGTCTCATGCCCCAGCATAAAATAACCTTGTCTAGATACAAGCTATTAATATTAGCTGGGTTGGATACATATGCAAATGCAAGATAAAAATGATAACACACACAAGAAAGCAAGAAAGCATGCACAAATGATATAAAAAAAACAATGTATTGCCCCTGTCAAGCTGTAAACTGACAATTGATTTCTAATTAACTGATTGATGATGATGATAGGGTTGTCATGGCGGGGAAAGATATATATGACTAGATCAACACAAGGAAGATTGATTGATGATTGATTGACGATTGATTGGGTGTACAACAAGGCTAGAATCAAGACCATTGATTTGTGATTGGATAATTTCACAAGCTTGATTGACTTGATTGGTATGGATAAAGGATTGACTTGCATTTGGAGTTTATTGCCTAGAAGATTGGAAGAAGAAGAAGTGATAGATTGATGATTTGAAGAAATGATTTGAAAGATTGATGAATTTATTAAGATAGATGATAGAAGAAGATGATGAAAGGAAGAAAGAGGATTATCATTTGTGCCTAAATCTAGGCACTTCCTTCATACTCCAAACTGCCTACATACCCATGTCCATAGGATCAAGACACTTAACAATAGAAATGAGATGTAATTTTGATCGTGTTTTATTGATGGTGATCATGAAATTTGTTGGATTGATGAAGAGGATTGATTGGGATTGATTTGCTTTGATTGATTGAGAGATTGGCTTGATTTGATGATTTGATTTTGATGGTCGTAGATTTGATTGCTAATTTGATTGTTGATTTGATGATTTGGATTGAAGATTGAATGATTTGATTGCTGATTTGATTTGATTTGAAGTGATGATTGGATTGTTGATTTAGTTAGAAGTTTGGCTTGATTTGATTTGATGATTCGATTAGATTTGATGTGACATTGATGATTGGATTTGATGATTGGAAGGTTTGATGTGATTTTCATTGTTTTGACTGATGATCTGATTGGATGAATGGGATTTGGTGATTGAATGATTTGATTGATTTTGATGATTGATTGAATGGTTGGATTTTATTATTTTTTTTACATCTTTTGGGAATATTCAATTTTTATGTACTTTTTGGGAATATTTAATTTTTCTTGTATTTTTTTTAGGACTTTTTATGATTTTATTTTTTGGTTTTTTTCAAGACGGTATATAATTTTTTGGATTGTTTTAGGAGTTTATATAATTTTTTGGATTTTTTCAAGACAGTTTATGATTTTTAGGGATTCTTTTCAAGACTGATTTAAATTTTTTATTTGGGATTTTTTTTTAGGACATTTGATGATTTTTTTCAATTTTTTTTAGGACGTTTTATGATTTTTTGGAGATTTTTTATATGTTTTGGGATGTTAATGTATTTAAAATTTGTACAGCCTTTATGAAAAATGCTAATGACAAGGTAGAAAACCAAGTCCAAGTGCAAGAAAGGATATAAGATGGATTAGGATGAATGGATAGGTGATAAGGGATGGAATGGAAGACTTATGATAAATGATTAGATAAGAGGATAGGCAACATTGGATGTATGCATAAGAGAGCTAGGATGTGATCTCAAAGACTATGTCACATAGGAAATAACATGCCCTATTCTAGATAGTATGCTTAGGATTTTTCATGACAATGCTTAGGACAATAGGATAGTGATAGGATTGGGCTTAAGACAACAAGATTATGATAGGATGATAGGAAAGATTGGAAGGGATGAGGTACATCAAGAGATAACCAATGCATGTTTTAATATTTTGCCCCCAATCTTTATCAAGATTAAAAGGAAGAAGGATGAATGGATTCAGTAGGGTAGGTGCATGTATGTAATGGATGAGGATGGTAGGATATGATATGACAAGATAAGACATGATAGGATGGAGAGTGACAATGTCGATGAGACAAGGTGCCCCCAAGTGTAGGTGACATAGAAGATCAAACTTATGCATGACACCTATTTTCCATGTTTTCATCATGGTACTTATCCAGGGTGCCTATTTCCCAGGTTTTCACCATTGGACGAAGGGATTTATCTTTACTTTTTTTCATTCATTTTTTTTGTCATTTTTTTCAAATTTTTTTATTTTTTTTTGTTTTTTGATTTTTTTGCTTTTGTTTTGACTTTTTTGACTGGGATAGGTGGATACAGATGAAAGGGATTCAAGTGTCTGGTTCCATGGTAGTCCTACTAGATGGATGTTATCGCGATGGACCATGTCAAATACAATTAGAGATGTTGGTAAAAGATGACATGAAAGATGGATTAGGTAGATAGTGGATTATGAAATGGTATGATAATGGATTATGATGTGGATTATGTAGGGCTTATGGATGAAGATAGTGGATTATGATGGATGAAAGGTTTATGCAAAAGCATGGACCATAGTGATTTGATAAGGGATATATGTAGGATAATAGTTGAAGGATGGGGAGATGGAGGTTGATGAAAATGTTTTGGGATGGAAGGGAATCATGACTAAAGGCTACACACACCATGATAAACATTGAATCTTTTGATGGGATGGTGGGGTAGGAAGCAATGGTGTTGTTTGTTTGGGAGATGGATGACGTAAGCATTTAGGGACCCACATAGACTCAGTATTTTTATGATTCTTGCTTTTCATGTGGGATGGAGGATTTTGTTGCTTTTGGATGGAATGGACAGAAGGAGATGGTTGGGATTCACAGGAGGTGGATACTTCATTTGAGTTGATGGATAGTTGCTTAGGGACCCACACCTTTTTCATATTTACTTTTAGGTGGGTGGATGTATGCGGCTTTAGAGATGGATTTGAAGTAGTTGCTTGTTGCTTGGGGACCCATACCATTTGAGTTTTTGACTTTGCTTGTGAAGGTATTGGTTTGGATTGCTTTTTGGATGGATGTTTCTTTGAATTTTTGTACTTGTGCCCTAAGACATTAGGATTTGTAGGATTTTTGGCTTTATGAATTTAAGCATCCAAATTGTGGCTTTTGAATCCATTGGGGTGAGTGGAAGGAGAGGAAGCTTCATGTTTAGACAATATTTGCATTTCCTAGCCATGATTGGGATTAGAGGAATTATGGACGGATGGATTAGGTGTTGGAAATAGTGGTGGTAGGTTTGATGGAGGAATGTTTGGAGTTGGAAGAAGCGGAGGTAAAGTGGATGATGGAAGGTGTATGGTCACATGCTTTTGACATTTATAGGATTGTGGAGGTGGAATGGCAACATATGTTTTAGGTATATGATGGGATTTATGGTGGAAAGTGGCAGACCTAGGAAGGATGGATGAAGTACCAACATCATTAGATTGTTCACCTTGAGGTATGTATCCAAGACCCAATGAGTGTAGAGGAACCTTGACATAGATCATCTCCAAAATACCTTGTTCAAGAGGGTCTAAACCCTTATGTTGATAGTTCATGTTTTGGCAGATCTAATCAACTATGGGACTAGGTGTAGGTGGAACACTAGACATGAGCTCCTTATTGGATGGAGAAGGTGAGATGATAGATAATGGTTGTTGGTGTTCTAAGGAGGAACACTTGTGGATAAAGGTGGATAGAATAATAGGACATGATGGTGAAGTTGCAATAGGGTCAATAGTAGGTGATGGAGGACCATTAGGATCTTGCATTTGTGCATTATGATCCAAGGTATCTGTTTGATCTTCTATGACTATGTGTTCTTGGGAAGCACATGTCTCATCATGATAGGTAGATGTTTGGGGATCATGGGTAGGGCTAGATGGAGAATGGATAGAAGTAATTTGGAATTTTTGCTCACGGATGGGTAAAGGATTATGGATAAGATCAAGGTGCTCATGGATAGCTTCTTCATAGATAATTTCATCTTGATCATAGAAAATATAGATATTATGGATGGGTGGCATAGATGGCATGTAATGGATTTGATCTTGACTTAAATTAGGGATTGATGTTTCAACATACTTAGGATCATGTTCTTTATATACCTCTTGGGTGGCTTGGATGGAAGGGGATGACTCTTGGATAGGATTCTGGTCAACAACATGAAGGTATAATAGGTCTTGATGTGGACTCATGGGAGAAGTTTGTTCAATAAGCTCATTGGTTTGTAGAGCACATGGTGGAGGTGGAGGAATAAGCAAGGTATTGGGAGATTCTTTGATAAGCTCATGAATGGGACTTTGATGACATGGCAATAATTTAGTCCTTGATAATAGCCAATGCATCACATCCTTTGCAAGGGTATGGGTAAATGGACAATAGAGGGGATGGACAATGATGGTGGAAGTTGAAGGCTTCATATTAGGCTTGTGGGATTGATAATGGGATTAGATGGGCTAGGAATTGGGCTAGATGGAAGGATAAGGGGATTAGACAGGTTGGTTTTATCTAACCCAATCTTACCACAATCTTTTAGGTTTTTGATCAATCTTTTAAATTATTTACAAGTGGATATGAGATGGCCCTTACACATATGGTATGCACAATTTTCATCATCTTTACACTAGTGGGGTTTAAAGTAAATTTCTTCAAAGGATGTTATCAGTGGTAGCTCAATCAAATTTTCTTGGACCAGTTGTTGTAGGGTCATCTCTAAGGGATCTTTTAGTGGAGGGCTTGATGGATTAGCAGGTTAACATGAAGGTGTTGGGGGAGGACTAGTTGACTCATGTGTTGGCATATGATCAGATAGTGATGGAGGAGCTCATAAGATGCTTGCTCTAGGTTGGTGTCTCCCTCGCCGAAGGCTATTAAGTCTTGTAGCATAGTTGGACTTAAGGATACTTGATTTATGTACAAAGGGTCACTTAGAATTGAGTCAAAGATTATTGGATCTTGTTGAATAGTTTGACTTAAGTCTATTAGGTCTTGTGGCAAGAGTGGACTTGGGTTCACTTGATTTATATAGAAAGAACCACTTGGATTTGCATGTTCATGTTGTGGCAACCACTGATAGGCTTGTGAATGGGTTTGAGGAAGAGATGACATGGTAGGATGTGTAGGTTGGAGCTCTTTGGGTACAGGTTGTAGTGGATAATGGTAGATAATGGAAGAAGTAGGGTAGGGTCATGTGGCATTGTTATGAACAGATGTAGGATGACGTGATGTGGAAGTGATTTGAAATGCGGATGGATTAGATTGATAAGGAATATGATAAGATGATATGTAATTATTATGATATATGGATGGATTAGATTGGTGTGAAATGAAAGGGGATGCCACATAGGAATGAGGTGGAATTGGTTGGTGTTGAATGGATAAAGGATGATGATATAATTGTTGGATTTGGCATATGTCCAGGAGGTGTTGGGCCTGTGCTATAAGATGTTGCATCTGAGGTGACTGACCTTCTTGAAGTTGAAGTTGTTGAATCACGTTATGGACCTTTTGAATCATTTGTTGGCTTAGGAGTAATCGGCTTGTTTGTACTTGGTAAAGTAGTCAATGATGTCATATGCTAGGTCCTCTAAGGTTGACATGATTGGATGATGGATGGATTGGGCTTATGTGACAAAGTTGAGACTCTTGGATTGAGTGGTTTTTCTTGACTAATTAATGGGATTAACTTGGTTGATTAATTGGATTTGTTTGATCAGTTGGTTGATTGGATAAGATTATCTCCCAAGAGATAGACTCATGAACGCAAGGGTAGACAAGGTTGGCTGATAATGCTAATATGATCAAATGCTAGATAAGGACCAAAGCCAAAGGATAATGCTAGTTGATATCGATGCTAGATAGCTAATGTAGAGTCTCAAAAAGAATGAAGGGCTAATAAGTCCAATGATATGATATGGTCAAACTAGATGGGATGGTGTAAAATGGTGTGGTTAGATGACCTAGGTTGATTAGGATATGGTTGATTGGATGACCAAGATGATCGGATGACAAGGATGATCTAGTTTGGAAGGATTGGAGTGCAGTGTAATGATTGAGAAATGAGTTGTGAGAAGTGGATTGAGGATGATGTGGCAATATCAAACACAAGATCTCACATACACATGCATGCAAACCAAACACAATGATCAATGCATACACCATAGGCTAGGAAAGGATAGTATCTGTTGGGTTCCCACTTGGTTTTACCCAGGCATGCCTACTTATGGTGTATAGCTCCATGAACTTGGGTCATGGGCTCCCCCTTACAATGCACTCACTTCTCAGGCACACTAGGTTCCATGTCCACAAGGATCGCAAACCTTGTGATACCTTGCTATCTCTACCATAAACTGTGAAAATGTGGGACGACTATCAAAGTTTCCTCTTGTACCAATAGATAGGGGTTTTTGGCTGCTACACAAAGGTTTTTAGTTAGGGTTTCCATTTGGGTGGCTATGCATGTGGTAACACTACTCTCCGTTATGAAGTCTCCCAACCCAAAGAGGTTACACTCCATGGGGTTTTTTGGGGAGGTTGGTTGTTGGTATAGTGGAACAACACCTGTCGCTTGTGACTTTTGTCAAAAACACATTATTTATATAGCAGATTGGAATGGCCTAGATTTGACCTATTTCCACTTGGGTTAGATCCCTTCTCACAAGGGGAAGGTAGGCCCTCTAGAGTTGACAATGATTTCTTGTGCACCCAGGATCCATTGGTTAGGTAGGGGGAGAGGATAATTTCATTGCCAAATCGGGTAACACACAGACTTAGACAAACAAGTGAAGAAAAGAAAAGTAGACACAATGAAGATAGATTGTTCATTTTAAGCACCAAACTGAAGTGTGCCTACTTTAGTGATAAATTATTGTTTATCTTGGACTGATCGGGGCTGCAAAAGATAGATCAATAGTTTTTCCTCTCCATTCCTTGACAAGTGATGTTTGACAAGCTGTATAGATAAATCATTAGTTTCCAAGAAAAATGATAGATTGAAGCTCAAGAAATATCTAAACTTTGACTATAAAAAGGAATGATAAAATGATGATATTACCTGATCAAACCTATTTCATTATGAAATTCACAGAATTACCTTTCTGGTGAGTGTTTATATGCAAATGTTTGACCCCGTATGACAAAGTTATGGCTAAGAGAAAAAAATCACCTCCTTCGGCATGTTTGAGAGGATAGGATTGATTCAGTTGACTTTGTTTGACTAGTTTGCAAATTTGAATTGTTGGCATTTTGTAAGAATCTTATTAGTGTCATGTGTTGTTTGGAAAGTTTTATGTTTGGTGAGTAGAGTTTGTATGTTAGCAGAAATAAACTCCAAGCCCTCTAGGAATTTAAGATTCAAAGATCTATATCTAAAAGCCTAACCCCCTTGTTAAATGTTAGAAACCCTAAAAGGCTTAAGTTTTTAAATCACAATAAAAGAAATAAACTAATCACCCTCATGCCTTTAAAATAGTAACATTAAAACAACAACGTTGGATTTTGGACTGTGACCTAGGAGTTGGTTGCCGACCTTTAAGGTTTTAAGGCCATCTACAGAGATATAAATGTCGACCTAATAGTGTTCAAAACTGATTTATAGCTTTAATAGCTGACCTTTTGATGGCAACCACAAAGTTTGAAATGTGTATGAACTTGAAGCTTGAAATGCCTATTCTTGATTTAAATGGTGACTAAAGAGTTTACCATGTCGACTAGGGCTTACAAGTGGTAGCGACCAGGGCCTCTCGACTGGGACATTAAGGGTTTTGATCTATGACTACATGAAGTGATTAGATTTTGACTAAGGTTTTAGTGATAGTGACCAATCAGGGAGGCGACTATGTGAATGCAAGTTGCATGCAAGTCAACAAAGGTGTAAAAGTGGGTCAAAGGCAATATTTAGGATAGACTTAGGGTTTTTGATGGAACTCATGAGGAGAAGCCAACAGGGGATCAAGGTACCAAAGCCACGTACAAAGTAGTCAATTGGTACTAAGATTTTCACATGCAGGTTGACGGGAATGAGTCTACCATGTTTAAAAGGGGTCGACAAAAAACCAAGGGGTCGATTAGAGTTTGCAAACAGTCAATCTACGATCAATAGCATGTTAAACCTGCAATAGCAAACTAAAGCCACACAACACCAGACCAAAACATGCAGTATAGGAATTAGACACCCAATGGTAGTTTGTACTGTACGAATCTGTATGGATCCATACGATTTGGCTACCAAACTAAAAAAAATTCAAATTTTTACAAAAAAATTTCTGGGACAAAATATATGCAAATTTATAGTCAACGAGCTTGGAAGCGGTCTTTTGGACATGATGGCACAGTCTATTTCTATCTCTGAGGTCATTTGTGATAGCTGCTCTACAAAACTCAACAATGGGGATCAAAAACAACACAAATTTTTTATCATAAAAAATTGCAAAAAACATAAAATTAAACCAGACAAGTGGTCCCACCAGGCATGCTAGAATGTGTATGCAAGAAAATTTACCAATTAATAATTAAACTAGTGTAACCTAAAAACCATCAAAGATCTAATCTAAGAAAGCACATAAACACAAACAAATGAAACAAAGCCCTTAGATTGTGTGATCCTTGTATTGCATGCAGATTGTTGAAGCTGATTTGATTGTTGATTGCTCACATTTTACATCTATAACGACGATAAAATATTGAAGGATGAAAGATAGGTGGAGGTTGATGGATGAGAGATTGAGAAGAAAATTTGGCAGAGTGATGGTGCTTGAAAAGATTCATCCATGCCCAAAATGGCTTGGTTGAGGGGTTTAAATAGACAAATGCGAGAAAATGGAAAGATAAAGTTTCCATGTCATGAGTGACAATCAGATTATAAAGTTGCATTGTGCAACTTGGGAAAAGAAAAGGAAAGTGGAAGAGTTCACTCGAGAGATAATTAGAAGATGAATCAAGTGATTTGGGAGATGAGTTGAGTGGTGGCTTGAGTTGAAAATGGAAGGTGGAAGAATGAGTTGAGTGATTAAAAGAGATAGATATAGAAGGTTGGTGAGTCATAATTAAATAATTTAAAAATAAATTATTTAATTCATCATCCATGTGGGGATAAAATAAATAAATAATATTATTTATTTATTTTAAGAGGAAGAGGATAAAGTGATAAATTTAAATAAAAAAAGATCTATTTTATTTAAATTCAAGAGGAAAGAGGGGTAAATAAATAAATAAAATTTATTTATTTAGCAATGTGAGGGATGGACAAATTAAATAAATGTTATTTTTATTTAATTTAATAGAGTAAATGTTAGGCTATGTAAATACATGGGTTATGATGGCGACAAAATAGGTGTTAGGGAATAAATCTACAAGATGTTCTAACTGATGTGACATTGCGATAAGTGGACATTTTTTGGTGTGTACATGCTTTATTTGATAATACGTTAGATTTCTTCCATTATGTAGTTATGAAAAGTTGAATCTTGTAAATTTCCCAAGCTTATCTTTGAATCTTTTTTCTTTCCATGCAAATCTAAACTCTATGTTTATTCAGATGATCTACAGGTTGCATTTTTATATTTTGGTATGCTTTAAAGAAAAATGCTTGTACATATTTAATTTTTTTGTTTTAATTAAAGGCATATCTCTTTACATATTTATATCTAGATATGGATGATGATCAAGGATCTCATCATTCCACACAGTCTCAACACAAAACTGAGGCTAGGAATAAGTTTTATAATGATAGCATTCGTAGATTAGAGAATGCCTTGAAATGTTTGGACCAAACTATACACAACTCTGCAAATTTGGCTAATAGAGATAGATTAGTCAATATTCAGTGTGAGATTAAACATATGATTGAGACGATAAAATCATACAATCCATATGATGATATTAGCACTGAGGAGTTTTATAAGTCCCTTTCTAGGACTGTTACTAGCATTGAGAATATCAAATCTATTTTTGATAGAGCTTCATTACATAATGTGCATAGTATGCTCCCTTTAATATTGGGAAAGGCAAAGTTAGAGGATATAATGTTACCGGGTGTACAAATCCACTTGTTGCTCCATTTATATATCCCATATTCTTGGTAGCCAATCATAGATGGCCTCATAATGACAAGTTGCCAACATATTTTTACAAACAATTAGATGTTGAGTTCCATTTAGGATTTGATGTGGATTGCACATCTATTCCCGCACATGCTGGATAGGACAAGGGGAGGTTTGCCAATAAACATCAATTTAGACGTCCAAATTTACCACTACCTAAAAATAAGAGGGCATTAGTTGGTCCAAACCTTTTGGTTCTTCCAAAACATTTGGAATTAGCAGTAGTAGGAGATATACCAATCACACCAACTAGATCTAGGCTTTTTAACAACATGACTATGATTGCTACTCAGGTTGATCAGATGTTATCTGATCATGTAGGGAGATACTTATTACGTCTACAGATTAGCCTTCCTCCCACTAAGGCTACATCCATGAATTCTGATCCCTACACTCTTTCAAATCTACCATCCCCATCAGATGTGACCCATTGAGTGACACCACTGTACGAAATGTGTGTTCAGCTTCCATAATTGATTTACTATCAGCATACCAGTATATCAGTGATGAGTATAGGATTCCTTTGGATGTTGTACCAACTCATATTAGATGACATAATGGAAGATAGTCAATTCAGGGTGAGGCAACTTTAGAGGACCAAAATATTCTAGGCCAACCTACAGCCCCCACATAGCATTAGTTTGCACCTCATGTACATGGCACAATTACACACTTCACTTTGGCACTAGTCCTTTACCTTCAGATATAGGTGTACCAAATGCTACCATTCATTCTTGGGTAAAAGCACAAAGCTATGTGACACTTTCAGCCAACTTATCAGCACAAGTGAATGTAAGTATTTCTAACTAATTATCAATCTTGGTCAAACATATGATCTTGTAAGATTCATTCTAGTGAAGTTAGATATGTCCACAACTTTTCCAACTAAAATTGTTGACTAAATGGATATGTAGCACCACGATGAGGCCAATTTACCAAAAAATAAAATTATTTGAATAACTTGATATTTCAACAACTTCTATTCATGTAAATAACATTTTTGTAAAAATATAAAAATACCCTTTTGTAGATCTATAAATTTACTTTTCAAATATATATATTTTAATTATTATTTATATTTTGCTTTTTATTTTTAGTAAAACTAGGTTATCAACACAAAATATTAGGTCGATTACCATGTCAAGAAAAAATAGTAAAACTTATTAAAAAATTGAAAAAAATATGATGCACTACATAAAAGAATCTATATCAAGATGGTATATTTTTTTTTCTATTTTAGATAAATAGTTAATATGAAAATTAATGTCGAATGGAAACAACTATGTTTTTATACACGCATGTTTTAATATTTATTTAAAAATATATCTGTACTAAAGTTTCAAGTTATAAATACACATAAAACATTAAAGGAAAACAAAAAATTACTATTGATGAGCTTCATGGCACTCATTTTTTCTCCAAATTGGATCTTCATTATGGGTATCACCAAATTCAGGTTCATGAGGATGATATCCCTAAAACGGCTTTCCGCACACATGATGGCCACTATGAGTTTTTGGTCATGCCCTTTGGCCTCACTAATGCTCCTTCCATATTCCAGGCATTGATGAATAAAATATTCTGGCTCTACATGTAGAAATTCATTCTGGTCTACTTTGATCATATCCTCATCTATAGTAAAACATGGGCTGAGCATCTCCAGCATCTGGATCTTGTACTGCAACTTCTCTCTGATCATCATCTCTGTGCAAAATAGTCTAAATGTGATTTGGACAAGAGGAAGTGGAGTATCTCAGGCATATTGTTTCAACCCAAGGACTTCGAGTGGATCCTACTAAAATAGATGCCATGAAAAATTGGCCGCATCCTCAGACACTCAAGAGCGTCCATGGTTTTTTTGGACTGACTGGCTATTACCGCAAGTTTGTCAAAGCTTACAGGAAGATTGCAACTCCATTAACAGCTCTGTTGAAAAAGGATTCTTTTACATGGACACATGCTGTTGAGTGTGCATTTAAAAAACTAAAACAAGTTATGTGTATTACACCTATTCTAGCTATGCCAAATTTTTCCATGACCTTCACTATTGAGAGAGATGCTTGCGGCAATGGACTTGGTGTTATTCTCCTTCAAGATGAACATCCCATTGCATTCACCAACTAAGCCCTTTCAGGTAAGAATTTAGTACTCTACATATGAGAAGGAAATGATGGATATTTTGCATGCAGTACAGAAGTGGTGGCCATACCTATTTGGGAATCATTACTACATCAAGAATGATCACCAAAGTCTAAAATATTTCCTAGAACAATAGGTCTCTTCCCCAACACAATAGAAATGGGTTAACAATCTCATGGGTTATGACTATGAGATCACTTACAAGAAGGGTAAGGAAAATATTGTGGCGGATGCTCTTTCTCACACATTTGATGACCAAGCTTCTCTTTGAGCTATTTCTATGCCTATTTCAAATTGGTTGGAATCTACCTAGTAGGGCTATGTCAATGACTCTTCATTATCTCAAATTATCCAACAGTTGGCCAATAACCCTTCTACTATATCGTATTACTCTTGGGATGGTGCTTCCCTAGAGAACAGATCTTAAAAAGGATGTGTTCTATGAACTCCATGATTCTCCATTGGTAGGGTATTCTGTGTTCCTCAAACCTTATGAGCAGGCATGGCATAACTTATTTTGGAAGGGAATGAAAAGGGCAATTCAATAGATGGTGGCTGAATGTGATACTTGCCAGTGCAACAAGGGTGCAATGACACTCCTTCTTGGATTGCTTGAACCCTTGCCCATCCCTACACAAATTTGGATAGATATTTCTATGGATTTCATTGAAGGGCTTCCTAAATTTGGAGGGAAGACAGTGATCTTGGTTGTGGTTGATCACCTCTCCAAATATAGTCATTTTTGTGCCCTCAACCATCCCTATACCACCTCCTTAGTTACATATATTTTCATGGACCAGATCTTCCATCTTCATGGAATCCCTTCTTCCATTGTCTCAGATCATGATGCAACTTTCACCAGTCATTTTTGGAAAGAACTATTTCGCCACACTGGCACCAAACTAAAGATGAGTTCAAGGTATCACCCATAAATAGATGGCTAGACTGAAGTTACCAATAAATGTTTGGAAACTTATCCTCATTGCTTCACCTCAGAACAATAGCATCAGTGGGCAAAGTGGCTCCCTCTCGCTGAATGGTGGTACAATACCTCCTACCACACTGCATCTAAAATGACTACATATGAAGTAGTCTATGGTCAGGCACCACCAGTGCTCCTTCCATACACTCCCAACAGTTCACTAGTTTAGGCAGTTGACATAGTTCTCTAAACCCGATATTAGATTCTTCGTATTTTGCAGGACAATCTTCACATGGCAAGAAATTGAATGAGACAACAAGCCGAGCAACACCATTTTGAGCACACTTTTCAAGTAGGAGATATGGTTTTTCTTCATCTATATCCATACAAGCAGTCCTCCCTGAAACTCAAAGGGCGTCATATGATGGCTCCAAAGTTCTATGGGCCATATAACGTTCTTCAGAAGATTGGGTCAGTTTCTTATAAATTGGAACTTCCTCCTTCTTCCCACATTCATCCAATATTTCATGTCTCTTGTCTAAAGAAAGTTCTTGGCACCAACATCAGAGCACAAACTATTTTACCAGAACTGGATAACAAAGGATCCATCATTTTGGAGCCAGCAGCAATCCTCGACAAGTGCACTCATCAGCTTCGCTCTCAATCCATCATAGAGGTATTAATTCAGTGGCACGGAATGCAACCAGAGGATGCTACATGGGAACCACTCCTTCAGATTCAGCAACAATTTCCACATCTTAAGCTTTGAGGACAAAGCTTTTCTAAGAGGGAGGGGATGTTAGGAACTCGTGTTTAACCCTTCTCTTTATTTTGTTAGTATATTTTTGTGGGTGCATATGCTTTGTAAGTCGTCCCGTGAGTATATTGTGTTATCCCACATTCATGGGAAGTAATAGTTGTTTAGATTAGACTTAGTATATAAGCACGTGTTGACGCCAATGAAGGCATCCACGAGTTTATTGTTTTGAGATTGCTCAAAGGAGGTTGCCCCCTCGAATTGGCCTACGATCAATAAATTCCTTCTGTGTTTTGCTATTTCTATTATTTCATGCATTTTTCATTATATTGTTGCAGGAGGTTCCTCTCACCAAGAAACCAAACTCTTTCCTAAGAGAAATGCACAACCACTAGTACTCTTCTTGTTATTGACACCTCCTTTCCAAATAGCATCTTAAATCTGCACCTAGTTAAGAGTGTAGACAACAGTACCCATAGTCTCTATCCAATAGGAATATGAAACATTTTCCTCCATCATCATGGTTCTAGCAGCCTTCTTGAAAGATCTGAATCATTCTAGGAGCAGATAACTATCTTCTTATTCCTTGCTTTTCACAAAATGCATCAAACTCATCAGGCGTAAACTCTCCACCATTGGCAGATCTCAGATACTTAATCTTCACACCAATCTCATTCTCCACCTTAGCCTTGAAAATGTCAAGAGCCTCTGACTCCTTTCAGAAGAAGGTGACCCACACCATCTAATAGTACTCAATCAGCAACATCAAGTATTACTCTCTTTGCATACTCCTAACTTTAGCAAGACCACACAAATTAGTCTGCATAGGTTCCAAGAGACCACATGATAATTGTTCTTTACTTTTGAATGTAGTTCAGACCTGTTTATCCAACTAATATTCCTTACACAAGCTGCTATAAGTTTTAGAAGATCACTTATAGCCTAAGTAGTACTTATCTTGACAAAGTTATCAAAGTTCACATGACACAATCTCCTATGTCATAACCAACTTTTATCAATCTGAGGAATCAAGTAATTTTTTTATCAGTACCACTTAAATGAAAGATTTTACTTCTAATCCTTTGTCAACCAACTGACCAACATTGAGAATATTGTGCTTCAAGCCTTTTATCACTAGACATATGAAGAGAACATCCACAGTCAATCGTCCATTCATCTTTGTCTTCAATTTGAGTAGCCAATACAGCTAGAAGATTTGGTAGGCACTAGTTCTTCTTTGATAGTAATGAATCACTTATTCATTTCCAGAGTTACTTCTCATAATAGGTTCATCATTTGTGACTCTTCCATCAACAACTTCTTGGACACAAAAGGATTTCTTCTAATCTCTAGGTCTATTTGGCTTTGAGACCATCTCTAGACATCTTGACCAAAAAAAAGGCCAATCTTATTGCAAGCAAAGCATTTGAAATGCAACTTTCCTTCATACTTACCAGATCCTTTTGGTAACCTTTGGCAAACATAGCTTCAATTTCTTTAAGCTCTAATTCATCTTCTTTAAGTTTGTTCCTTGTCTTCTCATATCTACTTAGTCTTCTTGGAAAGCATTCACTTGAAACAAATCTGTGTTTACCCTTTCCGGAACCACTAGCCTTAAATGCAGATTACTAATTAAGGAAGAGAAACACCAAACTTATTCACCAACCAATAGATCCCTTCAAATATCAATCATAATCCTAAATTCCTCAATAGCAGCAACCTTAGTCTTGTATGTTGTAGGTAAGGATCAACAATCTCTTATTCTTCCAAATTTCCACTAGCACACCTACTTTTGATGTGAAGAATGCATTTACCCTAACTCTTTCAGATACTCAGTTTCTTAAAATAGTTTCTCATAGATTGCTTCACAAATTGTGGCACCAAATTCTTTTCCTCCAGAACTTCTTTCAAATGAAATGCAATAGGCCAGTTTGTATTCTTTCACATGCTAGATCTAGGCATCCACTTACTGGCAGGGGAGATTAGATTTTCAATGCAGCTCCCCCTGAGCCAGAGCTCCTAATTTAATTTCTAGAGGAATTATTAGCACTTGATTCTGGTGTGGACTTGCCACCATTATTCATTTCACCTTTCTTCACCCAAGTCTTGTTTACTTCATTCTAGATTTTATCTATTTTGCCCTTGCCTTTATCTTGTCTCTACTCATTCTAGTTTCTATTTACCGGACCTTTCCTATCATTATTCCTACTTCTACAGAATCTTGCAATATGACCAAATCTATTGTAGTTAAAGCACTTAACATTTCCTTGCCCATTTACTTGACTTCCTTTTGATCTGCACTGATTAGCTATGTGTCCAAATTTATTGCACGCAAAACATTTTCTATTGAAAGAATTTACATTACCTCTGTAGTTAGAGTTATTCTTCATCATACTTCTGCACTCATTGGATTTTTGACCATGCCCTTTACAATTGAAGCATTGCTTGGAAAAGGATGGACCATTTTGATTTACTCTGCTTCTGCACTGAGTAGCTCTATGACCAAATTTATTGCAATTGAAATAGTTCCCATTGAATGATGGATATCTTTAAGCATTAGGTTGTCTTACCGGAGGTCTTCTAGGCTTGTTTCTCTCATTCCTTGGTTGAGAGTTTCTTTGTCCAGATCCAGAGCTTTCCCCTTTCTCATATCCAAGACCATGCTTGTCATCAACCTTTTTCTAACCCTCAAGTATTGCTTCAAGTTTAGATGAACTTATCTTGAACTTCTCCTTATATTCATTTGCAACTTCTAGGTCATGTCTGACAATGACAATTTTTCTTTCAAGATCTCTTTCATTGTCTCTGCTTTCTTGTAGATCAGACTTTAGATGGCCAGCTATATTGTCCAATCTGTAACATTCATCAATTCTTTCTTTTAGAGTTTGATTCAAGTCTTCTTCAGTCTTCTTCCTTTTCTCAATTTCTTTGGTTAGCCTTATTGCCCTAGATTCCATCTCAATTTTCAAAACAACAACTTCTTTTGACATCTTCTCACATTCCCTTGTCTTTTCTTCCAAAGCTTCATTCATGCCATTTTATTCAGTTAAAGTGGATAACTACAGAAGTAGCTCCTTTCTCCTTTCCATGGATTTTTTTAATTTGACTTTTAACATATCAATTGTATCATCAACATCTTTAAGTTCACTTGTCAGATTACTAATTTCTACTTTGGACTGAACAAGATCTTCTAGGGCCAGCTAAACTTGATCTTTCAGTGAACCCATTAAAAATCCTTCCAAGATCTTTCCTTAAGTTTTTAGGCTTCTCAAAGGAACCTCGCTCTGATATCAATTGTTGGAATTAGATCGGGAAACTAAGAGGGGGGTGAATTAGTTGTCACACAAAATAAACTTTTTCTACTTTTAACCTTATTTATTAAATTACTATCAGATTAATGATGTAAACATTAAAGTATAGATCAAAAACATATGAGAAAAAACATAAGCAACACACTTGCCATCAAGATTTTGACATGGAAACCCAGTTAAGGGAAAAACCATGGTGGGCGATAACCCACAAAGATTTTGTACCTTGTTAAAAGTAATTTAGAAAAATAGAAGGCATATGCCTTTGGGTACACTGCCCAAAGCTCACTACTCAAAAGAGAGGCTCAGTGCCTACAAAATTTATTTAGAAGAGAAAGAATTAATTGAGAAATATCATCTACTTCATGTCTAGTTCACTTTCATTGAATGCTTACAAAACTTCTGCTCTTCTCCCAAATACTTCTTCACTATCACTTCATCCTTTACTATTATTTTTTCTCTACTCTACAACTAATCCTTTCTTGGGATTTGATTAATTCACACAAGGATGATTTTCAAAAACTCAACTACATGCCTTTATATGCTTCATCAACCTTGGAATAAACATCAAGGTTAGCAATACAAGCTTTTGACTTAATGCAAATCACTAAGCTATTGGCCAAACATAACTAGAACTCAAATCTTCCTTGATCAACACACCACGCTCCATCAAATTGCTCTTAGATCATCCGCAACACTCTTGACTCATCCAGTCGGCCAAGACTGGGAAAGAACAACAACACCAAAAAGGAAATTTTCACCAACAAGCTTCAAACTTAAATGCGGACCTCCAAAATAGTAGTCACATGATCTAGAGATCTCCACACACACATTTAAGTTAATAGAAACAACCACACCACTTCGGATCACCAGAATCACTTGTATATTCACACTGAACCTAAAGAACACATACTGCCATGACTGTCACACCAGAAAGATTTCTTTCAAACCTCTAAACCATGAACCACTTGAGTTAAGGGAACACACCAATATTCCAGACATTCATCTAGATCCATAGATCACAATATGCTGATACTGGACCAACTTTTTGCCACTATGTCATCACTAAACAACTACAAAAACCTATTCTACTTAGAAAGCCATAACTTCGCCAAATCTTCATGCGGACCTCTCAAATCTCAACTGGAGCAATAACAAACAATCCTATACAAACCCTTTAATCTGCATACACTGATCTTCACCTTGCTAGAATTATTGATCACTCCTCAGCACTGCCTTCACTATTTCTGATCGAGAGATATGTTGACATCAATGCCAACACATCAGGCACATATTTGCAACAGAATCAGTTGTCCCAAAAAAATTTATCCTTTGCTGCAATTAAACTTATTTACCACTTATTAACATATGAATGATATAACCATGAAAGCATGAATCTACAACACATGAGAAAAAACAAAATTAGTACACATAACACTAGGATTTTTAAGTGGAAACTCGGTTAAGGGAAAAACCATGGTGGGGGTTGACCCACAAGAAATTATACTCTATTAAAAGTATTACAAATGGGGAAGGCATATGCCTTCAGGGCACATTGCCCAGAGCTCACTGCTCCAAAAGGCTGAATGCCTATAGAAATGATTATAAGAAGATTATAGAATGTTTTAACTGTTGAAGAGCATCTACCAATGCAAAAGTTTACTTCCAGTTAAGCATAGAAAATTGAACTTACAAACTTCATCCTCACCTTGCCATGTTTCACTCTTTGGCAATAATCTGAGCTTAGATCTTCACCTTCACACTTCTTTCTACCCTTTTTGCACTTACGCTATCACATCATAATCACACTCCAAAACACTCGAATCCATCAGCTATATATATTCACATCAAGAAATTCAATCAATTGTAGTCAACTTCAAGAGAACTTAGAACATTTATTAAGAACTCTGCTCTGCCAGCTGTCCATACACAAACAACAATGTGGACCAAAAACTTGTGTTCTCAAATCATCAATCATGTCATCCAATACCACTGATTATCACAAATTGCTTAACCACTAGCTTTTCTTCATCTAGACCAAGATCAAATACTAAGTCGACATGTTCTTCTTCTAACTATACTAACTGGAACCTGATACTCATATGATTAGAACTTTTGAATCCTTCATCACTGGAAGCTAAATTTTTGGATTTAAATAGTCCTAACAATAATTAGCACTCCCTCAGATCTGTAGTACATTGTGATTTACCACCGAAGAGATCTGGACCAAGATACTAGACACTATCACACGCTCTATTTTTTCCTACCTGGACTTAGATAAATCTTCACTTTGACTTCTGGTATGAACAATGTTAGACTTAGGGCACACAACTGAGAAGGGGGGTGAATCAGTTGTGTAAAAACTTTCTTTAATTTCCAAACTTAAATCTTCTTGGTGATTAGTAGTATATTAAAAATGAATCATAATGCATTCAAATAAAAATTAGAAACACATCAACACATGAGACACCAAGATTTTGATGTGGAAAACCTGGTTAAGGGAAAAACCATGGGGTGATTAACCCAAGAATGTATTCTCTATTAGAAGAATAGAAAGATCAAAATGGCACATGCCAATTAGGGCTCACTGCCCGAGCACACTGCTCACAAGAGGCTCACTGCCTACAAGAGACACACTATCTACAAAGAAATAAGTATTACATACATGAACTAGAGAATAGCATCTTCACTATGCTTGAATTAGTTCCATTAAGCTCAATACACATGCTCTACCTTTCGCTCTGCTTTTCGCTACCAAACTCTCATCTCCACAAGACACATTTTGAAATGACTTCTCAAACCCTTATTTATACATGACATTGACTTAGGAACAATCATCTAAGTTAGAAAACACCTACATGAACATATGCAAGATGTGTAATACATCCGATCAGCTAGTCTTAGGAAGAACACCAACATCTAGTGGTTATTCTTCAAATACCACTTTAACTTCAATGCAGACCACCAACATGAACTAGACCAATCCACAGATCACCGCAAGCTTTCCTGAATCACCAACAACATCCGCACTTCAATGGCTTACTGGAATCCTTCTCTCCTTCATCCAGAACCTCAAGAACACAATCTGTCATCACTGTCACAAAGGAATAGGTTCTTCCGAACCTTCAAGCCACAAACCAATCTACTTGACACTTCACAAGGACATCCTCAACACTTCCTCCAATCCGCAGAATGGGATAATGCATTACCGGACCTCACCAGACCTATATGTGTCACTCTGTCACCTCTCGACACCTGCCAGAGCCGGTTCTACTTGAGCGACCATAACTTCTTTAGATCTTCATGCGAACTTCTGAAAACTTGACTGGAGCATCTCAAGACTTATATCTACAAATCCTTTAAACCGTATCCTCTTATCCTCAACCTATCTTGGACTTTTACCTTGTTGACATCACTATTCTTCACTGTTCCTAATTGAGACTAATTTTCTTAATATCCTCAGTACACAACTCGTCCAATCCTCCTCATTAATGCAACATGAGTATGTTGACATCAATGACAACACTGGTTAGACCCATACTTGCAACAATATCCCCCTTTGTCATTGATGGCAACATATGATGTGAAAAACCATCAAGACAAGAGCTTCTCCTTACTGTCACAATTCCCCCTATCAACAACAACTATTCACATGTCTTCTCTTCCTTTACTGCTCCCCCTTTGATCATCAACCACTTGTTTTTCACATGTCTTCTCTCCCCCTTTGACATCAATGGCAAAGGGCTCATACTTGCAACTTCAGAATCATACCTACTGCTCCCCCTGAGTAGCAGCTCCCCATCATCAATCTGGATCACAAGATATGACTGTGATATCCACCAGACTGATGCACTTCATTGCATCCTAGTTCATCACCGGAGGGGCAATAATCCCTAACTTCTCCCTAAGATACTCAAAAGAGTCCTTGGGAAGAGGTTTAGTAAAAATATCTGCAATCTGATCCTTGGAGGGCACAAACTCCATTCTGACTTCATCCTTGTTCACTTGCTCTCTTAGAAAGTGAAACTTGATAGATATATGCTTAGTCTTAGAATGCAACACCGGATTATTACAAATATTTATTACACTTGAATTATCAAAGAAAATTGTGATAGGCTCCTCATACTCTACTTTAATATCTTTTAGCATCTACTTCATCCACAAAACATGAGTGCAACTACCTGCTACTGTAATGTATTCTACTTCAGTTGTAGACAGGGATATTGCCACTTGTTTCTTGCTTAGCCAAGAAACCAATCTCTTTCCCAAAAAGAAAGCTCCACCACTGGTACTCTTCCGATCATCCACATCTCCTACCTAATCAACATCTGTATATGCATGAAGAGAGAAATCATTATATCTAGGATACCACAGACCATACTCAACCGTCCCTTTTAGATATCTAAAGATCCTCTTGATTGCCATGATATGGGATTCTATAGGATCAGCTTGGAATCTAGCAACAAGACCAACATCTTGCATAATATCTGGTCTAGTTTGAGTGAGATACAACAATCCTCCAATCATTGATCTGTACTTTGTCTGGTCTACCTTAGGAGAGTCATCATCTTTTCTCAACTTACATCCAGTTGCCATGGGAGTATTCATTGGCTTTGAATCTTCCATCCCAAATTTCTTCAACAGTTCTTTCACATATTTGGTCTAAGAAATGAAGATTCCTTTCTTTGTTTGAGTAATTTGCGGACCCAAGAAGAAATTCATTTCACCAAGCATTGACATTTCAAACTCACTTTTCATTTGATTTGCAAAAGTTTTACACATACTATCTCTTCCTCTAAAGATGATATCATCAACAAATACTTCAACAATTAAGATGTTTTCATGATCAATTTTGAAATATAAGTTACTGTCAGTAGTACCTTTGTTGAAACCAATCTTCAAAAGATGTTTGTCTAATCTTTTATACCATGCTTTTGGGGCTTGCTTTAGTCCATACAGTGCCTTCTTCAACTTGCAAACCATATCACCATGCTCAGATAATTGAAATCCATCTGGTTGTTCAATGTCCACTTCTTCTTCTAAGTCACCATTCAAGAAAGCAGACTTGACATCCATTTGATACACCTTGAAATCCTTGAAGGCAGCAAATGCAAGAAATAATCTGACTGCTTCAATTCTTGCCACCAGAGCAAAAGTTCCTTCAAAATCAATTCCTTCTATTTGGGAGTAGCCCTTGCAGATCAATCTGGCTTTATTTCTAATTACTTCACCAACTTCATTTAGTTTATTCCAGAAGACCCATTTGGTTCCAATCACATTCTTGTTTCTAGGTCTAGGAACAAGATCCCAAGTGTGATTTTTCTCAATTTGCATCAATTCATCATTGCAAGCTTCATTTATTGTCTTAGGTTCAATCTTTGAAATTAGACAATATTCATCTAAATTTTGAGCAATTTTCCTTCTAGTTTGCACACCTTTGTTTTTGTCACCAATGATCTGATCTTCGGAGTGGTTCAGTCTTACATACCTTGGAACTTTGGGAGTTTCTTGCACATCTGCTTCTTGATCAGGCTCATTCAGACCTGTCTCTTCTTCCTGATTTACCGAATCAGTTTGAATCTGACTTTCAGAAGAGGATTGAACTCCTTGAACCAAAACACCATTCTGATCATCTTCATCATATTCATAAAACCTTGAGGGTTTCTCCATTCCCTCATCAACCTTCACATTTGCACTTTCTATCATCTTGCTCAGTCTCTTGTTATAACACTGGTATGCTTTGCTTTGAGTAGAGTAACCCAAGAATATCCCTTCATCACTTCTAGCATCAAACTTGCCTAGATCTTCATCTCTTTTGATGTAACATTTGCCACCAAAGACTCTGAAATATCTTATAGTAGGAGTAATGCCAAACCAGAGTTCATAAGGGGTCTTACCAGTATTGCTTCTGATTTGAACTTGATTGAGAGTATAGACTGTAGTGCAGACAACTTCTCTCCAATAGATTTGAGAAACATTTGCTTCCATCATCATGGTCCTAGATGCTTCCTAGATGGTCTGGTTCTTTCTCTCCACTATGCCATTTTGCTGTGGAGTCCTAGGAGCAGACAATTGTCTCTTAATTCCATGTTTCTCATAGAACTCTATGAACTCACCGGATGTGAATTCTCCACCTCTATCAGACCTCAGACATTTCAAATTTAATCATGTTTAATTCTCTACCATAGCCTTAAATATTTTGAATTTCTCAAGAGCTTCTGATTTCTCCTTTAGAAAGATTACCCACATCATCTGGGAATAGTCATCAATTAGCAGCATGAAGTATCTGTCTCCTTGAATACTCCTGGTTCTTGCCGGACCACAAAGATCAGTGTGAACTAAGTCCAATAATCCGGTAGAGGATAGTTCCTTGCTTTTGAATGAGACTCTATTCAGCTTACCTAACTGACATTCCTTGCACAAGCTGTTAGTAGGTTTCACCAATTTTGGAAGATCTCTTACAGCCTGAGTATTGTTTATCTTGATGATATTATCAAAATTCACATGACACATCCTTCTATGCCATAACCAACTCTGATCAACTTGAACAAATAAGCAACTTTTACTAGTACCAACCAAATGGAAGATATTACCTTTAGTTTGAGTACCAGATGCAATCTTTGTTCTAGAACTTTCAAAGATGTTGTATTTTCCATCCTTGAATCAGAGATCATAGCCTTTGTCTACCAATTGTCCAACACTAAGAAGATTGTGCTTCAAACCTTCAACATATAATACATTACTAGTTTTGTTTCTTCCATCAAAAGAAATAGTTCCTCTTCCTCTGATTCTACTAGCATAATTGTCACCAAACTTTACCACTCATCCTTCATACCTTTCCAAATCTACAAACTTATTTTTGTCACCTATCATATGGTGAGAGCAACCACTATCAATGACCCAATCATCCTTCTCTTCAATTTGGGCAGCCAGAGCTCTTTCCACAGTCTTAAGATTGATAGATACAGAGGACATTGGATCTTCTTCCTTGATGGCAATGAACACCCATTCATTTTTGAATTTGTTTCCTATCTCTGATTCATCATCTGTTACTCTTTCATTATCATCATTTTCATGTACATAGTAACAGTTCTTTTGGAACCTTGGCTTGTTAAGATTTTGTCTTGAAAATCTTTTCGGACACTTTGAAGCAAAATGGCCAATCTTATTGCAGTTAAAACACTTAAAAGGTAATTTTCCCTCATACTTATCGGATCCTCTTGGCAGCCTCTTTGCAATAAGGGCTTCAAGTTGAGCAGTTTCTGCTTCTTCTTCTTCTTCCAAATCTTTTCTTGCTTTTTAATACCAAGACAATTTCTTTGAAGAATTCTCTCCCAGATCAAGCCTTTGTTTACCTTTAACAAAGGCACTGACTTTGAATGTAGATTCAGTCTTGGGGGGGTCATCTTCAAACTCTATCATTTCAAATGCAGCCAATTTCCAAGTCAATTGATCTCTTGTGACAGTTGTATGAGCTCTGAATTCTTCAATGGCAACAGCCTTGATTTTGTAAGAAGCAGGGAGGGATCTGAGAATTTTACCAACAATCTCATTTTCATCCAAGACACCACCAGCATTTCTAATTCCACAAACTAGTCCATTCACTCTTGGCATAAAAATGGTAATATTTTCATCATCTCTCATCTTCAATTTTTCAAATTTCACTTTTAGACTCTGTAACCTTGCACATTTAACATACTGGTCTCTTTCATGCAAAAGTTCCAGTTTATTCCAAATCTCAAAGGCAGTTGGCAGGTCAATAACATTTGAGAGTTTTGAGTCAGATAATGCACTTAAAAGAGCCTCTTTAGTCCGTAGATTATTTTTAGTATCTGTGATTTCATTTAGGGTTGTCGGACCACCCTGTGGAGGTACATAAGCTTTTGTAACCATGGACCAGTATGCAAATCCCATACACTACAAGCACTATTTCATGTGACCTTTCCAAAGAGAAAAGTTGGTTCCATCAAACTTTAGACTATCCTTCTTGTAAGACGACATCCCGGATCTCCTCAAGCGGTTAAGCTCCTTTTAGAGGAACTTAGCTCTGATACCAATTGTTAGACTTAGGGCACACAACTGAGAGGGGGGGTGAATCAGTTGTGTAAAAACTTTCTTTAATTTCCACACTTAAATCTTCTTGGTGATTAGCAGTATATTAAACATGAAACATAATGCATTCAAATCAAAAGAAGAAACACATCAACACATAAGACACCAAGATTTTGACGTGGAAAACCCAGTTAAGGGAAAAACCACAGGGTGATTAACCCAAGAATGTATTCTCTGTTAGAAGAATAGAAAGATCAAAATGGCACATGCCAATTAGGGCTCACTGCCTACAAGAGACACACTGTCTACAAAGAAATAAGTATTACATACATGAACTAGAGAATAGCATCTTTACTATGCTTGAATCAGTTTCATTAAGCTCAATACACCTACTCTGCCTTTCGGTCTTCTTTTCACTACCACACTCTCATCTCTAGAAGACACATTTTTAAATGACTTCTCAAACCCTTATTTATACACGACATCAACTTAGGAACAATCATCTAAGTCAGAAAACACCTACACAAACATCTGCAAGACGTGTAATACATTCGGTCGGCCAGTCTTAGGAAGAACACCAACATCTGGTGGTTATTCTTCAAATACGACTTTAACTTCAATGCGGACCACCAACATGAACTAGAACCGATCCATAGATCACCACAAGGTTTCCTGAATCACCAACAACATCTGCACTTCAACGGCTTACTAGAATCCTTCTCTCCTTCATCCAGAACCTCAAGAACATAGTTTGTCATCACTGTCACAAAGGAATAGGTTCTTCCAGACCTTCAAGCCACAAACCAATCTACTTGATACTTCACAAGGACATCCTCAACACTTCATCCAATCCCCAGAATGGGATAATGCATTACCGGACCTATCTATGTCACTCTGTCACCTCTTGACACCTGCCGGAGCCAGTTCTACTTGAGCGACCATAACTTCTTCATATCTTCATGTGGACTTCTGAAAACTTGACTGGAACATCTCAAGACATATATCTACAAACCCTTTAAACCGTATCCTCTTATCCTCAACCTATCTTGGACTTTTACCTTGTTCACATCATTGTTCTTCACTGTTCCTGATTGAGACTAATTTTCTCAATATCCTTAGTACACAGCTCATCCAATCCTTCTTATTAATGCAACATGAGTATGTTGACATCAATGACAACACCAGTTAGACCCATACTTGCAACAAAATTATGTAATGCATATGTGTATGGTAGACTTAGTTTCCATCAATGACAACACCTGCCATGCATAGCAGTCTCTTGCTAGCAATCTCCCCCTTTGTTATTGATGGCAACACTTAGTGAAAAATGAATAAGTGTTGGAACAACCCCCCCTTACTTGGTACACTTATGCTTTTCACTATTCTCCAGTGCTCCTCCTTTGCTGGATTCCTCGTTTTTCACTGCTCTTCACTCCCTTGTTGACATCAATGGTAAAGAGTGGGATCTAAAAACTAGAATTTACACAAAAATTCTATATACCAAGCCGCATATGTATAAACAATCCTTAAGTCTTATTTACATAAACTTAAGTACATCACCAAAAATATTTTTCAATAGTGCCATCTCAATATCCCAACTCTTCTTCATACTATTTAAAATTGAGATGTGGCCATTGATTAGAAATGCTTGTGACTCTGCCTTCCACAGATTAGTGGGGTCACTTGTCTAAGCGAAAGCTTTGGCTTCAGTCAAAGCATTGAACATTGCTTCCATTTTGGGGAAAATTAGTTCTCGGATCTCACTCATCCTTGCCTCAATGCTCTCCTATTCTTTTGTCAATTTCTTTATTTATTCAATCAAGTTGACTGCCTGACACCCCTTGCTTGCAACTAATGCTATCAAAGGATCAAAAGATTTGGATACACTTGCTAGTTTTTGCTTAGACTCCTTTATTTTATCTTTAATATCCTCTATAACTTTAGGACAAGATACGAAAAATTTATATACATTTCCTCCTTCTATAAGAATATTTTGAATACTCTTTACACTGGTATCTAGAACAATTCTATCTACTACAATCATCCCTTTTAGAGAATCAAATCTTTTACCATTGAATTCATTTTGAACCTTGACCTCTGTAGACTTTTCAAGAGATTCAAAATGAGTACTTATAGAGTTTATCAAGTTCTTTAACTAACTAGAGGGGGATGCTAATGAGTCCTTCTAGTATGTTGGCATGATTTTCTCCAAAATCCATGATGCTAGACCAAGTAGCTCACTATCTTCTATGTGAGACTTCAAAATATCTTCTCTAGCCTTAGCTTGTACAAGAGAGGCCCACTTTATCTTCTAAATTGGTGAAAGACTGTCCAAATTGATTGGACCTTTCAACTCTTCTACAACTAGTTTATCATTTTCTAAAATTTCTTTCACTGCTTCTGCAGTGTCTCTTGCCCAAACTAATGTTTCAAACTTGTGTTCTTGAGGGCCTCCATCTCCTCCCTTTTGAGAGTCATCCATATTGTCCTAATCATTATTTTCATTCCTTTTCTTTACTTCTATGTTTTCTGCATCTTTATCAAAAGCATTCTTGCTTTTGTCTATCTCAGAAATATCTTCTATATTCTCTTCTAGAGGATTTGGTGTATCCTCAGTGGTAGTTTTAATAGGTTCCTCAACATTCAGAATGGGGGAATGAATTCCATCATCAATTTATTTTACTTGTTCTTTTTCCATCATTTCTTCATCCTTTTTATTTAATGCTTCTTCTTTCGAAATGGAGTTATCATCTACTCCAGCTTGTTGCTTATTTTTTTGCTGCTCTCGATCATTCAGAATTGATGCAGCCTCAGTGCCTACCAGCTCTTCTATAACCACATAGAACTTGTTCTTGTCGAGTGATTTCCTTAGAATTTGTTTAGTTTTTGAACAACTTCCTCTATATCTCCAATCATTCAATTATTCATCCAAATTTTACTTCTGAATTCCTCTTTGACTTCTTTAAAAAAATTATCTACTTCTTTTCTAGAGATCATTGGACACAGACTGGATAGTACATGTTTCCTTAACTCTAGATCTTTTTCTTTAGTAGATTCTTTTCTTATTTCTAGAATGTCTCTTAAACTCTTGGGAACTCTAACAAAATCTCCACTAGAGCTCTATTGAATACATTCAAGTACTTCACAGTAGCATCCTCTAAAAGTCTCTTGTCATCATCACCATAATGATTATAAAATTTAGTTAATGGCTTTAGATTCCCATCTATAGTGATTAACTTAACAATGTCCTCTATAGAAGGAATTGGCTTCTTAGCACTGGCTTTTGGCTTATGCCTTTTGCTTGACTTTGTGCTTTTGGAGGGCTTCTCCTTAGACACTTTAGCAGCTTTAGTTCTAGAGGCCTTCAACTCTTTAACCTCATCATCTGATTACTTTAGTCCTTTTTCCTTACCGAAGGGTTTTTCTGCAGCAGGAGAAGGTGATGCACCAGAGGTTATGTCTGTACTCCTTGTAGTTCTTGGCTTAGAAGAGGATTCCATCAGAACACTTCCTTGTTCTCTTTCCTGCTTCTCCTTCTCAGCTTTCTCTATTCTTTCTCTATTTTGTCTCACAGCCTCTCTTGTTATGCCAATGCTTTCAGCATACATTTCAACTTGCCTTTGAGTCTTTCTCTTATATTCAGGCTTCTGAAGCTCAACATGTAGCTTCACATGAAGCTCTTTATAAGCCCCAAATCTCTCAATAGAATCATCCTTGGGTTTGCTCAAGAGATGTTGAGCATACATATCCAAAATTTTCTCATCTACCTCATACTACATGGGCATGACCCAAATAGTTCTGGGTTCTACTGCTTCCATTAAGCACTGATTAGTGTCCACTATGAAACAAATTTCATTCTTGCACTTCTCAACAACTGATTTAGGGATTCTTTCCCTAGAATACATCATATTCTGAAAATTCTTGAAGTATCCTCATATTGTAATTTTTTGTGCTTTAGAGTAACCAATGCTGTGTAGATGATTTCTTATTTGAATAGCAACTAGCTCGTCATTAGTCCAGTGCACACCCTTTATTCTAGGCACCTCATTCATGAAGCAAAAAAATAGACATAGAACCAAAGTACCATAAAGGTGTTTTTCTTGTCTTTCTTGATTTTGTTCAAGTTCTCAATTAGTTAGTTCTGCAACAACTCACACAGGTCATAATCTACATTTTCTTTTAAGATATATGCTCATAATTAGTTGGTATGCAACATATATGGTCGTTTCGAAAATAGAGTTCTCCCTAGTGGAGTGATAAATTTTGTAACCAATTACCATTGAAGAAAACTTAATAGATGGACCAATACTGTCATTAATAATCATTGCCCTTTCGTCAAATTTGGCACAGGTTACATCAGTTACGGTCTAGTTCTTCACAGATTTTGGCATGGGTAAACCACCAGTTGAATTTAACTCAGTTACAACCCTAATAGCATCCTTTGTAATCTTAAATGGTTTCAACAACCACATAAACTCATCATGCATTCAGTTCAAGACATATCGAACCCACTCATCCTCATCAAATGTCAGAAATTCAATGACCTGTAGAAAATGTTTGCTTTCTAGGACTTTGTATTCTAGTTTCAAATCATAGTTATCATCCCTTAGGTAGTTCTCAAACAAATTTAGTAATTTTAGGTTCCCAAATTCATCTATGATCGCATGAACATAGGCCCTAATATCTTCAACATGCAATACACAATACAAAACATTTGAAAAGGCACCTAGCGGGTTGACTTCTATTGATTTGTGTGGATGCTTTTTAAACTTTAGACTAGGTCACTCAATGATATCCACAACCAATGGAGTAGCCATTCCTAAAACATCACAAGTTAAAATCTTTGTAGAAAAATACCTTTTTCTTCCATGAAATTAGGGTTACCTGATGAATTCACCGGTCACACTTCAAATCCTTCAAATCTTAGCTCAGGTGCTCTTCTGCTTGTACTCTTCGAATGCAAAGTGATCTGAATGATGAAAGGATGACCTTTTATGCTCTGCAAAACCTAATTCTCCATTGTAATAAATCTGTTGCCCTAACTTCATCTGATTATTCTATTTCTTGATGCAGTTTCTCATGAATCGCTCCATAAATCACCATATCGACTTCTTTTCTTCTAGAAATCATTTCAAATGATCTGTAATAACCCAAAATATCTTCTCTCACCATGCCAGATTCAGGCACCCACTTACTGGCTAGGGGAAACAGGTTTTCAATGTAGCTCCCCCTAACCCAGAGCTCCTGATTCAATTCCCGGAGGAGTTATTAGCACTAGATTTTGGTGTAGACCCATCACCGTCATTTCTTACACTTTTCTTCACCCATCTCTTGTTCATTTCATTCTAGTTCTCATTTATATCAACTTTTCCCTTTCCTTTGTCTTGTCTCTGCTCATCTAGTTTTCTATTTACCACACCTCTTCTTTCATTATTCTTTCTTCTACAGAATTTGGCAATATGACCATATTGGTTACAATTGAAGCACACAACATTTCTTTGCCCATTTGATTGATTTCCTATTGATCTGCACTAATTAGCCATATGTCCAAATCTATTGCATGCAAAGCATTTTCCATTGAAAGAATTACCTTTTCCTCTATTGTTAGAGTTATTCATTATCATACTTCTACATTCATTGGATCTATGACCATACCTCTTACACTTGAAGCATTAACCAGAGAAGGATGGACCACTTTGATTTACTCTACTTTTGCATTGAGTAGCTCTATGACCAAATTTTTTGTAATTGAAACAATTTCCATTGAAAGATGGATACCTCTGAGCATTAGGTTGTCCTACCGGAGGTCTTCTAGGTATGTTTCTCCCATTCCTTGATTGAGAATTTCTTTGTCTAGATCTAGAGATTTCACCTTTTTCATACCCAAGACCATGCTTATCATTAGCCTTCTTCTGACACTCAAGTAGCACTTCAAGTTTAGATGAGATTATCTTGAACTTCTCTTTATATTCATTTGCAACTTCTAGGTCATGTTTTAGAATGACAATTTGCCTTTCAAGTTCTTCCTCATTATCCCTAGTTTCATGTAGATCAAACTCTAGATGGCAAATTATTATGTCCAATGTCCATCATTCTTCAATTCTTTCATTTGAGAGATTGATTCAATTTTTCTTTAGTCTTCTTCCTTTCTTCAATTTCCTTAGTTAGCCTCATCACCCCAGATTCCATCTCATGTTTTAGGACAACAACTTCTTTAGCTAACTTCTCACATTCATCTATCTTCTCTTTTAGGGCCCAATCCATGTCATTGTTTTCATTCTAGCTTGTTGGTTGAAGTAGTAGCTCCTTCCTATTTTCATTATATTCACTCAATTTTTCTCTTAAGGTCTCAATGAAATCTTCAACATCTTTAAGGTTCTCTTGCAAATCTTTGATTTCTTCTTTGGACAAGTCAAGATCATCTAAGGCTACTTGAAGTTGTTGATTGATACCATCAGAATGCTTGAATGAACCCATTAAGAACACCTTCCTAGATCTTCCTCACTCTTATACCAATTGTTGAAATAAAGGCAAACAATTGAGAGGAAGGGGGGTGGGTAAGTTGTCCTAAAAAAAAATATCCTTTGCTGTAATTAAACTTCTTACCACTTATTAACATATGAATAATATAACCATGAAAGCATGAATCTACAACACATGAGCAGAAACAAAATCAACACACATAAACCTAGGATTTTTACGTGGAAACCCAGTTAAGGGAAAACCATGGTAGGGGTTAACCCACAAGTAATTATACTTTGTTAAAAGTATTACAAATGGGGAAGGCACATGCCTTCAGGGCGCACTGCCCAGAGCTCACTGCTCCGAAAGACTCACTACCTACATAAATGATTCTAAGAAGATTACAAAATGTTTGAACTGTTGAATAGCATCTACCAGTGCAAAAAATTTAGTTCTGGTTAAGTACAGAATATTGATCTTACACACTTCATCCTTACTCTACCTTATTTCACTCTTCAGCCATAATCTGATCTTAGATCATCACCTTCACACTTCTTCTTGCCCTTTTCCCACTTACTCCATCACATCACAATCACACTACAAAACACTTGAATCCATCAGCTATATATATCCGCATCAAGAAATTCAATCAACTATAGTTGGCTTCAAGAGAACTTAGAACATTTATTAAGAACTCTACTCTGTTAGCTAAATCCATTCACAAACAACAACGTGAATGAAAACCTTGTGTTCTCAAATCATCAATCATGTTGGCCAATACTACTGATTATCACAAATTGCTTAACCAATAGTTTTTCTTCATCCAGACCAAGATCAAATACCAATTTGGCCTATTCTTCTTCTAACTATAGTAACTGAAACCCGATACTTAGATGCTTATAACTTTTGAATCCTTCATCACCAAAGACTAAATTTCTAGATTTAAATAGTCCTGACAATACTTATGACTCCCTCAGATTTGTAACACACTATGATTTATCATTGGAGAGATCCAGACCAAGATACTGGACATTGTCACATGCTCTATTTTTTACTACTTGGACTTAGACAAATCTTCACTCTAACTTCTAGTATGAACAAATTATGTAATGCAAATGTGTAAGGTAGACTTAGTTACCATCAATGACAACACCTATCATGCATAGCAGTGTCTCTTGCTAACAGGCTAATTTCCTCAACAAAGACACTGAACCAAAGAAGTTGCACTCGAGGTATGTTAGAAGATCCATTAAGTGTCATTGGAATGAGATATCCATCTGCAAATGAGGTATGTTGTACCCTTGAAGGGCATTTCAAATCTATTTATTCTTAACATTTTATTATTCTCAAGCACTTGAGAAGGGATAGGCTTGTTTCCTTCCCCTACTATTTGATTTCCTCTTTGGACCAATCAATGTTAAATCTTCAGTGGATGTTTCGCTACACCAAGGGTTGATTCTATAAATTGTGACCCATGTTAAGGCTCTCTATTCCACCATCCATCATCCAATTCGCAAGAAGAAAAACCAAGGAAATGAGTGGTAGACTATGTTTCATCTTTTCAGGAGATAGAGGAGGAGGAAAGTAGATGGAACAAAACTAGGTTGGATTCTCATTTAGATTTGAGCTACCATAATTCCTTGGATACAAAAGTTACTGGTAAAAGGAAAAGAAGTGATGAGTAGTTACTAGAGGGGATATTTCCTAATGCACCTCTAAGAATGAATGGTAGTACTAGTATCCTTGAGAAAGGGAAAGATAAAGGCTTCCATAAACCTACCATGGGAGTCTCCTTTCCTATTATAGATAACCCTTGCCCCCAAATCCATGAGGAACCCAACATCCCTCATCCCAACCCTTTAATCCTGAAGGAGGTTCCAGAAGATTTCTATCTGCTTAACCAAAATGTGTTGACTCTGCACTAGACCTTTAACATGATGCACAAACTAGTTAAATGGTTCTACATAAAAATTAGTAGATTGATTTTAAAAATGGAAATCATTACCAAGAAACAAAGTGGGGAAACTCAACTGGGTGAGAAGAGGAAAATATTTCAAAAATTGGGGAGCAATCCCCTATGTGAATAAATTATATGTAGGGATCTCTAATCAAAAAGAGAAGGTAACCATGCTTATAAAGGAATTCACTAAGGAATAGGAAAACTTGCAAGCCAAGATTACTATTTTAGAGCAGGGGATCATCAAAATTAGTGAAAATATTAGCAAACTTATGAAGGCTAACTCTAGGGAAAAGCTAGGCAATCAAAGTGCTAGTCTAACTATTCAAGGGAAGAACACTAATGATACCAATCCAAGTTCAAGGAGTGGATAATTTATAAACAAGACCAACGAGGGAAATATGAAGGTCTAAGCACCTCAAGGCATCAATATCTATGTGGAGAACCTAGAAGCTACCAATACCTTAAAGGAACTCTAACATTCCTCTATTATTGCTTATTTTTATGTCTTTCTCTAATATGTTTTAGTCTATGTCTTATTTTTTTCTAGGATTTATGCTATAGGTTAGTTGTTGTTCAGCTAATGTCTTTTTGTTTGTAAAGGACTTTTAGGGCCCCTTCAAAACTTGTCTTTACCCCCCTTTTTTATAAAAAATTAGTACCTTCCAATATTCTCTCTTAACTTCCTTCATGCATGCATTTGATTCCCCTTTATTTCTCTAAGGATTCCCTTTTTGTTGTTATCTTATCATTAAAAAATTAAAATAAGAATCAATCCATTTATTTTTTAAAATTTACTATTATTATTTATTTATAATTTACTTGTAACTATTAGATGCTTGTATTTATCATCATCAACCACAAAACCTATTAGATACATATAATTATCATCATCTACTATAGGCTCTAACACTTTATGTTTTGTCTCAACACACTGAGCCAACCAATACTCTATTTCATTTTCATTTCCCACAGGTGAAATAACAAGATACACATGTCATATAAAAACATTGTTATTAATTCAATGAAGTAGGAACTAACATAATTAAAAGAAATATATTCATGTATATAATAGATCACTAAACAATTTAATAAAAAAACTATATTTTGTTAATGTACCTTGTTTTACAAGGTCTAAAACATAATCATACACATTTCATGCCAATAAATGGTTATCCTCTTCAAGCTCTGTCTAACATCAATCATGTGCTTATATAAGTGTTGTTTCCATTCTTCAACCCATTTTATATTTTGGCATTGTCCCCACTCACCTTAAATACAAAACTAACAAAAATAAGCAAGATCCCTACTCTGCATAGTCCATGTTCTTTCATTTGAACCCTTAAATTTGTTGATCAACTAATTGCCTCACAATCATGTCATTGTAGAACACTTTCTTCTTCAACAAATGAAGAGGACCATTGAACTATTTATTTTCATGAGATCTTATAGGAAATTCTATATTATACCAATCCACAACTACACATGCATCTTTAAATCTCACTACATCCATAAATTTTAGCTTCTTCTTGGCAAGATCTATTTTCACACTTGCTCTAACTCCATAATGCTCTCCTTTACCATCCCCAACTTTAAAGAAACTCCACATGTTGGCAATTATTTTCTTTATGGGCCCTATATAGCTAGTAAAATATTTAAGGATTTTTTTTATTCTCCCTTGTAATTTATTGACCATATAAGATGTCATGTCATCTAGATTTCTCTTTCCTTAAAACTATCATAAAATACATTGAAAAAATATTACACAACCTCTAACGAATGTGACTAGTTATCACTCAAATAGAAATGGAAGTCCTTGAATTTCTTTTGTCATATTATGTATTATCAACTACATGTCTATTAGAATATAAACAAAAGTTACTACCAATAAAAATTATAATATTGAGATTGAAGTTCCACTTGCGAATCAAGAATGGTGTTTTTGCAAAGTCAACTAGTGAAAGTATAGTTCCCACTAGAAATCTATCTAGCTACATATGTAAAATTGTTCATCAAGCAATTGAGCATATTGAAAGTGTTTTGCATATTTGTAGATAAACGATTCTTTAATTTTATGATGAATCCATGCACACTACTTTTCTATGTCACTAAATCACAACACTTTGCAAAATTACCATCCTTTAATGGATATTAAGCACTCTTGAACCTCTTCACATCAACTAATTGTTGTCCAAAATCATGAGGACTAATCTCATACATGCATTTTCCTAAGAATGAAAGGTTACCACATCTATCACTTTCTCTAGAAAAATAAGCTTTTGAATAAATATAATTGTCCATTAGTTTTTCACAAAATAAACTTTCTATAAACTCCATAATTGTTGTAGGTGGCATATTCGTAAGACATTCTTGCACAATTTGGTTAGTATATGTTAGGGTTAAGGTGCCATCAACCTTATAAATCCTATGTAATTAATCACTCCTAATATTGTTTGTAAATTTCCATAAGGGAAGAAGTATTCACCAAGTAGTGATCTTGTTTCAACTGCATGTTTGATCCCAGTACTTGACAGATGTAGGTTATCTAGGGGGTGCAAGGGGAGTACCCCCATGGGGTCCAGGGATCATCCACCTCGGTGGGGGTTTGAGGTCAACATCCTTGGAAGCCACATTATATATATAAATTACCATTGTAAATCTTGACTGTTCATCATTAGGTAATAGATCTAATGGTATAGGTTATGTTGGATTTTCTTACCATAGAAGGAAAACCTTTATGTGGATATTATATTATAGATTTGTTGGAGTATAGAGTTGAGACTTGAAAAAAATGCATTGTTAGATTGAAGATAGAATAGGAGATTGATAGTGTTGTATTGAAAACTCTATTGAAGTTAATACATACTAGTGCATCTCTTCTTTTGTGGATTTTTTTCCCGAAAGGGTTTCTCTACATAAATACTATGTTATGTGTTTGATCTTCTATTCCATTATTTCTTTGTGGTGGTTTATGAAAAAAATTACAAATTTAGAAGTTTGTGAGAATGGGTCCCAATATAGGCTATTGTTGGGGATGTGTGCCTCGTCTAGGTAGAACTAGAAACCAATTATATCTAGGAGTAGACAAGATACCAAAAAGGGACAAGGAAGGAAGGGAGACAAAATAAACCATTTTTTACAAAAAAAGGCACAACAAGGTAGTGTGTGCATGACAAAACACGTACATGACAAAACACAACAACCTAAAACTAACGACATGCAAGAACAAGGAGATTAAGAAATAATTGTTGCAAATCAGAACTTGAAAATAAATTTTTGGTCAAACCTTGGAAGGAAGATCCATGGAGCAAGGCCATGGAAAAATAGCTAAAAATTGCATGCCTCTATCAAAGACATTCTTCATGAAGAAGATGATTTTCTTCAAGTTGATAGTGCAATCTCCACTCACCTACAACATTAGGTATTTTTTGCATGCATTCAAGAGCAAGTTGCTTCTACTAAATAGACATGTTGAAATTGCAAATGACTACCATCTTGACATGGCCACCATATGTAGTAAGAACTATCATCATGTATATCCTCATAATTTAACATACCTTCAAACTCCATGGTAGCATGATGCACATCTTGACTAACACTCATATTAGCTTGAAGAAGTAGGATTCCTTGAACATCAAACTAAAATATTTCCCATTTAGGGGCAACCTCAAGCTAGGCCAAATGATGTGGTTTCACAAGTACATCCAAAGTTTGTAACCCAACTATACCAAAAATGCTAATGTACAAAATTGATTCCAATTCATTTCCATTTCCTCAAAATACAAGTTAGATGTTTGAGGTATCCCATGTTAGGACTCACAATCTTCAAATTACCTCTCTACTCTCTATCCTTAACTACAATCTACTACAAAAAAATTGTTTCCAAGAAACTAATTCATGATTTGATCCTCTTCTTCACTCTATTGACACATACTAAATCTCTCAAGAGAAAACATAAGCTCAACACTATAAGGCTTAATTAATGAATTAAAAAATGTGTCCTCAATGTAATCCTTATTAGCAAAATGTAGTTTCTCCAAACCAAGCTCTATAAATTTATCCAAGATGAAATATTCAAAACCAAGACTAGTTAAGTCATAAAGACCACCACAATCCTCTTTTTTAGTTATCAAAAGATAGGTTCTAGCATCATCATCTTCAAATTCATCAAGGATAAGCTCATCAAACTAAAAATAAAAATTTGTACTATTATTCACATCAACAAACTCTTCATGGGGTGGATAATTACACATTTCATCTTCATGTGTGACCATACATGAAGAGGGGACCTTAGTTGTTGCAGATCATCATTTGAGAGAACAAAACAAGGTAACAAATCAAATAGGAAACAAGATTTTTGTTCCTTATGAACACATCCATCACCATTATTGACCCTTCACCCTATTTTCATGTGCATAATCACTTGTATCAATATCTCCACCAACCAAACTCATCATACAAAAAGAATGCAACAACAATATAGTCCTCAAAAGTATCATTTTAAAATTCTTCACATGAAGCAACTAGCTCATCATGATTGTCACTATCCTATTCAAGACTTTAACAACTAAACTCACCATATATGTATACACCAACATAATGATCTAAATGACTATATTGAGAAGTAGGAAAGCATACTATCTTCACAAGCATCAAAATGTGTCATCATGTCAAACAAGGAGCTGCATTTTTTTTTCAAGTTGACAATGTGATTAGTGAAATCAAAATGAGATAGAAAACACAAAACAAGTGCATAAAAACAAATGTTATACCTCACTATGACTCACAAATCCAAGATAGGGTTGTAGAAGCATGCACCCAAGAGCTCCTAGATGTACCCTAGACAATGGATTCAATGTGAAATACTTTATCAAATGCAATTCACAAGCTAGCTCAAGAGATTTTTGGGCATTGTAACATTACTTAGAAATTGGATCCCCAAATGGCTTGGAAGATGTTGTATTTATAGGCATTTTGCAGAGATTTTGATCCAAGGGTTGAGATTGATTTGGGAGATCAATGGTGGAGGATGACGATGATGTGGAGGGCCTAGATCTATCTTGGACGATGGAGGGCTTGGAATAAAGATGAATATTATATTCATTTTGGGAAAAGGGTGAATTAAATGAGGTTGGGTGAAATGGATTATTTGTGAATTAAAAATTCACATGGGGAAGGGTAAAATGAATTAGAAATTCATTTGGGGAAGAGTGGATATTAGTGAGGTATGGTATGTGTAAGGGGTGTAAGAGGTATTAAATGTGATGTTGAACACATTTTTATAAAAAATTGATTTATGTGGGACATATTTCAATTTTTTATTTGGAGGATGTGGGGAAGGGTGTTAAGCTAGGTTTGACTACTTTAATTAGGGTGATTAGCCTAATTAATATGGCTGGAAAAAATTAGGGAATGGGTTAATGGGAGGTTAAGATTAATTAAATAAGGTTTTATTTAATTAATCCTAAGGCTAGGATGAGATAGGCTATGGTAGGCAGTTAAATAATGACTATTTAATTACCTAGGGTAGGGATAGGTTAAATAATAGGCTGAATTAATTGGTTAAACATGATTTACCTAATTAATTGGATTTAGTGAGGAGGGAGAAATTAACCAAATAAATATTGTATATTTATTTAATCAATTGGCTAAAGTTGAACTTTGAATTAATAAAATTAATCCATTTGTTAGGGATAGAATGATGAAAAATTAGGTGATGAAGGGGTAATTAATTAAATAAAAATTTAATTAATTGATTAGAAGGGAAATTGGTATGTTTAGGGATGTCGGGAGCTAGTTTGATGATGAAGACATTTTTAGGTGTCTACATTTGCCCCTCTTTGACGTGGCGTCAGGACCTAGCAAGTAAGTGGCATTAGGTCAAAGATAAATATGCCCCAGCTACTAGGAAGGAATAAGATGGGTGAGGGATGCCCCCTTTAGAGGTCACTGAAAAAATAAAAAAAATTGGGTGAACTCTTGAAAGGATGTGACGGGAGTGAATGTTGGATAGAGGATGGAAAAAGAAGATGACAGGAAGAAAAATGGAGGAAAAAGGTTGTGATATACACCCTGGAGGGGAAAACGAGTATGCAGAAGGATGACATGGCTTACTATATTTAGACTAGTGGGCCCTAAGGGTGCCACATTTGTACACATTGAATTCTTGAGAAGAAGGAGCAAAGGAGAGATGACAAAGCACAATCCTAGGTTCCTGTGACTCACCCACATTTTTGAGCATTTTCAATCGTATGGCTGAGCACCAGAGGCTAGACCCTAGGTAGGGCCTAACCCTAGCTTTATGATTTTTTGATTTTGTGACATTTTTGGGATTCAAGAATTGGCGATTGGTATTATGGTGCTATCGAAAGATCGTGCGGTGCTAAAAAGAAGATTAGCGCAATCCTCTGGATTGGCACTATCCACTAGGGTAGAGAAGAGGTAGATTGGTGCCAAATGTTTAACATTTTGGCATCATCCTCTAGATTAGTGTAATGTGCACAGGGTTTAGGATTTTGGTGTCTTGGTGCCAAATAGGTAATAGGGTAGCGCTATCTTCTAGATAAGCACTATGCTGGATAATGGCGCTATCTTGAGGATTAGTGCTATGTGTAGGAGTAGCACTATATTTGATATAGGCACTATCGGGAAGAGTGGTACCAAATGGAAGAGTAGCACCATTTGTTTAAATGGTGCAAAGAGGTTGTGTAGTGGCGCTATATTGTGAAGTAGTGCCCTGGGGAAATGTGGTAGCACTATCGTCAAAAATGGCACAAAACATGGTATGTTGTAGTGCAATAATGTTTTTAGCTTTCAACATTAGAAGAAAGGGAGGGATTTGGAAAAAGATAGGTAGATTTTTTACTTGAAAACTATGGATGCATGATATGAGGTCATTTATAGTGTCCTCACGGGTGTGTCGCGTGCCATCCGTGATGGTGCTATTTGATTAGTTTGATGATGCCACCTGGGCTCAACTAGCGAGGTTGGGGCTTTTTACAACTGCGTTGATGCCAGTGCTATGAGCTCATAGAGCTCTGATTACAGCTATTGTAGAGCGATATTGGCTAGAGACTTGTTCCTTTTTACTTCCTACTGGCGAGATCACTATCACTCTTGAGGATGTTTATCACATTCTCAATCTACCGATTCATGGTTGTCGAGTGACATATGACACGAGGAGGGGACAGAGGGCCTTGATTAGAGTATTTGGCTATGATCACATGGCTTTCTCAATAGATGGGAGGGAGATGAGCTATGAGGGGACACTAGCAGTAGGTACAAACCACTTTGCTTTATTCCTATGTGCATTAACTGGTGGCGTAGTGATGCCCGATAGGAGGGGCAAGGGATTTCTGGTTGGATGGGGAGAGGTGTTTGAGGGGATGGTCTGACATGAGACCATGTATGACTGGGGACCAACAATGTTGGTACAGCTCTATCATGAGATGCATATAGTGGTTTATCATTATGATTCAGCTTTATCAGCTGGGGTTACTTTATTGCATGTGTGGATCTGGGAGCATATTACGGTCACTCAGCCGAGATGTGGATACTACCATCGTTAGTTTAAGGCCTTTGTGTTCTTGTATCGAGATGTTGAGTATACATACACTGGGCGGGTTCAGTATTGGAGATGGGTGTTGGATGACATCATTCAGGATACGTGGCGACCATACATCAGAGTGGGGCCCTAGCCAGATGATGATGTTCACCTGTCATTCACTTTCTAGCTGCACTACCTGATAGGTCGAGGGGACCACATGATTGATATGTATCTACTGTCACAAGGTATGCTACAGTTTGGGTTATGACAGGATGCTCCACAATAGATGGCAATTTTTACACGGACCCGTTGAGATGTCCATTATTGTCCTGTAGCCATATAGCCCCAGGTTGCCCTAGAGGATTTTGTGGCTTTGGATCCATTGATGTGGGATTGGTAGAGTGTGGTCAAGGATGCAGGCACTAGTCCTACATATGAGACATGGTGGCGGATGTGGCGACCTACACGGTTCACTGACCCTGCAGAGGAGGTAGTCCCTGTGGAGGAGGCGGAAACATCAGGGGATGATGAGTCTGAGGAGGATGGAGATGATTTCCTAGAGGAGGGTGAGGAGATTATTGTGGACTATCTTGTGGAGGTTGGGGGAGATGGGGAGGAGTGGGAGATTAGGAGAGATGGGGAGTTGATGGATGTCTTAGTAGCAGCAGCTGGACAAGTCAGGCTCAGGGGAGAGGGACAGGTGGGTGGTAGTTCACAGGTGCCCCAGCAGCAAGTTTGACAGGGGGTACCTATACAACAAGTACCTATTCAGCAGGTCCAAATTGGAGTGGTACGAAGGTAGGGAGGACCTCGATAGTGTGGAGGACAACCGAGGGTAGGTAGGGGTGTTGTACCCCCACCACAGGTATCATAGTAGTAGTAGGCTATTATAGCAGGTAGAGGCAGGCAGTTCATTGGCAAGTGGAGAGTCAGGGCTCCAAGGGTCCTTATCTCATCAGCGGCCTCAGAGTGGAGAGGAGGAGGACGTTGAGACTCTGCAAGCACAGGTAGCTAGCCTATAGGAGGCTTTAAAGAGTCAGGAGGTAGAGTTAGTGTAGCTGTGAGGTACAGTTGCACTGTTAGATGGTACATATGGATAGATGGCTGCGTTGCAGGAAGAGTTAGCCTAGGCTCAGGGTGAGATAGTGGCTTTGACAGGAGAGTAGGATGCAGTACTTGTGAGAGCTCGGTAAGTGGAGGCTACAATGGGCAGTTTATAGGCTTCAGGTGCGAGTATGGCCCCATTTTTGACACTGATGCAAACACAGTTGTCTCAGGCACAAGGACAGTTGTCTCAGGTATAGGGATAGTTGTTACAAGCTAGAGGATGGATGGATTAATATCAGGTCCTCTATCATGTGACAGTGCCTACAGAGAAGCATACACCGAGCTACAGTTAGGTTAGTGGATTCAAGGCGTCTAGGTCACACAGATCTAGATCAGTTCAGTTTGTTCAGCAGCTGATGGGTCCCCCATCATTTTTGCCCCAGCAGGCTACATAGGTATATGTTCAGCCGCAACCACAACTACAGCCACAGCCACCACCAGGACTAGGATCCCCCACTAAGTCAGAGAGAGGGTCCTCTCTATGATAGTTGTATCATTTTGGCCCTTGGAGGCATTGTATCATGACATATTATATATATATATATATATATATATATATATATATATATATATATATATTATATATGAGCGATGTATGTTTTTGTGATGATGATATATGAGATGATGCTTTTTATTGGCCTATTTGTTTATTTATGATGCTTTTATATGATTATGATGAGTCTTATGTTGATGGATGCAGTATGCTTTCTGGATTATATGTTATGGATGTGTTGTGTTTATGCAAGTATTATGTGTATGTTTTGGATGTACCTATTGATGTAATATGATGGATGTAATGATAGTCTACTTATTTTGATATATACATATTTGTGATCTATGGACTACGATGTATAGTGAAAATAAATGTTAAGATTAATAAACATTTATTATGGATGTAAGATGTAATATAATGGAAATGTATGTTTATCTTAATTAACACGTGTTATGTATGGAAATATGGATATGAAACTAGGTGGTTATAAAAGGTATCTAAATGATTATGTAATGTAAATGTAACTAAATGATTATGAAATGATATATGGAATGCAATGTAATTATTATGGAATGGAATGTAATGATTTATGAAATGCAAACTAAGTTCAAATTAAATGATGGGATGAAATGCAATTTAAATGATTATGAAATAGAATGTAATGATTTATGAAATTTCACTAAATGATTTTAAAATGCGCCTAAGTGATTGCAAACTAAATGAGTATGATATGCCACTAAATGAAATGCAATTAAATGATGTATGAGATGCAAACTAAAGGATTCTAAAATGCACCTAAATGAAATGCAAATTAAATGATATATGATATGCAAACTAAATGATTCCAAAATGTTCCTAAATGAAATGCAAATTAAATGATATATGATATACAAACTAAAGGAGTCTAAAATGTACCTAAATGAAATGCAAATTAAATGATATATGATATACAAACTAAAGGATTCTAAAATGTACCTAAATGAAATGCAAATTAAATTAAATGTAAAGTTCAAGACATCTTGATCATCTTGGGACATGATGGTGATGTTTTGGATGGGTGGTGGTGGTGGTTGCAAGAAATGGAATGGGTTTTCATTGGGATTATATGTCAGGATTTGAAAGACCAAAGGTGGGTTGTGTGTTTGGTTGATTGGTAGGTTGTTGTCATTAGTATTAGGCATTCCTATGTGCATATAATGTCCAAAGTCTGCCATTGCTTGATTTTTCTTGTGTTGTGATCTAGTTATGGGCATGCAAGTGTATGGATTCGATTTTGAAGTGGATGAAAGGGGGATGGAGACCTTAGAGAATCTGGATTGATTTGTTGGACCCAAAGAGGATGTGGTAGTGGAATAGAGTAAAAGATGAAAGGGTGATTGTAGCATGATAAATGATAGATTTTCACTTCTAAGAGATGAGTCTTCAAAAAAAGTGTCAATCTAAGGATGATAAGAGGGGGTGATACTGATCCTTACAAAAATTTGGACCAAAATAATAGATGATGGATGAAGTTTGCTTGATGACGATTTGACGGAAGGGATTTTGATGCTGATTTGGAGGGTGAAATTTTTTAGATGAACTAGATGTGATGTTTTTGAAAAGGATTTGAAGGTCAACAAATGAGCTTAAGTAAGATCTAGTTTTGTGTCACACAAATGGATGTTTCTCTTTGTTTGGGGTAGACTAATGACCTTACAAAAAGAAGGATGATTATTTTACTTGAAAGGTTGACTAATGACTCTCCACGCAAAATATGATGAAAAAGATGAAATCCATATCTAGCTTTAGCTCAAAGGGATGATAGGTTTTGGATCTTGATTGATTGTTCTTTGATGTGTTTGGATTTGGAAGATTTTGGATATGTTTTTTATGAGAGAAGTGAAAGGATTTTGGAATGATTTTTTGTAACAAGGATGTTTGTTTGGTCCCAAAGGTATACAAAATATTAATGAGGATGAATGGATATGAAATTGAGTGGATTAATGTATAGAAAAGGGTTCGATAATGATAACGATTGATTCTCTAAGGTCAAAATGAAGGTATGATTGGAATTTTTTTAGAAGAAAATGGGTGGGGTATTGACATAATTTTAGGAAGGTGATTATGGATTATGGCGAAGTAGGTCCTAAAGATCACAATGGAATTTTCTCTAGTTTCAGGCAAGTCAATCTGCAAATAGCACCAATCCATAGGTGAAATGGCACCGAAAGCAAATAGAGATGGCACTGAAATAGGTCAGTGTTGGTTGAGGCTCTGAAAAAGATGGATTTTGATGACAAATTTGGATTTGTTTTGATATGAAGTTTGATCAAATGTTTTTTATTCTCTCTTAGCAAGTTTCTTGAAAGCACTTTAAGCAAAATAACACACAATAATCAAGATTTTGTTTGTGAAAGGACATGTGATTTTCTTAAATAAGCACTTTGCACAACCTAAGGCGAAGATAGGACAGTATTTGTTGAATTCCCTAGCTGTGCCTATTCAAAGTGGGTAGCTCCAGGATCTTGGTAGCACTAGCTCCCCCTTATGCACTCACTTTTCAAGCATACCAAGATCCAAGTTTCCATGAAGGCTTGTCCCTCACCAAACCTTAGGATTGTCCTTGCTACCTCAGCTAAGAACCACATGAATCGGGGCCACTTCAAAGGTAACCCTTCTATGTCAACAAATAGAAGGCTTTTTGCTTGCTAAAATAGAGGTTTGTAGTGAGTGCATTAGTTCAGGTGGCCATACGTATGGCAGCGCTACTCTCTGTTATGGAGTCTCCTAGCCTTCAAGGGTTATGCCTTGGAGGCTTTTGGGGAAGGTTGGCTGTCAGTATGACACAACAACACCTATTGCTTGTGACTTTCATCACAAACACATTATTTATATAGCAACTTGAAAGAGCTTGGCTTTAGCTTATTGCCGCTTGGGTCATTCCCACCTTTCGAAGCAGGGTGGTGGGCCATCTGAAGGTTTAACAAAAGGAACACAACCACAAAAATACTTTTGATCCCCAAGTTCATACAAATATGTGAGGGGAGAGCATACATATATTTTGTGCTTAGGTTAGACTAAACAAGGTTAATTTGTAATTTTTTGGATTATGTTGGGGCTGACTTATGCAAGTGTTGTGAGAAGCTTTTGATTCCCAAGATCACCAATGGTGCAAGGGAAGAGCATACACTTTTCACCACACAAACATCATCACAACAAACACTTCACATAATTGATTTTTTTTCTTGTTTAGATCAGTGAAAAATACAGATTGTTGTTCTTTTTAATCTAATGAGTTATGATGCACTTTGTGGTTCTCTTTAAGCCCAAAATCAAAATGTTTATAGATTGTTGGCAAGCACTTGTTAATTTTAGAGCACCAAATTCAAATGTTGTTTAAACTAAGGCACACAAAGATTTTGTTTGTTCTTTGTTTGTTGTTGATCAATTTTAGTGCACCAAATTGAAATGTTGTTTCTAAGCTAACATACAAGGGTTCTTTTCAAGCACCAATTGAAGTATTTGTTTAGACTAAGGATAAAAAACCTTGCAAGAACTTGTTAGTGGCTCTAGAATGATGATGATGACTTGCAAATAGCTTATTAGTCCCTACACAGAAACCAAGGTTAGCCAGTAAAAAGAGCTCTAAAACAGAGACCAAATGGTGCCACCTTCGACTATAATGGCGCTACTATTAGAAACTGACCTAAAACCTATCTTCCCTAGAAAATAGCACTGATATACATACAAATAGCATTGATACACAACATAGTGCTAAAACAAGATACAGAATGCACCAAAATAATAGATAGTGCTAAAACTAGTGCGTTTGAATATTCTTGTCAATAGTATAATATAGCACTGCTTTGGGTGCTGACAGCACTGATACGAGGTTGAATTTGTCAGGCCTGCAAAACAAAGGTTTTCCTAACCAAAATAGAGGGTTAGCCTACAAAGAAAGGAGTCTTGTTAGTCTTGTCAACCTAGTGAAAGGAAACCAAAATAAGATGAAAGCAACAATGGTGTTTGGTTGTTAAGAAAAATTTGGCATGACCTCCCCCTCTTTGTGCAAGATGCCTACAAAAATAGAGAGCAAATAACCTAGGAAAATGGCAGGAAGGCCAAAAAATAGATGAATGTGTGAGTGAAATTTAAGAGAAATAGTGTTGTGTCAAATAGCATTGAAATAGAAGATAGCACTAAAATGCGCCACAAATGGTGCCACTACGCAGGTAGATAGTGCCACACCTATAAAACACATATCAAACAACAAAACTCACAAAAAAATGATTAGATTGAGACCTTGTGGGTCCCACCAGGCATGCCAATGTGATTAGTGAAATCAAAATGAGATAGAAAACACAAAACAAGTGTATAAAAACAAATGTTATACCTCACTATGACTCACAAATTTAAGATAGGGTTGTAGAAGCATTCACCCAAGAGCTCCTAGATGTACCCTAGAGATTGGATTCAATGTGAAATACTCTATCAAATGTAACTCACAAGCTAGCTCAAGAGATTTTTGGGCATTGTAACATTACTTAGAAATTGGATCCCCAAATGGCTTGGAAGATGTTCTATTTATAGGTATTTTGGAGAGATTTTGATACAAGGGTTGAGATTGATTTGGGAGATTAGTGGTGGAGGATGAAGATGATGTGGAGGGTCTAGATTCCATCTGGGAGGATGGAGGGCTAGGAATAAAGATAAATTTTATATTCATTTTGGGAAAGGGGTGAATTAAATGAGGTTGGGTGAGATGGATTATTTGTGAATTAAAAATTCACATGGGGAAGGGTAAAATGAATTAAAAATTCATTTGGGGTAGAGTGGATATTAATGAGGTATGGTATGTTTAAGGGGTGTAAGAGGTATTAAATGTGATGTTGGACACATTCTTATAAAAAATGATTTATGTGGGATATATTTCAATTTTATATTTGAAGGATGTGGGGAAGGGTGTTAAGCTAGGTTTGACCACTTTAATTAGGGTGATTAGCCTAATTAATATGGCTGGGAAAAATTACGGAATGGGTTAATGGGAGGTTAAGATTAATTAAATAAGGTTTTATTTAATTAATCCTAAGGCTAGGATGAGATAGGCTAGGGTAGGCAATTAAATAATGACTATTTAATTACCTAGGGTAGGGATAGGTTAATTAATAGACTGAATTAATTGGTTAAACATAATTTACCTAATTAATTGGATTTAGTGAGGAGGAAGAAATTAACCAAATAAATATTGCATCTTTATTTAATCAATTGGCTAAAGTTGAACTATTGAATTAATAAAATTAATCCATTTGTTGGGGATAGAATGATGAAAAATTAGGTGATGAAGGGGTAATTAATTAGATAAAATTTAAATAATTGATTAGAAAGGAAATTGGTATGTTTAGGGATCTCTAGAGTTGGTTTGATGATGAACACATTTTTAGGTGTCTATAGACAATTACATGCAAAACATTAATATCATTATAATCTTCAAGAATCGACCCAACAAGATGAACTTGATTGTAAATATAGTCATGATCTTTCAAACAAGTGTCACAAGGTGTAACATCATATCTCCAAACTCCATTTAGACACACACCAACATCAATAACACAATGGGCAACATCCATAAAGAGAAATCATCATGCTCATCTCTTGAAACCAAAGAGTTACCATTACAAGTACATGTTGAGTCCACATTATTATTTCTCATAACTTTGAAATAATTTCCAACCACACCCATATTCGATTATAGCAGTTTTGTTATGTAATCATCCCTCAGTCTTTGAAGGGAAAATAGGAATTCATTGGCTTGTTGTGCCACAAACTTGTAAGTTTTAAGTCCTTATACATTGAATTCAAACCAACCTCATGAGATTAAAAAATAAATCAATGCAAAAGGAAGCATCAGTCTTGGAAAATTTTAGGATCTTCAAAAGGGAAACTAAAAACCTATGTCTACAATCCTTGCTTGGCTCTCCCACCTATCTTTTGATATTTACTAATTATTGGACAAGGTCAGTAGGATTTATATTTCTTGTATACTCTTCTTTAAAGGAAGCCATAAAGCCATTACAAGAAGAAAAATGATGCTCTCAAAAGATTTCTATCCATTTCATTTCCTTTCCGTAGGTAACTAAAAAATAATGTCATCCACATGTCTTCATTTTCAAACTATAATCTCTACATGAAATCTACAAATACCTCAATATCTATGTCTCCTTCATATGCATCAAGCCCATAAAATCTAGGAATTTGGTTCAAGATCTTGGTTGTCATCGCTTCATTTTGTAATCAACCCAAGAGAGGTCCAATTCTTTGTAGGTGGTATCAAGATGAATGATTGGAGATTGGATATCTTTTTATTTTATAACAATAGGTTGGGCATAGGTATGTGAACTAGATTCAAGCAATTTAATTTGGTTTTTAATTTCTTTGTGTTGCATCATGAGTTCATTTTACTTTTTCTTGGATACTTTCAATCTTGTACATTGGTTTGCATAGGATGCTTGGATAGTTGAATAGCATGAAGAAGAATCAATAGAATAGTTATGGTCACTTATTTCATCATAGTATCTAGGGTTTGAGTCATGATAAGATAAATATGAAGGAGCACCCCTAGTGAGAAATTATCAAACCAAAAAGCCAGGATTATAACATGCTAAGATGCAAAGGATGAAACTAGTTGTCCATAAAAGTATGTTTTTTTACTAGGAAATAAACCATATTCCAAGAGAAATAAAAGATCATGCACCTTACTTCCTAACTATTGTACCACTTGAGATGTTTCTTGAGTCTCACCAATAAGATAATAGAATCAACAATTTGAAAATATAACAGTAGAGTCACCACATCTTCAAAATAGAAAATCACTGTAGTAGAAATAACTGCCAAGGAATGAAATATTTTTATATTATCTCACTAGTATATTCTTAAATGAACTCATCCCCTTTAAAGTGTCTTTGAAATGGTGCCATTTTATTGGTGTAAGTTGAAGGGCTATCAACTTACCACAAAATAAAAGACAATATCTACAAATATTTTCTATAATGACTATGTGGCAAAGGTGTTCAAGATAAGGACTAGCTTAATATGTCCTTAGTAAAGGAGCCATTTTGTTACCTCCCAAAATCATAACTCCACAATCCTAGAGTATTATCCTTTCTCCAAGGCTAGGAAAATGTCTTCAAAGTGATAGGACATGAGTTCATAAATATATTATGGGTGATTAAGGCTTATTATTGTGAGTGGGTAGACTCACCTTCATTTGTAGGCTTTACAAGGCCAAGAGGGATGTTCCCTAAGGTCTCAAAAATGGACAATTGAAGATAAATAAAGCATTAGACTCAAGGCCTTTAAGTATCCATAGACAATAAGCTATGAACCCCCAAATATTTCACTAGGTTCATATCAAAATTGACTACATATGCACCTACAAGACCTCTAACAATAAGATTGTAGCTCACTCTTCCCATGCAACAAATGATAATAGTAGTGTTGTATCCCTAATAGTGAATGTAGTTAACCTTGCATATACTTGGGTAAGAGGAAGAACATGCTAGTGTGATCATATAACTATATTTTAGTTTTAAATTTCTCAAGATGAAATAGAAGATGCAATATTGAATCATACAATTATGGTTGGACCTAAACAAATCCTATAGCTAGGAAGAAAGATGTTTAAAATAAATTGTTTGGCCTCTCACTAATCAAACTAGTGTCTACTCCATTGGGAAATAGAGTCATAGTTGAGAAAGAGGATGAAGATAAAATCATCATTGGAACAAAGGTTACACATGCATACAAACTCAAAAAATAGGAATCATAAAAATTAACATTCTTAGTTATCCATACCAAAATTAGCTATATGTCATATGCAACAAAAGAAGACCATCATGAAATAAGTTTGCAATTCTTTATAATTCTTGTCACACATCAATCAAGTTTTGTTACAATAATCCTAGTAAATGTCATGAGTGAAATAAAAACTAGTTTCAAAGGCCCTCTTGAGATACTACAACCTATTATGGAGACATAAATTTGTAGGTAAAACCCCATTAGACTACCCCTTCCCCTAATTTACAAACATGATTATCATTTTTAGAGATATAAACATTCATCATTTGTTCCCTTAGACTATCCTGAAGCACATGCAGTCCAAAAATTGGTTCAATGACAAACCATTGCTACCAAAATAAAATATGTATAAATACCAATCTCTTCGATCTTCCTACCTAGGCTAGACTTCAGGAATTGATAGCAAGTTTGTACATCATCCATGCTATTGCATTATCACATGGCCTCACACTTGAAGAAATAATCCTTCATGCAAAAAACCATGTCCAATATATGAGAGTTGTGCCCTAGAAGAGCCCAAATGTTTAGAAAAATGTTAGAGACCCATCCTCTATTTTATTGCACCTAATTACGCCTTTGATGGCTTCTAAGAGATTGTAGAGGAGTAGGAAGAATAGTGTAGGGAGAAGGAAATTGAGTTGTGGAAGGTAATTGAGTCATGGATGGTTGGAATTAGAGTGACACATTAGTAATGCAAAAGAAATCAAAAATTTGAAGCATGTAAAAATGGGTCCCAACACACCCTGTGTTCCAAAGTGTTGTACTACATGGTGTAATTCAATGGAGTTTGTAATGGAAGGTTGCACCATACGTTCAAACCATAAATAGGAGAATTCATGGAACTATATTTAAAAACATATCACCTCATCCCCAACTAGCCCACAAAGATCAACTTCTATTTTAGAGGAGAAATATGCCATTGTCCCTGGGATATCTCTATGAATACTAGCAAGTGTGTGTCCATTTTTAGTTTAGAGGTAATTTTATATAGCTAAGGTATAGAGCATGATGTAAACGCTAATTATCAAGTTGAGTTACTAGTAGCTGAATTTTTGAGCCTAATGCTTGATCTTGATTTTGACCTCCTTATATCTATACAAGCTAGCCTCTATGCATGTTTGTAGAGGAGATTATACTCATGTAATGGTTGAATGGCTGATGAACTTGATATAAGAAGCAATCTATTGTCCAAGTGATTATAAACTTCTTACCTTTGTTCATTTATTGAAAATTATTTGTGTGTGCTCATTTGTTAATTATTATATCTTGAGCTATTAATATCTATTCTAGTTTTAAGGATATGTCTATTCAATGTGAGACTTTTCCTACTTTATTTTCTTTCTGCAAACTCTTCCATTTTTCTTTGCATATACTTTAAGCTTAGCTTAGGATAGATAAGGAGTTGGCCTTCAAAATTAGATATTGACTTATTTGGTCTCATTCCACACTAGTTGGTATTTCCAAGTGTTGACAGATGTGTAGCGCATTGATCTAGAGCAAGACCAATGACTAAATAAACACTAACAATAGGTGATATCAAGTCAATAGCAAATTATAAATTAAGTGTAAGGATTCTAGAAAGGTATATAAAAATATGTACACAATTTTTTAGTGGCCACCATGACTACGACAAATGAAGCTTAGCAAGAGTGTACAACATGAAAAGTACCATAGGACCAAAGAAAAAATATATAGGACCGAATTTATAATAAAAGTGCACCATTTTATTCTCAATAACCTTTAATGGGAACCGCTGAATCTCTTGGGTTATTTATAACCATGAAGCCATAGAATGAACCAAAAAGCCAAGAAAATGCCAATTGGATGATTATGTGTCAACAACCTACTCTCTTAGATATAATTGCTGAGACATCATGTTTCATAAGATAATTCAAAATATCATATTTCTAATAAATAATCCCTTGGAAATTTGGAATATTTAATCTGAGGTCATTGGTTAGTCTAGGCAATTTATTGTTTTGATACATTATTCTATAATCACTAGTCAATCAATTATTTCTCTTAAACATCACTTGCTTGATACATCCAGCACAATATTCATTGACCATTAATCAACTATCCAATATCAAAAAATATAATCAACCAATCATAGAATTTAGATTAATATATTATATTTCCTAGCTATATAATCCATTGAGTGCTTTCCCTAATACTAGAGATTTAGCCAAAATAGTAATCTACAAGGTATTACAACTATAAATTTGTTTGAATGATGGCTTAGAAGGAGGTGATGATTTAATAGATGTATCAAATTAAAGATTGATTTCACACGTGCATGCCTCCTTTTACTTATACACCACTAATGTTTTAGTGTAGATGGATGGAACCTTTTACAAAGATGGGATACCATAAGCTCTAGGATCTACACAATATTCACTAACACTACATAGTGAAAAACTCAGTGAATCCCAATCATGGATGTGTAAAATGCTATATTCAAGTACTAAGGGTTTTTTTTGTGTAATGTAATTGTTAAATGTATGGACATTGGTTTACACATGTTGTATAGTTGAGGATCTATAAGTATGCAACAAAGCCTCCATTAAAACTAAAACTTTACATATTGATACAAAGTGGATGGAACTACTTTCATGGAAAGTGACCATGGTTGCCTAAGAAGGATGTTATATGTTAATTTTTGAGGCATCACATGGAACAATTTTTCTTGTTTGTGTGGTCCAACTTGAGACAAAAAAATAATAATATGCAAATAAGATCTAGACATATTACCAAATCTTATAATAGTGAAATTCAATGGTTATATTTTTGACATGCCTACTTCTGTAAACAATCCTTAGTACATATGTTAGGGTTAGATACATTGTCATCTAAACATTGTTTAACAAACTAGATACCACATTTGACCATAATGTGTAGAGGATATGCTTCTTTATAAACTTTCTTAAATAGGATTTCCTTATTGTCAAATGATAGGTAGTGATTTTCCTGCTGGCCAATAAAATGTAGTGATTTTCCTGCTGGCTAATAAAATATAGTGATTTTCCTACTTGCCAATAAACTTTTTCAAATCCCATTTTGTCGCATTGTAGACTTACTCGCGCCGCACCCTGCGGCCGGATGTCTGTATCTAGCAATGCAGTCCAAAACAAGAGAACAAAAACATTTCGTTTAATTTTTTGCAGTCCAAAACAATGTTATCTGACGTACATTTATGTTCGATTCAAATTACTTCGAACATTTCCTTCCTTTTATCACACGTTTGCAAAAAACTTTGGACATTCCTGACTTTTGTCACGCGTTTCCGAAAAAATCTCCAAGACAGACATCACCATGAGCTGTTTTCTACTTATACCACTGATCTTTATGTCATCTCTGACCTTATGTTCAAATTAATAATCGAGAGTGTTTTCAATAAAGTTAATACAGGTCATTCTAAATATCAATGTTTTGATTTTCTATTTAAATATTTGTCTTATTTTTATTGGTCAAAATTCACATTTAACAGTTAAACTGTTTATTGAGTGTGATTGTTAAATTGTGTTGATTTTACTTCTTCATAGAAATGACTCCCAATAAGGAGCAACCAACAGCTATTTTTAAATATCATCCAATTCAACAGTCAAAGATCAATTTTGATTAATAAAAATAGGACAAATATTTACCACTTTTTAATTGTGAATGAGGTGTAAAATTACTATTAACTGTTTGACCATTGAAATGGATGATATTTAAGTAGAGTGGCAATAGATTGTTGCCCACAAAGATTTCTCTAAAAAATATTAGAACTGCATTATAAAATATTTATATCAAGTTTCTATCACCACAGAAATGTCCAAAAGAAAGATTGTATCCTGCGCGGCCTGTAGACTGCACCGGAAAAAATGTTCAGAAGATTGTGTTATGGCTCCTCATTTTCCTGCAGATGATCCAGAGAAGTTCACAGTTGTCCACAAAGTGTATGGAACCAGCAATATCATCAAACTGCTTCAAGTAATTTTTAACCGTGATCCCATTTTTATTTTCTGTTGAAATGGCTTTTAATTCTGCATCCATATAGACTTGCTTTCAACGCCATTATCTTTTGTCTAAACTAGTTTCCTTGCCTATGACTTAAGATTCACATGGAATGATACCTAAGATTCACATACTATGGTATCCAAGATTTGCAAGTACGTATTCATCTGCCGGGTTTCGTTGCGATTCATTTGCATTGATTCTTGTGATATAAACTGTATGTTCTAAAGGTTGTGAGTAATCAGAGTAGGGATCCTGTTTTTCTCTTTCTTACAGTACTGGACTTTAATCTTTAAACTAAAAGCTTAAACAGTCTGTATACACGCGTGCATTTCAGCAAAATCGGGCGATATTTATTTAAACACTGGCGACATTCTGTTTTCGGCTTTAGTCGAAATAATACTTCTGATCTTTTACTATTTCCACACTAGCATTGAGACTCGGGCTTGTTTCCACATCGCAAGCGTATTTAAAACTCTGCCTCTACCCTGATCAGCATTAAATTTCTGAATAATCTCAGTTGGAACTTGGGCTTGGGTAAAGTTAAAAATATAATACTATTGTTGTTTTTGTCAAAACCTGGTATTGTTGTTATTGTCAGGCAGGTTAAATCTTTATAGGGCTACTCAACTTGTGGATCACTTGCATTAATGATATTTGAGATAGATTATAACTTTTTATAATGTTTCACTTTATATTACTAATATAATGTTTCATTCAACAAACATTTCTAGAGCATTAACATTGCATTTATTAACTTACATAAATATTTTTCCGCATCATAAATAATTGTTTGTTATTTTCAACCTTACATGTTTGATTCTAACTTTAATCAATATTACATCTTACATTTTGTTTATTTTTCTCATTGGGGGAAGCATTGTGTGGTACCTAGTCTAGCTCTAGATTTACTTATGATTTCATGCCATTATATCTTATCACTTGTTATTTACCTTCGTTAGTGGCATAATTGGGGTACCTTGCTTCCTCTTTTATACATGGTTTCATGATCATATCTTATTATGTTTGTACATAATGATATCCTTTGATACTTCCTACATACCTTTACATGATTATATTTATCTTCCCCTCTACTTATTGTCAATTAGAGAGAAGCATATATTGTCACTAACATTCCTTTCATAAATATGGTTGTAGTGACTAGCTCATGATCATGTTTCTATTTTCAAGTGGAATGGCATTACTTCTTCTACTTTATCTAGAATCATATTTTAGTACCAAACATAATAACTTTCCCTTTTTACTAACTTTTTTTTATCATTGACATTTCAAGAAATTGGTATTTGTGTCTATTTTAAATGATTTGATAGATTATACTCATTAAAAATGTTTTATATTATTCATTTGAATATGAATCAAGAGTATATAGAATCAACTTCAATTTCCATATACCTTTTATGACTATCCAATTATTTACTTTCATGTTCACTGCTTATTTTACTTTAGCATTCTTCATACTAGTTCACATGCAACTTAAAGTAGAACAAATTTTAATAGTAAAAATTAAAAAACCTACACTTTTACAATTCATTTTGGGATCACTTTGACTAGGTAATCCTTAGAACAATAGTCTGCAAGTAGCATATTCTACCTTGCAAATATAGAAAATAACTAGAAGCTTGGATGATTCCATTTCAATTCATCCCATGGAAATAATCTAGATTCTCCATTCACCCATTCATCATATGAGGTTAAATTTGTGGGCACAAACAAAAATGACCTCAAACTTTTTCAAGTTCAAATTTGGGTCCAAACTCACTCCCTCTAACTATCCATTATGAGATGACTACAATGAAGAAATCATTAACTTGTGCAATAAGGTGTTGTATTTAAAGAAAGAATGTAACTCATTTTTATCCATTTGATCATTATCCATAAGCTCTCTTTTTATTTCACAGTATCATTCAAAGAGTGTTCCTAGAGCATTAGGATTATCTTTAGCAACTTATATTAACATTCCTAGTTATCATTGCATGATTTCTTCTTTTCTTCAATCTTTATACCAACATCGTTAAATCATCCTAGTGGTTTGACCAAAGGACAAGATCCTTATCTAGCAAACTCTCCAAAGGTGTTTATAAAATATTTCTTTGTAAATACATCCTTAAATTCTAGAAGGAAAGTCGAACAATTTTGAGACCTTAAAATCAGTGAAGTTTTAATCCATGGGTATATATTTATTTCTTTGTGTAGGTTCAAATCCACAACCGCAAAAATCACTTCTACCCTCATAGAAGTGCACTAGAAAATTAGATAAAATATTTATAAGTATCAAGGCATTTGTCTCGCATCACAAAATTTTCTAATATATAGGAAAACCAATTTCTGACATCCTTTTTGATTGGCAAGAGGGGAGACAACCCCTACCATTATATTATGAATATAAAATATTTACAATAAACTACTAGTTTTGAAAGGGTGATTCCTCCATGGCAAACCAGTGTAATTTAGTTTTATTGAATACATTGATATGGCTATCATTTTTTAGAAAAAAGAAACATACAAAGGATATCTAGACACAATTGATAAAAACCTAAGGATATCTCCTTCTTCTCTATCTCATGGGCCCTATCTAGGCTATTCCTAGCCTATACCAACATATGTCGGATCAGCCAAGATCAGCAAGCACAAATAGAATAACCTTCCACAAGTGAAAAATGGATCACAATAACATATCTATCTTATACAATGAGAGTGTGAATTTACAAAAATAATCCTTAGATAAATAGGCAAGGAGGAGGAGGTAGGAAGGTAGGAATCAACTGCTAACTACCCCTACAAGTATGAAACACTTGTCTAACTCACATGACATGTGTGAGGGAAAGTGGCAAGTCAAAATGAAATAGGTAGATTACATAAAGGTGAGTACACATGTCTTCACCACATGAAGTGAGACAAATTTCTAAAAAGCTAAGTAAACTTAAGCTAATGTGTGAATATGACTTTGACTATATAGAATAGAAACTAACTAGTTAGATAAAGCTACTATTTACACTAACACCCCCTTAAGTGCAACTTAGGGATAATACAAAGATGATGGGTACCAGCTACTGGGCCATGTTAGCTACCCATGTACAAAGAAATTTCTAATAAAGTAGATAAAGAAGGAGAACCCTAGGGGATAAAACATTCTTCCAAAAGAGAAATGATGCATGAATGAATTGTACATGTGACGAAGTGTAATGAAACAACTTGCACAATATCTGAATATAATAGTAAATATGCTGCAAATACTTAATAATAACATGCCACTTCGAGGGGGTAACCTCCTAATCCACTTCGAGGGGGATACCTCCAACAGTCTTCAATGAGAACACAATACACAATATGCTATGAAATGAGACTCACTACCTCCTATATATACCTATTTATGCCTAGGATATCACCCAGGCCGACTTAGATAGACCTATAGAAGCCTTAGGCTGACCTAAACAACTAAATAACAATATAATAATGATAATATGACTTAATTAGGAGTTAAGATAGCCACAAGCTGACTATTCATAACCCTATGTACACCAATATTAAGGGCATAGCATGCCCCCCCTCTTCAAAGAAGCATTGTCCTCAATGCTAACCAAGTGTGGATTCTTTTGAATGAACTCCTCATCCTCCCATATGGCCTCTTCAACTAGTAAATTCATCCATTAGATGAGATACTGAGTGAGGGTTCTATTCCTCAGCTTCTTCGTGCGAGTTTGAAGAATGCCCTCTGGTAGTACTGGTTGAGTAGGAATATTCTGCCCAATTACCTTCTTCAAACAAGAAACATGGAAAACTGGATGTATCTTTGTTGTGGGTGGCAACTCTAGCTTGTAGGAAACACTACCAAGAACCACTGAGTGACGATCAATTATTGCTTGTAAATCTGGATGAGTAGGAGCATTAGATTGAGAGACTTCTAATGAACATAGCTGGGCCACAAATCCATCTGCTCCTTTCTTAAGCAACTTTTGCATTTGATGAGAGCTTACCATCTGTGGGGATTTTACCATCAACCCCCTTAGCTCCACTACCTTTCCTTCTGATTGAAATCTCATGAATAGTTCTTGGAAGTTCATGTCAATTGTTCCCAATGTAGTAAGCCATTGTACTCCCAAAACAATATCTACTACACCCATGGATATTGCATACATTGGGGTATCAAGTTGATAATCTCCCATGGATAATTTAATGCTATGACACTTCCCCAAACAACTAATTGTACCCCCATCTGCAATCAAAACTGGAAACTCTGGGGCTGGATATATAAAACAATTTAGACAAGTTGTCAACTTTTTGTTGATAAAATTATGAGTACTACCTGAGTCAATCAACACTGTTACTTTCTGCTTCTTTAAGAAACCCACTACCTTGAGAGTTTGTGGTGCACTGAAACCTGAGAGTGCATGACAAGAAATGATTGGTTGAGAATCATGTGATTCCTCACTTGACTCCCTATCCTCCTCTAATATGGGTTCCTCCTCTTCTTCCTCACTTGGACCTTCAATATAGAACAATTTCTTTTCACTACAGTTATGCCCTCGACTGTATTTGCTATCACAATTGAAACACAACCCTTTTGCTCTTTTCTCCTCAATTTGTTGTGGAGTCAACCTAGTAGGTTGAGGAAGAGAAGGTGTTGAATATCCTTTCTCTCTTGTCATATTAGCCCCTTGCTCTCTAGGAATCAAATACTTCTCCTCTACCCTGCGTGCCAAGATAAAAGACTCATTTACTGAGCTAGAACTAAACATGCGTACCTCAGGTTGAATGTGATCCTTGAGACCACCCAAGAATAAATCATTCAAGTTCTCCTCTATAATTGTATCCACTCTTAAGGGTAGATTTTGGAATTTTTGAACATAATCCTTAACTAATCCTGTTTGTTGAATTTTAGCAAGCTGGTTGAATAAGTTGTCTGTCACACTATTGCTATATTGTGCTTGGAGTTCTTCTGTAAAAATTGACCATGAGATGGTGAGACCCTTTTTTCTCTAATGAGTACAAAGCCAACAATACCAAATAAATTGATCTGGTTCTAGATATAGGGAAGCCATCGTGACCTTTTGTCCATTTGGGATTTGATGTACTTTAAAAAAATTCACCATATGGTTAATCCATGTTAGAGGATCCTTACCATCAAACTTGTGCATATCCACCTTTGGAAAAAAATTCCTAGATCCCATAGGAGTATTAAAATTTGTGTCATTATTAGCCGACTTGAAGGTTTCACCTTGGTTGCTTGAGAACTCCTTTCTTGGTTCATTCATATAGGTGCTTAACATGCTTCGTATATCTAATATATCTCCTCTTAGGTCACACATATCCCTCCTAATTGAGGACACCTCTTCTTTGACCTTACTTATTTCCTCATTGGGATTACTATCCTCTATTATTTCCTCATCCTTATCAGAGGATTTCCCCGGTGTGGCAGCATTCTTTTTGCCTCTTGTTGCAGGCCCCGTCATGATGGAAACCAATATTTTTGAAATAAATCACACAAATGAAATGTAAATTCTCTGAAACTTTTACTGTAACTTACTAGGGCCAAGATACCACTTACCTAGAAAAAAAAATCCAAAAAATTAGCAAATTTGCTGCCTTGAGAGCGAATTTGTTGGAAACCCTAATTTTGCAGTAACTCGCTTATTTTTGCTTCAATTCCTCTGAAATCTAGACTGTATCTTCTTTAATATTGGCTTCAAAAACCCTTTAAACCTCTTCAAAAATTCACTAAAATCTAAAAGTTATGCTCTTCCCAAAATCGCCTCCAATGTTGAGAAAATTTTTTGCCTCTATGGTGCCAAGATCATGCTCTGATACCACTTGTAATGAAACAACTTGCACAATATCTGAATATAATAGTAAATATGCTACAACTACTTGATAATAATATGCCACTTCAAGGGGGCAACCTCCTAATCCACTTCGAGGGGGATATCTCCATCAGTCTTCAATGAGAACACAATATACAATGTGATATGAAATGAGACTCACTACCTCCTATATATACCTATTTATGCCTAGGATATCACCCAAGCTGACGTAGATAGACCTATAGAAGCCTTAGGCTGACCTAAACAACTAAACAACAATATAATAATGATAATATGACTTAATTAGGAGTTAAGATAGCACAAGATGACTATTCATAACCCTATGCACACCAATATTAAGGGCATAGCACAAAGAAAGGAGGAATATACATGACCCCCCAAGGACTACTTATGACACTAATGTATAATATGATGTTCCCTTTGTAGAAGAGAAATATGACAAGGTTGATGTGACCTTCCCAAAAAATGAGAAGGATTAAACTCCATGACAAGAGATGGATCTTCCCAAAACTCATATGAGAAGACTAACCATGTAGCCTCCCCTCCAAGTACCTCCTATAGTATGTGTAGAATCTCCACGCTAGATGCTTAAGATTATCCATCAACATTGAACCACAAAATTGTGCAAGTGATCTTCCCATTCGAAAAAGGAACATATAGGAAGAAGTATGAATGTCTCTTTATTCTACACATTATTCAAAGATGCAAGTGATGCCCATGATGTCTTCAAATTCTTCTCAAGGATCTCCAATCCAATGCTATTATGTGACAAATGCTGATAGAATGAATCAGGTACCATAAAAATTCAAGAACAAGAACCGTGGATGTATGATGATAACTAGTCCCAAAAGAATATAATAGTACTATAGAGGATGTCAAAACACATGATGAAGGAGTTGAATATATTAGTGTAGGAATAGTAATGCTATTACTTATTATTTAAATAAGTAATTATGTGTATATTTCGTACATGGATTTAAGCCACGTTAGGTTTTTAGGTTTCAATTTGGAGAGTTCAACAAAACTCTCCAAGAAGCATGTTGACACTCTTTTTCCCCACCTCTGGTTGTGTGTTGAAGTCAACTTTTGAGTCAACTCAACCTCCTCACCTATATGTACAACTACCTTGTTCATAATATAATTCACACCATTTTGTGATCAGCATACATTTAGTCAATCCTCATTTCTAACATGGTATGAGAGCTATACTAATTAAGCTTACTGGTTCATTTTAAGGCTTTACAAGTCACAACTAGGAGTGAAAGGGGTGTTTCTATCCTACTATGTGTAAAAGGTTAAATTCCCTGGCTGAAGTATGAAATAAAATTTTTCTACTGAGGAAAGTTTTTTCCCATAGGATTTTCTTTCTTTCTCCACCTTATGAGAGATGTATTTGTACATGGGTTCCTAGCATGGCCTAGTTTCTAGGACCCATATTTATTTCACTACTCCCTAGGTTGCACTTAATGGGGGTGTTAGTGTCAAAAGTGACATTATCTCAATGTTATGTGGAAAGAAAGGGTGGAACTGCTCCTTACATGACTCAATGGAAGTGCTCTAGACTTGACATGGTGGAAATTCTCTTTAGCATGTCTTGGAAGTGTTCTTGACATGACTCTATATACCCCGCAAACATTTGGCACTTTATATTTCTAAGTGCATTTAGACAAATTTTAATTGCCTTGGCAAAATAGAAAAAACTTGGATACCCAAAAATACAAAGCCCAAATTAGGGCAAATTATGGAAAAATCTACCAAAATAGGTAGAGGTATCTAGGATGAAGACAAATGGTGGCTAGATGAGATGCACAATTGGACAAGAAATGAATTTTGGGCTGAATTTTAGCTCCACATGTCGATTTCTGGTTGATTTGGGTGAGATTGTACCCATCAGAGATTGGATGCCTCACAACACAGGGGTGAACTATTGCAAATATGGGTTTAACCAGTGTTGTCATTGATGTCAACATACTCATGTTGCATTAATGAGAAGGATTGGATGAGTTGTGTCTTGAGGATATTGAGAAAATTAGTCTCAATCAGGAATAGTGAAGAATAGTGATGACAACAAGGTAAAAGTCCAAGATAGGTTGAGGATCAGAGGATACAGTTTAAAGGGTTTGTAGATATAAGTCTTGAGATGCTCCAGTCAATTTTTTAGAGGTCCTCATGAAGATCTAAAGAAGTTATGGTCTCTCAAGTAGAATTGGCTCTGGCAGGTGTCCAAAGGTGACAGAGTGACACAGATAGGTCCGGTGAGGTTTGGTAATGCATTATCCCATTCTGTAGATTTGAGGAAGTGTTTGGGAAGTCTGTGTAGTGTGTCAAATCATTTCATTCATGGTTTGAAGGTCCACAAGTATCTATTCCTTTGTGACAGTAATGCCAGACTGTGTTCTTGAGGTTCTGGATAAAGGAGAGAAAGATTTCATGAAGTAGAGGAAGTGCAGATGTTCTTGGTGTTTCAAGCAAGATTATGGAGGTCCTTGGATCATGCTCAGTTCATGTTTTTGTTCCGCATTAGAATTGGGGTCCCAGAAATGAAGAATAACTTTCAGATGATGATGTTCTTTCTGTGACTGGCTGACTGGATGAATTATACATCTTGCGGTTGTCTTTGTGGATGCTTGCTGACTTAGATGTTTGTTACTAAGTTAATGTCATCTATAAAATAAGGGATTGTAAAGTCATTTCAATAAAAAACTTATGGAAATGAGCATGTGGTAGTGAAGAGAAGAGCGAAAGGCAGAGCAAAAGGTTTGAGCTTAAATGGAACTGACTCAAGCATGGTGAAGATGCTATTTACCAGTTCAAGTATATGATACTTATTCTTTTGTAGACAGTGTGTCTCCTATAGGTAGTGAGCCTCTTGTGCACAGTGTGCTCGGGCAGTGAGCCCTAATTGGCATGTGCCATTTTTTTCTTTCTATTCTTCTAACAGAGAATATTATCTTAGGTTAATCACCCCGTGGTTTTTCCCTTAACTAGGTTTTCCATGTCAAAATCTTGATGTTATGTGTGTTAATATGTATCTTCTCTTAACTTGTTACATTATGCTCTCATGATTGATTTACTTTAATGCTTGTGTGGAGTTGAGTATTTGATTTGGAAGAAAGTTTTGGACAACTAATTCATCCCCCCCTCTCAGTTGTCTACCCTAAGTCTAACAATTGGTATCAGAGCTAAGTTCCTCTAAAAGGAGCTTAACCGCTTGAGGAGATCTAGGATGTCGTCCTACAAGAAGGATAGTCCGAAGTTTGATGGAACTAACTTTGCTCTTTGGAAAGGTCGCATGAAATGTCACTTGCAGTGTATGGGATTTACTTACTGATCCATGGTTACAAAAGCTTATGTACCTCCACAAGGTGGTCCGACAACCCTAAATGAAATCACAGATGCTGAAAACAATCTGTAGACCAAAGAGGCTCTTTTAAGCGCATTATTTGACTCAGAACTCTCAAATGTTATTGATCTACCAACTACCTTTGAGATTTGGAATAAACTAGAACTTTTGCATGAAGGAGTCCAGTATGTTAAATGTGCAAGGTTATAAAGTCTAAAAGGGAAATTTGGAAAATTGAAGATGAGAGATGATGAAAATATTACCTCTTTTATGCCAAGAGTGAATGAGCTAGTTTATTAGAAATGCAGGTGGAATCCTAAGTGAAGAAGAGATTGTTGGCAAAGTTCTTAGATCCCTTCCTACTTCTTATAAAATCAAGGCTTTTGCAATCAAAGAATTTAGATCTCACACAATAGTCACAAGAGATCAATTGGTTGGTAAGTTGGCTGCTTTTGAAATGGCTGAGTTTGGAGATGATCCTCGAAAGGCTGAATCTGCATTCAAAGCCAGTGCCTCTGTAAAAGGGAAACAAAGGTTTGATCTAGGAGAAAACTCTTCAAGGAACCTATCATGGTATGAAAAAAAAAAGAAAAGACTTGGAAGAAGAAGAAGCTGAAACTGCTCATCTTGAAGCTCTTATTGCAAAAAGACTGCCAAGAGGATCCGGTAAGTATGAAGGGAAATTACCTTTCAAGTGTTTTAACTGCAATAAAATTGGTCATTTTGCCTGAAAATGTCTGGAAAGATTTTCAAGACCAAATCCTAACAGATCTAGATTTCAAAAGAATTGTTCCTATGTTCATGAAGAAGATGATAATGAAGGAGTAACAGATGATGAATCAGAGACAAAAAACAAATCTAGTAATGAATGGGTGTTTATTGCCATCAAAGAAGAGGAACCAATATCCTCTATATCTGTCAATCATGAAGTTGAAGAAAAAGCTCTGGCTGCTCAAGTTGAAGCAAAGGATGATTGGGTCATTGATAGTGGATGCTCTCACCATATGACAGGTGACAAGAATAAGTTCTTAAATTTGGAAAAGTATGAAGGAAGAATTGTAATGTTTGGAGATAATTTTGTTGGCAGAATCAGAGGTAGAGGAACTATTTCTCTTGATGGAAAGAACAAAACTGGTAATGTATTTTATGTTGAAGGATTAAAGCACAATCTTCTCAGTGCTGGACAACTGGTGGACAAAGGCTATGATCTTACATTTAGGAATAGAAAATGCAAGATCTTTGAAAGTTCCGGAACAGAGATTACATCCGGTACCCAAACAAAAGGTAACATCTTTCACTTGGCTAGTACTGGTAAAAGTTATTTATTTGTTCAAGTTTATCAAAGTTGGTTATGGCATAGAAGAATGTGTCATGTGAACTTTGATAATATCATCAAGATAAGCAATACTCAGGCTGTAAGAGACCTTCCAAAATTGGTAAAACCTACAAATAATTTGTGCAAAGAATGTCAGTTTGGAAAATAAAGTAGAATCTCATTCAAAAGAAAGGAACAATCTTCTACTAGATTATTAGACTTGGTTCATACTGACTTATGTGGTTCGGCAAGAATCAGGAGTGTACAAGGTGATAGATACTTCATGTTGCTAATTGATGACTATTCCCAGATGATGTGGGTAACCTTTTTGAAAGAGAAATCAGAAGCTCTTGAGAAATTCAAAATATTCAAGGCTATGGTGGAAAATGAGACCGGATTAAAATTGAAATGTCTAAGGTCTAATAGAGGTGGAGAATTCACATCCGGTGAGTTCATAGACTTCTGTGAGAAACATGGAATAAAGAGACAGTTGTCTGCCCCTAGAACTCCACAGCAGAATGGAGTTGTTGAGAGAAAGAACTAGACCATCCAAGAAGCATCTAGGACCATGATGATGGAAGCAAATGTTCCTCAGATCTATTGGAGAGAAGCTATCAGCACTGCAATCTACACTCTCAATCGAGTTCAAATTAGAAACTATACCGGTAAGACTCCTTATGAATTCTGGTTTGGCATTACTCCCACTGTGAGATACTTCAGAGTTTTCGGTAGTAGATGTTACATTAAAAGGGATGAAGATTGAGGAAAGTTTGATACTAGAAGTGATGAAGGAATATTCTTGGGTTATTCTACTCAAAGCAAAGCATACTGGTGTTACAACAAGAGACTGAGAAAGATTATAGAAAGTGTAAATGTGAAGGTTGATGAAGAAATTGAAAGACCCTCAAGAATTCATGAGCATGATGAAGATGATCAGAATGGTGTTCAGATTCAAGGTATCCAAGCCTCTTCTGAGAAACAAAGTCAATTTGATCCGGTAAGACAAGAAGAAGAGATAAGTCTCAATGAGACTGATCAAGAGTTAGAGGTGCAAGAAACTCCCAAAATTCTAAGGTATGTAACTGTAAACCACTCTGAAGATCAGATCATAGGTGACAAAAGCAAAGGGGTGTAAACAAGGAGGAGAATTGCTCAAAATTTAGATGAGTATTGTCTAATTTCAAAGATTGAACCTAAGATAGTAAATGAAGCCTGCAATGATGAAAACTGGACTAAGGCAATGGAGGAAGAATTGATGCAAATTGAGAAGAATCACACTTGGGATCTTGTTCCTAGACCAAGAAATAAAAATGTGATTGGAACCAAATGGGTCTTCTAGAACAAATTGAATGAAGCCAGTGAAGTGATCAGAAATAAGGCCAGATTAGTTTGCAAAGGTTACTCTCAAATATAAGGAGTTGATTTTGAAGAAACTTTTGCTCCGATGGCAAGAATTGAAGTAGTCAGATTATTTCTTGCATTTGCTACCTTAAAGGATTTCAAGGTGTATCAGATGGATGTCAAATCTACCTTCCTAAATGGTAATTTGGAAGAAGAAGTGTATATTGAGCAACCGGATGGATTTCAATTGTCTGATCATAGTGACATGGTCTATAAATTGAAAAAGGCACTGTATGGACTGAAGCAAGCCCCAAGAGCCTGGTATAAAAGATTGGATAAGCATCTCTTGAAGATTGGTTTCAACAAAGGTATTGCTGACAGTAATTTGTATTTCAAAATTGATCATGAAAATATCTTAATTGTTGAAGTATTTGTTGATGATATCATTTTTGGAGGAAGAGATAGTATGTGTAAAACTTTTGCAAGTCAAATGAAAAGTGAGTTTGAGATGTCAATGCTTGGAGAAATGAATTTCTTTTTGGGTCTACAAATTACTCAAACAAAGAAAGGAATCTTCATTTCTCAGTCAAATATGTGAAAGAATTGTTAAGGAAATTTCGGATGGAAGACTCAAAGCCAATGAACACTCCAATGGCAACTGGATGCAAGTTCAGCAAAGATTATGACTCTCCCAAACTTGATCAGACAAAATATAGGTCAATGATTGGAGGATTGTTGTATCTCACTCAAACTAGACTAGATATAATGCAGGTTGTTGGTCTTGTTGCGAGATTCCAGGCTGATCCCAGAGAATCTCATGTCATGGCAATCAAAAGGATTTTTAGGTATCTAAAAGGAACAGTTGAGTATGGTCTGTAGTATCCTAGAGATCATGATTTCTCTCTTCATACATATACAGATGCAGATTAGGCAGGAGATGTGGATGACCGGAAGAGTACCAGTGGTGGAGCATTCTTTTTGGAAAAAAGATTGGTTTCTTGGCTAAGTAAGAAACAAGAGGCAATATCTCTGTCTACAACTGAAGCAGAATATATTGCAGCAACAGGTAGTTGCACTCAAGTTTTGTAGATGAAGCAGATGCTAAGAGATATTAAAGTAGAATATGAGGAGCCTATCACAGTTTTCTATGATAATTCAAGTGCAATAAATATTTCTAAGAATCCGGTGTTGCATTCTAAGACTAAGCATATATCTATCAAGTTTCACATTTTGAGAGAGCAAGTGAACAAGGATGAAGTCAGATTGGAGTATGTGCCCTCCAAGGATCAGATTGCAGACATCTTTACTAAACCTCTTCCCAAGGACTCTTTTGAGTATCTCAGGGAGAAGTTAGGGGTTATTGCCCCTCCAGTAATGAACTAGGATGCATTGATGTGCATCAGTTTAGTGGATATCACAGTCATATCTTGTGATCTGGATTGATGATGGGGAGCTGCTACTCAGGGGGAGCAACAGGTGTGATTCTGAAGTTACAAGTATGAGCCCTTTGCCATTGATGTCAAAGGGGGAGAGAAGACATGTGAAAAACAAGTGGTTGATGATCAAAGGGGGAGCAGTACAAGAAGAGAAGACATGTGAATAGTTGTTTTTGATAGGGAGAGTTGTGACAGTAAGGAGAAGTTCTTGTCTTGATGGTTTTTCACATCATATGTTGCCATCAATGACAAAGGGGAAGATTGTTGCATGTATGGGTTTAACCAGTGTTGTCATTGACGTCAACATACTCATGTTGCATTAATGAGAAGGATTGGATGAGTTGTGTCTTGAGGATATTGAGAAAATTAGTCTCAATTAGGAATAGTGAAGAACAGTGATGACAACAAGGTAAAAGTTTAAGATAGGTTGAGGATCAGAGGATGCAGTTTAAAGGATTTGTAGATATAAGTCTTGAGATGCTCTAGTCAATTTTTTAGAGGTCCGCATGAAGATCTAAAGAAGTTATGCTCGCTCAAGTAGAACTAGCTCTGGCAGGTGTCCAAAGGTGACAGAGTGACACAGATAGGTCCGGTGAGGTCCGGTAATGCATTATCCCATTCTGTACATTTGAGGAAGTGTTTGAGAAGTTTGTGTAGTGTGTCAAATCATTTGGTTCATGGTTTGAAGGTCCACAAGTATCTATTCCTTTGTGATAGTAATGCTAGACTGTGTTCTTGAGGTTCCAAATAAAGGAGAGAAGGATTTCAGGAAGTAGAGGAAGTGCGGTTGTTCTTGGTGTTTCAGGAAAGATTATGGAGGTCCTTGGATCATGTTCAGTTCATGTTTTTGGTCCGCATTAGAATTGGGGTCCTAGAAATGAAGAATAACTTTTGGATGATGGTGTTCTTTTTGTGACTGCCTGACCAGATGAATTATACATCTTGCGGGTGTCTTTCTGGATGCTTGCCGACTTAGATGTTTGTTTCTAAGTTGATGTCATGTATAAATAAGGGATTGCGAAGTCATTTCAATAAAAAAAACTTGTGGAAATGAGCGTGTGGTAGCGAAGAGAAGAGCGAAAGGTAGAGCAGAAGGTTTGACCTTAAATGGAACTGACTCAAACATGGTGAAGATGCTATTTACCAGTTCAAGTATGTGATACTTATTCTTTTGTAGATAGTGTGTCTCTTGTAGGTAGTGAGCCTCTTGTGAGCAGTGTGCTCGGGTAGTGAGCCCTAATTGGCATGTTCCATTTTGTTCTTTCTATTATTCCAATAGAGAATATTATCTTGGGTTAATCACCTCGTGGTTTTTCCCTTAACCAGGTTTTCCACGTCAAAATCTTGATGTTATATGTGCTAATGTGTATCTGCTCTTAACCTATTGCATTATTCTCTCATGATTGATTTACTTTTATGCTTGTGTGGAGTTGAGTATTTGATTTGGAAGAAAGTTTTGGACAACTGATTCACCCCCCTCTTAGTTGTCTACCCTAAGTCTAATAAAAACAGGGTTTTGGTGCACCATGAGATGGGATTTAAGCCTCAATGAGCCTTTGTGCACCCCTACAATTACATCAACCTTCACCACACCTTGTAAACAACAAATTCAATCTACATAGAGGTGAATTTGACAAGTTTTACACCTTTGGAGGGTTTCTCAGCCATTGTGTACATCCTTCTCACCTCCTCATGCTTGCATATTTAAGCAAGGTTCTTATGTACAATTCATCCATTTTCATTATGCCCACCTAAGTTGTACTTAAGGGGGGTGTTAATGTAGGAATACTAATGCTATTACTTATTATTTAAATAAGCAATTATGTGTATATTGCGTACATGGATTTAAGCCACCTTAGGTGGTTAGGTGTTGACTTGGAGAGTTCGACACAACTCTCCAAGACACATATCAACACTCTTTCTTCCACCTCTAGTTGAGTGTTGAAGTTGACTTCTGAGTCGACTCAACCTCCTTACCTATATGTATAACTACCTTGTTTAGTCAATCTTCATTTCTAACAGAATATGCGGGCTCATAAATATCTACAGAAGAGGTCACTATAGAAGTTGATGTAGGCAAGGCAAGAGCAATAATGTCCTAAGATAAATACGGTGATGCAACTTCATCAAAATTTTCATCTCATTCCTAGTTGAATAGCATGTTGGAGCAACCAAGATCAGCAAGCACAAATAGAATAACCTTCCACAAGTGAAAAATGGAGTACTATGATATACAATGAGAGTGTGAATTTACCAAGAGAAGTCTTGCATAAATAGGCAAGGAGGAGGAGGTAGGAAGGTAGGAATCAACTACTAACTACCCATACATGTATGAAACACTTGTCTAACTCACATAACATGTGTCAGAGAAAGTGGCAAGTCAAAATGAAATAGGTGTCTCATAAAGGTGAGTGCACACGTCTTCACCACATGAGGTGAGACAAATTTCTAAAAAGATAAGTAAACTTAAGCTTATGTGTGACTAGGACTTTGACTATGTAGACTAGAAACTAACTAGTTAGATAAAACCATTATTTACACTAACAACATAGAGTAGGAAAGGCCTAGGTGGGAGGAACATTAATGTCCATGAGGCCCTTCCTAAAATGTCAGGGCCGATCTACCAGGGTGGGAGGGGGATATAGTTGATTAGTATAGAGTTGACTAGTATAACTAATGATAGTTTTCTTTCTTTTTTCTATAATATAACCATTCAAATAACTTCTTTAGATGTAATAAACTAATATTTAAAAAATAAAATACATAAAATATAAATGTCTAGATATATTCTAAAGTGGTTGCATTTGCATAAGGGCATAATTTTGAAAGATGGTATGATTTAATGCATTTTCTAATGTAAATTTTGAGTTAAAAATTATAAATAAGATTCTTATAATGAATTAAAAGGTTTAAGGACAAAATATTATCATAAATTTTAAATGTAGTGGAAATAATTAATGGTATACCTATATCATAACAAACTAATTTACATTTCAGAATTCTATTTGAAGAGAAATCAATGGAACACTATTCTTTATTGTATTAAATAAATTGTTTATAATAAAATAATAGATTTCACACCTATATTTGTATTTAATTTATGTGTCAAGATTTATAGAGATATTAATATAAAAAACTATAATGATAAAAATTGCATACATTTCCCTATAAACATTCTTTTCTGGGTTGTTTTGAGTGGGTTGTCCTTAGAGCAATGTATTATGTATACAAGAATCATATTGAAGCATGGAATTTGGTAAATAACTTGAATCATATCTAATCCCAACTACACAAATCCCTAGAGATTGATCTTGACTATCTATCTACCTATTCATTATCCTAGGTTAAATTCTTGGTTTATAATTTGATCTGGGTCAATTTCATGATTATATAAGTCATCTGTTAATTTCCAAATTTAACATTTAAATTTGGCCAAAGATGAACCCCTCCAACTAGCCATAATAAAAGCATGAAATTGTCAACTTGTCTGCAAGAGTATCATATTTAAAGACAAACCCTAATTTATTTTTATCCATTTGATCATTATCAATGACCTTCTATTTTACTTTGCATTATCATTTTAGGAGCATTCCAAGAGCACCAACACTATGCTTATTACTTACACTAATGTTTTTAAGCATCATTAACTGAGTGCTTGATATTTTTGATCTAAGTAGAGTGTTTGATTCTAATATTCATCAATATTACATCTTATATTTTGTTTATTTCCCTCATTAAGGGAAGGATTATGGGGTACCTAGTCTACCTCAATTTAGTTATTATTTCATGTCATTATCTTTTATCACTTGTTATTTGCCTAAAATAGGGCCAAAGTTGGGGGTACCTTGCTTCCTTTTTATATATGGTTTGAAGATCACATCTTATTGTGTTTTTAGATGATGATATACTTTGATACTTCCTCCATACTTTTACATAATTATATCTTTCTTCTTCTTTTCTTCAATTCATTTAATATGTTATAAATAAAAAAATTGAAGAGAAGTGTATATCATGAGTATGCCTTTGATAAGTATGGTTGTATTATGATCCAAGAACTTCTAGAGGTCATAACTTTTGACCCGGACGTCTGTTGGAGCTAAAATTTGGTGGGCAGATGCATTTTGAAGAGTTCAATAAAAATCCCACTGAATTGGTAAATTTAGTAGGTCACCATTATGACACTTTTTCAGTACCTTATCCGTACCTTATCCAATCATCTAGGGACTCAAAATGAGGTTTTAATGTTTTTTTTAGGATTTTCCAAGTTGTTTTTTCTAATTTATTTTGAACTCTACCTGCAATTAGATTAGAAAGTTGACAATTATTCATCTTTTAGTAAGTTTCAAATATTTGGAAACTTTCTTGGTCATACAGATAAGGATGTGAAGTTACGAAAAATGACAAGTTTAGAAAGTTGCTAAAATTTGCCACAAATGGTAATTTTCATTTTGTATAAACTTGGTATTTTTTCAGTTATAGCAAGATGGAATGGAATGAGAAGGAATTGGAAAATAGTTCTGTGCTTTTTGGATATTCTGTTCAATAATAATAGTGTGAATTTTATGCAATTATATAACCATTGAGACATCGGAGGCACTACGTAGTGCCAAAGGAGTTTGTGTTGCTTACAGACCATATTGCCTTGAAATACTTGAACACCCAAAAAATAAGAATAGTAGACATGTGAAATGGGTTTTTTTCTTACAAGGCTACAACTTTGTTCTCAAGTAGAAGTGAGGAAAATAGAATGAGGTTGCAGATGCTCTAAGTAGGCATTATTACACTATTTACAACAATGGAAAATAAGGTGGTTGGTTTTGATGCCATCAAAGATCTATATGAATCTGACAATGATTTTTGGGAGATTGTGGAATAGTTGAAAACCGTGGTAGTGGGTAGCATGGGCCAAATTTAGGATGAATATCTTATGGAAGATAGTTATCTCTTTAAAGGAAAGCAATTATGTATTCCAGTTGGGTCCATGAGAGAGAATATTATAAGAGAGCTTCATAGCAATGGATTGGCTTGACATTTTGGTAAGGATAAGACCATAGCTCTAGTAGAAGATAAGTACTACTGGCCAAAGATGAAAAGAGACATAACAAGATATACAACAAGGTGTAGAATTTGTTAGATGGTTGAATGATATTCACAAAATATAGGGTTGTATATGCCATTACTTGTACCTATTGAACAATGGACTGATTTAAGCATGGACTTTGTGTTCGGACTGCCAAACACATGATGAGGTAATGATTCAATTTTTGTTATTTTTGATAGGTTCTCTAAGATGGCTCATTTTATTTCCTGCAAGAAGACTAGTGATGTGGCAGAATTGTTTTTTAAAAAAATTGTTAGATCAAGCATGGTGTTCCAAAAACTATCAAATCTTATAGGGATACCAAGTTTCTTAGTCATTTTCTGAGGACCCTATGGAAGAATATGGGAACCAAGCTCCACTTCAGCAATGCTTATCACCCCCAAATAGATGGCTAGACAGAGATTGTAAATTAGAGTTTGCGAAACTTGCTAAGATCCATCATTGGAGAAAAACCCAGACAATGGGACTTGGCCTTACCACAAGTTGAATTTGCTTATAATAGTTCAGTCAATCGATCAATAGGTAAATCACCATTTCATGTTGTTTATGGTAGAAATCCTAAGGGTGTTTTAGATTTGGTCCAGCTACCAATTGGAGACATGATTAGTGATGATGGACAAGCATATGCAGAACATATTCAACAATTACAGAAAGAGGTGAGGCAAAATCTCCAAGAAAGTAATGAAAAATATAAAACTATAGTAGATGCTGGTAGAAGACATCTAGTATTCACTAAAGGTGACTTAGTGATGGTTTATTTGAGAAGAGAGAGGTTTCCCACTGGATCTTACAAGTTGAAATACAAGAAAATTGGCCCTTGCAAGATTACAAAAAAAATCAATGACAATGCTTATGAGGTAGATTTACCAGAGTATTTAGACATTTCTCATCTGCTTAATGTTTTTGATTTATATGTTTTTTATGGTGACTATCATGATGATGAAGGTGAGGCTGAAGTAGATTGGAAACACCAAGTTCCGAGAAAAGAAGGGAAAAGATTGCACAAATTCTAGACAAGCATACCATAGACACTCGGTAGGGTCGATACAACAAGTTTCTGGTACAGTGGCAAGGTCTAACACAAGCAAATAATAAATGGAGTCTAGAATGGGAAGTGACAAAGCTAGATCTAGACAAGTGGCACAAGATAAAGGAAAATAACTTGTAGGAGTTGCATTATACAAAATGAAAAATTACCATTTTTGGTAGAATTCGGCAACATTCTAAAATTGCCATTTTTGGTAACTTCACATCCTTATCCGTATGACCATGAAAGTTTCCAAATATTTGAAACTTAATAAAAGATGACTAATAGTCAACTTTCTAATCTAATTGCAAGTATAGTTCGAAAATAAATTAGAAAAAACTTGGAAAATCTTAAAAAAAACATTGAAACCTCATTTTGAGGCCCTAGATGATCGGATAAGGTACCAAAAAAGTGTCAAAATGGTGACCTACAGAATTTACCAATTCAGTGGGATTTTTATTGAACTTTGGATGTTATGACCTCTGGAAGTTCCTACATCATATTAACAAGCATGTGATAATATTTCTATTTTTAAATGGGATTGCATTACTTTTAGTTTTTCTAGAATCATATTTTCATACAAAACATAATATGGTTACCTTTTACTTACTCTTTTTATCAATAACATTTAAATGAATTGCTATTTATGTTGATTTTAAAAGCTTAATAGATGGTAATGTTGGGATTTGAAATGTATCGCTACCAAACAATCAAGAATTAGGGGTATGATTTCTGTCTTCAAAGGTGATTGATGATCTCCCCAAGGTCTCAAGGTTGTCAAGCCTTGGGTTTGAAAGAATCACTTAGTAGCAAATGAGATGCTATTATAATAAGGGGCCTAGTGATGTTTCAAATGTATCAAGATACATAGTCAAGAAAGTTTAGCATGAAGGTAAACCTAATATAGTAATATTCAAACTAGATGATAAGTAAAGAGAAAAGGAGAAAGGAAAAGAAGAGGAAGGAAGAGAGAAGAAACAAATAGGATAGAAGGAAAATGAGAATCCCGTAATTAGAAGGAATAAACATTGTCACATGGGAGTATTTTCCATAAAAACAACATTAACAAGACATACCATTGATAGTTTGACCTTAACAAATGACATACCTTGTGCAAGATTCTAGGGAAATATACATTTCACATCCATGTTGGTAAGTGAATACTAGAACAGAAATCATCACTATATTACATGTACAAATGCAAACTACTATATTCACAAACAACATCCATTAAGCTTAAATTGGTTGCATTTACAAAAATTACTAGTCCAAATTTGATGATTATTCTTACAAATAATGGGAGCTCCTACTTATGCTACAAATTCTACCCCACCATATGTATGCATAGAGGAAGAAAATACCACCCTTTTCCTTAGCCCTAGTTCTATTATCTCTACCTTCTATGAATGAATCAATGAATATTATTAGTCTTTCTATATCCTTGAAAAGGAGGGAGCTACCCTCATTGATTACATAATACCACATTTTAGATACCTAGAAAAATAATTTTGAACTTGTGGGTCTTTTCATCATCTTATAGTTGTAGATAAGGTCCACACACATGACAACACATTGTGCTTAAAAATCTACAACATCAAGCTTGGAGCTTCATGATTTATCTCTCGAGCTATGTTTCCATAATTGTTTTGACTACCAATCAAGAAACCATTGACTCAAGGGAAATGTGTCATCAAATCCTACATTAGAAACAAATCACAAGTTAAATTAATGAAACTAAAATTGAATCTATATTTAAATTCATTTGAAAGCATGAAAAAATATTTAAAATCCTTAATTTGGTAGCTATAAGGTTTGTACAAGCCAAGGGCCAAGCCATATGTAGGAGGAGATTGAAGAGGGGTCTAGATGGGAAAATTTTCCTTCTATAATGCCTAAAATGAGTACTAGAATAATTTTCATTTGTTTTAAAATCCATCAAATTGAAGCTCATGAGACATAGGGTTTCCTACTTGTTATAAATGGTTGGATGCATGAGACATGTGTCACGCTATGGTCAACCAAGATACTTAAGTATACAACATGTAGAAATCGATCACTAGCAACATAGTGCATTAGACTGATTAGTAAAATATTGTGATGTGGGGAAGCTTAGTGGTCAAGTTGTAGAAGTCCAACTCATATTAAAAAGTTAGACTGGCATTATATTACAAGTTGATCATATATTATAAGGATGTGTGGGGATCATCCACACATCATGACTTTGGGTTAAAATTCCAAAGTCCAAAGATATGGGATAATCCAAAAATTGCATTTTTTAGAATTATATATATATATATATTTGGGGACAGTGTGGAGATCATCTAGACATCCATACTTCATACTAAAAGTTAGAAATTCAAAAGTTTGCATAACAATTGTTAATTTACAAGACTTTCTCAAAGAGAGCAAGGAACTAAGTCAATCTCCAGTAAAGGAGTGGAGAGAAGGACATCAAACCAAAAGTCAAAAATCTTGAAGTCCATAGTAATCCTACATTTTTGTAGAAGGGAACTTGGAGCATTCTGACTTAGAAACTTCTTAATTTTATTTAAGTATAAGCCTATTCTAAAACCACAAAAAGCTTTAAAATGATAACAATGAGTCTTCAACTCATATTTTTAGTTTGAACTTTGACTTGACCTCTACAGGGATAAAAACTAAAACAACCAAGGCAAAGTAAAGAAAGCTTGTGGAAGCGACAAGATAAAGACATCATAAAACAACTATAGGGGCCAAAACATAGTCTTTGATCATATATCAATGAGGGACCCTATAGGTTACAAGGCCAAATTAAAAAGCAATTAAAATCACATTAGGGTGGACTACTTAGATTGATATACAAAGTAAAAGAATAGGACAAACAAAAAACGGGGGCCTCTAGCTTCATGAGAAATTAGGGATAGTGGTGCAAATACCTGCACGAAGTACTCATTAATAAAATTTATTTTATTGATTTTAATATGAAGTAAGAGTATATAGTATCAACATTCATTTCCTTATTCTTTTAATGAATATCTGAATAGCTACTTTCATGTTGACTACTTAACTTACTTTAACATTCATCTTCATAGTAGTTCACTTCCAACTATAAGTGCGGGAAAATTTTAATGGTGAAAATTACATACCCTACACTTTTATTATTGATTTTGGGATTCCTTATATTGGGTAATCCTTAGAGAAATGACTAGTCTAGAAGTGGCATAGTCTTTCCTATGAATTAGAAAATAACTAGAACCTTAGCTAATTCCATTTGTACACAACCCCTTAGACTAATCTATCAATCCATTCATCAATTCATTAAACTAGATTAAATCTATAGGCACAAGAAAACATGACTCCAATTCAAATTTAAGTCTACATCCAAGCTCACTCCCTCTAACTAACAATTATGAGCCAACTAAAATATAAAAAATATTAACATGTGTGATAAGGTGTTCTATTTAAGGACAAACCCCAATTCCTTTTTATCCATTTGATCATTATCTATAATCTCTCAAATTCCATGTCACACTATCATTCAAGGATTATTCCTAGAGAATCAATATTACATTTATCAACTTACATTTGCATTCTTAGGCATCAATGCATTATTGCTTCTTCCTTTTAATCTTTGTACCAACATCATTAAATCATCTTAGGGTTTTGATCAAAAGAAAAGATTCTTGGGTGTATGCAAGAAGTTGAGTCCACTTTTTGGCCAAAAAGTGGAAGTGTTTTCCCTGATTTTTAGAATTTGTCACATTTGACGTAAAAATTTGAAGCACTTAAAGGTGGAATCTTTAAAAAAGTCAATAAATATGAAATGTAGTACTCAAAGTCTAGTTTCCAAATATGTAATTTTTTAATACTCAGATGATACAAATTGATTTTTTATTATGTGTTTCTAAAAACCACTGTTTAAAAGTCACTTTTTTTACTATACCATACATGTGTACGTCATCCATATTTTGACCTAAATAATCAAATTTTTCTAAATCCTTTTGGGAAAATATTTGTAACTCACTGAAACACGTTTTTCATATTTTTTTGTAATTTTTTATAGAATATATTTTTTTTTAATTTTTTATTGGTCATTTTTTATGTTTTAAAAAATCATTGTGTACGTCACGCATAAGATGACCTAATCTTATCATTTTTTGAATTTTTTTTCAAATTAAAAGAATAGTTTGAAGTACATTTTCATACAATTTTTTTGACAAAAAATTATTTTAATAAAAAGTTACTAAAATACTAAAAAACCATGATAATTTAAGTTTATCGACCTATTTCCTTAGAAATTAATTGAAAAATAAAAAATATAATCCAATTGTAAAAAATTACATATTTGGAATCTACACTGTCTCATCTATAATGGGTTTTAATTTCATCAAAAAATTCTACAAAAAAGCCCTTCAAACATATGTCCAAAGTCACTATTTTGTTGTGACATTGACAAGACCTTCAACTTACAAGTCAAACTAGGTCCAAAGCCAAGGGTTGGGTTCCCAAGCCTTTTTTTGACTCAAAGCCCATAGAAAAAATTGTGTCAAAAATTAAAATTTTATGAAATGGGATTCCGTTCTAGAAATGAGATCCTATTTTAAAACAAGATCCCATTTTGAAACGTGATCCTGTTTTAAAATGGGATCCCGTTTCAAAATGGGATCCTGTTTCTAGAAAATGAGAACCTGCTTTTGGCTCAAGAATCTGATGCAAAATGGGATCCCATTTCATAAAAAGCGGGTCCCATTTTGGTTTACCTAATTTTGGGTTTTTTTTCTAAGTCTAAAACTTCCACCTTTTGTGGACTCATCTTTATGCATTTACCCCCTTATCTAGAAAACTCCTAGAAGGTGTTTATAAGTAGTTCTTTATTTAAATTTTCATATTGTAGAAGGTAATACCAATAATTTTGAGACATAAAAAATAGTGAATTTTTGAACCATGGGTGTAGGCTCATTTCTATGTGCAGGTTTAGATCCACAACCACACAAATCACTTCTACACTTGTCGAATTGAACTAGAACTTTAGATAAAATATTTACAAGTACTTAGACATTTGTCTAAACATCAATATGATGTGTTGATATATTATAAATTCAATTCCTAGCATCATTTTTCATTCATAAGATGGGATATGGCTCATACCCTTAGATTATAAACATAAAAAAATTAAAAGAAATAACTAGATCAGAGGATGATTTTTCTATGGAAGACTAGCACAGTCAAATTTTTACTAGATACATTCATATGACTGTCATTTTCTAGAGAAAATTGTACAAAATGTATCAAGGTACAATTGACAAAAAACCTAGATAAAACCTAAGACTTCATGAATCTAGGTCATGCCAAGCCTTAGCAAACATGCCCCATTTTTCCCAAATAAAATGAGGATTCTCTTTTTTCTTGCTTTTGGTTTTTGGTTCCCCTTGTTTCATACTTGTTAAATGGTGGATTTTGTCCTTTGTCCTCTAGGAATTCCATCTTATGTCATGGGAGAAAGTTTTCTACCCTTAGGTGTTTTTAAATATATGACTTGTTTTAAAATCCAAAGTCTTAAAAGTTAAATTTGAGTGTTTCATCAACTATCAAGTGTTTGAACTTTTCCATACATAAGTACTTGCTCGTGAGTTTTTTTATTCTTTTGACCTTTCTTTGTGTTTGGACTTTAAGAAATTTTCATCCCTTAGTGCTAAAGGTCAATTTGCACTTAGTCTCATTTTCTGATTGTGACTAGGGTATAGAAGTTCAAGAATTTCTTTGCCAAGGTACTTAGCTAGCATTCGCCAAAATATTAATTTTTACATTTGAATGTGGGGATCTAGAACTTTTAATCCTACGATGCTAATTTTATCAATACCAACCAAACCCTGATCCTTAGTGTTAGGCAAGATTTTTGCAACGCATCTAACCTACCACTTTGGCAGTACATTTATGACATGATTTCATGTATGTGGTATTGCTTAAAAAATTTTATGGTCCATTATTTGGTCACTTTACTTTTGATTCAAACTCTTAGATCCCTATGTGTCTAAGACACTCTCCTTCCTAGATCACATGATCATGCAAGTAGAAGTTGGTGGTATTTTAGAGTTTTCTTACTCATTTATCTAGTGTCCTTTATGTTTTATCTTCTAGGTAGGGTTTTCCTCTCTACATTTTGGTAATGACTTGGAGTTAATTTGAATTTTTTGTTTGGATATGAAAGGTGTATAAATTTTTAGTTTAAGCATGTATGCATTTTGATTTTTGTAAACCACCATACTTTTTTGGTTTTTTGTATATGTAAGCTTTGTTTTAGAAGGTCTTAGGTTTGAATCTATGCCTTAGCTAGACTTAGTTCATGTTTGAATCTATACCCCAACTAGGGTAAATGTTGTGAGAAAATTCTTAAGCCTTGATCATGTGTAGGAAAGTTCATTTGAAATCATTTCAAATTCTGATGGTGTTTTAGCAGTTTAAAGATTTTAATCCATGTTGTCATTTTAGCCTGGTCATCTCAAATCCTTGAATCTTGGCTTCACTCGCATTTCTAATTATCAAGACTCTCCATGTCTACATGATGTAAATACTTGTTAGCCTCATTTTTGATATCACAAAATTTAAATTTGTTGTGTCAAATCAATAAGCATCTTCATGGGTCAAACACTTTTGTCGAGTCGCTCTTAGTTGCAAAATAACAATGTCACATGTTTTTCATGCCATTCATCATAGTCATTCCTCTTTGCAATGTCATAGTTGATTTGGTTTATGTTGAAAGGTATTCCAATTTGAATAAGAATCATCTATCATTTCATTCAGAACTATCAAAATAGTTGTGTAGTGTGGTGAGTTATAGAAATAATTAAATCAAAAAATTTATAGGACTAGAATTAAATCATTTTACATTGGTATTCTTGACTTCATTAAACACAACGTGGAAATTTTTTGAAGTGAAACTCTTTCTTGTTTGGTGAAAGAGACACACTATTTTTTATATGATCTCTTACATGGTGTATCTATTGGCCAAAAGGAAAATTTTCCTAGGGCTAACCAAGGTAGGAAGGTTGGATTTAGGTGAGACGAAAGTTTACATGATCCTTATCCATAGCTAGAATTTAAATAAAGGACCATAATCACTATAATCAGGTGAATGATGATTTTTTATACTATATTATAAGGTCCCTTGAGAATGATTACAATAAAATATTATCAATAAAATCTATAGAAGTAGTAGCAAAATGGGAAAACTAGTTCACCTAGTTCCAAACTTTTACTTATATTAGATTTGGAGACTTCCACGTGGCTCCATACAAGCTAACAAAAGTATAAGGTGGGGATCCATTTCAGTTGGCTCATACATATTCTCTTCTTATAAGAATGCCAAGGTACCAAAGTCAAAAATGACATTAGTTAGGGGGATATTTAATCTAATAGGGAAGATGGGGCCCATGATTGGTTCTTTCTACAATCATGAACATGACCTCAAAGACTATTCGAAAGACTAAATGGATGAACATGAAGTGAGGATTAGGGATTAATCCAAGATGACTATAGCCCAAGTCAAAAGCTTCAATGTTGATAAAGTACTTAAGATCATATTAGAGGATGAGAAGACATTAAACCCTTGTCATGAGAAAAATAAACTTTATAATCAAGAGATAGCCAAAACAAGAACCTCAAAGAGTTTACATGAAAATTCCTAAAAGAAAAGAAAGGAACAACCTTGTCAGGAAAAGGGACTCATGTTTTCTAGGGAAATGAAGAACAATAAGAAGCTAGTGAACATGTTCCTCTAGTTAGGAAAAAGATCAAAATAAAGTACCCCAAGGGCCCAAATCAACATGTAACTTCATCTACTACAACCACAATAGATCAATCTATTAAAAAACTCTTACTCATCAAATCATACTAGCAACATCACGTACTCCACAAATTCTCATAGTTATAGACACCTGGGTAGGTAAACAAAACATCCTTTTAGAACAACTAACAACAACATAGTAGCAAGAAAAAATAAAAGATGACAATTAAGATGCTACATAAAGAGAAGGGAATAAAGTAGATGGAGAAGAGAATAAAATAGATAAAGGAGAGAAGGAAGAAGAAGAGATTGAAGAAGGAATAATTAATGAAATTTCTTCACATGAACAAAACTCTAACTAAAACACCTTCTCCTCTAAAGTTCGCTCCTTCACAAGGATTAATGTATTCAAGGATGCCTTCACCTACACCTAGTTCACCACTTCCAATTTTGATCCCTCCACATCAAAATCCTCTATATTCTCCTACTCTAAGTAGATAAGGTGTACCAACAAAGGATGAAGATATTGTACATACAACTATAATAGATTCAAGTATTATAGTGTGTTCAAAAATGACTATTAGAAAGAGAAAAAGAGAATATAGGCCCACTATGGATGAATTTCTAGTTATGCTTGATATTTTTAAGGAACTTCCAAAGATTAGAAGAGCTAAAAAATTATAAACTATTACAACAAATGCCTAAGGAGCAAACATTGTAAAAATAGCCACTTGTGTACCAATGAAGAAGGGGATATGAAAAGGGTGAACTATCTATCATATCCAAAAGATAAATCTTAGGAACCAAACAAGAGAAATGGAGAAATAATTACTATAAGCCATATTCTCTGATATATTGGGATGAATAAAAAAAGATGAACATACTAAAGAAGAATTGAAGGCTCAAGTTGGTGAGTTGTTAGCCTATGCACAGTATCTCATTGGCCTCATGGACTCTAAAGTACCTACTTAGATACACTCTTGATACTGCTAGATAAAGTATTACAAATGCAAGGAATGATGAAAGTAATGGTTCAAGAAAGTGGAGCATGGTGGGGTACCTTAATGGCACAAGGAAATAAATTAATTAAAAGGTCAATTAGATGCTACCATGAGATTAATAATAAACATAGTGTCATGGTAGAATTTGAAGAAAGCATTGATGATGAGTTGGTTATTAGGGACAATAATCTATCCCTACTCCAGAGAATGGTTTGAATTCATTTTCAACCTTGGTGTCAAATGAAATAATTGTTGATGGAACTCTTGAGTTTCCATTTGAATGGTTGAAGGACACCAAATACAGAATGGAGATCTTGTAGGAATGCAACAAGATATTTCTATCAAGGAAGAAGATGGGCAAAGATGAAATAATAGAAACTTAGGGCTACCTAGATACCATTCCATGTAGATTTCAAGAAAATCTTGATAGTGCTAGCCCACTTGGAATTATTGCTAAGGAATTTGTTGAATTATCAAAGAAGAATTTGATAGACGAAGTCATTGATAAGATGTTGAGAATTAAAGGCTATTTTGACTAGTTTGAAGTATTCTTGATAAAGCTAAAGAAAATTCCCAAAAATGTTATAAAGTTTGTTCTATCATGAAAAGTACACTTCCAATATTCTCACACTCCTAGCTTTAATGTGGTGAAGGAAACACTTGGAAATTTATAAGAATATTTATAGGTAGGGAAATTAGAGCAATAAAAGGTGAAGGTAAAAGAGAAGGTGACCATCTATTAATAGAGAAGTATAAGTCTATATGATGGGCATATGCTTATTAATTTTAGATCAAAAGTAATATTTAAATAATTAAATATTCATATTTGAGATGGAAAAGTATAAATTTCAAAAGTGAATGCTCATGTTTTGTGGAGATTTGTAATTCAAATATTTAATTTTTATTCTTCTGCCCATAGATCTTTAATCTTGGCTATTTATGTTAAGTGAGCATTGAATTTAGCACTGAAGAGGTTGTCTATTTATAGAATAATCATTATCTTTTTTAGGAGTTGGAAACTACATAGATGAATACAGCATTAGGTTAGTCATGTGTGCTATGAACCGAGTTCTAAAATTTAGTTGAGAAGGATGGAAACCAAGGAATTCTTAACAAAATATCTTTTCAATTAATGGACTGTGGGAAGTGATGCACAATATTTGTATGTGGAATAGAATAATTTTATATTTCCTTTTAGTTGTCAAGTTCCTTAGACACTTGCACTACTTTGTGTTAATGGTTATGTGTAATACAAATGAAGATAGAGGTTGATTTATTGTGATTTCATTATATTAGGATTAATTTAGGAATAAAACTTATAAATCTTGAATTTGAATGCTTCTGGATTTTACTACGTAATGTTTATTTCCATCAAGAAGCAATACAGAAGCATTCAAATTCAATACTATGGACTATGGAAATCTAATTTCATTCACTTATAACTCTACTATTTAAAAGGTTAGATCTAGGGTTTGCAAGTACACAAGTATTGCCAGTGATAAAATCTAAAATAATACATAGAGGCAATAAATTTTTGGATCAATTTGCTAAAGCTATTCAAATTAGAAACTTTGATCATTTGTGCAACTAAACATTTATTTGGTTGAAAATTTTATCATGCCTTGATCATATTCTAAGATTTTTATACCTCTAGCCTATTAAAAGGGGACAACTACATAGATCACTAGGTCATCCTGCATTTCCATGATATGGTAACATAAATCATGGGGTGAATTAATCTTCTCCTAAGAGGTTTTATTCATTTTAGAAGAGGTAAAGTGATCTTATAACTTTACCAAAATTACTGAGTGTGTCAAACACCCATCAATAGGTCACCCAATTTCCATTATCTGTAGTAAGTTTGAAGAGAATTTAGATGTTGAATTTAGTTTTCTTTCATATCAAGCCTAGTCAAGAAAAGGGTGAAATAAAACAATGTGAGTATTTATCTTTGCTAGTATATCACTACTTCTCCCAACCACTTCGTCTAGAACAAAACAATACCTAGAACCTCTCATATAGATTACAAGTTTTGAGCGATTCTTGTAATTCTCCTTTCTAATTATTCTAGTGATGGCATGGATGCCACTCCGTAAATTTACCACTAACATAGGTAACATGTTGTATGGATTCCAACAATTCCTAGTTACCACCTCATAGAGGTTGAGTCCATATTTCTATCTAACAAATCTATCCAATGCATACCATAGCTATTATGGAGTAGATGAGGCAAATGAAATTCAAGAGGAAGTATAAGGCCACCTCAAAATTTATTCTACTTCTCAAATCTAAATCAATATAATCAACACCGATATTCTCCTTAATCGAATTTATGACTTGTGCTAAGTTCATATTAAAAATTATGTTGAGTGTAACACCTTGAGTCAACCCATAAAAGGTCATTTCTTTGCACTAAGAATGGAGATCAAATAGTTACTTCATTGTAGGAATGTAACAAAGGGTTGAAACTATTGTGTTGAAAGATGCCAATAGGAGACGCTAAGATCCAAATCTTCACCACAATACAATCTTGCTTCAATTGTATGAGGCTTCACTTTGTATTCATTCAGGTTATTGTAAAATAAATTTGTTATGTGTGTGAGATCAATTGGTGTGAATTACTTAAGTGATATACCATTTCCTTTGTTCATATTGTACATGAGTGTCCACCAAGGATAGGAAGATATTTTTTATACACAATCCCATGCATTAGGGAGTCCTTCCCACTTGTTTTTTTAACTTGAAATTATTTGGTCTTGAAGGTCATCAATTCACAAGTTATCAAGGTAGTCAATTGGAATACTAATCTCCCTATAGCAATGTTGCATGATTACATCTTCAAATTGATTAATATTCAATCAAGCTTGTTGTATTATGTTGTTTATTCTCTAATATTCATACTTTGTTTTCGTGCATTGATGATGATGAGTGAATCTCCTTCTAGAACCTTTTTTATTGCACCACCGAGAGTCACCACTTGGATGGCAAGAGTGGTTGCCAAAGCCTTAGCCTCATTGTTGATACCCTTCTATAATTTCCTTGAGGTTGCTGCTATAAATTTTATGTTTTGGTTAGTGACCAAAAAACCTACGCCTAATCTACATGGGTTTCCACATGAAGCACTATCAATATTGATCTTCAAATAACTCCTGGGAAGGGAGGTCTCAGTAGCATCCTTTCTTTTATTATTAGTAGGATTAACCTGATGGCACCTTGAATTGGAAACAATATCTAACATCTTACACACTTGTCAAATTTTAATGTAAGTATCAATATTTTCTTTATGTAAAATTTGCACATTTAATTTAATAACTTAATTATTCCAACTAATTATTTTAAAATTTATTACCAATCTTAATAAATTAATTAATTTACCTAATATATATTTTTTGAATCTTTATTTTCATTTTTAAAACTACTACTATAATAAAACAATGCTCTAAATAACCATTATAAAAAATTCAAAATATTTTTTTATAAAAGATATAAAAGTTTAAAAGGTTTAAAAATAAAAATTTCAAAAATAAAAAGTAAACATTGTTCATTGACAAAAACAAACATATTGACGTGAGTCTCTAAATAATAATCTAGTAACAAATGAGATTTGACTACTGGCATTACAGCATAAAGTTGACCTGTATGGGTGCTAAATTTTTTATATTTTTCTGATTTGTTCTAGCATGTTTTTTCAAATTCACCTTTTTTTTTGTTTTGCCTCCTAAGTTGGTAGAGCTGGGAGTTGCCACTGGAAAGTCAAATCTCATCAACAATTAAGCTCTTCTTTTAGGAGACAAAATAGGATCATTTAAAAAGTGTTATTTTATCATCAATAGATTTAGAAACTCACTTACAGATGTTTTTACTTACAGATTTATTTGGTTTTTTATTAATTGTATTTTATTAAATTCAAAATTACAACTCACCCACCTCTTAAGCTCCTCCTAGTTTAAGAACTCTCTGTAATGATTTTTGTTATATCACCACCTACTTTTGTATTAATTTGATTGTGGGGCTCACATATTTATGGGATGTTGCTTTAGGGTCTGGATACTAAGCAAAGAGCAGACGCAGTAAATAGTTTGGTGTATGAAGCAACTGAAAGACTGAAGGACCCCATCCAGGGAACTGCCAGTGTAGTTCATGAACTGCAGAAGCAAATAGCCGAACTGGAATCTCAGTTGGCGGCCAAGCAAGAAGAGCTCGTGAATATGCGTTCTCAGTATGATAAGCTTGTATTCCTCCTGCAAACCGGATCTCCTGATGTTCAAGATGTTGTATATCAAACTAATACAACTGAAGATATTATGTATGAGCACGTGGATCCACTGTTATTGTGGGAGCCAATATGGGACGTATAGATTTGTGAGGCTGACAGGACTAAGGTGTTTTATTAATGCCTTCATCCCTAATTATTTCAAGAATTCTGTATTATCTTCTCGAAAGCGACAAGTCCACACTACAGCAAGATAAAATATATTTAGCGTACATATCACATATTTAATAAACATATCATATTCATATATAGATAGCTAGCTTTCTGTTATATCTTGGATATGTTCTATTGATAGCATTGTAGCATTGACACCATTAATGCAACCAGCAATCTAGTTTTAGAGGCTTCTTTCAAGCAAAATGTTAGATCTTTGAGTATTAAAAGAGAGTTATTCTTAAAACTTAAACAGTTTAATAATTTTTTGTAAATTTTGGCTGATAAAAATGTGATAACTAATTATCACATTTTTGTCAAGATAAGGTGTAAAATTACTATTAACTGTTTGAACATTGAAGTAAATGATATTTTAAAATAACATCTTAGTTGGTATTTTCTATTTAACCACTTTGATTGATTTTCACCACATATGATAAGGCTTATACATTGTTGGAGGCTGTGGTATTGATGGAGATTGTTCATTTGATTGATTTTTTATTCCAAGCTTGCTTTTATTTTTCCTATATAGAACATTGAATAAAAGATGAGGAACATCCATTAGAGATGCTTCCTTGCTTTCTTGTTTACCTTGTTATTATTTGCATGGTAAATCATTTTACTAATAAAAAGAAATACATTATACATAAACTAATGTGTATGTGATATTATAAAACTTACAGGCACTATACTATTAAGAATCCTCTTTCTTCTCGAGGCCCCTATTTTTTTTATCAATTTACCACACTCACCTCAAATCCTACAATTTGATATGTTCATTTTACATGTGAAAAAAATTAAGGAAGGAGACAATATAAATAGATTGAATGTGTCTTTTCATATGCCATTGGGTAACGTTTCTTTCTCTCATCTTAGTGCATAGTGATGGCTTCTATGAAACTACCATCCACCTTTCTTTCCATCCAGCATGTATTATTATTTTTTAATTCCTTTCACCTTTTTTTTTTCTAGTTTGAATTGGTGGAGTGACTATTTGGTTTTTTTTTTAATAAAGATTCTAGATTGGAATCTTATAAGTTTACATAGAAATTCCAGAATCTTTCAGCTCCCATTCGTGCTGTGAATGTAGGAACACCTATCGGCATTATTAAAAGTCAAAATATTTTATACATGCATCATTGTGGGGAAGTCACTATTCTAAGAAACTAAGGTCATGTGACTGAATCTTGACATGTATTTTTGGAAAATCTATAATATGATGTATTATCTTTTACTCAAGGAGATCTACTTTTAAATCATTAGGATACCAAGGATTGCACTTTGTTTCAAACAAATAGAATTTTATTTTAAAAGGTTCTCAAGATTTTGGTTTGGGCATCATATTTTTGGATGATGATTACAATATGTTAGACATTTCATGGAATTACTAACCCCATGTAGAACTCTATCTTCAATCATTTGACACATTCTTTGCATTATAATATTTTTTGTCACACTAATACATAGAAAAAATATCACCATGGATAGTGTCTCCATTATATATTTTAAATGTATTATATAGTACTTTATCAAGAATACATCTTGTACATAGATTTTTTCCATTTGCATTATAAACACTTTACAAATCTCTAGCACTAGGAAGAAAAAATCTAGCATAAAATTAAGGAAGGGAATGATGATATAATTTTGTTGAAGATAAAAATGGAGATAATTCAAGTATTTCCCTTCATTTCTGTGAAATTATTCTCTTCGTGACCATATGTAACATTTTTGCACTTTGATGGGAAATATAATCTTGACACGCTTTCCTATCTATGTCTTATAGTCCCTAGGCCAAGTGATTTATAATTCATTGATCCCAAGAATCAAATAGCATAATGATTTCAAATGATTGTAATGAAAGAGTTAATACTACATATCCAAATATAGTAAAGGTAGAATTCGTCCCCAAATATCTCCTTAATCTTTCTTTGTAAAGGATAGAGGAAATTGGTCTATCAAAGAATCAACAAAAAATATGCTTCTCTATTGCATTCCCTAGAGAAATACTAAAAAGTGTTCTCCTCAATGAACAAGATAAATTTTATAGTTTTTCTAAAAACACTTTCTTATTTCTAGCTCGCAATATGTTCCTTTCACATATCCTCTATTGTGATTTAAGAATGCTCCTCTATAATTTTTTTTCTTACATCTATGTATAGTGTAATTTTTAAGTTACTATTGCCTAATTAAATTGCATTTGTCAATTAAGAAAATACTAAGATAGGAATGGAAAGCAATAAAAATTAAAAATGTAGAAATAAACAATAAAAATGAGTTCTAGAACAATAATGTTGGAGTAACAAGGAACCTAGATAGTGAATCTGAAAGATGTTTAGGCCAGACAATAATATGCCTACATTGGCATCCTAGGATTGTATTGTAGTCTAGATTTCATGTTGTCATCCCAAAATGATCGAAAAATGAAATTTCTATCCAAAACTCTAGGTATTTGAGTAAAGGAATGAAAATTACACAAAATGTGAGGCCTAGTTAATATTGTTCTAGTTATTTAATTTAACATTATATTTTGGTGTGTGAATGTGTAATAGTTTTGGTTGATGTTGAGTTCACAAACTATTATTATTATTATTATTATTATTATTATTATTATTATTATTATTATTATTATTATTATTATTATTATTATGGGAAATTAAATATTTTATGTTTATGATACATATTTAATTATTTATTTGAAATAAAATAATAGGTTTATTTAATAAAATAATAAATGGTTATGAAATATTGATGATTATATGTTTAAATTTCATAAAATGAATATTATTGTTTTATCATATGGATTAATGGTTGTTAGAAATGATTGAGTTAAATGATTAAAATTGCTTCGGCTATCAATTTTTAATGTACTAATGTTTTAGTAAGATTTTTTCAGGTAGAGTGGCCTAGGTTCTTAAAGAATAGAAACAAAACCATAATGCTCAAATAATTATTTTTTTCATTGTTTAGGGAAGGGGTTGTGTGGAAAATATGCAGATTTCATTTATCATGTTTATTTGTTTTATTTTCTGTGAAGGAATGTAAAGAGTTGGGGGGAAAAGGTCTTATTTCAAGGGGGGAAATGTGAATCATTTTCATCATCTCTGGAAATGAAAAGTGTTGTATTTTTCTTGTAATGGATTCTTTCTGGGTGTTATGTTAGAAAATGTCCCCTTGGGGGCTTTTCCCTCCTAAGTTTTAGCTTCTGGGTTCTTTAGAATGCATTTAGAGTATCATGCATGTTAGTGATGATTTTCGATGAAGAAACCCCTATGTTTCATGACAAATAGGACCTAGGGGATGTGCTTAACATGAATCATGCTTGAGATAGGGGGGAGGACTTGGGTACTCATGCCCTAGTCCTACCGTAGTTTAGGTTAGGGCCTATTTTTATGTGTCAATTGTATGACCTTTATTAGGTCCTATGCCAACACCTCAAGTTTGAATTATGAATTTCTTGGCAGGAAGTTATTTAGTTGCATATATAAGCATATTTAGTCATTCATTTGTAAACTAGATGGCATTTTTGATCTACAAGCTTATGTTCAAGTGATTCAAGGCATTCATTGTGTTGTAGAGCAGTATTTTGTTGTTATTGTGTTTATGATTGCAGATTTGACTCCATCTCCTCATGGCATGAAGAGCATCTTCCTTCCATGAGATCTACACTACAAGGTGATATCTATTATCTTTTCAATCATTTATAATTTGGATTTTGCCTCTATCCCTTAGGGATACACAATTTTTATTTGACAACGGTGTTCAAAAGACTTGAATGTCTCTTTAGGGCTTGACCGAGGCAAGCCTCTAAATACCACAACCCCCAACCCACTTTTTTGTGATTACAGGTTACATGTTTTAGAAGAGGAAGAAGTGGAGTTGTACGAGAGCATTACAAAATGTCAAAATTGCAAATCTGAGAAGAAAACTAGGGCTTGGACTTGGGCACCCACTCGTTAGTCATTTGGATTCCCAAATGGTGAAATCTCTATGACAGCGAGAATAGGTTATAGACATTCTTCAGAGATCCCAACAAAAGTAGGTACACTAGACTAGAGCACCCACTCATTAGTCCCTGACATTTTTGCACACTAAACTTTGAAATCTAGTATGTATTTGGTTGTCATTTTTTATCTCTGTGTGTGATCATTTTCCATAATTAATCTGTTTGTTTACAATTTTAAGAAATTAGGGTTTTGATCATAATTAGACTTAATTGACCAACAAATTCATAGAGATTTGCAGTAGAGTTCTCTACTTAGTTTGATGCCCTTGAATGTTTAGTGGTGAAAGGAGGATCAAAATAAACCCTTAAAATCATCAAAGAACCATCTTCTTCCCCCGTTTTACTCTTCAACATTTTCTTGAACCCATGTTTTTGGACTTTCTGCACCTTGATGAGTTTTTTACTTCACAATTTAATTCATTCATTTCATTTTCATATTATTACATTTGAAAAATTACAAAAAGAATTGAAAAATTGGAAAAATTTGAAACAATTAGCATTTTTAGATTGCATTTTCAAATAGTTTAAATTAATTTGCATTTAATTTCAATAAATTTCTATCATTATCATTATATTGGATTTAATTTATATCAATTCATCATTTATCATTCATCTCCATTGTATTTTCATTATTAAATTCCTAAAAATGGCTTGAAATTGTGCATTTTTTCATATAACCATTTTGCATTAACTAGGGTTTGTAGTCAAAATCTTCTTTCATATTTTACCACCCTTTTAAAACACTCATTGGAACTAATTTCTAGCTGTAGCATTTCATCATAGTGGTTTTCTTGCAAAATTTCATGTCTAGGGTTTGAAAATCTTGCATTTTCACTAGATTTGGTATTATTGTCTCTCTAGACTTTCATCATAGGCATGTTGTGAAGGATTTTTGTGCATTAATTATCTATTATTAGGGTTATAATCTAGTTCCCCTCCTCAAATTCCTCACAACGCTCTTTCTATTAGGCATTTGCATGGAAAATTGGGGAAAAATTACATATTTTAGGTGTATTTTCACTAGGTTTTGACTTGTCATCATTATAGGATTGCATCAAAAGTGTGTTGTGAAGGATATTCTTGGTTTATTGGACTGATATTAGACATATTTTTTTATTCCCTCATCAATTTCTTTACAACACCTCTTCTTTCACTCGTTTGCATTGAAAAAAGTCAAAAAATAAGCATTTTAGGTCATATTTACACAGTTTTACACTTGCTTCCTTCATAACTTTTGAAAAGATTTTAAAATATGATTTCACATTGATTTGAAAACATATATACATGGCTTCTAATCGCAACAATAACACTAGGTTCCCTCCTAGGCCTTACATGAAAAGAAAGGTCCCCAAACCTGAAATTGTGTTTACACCTCATGATAGAACAATTGGAGACACTAAAGGACCTCTTTATATCACTTTGAGGATAATGGAAAAACATGTAGATGGAACCCTTATTGATCCTAATTGCATGACTAATGTGGCAATGGAAGAATTCCTTTACTCACATGGTTTGATACAAAGCTTCTATGACCTCTCGGACATGATGATTAAGACACATAAGGGAACCTTTATAAACACTTCTAGGAAGATATCTTTATTGGTCATTGTATTTGAGAAATCTGTAGAACAATTATTTGATGTTGTCCCTGTATTTGACCTTTTTCGTATAAAATTAGGACACCCATGGTTAAAGGCTATGAAATATATCCCTTCAACAATTTATAACTATGTAAAATTTCCTTTGAATGGACAAGTGCATACTATTCCTTGCAATAGATATAAACCTTTGGTTACAAGACAACACCATTGCCTTGATTACTTTTGGGAATGATCTGAACTGGATCCAGAGCCACGGATAGATTTTAACTTCTTGAGCTATAGAAACTACAAAACACAATTATTACATCGAGTGGCCGATCCTTCTATTCAAGAAATAATAGGAGACAAACAACCCACATTGGAAGAGCATCCTAGACCAAAAGGAAAAGGGCCATGTGCTGAGGTTCCTCCCCTACCATCCTTACAAGGATTGGGAGGTAGTCATTAAGAGAAAATGATTCCACCAAAACAAATAAGATTTGACCATGATTCTTCCTCCTCTAAAACACAAAAACCTATGGAAGAACAAGATACTATTTTAAAAGAGATAAACAGTAAGACAAGGAAGAGAAAGGAGGAAGAGAAGACAAGTGTTTTCCCAATGAGACACATCTCACCTAACATTGAATCAAACCAGGAAGATCTTAAGAATGGACAATTTGAATAAAAGAATAAAATTTGGGCTATGGTACCTTATATCCCACTTTTCTCTAACATTCCAGAGTGGGAAGATGATGATTTGATCATTGGCAACCTTTAATTAGGTTGTCCTTATAGGTAAGTATTTCTACCCCTTTACCTTCATGTTGTGCTTCCCCCGTGATGTGTTATGTGTTATTTAGGCCTCCTGGGATGTTGCTTGATACTCTTGTATGGTTAAGGATACTAGGAGACTACCTCTATTGTGACACTTCTTCTATTTGTATCATCATTCTTCTATATTGCTTGTCCTCTAGTTTCACTATTGTATGTTATGTCTTACATACATAGCGTTGTGGTTGGTGACTTGGGGCACCCTCCTACGTGATTATCCCTAAGAGACTTGTTTCTCCTCTCTTGATTTATTGTTTACCTTCCTCTAGTGGATCTATCTAGCTAGCGGATGATGATAAACATATTATATTGATACAGACCTAGTGTCCCTTCAGTGAGAAATCAAGAAATGGACCTAGTCCATACATGACAATGAGGTTAAAATATATATATTATCCGATGCTTGGCTAGTAGAATCATTTCATGTGATATCTTGATGTTGTCTTATCACACTTACAAAGCATAACAATACTATTGCTCTGTGCACTTTGTCTATCTTGGATCTAGCATTGCATGTTGTTTATCATGATTATATGGATGCTAACACCTTTTCTTGTAGGAAATTGTTTGTTTGTGGGAACATTTAGCAATTGCAAAGTACATGTCACCTTTGGGGGGCATGGGATTTCTGAGAGCTCATGTTCCCTTGTATGTTTTCTCTCTACCTTAATGTGCTTGATATTGGTACACAACATCAACCACCTTAAGGTGAGGGCATATATAAGGTAAGCTGTCTGATTTAGATGCTAGCAAAATGTGTTTGTAAAGCTTGAAATCTATTGCAATCACTTAAGTCCTCTACGGAGGCAGGATGTTGTGCATATCCTAATATCGTGTATATCCTGATATCGTGCATATCCTTTTTATATTAAGCCCTCTGTACAAGGTAGGGATGGTGTTCTTGAGCATATTGTACATCCTATCCTGGGTCATATTCTCCTATTAGGTCTAATATCTATCTTGTGTGTAATGGGATTAACATCTTGCATATCAATATCTTTTACATCTTAGGCTCTACAAAGACCTTCTTTGTATTAAGACTATTCTATGCTAAGACTATTTTCCATTCACTTATCCGACAAGGTTCTATTATACCTTGTAGTAATAAACTCAAACCATTTTCTTCCAGAGTCAACTATCTTATGAATTGGATACATGGTCACCCTAGTTCTTATACCTTGGTGCATAATGTCCTTATGTTATATTAAAATAAAGGATTTCTCTATCATACATATTAGTGTAACTTCTCCCATTCAATTATTTACTCTATCCTTATCATTTGATTATCAATCATGTGTTTATAATTTGTCCATCATCCATCCTTTTATCTTCTCCTTTTTTCTCTATTTTGTTCTCCATCTTCCATCTCCTTATTTTCTTCATATCCATTCATTTCGAAAGCACACCCATATTCTTCCAATTTGTCTATCCTCTCAAGGGGGCATCATCATCATCATTCATCTTATCGATGTTCCTCATCCTTTCCATACCAATATAGCTAATCAATCTAGCCAAATTATCCAATCACATCCTTTGGTCTTAATCCTAATCTTTTTGTAAACCAAATCAATCAATCAATTAATCATCATTAATCAATTATCTTATACAGATTGTCACACTCTCGAAACCAGACTAGGCATCTTATACAAGGTGTTTCATTTTTGAAACCAGACACTATCTGTATCAATCATCATCAATTAATCATTGGTTTACAACTTGACAGGGGAAATACCTTGTTTGTTTTTGCATAATCATCATTCAACATCATCATCACCACTCATCTCACCCTCACTTTTGAGTGATCGGGGCATCATCATCTCTAATCCTCACTTTCTTCCAACCATATTGTTTTAGTCAAATCTTCTTCTATCTAACATAGCACTATGTTTTAAGCTTCTTTGAAATGATGTTACTTCGCAACACCATCTCAAAAAGGGGCAAAACGTAGACACCTAAAATTGACATGTTCCCAGATCAGGCTTTCATCTGTCATACTTCAGATTTATTAAATAATTATTAATTATTTGATTAAGTCCATCTGTTAATTTATCCTCCATGTTAATTAAATAACCTTGATTATTTAATTAAATCAATTATATCCTCCACATTAATTAAATAATCATGATTATTTAATTAAATCAATTTCCATCCAAATCAAATAAATATATTTAAAATATTTATTTATTTAATCTATTTCCTCCAAATTGAATTATAATTAATATTTAATTCAATTATCCCATGTGCACATCAAATGAAATAATTATTTATTTAATTCCTCATTTATCTTCACCCACCATAAATTCCTCCAATTAAAAATTAGTTAACAGTAAATCAAAAGAGCTGACTTATCAATCAAATCAGTTAACAAGTTAGTCAATCTAGTGAACTAGTCAATCAATTTAGTCGGCTAGTCAATCAATTTAGTTAACTAATCAATCAACTTAGTCAACTAAGCAATCAATTTAGTTCACTGATCAATCAATTCACTTAACTACTCAATCAGCTCAATCAACTCTCTAATCAATTCTATTAACTCCCTTGATGCATGAGGAAGCCAAGACACTTGTCCTTCTCTCATTCATGCACATTCTCTCAAACTTTCTCAACTGTAAATCTATTATCTCACAAGTCTATAAAAGAAGCCTCTTTCTCCATTTCTATCATCTCTCATTTAAGTAGACTTATGTCGTCGCAATCATTCCTTGGGAGATCATATTTACATTACAATTATAGAGCAATCTACATCAAAACGCAAGGAGCAATCAATTGGAATAGGATGCATTTCAATTCACTCGATCGATATGGGCAATTCATTTGTGCAAATGAGGCAATTTGTGCTTATTTATGTTCCTCTTTGGTTTATGTTTGCATATCCATTTTGCACCTATCACACAACTCATACTGGAGGTTTGCATCTCCTTTTCTATTCTATTGTCATTTTGTTATTTCATTTAAAATAGATTGGTCAGATTGTTTTTTAACATTTTCTATAGATTTCAAGGATCATTTATCTATGTTCTTGTCTTCCCTAGTGCAAATACTCTAATTTCTACATAGATTTTTTTTTTAATGTCATTCTGGGATGACAATGTGAAATCTAGACTAAAATGCAACCTCATGACAAGAATATGGGAATGCTAGTGTTTGGCCTAAATGTCTTGTAGACTAATTATCTAGGTACTTTGATACTCCAACATCACTATTCTATAATTCTTTTCTATTGTTTGTTTCTCTATTTTCAAAATTTCCTATTTTCTATTTTCTAGTTTAGTATTTTTGTCTAATGAACAAACATAGTTTAATTAGGTAAAAGTACCTTAAAATTTACACTATAAGTAGATATAAGACATAAATTGTAGAGGATAATTCTAAAATCATAATAGAGTTTATGTGAAAGAAACATTTTGTGAGCTAGAAATGACAAAGTATTTTTAGCAATTCTATAAAAATTTTCTTGTCCTTTGAGGAGATCACTTTTTGGCATTGCTATAGGAAATGTAATAGACAAGCATATTTTTTGGTTGATTCTATGATAGAACAATTTCCTCTATCTTTTGCACATAAAGATTAAGGAGATAGTTGGGGAGGACTTCCACCATTACTATCCTTGGATAGGTGGTATTAACCCTTTCACTAGAATCATTTAAAGTCATTATGGTATTTGATTCTTGGGACCAATGAATTATAAATCACTTGGCCAAGGACTATGAGAAATAGATAGGAAAGTGTGTGATGAGATTGAAAGTCCCACTAAAGTGCACAAATCTTATGATTCAGAAAAGAATAATTTCATATAAATGAGGGGCAAGATTTGACTAATCTCCATTTATAGCTTCAACCAAATTATATCTTCATTTCCTTAATTTTACCCTATATTTTTTCTTCCTAATGCGTGTTGTTTATAATTGGAAATGGAAAATATCTCTCTATAAGATTTACCCTATAAGGGGTGTAATCTCCAATAGAAGAGTGAATCTTACATTCAATATATATTGGAGACACTTTATCCATGGTGATAATTGTTCTAGGTACTAGTGGGACAAAAAAACACTATAACAAAAAGAATGTGTCAAATGATTAAAGATAGAGTTCTACTATGGGACATGGTAATTCCATGAAATATCGAATTTATTATATTCATCATTTCAAAAAATGAAGTCCAAGACAAATTTTTGAGACCCTTCCTTACATAAAATTCTATTTGTTTGACACAAAGTGCAATTCTAGGTATCATAAGGATTCAAAAGTAGATCACCTCGAGTAAAATATAGCACATCATGTGTTAGCTTTTCCAAAAATACATGTCAAGATTTGATGGCATGACCTTAGTTTCATAGACTAGAGACTTACTCATCATAGTGATGTATATATAAAATATTTTCTTTTAGTTAGTTTATTTCAAATAAAGTAAAAAACACAATGACTATTTAAGCTCTTTTAGAGTATATAATCTAAGAGGATTGTTAGTAGTATACTACTTATAACTTTTATAATATCATATACATATTAATTTTATGTATAATATATTTATTTTATTAGTAAAAGGATTTACCATACAGATGATAACAAGGATAACAAGAAAGTAATGAAACATTTTTAATGGACATTGTATCCAATGTTCTAAATAGAATAAGAAAAAGTAACGAATAAAAAATCAATAATGGACAGTCCTTCAATACCATAGTCTCCAACAATGTATAAGCCTCATCATATCTAGTGGAAATTAATTTTAGTCGTTAAATAGAAAATATGAACTAGGATGTTATTTTTCAAAGTTGTTGTAAGATAAATGACTTTTGTATCCCTCTAGTTAAACATCAAATAGTTCAATGGTGAAATAGTCAATAACAATTTTCCACATTATCTCACAAAAAGTGATAATTAGTTATCCTATTTTTATTTGCAAAAAATTACCTTTAATTTTTAAGAATAACTCTATTTAAATAGATATAAATCTTTTTTTTTTATATATCTCCTATTAACTTTATATAAATCTAACTATGGCTTTAAGACACCTCTAAAAGTGCATTGCTGGTTGCATTAATGGTGTCAATGCTATCAACAGAGCATATCCAAGATATAACAGAAAGCTATCTATCTATATATGAATAATATATGTTTATTAAATATATGTGGTATGTTCACTATATATATTAAATCTTGCAGTAGTGTGGACTTACAGTTTTCGAGAAGATAAATACAGAATTGTTGAAATAGTCAGGGGTGAAGGCATTAATAAAACACTTAGTCAACTAAGCCTCATAAATCTATACATCTCATATCGATTCCCACAACAACAGTGGATCCACCTCCTCATACATGATATCTTCAGTTGTGTCAGTGCAATATACAATATCTTGAACATCAGGAGATCCATTCCACAGGAGGAATACAAGATTATCATAGTGAGAACGCATGTTCATGAGCTCTTCTTGAATGGCCGCCAACTGAGATTCCAGCTCGGCTACTTGCTTCTGCAGTTCATGGACTACATTGGCACTTCCCTGGATGGGGTCCTTCAGTCTTGCAGTTGCTTCAGACACCAAACTATTTACTGCATCTGTTCTTTGCTTAGTCTCCAGACCCTAAAGAAACATCCCATAAATATGAGTCCCACAATCAAATTAATAATAGGAAGAGCTCAAGAAGTAATTTTATCTTTAATCACATAAAAGTAATAAAAAAACAGTGGCCAGGCACAGATTTGAACCTTTAGAACATACGCTTTATATCACAGGAAATCAGAGCAAAGATTAAAGTCCAGTACTATAAAAAAGGAAAACAGCAGCAATGAAACCCAGAAGATTATTACGCACCCTAAGAAATGAACTCAGCTTAAAAGAATTGAGCAGCTCTGTTCAAGAAATCAATTAAGTGGCTGTATGGGACCTGCTGTTAAGTACTTACAAATCTTGGATACCAGACTGAATTTTAATTCATAGGCAAGGAAACGAATTACAGACAAAAGATAATGGCGTTCAAAAGCAAGTAAATATTGTTGCTAAATTAAATGCCATTTCAACAGAAAATAAAAACGGGACCATGGTTAAAAATTACTTGAAGCAGTTTGATGACATTGTTGGTTCCATACAGTCGCTGCACGATTTTGAACTTTTCTGGATCATCCGCAGGAAAATGAGGAGCCAAAATACAATTTTCTGAACATTTCGTGCGCTGCAGTCTACAGGCCGCACAGGATGCAGTCTTTCTTTTTGCCATTTCTCATGCGAATAGAACCGTAACACAAATATTTTATAATGCAGTTCTCATGTAGTTAGAACATACTTTATATTAGAAACTTCTGATAAAAAAGACTGTGGGGCCTACAAGTTTTGTTCAAAATACAGGCTTTCATTACAGTTTAAGTTTAAGTTGGCCTGTATGTGCAAAAACTTGTTCTCTTGAAAGATAGGTCACAAGTTCAAATTCTATAGGGGTAGGGTATGTATGCTTTTACTGTGGGCGGAATAGGTGGAACAGGTTGGTACTTGGGTTAGAGGGAAGTAGTTGGATGACCAGATGGAGTCTCCAGTCAAAAGATTTATGAGGGTGACAGCTGGCAACCTCACCCTATAGAATATGAACTCTAGTGGAGAGCGTGGAGGCCAGCTCTCTTATAAAAAGAAGGGCTTAAAACAAACTACATAATTTTGATAGGCCACGTCTCTTATTAAATGAAGCCCTTAAAACAAACTCCATAATTTTGATTTCCTAATTAAAAAAACACTTTCAAGTGATAGGCCACCTCTCTTATTAAAAGAAGGGATTAAAACAAACTACATAATTCTGATTTCCTAATATAAAAAAACACTTCCAAGTGATAGGTCATCTTTCATATTAAAAGAAGGGTTTAAAACAAATTACATAATTTTGATTTCCTAATATAAAAAAACACTTTCAAGTGACAGGACACCTCTCTTATTAAAAGAAGGGCTTAAAACAAACTACATAATTGTGATTCCCTGATATAAAAAAACACTTTCAAATACTGAATAGTCTTATATTTTATTAACAACAAAATTGGTACTAAGACTTAAATTTGATAGTTGTATGCTGTATTTAAACATTTTTTTTATAAAATACAATCAAAATTTTTTTAAAAAAAATCTCATATAAAAGAAAAGATTTTGTATAGAATGTCAAGATTTTGATGATATCTATATATATATATATATGGCTTATAATATGTCATAGTATTTTAAGGACAATAGATAACCGTCATTAAAAAAAAATTGCTTCTGGATGGTACTCTTAAATTTAGTACAAGGTGCCGGCGATTTTTCCGGAAACGTGTGAGAAAAGACAGGAATGTTCAAAGTATTTTGGAAACGCGTCAGAAAAGGGGCGAAACGTCCGGAGTTTTTGACCTAAGCATTAAGTATATATGATTTCAAGTCTTCGATTACAGCAGACGGAAAACATAGACATCCGGCCGCAGGGTACGGCTTGACTGGTTAGTTTTGAGGCCACAGAGAGAGCACATGGGCGGAGAAATGCGACAAAATGCGATGCGGGAGAAAAGGTAGGCGGTTACGGATGCTTGACATTGGCGTCTGACATTTTTTATTGAAGCCTGGAATTTGATAATCTGTGGACCCTTCTTAAATCTTAAAGCCAAAGAGTAACCCCATGTTCCCATGCGGCTGTTTAAGTTGTCTTTCTGTTTAAAATTAAGCAGTTGGAGTGGTCCCATGGAAATAAAGGGGTGGATGGAAATAAGCAGCGACTGCATAATGAAAAATATGCCATGTGGTTAAATATATTTCTTCCCTCTTTTTAAAAAAAAAAATTCTTCTAAATTAAGATAAGTAATTTTTATTTTTTATCTTAAAATAAAATATTCATGGAGTCATTTGCTCCACAAATATCTCCTTAAAAACTTGAGCAGTGCTGCATGGGGACCTAAGACAATAATTTGGAACATGCAGCATGGGGACCTAAGACAATAATTTGTAAAGTTGGAGCTTCAATTTTACAAACCGGTTCAGGGATCCAACAATCGATATTTTTCAAATTATGTTTTTTCATGGTTTAAAAGTTAAAAAGATCTAATTTTTTGCTATGTTTTTTTTTTAAAATCACAATCATACATCAATGTATGTTTCTTGCATAAGTATTTATTTTAGTAGTTTATTAGGCTTCCCTTATTGTATATTTAGTTGAATAGTTAATGATGGTTTTTTATAGTTTAACAGTTAAAATATCTAATAATTTGTTATATATATTTTGTTTAAATCACAGTCATACATCAATGTATGCTTCCTCAAACTCTATGATTATATATTTGATTTCAAGAGCACTAGTTAATATTAATAATAATTCTCATTTAATAAACCGAATTAGGCATTGACAAATTAGGGTATCAAAGAAATGACCAAATCATCATAAAAATTCCAAGCCCAAGTATAGTTTGACTTCTTATATTTTTATAATATAATATAATATTATAATTTATAATTATATTATTTTATAATATTTATTATAGAAATACATATTAATTTAGAATATTTTGGAATAGAATTTAAAAAAAAAGTTTTTAACTCTTGAAATATAAGATTATTGAATATATATATATATCAATTTAAAAAGTTACTTTATATTACTCTATAAATTTCAATAATTTAAATTACAAAGATTGAAGATAAATTACGATTAATATTAGAAAACAATTGTATTACTTGGCTTCTTGTAATAACCACCCTAGTTACTACAATTTTTTTAATATCCCTCAAGTTCTAAATAATCAACCAAGCATCTTCTATTTGATTTAGAAGTGCTAAGTTCATAGACTCACCATCCATAGCCTTGGGATCAACTTTGTGCCATGACTCATATTCTCGCTCTAGAATATAGAAATCTCCCAATATTAGGGTCATCCCTAGATCTAGACCTAAACCTTGAGGGTTCATTTGTAATGGCCATTCTTACGTATCCCCTCTTGCGAATCAAAGGCTCCATAGTTCGTACACCAAAAATAGAGAGAATTCCTCCTCTCCTTTGATATGAGATCTCTAATCTCATTTTTAAACCATAGCCTATAAGTGAATCTTATGATTCCAATTTAGTTGTTACACAATAGTGTGATAACAAATGCAATCCAACCAAATGTTGGTTCAAGATTGACATCAATGTATGAACATATACCAACCACATAGTGACTAACTCATATAAGCATCACATGATCACACTTAGTGATTAGCTTGAACATACATCACATGTTTACACAATGTGATTAACTTGAACTTAGGGAAGCATCACATCCATTTTCCCAATTTTAAAATCATTAGCAACAATTATGGATAAAAAAAATCTGATTGAAGATAATTTAGCAATAGGAGAGAAAATTTTACCAATATCAACTCCCTCTCTTTGGGAGTGGCCCTTGGCTACCAATCTAGCCTTGTACTTCTCGAATTAACCATTTCCTCCAAATTTCTTCTTGTATACCCACTTACATTCAATGGCCTTCCTTCCTTTGCTCAAATGAACAAGATCTAGGCATCACATATGTTCAAATCCATCATCTCCTACTATGTGGCTTCCTACAAAGAGTCACTATCATCTGAAAGAATAACTTCCTTGCATAGGATCTAGGTTCATCATTAGTACTTAACAAAGTGAATACACAATGGAAATCTATATGATGCAGGAGCACCCGTACATGATCAGGATATAGGTCCGCATGATGACATACATGATCAGGATATAGGATAATTATCAGCATGATGACAGGATAGTCTATTTTTAGTATGTTTGACTTTATCATGTAATAAGGTCCATTGGACCGATGCTATGTATTAGTTCAACCTAGGAGTATGTGTAGGCAGTTAGAGATCGGGATAAGGTTATCTGAGCTGTCCTCTCTCCCAGCCGCTTGGAAGCTCCCAGCCGCTGGGAAGTGAGTTGGTAGTACTCGAAGGACTTTGTTATATATACCTTCGATCTGTTAGGGTTTAGCATAATTGAGATTGATGTTGATAGATGTTATGTTCAGGAGAGTAGTATTGGTGGTATGCTATACTGGTGATCAGTCCAGATATTGTGAAGCAGAATTGTAAAAGCAGGACATTTGAATTTCAATTGAATAAGATCTCATCTTTTGCATTATCTGGTTGTATCAGTTGTATCTGTGTTGATTTCCTTTCCGTTTTGCAAGTTGATGGGTACTTTCAACCCTTCCACCGGTTGATCCTGCGAATCGGTGGAATGGTCCTGTATCATAGCTTAGTTTGCCTTTGTGTTTTCTGTTTATGCATTGCATCGTTCAAGAGATCAGTTAGGAGCATGCTGTGAATCAGCCTAGCATCCTCATGTGCTAGGTATAGAAAGATAAGTTATTAGACTTTGGTTTGAAGGTGATCCGGCCCGGTCGTCACATTGTCTTTGTGTAATAGAGCGGTTCGGAGTGTTTACATGCAGTGGACGGATACACAGGAGTCTGCATGTGCGTTTCCAGTCGGAACGAGCCGCATCATCATCTGCGAATGCATCGCCATCAGGATCGGGTCATGAAGCTGTTGAAGTTTGCATGTTGCAAGTGCATCATGATGTTTTAAGTCGGATGTATACTCAGTGTATATATCGTAGTCAGGATCATCTCTCGGGGAAGCTCATCATCCGCATATCGCTAGCTGATGCGGGTGGGAAAGTTCAGTCTTTTTGACTAAGTGTTGAAGAGGTCATCAGGATATTGGGTGACGTCATCGTCATCAGGATATGACGTCATCGTCATCAGGATATTGAGATATCACTCTATGCGAGTTTATCCTGTTGTCGCTAAGTGGTTAGGTATCGGCGTAGGCAGGAAGTTGTATTAACATCATCAGGAGGTTTCGAGAGAACCGGATAAGTTAGATCATGATGCTGTTGCTTGTATCGTCGGGCAGTGGAACATCGAAGGCAAGGTGTTGAAGTGGTCGTCATTAGGATATTTGGAGCAACCGGATATTTGGATATCCTGCTGACGAAGGTGATGTTGAATATCATGATGATGCCGCTAGTATTTGGCGCCCGATGAACAGTGCAACCGGAGGATGTTTGCGCCCGTTGAATATCATGATGATGATGATAGGCGACAGGCGGAGGAGGTGAACAGTAGTCGGCAGGAGGATAATTGTGATCATCCGAAATATGATGATGCTGTTGAAATATGATGATGCTGTTGGTGTTTTTAGGAAATATGATGATGATGCTGAGCCGATAGGGATTTTTATCATGTTGTTTGCATTATTGGCTCCTCCTTCCTGTTAGGTAGCCTCCGTTGCGTTTCACTCTGCATCATAGTGGTATCAGAGCAAAGGTTAGGATCTTCTGGAAAAGATAGGCAGGATGTCAGACGAAGAAGGAACATCTGAGGTTCCAGCAAGGATGACCAACGCTGAGTTGGCAGTTCTGGTGAAGAAACAGATTGCAGAAAGCAAGGCCGTGAAGGCTCAGAATCAGGAGTTGAAAGATGAGTTAGCAAAGTTGAGGAGCAGAGTAGGTTCTGGTAGAGAAGATGATAGGGAAGAAGAAGAGATCCCTAATTGGAGCGAGGAGGTCGTTCCTGCAGACCAGAGACCACTGTTGAACGCCCTCAAGGCCATGGAGAGGAGAACCATGGATGTGAAACTGGATTTGCCAGTGTTTATAGGTAAGATGGACCCTGATTCAGTGATGGAATGGATAGACTGTTTGAACAATTTCTTTGTAACAGAGGAGATACCAGAACAACAGAGAGTGAAGATAGCATAGTCAAAGATGAAAGAAGCTGCCTTGACATGGTGGAATTTTGTTCAAGATGATAGAGTGCAGGAAGGAAAACGTAGAGTTGCCACATGGAAGAAGATGATGGAATTGGTAAAGGAGGCTTATATTCCATTGGATTACAGTATCCAGTTACACAAGAGGAAGCAAAACCTGAAGCAGAAGGAGCTAGATGTCAGCTCATATACAGAAGAGTTCATGAAGCTCTGTATGAAGACAAAGGTGAAAGAAAGTGAAGAAGAGAAGGTAGCCAGATACCTTAATGGATTGAGGTTTAATATTCAGGAAGATCTGAGTCTGCATAATCCAGATACAGTGCAGAAAAGCTTTCAGTTGGCATTGAAAGTGGAAGAAAAGTTGAAGAGAAAACAAGAACAAAACAATAGAGGAAGAGGAAGACAGCAAAGAGGTGGAAGAGGTCCTTTCAGAGGCAGAGGACATGGACAGGGATATCAAGGAGAATCCAGTCATGACAATAGCAAGGGCAACAATAGTCAGAATCAGAGGGAGAATTACAGTCAGCAAGGAAACTTCAGAGGTAGAAGACCTTACAGAGGGAGATCCTAGGGCAGAGGATCCATCAGATGCTATAACTGTAACAAAGAAGGCCATATAGCCAGCAGATGTCCAGACAAGGCCACAAGCTCAGCAGGAGAAAGGAGGACAAATCTGGTCAAAGAACCTGATAATCAAAGTAGGACAAGCTCTAATGATTTTCAGAGTGTGAATGGTCCTGAGAATTATGGATATCCAGAAAGTGGAGAGTCTCTGATGATGAGAAGAACAGTGACTACCATGAAGGTACCTGATAAAGAAGCCCCTCAGAGAAAGTCTCTTTTCAGAACCATTTGCAAAGCAGGAGGTAAGGCATGTAAGGTTTTGATTGATTCTGGTTCTACTGAGAATTTTGTGTCTGAAGAAATGGTGATAAAGCTTAAGCTTAGGAGATTGCCTCACCCATCCCCATATAAAGTTTCATGGCTTACTCAAGGTCAGCAGACAACTGTAGAAGAGCAGGCTTGGGTAGAATTCCAGATTGGTGGATATAAGGATAGGTTGTTGTTTGATATCACCAAGATGGATGCTTGCAACCTTTTGTTTGGTAGACCATGGCAGTATGATCTGAAGGCACAACATGATGGTGTTAAAAACACCTATAAAATCACTAAAGATGGTATAGATATAACATTATTCCCATTGAAGGAGAAAGAGGAGAAGTCTAAAGGAAAAGAGGTGAAGGTCATGCTGATGGAAGGCAAACAGTTCATGAAAGAAGTAGCAGCAGAAGGTGCAGTTGCATATGCCCTAATCCCATGTATGAGTGTGAAGAAAGAACAACAGCAAGGAGTCAAGAAGGAGAGAAAGCCAAGGTTGATAGACCCAGCTGTCCAAGAGCTATTGGATAAGTACAAAGGTGTCATCTCAGAGGGAATGCCAAGATCCCTACCACCTGTCAGAGATATCAGTCATTGCATAGACTTAATTCCAGGGTCTACACTTCCAAACAAAGCAGCTTATAAGCTTACCCCAGAACAGAATGCAGAAGTAGCTAGACAGATTGAAGAATTGATGGATTCAGGTCTGATTGGGAAGAGTTTGAGCCCATGTGCAGTACCAGCTGTACTAGCACCAAAGAAGGAAGGCACTTGGAGGCTTTGCATAGATTCCAGAGCCATCAACAAGATCACAATCAGGTATAGGTTTCCCATCCCTAGAATAGAGGATTTACTTGATTGTTTGGGAAGTGCCAAGTACTTTACAAAAATAGATTTGAAGAGTGGATACCATCAGATCAGGATTAGACCAGGTGATGAGTGGAAGACAGCATTCAAAACAAATGAAGGGTTATATGAATGGAAGGTTATGCCTTTTGGTTTGTCTAATGCCCCTAGTACTTTCATGAGGCTGATGAATGAGGTTCTGAAGGAATTCATTGGTAAATTTGTCATAGTATATTTAGATGACATTCTGATTTTCAGTAACACCAAAGAAGAACATCTCAGACATATAGATCTGGTTCTTAAGAGGTTACATGAAGAGAAGCTGATGATAAACTTGGACAAGTGTCTGTTCATGAAAAAGGAGATCACCTATTTAGGTTTTGTCATTTCACAAGGAAAGCTACAGATGGATAAGGAGAAGGTGAGTGCCATATTGAATTGGCCAACTCCACAGACCATGAATGATGTCAGAAGTTTCCATGGGTTAGCAACCTTCTACAGAAAGTTTATAAGGGGGTTCAGTCATATTTGTGCACCCATGCTGGATACCATCAAAGGAGGACAGAAGTGCAGGTTTGTTTGGACTCAAGGAGCAGATGATTCCTTTGAGGCATTGAAGAGGAAGGTGGCACAGCAGCCAGTCCTTGCACTTCCAGATTTTAACAAAATCTTTCAGGTAGAGTGTGATGCCAGTCACATGGCCATTGGAGCAGTACTCAGCCAAGAGGGTAGACCAATTGCATTTTTCAGTGAGAAGCTCAATGATGCTAAGAAAAGGTATTCATCATATGATCTGGAAATGTATGCTCTAGTTCAGTCCCTCAAGAAATGGAGGCATTACCTGATGCCAAAGGAGTTCATAGTATTCACAGATAATCAGGCCCTGAGTTTCATAAACAGCCAGGAAAAGCTGAACCACAGACATATGAAATGGGTAGAAACCTTACAGGCTTTCACTTTTACCTTGAAGCATAAGAAAGGGGTCAAAAATAAAGTTGCAGATGCTTTGAGCAGGAGAGTTCTCACCGTCAATCAGATTCAGTTAGAGAGTGTTGGCATTGACTCACTCAAGACCATGTATGAGTCTGATGAAGATTTTGGAGAAATATATCAGGTCTGTACTTCTTTTGGGGAGAAATACCATGCTGAGTTCTCTGAATTTCTGATCCAGGATGGATTGTTGTTCAAGGGTGGACAGTTGTGTATCCCAAGGTGTTCCATGAGATTAAATATAATCAAGGAGAAACATTCTGGAGCTATGGCAGGTCATTTTGGGCTAGATAAGACTCTTGATCTGGTCAGGAGGCATTATTTCTGGCCTAAGTTGCAACCAGATGTCAGGAAATTTGTAGAGACATGTGTAATTTGTCAGAAAGCTAAAGGCAGGTCAACTAATGCAGGATTATATCAGCCCTTACCCATTCCTTCCAGACCATGGGAAAGCATCAGTATGGATTTCGTCTTGGGTTTACCAAGGACAAGGAGAGGATTTGACAGTGTTTTTGTTGTAGTGGATAGATTCAGTAAAATGGCACATTTCTTGCCATGCAAAACCACTGCTGATGCCTCATACATTGCAGATTTATTCTTCAGGGAGATTGTCAGAATTCATGGATTGCCTTTGAGCATAGTTTCAGACAGAGATGTGAAGTTTATTGGTCACTTCTGGAGAACCCTTTGGAGGAAACTGGGAACCAATTTGTCTTTTTCCTCTGCATATCATCCTCAAACGGATGGACAGACTGAAGTAGTGAACCGTTCCTTGGGGAATTTGCTTAGATGCTTGACAAAACAGCATGGAGAGAAGTGGGACAATATTCTGTCTCAAGTTGAGTTTTCATATAATGATACTGTCAATAGGAGCACAGGGAAATCGCCTTTTCAGGTAGTGTATGGAATGCATCCCAGAGGAATTTTGGAGTTGCGAGATCTACCTACAGCAGATCCTGTTAGTGCCGAAGGAGAAGCTTTTGCTGAAGCCATCAAAGAAGTTCATGATCAGGTTAAGACCCAACTCCAGCAAACCACCTTGAAATATAAGGAATATGCTGATAAGAAGAGGAAGGATGTTCAATTTGATGTTGGAGATTTGGTTTGGGTTCACTTGAAGAAAGATAGGCTTCCTAAGGGGAAGTATACTAAGCTCATGCAAAAGAAAGTTGGACCATGTCAGATTTTGCAAAAGCATGGACAGAATGCTTATGAGATCCAACTCCCACCTGATCTTGGTTTGTCTCCTATCTTCAATGTATGTGATTTAACTCCATACAAGGCTAATCCAGATGCAGATCAGGATATCCTACAGGATAGAGTTGCTGAAGACATTCCCCAACATGATCCCCCACAGTTACAGAAAGTTTTGGACACCAGAGTGGTCAAACAGACCAGGAACAAAAAGTACTTGGAGTACCTCGTCTCTTGGAAGGGACAGCCGAACTCTGAAGCAGTATGGATGACTGCAGAGCAGATACAGAAACATGGTGCCGACCTTGATACTCTCATCTCAAGTGGACTTGAGATTTCTTCTTCTGGGGAGTATGATGCAGGAGCACCCGTACATGATCAAGATATAGGTCCGCATGATGACATACATGATCAGGATATAGGATAATTATCAGCATGATGACAGGATAGTCTATTTTTAGTATGTTTGACTTTATCATGTAATAAGGTCCATTGGACCGATGCTATGTATTAGTTCAACCTAGGAGTATGTGTAGGCAGTTAGAGATCGGTATAAGGTTATCTGAGCTGTCCTCTCTCCCAGCCGCTTGGAAGCTCCCAGCCGCTGGGAAGTGAGTTGGTAGTACTCGAAGGACTTTGTTATATATACCTTCGATCTGTTAGGGTTTAGCATAATTGAGATTGATGTTGATAGATGTTATGTTCAGGAGAGTAGTATTGGTGGTATGCTGTACTGGTGATCAGTCCAGATATTGTGAAGCAGAATTGTAAAAGCAGGACATTTGAATTTCAATTGAATAAGATCTCATCTTTTGCATTATCTGGTTGTATCAGTTGTATCTGTGTTGATTTCCTTTCCATTTTGTAAGTTGATGGGTACTTTCAACCCTTCCACCGGTTGATCCTGCGAATCGGTGGAATGGTCCTGTATCATAGCTTAGTTTGCATTTGTGTTTTCTGTTTATGCATTGCATCGTTCAAGAGATCAGTTAGGAGCATGCTGTGAATCAGCCTAGCATCCTCATGTGCTAGGTATAGAAAGATAAGTTGTTAGACTTTGGTTTGAAGGTGATCCAGCCCGGTCGTCACATTGTCTTTGTGTAATAGAGCGGTTCGAAGTGTTTACATGCAGTGGACGGATACACAGGAGTCTGCATGTGCGTTTCCAGTCGGAACGAGCCGCATCATCATCTGCGAATGCATCGCCATCAGGATCGGGTCATGAAGCTGTTGAAGTTTGCATGTTGCAAGTGCATCATGATGTTTTAAGTCGAATGTATACTCAGTGTATATATCGTAGTCAGGATCATCTCTCGGGGAAGCTCATCATCCGCATATCACTAGCTGATGCGGGTGGGAAAGTTCAGTCATTTTGACTAAGTGTTGAAGAGGTCATCAGGATATTGGGTGACGTCATCGTCATCAGGATATGACGTCATCGTCATCAGGATATTGAGATATCACTCTATGCGAGTTTATCCTGTTGTCGCTAAGTGGTTAGGTATCCGCGTAGGCAGGAAGTTGTATTAACATCATTAGGAGGTTTCAAGAGAACCGGATAAGTTAGATCATGATGCTGTTGCTTGTATCGTCGGGCAGTGGAACATCGAAGGCAAGGTGTTGAAGTGGTCATCATCAGGATATTTGGAGCAACCGGATATTTGGATATCCTGCTGACGAAGGTGATGTTGAATATCATGATGATGCCGCTAGTATTTGGTGCCCGATGAACAGTGCAACCGGAGGATGTTTGCGCCCGTTGAATATGATGATGATGATGATAGGCGACAGGCGGAGGAGGTGAACAGTAGTCGGCAGGAGGATAATTGTGATCATCCGAAATATGATGATGCTGTTGAAATATGATGATGCTGTTGGTGTTTTTAGGAAATATGATGATGATGCTGAGCCGATAGGGATTTTTATCATGCTGTTTGCATTATTGGCTCCTCCTTCCTGTTAGGTAGCCTCCGTTGCGTTTCACTCTGCATCACTAGTGGGCTATACTAGTCAATTGGATTCTATTATCTTGTGGATCTTCTCAAGGGGTTGAGTAAGGGATTCTTCCTCTTGTTCTTTTGCATTCTCAACCTCTTTAGTAACTTTAGAGTCATCTTGATTAAATCTCCTACTTGAACCCTCTTATTCCTCCCCATCTTCAAATCCATCATTTTTTTGTTCCACATATACATCTTCTTTCGTCAAATCAAAATGCACTATCGTTTTCCCTTCTTTCTCTTTTGGCTATTTAGAAATAGAAAATAGCTTTTTGCTCCATGAAAATAACATCTATAGAAAAGACAACTTTTAAGGTTAGTGTCTTCCAGAGATTACAACCCTTAACATTCTCTCCATATCCAATGAAGACACATTGTTATGCTTTTGGATCCGACTTAGTCTACTTTTCTTTAGGCACATGAACAAAAGCTTCATAGCAAAAAAAAACCCTTAAATCTGAAACAGAAGGTTTCTTACCTATCCACACTTCATAAGGTGTCAAAACATGAGTTGTACAACCTAGAGATCTATTAGGCAACTAACAAGTAGTAATCATAAATTTTGTCTAAAAGCATCTATCCAACTATGCACCACTGAACATACATCTGACTCTTTCCATTAAGGTTTGGTTCATCCTTTCTACTACCCCATTTTGTTGATGTGTGTAAAGAGTAGTTGTTTACCTAATTATACCTATATGCTTGCAAAACTCATCAAATTCCTTAGAATAATATTTCCCTTCATTGTCAAATCTCAAAATCATTATCTTATGATCTGATTACTTTTCTACTAAGGATTTAAATTATTAAACATAGTAAAAAGTTTAAATTTATGTCATATCAAATAAATCCAAGTAAGCATTGAAGCATCATTAGTGAAGGTCACAAAATATTGAGATTTTCCAATTGAATCAACATCCACAAGACCAAACACATCCATATGAATAAATTATAATTTACTCTTAGTTTTATATTTTCTAGAAGGAAGTGATGATTTGTTTTTTTTTCCAAACACATAATGCTCACAAAAATTAAATTACTCATTAGAATAGGAGAAACTATCAACTAAATTTTTATTCATAATAACTTTTAAAACTTTTCCACTTATGTGGTTCAATCTATGGTGCCAAAAGATACATGTATTTTTAAATTTTTTAGTTACATTCGTGGAATTATAAATAGAAATGGCATTAATCCTAAACAAGGTTCCCATTCTTAACCCTTTCACTGCCACCAAATTTCCGCTCACTAATCTGCAACTAACCTTATCAAAGGTTACATGCATTCCCGAATCATTCAAGTTTGATATAGAAATTAAATTTCTTGCTAATATAAGAATATGTAAAACATTTGGGAGATTTTTAATCTTTCGATCACTAAAACACAATTGTACGTTTCCCCATCCAACAATAGGATAAGAATTGTTGTCTCCAAGGTACACTTCCTCACCATCATATTCTTGATATGAGGAGAACCACTCCTTATGTGGGGGCATGTGATATGAGCATCTTGAGTCAACTGACCAATTATCATTAGAAATATTATTACAAGAAATAATTAAATCTTCATCACCTAATTCTGAGGACTTTTGGAAAGATAAATCCCACTATTTCTTTAGAACATGCCCCCCCTTTTCTCAATTCAAATAGTTCATTCTATTATTTTTACCAGGAGCTTTATATCTACCCTTAGACTTGTCTTTAGGCCCCTTCTATTTTCCTTGAGATCCACCTCTTTCCATGGACTTTCCCCTGACAAGAAGAGCATCCATTGAGCTATCTATAGTGGTTTTCATCCTCATTTCCTCTGATAAAAAAGTTGCAACAAGAGCATTCAACATGCAATCTTCAAGATTAGCATGAATAAGAATGATATTCTTTGATGACTTAGGCAAAGAACATAGAAGCATAATGCTCTTATCTTCCTCACTTATCTTAACATCAATAGAAGATAATTGACTTAAAATCAAATTAGAAGAATTTAAATTCTCTACAATCCATTCACCTTCTTTCATTTTTCGAGAAAACAATTATCTTTTCAAATATAACTTATTCACAAGTTTGGTAGATTTCACCTATCCTTTTCCATAAGGAATATGTAGTTTTCTCTTCTAAAACATTAACAAGATAGAGTCTACAAGACAAAGCCAAATTGTCCCTCGTACTTTCCTATCCATCTTGTCCCACCCATCTTGGTCTATTTTATAAGGTTTATTATTTTTCTTGTAACTAACCATTGATCCCTCTCCTCAAGGAGATCCTCCATCTTCATATTCCTCAACTCATAGTTAGTTCCATTAGACTTTTCAATATCCAGTCGATATGTAGATGCAACCATAGCTTCCACACACAAATCTAGGGGCAGACAGGAATCAAAGAATAGGGGTAGTTAGGCTCCCTTGTTTCCTTCCCTAGCCTTGCCTTCCCTCCCAGTATGTCCTTTCCAACTCCTTCCATCCCACCCATTATCTCCCACACACCCAACTTTATTATCCTCCCACCCTAAACTATATTTTCTTGGGTCCCTGGCACCACCTGGCCCCCCTTTTGTTCATTAGGGAATCCTACATGGTATCAGAGCTAGAAGAGGTTTGATTCGAGTCTATAAGATTGCATTTTTTGATTCATGCATTAAAATAGTGTTATCTCTATTTCTGGTTGTTCTCTGTGTTCTCTAACATTGACAGAAGCAAAAGAGGGAGGTTAAATTCCTGTGAGAGGTCAAATCTCTGTGTGTGGAGGTCTCATTTCTATGTGCTTGTGTGAGCGGTGCACTTTTCCTGTCACGAGATTGAAGGATTGAAGCCCTTAGAAGGGTAATTTGCAACAAGAAGGGTCGAAGCCCTCTAAATGACCCCTGTAGTTAAAGGAGGGGTTTATCCCTTGTTGTAGCCAGAAAGAGGGGTCCTTCCCCTGTTGTGGTGATATGACAGAGGAGAGCGACCTGCCCTACCCACCCTCGGTAGAATGCACAACGGGAGGAGAGGTGACGCAACATAGGAGGCCGCCTTGCCTTTCCCACTTAGTCCACCATCGATAGGAACTTCTACGCAACATCCCTAGATAGAGAGGCTGCGCAAGGGTCTTTTGTACACACAAGCCACACATAAAGCCCATCCATTTTCTAGGCTGTGACTCTCTAGACAGAGAGTTGAGGATTTTCCCTGTATTTTCCCTTGACAGAGGGTCGACAACATCTGAGAAAGGGCTTTTCACCTCCATGTTCGGCCTCACATATGGTCGACTTGCATAGCTAGTCAAAACTCGATGCCACAAGCAGGGGCAAACTTTGCACAGTACAGAAGGGAGATCCATTGTAGAAAGAAGCCGCCATTGCTCTTGCATGGCTCCCCTCCAATCATTTTTTTGGGCATTTTCCCTTAATTCGCCCTGCCCTAGTCGGGCTTTGTAATATTTTTTATTTTTTTTATTTTATTTTTGCATAGGCATTTTTTAATGCTAAAAAACACTATGAAATAAACATACAAAATAACGGGGTGGGTAATTTGGGGAAAATTACTTTGAAGAGATTAATGGTTTTTTGAATTTACTCTTGTATTTTCGCTTGATGAAGATGAAGGGTGAGGCCGGATTTGACAAGAGGCCAATACCCCCTCACAAGTAAACCATTGTATTCTTCAATCTTTGCCAACTCCAATGAATGGTTGGATAGATAGGATGACTCTTGCTGTAGGTATTTTTTTCTTTTCAGTGCAAATGTATTAAAATGGGTCATTTATGAGAAATTGATTATGTTGATAACTTTTGCCTGATAGCTGGAAATTGAGCACCATTGTTTGAAAATGTTAATTTTTTTTAATTTCCCACTCATTGGACCTACTTGCATTGTACAATTCCCCAACTTATAAAGTACCAAAACTAGGGGGTTCACCTAATCTGGGGGTTTGCCTAATGTGTCAATTTTATTTTGTCTAAAGGAATTAACCTGTTTGTAATCATGGGATATGAAACTCACTCTTCTGTAATCAACCTAAACAATGGTAACTCTAAGGCCTAGTGTGATGGTATCCTGAAACACCTTAGGTGGCATAATCTCATGCCATATCTATATGGACTTATCCTTGAACTAGGTAACCAATCTCAGAAGAATAAGTGCTTCAATAATCGTGATCATATTTGTGGATTAATTAGCTTATGGATCATGGATATTGAATGTCCACATGCATTATGGATCAAAATTTTGGAAATACATGGAGACTCAAGCATTTCTCCCTTCCTACATGATCCTGCTAAGATCACAACTAATGTCCCACATCATGATTCAAATACAGAATGTCCAATTGACATAGAGGAAATCATAATTCCACCTCCTTCTGTTGCTTCATCATATTTTAGATTCTCTTAAATTTGAAAGCTTCCAGTACTTCTTTGCAACACGATATTAGTCTTCCTAGTATTGCTGATTGGGACATATTTCTACCTGACATTGCTTGTCTTTTTGTAGAGTCCCACATTGTTGACATGGAAGCACACATTGAGGACCTCAATCTTCTCTTCAATGACATTTTTTATGAAGTTGCATCTCCATTATCCTCTTCATGTATTCATGATCTACATTTGTCTACACATGGTTCTGGATTGTCATCATCTTCATCTATTAGGAATGCAACAGATTTGATTATGGCATCCTTCGGCATTGACATGGGAGCACATGAGGATTTTTTGAAGACATCACAATGGGCATCATCATCCTTGGATAAACTCTAGCATAATTTAGGATCATACATACTTCTTCTTGCATCGAAAGATATCCTACAGCTTTAGGCGGTTTCCCAAGGGTAGGAACATTGTTCAACATTCTTGGATCTACATCTACATCCTTTGTCAACTATCCAGCCTCACTACAGTAGGACATGCATTATGGGGGTTTCTTATAGACTTTAATTTATTTTCTCTCCTATGGGGGGAAATCATATATTGTACTTAGTGAAAGAAGTATTTCTTCATTTGTATAATTTTCATGCATCTTTTCTCTCTTTTGGAGAGTAGTTTTTTCCCATAGGGTTTCTACCTTTCTCCACTTCATGAGAGATTACTTTGTATATGGGTACCTCACCAGGCCTAGTAGCTAGGACCCATCTCTTCTTGTACCCACCTAAGTTATGCTTAAGGGGGGTGTTAGTGTATATTTTACCTCACATGTGTAAAATACACATGTCATAGGCCTACTTATGTAGGTTAGGTGTCAACTTCGAGAGTTCGACACAACTCTCCAAGCTATGTGTCGACACTCATTTGACACTTGGTGAGTGGAGTGTTGAAGTTGACTCAACCTCCTCACTCAGTAGATCACCTATTTATACTTGCCTTTTTGGCTAATGTAAAGTGGTCGATTTGGGGGATTTGCATACATTTTCATGATGTGATTTGCAATATTCATTTTTTTTTCTCTTCATCTCTTTGATTCTAAATTTTTAAATTATATTATTTGGTAGGGTATAGGTTGAAGGTATGTACCTTGAATGAAAGAGTTGGAAGCATTGATCCACCAATGGCTTGATACTCTCCACTAGGGTTGATGCATCATCATATGTCTCTTTCCATCCTCTCCTCTGCCATCATTAAATTCACATGCCTTCCCCTAAAACAAAATCAAATAGAACTCCAATTGTAGCTCAAAAACCTTTCTCTTCCATCCATCGAAACAAAGATGGTTAGGTTTTGATACCAAATGTTAAAATACAAGGTAAAACCACTACAAATGGAAATCTAAAAATAAGTCTACAAATTTGAAATTAATACTTAATGTTCATGAAAACCTATTCATTCAAATATTGCTTAACTATATAATACCAACAGGATACTATGGAATTCAAACTACAACATAAGAAATCAACAATACCATACAAATATCAAATAACATAGTATATAATGTGGAGAAACCCTTTCACAAAAATCCACCAAGGAAAAGAGGCTGAGATTGTATTATCTTCAAAACAAGAGGACAATGCAATAATCTTCCTTCACTCCTTTTGTGTCTCAAATTTGACTACTTGTGTACCTGTGAAACTCACAATGCAATCTACCTCTTGATGTACCTATTATTAATATAGAAGATGTGGCATCCAAAATTGGGAAAATTTCAATGCCTCATTTTGGGAATCTAGTCAACATACTAAATATAGCCTCTTATAGCATATTATAACAGACTAAATTATCTCTCCATTTTGGGTGCCTAGTTTGTCATACAATCCCTTGAAAATAGGAGATTTTCTTACAAGATGTCATAGACTATCAATAGTTATGATAAGATCTTCTCTCTTACACATGTCATAATACCCCAAGAATAGCCAAACCAACTTGGATGCCTAGTTTGACTTTATTACCCATTTACCTTCTCAAAGTAAAAGATGATCAAATGGTAAATAGTAAACATTGCCAATAAATAATTAATTACTGTACTAGTAAAAATTAATTAGCACTATTAGTTAATTCTTCATCTCTTATGAATGAATTTAAGCTTGTGGTATCTTGTCTTTGTAAATGGATCCATCCATCTATAGTAAAACACTCATGGTGTATAAGGAAAAGGAGTTATGTGTCAAATCAATGTCGAATTTGATACATTTACTAAATCACCACCTTCTTCTAAGTCGTCATTCATACAAATCTATAGTTGTAATACCATGCATATTACTATTTTGGCTAAATGTCTAGTATTAGGGAAAATACTCAATGTGTTCGACAATTAGGACTTATTATTTATTAATCTAAAATTTATGATTGGTTATTGATTATATTTCTTTTGATAATAGATATCTAATTAATGATCAAAGAATATTAAGTTAGAATGTATCGAGAAAGTGAGGTTTAAAAAAAAAAATTGATTGTTTAGTGATTTTAGAATAATGCATTAGACAAATAAATTTCATATCTTAACCAATTAACTTAGATTAAATATTCTATATTAATGCTTATTCAACGAATTATTATTTTAGAAATATGATCTCTCAGATTATCTTATAAAACATGATGTCTTGACAATTTTATCTAAGAGTGTAGGTTGTTGACACATAGTCTTGCAATTGACATTTTCTTGGCTTTTTAATTTATTATGTGGATCTCTAGTTATAATTGATTTGAGAGATTTAATAGGCCCCATTAAATCCCTTTATCAAGCTTTAAATGGTGCCCTTATGTTTTAAACACGGTCTTGTGTGTGTTTTCTTGGCCCTATGCTACTTTTCATGTTGTGTACTTTTACTAAGCTTCATTCAATATAGTCATGGTAGCCTCTAAAAGCCCATGTAAGGCTTGTTCTATGCCTTGGCAAGAACCCCTACACTTTATTGATAATTTATTATTGACTTGCCATCAACTCTGTTAATAACTTAAGTGGGGGTCTCCAATTTGTGTGGTGACTAGGAAATACACTATACATCAATTTTAACTAGTTTGGACCTTGGTCTTCTTGTTCCTCTTTATACTAATGGTATGAACTATTGACAAGAAAATGTAGAATAATAGTCTTGAATTTAATTACGTGACATAATAATTATCGCGACATGATACATAAAGAAAAAGATTAGAATATATATAATAATATTACAGATTAACACTAAAAAAATACACATTGATTTAATATATATATATATATATGCATTCAAGAGATATAGTCAAGTCTCTATTATATTCATCATAAGTACATTATTTGAATAGATCCATGTCACATAAGTCCTACTACTTACAAGCTAGAACCTTACACCTTTAAAGAGCTTATTTATTTATTTAGTTATATAAGTAGAAGACACGTTACGATAGATTTTCACCCCTTTTAAAATCTGTCATCCATATAATAACATGGACTATGAAAATATTCTCTCTTATCGTTTATTAAGATCAGAAATGGCATCCTTAAACGCCTATCTTCTGGGTAATTTAGTACATGGTGCCAGCGATTTTCCAGGGAACATGTGAGAAAAGGCAGAAATGTTCAAAGTATTTTGGAGATGCGTGAGAAAAGGTTGTCACTGCTCAATCTTCAGAGTTTTTTGACCTAAACTTTCTAGTCAGATACGTAATATAAGCAGGTGCGGATTGACTACATATTTGTCTGACCTAAACTTTCTAGTCTAAGGTCGCGACGTCAGATATGCTTTCGATTACATATACGTCAGATATATACTGTAAGAAACTAAATAAAGAATTTTTAATTAAATATATTTGTTCTCTGGTTTTGCATTGCATTGCCAGAAAATAATTGCAACAGAGAGAGTACATGTGCGGAGAATTCGACCAAATGCGATGGGTGAGAAAAGTTAAGTGGTCAAGGATTGCTCGACAATCGCGTCTGACTATTTTAATTGAAAACTGTATATTGCATATCCATGTCATTTTTTATTTTATATTTAATTTTGAGTTTATTTTGAGAGGATGCTTTAAAATATGTATAATTTGATAAATGGTTTAATTTTGTGTAAAGAAGGGTCTTTTCTTCAATATTATTTGCTTCTATTTTCAGAAACATTTCCACATATTCATCTCCCAACTTATCAAGGCATGCACATGTCTCAATATATTTGCCTAGATCATGCACAACTTACCCTAGAGCATGCACACGTCTCAATATATATACCCTGAGTTGGCGTGTTGGTGAAAAACTTGCCCTCTTGAAAGAGAGGTCACAAATTCAAATCTTGTAGGGGGTAGGGTTTGTATGCCTCATATTAGAATCACAATTGGGTGCCTCTTGCATATTGGGAGTCCATTTCCATGCATAATTGTACATATGAAATTGTCCCACGTCATTTTTATGGAAGCTTGACCCTTGAAAATTGAAAATTCAAAACTTGGCTGAAGGGTGACTCAAGGATATCTAAACTTGTTCACTTTAATTTTTTATTGTTCTTTTTCTTTAATAGCTCCTAAATTGGTCCTACTATTGTCACATAATTTTATATTAACTTTTAGTGATAACGTGTATATTCTAATTTTTGTTTTATTTTACTCACACTCTTAGCAGGAGTTAAGTTCAAAATTATAGCAATTTTCAATGGGTCAACCATTATGCCCTCCTTGTGAAAGATGTGTCTCGATTGTGTACCAAATGGTGCTATAGTTATGCACTTCTTGAGATTTAAAAGTCTCCTTAGACTCTTGTATCTTTCAATCCTTAGCCTTGGTACTTGAACATGGTCTGTTATCAACCCATTAATAGTCCAATCACCCAAATAAACTTCTAAGAAATCATGTATGAAATCTTTGAACGTATTGACCATGATCCTATTAAAAATTGCAGGTATATTTTTTAATCCAAACGACATTACAATATACATAAATGCTCATGATTTAGTAGAAAAGGTTGTTTTTGACTAGTCCTGTTCTTGAATTTTGACTGGATGGTAACCCAAGAAATTATCAACAAATGAGTATACTTCTCTACCCATAATAGATTCCAACACTTCTTCTATAAATGGATTACGAAAGTGATCATATATACACTCACCTTATTCAATTATCTGAGATCTACACAAATCCCAGGTTATTTCAATTGTCCTTTTGTGTTGGATGACCATCTAGCTGATTCACTCTACATCTTCAACTAGCTTGATAATGTTGTTTAGTAACATTTTATCTAGTTCTTGTTTCATCTTAACTTTCACATTTTGATTTCGATGGTAAGGCATGTTCTTCTTTTGTTTTACTCCCTTCTCTTAATTGTATCTTCATTACTCCTACTTCTTTTATTCCCTTTAAAGGTCAAATTTTTTTTTGGGAAAAGCTCTTTGTAGTTTTCTAATACATTGACCAATTTCATCATTTCTTCTTCTCCCTACTACACAAACTTGTATATCTTAGAAATCCTTTCATGTGCTATATTTTCTTCCCTAATCTTGCTCAAGGTTGGTAAAAGTATTCATATTTTTTCTTATTATATTGTCCTAACTCTCTCCTCCACTCTTTGATCTATACTTCTAAAGTTTTCTGATTCTCTTCTTCATAGTTTGGTTCTTCTCTTCTCTTTACCTTAAAACACACCCTCTGAGATGGTCCCTCAGCTTTCTCCATTCATTCAATCCTTTTTTCGATACCTTTCTTCTTTTTACAATATCGGTGTTTCTTTTTTTTCTCCAAAAATTTCCCTTACCTCTTCTACTGTTAGTGTAGGTTTTTATTTTCCTATTCCTAAGTTTTTCCTACACATATAATTAAGCTTGCTTAAGATTAAATAAGTGAGTACTAGTGTCAGTGGGTGCAAGGTGTCAGCATCTGCCATGGGAGTTATACTTGCTTATTTTAGGCTATTATGATAGACTTTTCCCATTGGTTATATTTTCCACCTCTTCGCTCTCATATTCTATATAAACTCACCTCCTAGCTAGTCTTGGGTACATTATATTATGCAAGATTTTGCTTTTGCATTCTCCTAATTCTATTTTGTTTTATGAGCATTTGCATTTCTCTTTTGGAGACTAACTCTATGTTGTTATTTTGATCTTATATCATTTGCATTCATAGTTTATTATTTATTCATTTGCACTAAATTTTTTGGGTTATTCATATTTTCAGATTCTAATATGGTATGAGAGATTATTTGGTATAACAATAGCTTTTAGTTTTCTTTATTTGAGAGATTTTGGGGGTAGGGGGATAATAATATTTTCTTGTAGGTTTCCTGAAAATCCATTATGCTCTTCTCTTGCATCTTTGAATGATTTGGAGAATCTAAAAATTTTGATGGAAATATTTTAACCTCTGGGTGTTTACAACATTTTGGAAATCCTGGGAGCCTTTTCAACATTTCCATAGTGTCCAAAAGGCTCAAGAAAGTCAAATATGGCTTTTCTTTCACTGAAATTGGAGCTTAGAAAATTAGTTTACAAATGGGGTTTGAAGCATGGATTTGGACATCAGCGTTCATACGAAGTGTTTTTAGGACAAAAGGACCTCACCACTGAGTCTAGAAGACCCAAAAACCCTATGTCAATATAAAATTTTCCTATTTTTAGGGTTGGATGTATTAGAGAAAAAATGTTTTTTTCCAAAGGGTCGTATGACCCCCCAACATGTAGTTCAAGGAGCAAATTTGCAAAAAAAAAATAATAATATTTGCACTATAAGCGCTTATTGTCTTTGTAAGTGCTTAAAGCACATTATATTCATAGAAGGATTCAACCTGTAGTGCCCCCTCGTCATTGGCTTGTGATAGCGGTGGTTCTGCATTGCTCTCTGTCAATCGGAGACAGTTGATTTGTAGGTTATGATTTATGTTTATTTTGATCTGGATGAACTATGTTTGACTAATATAATTAGACAAGTGTTATGAGTTTATGATGGCACTACTATTATTCCAGTTATGATGCGAATTAATATTATCATGTGTCATTTGATTTGTTGGTATGCGAATTCAAATAAAAGTGGTTATGATATTGTTTCAAGAGTAGAGACAGTGTAGTACTACTCTCTTCGAGCACCCTACTATGCCATGACTCTCTGACTCTCTATGTGTGTTGACATATATGTGTTTGATTGTATACAACCAATTGTTCGGATGCAGGCTGCAGGTACCGAGCCTTGACTCCACCTGATATAGCAGGTTAGAGCAGGCTCTTGCACCAATGGGTATTAGTGATGGGAGATAATGGGAGGTCTATTCCACTAGGTCAGTCCTTGTCTTCTGTTGTAGTCTCGAGTCATGTGGTGTTGCTTGGTCCTTGCCCTATATGTTTGGTACCCTGTGTTTTGGAGATTAGTCAAGTTGTGTTATTATGCTCATGCGTAGTTGGTTAATACTATATTGATTTCTTATTAGAATAATAATGCTCCTATTATGTTTATTGGATAATATTTGTTTGGATTAGAACTTGGATTGATACCTTGGTTGGATATTAACATAGACTAGAATTAATTATCTATTGTCTTAGAGCATTTATGTCATAAATTGGAGTTACGAGTAATTAATATATATATTTTTTACATAATAATTTTGATATGTGAAATAAATGCCTTGAATTTTTGAATATGAATTCTCTGATTTGTGGAATCTCTATTATTAGTAAAATTTTAAATTTACAGAGTGGGTTGTTGGGTAACGGATGCATGTCTGCATTAATTTTGAGCTGAACCATTTTTATATTGTGGGATTTTGGTTCTGAGAAGGAGATTGGGGGAAGGTGAATTGGGAGATTGGGGAAAAATCAACATTTTGGTGAAGGGAATACATGAGAAAGTGGAGGCTTCTGATCAAAGTTTTGTTCCAGAGAACTTTTACGATTTTGAGAGGAAGTGACATCAAATCCTCGTCTCTGCCAGGCGTTAGATCTAGATAAAATGTTGAAAGCTCATGAAGGTATATATGATGGTTTTGTGGTTGAGAATAGGCTTATATTTAATCCTCATACAAAGACTCGAGAAAATCCAAGATGAACAGGTAAGCATTCTTAGTTTTACTTTATGTATTGCATTTTGGTAGATCCCTCTACATGATATCAACCCTCTGCAATGACTTATCTTTTGAAAATTATACATGAATGATCTTACTTATTAAGCATGCCTGAAAGTAAACATTTTGCTGATATTCCTAGTTGCCTAAGGGTGACTTCCCTTAGACAATAGTATTACATTGTTTTTATTTATGCATCAATTTGTATCTTATGTAACCTCACCTTAAGGGTGATCTTGTACACATTAAATCAACCATCGCTATAATATGTAAGGATCTATGTCTGTCGATTGCATTTGCTCGAATGTTTCTAAAGCCCTTTCAACTATTTTCAAGTACGCCTGCTTTACAACTGTTGCATTCCATAACATGACATGTCTTTGAGGCATTTTGTTAACTACTCATGAGTTCTACTTGATGATTTCCTTGGAGCTAGTGAAGGTAATGATTTATAGTTTAATCCTGGTAATTTATTTATTTGAAACTTTTTTTTTTGGTTGTACAGTTTCCCTACTCATGGAGATAAGAAAACAATGACCAAATGCCAATGACAATATTCTCTATGCATTTCTAATTTTAGTAGTTTAAAAAAGAAAAAAATTATTTCTAGAATTTTGCACTTGTTGTCTAACTCTCTCTAGGGTTGCATGACGGGGCATTACATTTGGTAATAGAGCCAGGTTTAAACACTGGGTACTCTGGTTACAATTGAACCCATTATGTGACCTAGTGCTTAAACTCTGTAGATTAATTGTATCCCAGGTTGCAACATTGAGACCTCTAGATTGTTGTTGTTACCCTAGGTTAACGATTTTCTCATTGTAGTGAGTTGGTGATAGTATCTCACACATGTATGCATTAGTATGAAAGTTGATAAGTTTATAGACTTGCTCTTTCAGAAATGAATGCTTTATGCTACTTATGTGTCTGCTATGTTCTTTCTCCTCCTTTGGAAATGTGATGTTACATCTAACAATATGATCTCCCTGAATGTTAATGCATTTAATTATCTGGTGGCATCATGCATCATGAGTTATGTGGTTATGTGATGCTGACATCTTTATATGGTTTCTTGAAAATCTATATCTAACTCCTAGATGGTCATGACCTCTTAGGGAAGAATTGTTGTAATTTATGGAAGTTATCATTGCATATGTTTGTGTAAGAACTATATGCAGGAGATCAATGAGAACTTATGTTGGGCCTATGAGATCAGGTATGTGATAATGTAATTCAATTATAGTTGTATTATTCCTATATGTGATATCATATATTTCTTTTATATCTTCTTGCATAAGGAAGCAATTGCATATTTCCGTAGTTTAGTAGAAAGAAATTGTATTGTAATAAAGATAGAAGTTGTTTAGATAAGAGGATGTAGTTAACATAATTGTTAGTGTTGGTGTACATTCTCTAACACATTCTGGACCCTATGTCCTTGAGTGTTGTGTAGCGGATACTCCCTTTTTGTGGCTAAAATTAGTCACATCATGATGTAAAATTGTTGTAATTTAGTTGTTTTTAAAATTTTGATAGTTGTTTCATGTCTAGTGAGAGGGGTAAATAGTGAGTTTTCTTCCTTTGAACCTGCTTATGTCAGGAATGGTCACCAAGACTCTTTTCTTTACTCTTTCTTTATTGAATTTTGCTGGCACTTTGTGACTTAAAGTTGGATTTGATTATTTTTCCATGTGGATTTGTATTTATTTTAAAATTTTCTATGGTGGAAATTCTGAATGTTTGATTCTGTTGGCCCCATTTTATGGCAAGTGTTGTTTCTATCATGTTCATCTCGAACCTCTGATAGTATGTTCAAGGGAAGACTCCGCGGAGAATTGCACTTTGCATGGTTGGTAATTAGTGGAAATAAGATATGAGATGAATCTTTCCATAGTCATATGTGACTGCAATTATTTTGATTGTATGAGATTGCTGAAAAAGTGTAATTAGATATTAGTAGATCATAGGATGTGCCATAAAGGTAAAGAATAGATGTTCTTCTTATCTTTTATTGAACATTTGTGCTTGTTGGTGAACAATTGTTAAATATAGATGAGAATGTTGGCAATGGTATATGACAATGTTAATATATTATGTTTCTACCCTGATCTGTGACTTCCAAGAGTAAGTCAAGTTTTAGGGGGGGAGGATGTAGTGCCCCCTCATCATTGGCTTGTTATAGAGGTGGTTCTGCATTGCTCTCTATCAATCAGAGACAGTTGTTAGTTGTTCATTGCATTGATTCAGTTCTGGGACAGTTGATTTGTAGGTTATGATTTATGTTCATTTTGATCTGGATAAACTATGTTTGACTGATATAATTAGACAGGTATTATGAGTTTATGATGGCACTACTATTATTTGATCTGTTGGTATGCAAATTCAGATAAAAGTTGTTATGATATTGTTTCAAGAGTAGAGATGGTGTAGTATTACTCGCTTCGAGCACCCTACTACACCGTGACTCTCTGACTCTTTGTGTGTGTTGACATATATGTGTTTGATTGTATACAACCAACTGTTCAGATGCAGGCTGCAGGTACCGAGCCTCGATTCCACCTGATATAGCAGGTTGGAGCGGGCTCTTGCACCAATGGGTATTAGTGATGGGAGATAACACGAGGTCTATTCCACTAGGTCAGTCCTTGTCTTCTGTTGTAGTCTCGAGTTGTGTGGTGTTGCTTGGTCCTTGCCCTATATGTTTGATAACTTGTGTTTTGGAGATTAGTTGAGTTGTGTTATTATGCTCATGCGTAGTTGGTTAATACTATATTGATTTCTTATTAGAATAATAATGCTCCTATTATGTTTATTGGATAGATTTGTTTGGCTTAGAACTTGGATTAATACCTTGGTTGGATATTAAAATAGACTAGAATTAATTATCTATTGTCCTAGAGCATTTATGTCATAAATTGGAGTTACAAGTAATTAATATATATAGTTTATACAAAATAATTTCGATATGTGAAATAAATGCCTTGAGTTGTCAAATATGAATTCTCTGATTTGTGGAATCTCTATTATTAGTAAAATTTTAAATTTGCAGAGAAGTGGGTTGTTGGGTAATGGATGCATGTCTGCATTAATTTTGAGCTGAACCATTTTTATATTGTGGGATTTTGGTTTTGAGAAGGAGATTGGGGGAAGGTGAATTGGGAGATTGGGGAAAAATCAATGTTTTGGTGAAGGGAATATAGGAGAAATTGGAGGCTTCTAATCAAAGTTTTGTTCCAGAAAACTTTTGTGATTTTGAGAGGAAGTGGCATCAAATCCTCATCTCTGCCAGGGTTAGATCCAGATAAAATTTTTAATGCTCATGAAGGTATATATGATGGTTTTGTGGTTGAGAATAGGCTTATTTTGCATCCTCATACAAAGACTCGAGAAAATCCAAGACGAAGAGGTAAGCATTCTTAGTTTTACTTTACGTATTGCATTTTGGTAGATCCCTCTACATGATATCAACCCTCTGCAATGACTTATCTTTTGAAAATTATACATGAATGATCTTACTTATTAAGCATGCTGAAAGTAAACATTTTACTAATATTCCTAGTTGCCTGAGGGTGACTTCCCTTAGACAATAGTATTACATTGTTTTTATTTATACATCAATTTGTATCTTATGTAACCTCGCCTTAAGGGTGATCTTGCACACATAAAATCAACCATTGCTGTAATATGTAAGGATCTATGCTCGTCGATTGCATTTGCTCGAAAGTTTCTAAAGCCCTTTCAACTATTTTCAAGTACGCCTGGTCTGCAACTGTTGCATTCCATAACATGACATGTCTTTGAGGCATTTTGTTAACTACTCATGAGTTCTACTTGATGATTTCCTTGGAGCTAGTGAAGGTAATGATTTATAGTTTAATCCTGGTAATTTATTTATTTGAAACTTATTTTTTTGGTTGTACAGTTTCCTTACTCGTGGAGATAAGAAAACAATGACCAAATACCAATGACAATATTCTCTATGCATTTCTAATTTTAGTAGTTTAAATATATATATATATATATATATATATATATATATATATATATATATATATATATATATATATATATATATATATATATATATATTCTAGAATTTTGCACTTTTTGTCTAACTCTCTCTAGGGTTGCATGATGGGGCATTACACAACCCTTGCGAATGAGTCTGCCCAATTAAAAGCTTGCGGACTTCTTTACTACCCTCATGTAGTCTATAAAGATCTCCAATAGCCTTTGTTGTGTGCTACTGGCAACTATCAAATCAACCACCCTATAGGTGCTCCAAATAGTTACCCACCTTTGAAACCACTACCCTTGTGCTCTGCCACCCTAGTGGTGCACCTCCTCTTGGTAACCAGTTTGCACCCTTATGGCCACCTCTACCGAGAAGTTCGTCCATGGACCACTAGAGGGCCACCAAGGCCCCTTCTACAAGCCTAAATATGGGCTTTTTTGTTTTTTGCATAAATTTTACCCACAAAGGCATCTTTTGACAAACAAATAGTCATGAAAGTAACTGATTGACTCAAGCCACCAGGATCACCTACAAAACCTAGGATTTACCTTCTGCAAGAAAAAAACATAGAGGAGAGCAATTTGCAAAATATGGATGCAATTAATGAATTGAATTAAAGAATTACATGTGAGAACTTGCTTTTATATTGGCAAGTTAGAAAACCCTAATATGACTTAAAGAATAACCTAAGACTAAAATTAGCCCTAAGTCAACTTAATGAAGTGTAATTAAATATTTAATTACACCAACACCCCCTTAAGCGAAACTTAGGGAGAAATAAAAAACATGCAACTAATGCAAGAATGAGTCCTGGTTACAAGGCCATATTAGGTACACATGTACAACAAGAATCTCTAATAAAGTGGAGAAAAGGAGAAAAACCCAGTGGGAGAAAACTCCTCTCCAAAAGAGAGAAAATACAAGTACATGAACATGTGATGGAAGAAGGAGTCACACTAAGATCCCCCAAGAATTAAATCCATCACAAAAGGACAATCATGAATGGCCCTGATAAGAGAGGATGTAGAGAGAAGGTCTAGTGATCCCCCCAAAATTGAGAAGGATGAAACCCCATTTGAGGAAATGTTCCCTCCCAAAAAAGAGATGAGAAGATAGACCATGCAACCACTCCTCAAGATGACTCCTGCAGTGCTAGAAGATGCTCAACATAGAATAAAGATGAAGATCCATGAATGTTGAACACAATTCCTCCCCTTGGGAAGAGATAGAACTGCAGATGTGTGCATAATGTCTTCCCATTCCAGATAGAAAAATATAGGAAGAAGGATGAATGTCTTTGAACTCTGCACATGATCCAAAGACAAAAATTATGGTCCTGAAAAACTGCTCAAATGTCTCTAATCCACTGCAAAATTATGACTAAATAGGAGGATGAAGAACAATCTCTGATAAAGATGATGGTGATGGAACTCCACCAAAGCTGTCATCAAAGAGAAGACAAATGTTTACAAATTGGTCCTCCAAATTTGCAAGATGGGACTCTACAAACAACAAAGATATATTTGGTAGATATGTGCCCCAATGAGCTATCTCTAGAAGACTAATAATGTCTTGCTGCCAAGAATCTGATGTAGCAATAGGTAATAAAGATGTGATCTCGATAAGAGGAGAAGGAGAAGCAAGTGAAGTCTATGTGTCATCTCAACTAGCAAGACCTATCAAATATGCAAGCTCCTCGAGTGTATCATCATCAAAAGGAATGTAATCCGCATCATCAAGGGGTATGTGGCAATCCATAGCAAGATCATCTAGGAATGAAGAGAGATGCAAGTCTCCATAGATCTCCCAAATGCTAGTCCAATGAGCATGTGGACACTCAATAGGTGAGATAGAACACATAGTGTCAAAATTAACACTAGAACCAATCAATCCTACAATATGATCAATATAATTTTCCCATGCATATTTTCTCCCAGTTGTACTTTGTTCAGGTATGAGTCCATAAAGATAAGGCAAAATATTGAGCCACCTGAGATGTATCAAGATGTCCTTTCGCCAAGACTCATAATGATCCTTACCCAATGTTACCATAGAAGGGTGAATAGAAAAACCCATGATATCACCTCAAATAAATCAAATCAGAGATCAACAATCTAAATATGTATTAATGCTGATAAATGAAGACCAACAAAACAAACATAACTTCTCTAGGTGCCAAAATGTATAGAATATCAAATAGAAGCCATAAAACTGACAAACTAAATAAAGAATACCTAGGGTTGAATTTGGAAAGAGTGCATGGATGACTGTGTAGTACTCCTCAATACCTTTTCAACATTGGAAGAATCACAAAAATTGGAGATTGTGGAAAAAATATATGAGCTCCAAGGCCAAAAAGAGTATCTAGACTTCAAACAAAGATAAATTGTACTAGAAGAAAAATCTTTAAAAAACTCTTAGAGCCTAGGGGCTGGAGCCTAGAAACTAGGGGTTAAACCCTGGGGGCTAGCTCCCAGATAAAAAATATCTTTTTTATTAAAAGACAATAAAAAAACTCAGTTGTACTTGTGCACATAAATCAAGATGGCAAAGAAATTGAGATGACACCGACATTGAGGTGGTACGAAAATTGAGATGGCACGCAAACTGAGGTAGCTTCAAAATCAAAATCAGCTTGGAAAATAATGGCACAAAAATTGAGATGGCACAAAAATCAAGGTGTCATACGACTGTACAGATTCCGTACAGGTCTGTATAGATTTTGCAGACCTAAATTTCTTGAAACCCCAAAAAAATACCTAGAAATTTTGTCACCAAATATAGAGTGCCTTATATGAAAATGGGGGGTTTTTGGGCCTTTTGGACTCAATGGTGAGGTCCATTTTGCTAAAAAATGCACCTTACAAAAGTTCTTACCCAAAATGTTCGTAGATCTAAGAAGGGGCTTATAGATTTGGAGCTCTGATACCATGTGAGAGTCACTGATTGACTCAAGCCACCGAGATCACCTGGAAAACCTAGGATTTACCTTCTACAAGGAAAATAACATAGAAGAGAACAATTTGTAAAATATGGATGAAATTAATGAATTGGATTAAATAATTACATGTGAGAACTTGCTTTTATATTTGCAAGTTAGAAAACCCTAATATGACTTAAGAATAACCTAAGACTAAAATTAGCCCTACGTCAACATAAAAAAGTGTAATTAAATATTTAATTACATCAACACTATAGAAAACTGACAAGATTTACTTTCTAATGAAGGAGGTTTTGATCAATATTTTTTTTATTTGTTACTAGAAATTGTAGCTTGAATCTCATGGTTGTTTTTTCTTCAATAGGCCATATCTTACACCAAATAACTCTATTTTTTGCAAATGAATAGGCATTCGAAAGTTGTTGGAGAGAACTACTCAACTAGGCAAGTCTTTCTTTCATATTTTGTTTTAGGATCATTTTGTATCAAAAGTTAATTTTTGGCCATTTGTGGGCCTTGAGATTGTTGTAACTTAACAAAACTTTGTAAATAGGATGAATTATAAAGTGCCAACATTATAATCTTTGGAAGAAATTTATCACACTAGTGAAAAGGGGGTGTTTTTATATTCTTGTGTTCACTTCTTTTCAACACTTCATTTTCTGCATTATCTACATCATGGATCAAACAACAATTCCCATCTTAACTCCTTACAACTATTTTGATTAGAAATCATGTATGACAATCTACTTAAGGAAAGATGGTTTGCATAAGATAATAATGGGACTAGAAATTGAGCCTGAACAAGATGTAGATGAGCCTAAATGATTTAAGAAATGTGAAGAAGCCTATTGAACATTGTGCTTGTATATTTCTCCCTGTTTTCTCTTTCATATTAAATCTTTGAATTCACCAAATTAAATTTGGACAAAGCTAGAAACTTTATTTGGCACACAAGATTCTATGAGGGGTGATATGTTGGAAAATGAACTAATTAGTTTAAGTCCAAGCAACTTCAACACAATCCAAGATTTTTTCACAAAATTGAAATTACTACTTAAGGATGAATTAAAATAGTGTGGATTCTTAGTAATCTCTCTAAGCTAAGTGTTGAATATTCAATGTTTGTTTCTACTAAGTTCTATGCTACTAAGGGTGCACTTGGGACATAGTTCACTATGTCATATTAAGATTAGTTTTTCTATCTCTCACATAGGAGCAGGACAAGTTAATCTAGATGGGACTCTTAAATCTTCTAAGTCACATGCCATGTCTATCAACCAAGGCACAAAAGAAAAGAAATGACAAAGTAGTAAAAATAAGGAAAAGAAACAAAAGAATGGCAAGGAAAAGAAGTATTACAAATCAGTTGCCCCAAAAGCAGCTAATCAGACGTAATCTTCTATTGGTGACAAGCCAAAGAAAGAGAAGGTCAAATGTGCCTATTGTAAAAGACCCAGTCATGATGAGAATAAATATTTGTAGAAAGAAATGTTGCACATGTGGTTATGTGGTTGTCATTGATGTCAACACTCAGTATGGTTGTCACTTATGTGGTTGAGTGCTTATCATTGATGTCAACTCTAAGTTTGGACACTATGCTTGGATACTTATGATGATGATGATATACATGGTTGTTGATGTTCATGGTTGAATGTCATGCAACAGAGATGATATCATTTTGATATATTAAGATGGGAATTAGAAGAATCAAGATGAAGAATGATATATATTAAGATAGGAATTAGAAGCTTTAATGTTGATACGGTTGTTGATGGCCTGTAGCTTGTTGTATTCTCTTTCCTATTGATCCTAAGGAAGTATGTGTTGCTATAAGAAGGTTCTAGTCTCTGGAAGTTGGTGAAGGATTCTACTATAGGAAGTTGCCTAGAAGACTGCTTGGTAAAATGCTCCGTATTCCTCCACATTTGAAGATAAGATCATGTGGTTCATAAGTTGAGTTCAGTGTGTTCTGAAGGTGTTATATCCAAGAGTTCAAGTCATTATACCTTCAGCAATGAAAGTTACAAGTGACATAATTATGGTCTATGCTCTGACAATATAATGTGATGATGAAGGCTGATTGGAATGCTTCAAATTCCTCCAAAAGTGAAAGTTTATCCATATGGTTTTGTAGAAATGTTTAGGAATGTGCAATTAATTCTTATTTGCAATATTAAGTGTTTTTTGTGGTCCACAAATTCAATTTTTCAAGTGACAGTGAGCTACAGATAGTTCTGGAAGCCTAATTGTTCTCAAAATACATGTTGCTGATGTGCACCACAAAGTTCTTGTTGTGTAGGGCTTAGGGAGTGTTTGGAGATAGTGTGTGGGTCATGCCAACTCATCTGGAAGATGAACAAGTAATATTTAATCATTCTTGAGTACCGCCAAGATTGTAAAGACCTATGTGCTACAAGCTTCATGTTTTCTTGCGTAAGGGAGACCTAATTCAATTGTGTGAAGCATGCAGATGTTGTTCCTTGAAGGATGATGCTATGAAGAATGTTTAGTACCAGATTAAGTGTGTGTTGGGATCCATAAGGCATGTGTCTCTTCTTGGTTTTGCGTGTAGTTCCTTTTAGGGCTTTCCCTCTACATGGTTCATGTTGTGTGATCTCTGGCCAACTTGTAAATTGTAATGGATGTCGTTGATGAAAATGAAGATTTGTGTCAACAAGTTGAAATCTACGAACCTATTCTAGAGGAGTATGAATATGAAGATGAAGATGAAGATGCTCTTGTTGACCTTGCTGATACTTTGATGTCTGCTGAAGAACAGTTAGATTATTATGATGAGACTGAGCAACCTCCAGCCTTTATGAATTATAGTTGGAGATCATCTGGTCGCGGACGTGGAAATTCCAGAAGGGGTTTTGGTCGTAGTTATACACCAAGACCTTACCAGTATTATGAACCTGATGAACCAGAACAAAGGTCTTATACACCTTCTCAGTTTCCTCCAGACATACAACAAAGGAATCAACCGGTGTTTACGCCTCCAGCAATGCCTCCTCAGGTAACTGTCTTTTCTGGAGACTTTCCTATTATTACTTCAGTAAAAGAAAAGAAATACAGCAGGAAGAATACAGATGCGGTTACTCAAGCCTTAAATAATTTCCAGTTAAGTTCTTGTCCTCCTTGCCAGCCTAGTTCCTGGTATCAACCTTCTCCTCCTTCTTATGGTGTTAAGATAGAAGATCTTCCCTCTACTTCTGGAACTCGTTATCCTTATGAAGATCATTCTCTATTTCAAGAACAGATCCAAAGCCTGTATGAAGAAGAACAGAATGAGGAAATCCAAGTCATAGAGCCCAAAGCTCCTATAGACCCTAGTAAGGTTAAGTTGGTTCTGTCTGTTCTTCCCGAACCAGCTGAACAATTGGATCCTACCTATCTAGTTCATTTGTTGACGGGCAAATTCTCTCAGTATATTACTGTTCATATCAATGGTCGACAATATGATGCTCAGATAGATACTGGTGCATCTCTGTCTTTTTGTAAACCTCAGATACTTTCAAATTGGGAACAACTAACCAGTAGAACTACTTACACAGCTAAAGATATCCAAGGCAATGAGTTTATCTATGATAAGTACAGTCATCAACAGCCATTAATTATAGAGTCAAAACCTTTCAAGTGTGATTTCTTTGCTATGAATCACATGCCTGTTGATGTCCTACTAGGTGGTAATTTCATAGATAGATATACCCCTTATGGATGCACAAAGAAAAGTGTCATGTTCACTCTTAATGGTGAAAAGATCAGTACTCCTAGACTGATCTATGCCTCTGAAAAATATCCATTGATCCATCATGTTCAGACTATTGAACCTTTACCAGAGCTAAAAGCTGCTTTGTTAAAAGATATTTATTCTGATAATCCTCAAAAATTCTGGGAAAAGGACATGCCAGAGATGGAGATCAGATTGAAGGAAGGAGCAAAGATTAAATGCGGGAAAAGAATTCCAATTCCAGCCCATGACTATGATGACATGGCCTCCGCTATTGAAGAACTAAAGCAAGGGAAGTACATCACTCATTCTCAGTCTGAATTTAATTGCTATGCATTCATGGTTAATAAAGAAGCTGAACAACGTAGGAAAAAGAAAAGAATGGTTGTAAATTATCAGCCCCTGAATGCTATTACTCTTCCGTTTCCATATCCAATTCTTGATAAATCTTATTTGCTTGAAAAGGTTGCTAAAGCTAAAATATTCTCTCAGTTTTATTGCAAATCAGGTTTTTATCAGATCCGAGTCAGGAAGGAAGACCAGTACAAGACTGCATTCAGTTGTCCCTTTGGACACTATGAATGGGTAGTAATGCCTTTTGGGTTAATGAATGCCCCTGCATATTTCCAAGAACGAATGGACAAAATATTCAGTGGCTGCCAGGATTGGCTCTGTGTTTATATTGATGATATTTTAATCTTTAGCCAAACTTTTGATGAGCATCGTGCTCATATTGAACAATTTTATAAACTTGCTTTAAATTCAGGGATTGTTCTGTCCCTTAGCAAGATTCAATGGTGTACTGATACTTGTAAATTCTTAGGTATGATAGTTAAAGGTGGACAGTTGGAAGTCCAGCCTCATATTAAAAATAAAGTCCTTGAATTTCAGCCTCCTCTGTCTATAAAGGAGCTGCAAGGATTTTTAGGAATTTTAAATTATGTGAACAATTTCTATCCTAATGCAGGTTTTGATCGAGCACCTCTGCAAGAGCTTCTCTCAAAGAGAAAACCCTCCTGGACGCAGAAACATACCGATGCAGTACATTTAATCCAGCAGAAAGTCCAAAATTTGCCTATCCTGTATGTCCCCTCTACTGAAGACTTTATCTTGTATACTGATGCATCTGACTATGCATGGGGTGGACATCTGTGTTTTGTGAAAAATGGTGTTGAATACTTAGCCAAATATGCCAGTGGTGTATTCTCTTCTGATGTCAAGAAGTGGATTTCTTCTGATAAGGAGATATATAGTGTGATTAAAAATCTGAAGAAATTCATCCTGAAGCTGATCCATCTGAAGAAGTTTATCATTTGAACTGATTGTTCAAGGTTCCTGACCTTTAAAGAGAAAGATCATGGAAGGAAAGATGGTCGAGGAAAGTATCTTAGATGGCAAGAATTCCTAAACCAGTTTAATTATGAAGCGCAGCATATTTCAGGGAAGAAAAATGTGGTTGCTGATTATTTCAGTCATCCTACAGTAATGATGCAAAATCTAGGGTCTTCTTCTGAACCTTCTGGATTTATCCGGGAAAAACAGTATGATGCTCCTTTTAGGCACATGAATCTCATTGTGCAAAGGGATATTTTGATGAAATGACTCAACAACCACTATGACGAAAATGCCATACAAGCTGCAGAAACACTTCAACATACAGGATGTATCACTATTCCTGATCTCTATGCAACCGGTTATGGTCAGTTTGAAATCCTTCGGATTAATTCTGATCGCATGTATCACCTCCTGCTTAACCTGGTTAGGAAACCATATTATACCTGGAAGATAACCTGCTCTGCTCTGATTTCAAAACAGATTGAAGATTTCTTCTACTTTGCAGGTCCATCTGTCATTCATCCAGAAGAGCCCGTAAGTCAAGAATTATGCACACGTGTCATCATCAATATGCGCCTCAGATGGGAATCTTTCTTTACTCCGATAATAAATCATGATATTGATGTCTAGGATTGGACTGTCCATCAAAGATTCCGTCTCCATGCTAGGTGGCACCCTATCACTTGGCACGATATTTATCGCTACGGCTATGATTACTCTTTTGCTCCAGGTCCCTCAAACAGTACCAGCTCTCGTGACAGCTGTAGTACGTGAAGATAAGATTCCTACCTCCACTAAGGACTGTCACTGTCTACTCATTGAGTATGATAAACCTCCTAGTGCCGGTTAGATTCTTCTTTACCTCTTCTTCCTGTCTGACTTTTCATTATATAAGCGCCTCAAGGGAAGCATAATGGGCATCGGTCAAGTAAGAGTTCTTAGTTTGCTTAGAGTGTGAGTTCTGCAAGTTCTGTAAAAGTCTATAGTTCTAAGTTTGTAAGAGTTTGATTTTGATTATAATTCAGAAGCCGTAACCATTCGGCCAACAGCCTCCGCCGCTGTTTCTGTCTAGATATTCAGGAGTTAGCTTCGTTTTCGTCTTCATACTCGTACTCTTCACAGAGTTCAGTTTCGGTTTCGTTGGCTGTTAGTAAGTGTGGTATCAGAGCCATGTCTTTCCTTATCGGATATTGAGAATCTGCTGCTTTATCTAATTCTCAGTCACAGGTTGAGAAGAAATTGATCCGTGAAGAACGTTAGGTTCTGTAGGGTTTCGCTACGGCATTTGGATTTGAGTCTGTTATGCCCGTTTGAGTTTAGTTGGTTGAGAAAGGGCTTTTGGTTATTACTCTCCTATAAAACCCCTGTAAGTGCGATCAATTCATCCCGCTTCTCTCCTGCAAACAGAATGGCAGAATTTCAAGGATTCTCTCATCCCGAGGATGGAGTGGAAAAAGTAAATGAAGCATTCATGGAAGGCACCTTTGATCTTCCTACTGTGAATCCGACTGAAGGCGATCTTATTGGTGATACTCCTGACATAGATACTACTGAGGATGTTATTGAGGGTACAGTAAGTAACTATAAACCTCCTGTGTTATCTCCTAATGGTATTTATAAGAAGAAAGCTTTGGCTAAGCCTAGTCCATTAAAGAATTTCTTGTTTAAAAGTTCTTTTAAGTCTTTTGTCATTCCGAGGATTAAGACTGTTGAGTTAACATTAGAATATGATCCTACTGCTACTTTTCAGACTAAAATGTTACCGGTCCTTCCTCCTGATGAGATAGAATATATTAGGAGTCGTCCCGATGTAAATTTTGTGCATTTTGGTGCTATTTGTGTCTTAATAGGATCATGTGTTCCCGATAATATTAGGCCTGTCTGTTATCTGTCTCTTTGTGACAGATGACAAGTTGAATACAGTCATGCCTGTCAGTTATCCAGTCTCTCCCGCTTGACTAAAGATGCTATATGTTTTACATATTATCCTAATCTTACAGTTGCTTCTAGAGATAAGGGTTGTGCTGAAGTAAAAAGGGGATCTCTGAACTGTTGGGGAGTGTTTAGTTCCTTATTTGGCCTGAATATGTTCGGTAAATTTAAATATGCCTCAGTTCAAGTTCAGGTTTTGTATTCTATGACGAATACCAATAACCCTGACATTCTAGAACAATTGCCTTATGCAAAAGCTTTACATGGTGAAGTACAACTCCAGAAAGGTCATATGAATCATATTGAAATCCCTGCTTCATGGAAAATTGATTGGATGAAGCATGTTGCTCCTAAATTGCTAGAAGGAACTAGACCTGTTCATGAAATTAGTGATAATCAGATAAGGATCTTGCCTAGAAGTCTTTCTATGAGAAGTCATTCTAATCCTTTCCTTACCCCTCAGCAATCATTCAGATCTGCTTCTCCTTCTTCTTCTTCTGGATCTAAGAAGAAAGCTCAGTTATATGTTCAAGTAGAAGATGATCCTTTAAATACAGGACCAGAGCCTATAGGAAAAGGAAAAGGGAAAGAAAAATTAGAAAGAGAAAAGGGTATAAAGAAAGAGTTTAATGCTGATCATCCTTTCTGCAATATGGCTCAGACTCTTCCCCGAGCTGAGACTTTTGAATGGTTTAAAGAATAAGAATCTACTTTTTATAGAAATGGTAGATGGCCTCCTGTTAAAGGAATGTATAAAGCTTCTGAAGGAACTATTAGTTTGTTTCAGTATGCTTTCCAGCCGAAAACTGCAGAAGAAAAGGAACCATCTTTAGAATTTAAGCAAAGAAATTACTTTGGTAGATTCTGTGATCATTTACAGCAGAATGTAGATGATTTTTGTCAAGATCTGCTTGCTACTAAAGAAATGGTTGGAACCATACAGTCTGATGTGAAAAAGTGTGGTAATATTATTTTTGATACTCATGGTAAAGTTAAAGATTTTGTTATCCAGTCAAATAGCCGTCATGACTCTGTGTATACTTTGTTGTCTAAACTTGAGCGTCAGAATCAAGAACTGATTAACCTTGTACAGCCCGTAGGGGATCAGTTCCATTCTGTAAATGATGTTGTGCAGTCCAATAACACTACTATAGTGTCTAGATTTGATTCTGTAGATACGTCTCTGAGTGAATTGTCCTCAGCCTTAGATTGGTTGGTAAATCATGAAAAGAAACCAGTGTCCACAGCTTTGATTATTCCTAATCCTGTTGTACCGAAAGATAAACATATACCTAGGTCTCCTCCTCATATGTTGCCCTCTGCACATATGATGCAGACTACTTGCCCTGTAACACCTTGGTATCTAGATATTGACCATGAAGAAAATCCCAGAAATTTGATAACTAAGTGGGTCAATACTTTTATCATCATAGCTAGTCTTTCTGGTACTACTCAGTCTAATATGGCTAAAATGGCTACTACATATCTCTGGGGAATCTTAGCAGATTGGTGGAATACCTTGCCTGATGAAGATAAAGAGAACAGAGTATATAATAATATTGTTATCACTCTTGATAGTCAAGGTCAACCTCACCAACAGCAGTTACCTGCTTTGAACTGCTTATTAGATTGGATGATAGACGAGTTTTGTCCAGAGATTACCTCTCAGCAAGAAAGACTGATAAAAGATATCCTGAGTATGAAGTGCTGTGACCTGAAAGATTTTAAGAAATATTCTGAAACTTTCCGCATCCTTCTTTATCAATTGAAGGATAGAAAGAAAATTGAAGTAGCTAAAAGTAAATATCTAGAGGGTCTCCCGTATAATATTGGTGATAAAGTTCTGGCCTATCTAGATGTGAGAGAAATCGAGTTTGCTCAATGCCCTATTACTGATTTAATCTAGTTTGCTAAAGAGCAAATTCTTCAATTTATAGATGCTTGTAAATATCAGCAGAAATTTACTCATCATGAAGCCCAGCGTCTTGCGCCTACCTTTATTCAAACTTATGGCTGCAATCCATTTTCTAAGCATGAGCGTAAGCAGCGCAAGAAACATAAGAAGCGCCAGCTTTCTTTCAAAAAGCGTACATTCCCAAAAAAGCATTCCTATGCTCCTAAGCACCGCTTCATGCGACGGCGTCCAAATCCCCATCCTGTCTCTAAAGAAATTATCTGCTATATTTGTAACAAGCCTGGTCATAAAGCTCCTGATTGTTCCTGTAAAAACCCTGCTATTAAAGCTGTTTACACCGATCCCTCTGCAGCAGCGTGGTGGGATGTCGTTGATGAAAATGAAGATTTGTGTCAACAAGTTGAAATCTACGAACCTTATTGTATTGGCTGACTTGTAGTGTAATCAATGTAATGCCATGTATATATTGTAAACCTAATCAATCTAGGTAAGGCATGATTGTGAATATGAGTGTATGAATAATAGAATACGAATATATGCAATTATCATGTGTGATTGAAGGAGAAAGAACAGTAGAAATAAGGCCTATCTTGATTCATCTTGAAGTCATTTTTTAGATAGGTGGGAAGTAAAGAGTGTGTCTAAATGATTCAGTCATCAAAAGAGGAGTGAAGAGGTCGAAGTGAAATCATCAAAGGAGTGAGCTTCATTGTCAGTTTCAGAAAGTAGGACTGTCATGTTGTAACCAAGAGGCAGAAATGCAATCATCAAAGGAGTGTGCTTCATTGTCAGTTTCAAATAGTAGAAGGACTATCATGTTGTAATCATTTATGAGTTTGTTCTTAGTTTAGGTAGTAGTTGCTTCCTTGGGTTGTAGCCCTAAAACAAAGTCTACATGGAGTTGTAGCTTCCTTGGGAGTGCCCCTAAAAACTTTTTTCATGGAGTAGTAGCTTCCATGGGTTACAAACCTATAACAAAGTTAGTAGGGAGTAGTAGCTTCCTTGTGTTGTAGCCCTAAAACAAAGTTGTAATTTTGTTGGCAGTGAACATATATTGTGAGTTAATCCTCACCGTGGTTTTTCCTCTTTTTGGGGTCTTCCACATATATCTAGTGTTATGTGTTGATGTGCATTGTGTCAATCTTTTATGTTTATGTTAATGTTGGAATGTTCAAGTTTTGATCTTCTTAAGAGGATTTGAAGTTTGTTTGGATACTGATTCACCTCCCCTCTCAGTATCCTGGTGTGTTTAACAATTGGTATCAGAGCCAAGTTACTCAGAAGAAGCTTAATTGCTTGAGGAAGGTCCAAGATGGCTCATAATGGATCTCACAAGGCAATTAAGTTTGATGGAACAAATTATTCCTTTTCGAAGCTAAAAATGGAAAAATATCTATCTTTTCTAAGGTTTGGTGTTTGGAAAGCTGTCAAGAAGGGTTACACTGCTCCTGCTTCTAAGACTATAGATTCTGATGAGATTAAGTTGTATGATAACAATGCCAAGGAAAAGAGTGCTATCATGACTGGGATAGCTGATTCAGAATTTCTAAAGGTAATGAGGTGCAAATCTACTAAGTCCATGTCTGGGTAAAACTTGAAAGCATTTATGAAGGAGATAGTAAAGTGAAGCAATCCAAAATGCAAATCTTTAAGAGAAAATTTGAGACCCTGAGGATGACAGTAGATGAAGACATTGCCAGTTATATGCTCTAAGTGGATGAAATAGTTAATGGCATCATAGGTCTTCATGGAGAAGTGAAAGAGGATGAGATTATGAAGAAGGTATTAAGAACTCTTCCTAAATCTTATAGTCATAAGGTATCTACTATTGAGAATACTTAGGATTTTGATATATATATATAGTAGATCAATTGTTTGGCTCTCTCACAGCCTTTGAAATGAGAGAATTTGACAATGCCACTCTAAAGAAGGAAGAAACACTCAAAGCAAGTAGGAAGGTAGAAGATGAAGCAACTTATCAAGATGATGACCTTGGTGAGGTAGAGGCAAAATTTGTAAGAAGATTGAAGGAGGGCATCGAGAAATACAAAGGTAAGTTACCTTTCAAATGCTTCAATTGTGGGAAAATTGGTCATTTTGCTAAACTAAATGTCATTTTACAGATTCAAAGCATACCAACAAAAAGGAGAAGCCCAAAAGAAGTATGTATTCTATGGAAAGTAGTTGTTCTTTAGAAGATGAGGATTATGATGATTCAAATGATGAAAAACTTTTCATGGCCTTGAATGTTGGTGATAAAAAGGATGATATTGGAATACCTTGCAAGCTAACCAAGATAATGAAAAATCAATAGTAGTATGGATTGGTTTTCATGCAAAAGAAGAAGACAAGGCTTGGGTAATTAATAGTGGTTGCTCTAACCACATGACTAGTGACAAGGAGAAGTTTATCAGCCTCAAGAAGTGGAATGGTGGAGCTATTAAGTTTGGTGGTGATGAGTTAGCACAAATTTGTGGAAAGGGTGCTATAGATATTGATGGGAAGAACATGATTCAGGATGTCCTCTATGTCAAAGGGCTAAAGCACAATCTCCTTAGTGTCAGTCAGATGTGTAGTAAAGGATACAATCTTACCTCTCATGCCAGAGGTTATGAAATCAGGAAGGCAGGGTCCAAATAATTAGTTGTAGAAGGTATCAAGACATATGGAGATATATATCATATAAAGGAGGTAAATGGAAGAACCTACTTATTGGCTCAATCCAGGGAGTGTTAGCTATGTCACAAATGAATGGCACACATCAACTTTGAAAATATGGTAAAATTCAGCTCTATTCATGTGGTGAGAAATATGCGTAAGATAACCAAGCCTGCAAACACATTATGCAAGGAATGCCAAATGGGAATGCAAACAAAGAAAAATTTGAAGTGGAAAGAGTACTCTTCTACAATGCCTCTGGAACTAATTCATACTAACCTATGTGGCCCTACAAGAACAAAGAGTCAACAAGGTGAAAGGTATTTCATGTTTCTTATTGATGATTACTCTAGAATGACTTAGGTTACTTTCTTAAGAGAAAAATTAGATTCCTTTGATAAGTTTAATATTTTCAATGCAATGGTTGAGAACGAAAAGGATGCTAAGATCAAATGTTTAAGATCTAATAGAGGAGGTGAGTTTACTTCAAATGAATTTGAAAAGTTTTGTGAAGATCATGACATTAGGAGATGTATATGTTTGCTCATAGGACCCCTCAACATAATGGGGTAGTAGAAATAATGAATAGCATTGTGCAAGAGATGGCTAGGGCAATGTTGAAAGATGCAGATCTACCCAGGATATGTACTAGAAGGAAGCAATCCACACTATTGTCTATCTTCTTAATAGAGTTAAATTGAGGGTCAATAGCACTAAGACCCCTTATGAGCTATGGTATGGAACACCTCCCACCATCAGATACTTCAGGATATTTGCAGAAAATTCTATATTAGAAGAGATGAAGAAGACCTTGGAAAGTTTGATTCAAGAAGTGATGAAGGGTTCTTTCTTGGTTACTCAACCAAAAGGAAGGCCTATAGATGCTACAACAAGAGATTGGGAAGGATGATTGAAAGGACAATTGTCAAGGTAGATGAAGACTTCTATCAGATCTCACAAGAACCAGAGGATTGTGGATTTGATATATCTCCTTCCATTGAAGAAGAAGAGAAGGAACAAGAACCAGAGCAGATCCTTAAGATTCTTGCAAAGTATGTTCAGAGGAACCACTCAGCAGATCAGGTCATTAGAGATAAGAATGAAGGTGTGCTTACCAGGAGAAGGTTTGTGAAGGCAAGTGAGCAAGTGAATTTTTTTTAACTATCAAAGGTAAAGACCAAAACCTTTGCTGATGCTAGCAAAGATGATAGATGGATGAAGGCAATAGAAGAAGAATTGAATCAGATAGAGAAGAACCAGACATGGGAATTAGTTCCTAGACCAACACATAAGAATGTTATAGGAACAAAGTGGGTGTTCTGGAACAAGCTGAATAAAGATGGTAAAGTTGTGAGAAACAAAGTAAGATTGGTGTGTAGAGGTTATTCACAAGTTGAAGGCATTGATTTTGAGGAGACATTTTCTCCAGTATCCAGGATGGAGGCAATCGAGATGTTTCTTGCCCTTGCTTCTCACAAGAACTCCAAGTTTTATTATATGGATGTCAAGTCAGCATTCTTGAATGGTGATATAAAGGAAAAGGTCTACATTGAGCAACCAAATGGTTTTTAGGTATCAAAACATCCAGACATGGTGTGCAGACTCAAAAAGGTTTTGTATGGACTCAAGCACACTCCTAGAGCTTGGTATGCTACGTTGGATAAATACTTACTTCAACAAGGCTTCAGGAAAGGTAACACAGATAGTAATATTTACATTAAGGAAGAGGGAGACATGATTTTGATAGTTGTAGTATATGATGATGACATTATCTTTTGTGGAGATGATGATATGTGTAAGAGGTTTGCAGAAGAGACACATAAAGAGTTTGATATGTCTATGATTGGTGAGATGTATTTCTTTCTTGGACTTCAAATTTCTCAGCTAGATGATGGTATCTTTATTTATTAGGCTAAGTATGTTAGAGAGATGTTGAAGAAGTTTGGCATGGAAGATTCCAAACTAGTAAGTACTCCTATGGTCACTAGATGTTACTTGAGCAAGAATGATGAGTCAATGGACGTTGATTAGACTCTTTATAGATCTATGATTGGAGGGTTGTTGTACTTGACTGCTTCTATACCTAATATTATGCATGCAACTATGTGTGGTTGCAAAATATCAAGCTAATCCCACTTGAGAAAACTCATCAGAAGGTAGTGAAAAGAATATTCAGATACTTGAAGGGAACTCCAGATTATGGCTTATGACATCCAAGAGGAAATGACTTTGATCTAAGTGCTTACACTGATGCTGATTGGGCTAGTTGTGTTGATGATAGAATAAGTACAAGTGGTGGTACTTTCTTTTTAGGAAGTAGATTGGTCTAATGGCATACTAAGAAACAAGATTCAATATCTTTATCAATTGCAGAGGCAGAGTATATTGCAATAGCATCTTGTTGCACACAAGTTTTGTGGATGAAGCAAACTTTGAAGGATATCAAGGTACTATATGATGAACCTATTCCTATCTTGTGTGACAATACTAGTGCTATCAATATTTCCAAGAATCTAGTGATGCATTCTAGAACTAGGGATATATCAATCAGGTATTACTTTTTGAGAGAGAAGGTTGCCAAGAAAGAAGTGAAGTTGGAATATGTTCCAACAAAGGATCAGATTACAAATATTTCACAAAGGCTCTTTCAAATGATACTTTTGAGTATCTTCGGCAAAAGTTAGGGGCAATTTCCCTTTCTTGTTCTTGCTAGATGTATAGTTGGTGCATCTATCTAGGGGAGTTCATGCTATATTTGTTTTCTAGACTAATGGTGGCTACCTCTTAGGGGGAGTAGGTAGTGATTGTTGCTGACAGGGGGAGAAGGTTGAAAAGGAGAGTTTGTGACCTAAGAAGGAGAAGTTGTTGCCCTTTTTCCTTGATGTCAAAGGGAGAGGATGAATAGGTGTGTGTTGCCATCAATGCCAAAGGGAGAGATTATTGCACATGTGGTTGTGTGGTTTACATTGATGTAAACACATAGTATGGTTGTCACTGATGTGGTTGCATGTGGTTATCATTGATGTCAACCCTTAGTTTGGACACTATGATTGGATACTTATGATGATGATATACTTGGTTTCTCATGTTCATGGTTGGATGTCATGCAGCAGAGATGATGTCATGATGATATATTAAGATGGGAATTAGAAGCATCAAGATGAAGAATCATATATTAAGATGGGAATTAGAAGCATTAATGTTGATACTATTGTTGATGGCCTATAGATTGTTGTATGCTCTTTCCTGATGATCCCAAGGAAGTATGTGTTGCTATAAGAAGGTTCTGGTCTTTAGAAGTTGCGGAAGGCTTCTGTTGCAGGAAGTTACCGGGAAGACTACTTGGTAAAATGTTCTATATTCCTCTACAATTAAAGATAAAATCATACAATTCATAAGTTGAGTTCAATGTGTTCTAAAGGTGTTATATCCAAGATTTCAAGTCATTATACCTTCAACAGTGAAAGTCACAAGTAACAAAATTCCAATCTGTGCTCTGGCAGAATAATGTGATGATGAAGGTTGATTGGAGTGTTCCGCATTCCTCTAGAAGTAAAATTTTGTCCATGTCATTTTTTGGACATGTTCAGGAATGTACAATTCATGCTTATTTGTAGTATTAAGTGTTTTTGGTGACCCACAAATTCAGTTTTTCAAGTGACAGTGAGCTACAGATAGTTCCACAATCTTAATTGTCCTTAGAATACATGTTGGTAATGTGCGCCACAAAATTCTTGTTGTGTAGGGCTCAAGGAGTGTTTGGATCTAGTGTATGGGTCTTGCTGACTCATCTAAAAGAAGAACAAGTAATGTTTAATCATTTATGAGTATTGCCAAGATTGTAAACACCAATGTGCTACAAGCTTCATGTTTTCTTGCTTAAGGGAGACCTAATTCAATTGTGCCAAGAGTGTGGATGTTGTTCCTTGAAGGATGATGATCTGAAGAATGTTTAGGACTATATTAAGCATTTGTTGGGATCCACAAGGCATGTGTCCCTTCTTGGTGTTGCATGTAGTTCATGTTAGGGCTTATCATCTACATGGTTCATGTTTTGTGATCTTTGGCCGACTTGTAAATTGTAATATTCTTGTTGTATTGGCTGACTTGTAATGTAATTAATGTAATGTCATGTATATATTGTAAACCTAGTTGATCTAGGTGAGGCATGATTGTGAATATGAGTATATAAAGAGAAGAACATGAATATATGCATTATGGTGTGTGACTGAACTGTAAAGAGCAGAAGCAATAAGGCCTTTCTTGATTCATCTTGAAGACATTTTTTAGATAGGAGGGAAGTAAAGAGTGTGTCTAAATGATTCAATCATCAAAAGAGGATTGAAGAGATAGAAGTGCAATCATTAAAGGAATGAGCTCCATTGTCAGTTTTAGATAGTAGAAGGATTGTCATGCTGTAACCAAGAGGTAGAAGTGCAATCATCAAAAGAGTGAGCTTCATTGTCAATTTCAGATAGTAGAAGGATTGTCATGCTATAATCATTTCTAAGTTTTTTCTCAGTTCAGGGAGTAGTTACTTCCTTGGATTGTAGCCCTAAAAAAAGTCTATAGAGAGATGTAGCTTCCTTGGGAGTTCCCCTAAAACCTTTGTTCAGTGAGTAGTAGCTTCCTTGGGTTGCAGTGCTAAAACAAAGTTAGCAGAGAGTATTAGCTTCCTTGGGTTGTAGCCATAAAACAAAGTTGTAATTTTTGGCAGTGAGCTTCATATATTGTGAGTTAATGCTCACCATGATTTTCCCTCTTTTGGGGGTTTCCATGTATATTTGGTGTTATGTTTTGATGTGCATTGTGTCAATCTTTTATGTTTATGTTAATGTTGTAATGTTCAAGTTTTAATTTTCTCTTAAGGATTTGAAGTTTGTTTGGATACTTATTTACCCCCGTATCCTGGTGTGTTCAACAAAAAATTGATTACTTAACTCACATTCTTGAAAAGAATAATATCAGTGTTCTTGAATTTGTAAAACAAAGTTCAAATGAGGGGTCTAACAAGGAAAAATATATTGTAAGGGGAAAGGAAAGGGAAAATCTATTGTAGTAGTTGTTTCACAACCATCCACTTGGGTTCTTGATTTGGGTGCCTCACACTACATGGCTTCATCTAAGGATGAACTTGCAGCTTTGGAGCCATGTGCTATGCCTTCTATTTTGATGGGTGATGACACTCCTATTGATGTGTGTGGGAGAGGGTCTATTGATTTGGGGGAAAGCACCTGTAATGATGCTTTTTGTGTCCCCTGATTATCAACTAATCTCCTATCAATCTATTAGAGATCACTCACACCGGTTCAAGAAAGTGGGTTTAGTTCACTCCTGATCTAGTGGTGATTCATGAGATGCATAGTGATTCTACTGTTACAATTGGAAGAGTAGATCCTCAATCATGGCTATATCTATTTTCTCATTTTTTTCCTAATCATCCTTTGTCTATTTTTCTCACTCATTCTAATGATGTGAGTTGATTATGGCATGATGGTTTGGGCATCTTAACTTTCACTAATTGCAACAACTTAACCAATAGAGCATGGTCACATGGTTGTCGTCAGTTCAATTTTTGAGTGGTATTTACCAAGGCTGCATTGTTTGTAAGCATCAGAAGAAAAAAATTGACAAAGGAAAGGCATGGAGAGCTTCACAAATAGTAGAGTTGGTTCACAATGATTTTTTTGGTTCTTTTTAGCATCCATCCTTTAGCAAAGAAATATATGTCCTAACATTCATTGATGACTTTTCTTGGTATACTTGGGTTTACTTTCTCAGAAAAAGTCTGAAGTATTTAGTCATTTTTAGGACTCCAAATCTTTTGTAGAGAAGTGATCTAGGAAAGCCAACAATTTTTTTTGCACCAATAATGGTGGTGAATATGTCAACCATCATTTTTAGTAGTTTTGCACTTTAGAGGGCATTGATTTATAGAATTCAGTTCCATACACTCCCCAGCAAAACAATGTTGTAGAATGGAAGAATAGGTCACTGAAGGAAATGACAAACTACATGATTCACTCTAGATCACTTACACCACAGTATTGGACAGAGGCCATTAACTGTGCTTGTTGTATCTAGAACCATGTTCCTCACCGAGTCTTGAAGGGCATTACTCCTTTTAAATCTTGGAGCCATCAAAATCCATTAGTTAAGCAATTTCAAATTTTTTGTTCTCTTGCATGGGCCCACATTCTTGTAGAGAAATGTAAGGCCTTGGATCCTTAGAGAAAGCCTTGCATATTTTTTAGGCATCTTGATGGTGTAAAGGGTTATTGGTTTCTCCACCCTACTACTCATGAGTTGTTCATCAAGAGGAGTGTTCAGTTTGAGGAGGGCTATTCAATCTCAACTCTTATTACTTCTCTACCTCCTACTTTTACATTGGAGTCACTTGGGCTACATGATAGATCTCCTAATGAGTCAGCTTCACCTAAGTAGATTCTTGATGATGAGGAGTCTTCTTCCTCAACCTCTGATACTAAGTGATTATGAGGATTCACCTCCTTTCTCTCCTAGTCAACATTCAGAGCATATTGATTCTCCTCCAAATTCTCTAACTTCCTGTCCACTTTGGGCTCAATAGACATTACATTCTGTAGGTGATTTGGTTGGTGATCCATTAGACACTAGGAAGACTCGTTCACAATTCTAGGATGCTCCACTGGCTTATTTTCTATTGCCTCTAATCCACAGTCCTTTTGAGAGGCTTCTGGTATTTCTAAGTGGGATACAACTATGGAGGAGGAGTATAGTTCCTTGATGAGGAACCACAAATGGGATCTTGTCCCTCTTCCTAAGGGAAGAAAACTTGTTTGATGTAAGTGGATCTATCAGACAAAATTTGCTACAAATGGGTTGGTTGATAAGTATAAGGCTCGCTTAGTTGCCAAAGGATTCTCCCAAGTTCCTAATATTGATTACTCTAAGACTTTTGTGCTATTTGCTAGAATGAACTCCATCTAACTTGTCCTTTCCATTCTTGTAGCTCATCATTGGGAAATTCACTAGATGGATATGAAGAGTTCTTTACTTCATGGTGACCTTCAGGAGATCTACATGTACCAACCATAGGGATTCATTCAATATTATTCACTTGTGCGCTGTCTTCGAAAGTTTCTCTATGGCCTCAAAAAGTCCCTTTAGGCCTGGTATGCCAAGATGGCCTCCTTCATTCTGATAGTTGGGTTCACTTGGTGCCATTCTAATCCTAATGTCCACATTTTGTAGTAGGATATTTCGCTCCTATTTCTAGTTCTGTATGTTGATGACTTGTTGATCACAAGGAGTTCTTCATCTTCCATTGGGGTAGTCAAAACTTCCCTTCATGATAGGATTTTGATGAATGACTTGGGCTTGTTACATTACTTTCTCATGATTGAGATATTTTAGTCTACTTTTAGGATCACTATCACATAGTCCAAGTATGCTCTAGATTTTCTCTGAAGGTTTCACATGGTTGACTGTAAGCCTGTTCTGACTCCTTTTCTTTCTAGAGTCAAACTTAAGACTTAGTGTTCTTCATCTTTGGTTGATGACATTTTGTACCTATAGCTTGTTGGGAGTCTTATTTATCTAACTTATACAAGACCTAACATTCCATATGCATGGTCTCTCAATTCATGTAGGAGACCCATGAGTTGCACTAGAAAGAAACTAAGAGGATACTTCAATACATTTAGGGTACTCATAGTTTTGGGATTCATTACACAACAAGCATTGATATTGACTTTGTGGGATACACAAATTCAGATTGGGCAGGCCATTCTTAGGATCACAAGTCTACTTTAGGTTATATATTCTCACTTGGTTTAGGTCCTATTTATTTGTTGAGAAAGAAGCAGTCTGCTATTGCTCTATCTTCTATTGAGGCTAAGTATCGGAGGTGTGAATGCCACCATTGAGGCTATCTTGCTTCATAATCTTCTCACTAAGTTTGGTATCTAGATTAGGTGGTCACCTATCATATTTTGTGACAACCAAAGTGCTATTCAAATCTCACAGAATCCAGTCCATCATCAATGGACTAAACACATTGAGGTCCATATGCACTACATTTGGGAGCTTATTCATGAACATGCCATTGATCTTCACTATTGTCCAACTTCTTAGTCAATTACTGATATTTTCACCAAACCCTTCATAGAGAGAAATTATCTTCATTTGCGAGCTTTGCTGGGGGTGTGGGAGGCTTCATCTTTAGGGGGCTATCTATTCCTTCTACTCAAAGTATTGACTCTCTCTACTTTAGGAGGGTCTCTTTTCTCTCAATTTGGGGGGGGGAGGGGGGATATTCTCTCTTTTCTGGGGGTTTCTTCTCTTTGGGGGGATTTTTTTACGTACATGGGTATCTAATCAGGCTTCATTTGTTGAGACCCATCTTTTCACCCACCTAAGTTGTACTTAAGGGTGGGTGTTAGGGTATGTTTTATTTTCCCAGTTGGTTATTTATTTTCCTATTCCTAGGTTTTTCCTACTCATGTAATTAAGCTTGCTTAGGACTAAATAAGTGAGTATTAGTGTGAGTGGGTGCAAGGTGTTGGCATCTTCCATAGGAGTTACACTTGCCTATTTTAGGCTATTATGGTGGACTCTTCCCATTAATCGTATTTGCCACATCTTTCGTCTCTTATATTCTTTATATACTCCCCTCCTAGCTAGTCTTGGGTACATTGTATTATGGAACTTTTTTGTTTTGCATTCTCCTAATGCTATTTTGCTTTATGAGCATTTGCATTTATCTCTTGGAGACTAACTCTATGTTGTTATTTTTATCTTGTTGTTGAACACACCAAGATATTGAGAGGGGGGGAGTGAATCAATATCTAAACAAACTTCAAATTGTCTGGAGCATATTAACACTTAAGCATTAAATGGCATATACATAAACATGAGAGATAAACACATTGCACATCAACACATAACACCATATATACATGGAAAATCTTAGAAGGGAAAACCCATGGTGAGGATTAAATCACAATAAATGAAGGTCAAAATAACAACTTTGATTTAGGGCTACTACCCAAGGAAGCTACTACTCTCTGCTGACTTTGGTTTAGGGATACAACCTAAGGAAGTAACTAATCCCTAAAAAAATTCACTTTAGGGTCACTCCCATGGAAGCTACAACTTCTTGAAGACTTTGTTTTAGGGTCACTCCCAAGGAAGCAACTACTCCCTAAATTGTGAACACACTTAGAATAGATTACAGTATGATAGTTTGTCTATTGCCTGAAAAACTAAAAATGAAGCTCACACCTTTGATGATTGCAATTCTACCTCTTCACACTTCCTTTTGATGATCGGATGAGTTAGAACACTCTACACTTGATCACTATTACAGATATGTCTTCAAGATGAATTAGGACAACATCTACTACTTTTGCTCTTTCTCCTTCAATCGCAAATCATAATACAGTCATTCTGCTCTTTTTCTTATTACAAACCTTATTAATCACTTTGTAATCACACCATGCCTCACTCAATTTGATTTACAATTTATACATGATATGACATTGATTACATTTCTTGTCAGCCAGAGACAACACAAAAAATACATTTACAAGTTGGCCAGACAACACACAACATGAAACGTGTAGAGGACAAGTCATAAACAAGACTACACGCTATAGGAGCAGAAGACCCATGTCTTCCAGACATCAATACTTACTTAACCAGGTCCAATACATCTTTCACAAGATCAAACAAAAAGGAATTACATCTGTACACTCCACTTATTTGAAAATAGGAAATCCTTAAGTAAATACATATGCAACTTGAGGCATAACGGCTACAACAACTTGAAAACCTTGTGCGGTACTAGGAACAAGGAAGATCTTCATGAAGCTTTTCCAAATGAGTCTAAAGGACTCATACAACATCCCCAAACACTCCTTTATCTCTGCACATGAAATATTTTGTGTCGCATATCTTCAACTATGAGCTTTGAGAACAACAAGTCATCTAAAATACATTACAATATACTATCATTGAAAAACTAAGCTTGCAGACCACCAAGAAACTTGAAACTACAAGGAAGCATGTAATTAATGCACATCCATAATCATGTCCATAACACCACAAAGGAAAACATTCACATTTGGAGGAATGCAAAGCATTCCAACAGGCCTTCAACGCTACCTTACTCTGCTGAAACACATGCCGATACTCTATCATGCATAACTTTCACACTGGACAGAAAAATGACCTAAAACTTTGGAATTGTCACCTTCACTGCACCCTAAACATAGTTCTAGAATCGCATAGCAATAACTTCTAATGCAGAGGAATGTGGAGCAATCTACCAAATAGTCTTCAAAGGCAGTCATCCTATAGTAGAAACTGTCACCAACTTCTAGAGGCCAAACCTTCTTTGTATCAACACATGCATTCTTAGTACTAATAAGAGAGATCATACAATATACTTTAGGCCATCAGTAACATCTTTTCAACATTAGAAACACATCTGATCATCTTAGTGCTTCTAATTCTCATATTAAAATGTCTTCTTGATGCTTCTAATTCCCATCTTAATATAACTTCATACTCAACTCTGCACTGATCAAGGAATGACATCCAACCATGAACTTTAGTAACCACATTATAATTAACATGACATCCAACCATGAACACCATCACACATCCATGATAGTGTTAACATCAATAACAACTTTAGGAACCATATGTGTAACAATCTCCCCCTTTGGCATTGATGGGAACACATACCTACACATTTCGCCCCATTTGACATCTAGGACAAAGGGTGACCTCTTCAACTTTAAGGCATAACTTCTTGCAACAAATAGACTCCCCATATCATCAGCAACCACTACCTGCTCCCCCTAAGAGGTAGCCACCATAACTATAGGAAAAATATATAACATGAATCACTCCCCCTAGATAGATGCACCACTATGCATAGATAGCAAGAAGGAGGGGCAATTACCCCTAACCTCTGTCTGAGATCCTCAAAACTATCCTTTCCAAGAGCCTTTATGAAAATATCTATAATTTGATCCTTTGTGGGAACATATTCCAACTTTACCACCTTATTTGCAACCTTCTCTATCAAAAAGTGATACCTAATTTCTATATGCTTGGCTCTAGAAAGCATCACTGGTTTCTTGGAAATATTAATAGCACTTGTATTATCACACAAAAATAGGAATAGGCTCATCATATAATACCTTGATATCCTTTAGGGTTTTCTTCATCCACAACACTTGGGTATAGGAGGATGCTACTGCAATGTACTTTACCTATGCAGTTGATAAGGACACTGAATATCACTTCTTGCTCTGGCATGAAATCAATCTACTTCCTAAAAAGAAAGCACTGCCACTTGTACTACTTCTATCATCAACACAACCTGCCCAATCAACATCAGTGTAGGCACTCCAATCAAAGTCATTACCTCTTGGATACCATAAGCCATAATCTAGTGTTCCTTTCAAGTATCTAAATATCCTTTTCACTGCCTTCTCATTTTTTCTTAGGATTGGCTTGATACCTGACAACCAAACATACTCCATGCATAATATTAGGTCTAGAAGTAGTTAGATACAACAATCCTCCAATCATAGATTTATAAGAAGTCTGATCCACCTTCGGAGACTCATCATCCTTGCTCAAGTGACATCCAATGACCATGGGGGTACTCACTAGTTTTGAATCCTCCATACCAACCTTTTTCAACAACTCTTTGCCATACATAGCTTGAGAAATAAAGATACCATCATCTAGCTGAGTAATTTGAAATCTAATGAAGAAAGACATCTCACCAATCATAGATATTTCAAACTCTTTTCGCATCTCCTTTGCAAACCTCTTACACATATCATCATCTCCACGAAAGATGATGTCATCAACATATACTACAATTATCAAGATCATATCTCCTTCTTCCTTGATGTAAATATTTCTATTTGTAGTACCTTTCTTAAAGCCCTGATGAATTAAGTACTTGTCTAACCTAGCATACCAAGCCCTAGGTGCTTTCTTGAGACCGTACAAAGATTTCTTGAGTCTGCATACCATGTCTAGATCTTTTGATATTTGAAAACCACATGGTTGCTCAATGTAGACTTCTTCCTCTAGATAACCATTCAAAAATGATGACTTGACATCCATTTGATATACCTTGAAGTTCTTGTGAGCAGCAAGGGCAAGGACCATTTCAATTGGCTCCATCTTGGCTACCAGAGCAAAAGTCTCCTCAAAATCAATGCCTTCAACTTGTGAATATCCTTTACACAACAATCTTGCTTTCTTACTCACAACTTTACCTTCTTCTTTCATCTTGTTCCAAAACACCCACTTTGTTCCTATGACATTTTTGTTGGCATTCCCATGTCTGATTCTTCTCTATCTATTCCAATTCTTCTTCCATTCCTTTTATCCATCCATTATCTTTGCTAGCATCAACAAAGGTTTTGGGTTCTACTTTTGATAAAAAACACAAGTTTACTTGCTCATGTGTCTTAGCAAACCTTCTCCTTATTTGGACGCCTTCATTCTTATCTCCAATGATTTGATCTGTTGAGTGGTTCTTATGAACATACTTTGCTGGAGTCTTAGGTATCTACTCTGGTTCTTATTCCTTTTATTCTTTCACTTCATCTTCTTTATCTTCAATGCATGGAAAGATATTAGATCCAAAGTCCTCTAAATCTTGAGATATATGATACAGGTCTTCATCGACTTTGACATTTGTGATTTCAATCATCTTTCCCAACCTCTTGTTGTAGCATATGTAGGCCTTGCTTCTGGTTGCATAACCAAGAAAGATCCCTTCATCACTTCTTGAATCAAACTTTCCTAGGTCTTCTTCATCTCTTCTAATGTCACATTTGCTGCCAATGATCTTGAAGTATTTGACAGTGGAAGGTCTTCCATACCATAGCTCATAAGGGGTCTTAATGCTATTGACCCTTAGTTACACCCTATTAATTAGATAGATAGTAGTGCAAACTACGTCCTTCAAGTACATAGTAGACAAATATGCATCTTTCAACATTTCTCTAGCCATCTGTTGCATAGTCCTATTCTTCCTTTCCACTACCCCATTTTACTGAGGGGTCCTAGGAGATGATAGATGTCTCCTAATACCATGATCTTCACAAAAAATTTCAAATTCATTTGAAGTAAACTCACCTCCTCTATCAGACCTTAAACATTTGATCTTAGTATCCATTTCGTTTTCAACCATAGCTTTGAACACCTTAAATTTATGAAGGGCATCATATTCTCTTAAGAATGTAACCAAAGTCATTCTAGAATAATCATCAATAAGCAACATAAAATACCTCTCACCTTGTTGACTTTTTACTCTTGTAGGGACACATAAATCAATGTGAATCAGCTCCAATGGCATTGCAGAAGAATATTCCTTTCTTTTGAAACTTTTCTTTGTCTTCTTTCCCATTTGCCATTCCTTACATATTGTGTTTGTAGGCTTGATTATCTTGGGGATGTCTCTCACTACACGAGTAGAGTTAATCATTACCATATTATCAAAATTGTGGTGTCCCATTCTTTTGTGCCACAGCCAACACTCACTGGATTGAGCCAACAAACATGCTCTTCCACTTAGCTCTTTCAGATGATAGATATCACCATATGACTTGAGACTTTCTACAACTAGTTTTCTGGACCCTACCTTCTAAATTTCACAACCTTTGGCATGAAAGGTGAGATTGTAACCTTTACTACACATCTGACTGACATTGAGAATATTGTGTTTTATCCCTTTGACATAGAGGACATCCTCAGTCCTATTCTTCCCATTAATAGTTATAACACCCTTTCCACAAATTTGTGCTTCAACTCATCACCACCAAACTTGATAGCTCCACCATCACACTTCTCAAGGCTGATAAACTTCTCCTTATCACTAGTCATAAGATTTGAGAAACCACTATCAATTACCCAATCCTTGGCTTCTTCTCTTGCATGAAAGGCAGTCCATACAACCATTGATCTATCATTGTTTTGGTCTGTTTGGAAGGCATTAGTTTTCTCACATTTTCCAACATCATCTTTTTTCTCACCAACACTCACTAAGGCCATGAAAAGTGTTTCATCATTTGAATCATCATGATCATCATCAACTTTGAATAATAACCGCTCTCTATGGAATACATGCTTCTTTTCAACTTGACTCTCTTGTTACCTCCCCTTGATTCTTTAAAGGGACATTTAGAAGCAATGTGACCAAACTTTCCATATTTGAAACATTTGACCTTTCTTCAGTCTTCTCACAAATGTTTCTTCAACTTCATCAAAGCTCTCATCTTGATTAGCAATTTCATCCTTTGTCTTCATACGGACTTTGAAGGGAGCTTCTTTCTTCAGAGCATCACTACCAAATTTTCTCATTTCAAAAGTAGTAAGGGTACCAAATAATTTGTCTATAATGTATGTATCCAAGTCTGTATTCTCCTCAATAACATATACCATATGGCTATAAGATTTGGGGAGAGATCTCAAAACTTTCTTCACAATTTCATCCTCTTCCACTTTAGCACCAAGACTTGTGATGCCATTGACCACTTCATTCACCCAGAGAATATATCCAGTAATGTCTTCATCCTTTTTCATATTTAGGGTCTCAAATTTGCTTTTGAAGATTTGCATCTTTGCTTGCTTTACTTTCTTATGTCCTTCATAAATGGTTTCGATTTTATTCCAAACTTCTTGAGTAGAACTATAACTCATTACCTTTGAAAATTCTAAATCAGCTAACCCACTCATGATAAAAAAAACTTTGCCTTGGCATTATTATCATACTTCTTAACATCATCTGAGTCTATAGGAATAGTAGCAGGAATAGTTTAACCAGTATTGATAGATTCTCAAACACCGTACCCTAGAGAATTGATATAGGCTTCAATCCTTACCTTCTAAAAAGTATAATTTGTTCCATCAAACCTATGTATCTTGTTGGATCCATTAAGTGCTATCTTGGACCTTCCTCAAGCGGTTAAGCTTCATTTAGAGGAAATTGGCTATGATATAAACTATTGCACACACCAAGATACTAAGAGGGGGGGTGAATTAGTATCTAAAAAAACTTCAAATTGTTTGAAGTAGATTAAAACTTAAGCATTACAACATATACATAAACATGAGAGATCAATATAATGCAAATCAACACATAACACCAGATATTCATGGAAAACCCTTGAAGGGAAAAACCACGGTGAGGATTAACTCACAATATATGAAGCTCAAAATAACAACTTTATTTTAGAGCTACTACCCAAGGAAACTACTACTCCCTACTGACCTTGGTTTAGGGCTACAACCCAACGAAACAACTACTGCCCAAAAAAAAATTGCTTTAGGGTCCCTCCCAAGGAAGCTACAACTCCCTGAAGAAAATTTTTAGGGTCACTCCCAAGGAAGAAACTACTCCCTAAATTGAGAACATAGTTAGAACATATTACAATATGACAGTCTCTCTACTGCCTAAAAAACTGACAATGAAGCTCAGACCTTTAATGATTGCAAGTTTGCCTCTTCACACTTCCTTCTAATGATTAGATAAGTTAGGAATACTCTACACTTGATCACTGTCATAGTTATGTCTTCAAGATGAATCAGGACAATATCTACTACTTTTAGTCTTTCTCCTTCAGTCGCAAATCATAATGCAGTCATTTTGCTCCTTTTCTTGTTTGTGAACCTTATTAGTCACTTTGCAATCACACCATACCTCACTCAATTTTCTTTACAACTTATACATGATATTAAATTGATTACATTGCTTTTTGGCTAGAGACAACATGAAAAATACATCTACAAGTCAGCCAGACAACACACAACATGAAATGTGTAGAGGACAAGTCCTAAACAAGACTACACGCTATAGCAACAAAAGACCCATGCCTTGTGGACATCACCAATTTCTTAACTAGGTCCAATACATCCTTCACAATATCAAACAACTAGGAATTACATCCACACACTCTGCTCATTTGAAAATAGGATAGCCTTTTAAGCAAAGACATATGCAACTTGAAGTATAATGGCCACAACAACTTGAAAACCTTGTGCGGTACTAGAAACAAGATAGATCTTCATGAAACTTTTCTAGATGAGTCTAAAAGACTCATACAACATCTCCAAACACTCCTTTATCTCTTCATATGAAAGATTGTGTGCCGCACATCTTCAACCATGAGCTCTGAGAACAAGAAGTCATCTGAAACACACTGCGGTTGTTGGTTTGGACATTCCAAGTGATCCAAAGGTTGACACCTATAGGATACTTGTCTACTTGTTTGTACCACATCACATAGCACTTTGCAATCGACATGCAAGGTGGATTTCCTCTTCCATGCCTACATAATGAGGGATTGCCATGTAAATTTGTAAGTGAGATCAATATAAGTTTATGCTCTTGATTAGGTTCATCAATATTATCAATTTCTTATCTCAAATTATTTATTTCCATATTGTGAGAGTGATTCAAGTGCCACAGAGAATCCTTGGCTATTCCAACATGGGATCAAAGAAAAAACATTGGATTGGGGCAAAAGGGCTCCAAAAATGTAGAGTAGTGGCCATCTAATCAAGGGGAAAATCTCATAATTTCAAGGGGGTCAACACTAGCACTTGATCATGTATGTTTTGGATACTACATATTCTACCTACAAATGCACCTAGTTGTGGAAACAAACATGATGAAACAATGTGTCCTTATTTCTCACATGTTACTCTCAAACTCCTCTATCAAATTGGAAAACCCCAAACACTTATTGGTACATCCGAATCTCAAGTTGGTATCTCCATGGCTTCTAGTGATTCATTGCATTAAGACATTGATCTCATCTTTCTAGGTCTGCCAAATTGGGATGCAGATTTGGGAGACATCATTGAGGACATTCATCTTCTTTCAGATTTGATTACTCTTCCTTTGCCTACATCCACTTCTATCATGATAGATTCTATAAATATTTATGAGTCCACATATTTGACTCCATTGTCATGTATTTTGGCATCCTATATAGTAGTATCAGATACTTCTAGTTTTAGTTATCACCATACATCCATGGTCCATGTTCATGAATCTCAGTCTTCGTCACATGACAGCATTGGCTTGGAGATTATTGAGCATTCTTCGAAGACATTATGGTCATCATTCGAGTCTTTGAATCCTGTGCAGAATTTAGAGACCTTCATACTTCTTCATGTAAGTTTCTATCTAGAATGGGAAGTTCAATTGCACACTAATGTAGTTCATTTTCTTCCTAAGGGGAGAAATGTGGTTTAACATTCATGTATTCTCTTTAGCATACTCCATCCAGCATCTATGTGCACTACAGCATATCTTATTGGGGCTTCCAAGTCTCTCTTTGTATATCCTATTTTGGGGAAATATAATGTACACATGTGATAAAAGTTGTCCTAGGGGGGTAATAATATAAGCCCATCCTCCTTCTTTACTTGTTTCATTTTCATGCATTTTGTTTCTCTTTCTGGAGAGGGGTTTTGTTACCACTAGGTTTTTTGCTTTACTCCAATTTATGAGAAACTTTGTACAGGGGTACCTAACATGGCCTAGTAGCCAAGACCCATATTTATGTATCTCTTGCACTTTTGTGATCTCCCCAAGTATCACTTAAGGGGGGTGTTAGAGTGAATAAATTGTCTATTCACTATAGCTTATGTCTACTTAGGTTGATGAGGTTAGACAACATCTTGTCTAACTGAATGTGCAACCTTTTAGAGGTTAGAGTTTACCTAGTATTTTGGTAATCCTCATGTGAATAACTTTTGAGGTTGGAAGACTTTCGATCTCACCTTCAAAGGCACTTTGTAGTCATCCAACACTTTCTACACAAGGTTTTTGCTTTGCATATTCCAAGTGATCTAAAGAAACACCTATAGGACACTTGTCTACTTGTTTGTGCCACATCATGGGGAACTTGTCAATCTACATGCAAGGTGGATTTCCTCTTTCATGCCTATATAATGAGACATTCTCATGTATATTTTACATCTTCAACTAGCTTGATAATGTTGTTTACTAACATTTTATCTAGTTCTTGTTTCATCTGAACTTGCACATTTTAATTTCGATGGTAAGGCATGTTCTTCTTTTGTTTTACTCCCTTCTCTTAATTGTATTTTCTTTACTCCTTTTATTCCCTTTAGGTCAAAAAATGTTTTGGGAAAAGTGCTTTGTAGTCTTCTAATACATTGACCAATTTCATCATTTCTTCTTCTCCCTACTACACAAACTTGTATATCTTCGAAAGATGAAGATGAAGATGAAGATGATATTCATCCCACAATAATGGGTTACACTTTTTAGCCAAACCTGACATTGAAATCAATATTTTGAACTAAATCTGCACGTTTTGACACCTATAGCCACTAAACCATTAGGAATTTGAAAATGATGCAAACTAGTGATTTGTGAGATTTTGTCTGTAGATTCCAAATATTTTTTTTAAAATTTGGAGTTAAATTATATATTTTTTTGCATCTCCTTTGATAACTGGTTTTTAATAGTAAACAACATTTTTTTAAAGTGATGTGTATTCTGTAGCACATAACTTTTTTTCTACAAAGGATAAAATTCTGATTCTTTTTAATTTAGATTTGTAACACTGATATATAGCATATGAATTTGGTTTCATAATGTTTTGTTGAATATATATTTTTTAATTAATTTTTGAAGTCAAACCAATTATAATTTAGACATAGGCATATTCTGTAAAACATAACTTTTTCTGTATGTATTGAAATTTAATTTTTTTTCTTTTGTTCAAACAAGGACATCAATACCTAGTGCATAGATATTTTTTAGAATTTTTTTTCAGTAATTTACTAATTTCCCTTGTGTGTAGAATAGAGAACTTGATGTTCAGTGAAAAACATTCACAAGAAATAAAAAATAAATATAATAATCAAATTAATTATATTTTTTGGGAAGCTTATAATAAGGACTATATACTTACAAAGAATAAATTTTAAATGAATTCATTTGATCCCTCAAAAGATAAATCAAAATTAGTTTTCTATTAGCATTTTGATAGGTGTAGACGAGACTCCATTATAGGTATGGTTTAAAACTAGCGGGGTTCTATCCAAGGGGGTTTGAATATAAGGGGGTTTGATCAAACTCTCTTTAATAAAAATCCTTTAAATGAAACCTTTCAAGGATTAAATCATTATATTTCTAAAAATATGTGATTTCAGAAAAAATCAGGATGTCCCAAAAAGTGTAACCCTTTAATGTGCTATATTTTCTTCCCTAATCTTGCTCTAGGTTGGTAAAAGTATTCATATTTTTTCTTATTCTATTATACTAACTCTCTCCTCCCCTCTTTGTTCTATACTTCTAAAGTTTTCTGATTCTCTTCTTCATAGTTTGGTTCTTCTCTTCTCTTTACCTTAAAACACACCCTCTGAGATGGTCCCTCAGCTTTCTCCATTCATTCAATCCTTTTTTTGATACCTTTCTTCTTTTTACAATATTGGTGTTTCTTGTTTTTCTCCAAAATTTTCCCTTACCTCTTCTACTGTTAGTGTAGGTTTCTATTTTCCTACTTGGTTATTCATTTTCCTATTCCCAAGCTTTTCCTACACATATAATTAAGCTTGCTTAAGATTAAATAAGTGAGTACTAGTGTGAGTGGGTGCAAGGTGTCAGCATCTTCCATGGAAGTTATACTTTCTTATTTTAGGCTATTATCGTAGACTCTTCCCATTGGTTATATTTTCCACCTCTTCCCTCTCTCATATTCTATATATACTCACCTCCTCGCTAGTCTTGGGTACATTATATAATGCAACCTTTTGTTTTTGCATTCTCCTAATTCTATTTTTTTTTATGAGAATTTGCATTTCTCTTTTGGAGATTAACTCTACGTTGTTATTTTGATCTTATATCATTTGCATTCATAGTTTATTATTTATTCATTTGCACTAAGTTTTTTGGGTTATTAATATTTTCAGATTCTAATCTGGTATGAGAGATTATTTGGTACAATAATAGCTTTTAGTTTTCTTTATTTGGGAGATTTGGGGGTGGGAGGGCTAATAATATTTTCTTGGAGGTTTCCTGAAAACCCATTATGCTCTTCTCTTGCATCTTCGAATGATCTGGAGAATCTAAAAATTTTGATGGAAATATTTTAACCTCTGGGTGTTTCCAACATTCTAGAAATCCTGGGAGCCTTTTCAACATTTCCATAGTGTCCAGAAGGCTCAACAAAGTCAAATCTAGCTTTTCTTTCACCAAAATTGGAGCTTAGAAAATTAGTTTCCAAATGGGGTTTGAAGCATAGATTTGGAGGTCAGCTTTCATACAAAGTGTTTTTAGGACAAAAGGACCACACCATTGAGTCTAGAAGACCCAAAAAACCTATGTCAATCTCATAATTTTAGGGGGGTTAACACTAGCATTTGATTGTGTATGTTTTGGATAATCCATATTCTACCTACAAATACACCTATTGTGGAAACCAACATGATGACACAATATGTCCTTATTTCTCCTATGTTGCTTTCAAACTTGTCTATCAGATTATAAAACTCCAAACACTTATTGCTACATTTGAATCTCAAGTTGATATCTCCATGTCTTCCAGTGATTAATTGCATCAGGACATTGATCTCATCTTTCCAAATCCACCACATTGGGATGCAAATTTGGGAGACATCATTGAGAACATTTGTCTTTTTTTTTTATGACAGCTTTAGTGAAGTTTCACCTACTCTATCTTTTTAGATTTGAATTCTCTTCCTTTGCCTACATTTGCTTCTATCATGACATATTTTGTAGATATTTATGAGTCCACATATTCGACTCCATCATCATGTATTTTGACATCCTCTATAGTAGTATCATATTTTTCTTGGTTCAGTTATCACCATGTACATCTATGGTCCCTATTCCTGATTCCCAGTCTTCATCACATGACAACATTTAGTTGGATATTATTGAGCATTCTTCAAAGACATTATGGTTATCATCTGAGTCTTTGAATCCTGTGCAGAATTCAGAGACCTTCATACTTCTTCCTATATGTTCCTATCCAAAATGGGAAGATCAATTACACAGTACTGGGTTTGATTTCTTCCTAAGGGGAGAAATGTGGTTCAATGTTTGTGGATTCTCTTCAACATACTTCATCAAGCATTTACATACAATACATCATATCTTATGGAGGCTTCCAAGTCTCTCTTTGTATCTCCTATTTGGGGGAAATATATTGTACACATGTGATAAGTGTTGTCCTAAGTGGGTAATGATATAAGCCCATCCTTCTTCTTCACTTGTTTCATTTTCATGCATTTTGTTTCTCTTTCTGGAGAGGGGTTTTGTTACCACTAGGTTTTTTGCTTTACTCCAATTTATGAGAAACTTTGTACAGGGGTACCTAACATGGCCTAGTAGCCAAGACCCATATTTGTTTCTCTTGCAGTTTTGTGATCTCCCCAAGTATCACTTAAGGGGGGGGTGTTAGAGTGAATAAATTATCTATTCACTATAGCTTAAGTGTACTTAGGTTGATGAGGTTAGACAACATCTTGTCTAATTTAATGTGTAACCTTTTAGAGGTTAGAGGTTACGTAGTTGTTTGGTAAATCTCATGTGCATACCTTTTGAGGTTGGAAGACTTTCCATCTCACCTCAAAAGGCACTTTGTAGTCATTCGACAATTGTCACACAAGGTTGTTGGTTTGCACATTCCAAGTGATCCAAAGGTTGACATCTATAGGACACTTATCTACTTATTTTTGCCACATCAAGGGGCACTTTTCAATCCACGTGCAAGGTGGATTGCCTCTTCCATGCCTATATAATGAGGCATTCATTTGTAAATTTGTAAGTGAGATCAATATAATTTTAGGCTCAATTAGGTTCATCAATATCATCAATTTCTTATCTCAAATTATTGATTTCCATATTGTGAGAGTGATTCAAGTGTTATAAAGCATCCTTGGCTATTTCGACATAATGTCACTCAATAAAGAATAATATAATGAATAAAATTTGATTAAAAAATAAAAATGAAAAATGATAGAAATAATTCTTTTAAAAATATAAAAAAGTTATAGCTTGAATCTACATATAAATTTCTACAACTCATTAGTTTACATCATCCTTCAATTCTTGATGATTCCCTATACTTGAATCAAATTAAAAAATGCTAAAAATACTGATTTTGAGCATCTCACTTTGGCGATAAAATGGGACATAGTATTGTGTTGTCACCCATTAGTTGGATTTCCTCCTCTAATAGATATTGATAACATTTTTCATGATTCTTTATCTACTATTTACTCTCCTAAATCTGAGCCATTTCTTTTAGACATGGACCCTTATCATTATATTTCTCCACCTTCCTTGCTGACTACCCTTCTATACCAGTTTCTTTTCTGGAGGCATCCCCATCTATTACTTGTGAGATATGTCCATCTAACACTACTCTTATTGATACAACACCCATATCAACTATTCCTCCAACTTATACCTCTCACCCTACATAGAAGATGTTATCAACCCCTCTTATCCCACTTATTATTCCTTCACCCTCTTCCCTCAATCTATCCTATTTCTATGTCCAACTCTTAGAATTTTCTTCTAATTTGTATACTTCTCTCCGTCCTCCTATTTCTCCTTCTACATTTGGATGGCTATGTTCTCCCTTATCTCCTAAGATTCTTATATACCCTTCTCCTATTGGTATGGAAACTTTTTATTTTGATAAATATTATGGCCACAATGATTTGTTGCACCATGTGAGACACTTCTCCACCCTATGAATGACTACTCATACATGTGACAACTATCTCTTGGAAAAACAGTTTCCTAATGCACTAATTGATAAGGCCTTATACTAGTTTTATACCTTACTTAAGAGTTTCCTACACTCCTTTTCTTATGTTGTTCATTCCTTTATCTCTTAGTTAAAGTATAACATGGAACCCAAAGACTCTCCTACACACTTAGCTCAATCCAAAAAGGATATTTATGAACATTTTCAAGGCCTTGATTCTTTCTTCTCTTCCTTGCTCATTCGATGTAGTTTTCAAGCTCCTCATGACCTTGTCATACCTCTTTTTAAGAGAATTTATTGTTGCATAGAAAACATGCCTTTCTTTTTCATCACTTTTGTCCACTTTTTGACTTAGTTCTTCACTCCATTGAAGTTTATCAAATCCTCCTAGAGCATCATCACCTTATATATGATGAGTCCTTTCCTAGTTGTCCACCCATGGATACCCCTTGTGACATTTCTCCACCTACCCAACCTTCTTCCTATCCATCCAATCCTAAAACCAAGTCCTGGATTCAACTCTTGTTAACCCTCCTAAGCATGTCTTACGCATTGTCTTAGAATCCAACCTGATAACCCTCCCACATATCCAATTTATGCATTGTCCTAAGTGTTGTTCCTCATTTCTCATTTCATATGAATACCATAGGATGTTTGGCCACTCTACCAATCATTGTTGTCCTCTAAAGTCTGAAATTCAAGATTTTCTTGATGAAGGTGCTATCAAACTTTCTTATGATACACATCTCTCATCTTATCTTGATGACACTAGCCCATTGGTATATGAGACCAAACACATACATGATACATCTCATACTTGTGATACATATGATGTCAATCATTTCCCTTCTACTACACAAACATCTAAAATCCATTCTATACCTACTCCTTCCACAACTTCCCATATGCCACATGTTGTCACTATGGAAGCCATTTCTATTCTTGAAGCCCCTCCTATACCTATTTTGTCTACAGAACCTATTATAGATGATACATTGATGTTATTATAGTCCATTGTTGACATTCCTTACACAACTTTTGTATTAATTTATGCTACACCTTACACTAGGGAGAAATCTCTTCTTCATTCTCCTTATGAGGGGCACTTAGTTGTGTTATCAAACAAATTTATTTCTATCATTGGTTAATTCCACTCAAACATTTATTCACTTAGTTGTGATGGTACCTATTTTGTGGCACACATAGCTTTCTTTATTTGCTTGTCTCTATTTATGGTAGCACAATTCAAGTGAAACCATTTTCTCTTATGTTTGGTAACATTGCAACATCTTAATTTTTTTTGTCCTCACCTATACTTTGGAAGAAAGCACAATTTATTTTTCCTATTTAATGGGCTACATATCATCAACAATGCAAGCATAAGTTCTACATATATTCTTCCTAAGGACCTTTTTCTTTTACTCTCTCCTTTTGTCTACCCTAAAAATCAATTTTATACACTTCTTATATGAAATTATTTTAAGGGGGCATACATCTACCATTTGCACATTCTAGAATGCTTTCATAGAATATATAATTTGTTGTCCTAGGTACAAAATATGCTTAGACATGTCCAACTTTATCAAAACTACCTAGCACTGGAGAACACTAGATATTGAACCATATCTTAACAACATAGTATGTTAGAATTATGTCTTCATGATTCCTAGTGACAAAGTATGCTAGAACTTGAATTATGCATTTTATTTTAAATAAATTATCTTTTTTTCTCTCAATGCACATTATTTTATTCTTTCTAAATGAAATATTCTACTAGTTATTTTCTTTTCACCATATAAGATTCCCTCTCTAGTAGTTTCATTATGTACATTGTTTTTTTTTCATATAAATGTTTGTGATGTAATAACATGTTTGTGTTGTTGGTGTTGTGGGTTTTGTTTGGTTGACATTTTTTTTGCAAGTATTTTTTTAGAGCCATGAATTTCTCATCCAAAGATTTTTTCTATCCTTTTTATGTATCCTCCAAATGTTATTATTTTCTATATTTTCCTTGGTACTTTAGTGTAGCTTTACCACCTAGTGACACAAGTCTAGTAAAGTGGGGAGAAAATGTAAGGTCAAATACTGCATATCCTACAATTTTGACACTACAAATTATCCTAATTTTAGTGTTCACCTTCCTTATCATGTTTTTAGGATTCATTTATCCCAGCCTTGGCTTCTACCTCACTCCTATTGTCAATATGGTCTTATGTTCTTGTGTGTTGAAATCTTTTTTATGTGTTCGTATATGTTCTTTGTGTCTTTGTGATGTTCTATTTCTATTTTCTAAAATTTTTAGCCATGTTGTACTTGAATGTTAACATGTGTGCTCAAATGTAAATTACATGGGTGGCATACCATCCAATGATAGTATAGTCATAGAGCATTCATTTCTTATTAGGCTAGTAACCTCCTTGCTTCTAGAACATCTATTGTAACTATCATGAAACCCATTTGAAGGATCCTCAATAGTCACTTAAGCCTTTTGGGTGATTCTTGAGATTCCCTCCTAGGCATATCTATCACTCTACCTTGCAAAAATTTGAATTTTGATGCAAACAATAGCACTCTCCTTGGTTCCTTGGGAAAAAACTTCATCAATAACACCCTAGAGAACTTGATAGAAGCCTTCTATAGCCTTCGTATCATTTTTTAAGTATAGTTACATCTACTAGAAATGTACACATTCATTTTTATAGTCTTTTTGGGTGAGGTAAACTTGTATTTGTTGTTGATGTAAAATCTTTTCTTATATTTGAATCTTTTGATATCATTCTCTTAGCTATTGATGTCATTATCTCTGTCTCCCCATTCTTGTGAGAGATCTGCAATTTTCTATTTTTTTATTTAGTGCAATACTAAATTTTCCTTGTTGGCATTTGGGGGCTCCATATCCCATTTTACTTTTCATGCACACTAGGGTGTTGAAATATCTATAGGCTTGAGACTATAATACTAATAGATTATTTTAGTTTGTTGTTTTTATAGTTTAGATGCACTTAAGTTTAAGAGGACACACACAAACCAAAGTTCATTGTATCATTTGACTACATATGGATGTTGAAACACCAAAATAGGGGCTTCACCATGTTGGTAAGCTCCCAAGTAGTCACGCCATTCTTGTCTACCCTATAAATAAGTATTCTTGAAGGTTCAACTCATATTGGATGTTTACATCTCCTTTTATCTTCTATTGTAATTTTGTTATTTCATTTAAAATATAGATTGATTAGACCAATTTTTCTATTCTTTTCTATATATTTCCACCATCATGTTTTTGTGTACTTGTCTTTCCTTAATGCAAATAGATCAAGTTTTAGATAAAAATTTTATTTTTCTATCATTTTGGGATGACAACATGAAATCTAGACTACAATACAATCTTAGGATGCCAATGCAAGCATGATAGTGTATGGGCTAAACATCTTTCAGATTCACTATCTAGGTTCCTTGTTACTCCAAAATTATTGTTCTAGAACTCATTTTTATTATTTATTTCTATATTTTTTATTTTTCTTGCTTTCCATTCCTATTTTAGCATTTTCCTAATGGACAAATGTAGTTTATTTAGACAATAGTAGCTTAAAATTTACACTATACATAGATATAAGAATTTTTTTGGAGAGGATCATTCTTAAATCATAGTAGAGGATATGTGAAACAAACATATTGTGAGCTAGAAATAAGAAAGTGTTTTTAGAAAATCTATAAAATTTATCTTGTTCATTGAGAACACTTTTTAGCATTTCTATATGGAATGCAATAGAGAAGCATATATTTTTTTATTCTATGAGAAAAATTTCCTCTATCCTTCACATAGAAAGATTAAGGAGATATTTGGGGAGGATTTCAACCATTACTATATTTGGATATGTAGTATTAACCCTTTCACTACTCATTTGAAATCATTATGCTATTTGATTCTTGGGATCAATAAATTATAAATCACTTGGCCTAGGGGCTATAAGACATACATAGGAAAGCATGTCAAGATTAAAATTCCCATCAAAGTGCAAAAATGTTATGATCTCAAGGAGAATAATTTCATAGAAATGAAGGGAAAAACTTGAATTATCTCCATTTATAGCTTCAACAAAATTATATCATCATTCCCTTCCTTGATTTTGCACTAGATTTTTTCTTCCTAGTGCTAGTGATTTGTAAAGTGTTTATAATGGAAATGAAAAAAATCTATGTACAAGATTCACCCTATAGGGGTGTAGTCTCTAATAGAGGACTATAGAATACATTCAATATATATAATGGAGATAAGTATCCATGGTGATAATTTTTCTATGTATTAGTGGGACAACAAATATTATAATGGAAAGAATGTGTCAAATGATTGAAGATAGATATCTATTGGGGGGCTAGTTATTCCATGAAATGTCTAACATATTGTAATCATCATCCAAAAATATTATGTCCAAGCCAAAATCTTGAGGCCCTTTTAAAATAAAATTCTATTCATTTGAGACAAAGTGCAGTCCTTGGTATTCTAATGATTTAAAAGTAGATCACCTTGAGTAAAAGATAATACATCATATTCTAGATTTTCCAAAAATACGTGTCAAGATTTAGTGACACGACCTTAGTTTCTTAGAATAGAGACTTCCCCACAATGATGCATGTATAAAATATTTTGACTTTTAATTGATTTATTTCAACTAAAGTAAAAAAAAAACATATTGAATATTTAAGCTTTTCTAGAGTATATACTTTAAGAGGATTCTTAGTAGTATAGTGCTTAGAAATTTTATAATATCATATACACATTAGTTTATGTACAATGTATTCCTTTTTATTAGTAAAATGATTTACCATGCAAATAATCACAAGGCTAACAAGAAAACAATGAAGCATCCATAATGGACATTCAACATCTATTATCCAATGTTCTATATAGAAAAAATAAAAGTGAGCTTGGAATAATAAATCAATCAAATGAACAATCTCCCTCAATACCATAGCCTCCAACAATGTATAAGCCTTATCATATGTAGTGGAAATCAATTAAAATGGTTAAATAAAGAATATGAATTAAGATGTTATTTTCAAATATCAAATACTTTAATGTTCAAATAGTCAATAGCAATTTGACATCTTACCTTAACAAAATGTGATAATTAGTTATCATATTTTTATTTGGCAAAAATTTACCTTTAACTATTAGACTGTTTAAATCTTTAAAAAAAAGCTCTCTTTTAAAACTTAGAGATCTAACTTTTGCTCATTGTTGGCATTAATGGTGTCAATGCTACAGCCTCTAAAACTAGATTGTTGGTTACATTAATGGTGTCAATGCTACAATGCTATCAATAGAGCATATCTAAGATATAACAGACATCTATCTATATATGAATATGATATGTTTTAGTAAATATGTGATATGTTCACTAAATATATTTTATCTTCCAGTAGTGCGGACTTGTAGCTTTCGAGAAGATAATACAGAATTCTTGAAATAATTAGGGATGAAGGCATTAATAAAACACCTTAGTCAAGTCAGCCTCACAAATCTATACGTCCCATAATGGCTCCCACAATAGCAGTGGATCCACCTGCTCATGCATGATATCTTCAGTTGTATTAGTGTGATATACAACATCTTGAACATCAGGAGATCCATTACACAGGAGGAATACAAGCTTATCATAGTGGGAACGCATATTCATGAGCTCTTCTTGCTTGGCCGCCAACTGAGATTCCAGCTAGGATATTTGCTTCTGCAGTTCATGAAGTACACTGGCAGTTCCCTGGATGGGGTCCTTCAGTCTTGCAGTTGCTTCATATACCAAACTACTTACTGCATCTGCTCTTTGCTTAGTATCCAGACCCTAAAGCAACATCCCATAAATATGTGAGCCCCACAATCAAATTAATACAAAAGTAGGTGGTGATATAACAAAACTCACTACAGAGAGTTCTTAAAAGAAGGTGGAGTTTAAGAGGTGAGCAAGTTGTAATTTTGCATTTAATAAAATACAATTATAAAAAAAACCAAATAAATCTGTAAGTAAAAACATCTGTGAGTGAGTTTCTAAATCTGTTGATTATAAAATAACACTTTTAAATGATCCTATTTTGTGTCTAAACTGAGCACAAGTGAAGCATGTGTGTCTCGTAAAAGAAGAGCTTAATTGTTGATTGAGATTTGAGTTGCCAGTTGCAACTCCCAGCTCTACCAATTTAGGAGGCCAAATAAAAAAATCTGAATGAGAAAAAAATATTCTAGAGCAAATCAGAAAAATATAAAAAATTCAGCAGCCATACAGGTCAACTTTATGTTGTAATGTCAGTAGTCAACTCTCATTTGTTACTAGATTATTATTTAGAGACTCACGTCCATTAAAAGAGGAAAAAATGATTTATATATAATTATAGTATTAGTTTAAAAAAAAAAAAAATTATATATATATGTGGTAAATTAATTAATTTATTAAGATTAGTAAAAATTTTTAGAATAAATAGTTGGAATAAATAAGTTAAATTAAATGTGCAAATCTTGCATAAAGAAAATAATGATACTTACATTAAAATTTGATGAGCATGTAAGATGTTAGGTATTGTTTTCCATTCAAGGCATCATCAAGGTTAAACCTACTAATAATAAAAGAATAATAATAAAAAAAAGGATGCTACCAGGTCCTCCCTTCCAAGGGGTTATTTGAAGATCAATTTGGATAGTGCTTTGTGTGGAAACCCAAGTAGATTAGGTGTAGGTTTGTTTGTCACTGACCAAAATATAAAATTTATAGTAGAAACGTCAAGGAAATTATAGAAGGGTATCAACAATGAGGCAAAGGCTTTGGCAACCACTCTTGACATCCAAGTGGTAACTCTCAGTGGTGTAATAAAAAAGGTTTTGGAAGGAGATCCACTCATCATCATCAATGCACTATAACAAAGTTTAAATATTAGAGAATAAACAACATAATACAAGCTTGATTCAATATTAATCAATTTGAATATGTAATCGTCCAACATTTTTGTAGGGAGATTAATAATCCAATTGACTACCATGATAACTTGTGAATTGATGGACTTGAAGAACAAATAATTTCAAGTGATAAAAACAAGTAGGAAGGACTCCCTAATGCATGGGATCATGTATAAAAAAATCTCGTCCTACCCTTGACCTGGACACTAATGTACAAGATGAACAAAGGAAATGATATATCACTTAAGTAATCCACACTAATTGATCTCACACACATAACAAATTTATTTTGCAATAACCTGAATGAATGCAAAGTGAAATCTCCCACAATTGAAGAAAGATTATATTGTGGTAAAGATTTGGATCTTAGCATCTCTGCTTGACATCTTTCAACACAATAGTTTCAACCCTTTGCTACATTCCTACAATGAAGTAGCTATTTGATCTCCATTCTCAGTGCAAAGAAATAGCCTTTCATGGGTTGATTCAATGTATTATGCTCAACATCATTTTTAATATGAACTTAGCATAAGTCATAAATTCCATTAAGGAGAATATAGGTTTTGATTATATTGATTTATATTTGAGAATTAGAATAAGTTTTGAGGTGGCCTTATACTTCCTCTTGAATTTCATATGCCTCATCTGCTCCATAATAGCTATGATATGCATTCGATAGGCAAATGTTAGATATAAATATAGACTTAACCTCTATGAGGTGGTAACTAGGAATTTCCAAAATCCATACAACATGTTACGTATGTTAGTGGTAAATTTAGGGGGTGGCATCCATTGCATCACTAGAAGAATTAGAAAGGCAAATTTTGAGAATCACACAAAACATGCAAGCTATATGGGAGGTTCTAGCTATTGTTTTATTGGATGAAGTGGTTGGGAGAAGTAGTGATATATCCTAGCAAAGATAAATACTCCCATTGTTTCATTTCATCCTTTTCTTGATTAGGTTTGACATAAAAAAAACTAAACACAATATATAAATTCTCTTGGAACTTACTACATATAATGGAAATTTGGTGACCTATTGATTGGTGTTTGACACACTTAGTGATTTTGGTAAAGTCTCAAGATAAATTCATCTCTCCTAAAAAGGAATGAAACCTCTTAGAAGAAGATTAACTCACCCCATGGTTAATGTTACCATATCATGGAAATGCAAGATGACCTAGTGATCTATGTACAATTGTCCCCTTTTAATAGGATAGTGGTATAGAAATCTTAGAATATGATCAAGGAATGATAAATTTCTCAAAAAAATAAATAATTCATTACACAAATGATCAAAGTTTCTGATTTGACTAGCATTAACCAATCGATCCAAACATTTATTGCTTCTAAATATTGTTTTAGATTTTATCACTAGTAATACTTGCATACTTGTAAACCTTAGATCTAACCTATTAAATAGTAGATTTATAAGTTTTATTCCTAAATTAATCCTAATCTAATAAAATATAAAAGAAAAGACAAAATGGAATAGGGTTTAGAAAAATAAATAAATAAAATGGATTTATTTTGCAATGAACTCAATTTGTAATTTGGTTGATACAATGAAATCACAATAAGTCAACTCTTCTTAATTTGTATTGCACATAACCATTAACACAAAGTAGTGAAAGTGTCTAAAAAACTTGACAACTAAAAGGAAATATAAAATTATTGTATTCCACATGCAAATTTTGTACATCATTTCCCACAGTCCATTAATTCAAAAGATATTTTGTTAAGAATGCCTTGGTTTCCATCCTTCTCAACTAAATTTTAGAACTCAGTTCATAACAACATAGCTGAATTTAAATAACTTTGAATAACAATGAAAACTAACTACACACATGACTAACTTAATTCTCTATTCATCTATGTAATTTTGAACCCCTAACCAGGCTTATGAGCATTCTATAAATATCAATCTTTTGAGTGCCAAATTCAATGCTCACTTTACATCAATATCCAAGATTAAAAATCTATGGTCACAAGAATAAAAATTAAATATTTGAACTACAAATCCCCATAAAACATGAGCATTCACTCTTGAAATGTAAACTTTTCCATCTCAAAGATGAATATTTCATTATTTAAATATGACTTTTGATCTAAAAATTAAAAGGCATATGCCCATCATAAAGAATTATACTTCTCTATTCCTAGATGGTCACATTCTCTTTTACCTTCACCTTTTATTGTTCTAATTTTTCAACCTATAAATATGCTTATAATTTTCCAAGTGCTTCCTTCATCACATTAAAGTTAGGAGCATGAAAATATCAAAAGTACACTTTTCATGATAGAACAAACTTTATAACATGGTTAGAAATTTTCTTTAGCTTTATCAAGAATACATAAAGCTAGTCAAAAGAGCCTTTAATTCTCATCATCTTATCAATCACTTCCTCTATCATATTCTTCTTCAATAATTCAATAAATTCCTTAGCAATAATGCCATGTGGGCTAGCCCTATCAATATTTTCTAGAAATCTACATGGAATGGTCTCTATGAAGCCCTATGTTTCTATTATTGCATCTTCACCCATCTTCTTCCTTCATAGAAATGTCTTGTTGCATTCCTACAAGATCTCCATTCTCCATTTGGTGTCTTTTAACCATTCAATTGGCAACTCAAGATTTCCTTCAAGAATTATTTCATTTGACACCGAGGTTGAAAATTGAATTCGAACCATTATCTTGAGTAGGGATAGAGTATCATCCATGATAACCAACTCACCATCAATGCTTTCTTCAAATTCTACAATGGCACTATATTCATTGTTGTTCTCATGGTAGCATCTAATTCATCTTTTAATTGATTTATTTCCTTGTGCCATCAAGGTACCCCTCTATGCTCCACTTGCTTGAACCATTACTTTAATCACTCCTCTTATTTGTAATACTTTATCTAGCACTATCAAGAGTGTATCTAACTATGTACTTTTGAGTCCATGAGGCCCATAAGATACTGTACATAGGCTAACAACTCACCAACTTGAGCCTTGGATTCTTCTTTAGTCTGTTCATATTTTTTATTCATCCCAATATAGTAGAGAATATTGATTATAGTAAAATTACTTCTCCTTTTCTCTTGTTTGGCTCTTGAGATTTATGCTTTGAATATAATAGTTCACCATTTGCATATCCCCTTCTTCATTGGCACACAACAAGTGGCTATTTCTGCAATGCTTGCTCCTTAGGCATATGTAATAATAGTTTATAATTTTTTAACTCTTCTAATATTTAGGAGTTCCTTAAGCACATCAACCATAACTAGGAATTCATCTATAGTGGGCCTATATTCCCTTTCCTCTTTTTAATAGTGGTTTTTGAACACACTAAAAGAGCTAAATCTATTATAGTTGTATACACAATATCTTCATCCTTAGTTTTTACACCTTTTCTACTTAGAGTAGGAGAATATAGAGGAGTTTGATGTGGATGGATCAAAATTTGAGGTGGTGAACTAGGTGTAGGTGAAGGCATCCTTCAATACATTAATCCTTGTGAAGGAGTGAACCTTAGAGGAGAAGGTGCTTTAGTCATGTGAAGAAATTTCATTACTTATTAGTTCCTGGATCTCTTCTTCTTCCTTCTCTGCTTTATCTATTTTCTTCTCTTATCCATCTACTTTATTCCCTTCTCTTTATGCAGCATCTCAAGTGTCATCTTTTTTTTTTTTTTTCTACTATGTTGTTGCTAGTTGTTCTACAAGGATGTTTTGTTTACCTACCTAAGTGTCTATAACTATGAGAATTCATGGAGTATGTGATGTTGCTAGTATGATTGGAGGATAAGTAGGAGTTTGTTTAATAGATTAAGCTATTGCAATTGTAGTAGATGAAGTTACTTGTTGCTTTGGGCCCTTGGGGTACTTGATTTTGATTTTTTTCCTAACTAGAGGAACATGTTTGCTAGCTTCTTATTGTTCTTCATCTCCCTACAAAACATGAGTCCCTTTTTCTAACAAGGTTATTCCTTTCTTTTCTTATAGGCATTTTTCATGTAAACTCTTTGAGGTTCTTGTTTTCGCTATCTCTTGATTATAAATTTTATTTTTATCATGAGAAGGATCTAATATCTTCTCATCTTCTATTACAATCTTAAGTACTTTGTCAACATTGAAGCTTTTGACTTGGGATATAGTTATCTTGGATTAATACCTAATCCTCACATCATGTTCATACATGTAGTCTTGCCAACAGTCTTTTAGGTCAAGTTCATGTTTGTAGAAAGAGCCAATTGTGGGACCCATCTTCCCTATTGGATTAAATATGCCCCTTTATTGATATAACTCTATAGTAATCATTGTCATTTTTGACTTTGATGCCATAGCATGATTATAAGAAGAGAATTTGTATGGACCAATTGAAATGGATTCCCACCTTATGTTTTTGTTAGTTTGTATGGAGCCACATGGAATCCTCCAACTCTAATATAAGTAAAAGTTTGGAACTATATGAACCATTTTTCCTATTCTACTACTACTTGTATAGCTTCTATTGATAATATTTTATTGTAATCATTCTCAAGGCACTTAATAATATGGTATAGAAAAGCATCATTTACCTCATTATAGTACTTACATCTTTCTTTCAATTATAGCTATGGATAATGATCATGTAAAGTTTTGTCTCACCTAAATCCAACCTTCCTACCTTGGTTAGCCCTGGGAAACTTTCCCTTTTGGCCAATAGATACACCAAGTAAGAGATCATATAAAAATGGTTTGTCTCTTTCACATCTATTAGCTAGGTATATAGGTTGTCATTGATAATAATGCTTCAATCTATCTTCTTCCACTTTAAGATGAACAAGATGAAGTAATTCATCTAGGGATAAAAGTTCTTGACATTTGGGTTGCCCTAAATATTCAACTAAGTACGGTGGCTAGGTCATGAATTTCTTCCTTTAATTCACTCATGTGGAGGATTTTAGTCATTTCATGGCTAATTGCCTCTTTTTGATTTGACAATTATCATTTATATAGTTCACTAACATTGAAGTCTTCTTCTCATAATAATTTTTGGCTTCTTTCATGTATACCTTATCATACTTAACATAGATTGGAAACCCAACAATTTCCTCTATTGCCTCAGGAATGATGCCTAGGTCTATCTAGTTAGTAGGTCCAAAGGCATCCTTCTAATCTACATTATAATTCTTGGCACATGCTAAAACCAGCACTAGAGGTTGTAAGGAAACTAGGAATGATTCTACTTGTACCTATCACTTTATGCAACATATTGATCCCACACTATTCGATCATCTTCTTTATTGACCCTCTCAATAAATTTGTTCACATTCACATGTCCTAGGTTGGTGTCTCCAATCTCTACCCATGGAGAAATAATATTGGAAGGGGGTGACACCCTTTATAGTCATACTTCATTTCTTTCACTTGTGGATTGTTCAATATGAATTCTATGAAACAACAATGAAAATACATAAGACACTTTATAAATTGTATAAAAATCCTCCATACAAGTCTAAAAGTCAAGAATCTTCAATAATAACGCTTGCAACATAGTCAAATTATCTCAAACATTGAAACTAGCATGAGCATAAGAGGGATTCTAAAATTTTGAAAGGATAATAAAATAAAATAGGTGAGGATAGAGGTGTTGAGATACCTCATGCACATCTACTTAGTAAGAAAAGGTTTGGAAGTCCACTCAAGATGTTACATTGAAATAGGTTGGGGGCTTCAATAAAACATTTACCTCTCCACTTTAGTAAAAAAAGAAACCTATAAATTGCATTGGGATAACATGATGGACTTCAACATACTTTATACAGATTGGGAGTGGGAAATGACAAACTCTAAATACCTAAGATTAACTATCAAAGGGTAGGTGGGGATTGGGACTATGGAATACCTAATACTGTGCTAGTAATGTAAAAGAAATTATAAAGGTCCATGAAGAAGCTCAAAAACTAGGAAAGTTTGGAAGGTTTAATGGACATAAACATGAGGGAACATCAAGGATCAAGGCTCAGACATACCACTTACAAGATACTTGCTTAACTAGATCTCTAAAACTTTGAACTCAAACTTTTAAAATAAAATGAATACTCGGGAATGAACTTTGGGATTAACAGTTACATGGTACTCCATTAGTTGAATCCCCAAATTATTAGACTTGAAAATCTTAAAGACTAATGGTGGATGGGAACTAGAGTTTCAGGTTAGTGTTTACATGGTACTAAATTGATTGTATCTATAAAATTTTTAACCTAAAATTTTTAAAGACTAAGCAAGAGTTGGGTCTTTCTAATGAAGAGTGTTGTTGGTAAATAGATTTATCGCTGTAGTTAATGCCTTAAAAACTAGCCTTCACTTGCCCAATGGGTAGTGAAAAATGTACAAAAAATTGGATGTTATGGATAACAACTTTCCTCTATGTTTGAGAGGGGCAACTCCTTTGTATGATAAATTTTAAGGTTTTTCAAGTTATTATTTCGACCAGAAAGTAGGAAAGGTAACTAAATTAAAACTTTAAAGGTTAAAACGAAAGGGAAAATCCTAGGTTGATTGATAGGAAGATACATCTCTCAGATATAACAAGAGAACCATTCAATACCAACAAAGAGATTGTTAGAGTATTAAGTTTAACATAGGGAAATTAGTTTTTCCCGTGAGGTGGTTTTTACATGTAGGGTAGATTTCTTGTATCAGGTAGTTGTTCACCCATCATATATTTTCTTCCCTTTAAATAGACATTTGTACATTTGTAAATAATCAATCAATCATCTATTTTCTTCTTGTATCAAGCTTTTCATTGTTCTCTTGTGGTGAATTATCTTCCTAGTTGATCATGGCTCCTGCTTATCTCAACATGGTATCAGAGCATAGTGCTAGGAACCCTCACCTGAATCCATAGAATTAAGTAGGAGAAGAGATTGATCCAAGCATCAATCTGTGCCTACATATCAGATTATGGAGGCATCAATCCGTATCTATGTTTGGGGCATTTGCCCTCATTTACCACCATTCCCAGGCATCAATCCATGCCTGAATCATTCGAAGGAAATTGTGTGAGGTGTCCAAGACATCACAATTTCCCATTTACATCATCCAGAGCGCAGATCCATGTTTCCTCACACTGAAACATGCAGATTATAGTGCCATCCAGGAGTAAAGTTTCAATGTCGAGAGCTTGGAGTTTGCAGCAATTTCCAAATGCGAAAGGTGTAGATCCAAGTAAGGGCCAGCACATAGTGTTTGACATCCATCCAAGATTAGAAGGCTAACTGTGTATTGGCATGACTGAGGGAGATTCACAATTAGTGTGAAAGGAGATCCCTTCTAGCTATCCTCTGTATACTACCCATATTTCAGCGTACCATACTTCAATGCTGCTCCAAAAATGTGAAGGGTTGAGTTCTCTGTGCAGTAGATCCAGTGAAATGTACAGATTCATGCATTTCTAGTATTTGGAATGGGCATAAACACTTACTCAGTCCTATAGTTTTATAAAGTTTGGAGTACATATATATTGTTCTCTATTCACCGCTTCCCAAGCCTGAAAGGTGCAAATTCATTCCAAGAGTTTGAACTACACATCCATGGAGGCGCTGTAGCAATACTTTTCAGACTTTATTATTTATAAAGTTTGAAAACAAATATTTCCTCATTTGCAGCAGCTATAGCATTTGTTCACTAGCACATATATAATTTTTTGTTTTTTAGACTTTATAAATTTTGCAAAATATTCAATACTAGGGTTTGTTGTGCGTGTGGAGGTGGGCCCATTTGGGCAATGTAGGGAACTTGATCAGGATATTTAATCCCACATTGAGCCTGAAGATGAATTAATTGGTCTTTATATATCCCGTGCTTGCATTGTTCATGTGAAGAGCTACCAATGCCTCATGCTCACGCGCACAGGCAGATGCAGTGGATAGTGGATTTGTAAGTTGTGATAAATTGATACTTGATGGCTCTATCTGAGCATTATTTTTGGTGATTTGTAGATTGGTGATTTGTCTGTGTTGACATTTTGATTGGCACATATCGACTATAGCCCATTTGGTGGGCCCCCTATTTTGCACCCCCTATTTTGCATCTAATCACAGTGCTCCATTTTTACCCTTATAGGCTAATTTTTTTTGGCCTTTATTAGTAGCTAGTTACGTGCGTGATCAAGGGTCAATCTACCCTAAGGCTCAATCCAAACCCCTCTTTTATTCAGTGGGCTCCATATCGGCGAAATTCTACCATGGAGGATATATTGGGCATTTAGAGTCTAATTTTTACGTTCTGCATATCAATGGAAAGAAGACTTCACCAAGCTTGTGGTGGTACATGTAAATCTACTTGGTTTCACTATCTATCAACATTTATTGCATTTGGAAGTGGTCTTCATGGAAGGTACTATCTTTCTAAGTTTTTGAATAATTGATAGCTATAATGGGTTGTTCTTTGGAGAAAGGGAACTATGAGCAATGGAGTGATTACATCCTCACACATCTTAGTGAGCACAATCTATTCTCGTATCTCTATAATGATGTTCCTACTCCTAGTACACCTCATGAGTATCATATTTGGAAAGGATATAGGGCTAAAGTCTTTAGAGTTATTCTTGAGCACCTAGATGCTGACTTTTTGGAGTCTATTATCCATCTTTATTGCCCTTATGCTCTTTGGACTTACATTCGACAATCATATGGAGATCATGATCCTCCACCATCTCTCAATGCTTCTCTTTCCAACTCCAATGTGCCTCATTATTCTTTAGAGAAGATAAACCATGCTTGTGATCCTTTGGAGGTTTTTGAGAGTTTAGATGAGGTTGCAGTTGCTTCAGAGGTTCCCGATTCTTCTTCAAAGATAGTTGATCCACCTTCACATCTGGCGACTTCTTATCCAGAGTCATTGATTGAGACATTCATCATTCCTGATCAATAAGACAATCATTGTCTTTCAGATTTGGTTGGAAGATATATTTCAACATTTTCATCTTTGGAGAATATTCAAAATCAGTTTCCACATAGTTCTAGTTTGTCACCTTCTTTCTTGATTGGGGATGTACCTGATTGGATTGTGGCATCATCATTCTATCTGGACAAGGAGACACATGAGTATTTTTCAGAGACAACAACATCATCATCATTTTTCATGCTTCCATCTTTCAAAGCATATCCTGAATGGGAAGCATACTTGCATCTATATATGGTTTTATTTTTTCCTAAAGGAAGACAAGTGGTTTGTAAGGATTGGATTCTATTTTTCCTTCAGACACTTACCATCTTTGCAGGACACTATTTATTATGGGGGGCTATGTAGTCTCTTCCTCGCCTTCCTATGGGAGGACCATTCAATGTACACACATGATGTATGTAGTCCTTGGGGGGTATTAGTGAGTCCTCCATACATGCATTTTGTTTTCTTTTTTTCTCTCTTTTGGAGAGGAGTGTTCTCCCACTGGGTTTTTCTCCTTTTCTCCGGTTGTGAGAGATTACATCACATTTTGCTTTGTAAATGGGTACCTAACATGGTTGTGTAGCCGGGACCCATATTGCATCTTGATTTTGTATAATAATTCTCCCTATGTTTGCAATTAAGGGGAGGTGTTAGAGTATTAAGTTTAACATAGGAAAATTAGTTTTTCCCATGAGGTGGTTTTTTACCTATAGGGTAGTTTTCTTGTATCAGGTAGTTGTTCACCCATCATATATTTTCTTTCCTTTAAATAGGCATTTGTACATTTGTAAATAATCAATCCATCATCTGTTTTCTTCTCATATCAAGTTTTTCATTGTTCTCTTGTGAATTATCTTCCTAGTTGATCCTGGCTCCTACTTATCCCAACAGAGATAAACTCCCAAATTTATCCCCACAAAACATTTATTTAGATGTATAGGTAAAAAGAGGGTTTAAATGCAAGAATATGATCTGACTTAAGAAAGAACAACTCTTGATATGTTTTACAACAAATGGATTGAGAAAACTATTATATATAAACCTTAGATTACATAAAAACAATTTTATAATGAAGGATGACAAATATTTCGAGTCACCTAATAGAAAATCTCAAAGGTAATGACTATCATTCTGAATGTATAAAAAAGACAAATAGCATAAAGAAGACAATAGATACGCTCACGAACCAGTACAACCTTTATTGATTTCAAAAGGAAAACACATAGATTTTCTCTTCTCTCTATTAAATTGAGAGGATCCAAACATCCCTTATTATCCCCAATGAGACTGAAAAAATGAAAAAAAGAACTCCTTTAATTAGAATCATTGCCTTTATAGTCTTCGAATCCATAACTAACTAATAACCATTTATTTTTCACTTTTATGAGTTTGTTAAATGTTTATGAAATAAAATACATTCAACTCTCAAGATAAAGACTTTATAATAAAATATTGAGTGTCAAAATTTGATGAGCATATGACTGTCAAGGTATCATATTAGACCGTTTGTATGTATGAGTTATAGGTATTCGAGAAAAACATATATGCTTGAATTTAACTCTTCTATTGGGATATGGAGAATGTCAACTTGAACATTTGAGAAAGTAACTCTTGCCAACATTATCCTCGAAAGAACCTATAGTTTTAAGTGTTCAATTAGGTCTTTTCTACCATTCCTAATAGCATAACTTAGGTATTTTCTCAAAGTAGTAAGTACACATAAACCATGACTTGGCTTTTCCTCCATCTTATATCATTCTACAAGATGTCTCTTCCAGCCCTATTGGATCAAAGGAGCGACAAAATAAGTAAATACTCTGCTATTGGAGATTCAACCTAGTGTAGTTGCACATTGACTGCTTAAGGAACTTCCCTGCTCTTCAACTTGCTAGCACATAATCTTTCAAGATATTTCTACTCATATGAGCATCAATATGAGACCAATACAAGCTCTTTACAAGAAAACACATTAGAAATCACCTATGGAAGATCAAGAGTCACTACTTAGAAATCCACTTTATTTAGAAACCACATCCACATTAGAAGCCAACTATGGAAGACCAAGAGTCACAACTTAGAATTCCACGTTAGATGTTCCTATGGGGATTTGAACTTGGGTCTTCACAATGAGAACCCAACATTTTAACCAATTAATCTCAACCCCTTAGACAATTACCACAGTTTCAAGATCACTGGACAGAGAATTGATTGTACACCTATCTAGTGAGTATGCTTGAGCCTATAGTATTAAATGAATTCGATGTATTTCTTTCCTCCATAGAGAGCTTGATGAAGAAGATATACTAGAATTTTGTACATATACTGCGAATCTCCATAAATCCTTCATCAGACTATGAAGAAAACCAGCTGAATCAATAATTTGATAGTTCAGAAATTTCTCCAAATCAAGTAAATTCATAGATAAAAAGGTTGACTAAATGTTGTCTCTGCCAACTTGGGATACTCGAAGGGAGGCTTTGGAGAGTGAGTATATAAAGCCAGGGAATCTAATGTACGAAACTTAAGATATGGCTCCAAAATCATTTGTTAAGTGCTCAAGTAGCCACTCTCTCATGTCTATATTCCGGGTCACCTCTTGAAATTCTAAAAATAGCTTCCAGCAGATCCAATACTAGACCAAGTTGAACTTCATATGATATTTCAATGTATGTCTTCTCTTCCATTCAATCTCTCATCTAGTCAAATACCTATCATCATGGATTGAGTTATGGAGATATGTAAACCACTGATGGAATCTTTTCATACAATGCCATTGCTGACCCAAGGTAAAGCAACACAACCATGCAAAATGGCAAGCTGCAGAATTAATTATAAGGGAATATCCAAAAAGAGGAAACGTGCCCCATGAAAACACATATGGCACACAAAGAACTGCCAAGAGCTTCATAAGAATAGGTGTTACAATTTCTCGAAGAACCCACAGACCATGCAAATGAGAAAATCCACCTGCCATGCTTCTATATGTTGTCCACTTTCCACCAGTAATAGTTACTAGGCCGCCAATATCTGCAGACATCTCTAGAAATGCTGGCACTGTTATTAGCTGAGGGATTTGTTGCTAATGGACGAATCCCACTTCAAGCAGGTAGCACATCTAAGCGGTGTACCTTAACATTCAAGTAATCACTGATGGTATCCAAAATGAACTGAATCTCTTCTTCATGGGATTCCGATAGCACCATCAAAGTAGTATTGGAATCTATAGTTCCTACAATTATTCTTCCAAGCCAAGGTAGCATTAAAAACACCCTCCCATCTTTTGTTTCAGGTACCATCAAATCCATGCCCTCTGGAGAATAATAATCAGGAAGGACAATATGCACACCACTGCTGGGACAATTTTTTTTTTTTTTTGGTGCATCTTTGTCAGCCGTCATCCTCACTTCATCACAAAAGGGTCCAGCAGCATTCACCATCACTTTTGCATAAATGTCAGATTCCTTGCCTGTCAAACTATTCCGTGCAGCTATGATTTTGTCATAGGTTCATCCTTGTGAAGTGTTATGGCTTTTGCATGATTAATCACTGCTCACCTGTTAATGTAGTTGTGCAAGCCAAGTCAACATTGAGATGGCTATTCTTAAACATCATCCACTTCAACACTTAAAATGTAATTTTGACCAATAAAAATAAGAGAATTATTTACTCTTTTTTATGGTGAATGAGGTGTAAAATTGCTATGGACTGTTTACCCTTTAAAATAGATGATTTTTAAGTAAAGTACATTAAGACGTGCAACAATCATTTGCCCATCATAGTAAACTACTGTTCCCTTCAGACTTTTATCATGTCCCATGTATATGCTTCAAAATTTTGTAGACATGTCTACCAAAGCACCCTTCAACTATAAACCGGAAACACCATTATTTTTCGTAAACTACCAGCAAAAACTCACTAGTTTAATATCTTCTAAACCGGAAGGAGTTTCACTTTAAAATTTGTCATGTTGTATTTCTTGAAGTTAGGAACACCATTGTAAAATGATTTTATTTTAGTTCTTACAGATTTTTCGATTTAATTGTTTCTGTAACTCACCACACTACACAACTATTGTGAGAGTTATGGCTGAAATGATAGATGATTCTTGTTCAAATTGACATACCTTTTCACATGAACCATATCAACTATGACATTTCAAACATGCAAGACTATGATGACTAGCAGGGAAAACATGTGACATTAACATTTTGCGACTAATAGTTACTCGACAAAGGTGTTCGACACATGACGACGCTTGTCGATTTGACACAAAAAATTTAAATTTTGTGGTGTCAAAAATGAGGCTAACAAGTGTTTACATCATCTAGACATGGAGAGTCTCGAAACTTAGACATGTGAGTGAAGCTAAGGTTTAAGGATTTGACATGACCAAGTCAAAAGGACAATGGTGATTAAAATATTTGAATTGCTAAAACACCATCAGATTTTGAAATGATTTCAAATGAATTTTCCTACTAATGATCAAGGCTTAAGAGTTTTGTCACAAAATTTACCCTAGTTGGGGCATAGACTCAAATAGGAATTAAGTCTAGCTAGGGCGTAAATTCAAACCTAAGACCTTCTAAAACAAACCCTAAACATAAGAAAATAGAAAAAGTAGGGTGGTTTACACAAATCAAAATACATACAAGATTAAACTAAAAATTCTTACACCTTTCATACCCAAACAAAGTATTCACTCAAATTAACTCCATATAATTACCAAAATGCAAAGGGAAAAACCCTACTTGGAAGATAAAACATAAAGAACACTAGATAAATGAGCAAGAAAACTCTAAAATACCATCAACTTCCACTTGCATGATCATGTGAATGCTACAATTGAATAGGTTGATCAATCATCAATAAATAGTGTGATCTAGGAAGGAGAATGTCTTGGACACATGTGGAACTAGGAGTTGGAATCATAAAAGTGAAGTAACCAAATAATAGACCATAGAAAGTTTTAAGTGATCCCACACACATGAAATCATGCCATTAATGTATTGCCAAAGTGGTAGGTCAGATGTGGGGCAAAAATCTTACCTAACGCTAGGGATCAGGGTTTGGTCATTATTGATGAAATTAGCATCCTAGGATTAGAAGGTCTAGAACACCACAATAAAAGGTGAGAATCAATATTTTGGCAAACACTAGCTTGTACCTTGGCAAAGAAATGCTTGAACTTCTATACCCTAGCCACAATAAAAAAAAGGAGACTAAGTGCAAATTGATCTTTAGCACTAAGGGATACAAAATTCTTAAAGTCCAAACACAAGGAAAGGTCAAAAGTTCAAAAACCTCATGTTCAAAAGTACTTGTGTAAAAAAAATACAAACCCTTGATAGTTGACAAAACACTCAAATTTAGCTCTTAAGACTTAGGATTTTAAAACAAGTGACATGTTGGAAAACACCTAAGGATATAAAAATTTCTCCTATGAGTTAAGATGGACTTCCTAGAAGACAAAGGACGGAATCCACCATTTAACAAGTATGATTCAATAAAGGGAACCAAAAACCAAAAGAAAGAAAAAAAGAGAGTCCTCATTTTGTTTCAAAAAAATTGGGCATGTTGTCTGAGGCACAAGATGACTTAGAGTCATGAAGTCTTGGGCTTTTTCTAGTTTTTTGTCAATTGTACCTCGATATCTTTTGTATGTTTTTCCTCTAGAAAATGGTAGCCATATGAATGCATATAGTAAAACTTATGTGCTAGTCTTCCATAGAGAAATCATCCTCTAGTACAGTAATTTCTATTAAAATTTTCATAATTATAATATAAGGGTACAAGCTATATCCCATCTTATCAAGGAAAAAGTATGTTAGAATTTTTTTTCCAATATATCAACACATCATATTGATGTTAGACAAATGTTTGAGTACTTGTAAATCTTTTGTTTAAAGTTATAGTTCAATTCTAAAAGTGTAGAAGTGATTTGTGTGGTTGTGGATCTAAACATACACATATAAATGAACCCACACCCATGGTTCAAAACATCACTATTTTTTATTTCTCAAAATTATTAGTCTTACCTTCAAGTGTATGAAGATCTAAATAAAGCAATACTTATAAACACCGTCTAGTATTTTACTAGATAGAGATCTTTTCTTTCAAGACCTTACCCCTAGGATGATTTAATGTGGTTGGTATAAAGATAAAAAAAGAAGAAGAAATCATGCAAAGATGCCCAAGAATGCAAATGTAAGTTGATAAATGTAATATTGATGCTCTAGGAGCACTCCTTGAATGATAGTGTGACATGGAATGAGATATTATGGATAATGATCAAATGGATAAAAAGGAATTGGGGTCTGTCCATAAATACAATACCTTAGCACACATGTTAATAATGTCTACATTTTAGTTCACTCATAATTGTTAGTTAGTGGGAGTCATTTTGGGCATAGACTCGAATTTAAATTGGAGTCATTTTTGCTTCTACACATGGAATTAACCTAGTTCAATGAATCAATGAATGAAGAGATAGATTAGTCTCAAGGGTTGTGTGCAGTTGAAATTACTAAGGCTCTAGTTATTTTCTAATTTGCATGCAAGACTATGCCACTTTTAGACTATTCATTTTTCTAAGGATCACCCAATCAAAGGTAATCTAAAATCAATTCTAAAAGTGCAGGGTAGTAATTTTCACCATTAAAATTTGCTTGGACTTTGAGTTGGATGTGAACTACTATGAAGATGAATGTTAAAGTAAAATAAGTAGTCAACATGAAGGTAAATATTTATATAGTCATTAAAAGTATAAGGAAATGAATATTTATTCTATATACTCTTGCTTCATATTGAAATCGACAAAGTAAATTTTCTTAATGAGTACCTATTGGTGCATATTTGCACCACTATCCCTAATTTCTCATGAAACTAGGGGCCCCCTTTTTTCTATTTGTCCTTGTTTCCTTCACTTTGTATATCAATCTATGTAGGACCCTAATGTGCTTTTATTTTATTTTAATTTGGCCTTATTGCCTATAGGGTCACTCATTGATATATGATCAAAGACTATGTTTTGGCCCCTATAGTTACTTTATGATGTCTTTATCTTGCCTCTTTCATGATCTTTCATTAAGTTTCCTTGGTTGTTTTAGTTTTTCTCCTTGTAAAGTTAAGTCAAAGTTGGTCAAACTAAAAATATGAGTTGAAGATTCATAGTTGTCATTTTCAAGCCTTTTGTGATCTAAGAATAGGTTTACACTTAAATAAAATTTAGAAGTTTCCAAGTCAAAATGCTCCAAGATGCCCTTCAACAAAAATGTAGGACTACTATGGACTTCAATATTTTTGGCTTTTGGTTTGATGTCCTCATCTCCCTTGATTCTAAAGTTTGACTTAGTTCCTTTCTCGCTTAGAGAAAGACTTGCACATTTACATGTTTTATGCAAAAATTTCAATTTATAACTTTTAGTTTGAAGTCTGGATGTCCAAATGATCTCCACGTTCTCCGCAAATATAAAAATAAAACTTTTGCTAAAAAAGCAATTTGTGGATTATCCCAAATATATGGACTTTTTATTTTTAACCCAAAGTCTTGATGTGTGGATGACCCCACACATCCTTAGAATATCTGATCGAATTGTAATCTAATGCTAGTCTAACTTCTTGATGTGAATTAGACTTCTACAACTTAACCACTAAGCTTCCTCACATGAAAATATTGTACTAATCAATCTAATGCACTATGTTTCTAGTGATAGGTTTCTACATGTTGCCTAGTTGCTTTTCTTGGCCAATCATAGAATTACACATGTCCCATGCACCCAACCATTTAAAACAAGTAGGAAACCCTATGTTTCATGATCTTAAATTTGATGGTTTGCAAAATGAATGAAAAGCATTCTAGTGCTCAACTTAGGCATCATAGAAGGTGAATTTTCCCATCCAAGCCCCTCTTCAACCTCCTCTTACATATGACTTGGCCCTTGGCATATGCAAACCTTATAGCCACCAAATTGAGAATTTTAAATGTTTTTTCATGCTTTTAAATGTATTTAAACATAGATTCAATTATAGTTTTATTAATTTAACATGGGATTTATTTCTAATGTAGGATTTACTAACTCGTTTCCCTGGAATCCATGATTGCTTCATTGGTAGGTGAAAAGATTATGGAAAAATAGTTTGAGGGATAAACCATGACTCTCTAGGTTTGATCTCATAGATTTTGAAGCACACTGAGTTGTCATGCATGTGGACCATATCTATCACTATAATATGATAAAAAAACCCTCAAGTTCAAAATTATTTTTTTTGGTATCTAAAAAGGTGTGTGATGTAATCAATAGGGGTAAGTTATGCCCTTAATTCTATAGTTGTATATGGTTATGAGTAGTCGGTTTGTATCTACCTTAATTCTTATTTACATTGTATAATAATTAATATAGTCTTATAGATGTAGTTAGGTTGGCCTGGGTGGCATCCATGTCATAAGTATGGTATATATAGGAGGTAGAGGTTAGTTATTATGATCATATTGAGTATTGTGTTCTCATTGAAGACTATTGGAGGTATCCCTCTCGAAGTGGATTAGGAGTTTTCCCCCTCAAAGTGAAATATTATTATCTAGTGTTTATACATATATACTAGTATATTCATCTATTGTGTAATTTGTTTCATTACAAGTGGTATCAGAGCATGATCTTGGCACTGTGAAGGAAAAAACTAGGTGATTTTTTTTTCAATTTGGAGGTCATTTTGGAAATCACACATCTCTCTCATTTTAGAAAATATTTTCTATATTTTTAAATGGTTTTGCAAGGACATATTGAAGCTGATACAGTCCAAAATTTAGATCATTTGGAGGAGAATTGAGCGAGTTATAAAAGAATTAGGGTTTTTGCCATTATTTCTTGTGAAGAACATATATCTTTGAGTTTGTCAAATCTTCTCAAGTTTGTTAAAGGGTTTCACAAAGACATCTTGAGTCTTATCCAAATGAGATCTCAGAGTTTTTGGAGAAAAATAATGCAAGTTATTGCAGAATTAGGGTTTCCACCAATTTCACTCTCTGGGTTGCACATTGTTGAATTTCTTCGAGAGCTTTTCAACAAAGTGGTATATTATTATCAAGTATTTATAACATATATACTATTACATTCATCTATTGTACAATTTGTTTCATTATAGGGTAGCTCCCTCCTTTTCAACGATATAGAAAGTATAAGAATATTCATTCATTCATTATAGAAAGTGGAGATAATAGAACTAGGGCTAATGAAGAGGGTGGTGTTTTCTTCCTCTATATATACATATGGTGGGGTAGAATTTATATCATAAGTAGGAACTCCCATTATTTGTAAGCATAATCATCATATTTGGACTAATATTTTTTGTAACTATAACCAATTAGAGATTAATGGATGTTGTTTATAAATACAATGGTTTTTAATCTGCACATGTAATATGGGGATGATTTCCTTTCTAGTATTCACTTACAAACATGGACATGAAATGTATGTTTCGTTAGAATCTTGCAAAATGTATGTCATTTGTTAAGGTCAAAATATCAATGGTATGTCTTGCTAATATTGTATTTATGGAAAATTCTCCCATGTGACAATGTTTATTCTTTCTAATCATAAGATTCCCCTTTTCTTTCTATTCTCTTTGTTTCTTTTCCCTTCCTTCCTCTTCTTTTCCTTTCTTCTTTTCTCTTTCTTTATCAGCTAGTTAGGATATGATTAGATTGGGTTTACCCTCATGCTAATCTTTATTCACTATGTATCTTGCTGAATTTGAAATAGCACTAAGCCCCTTGTTATAATAGCATCTCATTTTCCACTAAGTGATTCTTCTAAAGACAAGACCTAGTAACCCTCAAACCTTGGGGAGATCATCAGTCTTCTTTCAAGAGAGAAATCATACCCCTAATTCTTGATTGTTTGATAACAAGACATTTAAACACCCAATAGTACCATCTATTAAGCATTTAAAATTAGCACAAATACCAATTTCTTGAAATGTTAATGATAAAAATAGTAAGTAAATTATAAACTTATTATGTTTTGTATGAAAATATGATTCTAAAAAAACTAGAACATGTAATGTGATTCCATTAAAGAATAGAAACATGATCACATGCTAGTCAATACAACCATACTTATCAAAGAGATACTCATGATAATATACACTTCTCTGAAATTTTTTGTTTATAACATATTCAATGAATTGGAGGAGAGAAGAAGAAATATATAATTATGTAAAACTATGTAGGAAGTATCAAAGTATATCAACATCTAAAAAAATAATAAGACGTGATCTTCAAACCATATATAAAAGAGGACTTGAGGTACCCCAAAATTTGGCCCTAATAAAGGCAAATGATAAGTGATAAAAGATAATGGAATGAAATAAGTAAATGGAGGTAGACTAGGTACTGCATATTGCTTCCCTTAATGAGGGAAATAAACAAAATATTAGATGTACTATTGATTAACATTAGAATCAAACATGTAAGATCAAAAATATCAAGCAATAATTCAACGATGCTTAGGAACATTAGTGTGGGAGCAGAAGTCAAAGATCATGGAGCAGAATCAAACACAAAAGCAATGTATTGAAAATGAACTAACTGGTTTACAACTGAACCAGTATAAATAGGTGAAGCTTGAGGAACAAGTATCCATGAGAATAGTAAAGGTGGTGAAATTGAAACCAAGAGAATAGCTCAAAGTTCATCCTCCCTCCAAAATAATAGCGATGTGTCAAAGATGGATTGACACATCGACTAATGACTCAACAAGAGGACTCAGTCTTTCCACATGTGAGGAAAACTACAAACTATGATTAAGTTAGGTATAAATCATATGAGTTTATACACCAACATCCCCCCTTAAGCATATATTAGGGAGGTTTATGAAATATGAGTCCCAACTATGCGCCATTTTACATACTCATTTACAAAACATCTCTCATAAAACAGAGAAAGAAACAAAACCCTATGGGAAAAAACTTTCCTCCTAAAGGGAGGAAACAAAGAGAGGACTTTAGATGGCCCCTCCAGATGATGATGGTGCTGATGTAGACCCAGATACTGATGTTGAGAACTCTCCAAGCAAAATATGTTGTAAATTTTGAATTTTTTGAATATTCAAAAAAATAGACAAGTCATCTCCATTGTGTATAGAAGTTGGTATACTAAAGCCTGATAAAAGGATGTACATTTATGCACATGCACATGAGATAAAGAATCTGTGTGATTATTTGAGAAGTGATTGTTTCCCCCATTACACTTTATAATTCAATGTATATACAATTCCCAATTTTCATGATTGATTACACAAGTGATTTTTATTTGACACTTTTTTGAAGTGCAAGTACAACAAAATAGCTTTATTGAGGCCCTAATAATTAGCTAACTTGAGCCAACTAAGCTAAGCCTCGAATTGATACTAGGCTCTAAGTTAACTTCTTCTTCATCAACTGTAAAGTGTGAAAATATGAAGTAGGCTTCTAGATGATAGACTTTACCAACTGTAACTAGTTTTCTATCTTTGGACTCTCAGATGAGGGCAGCATCTGCAGTGAATTCTACCATCTTTTTAGAATCGGTAAGTGCATATACTAAGAGATAATTTTTAAATAAACCAAGGATATAGTATACATTTTCTAGAATACCATTCCCTAGTTCAACTGTGCCTTTACCAATGACATCATAATACTTTTGGTTCATTAAAATCTTGTAGATTCTACAAGGTTCTAGTTTTATAAATATTTCTAGAAATGGTGACATATGATCACCAACAACTAAACTTATGACCCATCATTTTAACTTTGTTTTAGATGGTGTCTTTTTTATCTCTTTTTATCCCTATTAGAGTTGATGAATGGATTTAGTTTTAAACTCAGTTTTGGGAATTAAAGTGGTGCTTTAGTGATAGAAGAAGTGATTGTGTGCACTCTTCTTACTTATCTACCCCCCTTAAAGTGACACTTTATAAGTAGTGCATGACATCATACAACAATATTTTTCCCTTTTTGTTTCTCTCCCAACAAGCTTGCAATTTGAAATGAAGTAGTTTAAGAACCTTAAACCTAACTTAATGTGGCACTTTATAATGATAGTTCAATTAGTAGCTAGAATGATAGAGGTCAAAAAATTAGGCACTTTTTCCTTTTGAATGACTTGATTACAAGATCGTATGCAAAAGTTATAGCCTTTACAATTTTTGCATATGCAAAAAATGACACCTTAAAAAAACAAATTCAATGTGCTTGAAAATAAAATTTTGTGCAAACTAATATATGGAGAAAAACTTGATAGGCAAAAAGTTAAGCCCCATGTGGTAGGGTGTGACCAGGGGCTTAAAAACCCATATGACTAGGGGCTTATTATTAAAATTTTTGTGCCCCCTCCCTTTCTATTTTGCCTCTCTACTTATGTCACCCCCCCTAGTTTCTTAGGTCAGCAAAAGTGACATAAATTACAATGAATACTGCTGTTGATACTATCTCCGAATTTGACGGCCATCGGTGTTCACATGCCTCCCAAGGCACTTTCAAATTCCCACGGCCTACATGGCTTTTCAAAGCTGATTCCACTTTACCTTCCCACCCAGAAATGTGGCCTTTGCTCCACCTTTTTGCATCGACATTATAGCTTGAGCCTTCATGGCTGAGAAGACTTCATGAACTGAGAATATATGGCAAAAATGCCACAAAGAAAGATGGCGACGTGACTTAAATGCAATAGGATGAGGCACCAACAAGGACGTGTTGGACCGCAACTTCAATGAGAGGACCAGACCTCTTGGAGGTGTCATAGCATGTAAGTTACAGGGGCAACTTTAGTCTTCTTCTTTGAGGCGCAATAAGCATAGGGTTCGGCCTCTGTGTGAGGCACGACTACCATAGATAATATGCCTCCGTTGGGGCTTCCTCAGCTATGATTTTACCTCACTGTGGTGAGAGTTGATGAGCTCTTCCAATGAAAATTATGACTTGCAAAAAAAACTTATTTCAAATGTGCTTTGAAACAAAATTTTACCTCCTTGATATGCAGTGATAGAAGGCTGGATTGAGCCTAGCATGCAAGAGAAGTTGTAGAGATTCACCAATGGAGCTATGTAATCAACAAGCAAACAATTTGACAATATTCCACTCACTTTGATACCATGTGGGAGTGGAAGTCCAAGATCATGGAGCAGAAATCAAACCCAAATGCAATGTATTGAAAATGAACTAATTGGTTTACAACCAAACCGGTATAAATAGGTGAAGCTTGAGGAACAAGTCTCCACTAGAATAGGAAATGTGGCAAAATTAGAACCAAGAGAATAACTCAAGGTTCAACCTCCCTCTAAAATAGTAGTGATGTGTCGAAGATGGATCGACACATCGACTAATGACTCAACAAGAGGACTTAGTCTTTCCACATGTGAGGAAAACTGCTAACTATGATTAAGTTAGGTATAACTCGTATGAGTTTATACACCAACAATTAGTGTAAGTAATAAGAACAATGTTGATACTCTTGGAATACTTGAATGATAATACAAAGAAAAATGGAAGGTCATTGATAATGATCAAATGGTTAAAAATAAATTAGGGCTTGTCCTTAAATACAACACCCTTGCACACAAGTTGACAATTTCATGCTTTTATTATCTCATAAAGGTTAGTTAGATGTGTTAGAAATGAAGGTGTAAACCACACAACTAAAATCTTATTCAAACCTTATTATCATCTAAACAATGTAGAATCAATCGAGATTGCAACAGAAATCAAAACCCATTACTCAAAAATAACATGCACTAAAAACTAAACACATAACACAATATATAACATGGAGGAAACCCTTTTGGGTAAAAAACTCCACCAAGAAAAAAGGCTTCAAGTTGTATTATCTTCAAATATGAGATTACAATACATGCACTTCCTCTCTCCTCCAGTCTTCAATCTAGTGGCCCCTGTTACTGTCCAATCTTATAAAAGCATAGTACAAATATCCTTATAAAAGAGGGTTGTCTTCTAAAACAAGATAATCGGCAAAATATCAACCATTAGATCTATGACCTAATAACGAACGTTCCAAATTCACAATAATAAAATATAAATAAAATGAGGTTTTGGAGGCACTGCCCCCGAACCCCCGCCAAAGCGCGCGACCCTCAGATCCCCTATTGGGGGGATGATCTGCCCAGACCCCTCGCAGGGGGGAAACCCCCTTGTGACCCCCCATTTTGGATGAATGAGTGTCGTGTACCAGATATAAAAAAATGGTTGAAACAAGATCGTTGCTGGTGAAACCTTTCATCCCTTATGGGTAATTTACAGACAATATTAGGAGTAATTAATTACATAGGATTTACAAGGTTCATGGCACCTTAATCCTAAAAAGATGGATTTGTCTTAGGCCCAAATTTAAAATTTAAAATTTAAAATTCAACGATGATTTTTACAATCATGAAATTTACCTAGATCAGATTGTAAAACAAGAATTTAACCTAGGCTAATGAATAGGTGAATAGATAGCCAAGATCAATCATTGGAGATTTGTGTAGATGGGATTAAATATGGTTCAAGTTATTTCCCAAATTTCATTCTTCAATATGCTACTTGTATACATAAGACATTACTCTAAGGACAACCCAATCAAAGCAACCCCAAAATGAATGTTTATAGTGAAAGGTATGCAATTTTTAACATTATATTTTTTTATATTAATATCTATAAATCTTGATACATGAATTAAGTATAAATATAAGTGTAAAATCTATTATTTTATTATAAAAAATTTAATTAATAAAAAAAAAAGTGTTTCATTGATTTCTTTCAAATAAACTTTTAAAATAAATTATTTTGTTATGATATAAGTATACCATTATTTCTTTCCACTACACTTACAATTTATGATAATATTTTGTCCTTGCATTCATTGTCATAGAATAATATAGTCCTAGATTTTTAATTGATCATATAAATCTTATTTATATTTTAAAAAAAATCAAAATTTACATAAAAATGCAATAAAGTATACCATCATCCAAAATTATGCCCTGATGCAAATGGAACCACTTAGGAATATATCTACACATTTATATTTTATGTATTTTACTTTTTAAATTTTGTATAGTACATTTTTTATTTAAGGCAAGTAAATATTAGTTTATTAGGTTTATAGAAATTATTTAAATGGTTATATTAGAGCAAATCAAGAGAACAATCATTAGTTATACTAGTCAACTCTAATATGCTACTAGATTATGATTTAGACTCACATTAATATGTTTTTCTTTGTGAATGAACAATGTTCAATTTTATTTTTGATCTTTTTAGTTTTCAATTTTTATGTATTTTATAAAAGATAATTTGAATTTTTATGGTGGTTATTTGAATTATAGTATTAGTTTTTCAAAATTAAAATAATTTATTTTCTAAAATATTTTAAGGTAAATTGATTAATTAATAAAGAGTATTAATCAGCCATAGATTAAATAGTGAGGAATATTTAATTATTAAAATGAATGTGCAAGTTTTAGATAAATAAAATATTGATACTTAGTTTAATATTTGATAAAGATTTTAATGTGTAACATGTTAGAAATTGTCCCCTATTCAAGGGGTTGTCAAGGTTGAACCTACCAATAATTAAAGAAAGGATGTTACCTAGATCCCCCTCTAATGGGTTTTCTAAAGTTCAACTTTTATAGGACTTGCATGTGGAAATCTAGGGATATTAGGTGCAGGTTGTTTGGTTACTAACCACAACTAAATATTTCTAGTGGAAACTTCAAAACAATTATACAAGGGCACTAACAATTAGGCATAGGATTTGGAAAACACTCTTTCCATCCAATTGGCAACTCTTAATGGTGTAAAATAAGTAGTTCTAGAAGGAGATTCAATCATCATCAATAGCCCATTGAAACAAATGAAGTGTTAATATTGGAAAATAAACAACATACTATTGTAAACAATGTAGATAATTGAGAGGGGGGTGAATCAGTTATCTTAAAACTTTTCTTCTTTTACTTTCTTTTCTTATATCTAACAATTAGTGTTATATCAAAACATGGAAGCATAAACAACCATAAGAACTAAAATGAGATCAAGACACATTACATAGGGATTTTCATGTGGAAACCCTGTTAAGGGAAAAACCACAGGGTGACTAACCCAAGATTGTATTCTCTATTAAAAGAATAAAGAGTACAAATGGCACTTGCCAGTTAGGGATCACTACCTAAAAACATTGCTCACAAGAGGCACACTCCCTATAAGACGTACATTGTCTACAGAACTTACAAAAGATATCCAAGTATTTGAACTAATGAGAAGCATCTACATATGCAAGAGTTCAGTTCTGGTTAGGTACAATATACTGATCTAGCACATTTCATTTTTCCTCTAGTTAGTGTTGCTATTCTATCACATTCTAGGCTTGAAGTGTTGTCCACACATTTATCTATTCTTTTCTTCGCACCTTTTTACTTGAACCATATCACACACACACACTCACAATCTTGAATCTATTGGATATATATATCCGCATTAAGAATTTCCTTCAACTTCTTAGTCAGCAACAGGAACACTTGAGATATTTGCAGGTTATTGACCTGTCAGCTAAATCCATGCTTGATTAATGATGCGCATAAAAAACTTAGGCATAGAAGTCATTAATCATGTCAGCCAATAATGTATAATGCCACAAATTTCTTGATCAACACCTTTTACACATCCGGATTAAAGTCTGAAACTCTATTGGTCAGTTCTTCCTCTGTCTACTTTGCCTGACTGGAACCCAACACTTAGATGCTCATATCTTTTTCATGCTTCATCATCGGAGGCTAAAACTCTAGAATACAATAGTAATGATACCCCTCTTGACTTGTCCAAGATTGTAACTTACTGAGTTACACCATCTGAGAGATCTAGACCTGATTGTCAGACCATGTTACATACTCTGTTCTTGTCCACTGGATCAAAACAATCTTCAATCTAACTTCCAGTATAGGCATATTATGTACCGTAGATGTGTGGAATAGATTTTGTTGCCATCAATGACAACACTAATAAGTCCTAGTAGTGTCTCTTGTGCCAACAATCTCCCCATTTGGCATTGATGGCAACACTTGGTGAAAAATGACTAAGTGTCGCAGTAACTCCCCCTTTGCTTGTGCTATGTTTCTTTACACTACTTTACTAGACCTCCCCCTTTATTGGATTCCTAATTTTTCACTACTCTTAACTCCTCCTTTGACATCAATGACAAAGGGTGGGAATCACCTACAAAATTGTGCAGAAACTATTATATACATGGTCGCATTTGTACATACAAATCATATGTTATACTTACATATACGTAAGTATATCTGCAAAGGTTGTCTTCAACTGTACAAACTCTATGGCCTAGCTCCTCTTCATTCTATCCAAAATGGAGATGTGTCCACTTAACAAAAATGCATATGCTTCTGCCCTTTTTAAGTCTGTTGGATCACTGGTCGAGACTGTACTTTGTGCATCTGTCAAGGCATCATGCATTGCCTCTAACTTAGGGATGATTATCCCTCTAAGCTCACCCATTCTATCCATTATGTTATTTTTCTCTTTAACTAGTTCTTTTATTTCATTTATTATAGCAATAGCTTGACATTCATGATTCACTAGAGAGGTAGTAAGGAGATCAAAGTTCTGAGATAAACATTACAATTTTTCTTCTTGTTCTTTCACTTTGGGCCAAGTTAAACAAAATTTGTATATGTCCCCACCATCGTTAAGAGTGTTTTCAAGACTCTTTATGCCAATCCCAAAGGTTCTTCTATCATTTGCAATAAGTCCTTGTAGCTCAATGAATCTTTTCCCTAAAAATGCTTTCTGGACCTTGGTTTCTGCTGATTTCTCTAAAGATTCAAAATGAGTGTTAACATTATTAGCTAAGTTTTTCAGATTACCAAATGGAGAGGTAGAAGGATCCTTTGATAGGTTGGCATAATCTTCTCCAGCATCCCAGATGTAATCTCCAATAGTTCACAATCCTCCATATGTGATTTCAAAAGTTTCTCTTTAGCCTTAGCCTGAGCGAATGATGCTATCTTCATTATCTATACCAGAGAGAGACTGTCCAGATTTAGAGGCCCTTGAAATAGGTCTGGTTCATCTAACTCCACAACCTCTTTGTTCAGGAAATTCTATACTATCTCTGCAATGTCTCTTGCTGGTGATTCAAACTTCTTTCCTTTAGACATATTAGGACTGATTGGTTTGGATAAGTCATCACTAACCTTTTCTACTTGTTCTTCTTCTTTTACCTTACCCTCTTTCTCTTGGTTTTCCTTCTCTTCTCTTCTTCCTCCCCCTTCTTCTTTAGTGCTCAAAAGATTTGTCTTGATAGCTGTGGGATCTAGAGGAGTAACATTACCAGAGTTTACTGTTTTGTGAACATCCTCTTCTAGAATAGATGAGTCTAATGACTCAAATGGTTCTTCATCAATTTTATTTAATCCTTCAACATCCATGTCAGAATCTTTTTCATTCATTTTGTTTAATCCTTCAACATCCATGTTAAAAGGCTCTTCATCTGCTTCCTCTACAATGGGAAGATTAAGCTTTTTCAAGGCTTTCTGGAGAATTTCTCTTGTTTCATTAGCTATTTGGTAAGTTTCTCCAAGCATAAGTTTTTTCATTCTGGACTTGCTCCAGAAATCATCTTTACTATCCTTGAAAAGAACGTACATTTTCTTTGGAGTGATAGAAGGACATAGCTGTATCACTATCTACTCCCGGATCTCCAAGTCTTTTGCCTTTGCATTCTCTTTTCTTTGCTCAAATACTTTTTCTAGGCTCTTTGGAATTAAAGAAATTATTTTAATGAATGCTTTGTTATAGATATTCAGATACCTGATAGTTGCCTCCTCAAGTATTCTCTTGTCTACATCATTGTATTCATCATAAAATTCTATTACTAATTGCAGGTTTCCATCCACAGTAACTGCCTTGATGATGTCATCAATAGAAAGAGTAGGCTTCTCAACATACTCTTCTGACTTCTATTCCACATTAACCTTGGGGGGTTTTACTTTTACTTTCTTCAATTCTCTAATCTCTACATCTAACTCAGTCTCAGCATCACCCTTGAGACTCATATAAGCTATTGTGGCCTTGGATTTCTTTATCTTTTTCCCTTTTACAGATGAGTGGGCTTCCGGATTTGTAGCTTTAGAGCTCCCAAAGGTAGAACTCCTGGTAGTTCTAGTCCGGGTGGAGGCTTCTACCGGAACCTTTTCTTTCTTTACTTCCTCTTTTTCTTTCTCAATTTTCTCTGTTCTTTCTCTGTTTGCAATAACAGCTTCTCTGGTAATGTCAAATTTCTCAGCCAGTTCTTCAACTTCTTTCCTCACCTTTCTTTTTGTCTTAGGCCTTCTTAGTTCAACATGCAGTTTTATGTTTAATTCTTCAAAAGTGCCAAACCTCTCTCCTTTGGGGTCCTTGGGTTGACTCAGTAAATGTTGAATATGAGCCTCCAATATGTTTCCATCAACCTCATAGCCCACGAGCATTATCCATACTATCCTTGGCTCAACTGCCTCTATTAGGCACTGATCAATATCTACCATAAAGTAGACTATGTCTTTGTACTTCTCCACTATTGTTTTGGTAATTCTCTCTTGCTTGCATCATGCTCTGGAAGTTTTTCAAGTAACGCTAGAGAGCTGTCTTCTGGGTTTGAGTGTTACCAAGTTCATACAAGTAATCCCTAATCTGTATAGCAACTAGTTTGTCATTTTCCTAGATCAGACCTTTTGAGCCTGGTAACTCATTCATGAAGTAGAAAGAAAAGCATAATACCAAATCACCATATTTGAAAGAGTTCTTTTTATCTTTCTTGATCTTTTGCAGGTTCTCCATCAGCTAATTCAATAGGAGTTCACACAAGTCATAATCTGCATTCTCTCTTAGCATCTAGTATGCAGTGTAGATGCCAGTACCAGATATAGACTTTTCTCTACTTGAATGGTAAATCTTGTATCTAATCACAATTGAGGCACAATTGACATCTGGATTAGTGATGTCATCAATGGTCATTGCCCTCTTATCATATTTTGAACCGGTGGCTTCAGATACCATTTGATTCTTCACAGACTTAAGAGCAGGCAACCCACCAATGGAGTGAAAACTAGTTATAGCCTTGATGACATCTTTGGTTATTCTGAAATGCCTCATTAACCAAATTAAGTTATCATGGATCCTGCTTAAGATATACCAGACCCATTCGTCCTCTCCAAAAGATAGAAAATGTATGCAATGTGCAAAATGCTTATATTTTAGGGCCTAGAACTCCGGTTTCAGATCAAAGTTCTCACTGCTTAACTAATTGCGGTATAGTTTCATCAATTTCAGGTCTCAAAAGTCCTCAATGTTTTCATGTTTATAAACCCTAATGTCTTCTACATGGAGAATGCCATACGGGTTATGGGAAAATGCACCCAAGGGATCAACCTCAATAGATTTGTGAGGATGTTTCTTGAAAACTGGCCTTGGTCTCTTGGAAACATTTACAATCATATGAGTAGCCATTCTAATCAACGAAGATTGGAGAGATTAGCAAAAGAAATACCTCTTCACACCTTATGGTTTGGAGCAACTACTAGAATAGATTGCGCTTGGATTCGATCTTCAACTGAGTTTGAGTGTTCTGCTGGATTTCTTTTTAGAGCTCTTCTCTCTTCTTCATGAGTGCAAAGTGTTGTAAATGATGGATGAGAAACCTTTTATCCTTTCCCAAAACCCTAATTTCCCTTTGTAATAAATGCATAACTTAAGTCATCTGGTTACCCTGTTTTGAGAGAGATTTTCTTAAATTACTGCGCAGATCTTAAAATTATTGTCTATGAGGGTTGACAACATATCTTCACCTTTTTCAAACATGCCATAGGTCCACAGATTAAAACATTTCAATTTTGGATCATACTTGATCTGTCTGTGAAATTCTGCTTTATCGGATAGCTGTCAATACAGGATCTCCTCATAGCTTCCTCAAATCTGCATGTGGATTTGTCAAATTTTGACTAGATGAATTTTAAATGAATTTCCTCAAACCCTTTAAACTGCAACAGCAGATGTTTACTCAATGTGCCAAATTCAGGTACTTCCTAATTGGCTGGGGGAAATTGATCTTCTCTATAGCTCCCCCTGAGCCAGAGCTCACCTTTTAATTTCTGGAGGGATTCTCAGCACCAGATTCTGGTGCGGATCCATCACCAATGTTCATCACATTCTTCTTTACCCAAGTCTTGCTCATCTCCTTCTAAATCTCATCCGCATTAACTTTACCTTTGCCTTTGTCTTATTTCTGATCATGGTTCATCAGACCTTTTCCATCATGATTTCTACTTCTGTAGAATCTAGCTATATGACTGGATTTATTGCAATTGTAACACAACTTTTCCTTGCTTATTTGATTGATATCCTCTTGATCTACATTGATTAGCCATATGCCCCATTCTATTACGTGTAAAGCATCTACCATTGATAGAATTATTCATTTGCATATTTTTACATTCATAAGATTTGTGGCCATACCTTTTGCAACTAAAACATTGACCGGAGAATGATGAATAGTTATGATTCATTCTGTTCCTACACTAAGTTGCTTTATGACCAAAATTGTTGCAATTGAAATAGTATCCATTGAAAGATGGGTATCTTTGGGCATTTGGTTGCCTTACCAGAGATCTTTTATGCCTATTTCTTTGACTTCCTAATCCAATGTTCTTTTGATGAGGTCCAGAGCTTTCACTTTTCTCATATCCCAAGCCATGCTTGTCATCTACCCTCTTTTTATTTCAATAAGAACTTCAAGTTAGGCTGAGCTTATCTTGAATTTTTATTTGTATTCATTTATAGATTGAAGATCTTTTTTAAGAATGTCAATCTGGCTCTCATGTTGTTCTTCATTGTATCTAGCTTCTTCAAGATCAGATTCAAGATGTTTGATTATTTTGTCTATTTTGTGGCAATCCTTTGTTTTCTCTTTGAGGGATTGTTTAAGGTTATCTTCAGTCTTTCTCTTCTCTTTAATTTCTTGGGTGAATTTTATAACCCCTGATTCCATTTCATGTCTTATCATAATGACTTCTTTTGACATCTTCTCACAGAGCTTAGTTTTCTCATTCAGATCCTCATCAGTATTATTGGTTTCATTTTGATCTGCCAACTTCTGAAGAAGTTCCTTTCTCTTTTTCATGGAGATATTGAGTTTTTCTTTCATCTCATTGATGAAATCATCAGCCTCCTTAATTCATTCTCTCAAATTATTGACTTCTGACTGGGATTGTTCAAGATCATCCAAGGTAGACTATAGTTGTTCTATCATACCATATTCATCCATTGAGGTTTCTGGATCTTCATCAAGCTGTTAGACTTTTTTTGAGGAACTTGGCTCTGATACCAATTATTGTAAATAATGCAGATAACTAAGAGGGGGGATGAATCAGTTATCTTAAAAAATTTCTTCTTTTACTTTCTTTTCTTATCTTTAAGAATTAGTGTTATATCAAAACATGGAAGCATAAACAACCATAAGAACTTAAATGAGATCAACACACATTACACAAGGATTTTTATGTGGAAACCCTGTTAAGGGAAAACCAATAGGGTGACTAACCCAAGATTGTATTCTCTATTAAAAGAATAAAGAGTACAAATGGCACTTACCAGTTAGGGCTCACTGCCCAAGCAAATTGCTCACAAGAGGCACACTGCCTACAAGAGACACACTGGATATAGAACTTATAGAAGATATCCAAGTATTTGAATTGATGAGAAGCATCTACATATGCAAGAGTTTAGTTCTGATTAGGCACAATATACTGATATGGCACATTTCATTCTTCCTCTGCTTAGTGCTGCTATTCTGTCACATTCCAGGCTTAAAGTGTTGTCCACACATTTATCTCTACTTTTCTTCGCACCTTTCTACTTGAACCATATCACACACACACACACACACACACACACACACACACACACAAGCTTGAATCTATCAGATATATATATCCGCTTTAAGAATTTCCTTCAACTTCTTAGTCGGCAACATGAACACTTGAGATATTTGGAAGTTATTGATCTGTTAGCTAAATCCATGCTTGATTAATGATGCACATCAAAAACTTAGGCATAGAAGTCATTAATCATGTCAGCCAATAATGTATAATGCCACAAATTGCTTGATCAACACATTTTACACATCCACATTGAAGTCTGATACTCTGTCAGTTAGTTCTTCCTTTGTCTTCTCTGCCTGACTAGAATCCAACACTCAGATGCTCATATCTTTTTCATGCTTTATCACCGGAGGCTAAATCTCTGGAATACAATAGTAATAATACCCCTCTTGACTTGTCCAAGTCCGTAACTTACTGAGTTACAATATCTAAGAGATTTAGACCTGATTGTTAGACCATGTTACATACTCTATTCTTGTTCACTGGATCAAAATAATCTTTAATCTGACTTCTGGTATAGGCATATTATGTACTACGGATGTGTGGATTAAATTTTGTTGCCATCAATGACAATACTAATGAGTCTTAGCAGTGTCTGTTTCCAACACATACTACAACAAGACTAGTTTAATAACAATCAATTTGAAGATGTAATCATCCAACATTTCTATAGGGAGATTAATATTCTATCAAACCACTTTGCAAACTTGGTAATGATTGCCATTGAGGAATAAATAATTTCAAGTAATATAAATAAGTGGGAAGGACTCCCTAATGTGTGGGATCATTTACAAAATATTCTCTTTCTATCCGTGGGGGATTCTCATGTACAACATGAAAAAAGGACATGGCACATTGCTTAAACGATTTGCATTATTCAATCTCACATTACAAATTTGTTTTGTGACCACTAGAATGAATGCAAAGGGAGGCCTCACATTATAAAAGAAAGCTTATATTGCATCCAAGCTTTGGATCTTAGCATCTCCTCTTTTCATCTCTCAACTCAATAGTTGCAATCCCTTAGGACATATTGTTCTAATTAAGCTATTATTTGATATCGGTTCTTAATGCAAACAAATGTCCTTTCTTGAAATGATTCATGGTAGTAGGTTCAATAAGATTTTTTAATGTTAAATTAGCATAGACCAAGAATGCCATCAAGGAGAACATGGTGTTGATTATCTTGAGTTAGATATGAAAATAAAATAAAATTTTGTGGGGGCCTCATACCTTCTCATGAACTTTCTATGTCTCAACCACTCTATAGTTGGTAATATTCACACAACATGTTTCCCATGGTTGGTGGTAAATTAAGGGGGTGGAATCCATGGCATGACTAGTAATATTGTATAAAACTTAGAAGCCATATGGGAGGCTTTGAGGACTAGTGATTTATAGATATAGTGGATGGGAGAGGTAGTGATATCCTAGTGAACCTAGATGCCCCATTGTTTCATTTCATCCTTTTCCTAACTAGGGCTAATTTGAAAGATAAGTAAATGCATCATATTTTCTCTTGGTGCCTACTACAAAAATGGCAATTAGATGACCTCAAGTGACAATGTCTTGGGTTTTGTCTAGATTGTTTTCAATTATGTCTAGATATCAATGTATTCAACAAAAATAAATTACACTCTAGTTTTCCATAGAGGAATCACCCTCTCAAAACTAGTAGTTTCTTGTAAATATTTCATATTTATAATATAAGGGTAGGGGTTGTCTCCCCTCTTACCAATAAAAAAGGATGCCATAAACTGGTTCTCCTATATATTAGCAACTTCTATCAGTTCTAGACAAATGCCTTGATAGTTATAAATATTTTATCTATTTCTCTAGTTTAATTCTATGAGTGTAGAATTTATTTGTGTGGTTGTGGATTTGAACCTACAAAAAGAAATAAATCAACGACCATGGATCAAAACTTCACTAATTTTAATTTCTCAAAATTGTTCTACTTGCCTTCTAGAATTTAAAAATGTAAATAAATAAATGTTTGTTAACACCTTTAGAGAGTTTGCTAGATAAGGATCTTGTCCTTTTCTCAAAACACTAGGATGATTTAATGATGTTGGTATAAATATTGAAGAAAAGAAGAAATCATGCAATGATAACTTGAAATGCTAATGTAAGCTACTAAATACAAGCCCGATGCTCTAGGAACACTCTTTGAATGATAGTGTGAAATTGAAAGAGAGATTATGGATAATGATTAGATGGTTAAATATGAGTTAGGGTTTCTCCCTAAATAGAACACCATAGCACACTAATTAATAATTTCTTCGTTTTAGTTATCTCATAATGGGTAGTTAGAGGGAGTGAGCTCGAACCCAATTGTAAATTTGAACTTAAAAAATTCTGAGGTCATTTTTGTTTGTGCCCACAAATTTAACCTCATGTGATGAATAGGTGAATAGAAAATCTAGATTATTTCTAAAGGATGAATGAAAATGGAATCATCCAAGGTTCTAGTTATTTTCCATTTTCCATGTTAGAATATGCTACTTGTAGACTAGTCATTGCTCTAAGGATTACCTAGTCAAAGTGAGCCTAAAATAAATTTTAAGAATGTAGGTTTTATAATTCTCACTGTTAAAATTTGTCCCACTTTCAGTTTCATGTGAACTACTATGAAGAATGTTGAAGTACAATAAGTAGTCAACATGAAAGTAAATAATTGGATAGTCATAAAAAGTATAAGGAGATGGATGTTGAGTCTATAAATTCTTGCTTCATATTTAAATCAACAATATAAAACATTTTTTGTGATTACTATCTATCAAATCATTTAAAATAGACACAAATATCAATTTCTTGAAATTTCAATGATAAAAAAAAAGTAAGTAAAAAGGAAAAGTTGTTATGTTTGGTACTAAAAAATGATTATAGATAAAGCAGAAGAAGTAATGTGATTCCACCTGAAAATAGAAACATGACCTTGAGCTAGTCACTACAACTATACTTATCAAACGAATGTTAGTGACAATAAACGTTACTCTCTAATTAATTGCATACAACACATTCAATGAATTGGAGGAGAGGGGAAGATATATATAATCGTGTAAAAGTGTGTAGGAAGTATCAAAGGATATCATTATGTAAAAACATAATAAGATGCGATCATGAAACCATGTATAAAAAAGGAAGCAAGGTACCTTGAATTTTGTCCCTAATGAAGGTAAATAACAAGTGATGAGATAAATGGCATGAAATCATAAGTAAGTCTAGAGCTAGACTAGGTACCACACAATGCTTCTTCCAATGAGGGAAATAAATAAAATGTAAGATGATCATGAAACCATGTATAAAAAAGGAAGCAAGGTACCTTGAATTTTGTCCCTAATGAAGGTAAATAACAAGTGATAAGATAAATGGCATGAAATCATAAGTAAATCTAGAGCTAGACTAGGTAGCACACAATACTTCTTCCAATGAGGGAAATAAATAAAATGTAAGATGATCATGAAACCATGTATAAAAAAGGAAGCAAGGTACCTTGAATTTTGTCCCTAATGAAGGCAAATAACAAGTGATAAGATAAATGGCATGAAATCATAAGTAAATCTAGAGCTAGACTAGGTACAACATAATGCTTCTTCCAATGAAGGAAATAAACAAAATGTAAGATGTAATATTGCAAATAATAAGCAATCCTTTACTGATGCCTAAAAATATTGATGTAAGATAAAAAATGAAATGTTGATGCTCTAGGAATGTTTGTTGAATGATAATGTGAAGTAGAATTAAATCTCATTGATAATAATCAAATGGATAAAAATGAATTAGGGTTGTTCTTAAATACAATGCCCTTATAGACAAGTTGACAATTTTCATGTTTTTTCAACTCATAATGGCTAGTTAGAGGGGGTCACGCCCAAGTTTAAATTTTAGAAACTCAAGGGTAAATTCCAAATGAAATTGACCTTATTTTAGAACCCAAGAATTTCACCTCAGATAATGAATAGGTGAATGAATAGTCAAGATCAATCCCTAGATGGTGCAGGAGCACCAAGGGCTTGGAGCCCATGTGTATATATGTTTGAATCTTGTTGTGATGTTTTGAATTTTCAAAATAGGGCAGAGCGGGAAGAAGTTTATACTTATTCACTTTTGAAATTCATCGGGGTGAGAGAGGAAAGAGTTACACCGATAGTTGTGTTCGAAAGTGGCATCGGCATAAGATACATCTTGGTTCGCCGAGGATATTGTATTTTGGTCTATCGGCAAGAGAGACGTCATCGGGATAACAAGTATGGAGTCTACCAATGCTATGGTGTCTCACCGATGACCAAGCATTGTGTTGAGTCTCATCGGGTAGAGAGTGAATTAGTCTGGCCGACAGAGAAGTATACCAGCATGAGGTGTGAGATCGGGTGACGAGGCTAAAGTTCGGCCAATGATGTTAGTCACGCCAATGATAGAGATTGAAGACTCATCAGAGTGACTGAATGTATCGGCAGGAGAATGGAAGGAGTTACCGATGGAAGGATTCTCATCAATGGGGAAGTCTTTTGCATATCAGCAGGAGAACGAAAGGTCTTACCGATAGAAGGCTTATCAGTGTGAGAGGCATGATCGGTGGAGGTGAAGAAAGTCTAGCCGAAGTAAGCAGTCTTACCGACGGCTATGTGATGTCAGGCATATCGGAGTGAGAAGAAAATGTCTGACCGATGGATTCTATTCATCGGCGAGAGGTCCCACATCGGGCTAACAAATTTGAAGGTGACCGATAGTATAAGGTCAAGCCGATAAGCAAGGGAAAGCATATTTCGGGGAAACTATAATGTATGTCTTGCCGATAGTGATGGAAAGGGGAAGGAGCATTTCGGTGCGAAAGTCACGATGTCTGGCCAATAATAATGTATCGATAGGATGCATATCGACAGGGGAAGAATATGATCGGTGAGACAAAGAATCTATTTTACCGATGGGAGCCGAATAGACAGAAAACCTAACTGTTCGATAACTAAAAGGAAGCCGAACAATTTAAAAGCTAGTTTTTGCTTTGTAAAAGGGGTTGGAACGTTTTGAAGCCTGAGATGCCGTGAATGTAATGAGGAACTTCTGATAATAAAAACATTGACAGTTGAATCCATTTGAATTTTGTTTGTAGAGTACTTGCGTAATCTGGTTTATAGTAGAGTAGACAGTTTAATTCCTGTTAGTTTTGTTTCTGTTTGTACATAATGACTCTAGTTTGATATCCTCGCATATTCTTTGTACAGTCATGGGGGGAAATCAAACAGAGTCTCTTTTTTTAGTTTTTCTTTCTGTTGTTGTGAGTGGGTTGACAGAGAGAGGCCATGTGAACTTGTACTAGGCGAGCTGTGCCATAGCCCGGCTAGTATGCAAGTTGCAGTCTAAGAGACAGAGGTGAAAACAGAGTGGAAGAATTGAGTACCAAGCAATCAGAACCCTGGACCCGGAGAGGAGGGCTGATAATGGGCTCAAGAAGGCTGTGAGCCTTGGAGATTATACCTCACACAAAGTAAGCAATGTCTGTATTGGGAACAATAGGCAAACATGTCTTTCACCTCTGTAATAGACTGGTTAGGTTGATATAGGCATTTTGGGGCAGAAAATGTCTTTGAGCACTTGAATTGGTAGGGAGACTTGGGATTGATATAGGTCTTGAAGTGTTGTGTCAAGATAGGTTTGCTAAACCCATAGGTCTCCCTATCACTAGAATGTGTTTAGATAGAATTAGACATGGTTCAAGTTATTTTCCAAATTGCATGATAAAATGTGCCACTTGTACATAAGACATTGTTCTATACACAAGCTAGTCAAAACAAGCACAAAATGAACGGTAAAACTACAAGGAATACAATTTTCAACATTATATTTTTATATAGATATCTCTATAAATATTGGCACATGAATTAACTATAAGTATGGAATCTATTATTTTATTACAAATAGTCCAATGGATACAATAAAGAACATTTTTTTTTTTAAATTTCAAAAAATATATATTTTTTGTTAGAATGTAGGTATGTCATTATTTCTTTCCACTAATCAATTCACCATAAAATTCTTATTTATAATTTTTTAAATCAAATTTTACCAAACAATTGCAATAAAATATACCATCTTTAAAAATTATACCCTTATACCAATGCATAAGAATATTTCTAGAAGTTCTATGATAATTTTTAATTGTTAAAATTTTGCATAATAATTTTCTCATTTCACGTTAGTAAATATTGATTCATTCCACCCAAAAGGTTATGTAAATGATTGTATTAGTAGTATAAAGTGAAACATTATAAAGAGATAATCTATCTCAAGGATAACTTACATTTTAATTATATTAATAATTAGATCCAAAATATTACCTAATAATAATAATAATAATAATTATTATTATTATTATTATATTAACTACTATATATATATTTAAAAAAATATATCTATAGTGTGTGTAAAGGCTGTTTTTTGTGTTTTGCATAGTGTTTGTGATTTTCTCCATCTTTTTTCATTCATTTGCAATTTTTTTTTTGCTTTTTAATTTTTTTTTTTATGTTTGCATGGTTTTTGTGATTTTTTCCACCTTTTTTTTTTTTTTGCAATTTCTTTTTTTGGTTTCATAGTTTTTTAATTTTCTCCACCTTTTTTCCATTCCAATTTCTGTTTTTTTTTGTTTTTATTTTTTTATGTATTCCAATTTCTTTTTTGATTTTTTTTTTTTTTTTAAAATTGGCTATATATTTATACCGAAAATGAGTGCTCTCATCTGGCATAACAATTAGATCTCACATATATAAATTAAAAAACAAATTTCAAGAGAATAAATTAAGATTAAAAATAAAAATAAAAATTTATTAATAAATTAATACAGATTTTTTTTTCATTAATGCAAGTGGTCCAAAAGTCGGTACCCCTGTCAGGGCTTAAATTTGACAGTTGTATAGCTGTATTTAAGCATTTTGTTGTAAAATACAATCAAAATTTTAAAAAAACTGTATCAAATGAAAGTTGAAATTTTGGACAAACTGTCAAAATTTATATAGGATTATGCTGATATATATATTTGGTTTTTATATAATGTGTATAAGGTATGCCATAGTATTTTACAACCAACATTGAATAGATAACTGTCATAAAAAAATTGCTTGACAGGCAAGGTCGACTGTCAAATTTAAGCCCTGTCCCCTATAAAGATTTAACCTTGACAATAAGAAGGTTTTGACCAAAACAATAATAGTATTATTTTTTTAATTTTACCCAAGCCCCAGTGATATTTTGTAGAAATTTAATACTACTCAGGGTAGAGTCCGAGTCTTCGAGACTAGTGTGCAAATAGTAAAAGGCCGGAATTATGATTTAAACTAAAGCTAAAACAGAATGTCAGCCACTGTTTAAATATCGCCTGATTTTGCTGAAATGCACGCGTCTATACAGACTGCTTAAGATTTTAATTTAAGATTAAAGTCCAGTACTGTACGAAAAAAAAGGAGCCCTACTCTGATTACTCACAACCTTTAGAACATACAGTTTATATCACAAGAATCAATGCAGATGAATCGCCATGAAACCCACCAGATGAATACGCACACTAAGAAACGAACTGAGCTTAAAAGAAATTGAGCAGCTCTTTTAAAAAGAAATCAATTAAGTGGATGCATGGGAATCACTTGCAAATCTTGGATACCATACTATGTGAATCTTAGGTATAATTCCATGTGAATCTTAAGTCATATGCAAGGAAACTAGTTTTAGACAAAAGATAATGGCGTTCAAAGCAAGTCCAAATGGTTGCAAAATTAAAAGCCATTTCAACAGAAAATAAAAATGGGGTCATGGTTAAAAATTACTTGAAGCAGTTTGATGATACGGCTGGTTCCATACACTTTCTGCACAACTGTGAACTTATCTGGATCATCTGCTGGAAAATGAGGAGCCAAAACACATTCTTCTGAACATTTTTCCCGGTACAGTCTACAGGCCGCGCAGGATACAATCTTTCTTTTTGCCATTTCTGTGGTAATAGAAACTTAATATAAATATTTTATAATGCAGTTCTAATACTTTATAGAGAAATGTCTGGATGCTACAATTAGTTGCTCCTCATTTCTATGAAGGAGCAAAGTCATCACAATTTAACAATCACACTCAATAAACAGTTTAACTGTTAAACGTCAGTTTTGACCAATAAATAAGATTAATATTTAAATATAATGAATAACTTATTATTAAGATGAAAAAACCTAATTCAGAACACTGATATTTACAATCGCCTGTTTTAATTATATTGAAAACACTCAATTATTAATATGAATATAAGATCACAGATGAAATCCCTATCTTCTAGATAATTTAGTACAGAAGACTACTGGAGATTTTTTCGGAAACGCGTGACAAAAGTCAGGAATGTCCAAAGTCTTTTGCGAACGTGTGATAAAATCAAGGAATATGCTGTAAAACATTAAACGCCATGTTAAAATAAATGTACGTGAGATATATGCTGTAAAACATTAAACGCCATGTTAAAATAAATGTACGTGAGATATATGCTGTAAAACATTAAACGCCATGTTACAGCAGACGGAAAAGAAATGTAGACATCTGGCCGCAGGGTGCGGCGCGAGTAAGTCCACAATGCGACAAAATGAGATTTGAAAAACCAAGGGAGCGCTTGACACTGGTGTCTAAAATTTTCCAATTAAGACTCACATATCATTCCGATAGGAAGGAACAATTTAGTTTGGTGCCTTTAATTGACTCACTATACTTACTTCCTACACCTCAAGTTACATCTAAAACAAAGGAGCATCACATTATTTAATAATGGTAAAGTACTCAAGTTTAAATATTTTTATAGGATCTAGTGTGTACATAATTATTTTAGAGAGATATAATGCAAAAGTTTTTTGAGAAGATACAAATTAGATTTCATCCTACCTCACAATTAATTACATGTTTGTTTGTATTTATTCGTCACTAGGAAAATCATGACATATCATTTAATAATAAAGAAGCATATCCTCTACACATCATGGTCAAATGTGGCATCTTGTTGGTTAAACAATATTTAGATGACAATGTATCTAGCCCTAACATATGTACTAAGGATTGTTTACAAGAATTACAAGTAGACATGTCAAAAATATAATCATTAAATTTTACTATTATAATATTTGAAAATATGCCTAGTTCTTGTTTGTGTACTATTATTTTTTTGACTCAAGTTGGATCACACAAACTAGACAAATTGTTCTATATGATGCCTGGAAAATTAACATATAACAACCTTCTTAGGCAACCATGGTCACTTTCCATGAAAGTAGTTTCCTTCACTTTGTATTAATATGTAAAATTTTAGCATTAATGGAGGCTTTGTTGCTTACTATTGTCCTATTTCATTCATCTCGACTTAAATAGTCCTTCCTCAAAAGGTTGTTTGTCCCTACCCCTTTTGTGTATAACCCATTAAGTATAACCGATCTAAGATCACCTTTAATGGGTTCCCCATTCTCAGAAAATCTCCCTAAGCCTCAAAAAATCTTGAAAAATCTAAGTGTTTTGTGTTTTGCTTTTCTTCCTTAGAAATTCGTTCCATTTCTATAGGTTTACAAGTTCGAAAACCCATTGAATGGATGAAACAAGCCAAGAAGGGCTTAGAACACCTTTGTTTCAGTAGTCCATTCGACGACGTTTCGCTAAAATACCAAAACATCAAAAGGAAGAGCGAGAAAGGAAGGAAAAGTAGAGGAGACAAATATTCAACACTTTGATGAAATGCCGAATTGACAAACTAGTACGCTAGTTTGACTTTTCGCCAAAATGTCGAAATGATGCTAAGGAGGGAAAAGGATTTGAGTGTTTTGGCATTTTGGTGAAATGACAAACTAACGAACTAGTTTGAAGGTTTTCCATTTTGTTGAAACATCAAAAGTAAAGGAAAGGTTGGGTTCTTTAGTTATAATTTTCACTAAGTTTCCGAAGAGGTAAAGGGAAGTAGAAAATGAAGAAAACAAAGGCTTTTGGTGAGCTCGCAAGTTCATAAACTTTCTTAAACATCGAAAGGGTTTCAAAGTTCAAGTTTCCACCGAGTTGCCGAAATAAAAAGCAAAGAAAAAGAAATGACTTGGATTCCGATAGGTTCATAAGTTTGTGAACTTGCCAAAACACCAAAATTGGTTCATGGTTTCTTCTCTTTGCTGAAAGGGAAAGGACAAGTCAAAGAAAATAAGAGGCAAAGAGAAAAGTAGAAAAAGTATAAGTTTTGGCGAGTTCACAAGTTCGCAAACTTGCCAAAATGCTGAAAATGTTCAATAGTTCACCATTTCACCAAAAGAATGAAAGAAGATAAAGAGCCAAGAAGAGGATGTGATAATTCAATGGTTTGTCAAATTTCCGAAGAGGAAAAAGTAAACAATTTTAAAGTTCATGAATTTCCAGGCTCAATGAAAAAGTTTCCAATGGACTTTCAAGTGTTAGAAAATGCAAAAAACAAATTTTCAAATGATGTAAAGATGGAAAACATATTTTTTCACATGTTTGTTATATGATGGCACTTGTTGAACATCTAGAGGTGCTACTACTATGGATTAGAGTGGGTATTTAGGTAGATGGAATAGTGTATGAATTTAATGCCATAGGTGTTTTGTGTAGTCACGATAAGAGGGTTCTTAGAATGAACTATCTGAACCATGTAGCGAGAGTCAACACAATGGAAACAACTCAAATAAATGAAACAAATGCATATTTAATCATTCAATATATCATAGAATTAAAATAGAGATCAGTCGGCAACATGCAGGCTTACAATTAGGGCTCATGGGCCTGATTACATACATGTGTAAGATAAAGCTTTGAAGCTCCTTCATACAAAATCTAAACTATCAATCTTCCAAATCATGAGAACTAAGTTAACTTCCTTCCTAAGGATCTATTACATCAATATATATCCTTTCCATATCAATAGATTCCTCTGCATCGGCCAAAGAAGGTCACAAACTCCAATGAAGAGATGTAACATGTGAACACGGATAGGTCAGACCTAAATGCATAGAACCCTTCTGGAAAATGAATGAAATTAAGTGTGGATATTCATGAAAGGTCGGCCACAAATCTAAGATCATTGAATGATGTGTCATTAGGCTCCAATGATCGAGAGATACTTCCACAGATTTCTCCTTCAGCTAGTTGTCTGTTATTATCAGGTGCTCTGCTATGAGAAAATAGTCAATCTTCTAATAGCAATATCTTTCCAGTAACAATGTGTGGACCTCTGAATCTTGGATATGATGTTGAGGAATGAATGTAGATGTTAAGTATAGCTCCACAAGGTCTAAAAATAAAACTGAGATAGAATGCCAGATCAAAATGTAGAAGTTGTTTTGACTGAACTGCCTGAACTAAACTAAAAAATCAAAAGAAACAAACTAAACTGTAAACAAACTGAAATGCAAATGTTTTGGTTGATGTAATATTGCTCTTGAACCAGGGATGCTCCTGCATCAGACATCCACGGTTATTGAAAAAAGTGAGTCCCTCACTTTGTTGGGGCCAGGGGAGAACCAAGACGGTGTACCTCAGCCTGAGAAATCCATGATGAATCCTCTTCTGGTCTGCCTTTCCACTTCACAAGGTATTATTTGTATTGTCTTCCTCTAGTGTTGCATCCAACTCTTCTATCCAGAATGTCCTCAATCTACTCCAGTGCTTGTTGTGGCAACTGCTTCTTCAAATCTTCTTCTATGCTGTCACTGAACTCTACTTCATGATACTGATAAAGGTTTGCAATGTTGAAAATGTGTGAAATACCCAATGTCTCCGGTAACTCCACTTCATATACATTTCCTAAATCAAATTTTTTGAGTATCCTACAAGATCCAAACTTCTTCATCTTCAACTTGTTATATGTCCCAACTGGAAATCATTCTTTTCTCAAGTACACCATTACTTCATCGCCAACTTCAAATTCCTTATGTCTTCTCTTCTCATCTCCCTTTTCCTTGTACTTACTATTCATAGCCTCCAAATGCTTCTTCACCTGATTATGTACTATCTTTATATGATCTACAAATTCTTCTGCTTCTGCACTCCTCTTGTCTTCTATGCTGATACCTCTTAATTCTGCTACTCCTCTAGAATTTGCTCCAGTCACAATCTCAAAAGGTGTTCTTCTGGTACTCCTGTTTACTAAATTATTGTATCCAAACTCTGCTTGTGAAAGAATCAAATCCCAACTTCCTATCTTCTCTCCAATCAAAGATCTCAACAAGTTTCTGAAACTCCTATTCACTACCTCTATTTGTCCATCGGTATGTGGATGAAAAGATGAACTGAAATTCAAATATGTCTTCAGCTTCTTCCAATGTGTCTTCCAAAAATATCCAACAAACTTTGTATCTCTTTCTGAAACTATACTCCTAGGTAATCCATGCAATCTCACAATCTCCTTGTAAAATAGATCAGCCACATGCACTGCATCAGTTGTCTTCTTACAAGGTATGAAATGAGCCATCTTTGAAAATCTATCAACCACTACAAATATTGAATCATGTCCTCTCTGTGTCTTAGGTAATCCCATTACAAAATCCATGATTATGTCTTCCCAAGGTCTCTTTAGTACTGTCAAAGGTTTATACAATCTAATGTTCTGACTACTCCCTTTTGCAACTTGATAAACTCCACAACTCTACACAAATCTCTGAACATCCTTATGTATCTGAGGCCAAAAGTAATTTTCACTCACCAAAGCCACTATCTTATCAATGTCAAAATTCTTGCCAATCCCCCACTATGTTTCTCCTTGATCAAATTATCTCCCATTAAACTTCTAGGTATGTACAACTGACTTCCTTTAAACAACATATCCTCCTGAATGAAATAATATAACCACTTACTCATATCTATCACAACAGATTCCTTACTTGCTTTCCAAGGTTCTACAAAATTAGTGTCTCCCTCATACATGTTCTTCAATTCATCAAAACCCAACACTTCAACTCTCATTTCTGTCAACAAGTTTCTTCTCCTACTCAATGCATCAACAACTTTGTTTGATTTTCCACTCCTATGCTTCAACACAAAAGTATAACTCTACATGAACTCTACCCATCGCATATGTCTCTGATTCAACTTACCCTGACTGTTCAAATATTGCAATGTTTGATGATCTGTATACAACAAAAACTACTTAGGTAACAAGTAATGTCTCCAATTCTTCAAGGCTTGAATTATGGCATAGAATTCCTAATCATAAATTGAATATATTCTCTTTGCATCATTCAACTTCTCACTGAAATATGCTAGAGGTCTACCTTCTTGACTTAATACTACTCCAATTGCATTCCCACTTGCATCACAATCTACTTGAAATACCTTAATGAAATCTGGTAATGCCAAAATAAATTGCTCTGTCACCTTCTGCTTCAACAACTCAAAACTTTTATCTACTTTAGATGTCCACTTGAAATCTTTTCTATCACCTCTCATTGTCTCTGTCATAGGGTTACAAACTAAACTAAAATTTTTTATGAACTTCCGGTAGAAACTAGCTAATCCATGAAATGATCTAACCTCTCCAATGCTCTTTAGTGTAGGCCATTCAACAATTGCTTTCACTTTCTCAAGGTCCATCTTCAATCCTTTCGCAGAAATCACAAATCCCAAATATACCAATTCTTCCTTCATGAAACTATGCTTCTTGATGTTTATCAACAATTTCTCTTCTCCCAGTCTCTGCAAAACTTGTCTAATATGCCACAAATGTTTCTCTTTTGTCTTACTAAAAATAAGAATATCATCCAAGTATACAATCACAAACTTAACCAAGAATTTCTTCAGAACTTCATTCATCAATCTCATGAAAGTACTCAGTGCATTTGTTAATCAAAAAGGCATCACTAACCACTCATACAATCCTTCATTTGTCTTAAAAGCAGTCTTCCACTGATCTCCTTCTCTGATTTTGATCTGATGGTATCCACTCTTAAAGTCTATCTTTGTGAAATATCTTGCCCCACTTAAACAATCCATGATATCATCCATCTTAGGTAAAGGAAATTTATACTTAACTGTGATCTTGTTTATTGCTCTGGAATCAATACACATTCTCCATTCTCCATCCTTCTTAGGTGTTAACACTGCAGGTACTGTACAAGGACATAAACTTTCTCTGATCAAACCCTTCCTCAACAACTCTTGTATCTATCTATTCAATTCTTCATTCTCTACCGATGTCATTCTATGTGCTACTTTGTTAAGCAAACTTTCTCCTGGTATAAGATCCATGTGATGACTGATACTCCTTATAGGTGGTAATCCTTTAGGTATATTATTTGATATGATGTCTTCATACTCTGTCAGCAATTCTCTTATCTCTTCTGGTTCTTCTTCTTCAGTTTCTCTCCTCAATGCTTTAGGCTTCTTAGGAATTAAGGCATAACACATATTCTCAAGTCTCAAACCATCCAGAAATTTCCTTCCATCTACCCAATAGATTCTTGCATTCCCACATACTTCACTCTTAGGGTCATCCTCCAAAGGGATCAAGGTAATTTTCTTTCCATTTTATGTTATAGTATATGTATTCTTTCTCCCATCATGTATTTCTTTTCTGTCATACTGCTAAGGTCTACCCAACACGATATGACAAACATCCATAGGCATAATATCACACAAGACTTCATCATGATAAGGTCCAATATGAAATTTCACCAAACATTGTTCACTCACCAATACCTTATGATCATCCTAAATCCATGTTATTTGATAGGGCTTAGGGTGTTTCAATCTTTCCAACTTTAGTTTAGTCACCATCTCTTTTAAAACTAGGTTATCTAAACTACCACTATCAATCACAACTTTACAACACTTACCTCCTAATTTGCAACTGGTTCTAAATAGACTGTTCCTCTGTGGTGGTTCCTCATTTTTCTCTATTTGAAATAATGCTCTCCTCATTACCAATGATTCTCCTTTCTCTAGATTGCCAACTAAACAAGGTGATTCAATAGGTTCTTCTTCAACATAGGCTGCTCTTCCACTATTTTCTGTCATCTTGCTTGTACTACCCTGATTACACTCAAATGCTCTATGTCCTTCACCTCCACACTTGAAACAAGTACCTCTAAGTGTTTTCTTATCAAATCCTCTTCCTTCTCTTTTGTATCCTTCATTCCAGTATGCACTAGGGTTTCCTCTCCAGTAAAAATTTCTATCATCTCTCTGGTAAGCATTGTTATCTCTATCATCCTTCTTCAATGAGCTGTCAAACTTGTTCTACTCCGGATATGATCTGTCTCCTCTAGAATAAGTCCTACCTCTCTAAAATTTACCTCCTCTAGCCCTCTGTCTCTAATCATGCGTCCTATTTAGCTTCTCTTCAACTTTTAGTGCAAATTGATATGCTTCCTCCAAAGATGTCATCCTTACCAAGCTTAGCTCTTCTTGAATGTTCAACCTCAGTCCATTGATATATCTAGCCACTTTCTCCTTGCTTGCTTCACTATGTCCTATTCTTATGATCATCTTATGAAATTCTTTAGTGCACTCCTTCACAGATTTTTCCTTTTGTCTTAGGTATTGTAATCTCTTCAACAACTCCAACTCATAGTCAGTAGGTATGAATTGATTCTTCAACTTTGTCACCATCTGGTCCCATTTTGTAATCTTTTATTTTCCTTTTCTATTTCTTTTCCAACTAAACTTCCTTCCACCATATAGCAGTATGTCTTTTCAGTTGTCTTTGCAAACTTGACCTTCTGCGAATCTTCAATTTGCTCATATTCAAAGTATTCTTCCATGTCATTTATCTAGCCAATCAACTCTTCAAGATTCAAATTACCAGTATAGTTCAAGAAATCCACTCTAGGTCTTTTTCCAATCTTTGAAATAGCTCACAACATCTTTACTTGATATAATTCTTCTTCTTCATCACCTCCTAGGGTTTCACCAGTTTGTTCAGCAGATTGAAACTCTTCTTCATCATCACTTTCAATATCAGGGCTCGGTGTCAATCCTCTTCTCCTATTTTTTTCAATTGTATCCAAATGAATTCACATTGTTTTCATCATTTCCATCATCTCATCCATTCTACCAACCATTGTTCCAATAGTAGCAACTCTCCTTGGCAGCATTCTTCCTAGGATCAAGTGCAAACTACCTCAAGTTCGGTGATTGGGCTACAAGGTGACAACTACTTCACAATCAATGATCAATTGCAACACAAGTAGCTTGCCTCAACTTAGCGATCTGTCCACAACAAGATCTTATGGAATTCCCTCACCAATTTCACTCAATTTTCTCCCAAAGATTTAAACTTTCGCTCTGATACCACTTGGTGCAGTCACGGTAGGAGGGTTCACAAAATGAACTATCTAGACCATGCAGTGAGAATAAAAGAAACATAAACAACTCAAAGAAATGAAGCAAATACAAATTCAATCATTTAGTATATCATATAATTCAAATAGAGATCTATCAGCAACATGTGGGCTTACAATTAGGGCACACAAGCCTGATTACATACATGCCAAGATAAAGCTTTGAAACTCCTTCGCACAAAATCTATACTATCAATCTTCTAAATCATGAGAACTAAGTTAACTTCCTTCCTAAGGATCTATTACATCAATATATATCCTTTCTAAATCAATAGATTCCTCCTCATCTGCCAAAGAAGGTCACAAACTCTAATGAAGAGATGTAACATGTGAACACAGATAGGTCGAACCTAAATGCATAGAACCCTTCTAGAAAATGAATGAAATTAAGTGTGGATCTTTGGGGAAGGTCGGCCACAAACGAAAGATCATTGAATGATGTGTCATTAGGCTCCAAATATTAGGAGATGCTTCCATAGATTTCTCCTTCAACTGGTTGTTTGTTATTATCAAGTGCTCTACTCTGAGAAAATAGTCGATCTTCTGATATCGATATCTTTCCAGTAACAATGTGTAAAGCTCTAAATTCTAGATATGATGTTGATGAATGAATGTAGATGCTAAGTACAACTCTAGAAGGTCTGAAACTATAATTGGGATAGAATGTCGGATCAAAATGTAGAAGTTGTTTATGACTGAACTAGATAATGAAAAGAAAGAAAATAAATTGCAAACAAACTAAAATACTAATGTTTTTGGTTGATACAAGATTGCTCTTATACCAAGGATGCTCATGCATCAATGTTGTACACAATGAGGTGTTGAGAGGGGGGTGAATCAACATATACTAAAACTTAATTAGATATTTGTAAATCAAATTGAATAACTTGAAGAAAAGAAATGAAATCATGCAACATTTGTATAAAACTATTATTTTTATGTGGAAAACCTTAAAATAGGGAAAAACCACGGTGAGGATTAGCTCACAATATATTATGCTCATTGAAAAAGTATTACAATGATGTTTTAGAGCTACAACCCAAGGAAGCTACTCCTCCCTAATTTACCAATTACATCTTTGATTTAGGGCTACAACCCAAGGAAGCTACTACTCCCTAAGTGTTCTTCTCCCTCCAATAGGGTTTACAAAATGGACTGCTGTAAAATAGACATCTGACTTATGCTGATAGTGCAGCCTACTTTTTCTTCTCAATACATGTCTTCAAACTGATACTACACACTTCATATCTTATACTCTTCTCTGTTGTTCTCACCTTCACTTATTTTTTTTTCACGCACACACCCTTCACACAAGAAATCAATCTTGTATATATACCACAATCAAGCAAAACATCAAATAGGTTGGCATAATAGATGTACCATGTGACCTCTTGACATGTAAGCTCAAAACTCAACCCTATACGCTTTGAAGAGAGAATCAAAGTGTGAAACACATTAAGATAGGTTGGCATAACCTTTAATTACTCCCATAATTCTACACCATACATAACTGAACTCTGCACAACCTCAAAACCTTTGGGTCGACACCACTAGTGAAGTAACAATAGAATGAACCAACTGTTTACTCATGACTCAACGTGCGAACCACCAAAATAATTGCCACTTGGAGAACACATATTTTTGACATCTATGAACTTATCCTCCAAACCACACAGAAAAATATTCATTTGCAGTGGAATGTGGAGCATTCCATCATACTACTAATACTACCATTATAGAGTCTGATACTCTATCAATTCTATCTTCAATGGAGAAGGACTTCAAACCTTTAAAATTGGATTTAGAATACTTTATTATGTACCAAAATTACCTTAGAACCGCATGACAAAAGTCTTCATAGCGGATCAATGTGGATCCAAAAATTGGTTCATTGAACACTGAAGACTATACTCCGGTACTTAAGACAAATCTATAGAACAATTGGTACTTTGGTTTTCTATGGACCAACACTATTGCATCTCTATAATGGGTTTCGATCAATGAAAACACCATACACTGTCATGCTCTTCAATATCCATCAGTCTCTTCATTCACTTCATGTTGCCAACACACAAACTTCAATGGCAAACATCCAACAATCTCATCCTTTGTCATTGATGGAAACACTACTCAAACTTCTCCAATCTTCTCCCCCTTTGACATCAAGGGTAAAGGTTCCCTTAATTTCAAACATTCTATGTGATGTGTAGTTCTCCCTTTATGAAGATATATCTGTATGTTCATGAGACTATCTCACCCTTACTACTTCACTCTTATATGCAACATTTCTTCAAAAATTTACATTTGAGAGACTACTTTTAACAATGACATAAAAAAAATTCTGCATATGTACATTGCAACAAGATAAGTTATTTACATAGAAAAAAATGTACAACTTAGCTTGAGGAGGCCAAATTGCCTTGATTAGATTCCTTTAATTTTTCAAGGCGTGCCTCTAGATCCTTATTTTCTATTTCCCACTCCTTAGCGAAGGCAAGTACTCCACATTGATTCTCAAGCTTCACATAGAATTCTTCATCTTCATCCAGAGAACTGGGTGCCAGATTCTATTGTAGCATTTTCTCTACATCAGCCAAAATTCTAGTCAAAGAGGTAAGTCTTGTAGTTACTATGTCTCAAAGATGATTGTATTCCATTATTATCTTCTCCTTTTTCTCATGTAGCTGAAAGAACTATCCATGCAGATTCTCAATTATTAACCTTGTTGTTCAATCTGCATCTCCTATCAGATCATAAACACCAGAGGTATGAGAAATCTAAGACTCTATTGAGTCCATGTGGTCATTTATGCTCTTAGTGGGAATAGGCAATGTCAAACAAAATTGAAAAAAGGTTTTTGCTTCTCCAACACAATCCTGAATATCATTTAAGTTGCTCTACAACTTACCATGTAAAATGGTGCATTTGTTGGAAACATCTGCCAACCTGTTTTCATTTATCTTCTCATTTATTTCCTTTTCCAATTTCTTCTCTAATCCAATGGAATGTTCCTTACACAAATCAACTACTTGACACTAGATAAAGAGTTATCAAGATTTACACTGGGAGGGCTTTATTGTAATACTTTTACTACTTCATCAGTCATTTCAACACTCTTTTGATGAGTTCGTATGATCTCCTTTATTATTGATGCATGAAATGCATCACCAAGTTGCAGTTTATGCAAGCAAGATATTTTGTCCATCTCAATCTGTTCTTATTGTATAGGGACTTGTAGAAATTGTGTCGACACCAGCGGTTGAAGCTAAAACTGCATATCCAATAGATTTTTCAAGGAATCTCCAAATGCATTGGAGAATTCATCAATCATTTGAGAGCTTCCTTGTTCCTTTTTCTCTTTTTATTTCTCTCCACAGTCTTGAACAACTATCACTTCCTCTACATCCTTCTTGTCTTTCGAAGGGGGCAAGATTTTATTCTTTTGTTCCTCATATTTCTCTAGGTTCTCTTTCTTTTCTATTTCCTTTTGCTCTGTAATCTTTTGCACATCTAAATGAGGTAGTTATTATTCTTCTTCACCATTTTCCTTCTCTAGAGTAGTCTTAACATTATAATTTTGATCTCCATCAATGATATTTTCCTTTATCAGAGGAGGTTTATTTCTAATAACATTTCCTTGTACATTATCTTCAGCAGTAGGGTCATTGACTTCCAGAACTGATACATCATGCTACATTTCATTTTATTTAATCAACTCAAAGCTAGATTTGTAACTTTTTGCATTGTTTCATTCTTAAATTTCTCTGTCTTTCTTTTCCCTACTCATTAGAGTGCTAATTCTCTATTTTGTTCTAAATTCCATATTATAGAATTGAGCTAATTTTGCTCTATCTGCATTGGTGAGAGAAGAGCCAATTTTCTCTAAGGCAAAAGTCCTAATCTTTGCATCTTCCTCAATTGCTTTTTGTATTCTTGGACTCAGGGCTTCTTTCAAGTCATCTAGAAGCTGACTCTCAATGTCATTTAGATGAACATTAAATATAACAATATATGGTGCAGTCACGGTTAGGAGGGTCGTCAAAGAGAACTATCCAGGGCGTGCATCTAGAGTAAACACAATGGAAACAACTCAAAGATATGAAGCAAATGCAAATTCAATAATCCAATATATCATAGAATTCAAATATAGACTGGTCAATAACATGTGGGCTTACAATTAGGGCTCACAAGCTTGATTTTAGAATATCAGAGTATGTACAAGATATAGCTTTGAAGCTCCTTCACAAAAAATCCAAATTGTGAACTTATTCTAATGATCATAACTACTTTCCTAGGCATCTATTACATCAATATATATCATCTTTGGTAAAAAAGATTCTTTCATGTCAACCAAGGAAGATCACAAACTCCAATGAAGAGCTATAATGTGTGTACACAGATAGGTTGGACCTAATCATGAAGATCTCCTTTACAAATGAATGGAATGATGTGCAGATCTTGAGGAAGGTCATCCATGAACTAGTACACATTGAATGATGTGTCATTTAGCTTCACAAGTCTTCTCCTTTAGATGATTATCTGAGACTATTAGGATGCTTTGTTCTGAGAAAATAGTTGATCTTCTGATAGCAATAGCTTTCTGGTACTTGTTCTAAATCCTTTGAAAATTGGATATGATGTAGATGAGTGTCTCTAGATGTTAAGTCTAACTCCACAAGATCTAAGATACAACTACGGTAGAATGCAGACCAAAACATAGAAACTACGACTAATAGTGTTGGATTTAGTATAGACAATTGAGAGGGGGGTGAATCAGTTGTTCAACACTTTCTTCCAATTAATCACTTAAATCCTTTTCTTAATTTAGCATCATAATGATAAATCAATCATGGCAACATAATGCAATAATTCAAGAGCAGAAAACATATTAACACATAAGACACCAAGATTTTTGACATGGAAAATCCGGTTAAGGGAAAAACCACGGGGTGATTAACCCAAGATTGTATTCTCTGTTAGAAGAATAGGAAGAACAAAAAAAAGACACATGCCAATTAGAGTTCACTTTCCAAGCACACTTCTCATAAGAGGCCCACTATCTACAGGAGTCACACTGTCTACCGAATGATAAGTTATTACATACTTGAACTGAAGAATAGCATCTTCACCATACTTGAGTCAGTTCCATTTAAGCTCAATACTTTTGCTCTGCCTTTTCACTTTGCTCTTCTCTACCACACACTCATCTCCACAAGATCCTTTTGAAGTGACTTTACAACTCCCTATTTATACAAGACATCGACTTAGGAATAACCATCCAAGTTGGCATACATTACAGAGCAAATACATAAATGCAACATGACTAATTAAAAAAAGACTTCACGCGGATAAAAACAATGTCGGCCACATAGATCTGAGACTTCAATATTTCTTTAGAAACATGCCATTCTTCATAGAACATCTCCAAGATCATCCACAGGATGTGTAACTCATCCAGTCAACCAAACTTAGGAAGAAGATCATCATCTAGAAGTAATTATTCAATTACGAGATCAATCTTCAATGTGGACCACCAAGACAAATTGGACACAATCTTAAGACCTCCACAAGCTTCTCTGAATCACCAAGAACATCCACACTACTTATGCTTACTGAAATCATTCTCTCCTACATCTGAAACCTCAAGAACACAGTTTGTCATCACTATCAAATTGGAATAGATGCTTGCGGACCTCCAGACCACAAACCAATTGAGTTGTCAATTCACATTGACTTCCTAAACACTCCACCAAATCCGTAGAACAATATATTTCATTTCCGGACCTCACCAAACCTTTATGTGTCACTTTGTCACTTCTGAACACCTGCCAAAACCATTTTTATGTAAGTGGCCATAGCTTCTTTAGATCTTCATGCGGACCTCTAAAATCTTTACTGGATCATCTTGAGACACATATCTACAAACCCTTTGATGCACATCCTCTGATCTTCATCTTAGCTAGGATCTTTGCCTCACTGTCTTCACTGTTCTTCTCAGTTCCTGATTAGGATTAATTTTCTCAATATCCTCAGCACACAGCTCATCCAATCCTTATCATCAATACAACAGGAATATGTTGACATCAATGACAACACCGGTTAGGCCCATACTTGCAACAATCTCCCCCTTTGTCATTGATGGCAACATATGATGTGAAAAACTATTTAACCCATCAAGACAATAACTTCTCCACATTGTCACAACTCCCCCTATCAACAAAAACTATTCACATGTCTTCTCTTCCTTTCTTACTCCCCCTTTGATTAGCAATTACTTGTTTTTCACATGTCTTCTCTCCCCCTTTGACATCAATGGCAAAGGGCACATACTTGCATCAATTTAGAATCATACCAGTTGCTGCCCTTGAGTAGTAGCTTCCCAAACATCAATCCAGACCACAAGATATGACTGTGAGATCCACTAGACTGATGCACATCAGTGCACCTTAATTCAGAACCAGAGGGGTAATAACCCCCAACTTCTCCCTGAGATGCTCAAAAGAGTCCTTAGGTAGAGGTTTAGTAAAAATATCTACAATCTGATCCTTGGAAGGTACAAACTCCAATCTAACTTCATTCTTGTTCACTTGCTCTCTCAAAAAGTGAAACCTGATGGATATATATTTAGTCTTTGAGTGCAACACTAGATTTTTTATATGTTAATTGCACTTGAATTATCACAGAAGATTTTGATAGGTTCTTCATACTCCACTCTGATATCTCTTAGCATTTTCTTCATCCATAATACTTGAGTACAACTACCTGCTACTGCAATATATTCTGCTTCTACAGTACACAGAGATATTGCCTCTTGTTTCTTGCTCAGCCAAGAAACCAACATCTTCCCCAAAAAAAATGCTCCACCACTGGTACTCTTCTAGTCATCCACATCTGTATATGCATGAAGAGAGAAATCATGATCTCTAGGATACCATAAACCATACTCAATTTTCCCTTTTAGATATCTAAAAATCCTCTTGATTGCCATGACATGAGATTCTCTAGGATCAACTTGGAATCTAGCAACAAGACCAACAACATTCATAATGTCAAATCTAGTTTGAGTGAGATATAATAGTCCTCCAATCATTAACCTGTACTTTTTCTGATCAGCCTTAGGAGAGTCATCATCTTTGCTCAATTTACATCTGGTTGCCATGAGAGTATTCATTGGTTTTGAGTCTTCCATCCCAAATTTCTTCAACAATTCTTTCACATATTTGGTCTAAGAAATGAAGATTCATTTCTTTGTTTGAGTGATTTGCAGACCCAAGAAGAAATTCATTTCCCCCAAGATGTACATCTCAAATTCACTTTTCATTTGATTTGCAAAGGTTTTGCACATACTATCTCTTCCTCCAAAAATGATATCATCAACAAACACTTGAACAATCAGGATATTTTCATGATCAATTTTGAAATACAAATTACTGTTAGTAGTACCTTTATTGAAACCAATCTTTAAAAGATTATCCAGTCTTTCATACTAGGCTCTTGGGGCTTACTTGAGTCCATACAGTTCTTTCTTCAATTTGTAGACCATATCACCATGATTAGACAATTGAAATCCATCCGGTTGCTCAATGTAAACTTCTTCTTCCAAGTCACCATTTAGGAAGGCAGACTTGACATCCATCTAATATACTTTGAAATCCTTGAAGGTAGCAAAAGCAAGAAATAATCTGACTGCTTGAATTCTTTCCACCGGAGAAAAGGTTTCTTCAAAATCAACTCCTTCTACTTGGGAGTAACCCTTGCAGATCAATCTGGCTTTCTTTCTGACTTCTTCACCATCTTCATTCAGTTTATTTCAGAAGACCCATTTGGTTCTAATCGCATTCTTATTTTTAGGTCTAGGAATAAGATCCCAAGTGTGATTTTTTCTCAATTTGCATCAGCTCTTCCTCCATTGCTTTAATCCATTTTTCATCATTGCATGCTTCATTCACTATCTTAGGTTCAATCTTTGAAATCAGACAATATTCTTCTGAATCTTGAGCAATCCTTCTTCTTGTTTGTACACATTTTCTTTTATCACCTATGATCTGATCTTTAGAGTGATTCAGTCTTACATACCTGGGAACTTTGGGAGTTTCTTGCACTTCTAACTCTTGAATAGGTTCATTCAAACTTATCTCTTCTTCCTGATTTACCAGATTAGTCTGAATCTGAATTTCAGATGGAACTTGGACTTCTTGAACAAAAAAATCATTTTGATCATCTTCATCATATTAATAAAACCTTGAGGGTTTTTCAATGCCTTCATCAACTTTCACATTTGTTTTTTCTACAATCTTCCTTAATCTCTTGTTATAGCACTGTTATGTTTTGCTTTGAGTAGAATAACCCAAGAATATTCCTTCATCACTTCTAGCATCAAATTTTCCTTGATCTTCATCTCTTTTAATATAACATTTGCTACCAAAGACTCTGAAATACCTCATAGTGGGAGTGATGCCAAACCAAAGTTCATAAGGAGTCTTATCAGTATTGCTTCTGATCTGTACTCAATTGAGAGTATAGACTGCAGTGCTTACAACTTCTCTCCAATAGATCTGAGGAACATTTGCTTCCATCATCATGGTTCTAGATGCTTCCTAGATGGTCTAGTTCTTTCTCTCCACTACTCCATTCTGCTGTGGAGTCCTAGGAGCAGACAACTGTCCTTTTATTCCATGTTTCTCATAGAATTCTATGAACTCAACGGATGTGAATTCTCCTCCTCTATTACACCTCAGTCATTTTAATTTTAATCCAGTTTCATTCTCTACCATAGCCTTGAATATTTTGAATATCTCAAGAGCTTCTGATTTCTCTTTCAGAAAAGTCACCCACATCATCCGGGAATGGTCATCAATTAATAACATGAAGTATCTATCACCTTGCACACTCCTGATTCTTGTCGGACCACATAGATCAATATGAACTAAGTCCAGTAATCCAGTAGAAGATTATTCCTTTCTTTTGAATGAGACTCTGCTTTTTTTACCCAACTGACATTCTTTGCACAAACTATTGGTAGGTTTTACCAATCTTGGAAGATCTCTTACAACCTGAGTGATGCTTATCTTGATGATATTATCAAAATTTACATGACACGTTCTCCTATGCCATAACCAGCTCTGATCAATTTGAACAAATAAATAAATTTGACCAGTACAACCCAGTGGAAGATATTACCTTTTGTTTGAGTACCAGATGCAATCTCTATTCGAAAACTTTCAAAGATCTTGCATTTTCCATTCTTGAATCGGAGATCATAGACTTTGTCCACCAATGATCCAACACTAAGAAGCTTGTGCTTCAGACCTTCAACATATAATACATTATTGGTTTTGTTCTTTCCATCAAAAGAAATGGTTCCTCTACCTCTGATTCTGCCAGCAGAATTATCACCAAATTTTACCACTCCTCCTTCATATCTTTCCAAATCTATGAACTTATATTTGTCACCTATCATATGGTGAGAGCATCCACTATCAATGACCCAATCATCCTTTTCTTCAACTTGGGAAGCCGGAGCTCTTCCGATAATTTTATGATTGACAGATTTATAGGGCATTGGATCTTCTTCCTTGATGGCAATAAACACCCAGTCACTTTCAGATTTGTTTTTTGTCTCTGATTTATCATCTATTACTCTTGCATTATCATCATCTTCATGAACATAGTAACAATTCTTTTGGAACCTTGATCCGTTATGATTTGGCCTTGAAACTCTTTCTGGACATCTTGAGGCAAAATGACCAATCTTATTACAGTTAAAACACTTAAAAGGTAATTTCCCCTCATACTTACCGAATCCTCGTGGCAGTCTTTTTGCAATAAAGGCTTCAAGTTGAGCAGCTTCTGCTTCATCTTCTTCTAGGTCTTTCCTTGCTTTTTCATACCATGATAGTTTTCTTGAAGAGTTCTCCCCTGAATCAAACTTTTGTTTTCCTTTTACAGAGGCACTAGATTTGAATGTAGATTTAGTCTTAGGGGGTGTGTCTCCAAACTCGGTCAATTCAAATGTAGCCAATTTACCAACCAATTGATCTCTTGTGATACCTGAGAAGGATATGAATTCTTCAATAGTAGAAACCTTATATTTGTAAGAATCAGGAAGGGATTTGAAAACTTTGCCAACAATCTCATCTTCATCTAAGATTCCACCAGCACATCTAATGCCACAAACAAGCTTATTTACTCTTAGCATAAATGTAGTGATATTTTCATCTTCTCTCATATTCAGATTTTTGAATTTTGCTTTCAGACTCTAAAGCTTGGCACATTTAACATACTTGTCTCCTTCATGCAGAAGTTGTAGTGTTTCCCAAATCTCATATGTAGTTTTTAGATCAACAACATTTGTCAGTTCTGAATCAGATAAGACACTTAGAAGAGCTTCTTTAGTCCATAAATTATTTTCAGCATCTTTGATTTCATCTACGGTACGCGGACCATTCTGTGGAGGAACATGCTTCTTTGAAGCCATGATCCAATACTGCATTCCCATACATTGCAAGTGACATTCCATGCAACTTTTCCAAAGAGTAAAATTAGTTCCATCGAACCTCAGACTATCCTTCTTGTAGGATGACATCCTAGATCTCCTAAAACAGTTAAGCTTTTTAGAGGAACTTGGCTCTAATACCAATTGTTGGATTTAGGATAGACAACTGAGAGGGGGGGTGAACTAGTTGTTCAACATTTTCTTCTAATTAATCACTTAAATCCTTTTCTTAATTTAGCAGCATAATGATAAATCAATCATGGAAACATAATGCAATAATTCAAGAGCAGAAAACATATTAACACATAAGACACCAAGATTTTTAACATGGAAAACCCGGTTAATGGAAAAACCACAAGGTGATTAACCCAAGATTGTATTCTCTATTAGAAGAATAGGAAGAATAAAAAAATGGCACATGCCAATTAGAGCTCACTTTTTGAGCACACTGCTCACAAGAGGCCCACTGCCTACAAGAGACACACTATCTACAGAATGATAAGTTATTACATACTTGAACTGAAGAATAGCATCTTCACCATGCTTGAGTCAGTTCCATTTAAGCTCAATACTTCTACTCTACCTTTTCATTATGCTCCTCTCTATTGCAAGTATGGGTCTAACTAGTGTTGTCATTGATGTCAACATACTCCTATTGCATTAATGACAAGGAACATAGAAGAATAGTGAAGACAGTAAGCTAAAGATCCTAGCTAAGATGAATATTGGAGGATACGGTTCAAAGGGTTTGTAGATATGTGTCTTAAGATGATCTAGTAAAGATTTCAGAGGTCCACATGAAGATCTGAATAAGTTGTGGCCGCTCAAGTAAAAATGGGTCTACAGATGTTCAGAGGTGACAGAGTAACTCAGATAGGTCTGATGAGATCCAGAAATGCATTATCCTATTCTATGGATTTGGTGAAGTATTTAGGAAGTCCATGTGGAGTGACAACTCAAATTGTTCAAGATCTGGAGATCCGCAAGTATCTATTCCATTGTGACAGTGATGACAGACTATGTTCTTGAGGTTCTAGATGAAGGAGAGAAGGATTTCAATAAGCAGATATAATGTGGATGTTCTTGGTGATTCAGGCTAGCTTGTGGAGGTCTTTGGATCATGTCCAATTCGTGTTGGTGGTCTACATTGAAGTTTGAGCTCACAATTGAAGAATTACTTCCAGATGATGGTGTTCTTCCTAAGTTAGGCCAACCAAATGAATTATACATCCTGTGGATGATCTTGAAGATGTTGTGTGAAGATTGGAGTATTCCCAAATGAAGATTGAAGTCTCAGATCTGTGTGGCTAATAGTGTACTAATCCGCATGAAGTCTTTTTGTAATTAGTCATGTTGTATTCATGTATTTTCTCTGAAATGTTTGCCGACTTAGATGATCATTCCTAAGTCGATGTCTTGTATAAATAAGGAATTGTAAAGTCATTTCAAAGTGTATCTTGAAGAGATGAGAATGTGGTAGCGAGGAGGAGAGCGAAAGGCAAAGCAGAAGTATTGGGCTTAAATAAAACTGATTCAAGCATGGTGAAGATGCTATTCTCCAGTTCAAGTATGTGATACTTATTCTTCTATAGACAATGTGTCTCTTGTAGGTAGTGAGCCTCTTGTGAGCAGTGTGCTTGGGCAGTGAGCCCTAATTGGCATGTACCATTTGTTCTTTCTATTCTTCTAATAGAGAATACAATCTTGGGTTAATTAGCTCATGGTTTTTCCCTTAACTGGGTTTTCCACGTCAAAATCTTGGTGTCTTGTGTGTTAATGTGTTTCTACTCTTGATTTAATGCATTATATTTCTATGATTGATTTATCATTATGCCGTTGAATTATAATGTCGTTTTAAGTGTTTAATTGGAAGAAAGTTTTGTACAACTGATTCACCCCCCTCTTAGTTGTCTGCCCTAAATCTAACAACTGGTATTAGAGCTAAGTTCCTATAAAAAGAGCTTAATCACTTGAGGAGATCCAGGATGTCATCTTACAAGAAGGATAGTCCAAAGTTTGATGGAACCAATTTTAATCTTTGGAAAAGTCACATGCAATGTCACTTGCAATATATGGGAATGCAGTACTGGACCATGGCTACAACGAAGTATACGCCTCCATAGAATGGCCCAAAATTTGTAAGTGAAATCACAGATGCTGAAAATAATCTGTGAACTAAAGAAGCCCTTCTAAGTGCATTGTTTGATTCAAAGCTTACAAATGTTGTTGACCTACAAACTACTTTTGAGATTTGGGAAAAATTGGAACTTCTGCATGAAGGAGATAAGTATGTTAAATGTGCAAGGCTACAGATTCTGAAAGGGAAATTTGAAAATCTGAAGATGAGAGAAGATGAAAATATCACTACTTTTATGGCAAAGTAAATGAGCTTGTTTGTGGCACTAGATGTGCTGGTGGAGTCTTGGATGAAGATGATATTGTTGGCAAAGTTCTCAGATCCCTTCCTGCCTCTTATAAATACAAGGTTGCTACCATTGAAGAATTCAGAGCCCATTCAAGTGTCACAAGAGATCAATTGGTTGGTAAATTAGCTGCATTTGAATTGACCGAGTTTGGAGATGCCCCGCCAAGATCGAATCTTCTTTCAAAGCCAGTGCCTCTATAAAAGGTAAACAAAGGTTTGATCTAGGAGAGAACTCCTCAAGGAAACCATCATGGTATGAAAAAAAAAGAAAAGACCTGGAAGAAGAAGAAGCATAAACTGCACAACCTGAAGCCCTTATTGCAAAAAGACTGCAAAGAGGATCTAGTAAGTATGAAGGGAAATTGTCTTTTAAGTGTTTTAACTACAATAAGATTGGTCATTTTGCCTCGATGTCTGGAAAGATTTTCAAGGCCAAATCCTAACAGATCAAGGTTCCAAAAGAATTGTTACTATGTTCATGAAGATGATGATAATGAAGGAGTAATAGATGATGAATCAGAGACAGGAAAAAAATCTGGAAGTGACTGGGTGTTCATCGCCATCAAGGAAGAAGATCCAATGTCCTCTATATCTGTCAATCATAAAACTATGGAAAGAGCTCTGGCTGCCCAATTTGAAGAAAAAGATGATTGGGTCATTGATAGTGGATGCTCACACTATATGATAGGCGACAAAAATAAATTCATAGATTTGGAAAGGTATGAAGGAGGAGTGGTAAAATTTGGTGATAATTCTGCCGACAGAATCAGAGGAAGAGGAACCATTTCTTTTGATGGAAAGAACAAAACCAATAATGTACTATATGTTGAAGGTCTAAAGCACAATCTTCTCAGTGTTGGACAGTTGGTGGACAAAGGCTATGATCCCTGATTCAAGAATGGAAAATGCAAGATCTTTGAAAGTTCTGGAATACAGATTGCATCCGGTACTCAAACAAAAGGTAATATCTTCCATTTAGTTGGTACTAGTAAAAGTTGTCTATTTGTTCAAATTGATCAGAGTTGGTTATGGCATAGGAGGATGTGTCATGTGAATTTTGATAATATCATCAAGATAAGCAACACTCAGGCTGTAAGAGATCTTCCAAATTGGTGAAAGCTACAAATAGTTTGTGCAAAGAATGTCAGTTGTGTAAATAAAGTAGAGTCTCATTCAAAAGCAAAGAACAATCTTCTATTAGATTATTGGACTTAGTTCATACTAATTTATGTGGTCCGGCAAGAATTAGAAGTGTACAAGGTGATAGATACTTCATGCTATTAATTGATGACTACTCCCAGATGATGTGGGTAACTTTTCTCAAAGAGAAATAAGAAGCTCTTGAGAAATTCAAAATATTCAAGGCTATGGTAGAGAATGAAACCAGATTGAAATTCAAATGTCTAAGGTCTGATAGAGGTGGAGAATTCACATCTGGTGAGTTCATAGAATTCTGTGAGAAACATGGAATAAAAAGATAGTTGTCTGCTCCTATGACTCCACAGCAGAATGGAGTAGTGGAGAGAAAGAACCGAACCATCCAGGAAGCATCTAGGACCATGATGATGGAAGAAAATGTTCCCCAGATCTATTGGAGAAAAGCAGTAAGCACTGCAGTCTACACTCTTAATAGTGTTCAAATCAAAAGCAATATCGGTAAGACTCTTATGAACTTTGGTTTGACATCACTCCTACTATGAGGTATTTTAGAGTCTTTGGTAGCAAATGTTATATTAAAAGAGATGAAGATCTCAGAAAATTTGATGCTAGAAGTGATGAAGGAATATTCTTGGGTTATTCTACTCAAAGCAAAGCATACTGGTGTTATAATGAGAGATTAAGGAAGATTGTGGAAAGTACAAATGTGAAGGTTGATGAAGGTATTGAAAAACCCTCAAGGTTTTAGGAATGATATGAAGATGATCAAAATGATGTTTTGATTCAAGGAATCCAAGCCCCTTCTGAGATTCAAATTCAAACTAATCCAGAAAATCAGGAAGAAGAGATAAGTTTGAATGAACCTAATCAAGATTCAGAAGTGCAAGAATCTCCCAAAGTTCCTAGGTATGTAAGACTGAATCACTCTGAAGATCAGATCATAGGTGATAAAAGCAAAGGAGTACAAAAAAGAAGAAGGATTGTTCAAGGTTCTGAAGAGTATTGTCTAATTTCAAAGATTGAACCTAAGATAGTGAATGAGGCTTGCAACGATGAAAACTAGACTAAAGCAATGGAGGAAGATCTGATGCAAATTGAGAAAAATCACACTTGGGATCTCCTTCCCAGACCTAGAATCAAGAATGTGATTGGAACCAAATGGGTCTTCTAGAATAAACTAAATGAAGCTGGTGAAGTAATCAGAAATAAAGCTAGATTGGTCTGCAAGGGTTATTCTCAAATAGAAGGAGTTGATTTTGAAGAAACTTTTGCTCTACTGGCAAGAATTGAAGCAGTCAGACTATTTCTTGCTTTTGCTACTTCCAAGGATTTCAAAGTATATCAGATAGATGTCAAGTCTGCCTTCCTAAATGGTGACTTGGAAGAAGAAGTATACATTGAGCAACCAGATGGATTTCAATTGTCTGATCATGGTGATATGGTCTGCAAGTTGAAGAAAGCACTATATAAACTGAAGCAAGCCCCAAGAGCCTGGTATGAAAGATTGGATAAGCATCTTTTGAAGATTGGTTTCAACAAAGGTACTGCTAACAGTAATTTGTATTTCAAAATTGATCATGAAAACATCTTGATTGTTGAAGTGTTTGTTGATGATATCATTTTTGGAGGAAGAGATAGTATGTGCAAAACTTTTGCAAATCAAATGAAGAGTGAATTTGAGATGTCCATGCTTGGGGAAATGAATTTTTTCTTGGGTCTACAAATCATTCAAACTAAGAAAGGAATCTTCATTTCTCAAACCAAATATGTGAAAGAATTGTTGAAGAAATTTGGGATGGAAGAATGAAAACCAATAAGTACTCCCATGGCAACCAGATGTAAATTGAGCAAAGATGATGACTCTCATAAGGCTAATTAGAAAAAATATAGGTCAATGATTGGAGGATTTTTGTATCTTACTCAAACTAGACCTGACATTATGAATGTTGTTGGTCTTGTTTCTAGATTTCAAGCTGATTCTAGAGAATCTCATGTCATGGCAATCAAGAGGATTTTTAGATATCTAAAAGGTACAGTTGAGTATGGTAAGTGGTATCCTAGAGATCATGATTTCTCTCTTCATGCATATATAGATGTAGATTGGGCAGGAGATGTGGATGACCAGAAGAGTACCAGTGGTGGAACATTCTTTTTAGGGAAGAGATTGGTTTCTTGGCTAAGAAAGAAACAAGAGGCAATATCTCTGTCCATAGCTGAAGCAGAATATATTGCAGCAACAGGTAGTTGCACTCAAGTTTTGTGGATGAAGTAGATGCTAAGAGACATCAAAGTGGAGTATGAGGAACCTATCACAATCTCTGTGATAATTCAAGTGCAATAAATATATCTAACAATCTAGTGTTGCATTCAAAAACTAAGCATATATCCATCAAGTTTCACTTTTTGAGAGAGCAAGTGAACAAGAATGAAGTCAGATTGGAGTTTTTGCCTTCCAAAGATCAGATTGGAGATATTTTTACTAAACCTCTACCTAAGGACTCTTTTGATTACCTCAGGGAGAAATTAGGTGTTATTACCCCTCTGGTGATGAACTAAGGTGCACTAATCTGCATCAATCTGGTGGATATCACAATCATATCTTGTGGTCTGGATTAATGATGGGGAGCTGCCACTTAGGGGGAGTAGCTGGTATGATTTTAAAGTGGCAGAGTTACACGTATGTGCCCGTTTCCATTGATGTCAAAGGAGGAGAGAAGACATGTGAAAAAAAAGTGGTTGCTGATTAAAGGGGGAGCAGGGAAGGAAGAGAAGTTCTTGTGTTGATGGTCAAAATAGTTTTTCACATCATATGTTGCCATTAATGACAAAGGGGGAGATTGTTGCAAGTATGGATCTAACCAGTGTTGTCATTGATGTCAACATACTCCTGTTGCATTAATGATAAGGAACATAGAAGAATAGTGAAGACAGTAAGCTAAAGATCCTAGCTAAGATGAAGATCAGAGGATGCGGTTTGTTGGTAATTTTCCCAGACTGGATGCTTGTTCCCAGTCACCCCTACAAAGTAGCCATCAATGATCGACATGATTCCTAGGCCAGGGGCCAACAGTATAGGAGATAGACTCTATAAATATCTCCTCTTCTTCTTTAGGCTCTATAGAACCAAAGGGGGTATTCCCTACTCAACATCTACAACGTATGCACATGAAACTACTTGGATGTTAAAACAAAGCAGATAAATCCTCTATGATGTAGACCAAAACTATGGAATAAGTGCAAAGGGGCTAGCTTTGGGCTTATGCTTAGTTGTAGACAGAGGATTTTGGGTCCTAAAACTACTTCTAAAATCCTAAAGGTTTGTATTTGAAGTTTGAGTTTGTTTTGTATTTGGATGCAAAACTAGGACTTTGGTTGCGACTTCAATACAAGACAGGATCAGTGCCTATCCAGGGCTCGAATGTGCACATAAACCTATATTAATGACTGAGTTTCAAGGGGGTTGTTTAATATCTACCTTACAGATACTTCCCAGAATTGAGTATTCAGTCACCTCTGCTTAGAAGATCCTCGCTGCAATATATTCTTCTTAACACTTTAACCTAAAACCTTTAATCTACTCCTTGAGTAGAAGTAAAAGACCAAGCATTCAACATAGTAAATCTATATTCAAGAATCTTAGACACCCCTTAGCTGTTTAGATTCAAAAGAAGAATACATTCAATTTGGAGACAAGTAACAGAACACATGCAATGAAGCATTACTAATTTAAATCAACATGAAACTAGTAAGTTTATGCGTTAAACAGACAACATGAGATTCATAAACTCACAAAAAAAATCCAAAACAGGGCCACCAATGAAGTTGTATCTTATCACAGCACCAAAAATTTGTCTAGTTTTCAACAACCATAATGAGTAACACAATTTGGCATTTATACCAAGACTGTGTACTCAGCAAAATTAATTACATGGCACATCAAAAATTCTGTCAGACCATGCACCATAAAAATGGCAAACATTGTAGGCAATAGATAGAAGGAATGGCAAGGAGGAAGAAAACTTGAGCCCCGTGCCACCGCTTGGGGACATTCCTCATAAAACTAGTAGTTGGTTCGTCACTCAATCCATCGCATGTCTCCACACGACCGCCATTAAAACCTCAACTACCCACAGGATGCAACAACAGATGCATCTGGAGATTTTCCCGCTCAAAAATGGCCGAAGACACAAGGAAAAAACCATCGCTGAAGGTTCAAAACTTGACCGTTGATCAAAAACGCATCGCTGAAATCAACGGTCCCAAAACGTGTATGAAGAGCCACCAGTCAATGATATCGTGCCACGTAGGCACCTTGACCCTCTATCGTTGACCTCTTCTTTTATTTTGCCTTTATCGCTCTTGTATATGCAAACCCAAATGCATATACAACATACAAGACGGATGTCAAATGTTATAGAACAAACTAGAATTTAATTTGGGTCCGGCTTGTATCTCCATCCTGCATCCATCACTTTGTATATTACACTCATACAAGCACAAAACATATACAAGGCGGACATCGTTGCATCTATCCACCGGATTTGAAAAACTTTCAAGTCTGGGCTTTGTATCCTAATGAGTTTGCACATCGGCACATATACAAGTGCAAATATACTAGTTGCGGACACCAAATATTTCTTCTACTGGATTGGAACACTTCTTGGAATCTGGCTTGTATCCTATCATTGTACATCAGGTTGTATATTGACATATACAAACATTTATACAAGTCACGGACCCCAAATAATTATACAGCAGCCTAAAACTTCCATCGGGTCTGGAATGTATCTCCTCAATGTATATTTTGTTTGCATGCAGAATATACAAACATAAACATACAAGCAGGGAATCTTTTTAGAATATGCGATGAATGCATATTTCCCTTGTATGCCAAACATGTACAAACCTGTTTGTATAAACCTATGGCAGGCCCCACTAATTGCATTTTCTGCCTTTGTATATTACGGAATATACAAGGTCACTTGTACATTGCACTGTTCACTTTGCATGTCGCGATCCTTTGTATAATTTTCAATGTACATTTGACATACATCCATTCCTGCACATACAAACATGGGATCTTCCTGGAATATTCCCACAATGGATCTTCCATCTTGAACCTGATATGCATTTGGAAATGCATACAAATACAGAATATTCTCAAGGATCCCGTGAAAGATTCTCCCTTGTACATGTGACCCGATATGCATCAAAATATGTATATAACTCAAATTTTTGACATTTTTCAAAGGCCGAATGAGATTTCACTAGCCCGCTAACAGATTTAACCTTTGTATACACAGAATTTAACATTTTTCAAGGGTGTGACAGGAAAGAGTAGTAAAATATTGCACACAGGCCGGTTAACCCAAGAACACAAAAGCACAAGGATGAATCTTGGTGACCAAGAATCCACCATAGAAGGTCATCATCAGGATAGAAGAAGCAATGCAAGACCCTATGACTCAAAAATTTTAGGGTTTGAATGGGAAAAACTGTAAATGTTCAAGCTTAAAACCCTAAACATAAATGATTACCAACACAATTCAAAAGGTTTTTAGATATGCGTCTTAAGATGATCCATTAAAGATTTTAGAGGTCCGCATGAAGATCTGAAGAAGTTATGGCCGCTCAAGTAAAACCAGTTCTGCAGATGTTTAGAGGTGACAGAGTAACTCAAATAGGTCCAGTGAGATCCAGAAATGCATTATCCTATTTTATGGATTTGGTGAAGTATTTGGGAAGTCCATGTGGAGTGACAACTCTAATGGTTTGTGATCTGGAGGTCCGCAAGTATCTATTCCATTGTGACAGTGATGATAGACTGTGTTCTTGAGGTTCCGGATGAAGGAGAGAAGGATTTCAGTAAGTAGATGTAGTGTGGATGTTCTTGGTGATTAAGGCTAGCATGTGGAGGTCTTTCGATCATGTCCAGTTCATGTTGGTGGTCTGTATTGAAGTTTGAGCTCGCAATTGAAGAATTACTTCCGGATGATGGTGTTCATCCTAAGTCAGGCCAACTGAATGAATTATACATCTTGCAGATGATCTTGAAGATGTTGTGTGAAGATTGGAGTCTCAGATCTGTGTGGCCGACAGTGTCCTGATCCATGTGAAGTCTTTTTCTAATTAGTCATGTCGTATTCATGTATTTTCTCTGAAATGTTTGACGACATAGATAATTCTTCCTAAGTCGATGTCTTATATAAATAAGAAATTGTAGTCATTTCAAACTGTATCTTGAAGAGATGAGAGTGTGGTAGTGAGGAGGAGAGTGAAATCTAGAGAAGAAGTATTGGGCTTAAATGGAACTAATTCAAGCATGGTGAAACTGTTATTCTCCAGTTCAAGTATGTGAAACTTATTCTTTAGTAGACACTGTGTCTCTTATAGGAAGTGAGCCTCTTGTGAGCAGTGTGCTTGGGCAGTGAGCCCTAATTGGCATGTGCAATTTGTTCTTTCTATTCTTCTAACAGAGAATACAATCTTGGGTTAATCACCCCATGGTTTTTCCCTTAGCCGGGTTTTCCACGTCAAAATCTTGGTGTCTTCTGTGTTAATGTGTTTTTGCTCTTGATTTAATGCATTATGTTTCCATGATTGATTTATCATTATGCTATTGAATTACAAAGTGGTTTAAGTGTTTAATTGGAAGAAAGTTTTGTACAACTGATTCACCCCCTACCCTCTCAATTGTCTTCCATGAATCTAACACTCTCTACCAAACACTCATCTCGACAAGATCCTTTTGAAATGACTTTACAACTCCTTATTTATACAAGACATCGACTTAGGAATAACCATCCAAGTCGTCATACATTATAGAGCAAATACATAAATGCAACATGACTAATTACAAAAAGACTTCACACAGATCAACACAATGTCAGCCACACAAATCTGAGACTTCAATATTCCTTTAGAAACATGTCATTCTTCATACAACATCTCCAAGATCATCCGCAGGATGTGTAACTCATCCAGTCAGCCAAACTTAGGAAGAACATAATCATCTGGAAGTAATTCTTCAATGCAGACCACCAAATCCACACTACTTATGCTTACTGAAATCATTCTATCCTACATCTGGAACCTCAAGAACACTGTCTGTCATCACTGTCATATTGGAATAGATGCTTGCAGACCTCCAGACCATGAACAAATTGAGTTGTCAATTCACATTGACTTCCTACACACTCCACCAAATCTGCAGAACAAGATATTTCATTTCCGGACCTCACCGAACCTATCTGTGTCACTCTGTCACTTCTGAACACTTGCCATAACTAGTTTTACTTAAGTGGCCATAGCTTCTTCAAATCTTCATGTGGACCTCTAAAATCTTTATTGGATCATCTTAAGACACATATCTACAAACCCTTTGATGCGCATCCTCTGATCTTCATCTTAGATGGGATCTTTGCCTCACTATCTTCACTATTCTTCTCTGTTCCTGATCAGGATTAATTTTCTCAATATCCTCAGCAGACAGCTCATCCAATCCTTATCATCAATGCAACATGAGTATGTTGACGTCAATGACAACACTGATTAGGCCCATACTTGCAACAAATAGAACTACCTAAATTGAATTGGAAAAATGGAAAGAAACAAATTGAAATGCAAATGTTTTTGGTTGGTGCAAGATTTCTCTTGAACTAGGGATGCTCTTACATCAGACATTCGGGGTTATTAAGAAAGTGAGTCCCTGACTTTGTAGGAGATAGAGGAAAACCAAAATGGTCTACCTCAGCGTGAGAAATCCATGATGAATCTTCTTTCGGTCTACCTTTCCACTTCACAAGGTATTCTTTGAATTGTCTTCCTCTGGTGCTACATCCAACTCTACTATCCAAAATGTCTTCAATCTACTCCAGTGCTTGGTGTGGTAACTACTTCCTCAAGTCTTCTTCAATGTTGTCATTGAACCTTGCTTAATGATACTAATATAGGTCTACAATGTTGAAAATACATGATATACCCAATGTCTCCAGTAACTCCACTTCATATGCATTTCCTAAATCAAATTTTTTGAGTATCCTACAAGGTCCAAACTTCTTCATCTTCAACTTGTTATATGTCCCAACTACAAATCTTTCTTTTCTCAAATATACCATCACTTCATCTCCAAAATCAAATTCATTATGTCTCCTCTTCTCATCTACTTGCTCTTTGTACTTACTGTTCATCTCCTCCAAATGTTTCTTCACCTGAGTATGCACTGTCTCCATATGTTCTGCAAATTCCTCTGCTTATGCACTTCTCTTTTCTTCCATATTGATATCTCTCAACTTTACCACTCCTCTAGGGTTTACTCTAGTACAAAAGGTGTCCTTCCAATACTCCTATTCATAGAATTATTATATGCAAACTCTGCTTGAGAAAGAATCAAGTCCCAATTTCCTGCCTTCACTCCAACCAAACATCTCAAGAAGTTTCCCAAACTCCTATTCATTACCTCTGTCTGTCCATCAGTCTATGGACGAAATGTTGAACTAAACTTCAAATCTATCTTCATCTTCTTCCAAAGTGTCTTCCAAAAGTATCCAATAAATATGGTATATCCGTCTAAAATTATGCTTTTAGGTAATCCATGCAATCTCACAATCTCCTTGAAAAATAGGTCAGCTACATGCATTGCATCAGTTGTCTTCTTATAAGGTATAAAATGTGTCAGCTTTGAAAATCTTTCCACCACTACAAATATCGAATCATGTCCTCTTTGTGTCTTTGGGAATTCCATTATAAAATCCATGCTTATGTCTTCCCAAGGTCTCTCTAGTAGTATCAAAGGTTTATACAATCCAATGTTCTGACTATTCCTTTTTGCAACTTGACAAACTCTGCAACTTTGTACAAATTTCTTAACATACTTATGTATCTGAGGCCAAAAGTACCTTTCACTTACCAAAGCCACTGTTTTATCAATACCAAAATGTCTTACCAATCCACCACTATGTTTCTCCTTGATCAAATTGTCTGTCATTGAACTCCTAGGAATGCATAACTAATTTAATCTGAACAACATATCTTCCTAAAGGAAATAGTCCAACCACTTACTTTTATTTGTTAAAATAGGTTCCTTACATGGTCTCCAAGGTTCTGCAAAATCAAGGTCTCCCTCATACATATGTTTCAAATCATCAAATCCCAATATTTCAATTTGCATCTCTGTCAGCAAGTTCCTTCTCCTACTCAATGCATCCACAACTTTGTTTGATTTTCCATGCCTATGCTTCAACATAGATGTATAACTCTGCATGAACTCTACCCACCTCATATGTCTTTGATTCAACTTTCCTTGACTATTCAAATATTGCAAATCTTGATGATCTGTATACAATAAAAACTCCTTAGGCAACAAGTAATGTCTCCACTTCTTCAAGGCTTGAATTATGGCATAGAATTCTTGATCATAAACTAAATATCTTTTCCTTGCGTCATTCAACTTCTCATTGAAATATTCTACATTCTTGACTTAACACTGGCCCTATTGCATTCCCACTTGAATCACAATCTACATGAAATACCTTATTGAAATCTGGTAATGCCAACACAAGTTGCTCTGTCACTTTCTGAAAGGAAGCAAGGTATACAGAATACGCTTCCTACACTGGTCTAATGAGGAAAAACTTATGCAAATTCTTTTTACAATTACAGATTAAGATACACATTAATAGAGAATAAACAATTCCCAAATGCAAACACAAAACTCACAACAAAAGATATACGTGGTGAAAACCCTTACCGGTAAAAAACCCCACACTCCAAAGCCGCCCAATACATTATTCAAAAATCATGAAGATTACAATATACTTGCAGAGAAGTCTTTTACAGGAGTATACCAAACCAGAAATTTATGAGGTCATTCGACATCTATAAGATTCTACATACAACCTCCATCTCAAGTTCCTGATATATAGGAGATACAATACAACACACTGCCAACGGTAATTACAAAACCATGTGCTGAAACCACCCAAAAGTGGTACCCAAATTATCTCCCAATCAAAGATGCCTCATGATATGCCAAACCACACACCACCATGTGTAACCATCCCCTTTACAGCTCTTTTATGTGTCCAACACATTTTTGCATTTCCCAAAACTGAAAGTCCAACTTCCGGAGGCCATAACTTTTGATCCGGGTGTCTGATTGACGAATTATTTTATGCGTCAGAAAGCTCGTGAAGTGCTCTATCACCTTATAATGGGATTCACTGGTTATGACAATTTTTAGGCCATTTAGAGAAGGTTTGATACCCAACAATTGAGTTCAAAACTTTTTCGGTAGTTTCAAAAAAATAGAAACTTTAATATCTCACAATCTAGATATGATCTTGAGACAAAACTCACCTGAGATGTTCATTTAGTTGTTCTGCACCTTCTCAAAAAAATTTGAGGTCAATCCGAGATCAAATGAAGAACTTACTAAAAATAGTAAGTCTCACTATTTCTTTCTCTCCAAGAGACTTATGGAAACTTTGAAAGTTCCAGACCACTATCCAAGATAATGGGTATTCAAAAAGACCAAAACTAGGAAGAAGAGTAACATTTCAAAGTTGCAAGGTTGAGACACCTTTCCTAACATTCTCCCACTTGTTTGAACACCTTGCAAGAGCAAAAGGAGTAACACCCTGATTTAATTGCTAGGGGCTGTGAGGCCCATAGACTCTAAACACCATTTGAACTTTTCTATGCTCACAGGTTTTGTCAAGGAATCTACAACATTCATCAAAGTTTCAACTTTTTCCAAGTTTACCTTCTCATCCTCCACCATGTCATGAACAAAATGGTACTAGACATTAATATGCTTAGTCCTTGTGTGGAGAGTAGGATTCTTTGCCAAACATATGGCACTCTAACTATCACAAAAAAATAGTAATTTTCCATTCATCAAACACAACATCAGAACACAGTCTTTTAAGCCATATGGCTTCTTTATAAGAATGAATTGCTGCCATGTACTCAGCTTCAATAGTGGACAAAGCAACCACAGGTTGCCGCTTACTCATCCAACTAATAGCACCAGCAAACATAGTGAACACATAAGCGCGGGTGGATCTCCTGCTGTCAATGTCACCTGCCCAATTTGAATCCACAAATCCATGAATACAAAGTGAATGCCGAGGTCCTATAGGATAACCATGAAACATAAGGAATACTTAGAAGTACCCCATAAATATCTGAACACTCTCTTCACTGCATCCCAATGTACCCATCTAGGATTAGCCATAAATCGACTAAGGACCCCCACTACTTGGGCAATGTCTGGTCTTGTGCAGACCATCGTATACATCAAACTGCCAATCGCACTAGCATAAGGAACTCTACTCATATCCTCTATCTCAAAAGGAGACTTTGGACAATCTTCAATAGATAACTTTGTCTCCATTGTAATAGGAACAATCAAAGGTCTGTCATCCATTATGTTGAATTTCTCCAACACAATCTTAATATACTTACTCTGGCCTAACCAAAGTTTTCTATTTGCTATGTCTCTTCTGATTGCCATTCCCAGAATGTACCAAGCTACCCCCAGATTTTTCATCTCAAACTGTGTTGACAACTGAGACTTCAAATCAGAAATCACACTTTTACCATTCCCAATGAGTAATATATCATCGACATAGAATGCAATAATGAGAAAATGATCATTGTCAACCTTGTAGTAAACACAATGATCTGATTTCAATCTCTGAAATCTAATACTCAACACAAAGGCATCAAACTTATGGTACCACATCCTAGGAGACTATTTCAAACCATACAAAGACTTTTTTAAGTTTCAAACCATATTATCTTTACCTTTCACCACATAGTGCTCTGGCTATGACATAGATTTCCTCCTCCAAGTCACCATGAAGGAATGTTGTCTTAATATCCATCTGTTCCACTTCTAGATCATATACTACTGCAACTGATAACAAGAACTGAATAGATGACAGCTTTGCAACGGGAGAGAAAATCTCAACATAGTCAATTCCCTCCACCTGAGAATACCCCTTTGCAACCAATCTAGCCTTATATTTCTCAACACTGCCATCTACACTGAATTTCTTCTTAAACACCCATTTGCATCCAACATGTTTTCATCCTTTAGGCAAAGGCACGAAGTCCCAAGTATTATTCTTTTCCAAAGAAGCCATATCCTCTTCCATGGCCTCCTTCCAAGAATCTGCATCCTTCATACCCATAGCCTCTTTCACAGTTCTAGGCTCATCACTGTTAGAAATCAAAGCAAAAATATAGCTAGAATCATGCAATGAATATCCAAACCTATCAGGTTGCTATCTTATCCATGTGGACATCCTTAAAGGTTGAGGTTGAGGTTCTTCATCTTCTCCTAAAATTTCAATGCTAGTAGAGCTCTCCTCATTATCAAGTCCAACAACTATTTTTGGTTCAAATTTATCAGGGGTGGGAGGAAGCTGAACCACATCATTTTTCTTCTCTTCTTTCTCTAGCTACAAGATGATAGAAGAAGGATTGATCTCTCTGAAGATCATGCTTCTGCTATATAAAAATCTCTCAGCTACTGGATCCCAAAGCTTGTACCCTTTCACACCGATGCCATAAGCGATGAAGATACATTTTACAGCCTTGTTCTCCAACTTAGACCTCTTATCCTTAGGCACATGTGCATATGCCTCACAACCAAATACTTGAATGTGTCTTAATGAAGGATTTTTACCAGACCATACCTCCATAGGTGTCTTATCAATGAGCGCTGATGTAGGAGACCTATTAACTAGGTAACAAGTGGTAGCAACAGCTTTAGCCCAGAACTTTAGTTCAAGACCAGTTCCACTTAGCATAATTATTGCCCTCTCCATCAACATTCTATTCATCCTTTCTATAACTCCATTCTGCTAAGGGGTATACAGAGTTGTCTTGTGCCTCTCAATCTCCTGTTCTTTATAGAACTTGTCAAAATCTGCTGAACAATACTCACCACCATTGTCAATCCTCAAACACTTAATCTTTCTATCCTTATGATTCTCTACAAGAGCTTTGAACTCTTTGAATCTATTAAAGACTTCAGGTTTACTTCTAAAGAAATACACCCATGTCCTTCTACTATAATCATTAATAAATGAAACAAAGTAAATGGATTTTGAAATCGAAGGAACATTAACAAGACCAAACACATAAGAATGAATCAAGTCCAACACCTTAGAAGATTTGTGAGAACTGGAATAAAACTAAACATGGTTTTGTTTTCCATAAATGCAATGTTCGTAGAAATCAAACTCAAGCTTGCAATCATTCATACCCTCAACAAGGTTTTTATTCTTTAGGATCCTTAAACCCTTTTCACCAATGTGACCAAGCCTTTGGTACCATAACATTGTCTTTTCAGCTGGAAGTTTCATCTCCATAGAATGAGCACCCTTAGGTAACCAGAAAGCACTACCATCAGAAGTAGAAGCAACAGTCTTCTTCACTGCTTGTTCCAATGGTGAGGATGAATATTTTGAAGCTGTCTTCTTCAAAATAGAGGCACTCTTGCACTGTACTGCACATGCATCAAATTGAAATAGAGTGCCAATATGAACACCTTTAGCCAACACCATAGATCCTCTAGTCATCTTGCATCCTCCATTCAAGAAAAGAACCTGCACACCCACATCATTCAATTTACTTACAAAAAGAAGGTTTCATGTCAAACCAGGGATATGTAGAACACCATTGATTCCCTTTACTCATCCATCAGGGAACCAAATCAAGACTCTTCCGTGACCAACAATATCTAGGTGAGAATCATCACCCAAGTACACCTTTCCACCATTGTATTCTTCATACTTTGAAAACTAGTCTCGATGTGCAGTCATGTGAAAGGATGCAACAGAGTCAATAAGCCACACATGCTCAGATGCATGCATTGCCAAGGCAACGAAAAATGCTTCTCCTTCATCTTGAGAGGACTTGTCAGAATCTGAATCATTATTCTTCTTCTTTTTCTTTTTGTCCTCCTTGCACCCTTTGCAGAGGTGACTAGTTTTGCCACAGTTCCAACATAGGGCCTTGGACTTTCCGTGAGACTTAGATCTCCCATGGGATTTGGATCTTCCTTTTTCTTTCCCTTCTCTTTAAATCTACCACAAACTAAAAGAGCATCCTTAGGTGATTTGGAAGTCTTTCTCCACATCTCTTCAGACAACAACAAAGAAACCACATCTTCCATCTTAAAGATGAAAGTGGTACTCCCAATGGCCATAACAAGGTGGTCCCATGAATCTGGTAAGGAACACAATAATGGCATACATCGATCCTCCTCCTCCATCTTCACACCAACAGAAGTCAACTAGGCAACAAGCATATTGAATATATTCAAGTGATCATCGACAGATCCTCCATCTTCCATCTTCAGAGAATACAATTTCTTTTGCAGGAATAGCTTCTTCACCAAGGATTTAGCCTGATCAACATCTCCAAGATTCTTCCAAAGATCCCTTGCAGTGTTCTCTTCATGGATATTCAGGAGCACTGAATCAGCCAAATAGAGTCTTATCAAACCCTTAGCTTTTCGATCTTTGAGATCCCAGTCTTCTTGAGACATTGTTGCTGGTTTTATTCCAGATACGGCTTCCCATAAATCCTGATCTACAAGCATGTCCTCCATTTTGATTTTCTACAACTTGAAATTATTGCCACTAAACTTCTCTATCTCCAACCTCTCAGATGTGCTTGCCATCTCTTACCTGCAACAAAGATATTAGAATCCTCTACACAAGCTCCCACTCAAATGGAGATCAGCTCAAAAAACCCTCTACCCAACAACTAGAACCAATGGTGATCACGCTCTGATACCAACTGAAATGAAGCAAGGTACATGAATACACTTCCTACACTGATCTAATAAGGAAAAACTTACACAAATTTTTTTTACAGTTACAGATTAAGATATACATTAACAAAAAATAATAACAATTTCCAAATGCAAACACAAAACTCACAACACAAGATATACGTGGGGAAAACCCTTACAGGTAAAAAACCCCACACTCCAAATCTGCCCAATATATTATTTAAAATCACGAAGATTACAATATACTTGCAGAGCAATCTTTTATAGGAGTATACATACCAACAGATTTAGGAGGTCATTCAACATCTATAAGATTCTACATACAACCTTCATCTCAAGTTCCTGATATATAGGCGATATAATACAACACATCGCCAATGGTAATTAAAAAACCATGAGCTGAAACCACCCAAAAGTGGTGCCCAAATTATCTCCCAATCAAAGATGCCTCATGATGTGCCAAACCACCCACCACCATGTGTAACTCTCCCCTTTACAGCTCTTTTATGTGTCCAACACGTTTTTGTATTTCCCAAAACTGAAGGTCCAACTTTCAGAGGCCATAACTTTTGATCTAGGTGTCTGATTGATGAACCATTTTATATGTCAAAAAGCTCATGAAGTGCTCTATAACCCTATAACTAGATTTTCAAGTTGCAACAATTTTTAGTCCATTTATAGAAGGTTTGATACCCAAACATTGAGTTTGAAACTTTTCTGGCAGTTTCAAAAAAATAGAAACTTTAATATCTCACAATACAGATATGATCTTGAGTTGAAACTCACCTGAGGTGTTCATTTAGTTGTTCTACACCTTCTAGAAAAAATTTGAGGTCAATTTGAGCTCAAATGAATAACTTACTAAAAATAGTAAGTTGCGCTATTTCTCGCTCTCCAAGAGACTTATGGAAACTTTGAAAGTTCTAGACCACTATCCAAGATAATGGGTATCCAAAAAGACCAAAACTAGCAAGAATAGTAACATTTCAAAGTTGCAAGGTTGAGACACCTTTCCTAACACTTTCTGCTTCAACAACTCAAAACTTTTATCTGCTCCTGATGTCCAGTTAAAATTTTTTCTGTCACCCCTCATTGTCTCTATCATAGGGTTACAAACTGAACTAAATTTTTTTGATGAACTTGTGATTGAAACTAGCTAATCCATGAAATGATCTGACTTCTCCAATGCTCTTCAGTGTAGGTCATTCAACAATTACTCTTACTTTCTCAAGATTCATCTTCAATTCTTTCATAGAAATCACAAATCCCAAATATACTAACTCTTCCTTCATGAAACTATACTTCTTGATGTTTATCAACAATTTCTCCTCTCTCAGACTCTGTAATACATGTCTAAGGTGTTGTAAATGTTCTTCTCTTGTCTTATTGAAAATTAGAATATCATCCAAATATACAATAACAAACTTACCCAAAAAAAATTTCAGAACTTCATTCATCAATCTCATGAAAGTACTAGGTGCATTTGTCAATCCAAAAGACATCACTAACCACTCATAAAATCCTTCATTTATCTTAAAAGTAGTCTTCCATTCATCTCCTTCTCTAATTCTAATCTAATGGTATCCACTCTTCAAGTCTATCTTTGTGAAATATTTTGCTCCACTCAAACAATCCATGATATCATTCATCCTAGGTAAAGGAAATCTATACTTAACTATGATCTTGTTTATTACTCTAGAGTCTGTACACATTCTCCATTCTTCATCTTTCTTTGGTGCTAGTACTACAGGTACTGCACAAGGACTCAAACTTTCTCTGATCAAACATTTCCTCAACAACTCTTGTATTTGTCTAATTAGTTCTTCATTCTCTGCTAGTGGCATTTTGTGTGCTTCTTTGTTAGGCAAACTAGCTCCAGGTATAAGATCCATGTGATGACTAGTACTCCTGATTGGTGGCAATCGTTTAGGTATATATTTGATATGATGTCTTCATACTCTCTCAACAACTTTTTTATCTCCTCCGGTTGTGATTCTTGAATCTCCTTCTTCAATGTTTTAGGTTTCTTAGGAATCAAAGCATAACACATAATCTCATGTCTCAAATCATCCAAAAAATTTCTTCCATCCACCAAACAGATTCTAGCACTTCCACATACTTCACTCTTAGGATTATCTTCCAAAGGAATCAAGTTAATTCTCTTTCCATTTGATGTTATAGTGTATGTATTCTTTCTCCTGTCATGTATAGATTTCCTATCACACTGCCAAGGTCTACCCAACAAAATATGACATAAATCCATAGGCATAATATCACACAATGCTTCATCATGATATGATCCAATATGAAATTTCATCAAAGATTGCTCACTCACCAGTACCTTATGATCATCCTTAATCCATGATATCTAATAGGGCTTAGGGTGTTTCAATCTTTCCAACTTCAACTTAGTCACCATCTCCTCTGAAACTAGGTTATCAGAAATACCACTATCAATAACAACTTTACAACATTTACCTCCCAATTTGCATCTAGTTCTAAACAAACTTTTCCTTTGCAATGGTTCTTGATTTGTATCTACTTGAAATAGTGCTCTCCTCATGACAAGTGATTATCCTTTCTTAGATTTGCCAACTGAACTGGGTGATCCAACAGGTTCTTCCACATAGGCTTCTCTCCCATTGTTCTCTATTATCTTGGTTGTACTCCCTTGATTACATTCAAATGCTCTATGTCCTTCATCTCCTCACTTGAAACAAGTACCTCTAAATGCTCTCCTATCAGGTCCTCTTCCTTCTCTTCTATATCCTTCATTTTGGTATGGACTAGGGTTTCCTCTACAGTAGAAATTTCTGTCGTCTCTCTAGTATGCATTATTATCTCTATCTTCTTTTTTGAATGTATTTTGTTGTCTGTTCTGCTCTGCATATAATATTTTTCCTCCAGAAAATGTTTTACCTTTCTGTAATTTACGTCCTCCACCTCTCTGTCTCTGATCATGTCTCTTATTCAAGTTCTCTTCAACTTTTAGGGTAATATGATATGCTTCTTCCAGTGTTGTCATCCTCACCAAACTTAGTTCTTCTTGAATGTTCAATCTCAGTCTATTAATGTATCTAGCCACTTTCTCCTTGCTTGTTGCACTATGTCCTATCCTTATGATCATCTTATGAAATTCTTTACTGTACTCCACAGATTTCTCCTTTTGTCTTAGGTTATGCAATCTCTTCAATAGTTCCAAATCATAGTCAGCAAGTACAAATTGATTCTTCAATTTTGTCACCATCCTATCCCATTTGGTAATCTTTTCTTTTCCTCTTCTTTTTTTTTTCAAACTGAACTTCTTTCCACCATATAGTGGTATGTCCTTTCAACTATTTCTTTGCAAATTTGATCTTCTCCAGATCTTCAACTTCTTCATACTCAAAGTATTCTTCCATGTCATTTATCTAGTCAATCAACTCTTTGGGGTTCAAATTGCCAGTGTAATTCGGTACATCAACTCTAGGTCTCTTTCCAATCTTCAAAATAGCTCACAACATCTTCACTTGATCTGATTCTTCTTCTTCATCACCTCCTAGGGTTTTGCCAGTATGATCAGCGGATTGAAATTCTTCATCATCACTCTCAATAATAAGTCTAGGGATTAGTCCTTTTTTTCTATCTTCTTCAAAACATCTAGTCTAATTTGCATTGTTTTCATGATTTCCATCATCTCATCGATTCTTCTAGCCATTATTCCAACAACAAAAATTCTCCTCGACGGCATCTTCCTAGGATCAAGTGCAAATTGTCTCAAATTTAGCGATCAGGCTATAAGGTGACAACTGTCTCACAATCAGCAATCAGTTACAACACAAGTAACCTGCCTTAGATTCAACAATCTATCAACATCAAGATCTTATGAAATTCCTTCACCAACTTTGCTCATTTCACTCCCAAAGATTCAAACTTTAACTCTAATACCACTTGGTACAGTCACGATTAGGAGGGTCCTCAAAGAGAACTACCTAGGTCGTGCAACTAGAGTAAACACAATGGAATCAACTCAAAGATATGAACTAAATGCAAATTCAGTCATTCAGTATATCATAGAATTCAAATACAGATTGGTCAGCAACATGCAGGCTTATGATTAGGGCTCATAGGCCTAATTTCAAAATATCAGAATATGCATAAGATATAGCTTTGAAGCTCCTTCACACAAAAAACTATGAACTTATACTAATGATTATAAATACTTTCCTAGGCATCTATTAAATCAATATATATCATCTCCAGTATAAAAGATTCCTCCGCGTCAGCCAAGGAAGATCACAAACTCCAATGAAGAGCTATAACATGTGTACATGGATAGGTCGGACCTAATCATGAAGATCTCTTCTGCAAATTAGTTTATTGATGCATAGATTTCAAGGAAGGTTGACCACAAACTAGTAAACATTGAATGATGTGTCATTTAGGTTTGCATGTCGTGAAATGCTCCGCAAGTCTTCTCCTTTGGATGACTATCTGAGACTGTTAGGATGCTTTGTTATGAGAAAACAATCGATCTTCTGATAGCGATAACTTTCTAGTACTTGATCCAAATGCTCTAAAAATTGGATATGATGTAGATGAGTGTGTCTAGATGTTAAGTCCAGTTCCACAAGATCTGAGATGCAATTGTGGTAGAATGTGGACCAAAATATAGAAACTACTACAGACTAAGCTGCCTGAACTGAATTGAAAAAATGAAAAGAAACAAACTGAAATGCCAATGTTTTTGGCTGATGCAAAATTGCTCTTGAACCAGGGATGCTCCTGCATCAATATACTTCACAATGGCTTCCTCAATGGTAGCTTTATCCTCATTATTTGACTTAGGGTACATTTTTGTTGTCTCTTTCAAGAAACTATATTCTGAAATGTTATTAAATAATGCATCTAATTTTAGGGGGTTGTGTTCCCTTACTGGAGAAGATTTTTCCTTCTTCTTCCCCTTGCCTTTGCCCTTAGGAGAATTCTCTTCTTCACTAGATTTCATTTCTCTCTCCTTGAAGATAAATCCTTCCTTTTTAACCTCTTCTTCACCTTCTATATCAATAGTGTCAATTTTTTCTTTCTTTGTACTTGTTTCTTCTCTGGAGGCTTGAGACATTCTCTTTTTCTTGTAGAACAACTTAGGTCCTACCTCTTCCTCTTCTTTTTCATCATCATGAGTAATGTACTTTTCTCATGTGGCCTTTTCTTTTACTTTTATCCTCTTAGGAGGTTGTTGATGTATAGAGGCATTGGATGTTGCTTTCTTCTCTGAACTTGCTAAAGGTATGACTCTAGAGGCTTTTGGAATAGTAGGAGAGGGGGTAGAGGTCCTAGCTAACATTCTTGTGATAGGAGACCCTTCTAGTGGAGTAGACATGCCTTTGGATTTCTCTGCAGTGTTCTTTGGTGAGATCATATCCCCTAACTTAGTCCTCATCTTCTCAACATTTTCCTTTATTTCCTTTTCCTTGTGCTTCAAATGCACTTCACAGGATTTATTGTCATAATTTCCAAATATGTATAAAAAAGGATCTCTTGGTATTCTCAACATTAAGTCTACAAGTCCTGTGATTATCTCTTCTATCACTTCATATCCCATTTCCAGAATCTTGATTGTTCTAGGTTCCACTGCTTCCATAAAGCACTCATCTTTGCTAACCATGAAGAAAATATCATTCTTGTAGTTCTCAACAACACCTTTTGGAATTATTTCCCTTGCTTGAATGTTCTCTTGAAATGTCTTGAAAAAACCCCATAATGTAGTTTTATGAGTTTCTGAGTTACCTGAGCTTCTTAAGTTGTCTCTAATTTGCATTGCAACTGGAATATTGTCTGACGACAAAATATTCTTTATACTAGGAATCTCTCTATGAAAGTAAAACAATAAGCATATAATTAAGGTACCATACTGAAAGGGGTACTGAGATTCTTTGGTCTTTTAAAAATTCTCCATCAACTATTGTCTCAGAGCTCACACAAATCTATGTCTTTGTTTTCTTTCACCATCTGATAGGCTGTGTGTATTGCGGTGGTAGATATAGAGTTCTCCCTATTCGTGAAGAAGAACTTGTATCCAATCATCATGGAAGCATACTTTACTACACGATCTTCAATATCATTCACTATTAGGGAACACTTGTCAAATTTCACATTGGTGAGCTTCATTACCACATCATTCTTTATTGATTTCATTGCCAGAATTGGTTCAGTGGAATGTAACCCAGTCACAACCCTAATATCTTCCTTGTTGATCATGTGTGCCAGATCCAACCACATAAACTTGTAATGAATGTGGCTCAATACATACTTAACCCAAGCATCTTCATAATAGAAAATAGGGAAATTGTTCCACACATCTAGCTTTTTCTCCATCAAACTGTTAAATTTTGTTTTCAGGTCAAAATCATCATTGGTTAACTCATTTACCCACACTTCTCCCAATTTTGCATGATTATACTCTTCTATTTTTGTGTGGATATAGATCCTCACATCCTTTGTATGCATTACACCATATGGAATACTCAAAAAAAGTGCCTTCCAGATACATCTCAATGGATTTAGAAGGGTGCTTGTTAAACTTAGGCCTTGGTCACTCCAAGATATCAACCACATGAGGGGTATACATCATGAATCACTTCTAAAATTAGAGTTTTAGCAAGAAATGATAAATACCTTTGAATTTCTTTTTTGGTAGGTTTCACACAATAGTTTGGAATCTCTTCAAATCGAGCTTCTACTCTGTTCTTCACTCTCTGCACCTTGTTGCTAGGGTTTTGCCTTCTTACTCTGTTGCTCAGATGCTCCTAGTATACCTTTTCTCTGTTATGCTCTCAAGGGCTCAATCAAAAATGCCTTTTGAATATGTGAAATGACTTATAAACCTCTGCATCTATTTAATTGTTCTACATTAAATGCACCAGTAGGGTTAGGTGAATACTTGGTTAGATCTACTCTGTGACATAACAATGATTCTTTGATTATTTTAGAATCTACCGCAGAGTGATGAGTTACTCCAAAATCTTCTTCAAACTCATATGTATGTTGAATGCTTTCAACATATTGAAGAGGGTTGAAGGATTTGTAGTAACAACTCCCCCTAAGTTCATACTTCCTTTTGGTGGATGTTCTTATCGCTGAAAACCCTAAAGACTTCCGCAATTTACCACATTGAGAGATTTTTCTCCAAATTTTTGACCAAACTTCTTTAAATCATTATATTAACATGCTCATACCAAATTTAGCCAAAATCCTGAGAAATTCAGCATCTTATTTATTAAGGGGTTTGAAGAATTTTGCATTTGTAACTCCCCCTAAAAAAGTACTTCATCTTTTAGTTACTAGAGGCTCCACCTACACTAGGCAGAGAACTAGAAACATCACATTCCTCCTTCTTCCATACTTTGCTCATATCCTTCTTTTGCAGAGCAATACCAATTGTCTTTTCTGGAGCAGGCCTTACATTCCTTCTAGAGTGCTTTGTTTGATTGCACTTGTGATAGGTAAACTTTGATTGCTAAGTATTTCCATTTCTCCTTACCTTAGATCTACAATTAGCTACCTTCTGGCCAAACTTGTTACAAGTGTAACAATATCCATGAAAGAGCTGAGCATTATCCCTGTTGTTCCTTGACATTTTGCTTCTACATTCATAAGCCTTATGACATATCTTGCTGACGACATAACACTTAATTGAATTCTAATTTGTCTTACTTCTACATTTAGTAGCTTTTGATGCAAGTATGTGCTAACTGCAGTTGTCATTGATGTCAACATGTTTGTGTTGTCATTGATGCCAACTATATCTTCTGATATTGTTGTTTGTTGATTGATTAAGTTGTCATGTTAAGAACACTGTTTGAGTATTTTGCTCCACATTTCCTCTATGTTGAATACTAGAGTATGAGATTTGGATATGTTCTAGAAAAGTGCTTGAATATGCTAAATCCAAAATTTAATGGTCTAGATCCCTGTGCAGAAAAAGTTCTATTCACCAGTTTGAAGATTGTGCCTAGCAATATTTGAAGAGTGACAGGGAGATAGTATTATTCTTTGCATTTCTCCATAGGTTGGATTTTGGTCTTGTAGTTCTTGACATAAGTTGATAAAGTCCTTAGTTATCTTGATTCCAAAGGATTTGTCATTTGGTGCTCCAGAAAGAAAGTTATTGGTGAGCAAAGTTTGACAGTGTTTGTTGAGAAGTAGTCTGTAATGTGTCTTCAAGTGAGATTTCTTGCCATTGTATTTTTTGACCCCTAAGTGATTCTATGTTGTTCGTGGATGTTGCCATAATGTATTGAAGGTGAGTGCTTGATCCACAAGCTATAATAAAGTTCTTGGAAGTGTGTATTTAAGTTTTCTTGATGTTTGCACTAGTTCTAGCCGACCTGGTTATTTACACTTATTGCGAAGGTGATTCATGGATTGTAGAAGCATGTTAAAGCATGTGAATATGTATTTGGGTCCAAGCTAAGCTATGAAGTGTTCCTTTTTCATTCATTTTCTTCACAAGTTTGTTTAGGTCTAGTACTAATTTGATTTATGTATGTATGCCGACCTTGGAGATAGTTCCAATGCTTGTAGAATGTAATGCCAACCTTGATGTACATTCCAAGGTTGATGATTGGAATAAATGTATGTAATGAATTTGTGAGTGAGGTGATATGGTGTGAAGATAAAGTGTGAATTGTAAAAGCAAAGTAGAGTAGAGGAGATATATTGCACTTCAATGGAACTGAATTTAGGCATGTTGTAGATGCTAGTATATTAGTTCATGGTGGTGAGTCACCCCTGGCAGTGAGCCACCCTTTGGAAGTGAGCAACCCTTTAGCAATGAGCCCTAGGCAGTGAGCAGCATCAACAATCGTGGTGGAAAATGAAAGGATGAGGATGTTGTAGATAAGATACTTAGAACACTTCCCAAATCTTATAGTCAAAGTATCTGCAATTGAAGAATTGTTTGATATGGGAAAACTTTCAAAAGATCAATCACTTGTTAAATGACTACTTTTGATATGAGAGAGTTTGGTACTACTGATGGCCCTATGAAAACTAAGATTGTTTTCAAGGCCAAGGAAGAAAAGACTACTAGATCAGATAAATATGCTATGGAATTAGATGAAGAAGATTTTGAAGAGCTTGACACAAAATTTGCAGGCAAAATAAAAAGAGGCAGAAGAGGAAATTTCAAAGGTAAGTTACCTTTCAAATGTCTCAATTGTGGTAAAAATGGTCACTATGCTTCAAGATGTCCTGACAAAGCTTTGAAAATCAAAAACAATGAAAGTAAAGGAAAGATGGTAAGAAAGAGTTACTATGTTAGAGATGATGATGGTGTAACTAATGATGAAACTAATCCTCATGATGGTAATAATAGTGAATTCTTTTTTATTACATTTAGAGAAGAACCTACTTCTACTAATCTTGCAAGTTGTGTGAAGGAAAGAAGTGTAGGAGAGTTGTCTGCATTTCATGATGAAAAGGAAGATGAATGGATCATTGACAATGGATGTTCAAATCATATGACAAGAGATAAGAGTAAGTTTGTTAACTTTGAAAAATATGATGGAGGACTAGTTAGGTTTGGTGATGATGCAACTGGTAAGATTTGTGGAAAAGGATCAATTACCTTTGATGGCAAGCATAATACAAATGATGTTCTTTATGTCAAGGGCTTAAAGTATAATCTTCTAAGTGTTGGACAAATGTGTGAGAAAGGGTATAATCTTGTGTTTAAGGACAATGGGTATGAGATAAGAAAAAGCTCTAAAACTTTAATTGTTGCTGGTAAGATGACTCATGGTAATGTCTATCATTTGAAAGGTACTGAAAATTGTTGTTTGTTGGCTAAGATAGATGAAAGTTGGATATGGTATAGGAGAATGTGTCACATTAATTTTTATAATATATTGAGAATAAGCACTACTCAAGTTGTAAGAGATTTGTCTAAGATTGTGAAGCATGCCAATGTTATGTGCAAAGAATGTCAGTTTGGGGGGATGACAGAGACTACGTTCAAGAGCAAAGAACAATCCTCTACCAGTTTCTTGGATTTGGTGCATACAGACCTGTGTGGTCCTAGAAGAACAAGAAGCTCACAAGGTGAAAGGTATTTCATGCTTCTTATTGATATTTTTTCAAGAATGACTTGGGTTACTTTCCTTAGAAAAAAAGTAGAAGCACTAGATAAGTTCAAGGCATTCAAAGATATGGTTGAAAATGAGTTGGATTTGAGAATCGAGTGTTTAAGGTCTGACAAAGGTGGTGAGTTTGGTTCAAGTGAGTTCAATGCCTTTTTTGAAGAACACAGAATAAAGAGACATTTGTTTGTCACTCGGATTCCTCAACAAAATGGAGTGGTTGAAAGGAAGAATGGAACTATTCAGGAAGCTTCCAAAACAATTATCAAGGAAGCAAACCTACTAGAAGTATATTGGAAAGAAGTAATACACACTATTGTCTACATTCATAACATAGTGCAAATCGGAGAAAAAAAACAAAGACACCATATGAGTTGTGATATGGTAGAACTCCTACTATCAAATACTTCAAAGTTTTTGGAAGAAAATGCTACATTAGAAGAGATGAAGAATTAGGAAAGTTTGATTCTAGATGTGATGAAGCCATATTCCTTGGGTACTCTAGTAAGAGTAAGGATTACAAGTGCTATAACAAAGACTAAGAAAAATCATTGAAAGTGCAAATGTGAAGGTAGATGAAGATATTCAACTAGATGCATATGAGTCAGATGGATATGCTAATATAGAAAAGGTTGAAAAAGATAAAGAAAAGGTAGTTTAGACTGAAGTGTAAGCTGCTCCGAAAGAAGAAGAAGTTTAAGTTGAGGCTCCAATAAGAATTCCTAAAACTCCTAGATACATGCAAAGAGATCATTCTAAAGATTAGATAATTGGTGACAAAAGGAAAGGTGTGGTGAGAAGAAGCAGGACTGTAGAAGAACAAGTAAATATCTATCTAGTGTTAAGGCAATGAAAGAAGAATTAATGCAGATTGAGAACAAGACTTGGGAACTTGTCCCTAGACCTGCAAACAAGAATGTGATTGGAACAAAGTGGGTTTTCTGGAACAAATTGAATGAAGTAGGAGAAGTTGTGAGAAACAAGGAAAGATTTGTGTGTAAAGGCTACTCACAAGTGGAAGGAATTGAGTATGAAAAGACCTATGCTTTGGTGGCAAGAATGGAAGCTATTAGACTCTTTTTTTGCATTTGTAGCACATAAAAATTTCAAGGTATATCAGATGGATGTGAAATATACCTTTTTGAATGGTGAGTGAGACAAAGAGGTCTGCATAGAACAACCAGATGGGTTTCAATTATCAGAAAAACCAGACATGGTATACAACTTGAAGAAAGCTTTGTATGGATTGAAGCAAGCTATTAGAGCTTGGTATGCAAGAATAAAGAAGTATCTATTGCAGTAGGGTTTCAGTAAAGAGTTGATAGATAGTAATTTATATATCAAGGTAAGCAAAGATCAAATCCTGATTATTGAAGTCTATGTGGATGATATTATATTTTGCAGAAATGAAGAGATGTGTAAGAATTTTGTAGATGAAATGCAAAAGGAATTTGAGATGTCTATGTGTGGTGAGATGAAATTCGTTCTTAGACTGCAAATCAATCAGACTGATAAAGGCATATTCATTTCTCAATCAAAGTATGTCAAGGAATTGTTAAAGAAGTTTGGAATGGAGGACTCTAAACTGGTAAGCATTTCTATGGTTACTAACTATAAATTGAACAAGAATGATGAATCTCCTAAGGCTGATCAAATCATGTATAGATCAATGATTAGAGGACTGCTTACTACCACCAGACCAGATATCGTGCATGTAGTATGTCTTGTGGCCAGATTTTCAATAAGATCCCAGAGAATCACATATGATGGTAGTAAAGAGGATATTTAGGTATGCAAAGGGCACTCTGAATCATGGATTGTGGTATCCTAAAGACAATGGCTTTTTCGTAAGTGCCTATACAGGTGTAGATTGGGCCAGATGTGTTGATGATAGGAAAAGCACAAGCAGAGGTTCATTCTTCCTTACAGATAGAGTAGTGCCCTGGCATAAAAAGAAACAAGAATCAATCTCTTTGTCTACTATTGAGGTAGAATATATTTCAAATAATCCAATCATGCATTCAATGACAAAGCACATTTCAATTAAGTATCAATTTTTGGGAGAGAAAGTTGTAGAGAATGAAGTGAAGCTTGAATATGTACCTACAAAAGATCAAGTTGGTGATATATCAACTAAGGCTCTTACAAAAGACACATTTGAGTATCTCTAGGAAAAATTAGGGGTTATCTCCCCTCCTTCCTTGAACTAGATGCATAAGAAGATGCATCAATCTAGTGTGCTTCATAGTACATTTCTCATTTTGGACTAATGTTGGAGGCTACCTCTTAGGAGGAGTAGGTAGTGATTTGAGATGATTGTTGCATTCAGGGGGAGTAAAGAAGGATTTTAGACTAATCAAAGTAGTAGTGTGCAAGTATGTGCAATAGAAGAGATGTGATTTCCTTTTCCATTGATGTCAAAGGGGGAGAGAGAGATCATGTCACAAACTCAAGTGGAGAAAGAGTTCAGATGTGTAAAATGAAAGGGGGAGTCCTGATGCAGAATTGTGTCTTGATGGAGGAACATGTTTTTCTATTTTTCACATCATATTTTTCCATCAATGAAAAAGGGGAAGACTATTACAAGTATGTGCTAACTGGTGTTGTCATTGATGTCAACATGTTTGTGTTGTCATTGATGCAAATTATATCTTTTGATATTGCTATTTGTTGATTGATTGAGTTGTCATGTTAGGAACACTATCTGAGTATTTTGCTCCACATTTCCTCTATGTTGAAGACTAGAGTATGAGATTTGGATATGTTTTAGAAAACTATTTGAAGATGCTAAATATAGAGTTTGGTTGTTTGGATCACTATGCAGAAAAAAATTTATTCTCTAGTTTGAAGATTGTGCCTAGCAATGTTTGTACAGTGACAGGGAGAGAGTATTTTGCTCCGTATTTCTCCACAGTTTAGATTTTGGTCTTATGGTTCTAGACTTAAGTTTAGAAAGTCCTTAGTTATCTTCATTCCAAAGGATTTGTGATTGGGTACTGTGGAAAGCATGTTATTGATTAGCAGAGTTTGACAATGTCTATTGAGAAGCAGTCTGTGATGTGTCTTCAAGTGAGATCTATTGCAGTTGGATTTGTTAGCTCCCAAGTGATTCTATGGTGTTTTTTGATGTCTCTAGATTGTATTGAAGGCATGTTATTCATCCTCAAACTAAGTTCTTGGAAGCATGTATTAAAGTATTCTTGATGTTTACACTAATTCTGGCCAACCTAGTTATTTACACTTGTTTTGAAGGTGATTCATGGATTGTAGAAGCATTTTTAAGTGTGTGAAGATGTATTTGGGTCTAAGCTAAGCCATGAAGTGTTCCTCTTTCATTCATTTTCTCTGCAAGTTTGTTTAGGTCTAGTCCTAATTTGATTTATGTATGTATGATGACCTTGGAGATAGTTCCAATGGTTGTAGAATGTAATGTCAACCTTGATGTTCATTTCAAGGTTGATGATTGGTACAAATGTATGAAATGAATTCATGAGTGAGGTGATATGGTATGAAGATTTGAAATAAAGTGTGAATTGTAAAAGTAGAGTAGAGAAGAGGAGCTATATTACGCTTCAATGGAACTGAATTCAGGCATGTTGTAGATGCTACTATATCAATTCATGGCAATGAGCCACCCCTAGCAATGAGCTTCCCTTTGGCAGAGAGCCACCCTTTGGTAGTGAACCACCCTTTGGCAGTGAGCCTTTCATTTGGGCAATGAGCCCTGGGTAGTGAGCCCTTTTGCAGTGAGCCTCTTTTGTTATTAAGTATTGTTAATACATTATATTGTGATCTAACACTCAGTGTGGTTTTTCCCTTTTTAGGGTTTTCCACATAAAAATCTAGTGTTCATGTGTGTATGGTGTTGATGTGTTTATGTTTTGATTCTTCTATTCATGTTTAATCTTCATGACAGAATAAGGAGTTAAAGTAACTAAATGTGAAAGTGATTTTGTTTAAACAAGTTAAAGTTTTTGATACAACTATTTCACCCCCCTCTCATTTGTCTTGTGCCCTCCAACAACTTTAGGACCAATTTTATTACAAGAATAACATCTTAAAACATCTTGATTTATCATGCTTCTACAATCAAAAACTTTGTGACCAAACTTATTGCAAGTAAAAAAATTGTCATTGAAACCTTGAGAATACCTGATAGTAGAAGGTTGCCTTGTAGGTGGAGGACCTCTAAAATTCTTCTTCATATTCTTCCTTTGTCTCTAGACAAGAGTGAATCCATATTCTTTTGTAATTTTGGAGTCACTCTTCTTAGGACCTTCAATGTAGGTTACTTTCTTATTTAATCCATACTTTCCTACAGATTGGAAGTTATCATATAAATTTTTAGTCACTAATTATAGGACTCTTCCCCTTTTCAAAGCCAAGACCTGATTTTCATTTTATTGGCTTTTGAGAGTTAATTAACTCATCAAGAATTTCAGATCCTCTTTTAATTTTTAGTCCCTTATCAATCTATTCTTTTGCCTTTTCCAGTTCTTTCCTTAGAGTGATAAATTCTTCCTCAAGTTTTGAACATTTAGCTGATTCCTCATTGAGTTTGATATTTAAGCAGTCTTCAATCCTCTTTTCTTCTTCAACCATGACCTTTAAATTTGAGATCATTTCTTCTGCGTCCTTGAGTTTTGTTTTACCCACTCTATCTCTTTCTAATAGAGTTTTCAGCTTGCCAATTTCTTCTTTTGATTCTTTGTCCTTTGTGTTTAATTTGTCAACTGTCTCCTTTCATTTTTCTAGCATATATTCATATTCTAAGTTTAGTCTTTTTTCTTCATCTAGATCATCAAGAGTGGACTTGAATTATCCTTCAAGGTCCACTTCATATTCATTTGAATCAAAGTGCCAACCTTCGAATTCCCTTGCTTCTAGATCTAGTTCTGGTACAAACACATCATTATCCTTAACTTCAGATTCCATGTGTTCAAGTGTAGGATCTACCTTAGTTGTTAGGATTCTCAAGGAACTTGGCTCTAATACAAATTGTTGAACACTATGAGGTTCTAAGAGGGGTGTGAATCTGTTGAAATAAATAGGACAACTAAGAGGGGGGGTGAATCAGTTATCACAAAAGCTTAACTTCATAAACCATCAACTACTTAATTAGTGATAATTAGAGCTAATCATGAAAGCATGAAACTAGAGACTTAATCACAATCACACATTCAACACAGTAGACACAAGATTTTTATGTGGAAAGCCTTAAAAGGGAAAAACCATGGTGGGTGTTAGCCCATAGAAAATATATGAGTTATAACAATACCAAAAAATAGAGGCTCACTGCCCAAATTTCTCACTGCAAAGAATGGTTCAATGCCAGAGGGTGGCTCACTACCAAATATGGTGAACTGATTAGATAGAATCTACTCCATGTCTAGGTTTAGTTTCATTGAAGAATAATATAACTTCTCTGCTCTACTCTACTTCTCACTTATCTTTGTATCTTCCACAAGTCTAGACTTTTCTCAACTACATTACAAGTCTTTATAAAATTCATCAACCTTGGAATGTAAATCAAGGTTGGCATTACCTTCATCAACCATTGGAAAAATGTCCAAGGTCGACATTACAAAATGTACATAGAAATAGGTCTAGACCTATTACAAAATTTAGCTAAGGAAAGATGCAGAGAAGTATGATGAATACACCATGCCTTAGCTGGGACTCAACCACAATCCTCCATGCCACAACATGCTTCTACAATCTTCCATGCATCTCTACAAATAGTGAAAACAACCAAGTTAGCTAAGACTCGAGTTAACACTAGGTCTTATAAGAACATTCTTCTTTCATGATCCAAAATTCTCTTTGTAGACCAATCCAAAGGTAGGAACATGATTAGGAGACATCCACAAGCACATTGTAATCACCAGAAACAACCGCACGATCTCTATCCACTTTGTTAAGAACATTAGATTCAAACCAGAGTAAAAGAACAACAATGTCATCCACTGTCATAAGGAAAGGATGGCTTGTGGACCGCTAAATCATGAACCATTATAGTTGAAAGCACTTATCATCATTCCATAATTAACTCTAGAACCACAAACAAATATAATTCAATGCAGAGGAATGTAGAGCATAATACTTTCTCCTTGTCACTACCAAACATACAAAAAAATCTATTATCATTCTGGTGAATATAACTCACTCAATTCTTCATACCAGAGGCTCAAAATCGGGACATAGGATCTTCAAATGTGCCTTTAAATAAATTCCAATCTACAGACAAAGATATAAACATCTTTTAGGAAATGCAAAGCAATCTACTAGACTGTTCTTCTGTAAGACACAAGAAATTCTGCAACACACTGTTTCCACTGGAGGAGCAAATTTTCTCAATATTCTTAATATCCGGATCTCCAATACTTACATAGGAAAATACAAAGCATATAACTCATTACAATCAAGCATCAAAGCAAGAACATGGTTGACACTAATGACAACACTGGTATGTTGACATTAATGACATTGATTAGGCACATACTTGCAACAATCTCCCCCTTTGTCATTGATGGCAACATATGATGTGAAAATTAGAAAAGACCATCAAGACAAGATTCTCCCCCTTTTTATGTACACATCTACATTATTTCTTCTCCTGATTTTTTCACATGATTTCTCTCCCCCTTTGACATCAATGGAAAAGGGTACATACTTGAATTCTTCTACTTGGATCCAACTGAACTATTACCAACACATCTAGCTACTTCCCCTAAGAGGTAGCTCCCAAAACATCAATCCAGATCAAACAATGAGACTTTGAGCACCACTAGATTGATGTATTGTCATGCATCTTAGTTTAGGGCAGGAGGGGTAATGACCCCTAACTTTTCTCTATGATACTCAAAAGTATCCTTACACAGAGGCTTGGTGAAGATATCTTCAATCTAATCCTTTGTGGGCACATATTCCAATATAGAGTTCCTTTTAAATACCTCATAATTATCTTTACTTCCATCACATGTAATGCTCTTGGATCAGCTTGAAATCTTGCAACAAGACAAACTATATGGATAATATCAGGTCTGGTTTGAGTTAGATAAAGTAATCCTCCAATCATGGATTTGTACTTTTTCTGATCAGTCTTGGGTGATTCATCAGTTTTGCTCAATTTACAGCCAGTTACCATGGGAGTACATACCGGTTTAGAGTCTTCCATCCTAAACTTCTTTAAAAACTCTTTCACATACTGAGACTAAGATATGAAGATTCCTTTATCTAATTGATTGATTTGTACACCCAGAAAGAAATTCATCTCAACAAACATAGACATCTCAATCTCTTTCTGCATTTCACCAGCAAATTTCAAACACATACCTTCATTTCCTCCAAAGATGATATCATTAACAAAGACTTCAACAATCAAGATTTGATCACCATTAATCTTGAAATAAAGATTACTATTAGCTATACATTTACTGAATCCTAACTACAACTAATTTTAGTTTATGAAAGAGGATGTTAAAAATGGGTGTCAGGAGTTGAACATGAAGAGTCATCTTTCTTCGTGTCACTCTTCTGTTGAAGAAAAAGAGTCATGTTGTTCAGTTTTAAAAAGATCAAGGAATGGTTTTGGAAAAAAGAAAGGGAATGGAGGTTGCAAGTTGGAAGGAATTAATGGATTTGGGCTGCTAAAAATTAGAATCTGTGTGCAAATCTAATCATAGGTATTCTTAGATAAATTATGCGATTTATATTATTTGCGATCATTTTTCATAGTTGGATTGTTTTCATTAGTATCAATTGGAAAATCTATTGATTTTTCCTAATCTAAGCCTAAAATTCATGACATTTCTGATAATCTATTGAGTTATACCTTGGCAACAGATCATGTATCTTATTATGCTTCCTTATGCACACATAGAAATCAGATACAACATTTGTGTGCTTATCTATGCTTCTTTATATTGCATATATGTCTTCTTGAGCATTCCAACTTCAATAATATCCAAACCATGATCCTGCTGACACTATCGGGTTCCAGGATTGGCACCTTGAGTAAAATGAGTTTAGTGACACTTTCTTTGGGTGGTATTTCCTCCTCCCAAGCCATGGTTCTTCCATTTTTAAGGTAATTTCTCTACAATGAGTTTATTTCTAATAATAGGTACTTTGTTGTCTGAACCACTTAGCTCCATGTCAGCGCTTTCTTCCTCTATCTGATTCATAGTAGGAATAGTTTTATTTTCATGGTGTTTTACACCATTGTCTTAGCCATCTATCTTAGTCGAGTGCCTTAACTTCTGGAATATATTTATGAGAGGCTTGAAGTTATTGTTTCCTAAATTGAACCTATATTTATATCTTAGCATTACTAATTTATTATAGCAGAAACCGTCACTTGCTTGAAAGATTTCAATCCTTATCCTTAAACAATTTTTTTTATTTATCTTGCAATCATTGTGGACTTATTCTTTTCCATAGTGGAAGGTTGGAAATTGTATTTGGTTTGTGTATTTTCGCCAACCTCTAACACTAGATCCTCTACTATATTAAAATGATTTTAGTTTCTATATTTACTATATTAAAATGATTCTAGGATACTAACAATTACCGCATCTCTCTCTCTCTGTATATATATATATATATATATATATATATATATATATATATATATATATATATATATATATATATATATATATATATATATATATATATATATATATATATAACCTAAATCACTATACTATTCCTTGGCATCTATAGAGATCACTTAAGATTCACATTGCATGCCATGCAAATCTTTTCTTGAGAAATTCAACAAATAAACTTATTAACATTTATATCAACATTTTTCCCTCTTTAGCACTTAACACTCTAAAAAGTAGTAGGGGGGTAAAAGTACAAACTTGTGTCACACTTTATAAAGGAATCAGCTAACATAAAAAAAAATTCTCAACTTCGACCACATAAAAGTGGTGTTTATGCTTTGAATTTCAAAATGATGTAAACTAAGAAAAAGTAGATCTCTTGTTGAACTTTATTCCTATACTTTTTCAGATATTTTAAAAATTGATTTGATGTTTTTTTATCAATTTAAAAGCATATTTTGTAATGCTGAAAATTTCAAGAAAAAAAGATGTTCAGTTGACGTCAAGAAACAAATAGAAGAAAACTACATTTTCTCTTGATTTTTTTTCCCAAATAGGTGACTTCAATATCTAGGGCATGGAAAAAAAAATTGAATTTTTGATCTATATTTTTCTCGTAATAATGTTTTAAAGTCAAACTTACCTAAATTTGATAGTTTTCAGTTAACGTTAACTATTGTATAATTTTTTTTTCATTTTCAAAAAACAAATTATACCCTTTTGAAGAGGATTCTCTCCTCTAAGGCATTACATATTTTTCAATTTTTTTATCATGTCTTTTATTTTTTTAATTGCAAATTAGCCTCTTTTTGAACTGGAACAACCTACTTACATTATTTTCAAATATTTATATCTTAAAATTACTCAAAATATAAAAATATACATATTTCCAGATTCAACAGTGCGAGCTCTACAAAAGGGTATTTTTTCTTTTTCTTTTTTGAATAATTTTGATTGCAGAAATATTTAGCAAAAGTTAGAAGTTTCAAAAAATTTGAAAAAAAATGGTGACTTGGCTGCCAACTAGGATGCCACCTAGACAGATTCGACCGAATGGGATTCTACCGGATCCAATTCAGCTAAATCCCATTAAACCGGATCCAATTTGGCCAGATCCAATTCGGCCGGATCCAATTCGGCTGAATCCCATTCGTCTGAATCCATTTGTGTGCTTTTTTTAGAATTTGTTTTTTTTAGATTTTTAAATTTTTTTAATTATTGAATTACAAAAAAAAATAGAGAAAAAAAGACTGATTTCAATAGGGGCAAAGTCATATTCAAAAATGCCATGATCTGAAACTAATTTGGACTGAAAATCTTTTATTTTAATGTCTTTTTTTTTGTTTTTTTAATTATTAAATTATAGAAATTTGGAAAAGAAAGAAACACTAATTTCAATAGGGGCAGAGTTGTATTCTTAGGTACCATGATCTAAAATGTGTAATTAATTAAATCATTGATTTATTGAATGTAGGTAGATCTTCAAAAATAGAGGTTAAAGTAGTTGTATGTGTTATTTTTGTATGCAGGTGAATTCAAATTTGAGCAATTTGTGATGGACAATAAAAAGACAAGAAAAAGGTTGTATGATCGAAGAAGAGATACTACAAATGTCAATGAAGGAACATCTAAGTATCAAGAACAACCCATGGAAATTGTTGATGACCAAGGAGTATGTTGGTGCCTGAATTGACTGTCAGTTAATTTAGCAATTTTCATATAGGCACCTTCCCAAAAAATCCAAAAAGTTCTGAGTTTTGGCACCCCTTAGTGTTTTTCAGCATCTGCATTCATCTTTTTGAGGAGGTGGTCTTCTTGTTTTCTGCATCGGCATGAGTTTGCATGTGTCTTGGTGATCATGTCAATAGCATGGTCTGTTCTTTGTATATCATCGTGACTTTGTGCTATCGGCGAAGAGTTTCATGTTGAGCCGATGGCATATGTTTGGCCGATGGATGTCTATTGGCAAGAGTGGTATTGTCGGCCGAGGGCTTTTTTGTGGCACTGATAGTCAAGAGTCAACCCGATGGAGTATTGTTTTTGAGGTTTGAACCTCGCCATTGAACCATTGGGTTGAACAGGTTCAATGGTTCATGGTTCAATGGTTCAGAGCTTTGTGATTTTGGTCTCAGCCGAGGGGTTTTTTGTGTTGTGCCGAGGCATTTTGATCTGGCTGATGGGATGCCATCAGAGAGACTTGTATGATCAGGTGGACTATGGAGTGTGTGGCCAATGATGATTTTCTCGCCGATCAAAGGACATCGTTGTAACATGGTCTTTCTCTAGCCGATGATGGAATTGATGGTAGGCGTCGGCATGACTGAAGGCATTGGTGAGGGTCTGGAGAGCTGACTTGATGGTTTTTCTCTGGCCGATGAAGGGGATGTGATGTAGCAATCAGCAGGACAATGGAGGTCAGCAGGAGTTTTTTGGGGCGAACCGATGGTGTTGGTCTGGGTGATGGGCTTTTGGCGAAGGCTTGTGCATCAAGCGTGGCAAAAGGTGCTTGACATTTGTTATACATGCGGCTATGTTTTTAAACTGCTAAAGTGGTCTCCATACCATGCATTTGGGATTAATCTCCCTACATATTTGAACTTTGAAGTAAAATGCATTTTGGCAGGAGATTCTTGTTTGAATGCTGTGATGGTTCCCAAGTAGGCCGCGGGTGGTTGAGCCATGAATGGCGATTGTAGCAGGGGTATGGGCGATGGTACACAGGATTAGGTTGCCCAATTTTTGGATGAAGACTTCCAGATGGCAGCACAGGGCTCGAGGCCACCCTTGTCTACTTTCTGTCTGATGCAGCAATAACTTCTGAGCACCTTTCCTTCTGAGGACTGTATCTGGTAGTTTTTTGTCAAACCATGTAATTAATTGCTAGAGGTACACTTTCTGGCCGATATAGGCAGGAAGTGTTACTCATTTTTGTGGTTGTTGAAAGTTGAACATTTTTGGCCCTGTAACGCAATAGAGCTGATTTGGTTGCTCTGTGCAGCAGAACTTGTGAGTTTATGTATCTCTTGTTGTACATTTTTGCATGAATCCACTGATTTCATGGTTAATCCTATATGGGTAATGCTATGTTTGGATGTGTTGTGCTTATTCTATCTCCAGTGTTGCATGTATTTTTCTTCTGAGTCTAGGTATTCAAGGAATGTCTAAGATTCTAGAACATAGAATTCCTGTGTTGAATGTTTAATCTCTTAACTTCTGCTCAAGGGCTAGATTAAATTGTTCTCAGATTGAATATTGGAAAGGATATACTGCAGTAGGGATGCCATAAGTATAGATAGCTTAACACTCTATATTGGGAGATATCTGTAAGGCATATATCACATGTGTCCCCCTAAAATCTAGTTTTAGTTGTTCATGCATATCATTCACAGGTGTATGTCTACTGACTCCAGGCCCTGAATAGGCACCAATCTTGCTTTGTGTTAGTGTTATATACCATGTCCAGCTTTGCATCCAAATATAAAATCATAATCAAAACTCCAAAACAACCATTAGGACAGTAGAATTAGTTTTAGGATCCAAGTCCTCTGTCTACAACTGTAAATAGGCCCAAAGCTAGCCCCTTTGCTCTTATCTTACAGTTTTGGTCTACTTACAGGAGGACTTATCTACTTTCTGTCAGCATCCCAGCCTTTATATGCATATCCTCATGGATGTTGAGTAGGGAATACCCCCCTAGGTTTTGCAGAGCCTGAAGAAGAAGAGGAGATAAAATATAGAGTCTATCTCCTACACTGTTGGCCCCTGGCCCAGAGATCCTATTGATCATTGATGGCTACCTTGTAGGGAAATATGGGAGTAAGCATCCAGTCTGGGAAAAAACCAACAGAGTACACGTACCAAAACAAATTGAAGTAGGTGATAGAAATTTTTCCCTTGGTATGAAAAATTTGATGGAGATGAATGAGGATACTCTTTCCAATAATATTTCATCTGAAGATATGTTATCTGAAAGCATAGTAAAATTATACTCTAAAAGAATATGGGACAAATTTTTTGAAAATAAGTCTATAATTGGAAGAGCACAATTATTTGCAAAATTATTTAAGAGAAAAGAGATGACCCCTATTTTGGAGTTATTAGGGGTTGATAATAAGAAAAAGTCATTAGGTTCATTAAAGCAAACAACGGTTGAAAACCTACAAGAAGTATTGAATTCTGTTGAAAGCAAGAGTCAAGCTGTTGATTTAAATGCTGGACATAGAGCATTGATGACTATAATTTCTAGTAAGAAATTATCACATAGAAGACAAGTTCAAGCAATTTCCCAATTACTCAATGTTTCTAGGAGAACTGTTCAAAGATATATTGCAAAGAGAAATAGATTGGATGGAAATATTTAGAATAATTGGGTAAATATTTTCAAAGTTCCCTAAAAAGATAGAATCTCAGAAGATGTAAAGGAATAGGTGATTGAATATTGGACCAGCCACTCTCGTGTTTATTCCAATAGAAGGGACACTATACAAATAAAGGGTGAAGAAGGTACACAAAATTTCACATTCAAAACATTTAATAGATACAACACAAAGTGAACTTTTTGAAGCATTCAAGCAAGAATTTTTATATGTGAAGATTTATCAAAGGATGTTTAAGAGACTACAACCAAGTTTTGTACATATAAATAAGGTATGTGAGACTTGTCCAAATCATGTCAAATTTCACCTACACCTACAGTCATATAAAAAATCTATGGTAGTAATTAATCCAAATATAGTTATCCCTAGAAGTACAACACAATTTGTAAAGTCTCTTCAATGTGAAAAATTAGAAGATTCAGATGAATTCAAAGTGTAGTGTATAAAAAATATATGCAAATGATTGTGGAAATTTGAAGAATCTTGTATAGGTTGACAATATTGATCATTCAATGCAAGTTATGTGGAAGAGATTTGAATATGAGAAATACTCAACAAAGTTAGGAGTTGAGAGTAGAAAAATTGTTCTCAAAGAGAGTGAATTGTCTTACAATGAGTTTATGAATAAATTTTGCAATATTATATATCCACATATTGAACATTAACATGGTGCTAGATGGCAAGCTAAGCAATTTCGTGACTCAAAGAATTGTTTTCCACAAGGTTGTATTCTCTCTATTGTTGATTTCTCTTAGAACTATACATTTAGTCCTTAAAGTGAGATACAAAGTCATATTATCATTTATAGCAAGTTGCAATATTTGTACAAGTTTGTTATAGGCATGCCGAAGAACATGTGGATGGTGCATAAAGTAGCAAAGATGAACGAATTATCATCAAAGAGGTTCATTTTTATATCAATGATGATACAGGTCATGATAGAAGCTATCTAGTTGATGCAATGTTGGGGTTCAACTCAATTTAATGGAGGCATATTTCACAACAATGGGCTCATTTCACTAAAGATCCAATACAACCATTTCAAGGCTTCAATGCCACAACCCCATAATCAACACTTGAAACACATTAGACATAGTGGGGACAACTTATTCAAAACAAAAATGGTTCATAGGAACTCAGGTTTTTCAACTTACCTATCATTTCCTTACAATAGACTTAATTCCTTGTAGCCCTCCAATCAGTATTTTCTTGTCGTAACTTTCTAAGACAACATCAAACCCACAAAAGGAATAGAATTTCAAACATATATTAAGGATGTATTCAACATATCTCAAAATTGGCTAGGGTTTCTTTAGACCAACATGCCCAATAATTCACTGTCGCTGCTACAAATAGGCCTAATTAGGACATCAAAAGTAGTAAGTTTGACATAATTTTCAGAAAATGGGTCAAACCCACAGAATAAATGGCTTTTTTAGATACCCATTATGGATTTATACAACATATATTAAAACTAACTATGGTTACTTCATAAGGTATCCTCCTAAAATTGATGGTTCCGCTGCTACAAATGGGCAATTAGCCTTATTTCCCAAAGCAACTATGTGAAACTCAAAACCCACATCATCAAACTCAATCCCAATGCTCTACACAAATAAAAAATAGATGTAATCCACAACTTTTATCAATTGAAATGACCACAAACTCACCAAAATGCAAAACCCTTACTTTTAGGCTTCTCTAGGCTTGAACAAGGAGGGTTTATTGAAACTCTCATCTCTAGACTTTACTGGACCTCACCAATGGCTTAGACCTCTTTTATGGGACCTGAACATGCTATACCAACCTTCACAAGTCTCTTACCAATGCCTTTTATACAAACTCACACTCTTAGCCCTCACCTTTCAAGCCAAAACTCACAAAATTTGCCCTTTGGCTTCACACCAAATCACAAAACTCACCTTCCTTGCTCACACAAACCTTCAAACAGTTCAAAAGGGGTTTGGATATGTTTATTCCATTAATTATCAGTTGATTCTAACATTGTAATGGATGATTAGAGCCTATAAAGTGTTTTCAGACCATCTAAACAGGGTTATAGGTAGTGTGCAGAAAAAAGGCTTCAAACTACCTCAAATTTTAATGAAATCCAATGCTACCACACTCAAAACAAAGTAGATTCCTTACTCTAATTATTCCATTTCATTTTGTACCATGAACAAGTAGTACAGAGCCATACTGATCTCTAAAATAGCAGTTTCATAGAAAACAATATAGAAAACATAGACTTTATCATGAAAACAAGGCTTTTGTTTGATCTTCTTCATATTTCCAGCCCTCCTTCGACCATACAAGGTCTCATTATGCCTTTTTATAACCATATTCCTAATTTTCCTTTGAGATTCCATGCCCAAAACCTTTTTTTGCCAAAATGACTCTTCATATTCCTAGTCTTGACACTATATGACAATATTACAAAATATGACTCCTTTTTACAATAATGAACTTACATGACTCAAATTACATTAATAATAGTCTATTATGACCTTATTAGACTCACCAAACCCCTAAAATCTTACATTAGATCTTATTTACATGAATTTGTCTTGGTGCCCCTGCACCATACACCCAGAGAAAACAAAATTCAAGTCCACTTGAATAAGGAATATCATCATGAAACAATATGTTTGATAATCTCTGACTGATATCTTGCATTTCCTGTATTCCAACCTTCTTGAAACAAAGTAATGTCCACTTCATTTTCACTCTAGGTTTTCCTATCTTCTTGCTCATGTGCTTATGCATGTCAAATGGAAATAACTTCTTCTTTTCTGTTGTTTTGGATACCTACACCTGAATAATGTCAACTTCATTCATCAAAACAACTTGGTCAGTACCATTACCAACAATACATTCTTTACTTTGCTACTCACACTCCTTCGGTGATCCTTGGAATATAACAACATCCAACTGCAAGAACTTGGTCTACAACTCTGTAACAACAACCTTATCAGCAACTTCATTATCAACATCAACTTTAACAGCAACATTAACAGTAATATGCCCTTCTACTTGTTCAACTTTCTCTTAAGACTCAAACAACTAAAAATGAAATGAAGGATCATCCACAACCATGTCTACTTTGTCTTCTTCAATGCTTGATGTCGAAGATGTACTCACCACTTTATTTCTTACCTCCTCTATTGCTGTTGACCTTGCTTGTCTTCTTCTTCTTTGAATAATCTTTCAAATGGGCCATAGAACTTTCTTCTTTATTGTCAAGTTCCAATTTTGCAACTACTTCAACTTCATTTGGAACTCCCTATTTGTTCTTTCCATATCTTCTTCCATCTGTTTCAAAGCTTGTTTCAATTCTCTTATTTCTTTCTCAACTTCTGTTTGCCTCATCTTCTCCTCTTTCTTCTTCCTCCCCTTTTATTCTTGCTTCTTCTTTTGTGAAGCCTCAGCTAGAAAATACCTCTTCGGCAAATCCATCTTTCCTCTAGAAAGTCTCTCCTTGCTTCTCTTTGTCTTTGCCTCACCTAGGTCTCTTCACTTTTCCTCTACCTAGTCTTTTGGCAACCAGGTTCTCTCTTCAACCTGCACAAATGCACAAACACAAACACCAAACTCTCTTTTTCCCAAACCTTTCTGAGCTCTAATACCAATTGATTCAATGCTAGGGTTCAACTCAATTCAATGGAGGCATATTTCACAACAATGGGCTCATTTCTCTCAACATCCAATACAACCATTTCAAGGCTTAAATGCCACAACCCCCTACTCAACACTTGAAAAACCTTAGACATAGTAAGGAAAACTTATTCAAAACAAAAAATGGTTCACAAGAACTCAAGTTCTTTAACTTACCTATCATTTCCTTACAACAGACTTAATTCCTTGTAGCCCTCCAATCATTGTTTTCGTGTCATAACTTTCTAAGACAACATCAAACCCACAAAAGGAATAGCATTTAAGACACCCATTACGGATTTCTTCAACATATCTCAAACTTGGCTATGATTTCTTCAAACCAAAATGCCCAATAATTCACTCTTGCTGCTACAAATAGGCCTAATTAGGACAACAAAAGTAGTAATTTTCACATAAATTTCAAAAAATGGCTGAAACTCACAAAAGAAATGGCTTTTTAGATATCCATTATGGATTTCTACAACATATCTTGAAACCAACTATGGTTACTTTGTAAGGTATCCTCCTCAAATTGACTGTTCACTGCTACAAAGGGGCAATTAGCTCCATTTTCCAAAGCAACTATGTGAAACTCAAAACCCACATCACCAAACTCAATCCCAATGCTCTACACAAATCACAAATAGACTAAATCCACAACTTTTTTCAATTTAAATGACCATAAACTCACCAAAATGCAAAACCCATGCTTTTAGGCTTTTCTAGGCTTGAACAAGGAGGGTTTATTGAAACTTTTATCTCCGGACCTTTCTAGACCTCACCAGTGGCTCAAACCTCTTTTATTGGACCTAAACATGTTATACCAACCTTCACAAGTCTCTTACTAATGCCTTTTATGCAAACTCACACTCTTAGCCCTCACCTTTCAAGATAAAAGTCACAAAATTTGCCCTTTTGCTTGATACCAAATCACAAAACTTGCCTTCCCTGCGCACACAAACCTTCAAACACTTCAAAAGGGTCTGAAAATGTTTATTCCATTAATTATCATATGATTCTAACATTGTAATGGATGATTAGAGCCTATAAAGTGTTTTCATACCCTCTAAACAGGGTTACAGGCAGTCTGCAGAAAAAGGCTTCAAACTACCTCAAATTTTAATGAAATCCAATGCTACCACACTCAAAACAAAGTAGATTCCTTACTCTAATGATTCCAATTCATTTTGTACCATGAACAAATAGTATGGAGCCGTATTGATCTCTGCAACAATAGTTTACCAGAAAAAATATAGAAAACACAAACTTCATCTATCGAACAAGGCTTTTATTTGTTTTTCTTCATATTTTCAGTCCTCATTTGACCATACAAGGTCTCATTATGCCTTTTTATAACCATATTCCTAATTGTCCTTTGAGATTCCATGCCCAAAATCTTTCTTTTCGAAAATGACTCTTCATATTCCTAGTCTTGACACTATATGACAACATTACAAAATATGACTCATTTTTACAATAATGAACTTACATGACTCAAATTACATTAATAATCATCTATTATGACCTTATTAGACTCACTAAACCCCTAAGTTCTATCATTAGACCTTATTTACATGAATTTATCTTGGTGCCCCTGCACCAGTAGACCATTGTTTTGCAATGTTTTTTGAAGACCTGAGACAACGTCAAATGGATACTTCACAACATTGGATATGGTCTAATGGATGTGCTTGTAAGTTTTGATTTATTTTTTTTTTTAAATTATATATATAGATTTATTTGTGTAATTAACTTGTAGACTTGAATTGTTCAGTTACTTATATGTTGTAGTTATGTATATAGTTTTTTTATACTATTTTGGTTTTAAATTTGAAATTGTTTGTAACTTCATAGGACAATTTAAGTCTGTAAAAGCTTTTAATTGGTTAAGCCAGCAACATATTAAACGGAACATAAAATATATGTGGAATTTCTATGAGAGTGGATTTGGAAAAGGAGAGCATGATGGAGCTAGAGCATGTGTGAAGCTTGCACTTCGACAACATGAACTTGTAGGTAACACCATACAGACTAGAAATTTAAATTCTTATATTTTTAATGAACTTAAACCTGTTAGAAAAAATGTGTCTCAATATATTGCATGTATTGAGAAGTGGAAGCTTACCATTATGCAATAGTAGTTTTGATATATCCAATGTTGCAGATTTTCAATATTGCACATGTTAGATTTTAAAAAATAATTAATTATGTTTTTTGAGATCATCCATTCCTTTTAACTAGAAAACCTCTTAACCTAACATTTCACCAACATGAACTTGCAGGTAATGCAATAAGGAATACAAATGAAATTGTTGAATGGTGCAAAAGTCATTTTGTTGTGCATGACTCAATATACAACACACGCTATTTTGGGAAGTTAAAGGTATATAAATAAATTTTTTTATGAATTTCAATGTGTGTACATGAATTGAATTTTCAATTTTATACACTTTTTAATTGGATGATTGAAATTTACAAATATTGATGGATCAACTCTTACTAATTGTCAACTAATTAGTGGTATTAGAAGTTTGCATCAAATCATGACAGCATGACATAGCAGGCTTCCTGTAACTTAAGTGAGAAAAATCATGTTTTTGTGCTAATTACATTGAGAACAATGCAAATACTCTACAATGTGAGAATATTAGAGATAGGTATGTTTCAGAATGGGAAATAAAATAATTAGTGGCCATGTTGGACCCTTTTGAAGATAATGACATTGTAGATGTCTATAATCCTTTGTATTTAGCTGACTATGAATGTGTATCAGATTTAATTGTTACAGATAAATTTTAAATTTTTAAATTGAACTTTAACTTGTACAATTAATTTATATTCTACTTAAGTTGAGTATTATTCACTACATGGTGTGTATAAGAGATATTTGTGTTGTTCTTGCAGATCCTGACAATACAGAAGGTGTAGATTACTATCTACTAAGATGTACACAACCAAAATGTAAATTGTCAGGATCAATGACGGATAGTGATGGACAAGAGTATACTACTAGATCAGTGGTTGTTGAAGGCACATACTATCAACAAACAAAGATAGATACAAATGGTATTATATTTATTGATTATATGATAGGTCAAAAGGTTCTACATTAGAGTCACTTAGTTATAGCAACACGAATAAATCTTGAAACTTTACCAAAAAGAGGATGTGCCAAACAATGGTGTAGGTTTCCTATTGAAGATCGTGAAAAGATTTTAGAGATGATAAAAGATAGAGAGGATCCAAATTATATGTACCAAGAACTTTAAGCTAATTTTGTATATGTATATTTTCTATGACAATATATATACATGTAACATTTGGACATAAATTTGAAAATCTTTTTATTTTATGTTGAATTCAAATAATTTCATTCAATGTGGTGGTCTAGTAGCCCATGAAGCTAAATCAAATGTGGTGATCTAGTAATTTTGTTTAATGAAGAATTCATTCTTAAATGATTTCGTCAAATGTTATTAGATCCAACAAAAATTGTAATTTTTAATTTCAATATCTAATTAAATTTGATTAGCACTAGCTATTTACTAGGTACAACATGGTGAGTTAGTATATTTGTTTATTGGATCCCACCTTTATAAATCTGCACAATGATTAATTTAATATAGTCCCATGTGTAGTTTAGATCTTTATCCAAAATTCATCACATGCTCCACAATATATGTTAACACATATTTTTTATTCTAATTAGATAGAATTTATATGAATCATAGAGTCTTCATCATTAAAAATTTGACAAATTTGAATAAAAAGAAAAAAATTATAATCCTTCTTTGACAATTTACATATTTTTGTCTTAGCAAGTGGATAAATTCAAATATGATTGTTACTTTTTTCTTAATCAATCAATTAGACATGTCATGAATTAATTGTAGCCCACATGTTTCATTTTCCTACATTTTGGTGTCCAAGCCCCTAATTTAAATTTTATATCCTAGTTCTTGGTGAACATATGAAAATTTAAATTTGAAAACATAAATCCTAAAAAATATGAGTCATCCTAGTTAATTGAGTCAAATAAATGGCCTATGTTAGGATATCTTCTAGGAAGAATTAAAATAATAATAAAAATCATCCCTTGATATGAGTTCCTACTTGTGAAATTTAATATAAAAATATTCTAGGTTCATAATAAACTCATTAGAAACTATAAATTTGAATTATTTAAGAATTTAATATATACCAATTTTCATGAGGGAGAGCAACGAAAAGACATTTTTTCTATTTTTCAACAGGGTTATACTCTTCTCATTCACACTTAGTCCCATATATTTGTCATATTCATATGATTTGAATTACACCTATGTTTGCGCATATCTCTATACATGTTTATTCAATGTCTTGAGATTTAAAATTTTACGCTAAGGGTCATTCTTGAGCCACTTATTTAAGATGTAGGAGCATCCCCAACATATAAGAGTTGTGTCATTTATTTAGGATTTGTGTCAATAGTTAATCCAACATATAAGAAATTTTTCATCAAACAAAAACTTCCTTTATGTTTGTTTGTGTTGTGCAAGTAGTTCTTTAGTAGTCATTTTGGTTGATTCCAATTAGATTTTATAACTAAAGTTATTAGTTTATGTGCCTAGACCATTAAAATAGAATCAATTGAATGGTAATGCATATGCAACAAGTTATCATGACATTTTATTTAGAAAACCATGAAAGTATATAGAGCATGTTCACTCAAGTCTATTTTGTATTTCATGTTATATCATATGACATGGCCTCCCATATTAGCTAACGGAGGTCTATGAGTTGTGTCATTTATTTAAGATTTGTGGCAATAGTTAATCCAACATATAAGAAATTTTTCATCAAACAAAAACTTCCTTTATGTTTATTTGTTTTGTGCAAGTAGTTCTTTAGTAGTCATTTTTGTTGATTGCAATTAGATTTTATAACTAAAGTTATTAGTTTTGTGCCTAGACCAGTAAAATAGAATCAATTGTATGGTAATTCATCATACAACAAGTTATCATGAGATTTTATCTAGAAAACCATCAAAGTATTTTGAGCATGTTCACTCAAGTCTATATTGTATTTCATGTTATATCATATGACATGGCTTCCCATATCAACTAATGGAGTTCTATGAGTTGGGTCATTTATTTAAGATTTGTGTCATTTACTATTCATAAGCATTGACACCATACATCAAATGCAAAAAGCATGTAAAAGAGAAATATAACTCCTAAACATAATGTAAACTACACAACACCATATTATTGATTCTATCTACTCATAGCATTCAAATTATAAACATATCATATAGCTTCTAGATTTGTTTCAACTAATAGATTTGTCAAAAATCTTTTTTTTCCTCACTATGTGCAAGACTCTTACCACATCTTGGGATAACTTGAAGGGTTATGTTGTTGACTACAATACTAGTATAGCTAATGAGTAAATAAGGCCTATTGAATCTCATTTGTTGGTACATAATTCAAGATATTATGATTCAATGATATTAGAGGCTATCTCCTAGGGAGGACCAAGTTAGATTTATTGGTTTATTTTAATGCAATGGTATCTATTCAAACTTGATTTGAATTAATTTTAAAATCAAACCAATAGGTCTTGTGATAGTTGAGAATTTAGTTGTATGTAATTGAAAATGATCTCCCCTTGTTTTGAAGGTGTATGATTCAAGAAATATTTATTAGAGAAGGAGCCTTGATCTAATAATTTTCTAGCCTTCAAATCTATTTCCCTAATTTGCATTTATTGTAATTCTCTATTTTTGGTGGTTGATGAAGGAGACTTTATTACACTAGTAAAACTAAATGTATCTATATAAAACAAACCGACTCATATCTTTATACTTGGGTTTCATTTATTATTTGTAAATAGAGTTAACAAAATTTAGACATTAGAGAATATTATCTAGATTAGTATTAGCTATTAACTAGTCATGTATTTCCTTTCATCCACTAGAAATGCACTATTTATGTGATGTCATTTTTCTATGTTTTTCCTAAATTTGATTATGAACATTAAATTAACTCAATTTTTTATATAGATTTAAAGTGAACAAGAATATTATTTAGATTCTCAACTCAAAACCCTAATTACCTTCAAGAATTTCTATATTTCTATATTAAGTTGTATCCAAAATGAGACCAAAAATGTTATCTATTTTAATTCTAGAGAGATCATTAAAGAAATCATAGTCAAACCATAATACATGACAAATCACAATTTAAGAACCATAATATGAAACCATAAGATAAAATGTATAAAATGTGAAAGCATAATGTAAAATGTATATACTGTAAAACATAATAAGACATGAACCATAATGTTCAAAATCATAATATAAAATGTATTTAATGTGAAACCATAATGTAAAATGTATATGTTGTCAAACATAATAAGACATGAACCATAACATGAAAGTTCATAACATGCAAAACCATAACAAGTCAGAGAGTAGGATGTCTAGAATATGACTACATATGAATAGATCTATCTACCGATCAATGTGTGGATCCATGTCTTGATCTCTCTCTAGATCCCGATCCATGTGTGGATCCATGTCTCAATCTCTCTCTAGATCCCGATCCTTGTCCTAATGCACCTCCCTGCACAAGAAAGTACATAATTTAATTTAATGTACATGTGTATATTTATGTAAAGTCATCTTAAAGTTTTGTACTTTCAACATGCCTAAATTTATCAAGTAATTTGTATATATTAAAGGTACCTCAAATGTACCATGCACGGGACCCTCTGCATGCTCCAAATCTCCAAAGAGTGACAAATTATCCCTGTGTTGCTAGAAATTTTCAAATACAAGATTTTCAATGAATAGTGAGAACTAATTTTAAGTCAAGTTTATTTAATATATATACAAGTGAATTTTTGGAATGCAAAATATAGAAATAATTCAAGCACCTGCGCATCCTAGAGCACTCTACCAATCCCACTAATGTCACAAGAATGAATGGTCACATCAGGGACACCTATATCTAAAGGTAAAGGATCAGTGTCAAAGAGAACTATGCTATGTGTTCCATGTACATTAGGTGCAATCTAATGCTATGTGGGGGTTGTATGCTAGTTTGGAATATTCTAGTCCTTTGAAGTTGCCTCACCCCAACCCAACTGTCTACCATTATGTCATCTAATATGAGTTGGTACAATGTTTAAAGGAATCCATTACTTGACACTGATATACTGGTATGCTGATAGTAAATCAGCAATGGAAGCTAAACACACATTATGTACAATGGCATCACTCATATGGGTCACATCTGATAGGGATGGCAGATCTACATGAATGTAGGAGTCATAATTCATGGATGTAGCCTCAGTGGGAGGAAGGCTAATCCATGGATGTAATAAGTATCTCCCTACATGATTAGATGCCATCTAATCAACCTGAGTAGCAATCATGGTCATACTGTCAAAAAGCCTAGATCTAGTCAAAGCAGCTACAACATCTCCTACTGTTGCTAGCTCCAAATGTTTTAGAAGAACCAAAAGGTTTGGACCAACTAATGCCTTATTGTTTTCAAGTGGTGGCAAATTTGGATGTCTAAATTGAGGTTTATTGGTAAACCTCCCCTGCCTCGTCTAGCATGTGCAGGCATAGATGTGTAATCCACATCTTATCCTAAATGGAACTCAACATATAATTGTTTGCAAAAATAAAGTGGCAACTCGTCATTATGAGGCCATCTATGATTGGTTTCCAACCATCTAGGATATATAAATAGACAAACAAGCGCATCTATACACCTAGTAACAATATATCCTCTAACTTTGTCTCATCAAGTATAAAAAGGGAACATACTATGCATATTATGTAATGAAACTCTCCAAGAAATAGATTTGATATACTTAGTGCCAGTAACAATCCTAGAAAGGGACCTATAAAACTCCTCAATGCTAAAATCATCATGTGGATTGTATGATTTTATCGTCTCAATCATACATCTAGTCTCACACTAAATATTGACTAATCTATCTCTATTAACCAAATTTGGGGAGCTGTGTACAGTTTGTTCCAAACATTTCAAGACATTCTCTAATCTATTAATGCTATCATTATAAAAATTAGTCATAGCCTTAGCTTCATGTTGAGACTACATGGAATGATGAGATCCCTCATCATCAGCCATATCTATATAAATACAAAGAGATCTGCATTTAATTAAAACAAAAAAATTAAATAAGTAAGCATTTTTCTTAAGTATACGAAAATATAAAAATGCAAGGTAGATCTCTAAATTCCAAATAACAAGATCATACAATTGTGTTATAAGTATACAAAAGAAGCTTGCATAAATACCCAATCTTAATAGTTAATTTAGTTATATACCCAAAATTTCAACCTGTACACAGGATATCAAACACTCCAAGAAAAATAAGAAAGTTTTAAGATTATTAGTTGCCTCCAGACACCAGATATTACTGAGATTTTTGTGGGAGTCCAAATGTTTGGCCAAATTATATAACTTTTTATGTAACAGTAAGTCACATGAGTACAATTTGTCCAATTATGCTTAGCTAGGCATGCCACATTTTGTGGATCATCACACTCTGAGGTTCTAGCATGTGTCATGTATTTCTTTGTCCACAACCAAAATATATGTTTGTTTAAGTTCCATGTAATGCCTAATCTGAGTAAATGTTTCCAAATGGTTTTTGGATGGTGTAATTAGGTAAGAGAGATAATGACTGTACACTATGGTTTCTATAGCAACCATAGAGGTTTTGATATTGATTTTGAAGTTAAAAGATTTATGAATAGTTGCAAGTTCTTATCTATTGTGGCCATGTGTACTTTTTGTGGAGATGATTATCTATACCAACCTATTGGTGTGTCTTAGGCATCATTAAGAAAGATTTGTTCTTATATGGCTTACAGTTCAAAGTAAGATTGAACTAGAAATGATTTTATTGTTTGGAAATTTGTGATACTTGTAGGCCTTGGCATGAAGGTTGCAGTTATCTCTGTAACACTATAGAATATGGGTAATTCTGTCGAAGTGAATTTCATATATATAATTAGAATAGAAATGTATACATTGTGAGCAGAATAGGTAAATAGGACTGCATTATATTGAACAGAGTAAAATGATTTACAAGACTTACTTAGACTAAGGCAAAGGAATAACTTAGCAAGCCAAAATAAATCACTAATAGTATGGAGTGGTTCTATGGGATTGTTGTGCTTCTATAAGCACTTTCAGTTCTATTTACTTCTAGATGACATCAACTCCAAGTCTATGGATGGCACCTAGCACAAGAGACATTGTAACAAAACATCATAAATTTGTAATCAAATGATATGTATTTGATAAGCTAGGCAATGTCTATCTCAGTGGCTGTGAACAAATATGAGCATGAACTCCATTACTGATTTCTTCTTGACATTGAATGTCTAGAGAGGAGCTACTTCACATAGCTTTGGCTTCTAAGGAATTGCATCTTAGATTTTCCTAGCTTATTGGTTTTGTTTTATTCATTTCTAGCTGCTTCATGATTTTGGTTTTGTTTTATTGAGTTATGTGTCATTTTATAGGAAACAACACCATACAGGTTTTACATTTGGTACCATACACACATGACATTCAAAAGTCTAACCAGGTCATGTAATCCATCACATGGCACCCTGCGTCAAATACTTGAGTGTCAATAATAGATAATTTCCAAGTTTCCCAAAATTCAATGAGTTGATTGCACAGGAATTATTGTAGTATCTAGAACATATTGGTGAGAAGAATCAAAACGTTGCAACAATACCAATATATTGCCCAAGCTATCATAATGGCATCACCCTAGTACCTATACACTAGCGATTGTTTCTAAGAAAGAGAAACAATGGTCATCTAAATTATTAAAAGCTAGATAAAACCATTTAAAATAAAACAAGGGTTGTGCTACAACTCAAGTCTTTGCTAGATGTTGATAAAATGATTTGTAAAAAACAACATTGTAGTACCAAATGGGGATGATCTATTTGTAAGCTAAAAGTCCAAAGTGAATGTTTGCATATCAAAACGAGTATTTATAGGATTGATAGAGAAATATCCAACTAGATCATTATTCTACATGGTAAGAGAAAATATCCCATTCAATCTAATTACATCAAGCATCTTAGGTTTCTACAAATATGATATGAATCTTGATTCTGTATATTGAAGCATTTTTAGGACTGATTTTACAAGTAAAATTATTCATGATAAAACAAACAAGATTGAGCAAGTGGCAAGACAACACATAAGGTTAAGCACATGTTGGCTGATCCCATTAGTGTGTTTGGACTAGATAGTTGAAGCATGCCAACCACATCTTAGCTATATCTGAAGTAAGATGTTCACTAGAACAAAGAGAAAACAAAATCAATTTACTGGTATTTTCCACAAACTTAAAAGACATACCACTTTGAGTGTTCTATAACATATTATAAGCAAAGAACTACAACTGGAGTCTTATTTCATCTACCCATGCATTCAACACAATATCAACACATCAAGTTTAGCAACCATTCCAAAGACTTGAAACATGCAGCTCTGTTCATCTCAATTTCATTTTGCTTCATATGAGATTCCAAGTTTTGTACGGTGGTTGCCATGGTGTTAATCAACATCAAAGTTTGATCATGCTTTGAATATTGTTTGAAAGTTGAATAAATAGAGATGATGTGTAGACTTTAAAAGTAGATATCTAGACATTCAAACATATGGATATTAATGAGTAGATCAAGAAGGGATAAGTATGGATTTTGGTTTGTACACATGAGATGAAAAAGTAGACATTAGAGTTGAGATGCCATTTATAATATTTAAAACAGAGGAAATCTTACAATAATAATGGTGGCTAGGGTTTCTCAGTTTGATTTCTTTTTCCCTAATCATGGCGGCTAGGGTTTCAGTTCCATTTCTTTTGCCCTGGCTAGGGTTTTAAAAAATTTAATAAGAATTTAAGTGTTTCACCCAATAGAATTTAAGCATTCAAGTATGATCCACAATGTATCATACAAACAACCTTATTAGTAACATGCAGAAACAGAGAACAAAAGCAAACAAACAACATAACCTCTAGACATAACAAAAACAAATCTTATCAAAATGATAAACTTGATGCAAAATAAAAATAACAAGAATGGGTCCAATGAATTCTTACCCGAGTTGATTGAATTTGTAAGCTGGGATGTTGAGCGAGCACTATCTAGATGCAATAAATTCAGCCAAAAATGCAAAATACCCACCTCCACTAATTTTTTTTCTTTTATGTTACATAGATTCAGCCAAGACAAACTCGGCCAATACCTGCTCGACTAAAATTTAGGGGCCACATAGGCACCATATTGGCGCCAAAAAGGTTCCACATCGATTCAACCAAATACTACTCTGCTGAAACAAATTCACCCTAACTCCACTCGGCCGAAATTATTTGGTTAGCCCAAAGTGTGACAGAAGTTTGTACTTTTACCCACTAGTTTACTTGATCTTGGGTAGATTAGTGTGTTCTTGTATTCTTAACATTATGACTACTATTTTTTTCTAGATACATTTAGAAAATAAGAGCACACACTTATTTTCCAATATTTTACATTATTAGTTGTCTGTGGAAGTTGAAAAGATGACATAGGGGCTTTACCTGAAGGCAATCCCCCAAACAACCCCAACATCTCTTTGTTTCCCTTATAGGTTACAAATTTAAATGAGGAGATTTTAACCACAAATTAGTTTTGTAGATTTCCCCAACTTATTTCTTGTCATTTTTTCATTTATTTTAAGCATATTAATAATATCTCTTCGATTTTAGCTTGTTTTTTTCATCTAGAAACTCATGGGTGTGTTGTTGTCTTCTATTGTGTAAGTTAAGTAAAATAGTTGAAAGAAAACTCTAAATTCTTATTTTAAATACTATTTGGTCTATAGTGTGATATGTAGATGTCTACACAACATGTTGGCATCCTAGGTAGTGGCCTCCTCCATCTAGTACCAGGTTTTTCTGATATTCTTCTTTACAATTTTGTAACGTGAAAATCTATAAATCAATTTCTAGTTTGCATTAATTAGCACTTTATTATCATTTCTTTCATTTAATTTCATAAAATAAAACTATTCATTTCCTTTATTCAACTCTCTTTTTGGATTATAGAAAATCATTCTATTAAACAATAGAGAAACTAGTGAAATCCTAATGTGAAAGCAGAGAAAAACTGTTTGGTTAATATATCTTAGCTAAATCACATTTTTTCTTCTTTTACAAGTACACTAATTGATCATGGCTAAGACTAGTTTTGTACCTTACCTATTGGATCCCCACAATCCTTTTCTAATTTTTCTCATGGCTTTGTCTCTTAGTTAAACTATAACATGGAACCCAATGTCTCTCTTACACAACTGTATCAATGCAAATAGGATAAGTTTTTAAAATTTGAACTACCACTTTCCCACCCAACTACATATTGTTGTTGGTACCCGCAAGCATACCCAACCTTTCACATTCCCTCTCTTCATTTATAAAAGTTACTTTTTCAAACCCTAGTTTCTTCTTCTTGCTCCTTTGTTCTCTCTTAGCTTTTGGTTCTCTATTGCTAGTTTTTGGGCTCTCTCCTTTGTCTGAAGCAACTTTGTTTCTCAACTTCTATTGAACATACTATTGCATATTTTTCATTCATTGAGGCTCTCACAAAAGGATTTAATATTGATTGCACATCAGTAGAATCCTCCAAATATTTTGTAGCCTTCCTTCCATATTGTCAACTAGGTAATATTGTTTCATTTATATTTAAATAATCTTGTTGTAATTTCTATATCACATCTTCCATTATCCATTGTAAAATCTTTTGGTATAGACCACCACCTTTTTTATCCTTGTTATGCACACTAGGGTATTCTTTCCCATAGAATAGGGTTGATACTCATATATTTTGTTTATGTTTCAATGTTGTTATTTTCCTATATGTACTTAGGATGTAAAAGAAAACACAATTTTTTTTAGTATTGGTTATTAGTGGAGGTTGAAATACCAACATACATTCTGGACCATAGGGAAAGTTCCTAAATAGCCCCAACCATTTTTCCTTTGTTGTGCATCTATAGGCATTCTAGAGACATTCAACTGCACGAAGGTTTGTGGCTATTTCCCTTTTTGTTGTTCTCTGCTATTTCTTGTTTTAATCACTTGAATTTATTTATTTCAATGCATTTATCTTTAGTTTTTATCATCTTTAATTATGTTAGGTTTTTCCGTTATTTGTTGTTCAGACTAAGTTATTGAAGTAAAAATTTTCATTTCTAGAAGTGTTGATTACATTCTACTTGTACAAACTATAGTCTGATGTGTAGACATTCATGTGATGTGCTAGTATCCTAGACAATTTCCTTTTGTCTTTGGTGCTAGGTTCCATCTCTCATCGTATTTTCTATTTTTTCTCTCTTCCTATAAATCTATATTTCATTTTCAAAAAAATAGCTACTTTATCATTTTCCTTATGCTTTAGCTTCGATAAAAGTTATTATTTTCTAAGTTTAGAGAATTTTTAGGCTTTTTTGGAGTTATTTTTCTCTTCCTATTTGGATAGCACCAAAATACATTTCCCTTGAAACTAGATAAGTCCTAGTGTAATTCTATCAAAATTAAATTAGTTAGAAAACAAGAATATCCTTAGCAAAATCTAATTTCAACTATTACAGTAATGTTCTATTTTTATTTTATAAAGTTTTTAGCCACATTGTGTTGGCATAATAGTTAGTATTACATTGTTAATTACATTTCCAGTGTTGTAGTTATAAATTGGTTATATAAACTACAACGGCAAACTGGAATGAGTAGTTATAAACTGCATCATCTTTGCATAAAACCGCTTCTTTGTATCATTTCAAATCGATCAACAAAGTCACTACCCCTTTTTCATTTTGTATCAAAGCTATGGCATTGTGATCTGGCCTATGTGAAGATGCTAGTTTATGTTGTAAATCTATAGCGGTCATGGATTTTAGTAATGGCGTGGGAGAACAAGGTTCAATTTATATGTTATACTTACTGAGTTGCTACCAAAAAAGTGCTTGGATTTAAATCCTTTTCTTATCACCTGAGCATGGATCTCTAGCATCTCATGGAAGAATGGAAAGTTTGAAGATATTTTTTTTCGGTGGAATTGCAAAATACTTTGAAGTGAGAAATTTAGAGACCGATCTATCTCAGGCCAAAAAATGTGCTAGAAGACATCCTTGGAGATGTGGACAAGGTATTGTGGATAATAGAAGATCATTTGAATCTATTTGAAGACCATTGAACTTGTTGTAGACCATTGGATTTGTGTTGCATTTAGTTAAGACATGTAAGTAGAAGTCTCATTCCACTGTATATTGTGCGGCCATATAACACAAGTAGTTATGATCAGTTTGAAGGAGTAAGACAATGTTAATGAATGAGCATTGACATTTGAGTGGTAAGATTATTTTTTTTAATTTCTAAATTATAAAGGTGAATAACTATATAAGGGTGGATGGATTTTTGCCATGTGATGACATCTAAAGAGGGCTGAATAGAAGGTAAAACCAATACACTTTCTTTTTCTATTACGGTTGTGGAAAGTGAAGCATTAACCAGCATTATTAACTAATCCATCTGTTGATTACTGGCACAAAACCTTAGTTTCTCTGTTGCCATCTAACATGCAATAAGGTAGGATTTCACTGTGAGCAAGCTTCGCCTTTGTGTGGAGGCAGTGTTATTAACAGTTCCTCACCGTGGATGGTGGTTTATGGTATGAAATTGGTAGTTTGGTTTGTTTGAGCCACATTTATTTATGAGTTGGTTCTTTCAGTTTGCCATGGTGTTGATAGAAATATTTCATGTCATGTGGATGTGCATTGTTAACAAGGTGTGAGTCAAGAAAGTATTTAGATTAGTTAAAAAGATTAATGGTGTTAAGAGGCATAAAGTAGTCATAAGGTTTAAAAAAAGGAGAGTGAAGAGCCCTGATTAGAAGGTGTAAGAATTAAGAATTATTCTTGTTCTCAATGTTAGTCAGCAGTAGCATATAGAGCATCTACTAATGAATGTTAGAGAAAATCTATTCAAAATCATGCAATCTTTTTTTACCATGGATGGAAACAAATTGGTTGTTCCTACTGACATATATTTGGAGGCTTTTGTGGATTGTAGTACTTCCTCTGGTGCTATCTTCAGAGGGTAAGGACTATGAGAGTCATATTAGAGGCAGGTGGCATTGGAGGATAGAGGATTTTCCATCAGCTCAAGTTAGCTTCTTGCTTTGAGATGATGCTTTGCGTGAGAAGCATTTTTGGTTTTGGTTGTTTTTATTTTTCTTGTTGATGCTAATGAATTTGAAGAATGTATGTTTTGTGAAGATTTTGTTTTGGAGACAGGTTTGGGATTTGGTGTTGAGCTCAATACGGATTGTTGTCCAGTGAGCTTCAAAGAGTATATGATCGAGAATTATACCCTTTCACGGTCACTAGACAATGGCAAATATCTATCGTATCTCTTAGGGTTTATTGTCGAATAATTCAAGACTATGTGATTTGAGAGCTTGGGACTAAAGAGCTCAAGAACAGAGCTCGAAGCTACCCCTTTTTGAGGGTAGAGGAGACAGTATGATAGAGCCCCACTTGGTTCAAGATTTTTTTTTTTTGGGAGAAGATCTTCTATAAAATATGTATTCATATTATGTAATAAGCTTTTTTGAGTATGTTAGCATTCAGGTGGGGTCCCTTGGTAATATTGCAGGAACAATGTAATAAGGGGAGGAATGTTGGCATAATAGTTAGTATTACATTGTTAATTACATTTACAATGTTGTAGTTATAAAGTGGTTATACAAATTGCAACGACAAACTGGAACAAGCAGTAAACTGCATCATCCTTGTATAGAACCACTACTTTGTATCATTTCAAATAGATCAATAAAGTCACTACCCCTTTTTCACATTGTACTTGGGCACTTAAACATTTATGTAGGTGGGTTGTCATCTTGTGATAGTATAGTAATATAGCCTATGTTTCCTAGGATAGTAACCTTCCAACTTCTAGAACTCTATTGTAACAATCATACAACCTATCGGATGGAATTCCAATAGTCACCTAAGCCTTTTGGGTGACTCTTGAGCTTCCCTCCTAAGCACCTCTATCATTCTACCTTGCAAAAATTTGATTTTTGATGCAACAAACTATACTCTCCTTCGTTCCTTGAACAAACTATACTCTCCTTCATTCCTTGGGAAACATTTCATGAATAACACCTTGATGAACTTGATAGAAACCTTCTACAACATTATTATCATCTTTCAAGTACATTTACATCTACCAGCAAGTAAGGCATTCATTTTTATAGCCCTTTGGGGTTAGCTAATGTTGCATTTGTTGTTTTTATAAATTCTTCTCTCTATTTGAATCTTTTTATGTCATTCTATTAGTTGTTGATGTCATTACCTCTCTCCCTTGATTCTTGTGAGAGAATTGTAATTTTCTATTTTTCTATTTAGTGAAATATTGCATTTTCATTGTTGGCATTGTAGGGCTCCATATCCCATTATACCGATCATGCACACTATGGTGTTGAAATCTCTGTAGACTTGCAACTATAATACTCATAGATTATTTTATTTTTATATCCTTATATTCTAGATGTGCTTATGATTAAGAGCACACACACAAATCCAACTTCCTCATACCATTTTACTACCAATGGACTTCAAAAGAAAGAAATAGGGGCTTGACCATGTTGGAAAATCCTAAGTAGTCACCATATTCTTCTTTATCCTAGAAATATGTATTTTTTGAAGATTCAACTCATAGTAGAGGTTTGCATCTCCTTTTCTCTTGTATTTTCATTTTTTTATTTCATTTAAAATAGATTGATCAAACTATTTATTTATTCTTTTATATATATTTCAAGTATCATATATATCTATCTTCTTGTCAAGTCTCTAACTCCAAATACCCCAAGTTTTACATAAAATTTCATTTTCTTGTCCTTCTGGGATGACAACATGAAATCTAGACTACAATGCAACCTCATGACAACAACATTGGCATGCTAATGTCTAGCCTAAATGTCTTTTAGTCTCACTATCTAAGTACTTTTATATGATTCTAGGTACTTTGATACTCTAATTTTACTATTCTATAATTCATTTCAATTGTTTATTTATCTATTTTCAATTTTTCCTACTTTCCATTTTTTAGCTTAGTATTTTTGTCTAATCATCAAATATAGTTTAATTACATAAAAGTAGCTTAAAATATACACTATAAGTAGATATAAGAAATAAATTGTAGAGGATCATTCTAAAATAATAATAAAGGTCATGTGAAAGGAACATATTGTGAGCTAAAAATGACAAAGTATTTGTAGCAAGTCTATAAAATTTATCTTGTCCTTTGAGGAGATTGCTATAGGAATGCAATAAAGAAACATATTTTTTGGTTGATTCCATGACAAAGCAATTTCCTCTATCTTTTGCACACAAAGATTAGGCAATAGTTGGGGTGGACTTCCACCATTACTATCCTTGGATATGTGGTATTAGCCCTTTCACTAGAATCATTTGAAGTCATTATGGTATTTGATTCTTGGAACTAATGAATTATAAATCACTTGGTGCAATGACTATAAGACATATATAGGAAATTATGTGTTAAGAGTGAAAGTCTCACCGAAGTGCATAAGTCTTATTATTTGGGAAAGAATAATTTTATATAGATGAAGGGTAGGGCTCGACTAATCTCTATTTATATCTTCAGCCAAACAATATTTTCATTTCCTTCCTTGATTTTACACTAGATTTTTTCTTCCTAGTGCTTGTTATTTGAAGTGTGTTCAAAATTGGAAATGGAAAAAACTTCTCTACTAGATTTACTCTATAGGCGTGTATTCTCCAATACAGGAGTGAAGAGCACATTCAATATATATAATGGAGACACTTTCTCTATGGTGATAATTGTTCTAGGTACTGGTGGGACAAAAAACACTATAATGGAAAGATTGTGTCAAATCATTAATGATAGAGTTCTATTATGGGACATGACAATTCCATGAAATGTCCAATATATTATATTCATCATTCCAAAATATGATGTCCAAGACAAATATTAATAAAAATTAATTTATTTGACACAAAGTGCAATGCTATGTATCCTAAGGATTCAAAAGTAGATCACCTCAAGTAAGAGATAGCACATCATGTGCTAGCTTTTCCAAAACTACATAGCAAGATTTGATCACATGAGCTCAATTTCATAGACTAGAGACTTCCCCACAATGATGTGAATATAAAATATTTTCTTTCACTTGATTTATTTTAAATAAAGTAAAAAACATGAATATTTAAGCTCTTTTAGAGTATATACTCTAAGAGGATTCTTAGTGGTATAGAGCATTTATTTTATTAGTAAAAGGATTTAACATGCAAATAATCACAAGGTTAACAAGAAAGTAATGAAGTACTTCTAATGGATTGTTTATTAAATGTTCTAGATAGAAAAACAAAAGCAAGATGGGGATAAAATAACCATTAAATGGACAATCTCCTTCAATACCATTGCCTCCAACAATATATAAATCTCATCATATCTAGAGGAAATCAATTAAAAGTCATGAAATAGAAAATATGAACTAAGATGTTATTTTCCAAAGTTGTTGTAAGAGAAATGACTTTTGTAGTGCTGTAATTAAACATCAAATAGTTCAATGGTAAAATAGTCAATAACAATTTCACACCTTATCTCACAAAAAATGATAATTAGTTATCCTATATTTATTGGCAAAAATTTATGTTTAACTTAATTTTTATTCTTTTTGATAGATAAGCTGCTACCAAGAGAGTAGCTCTCCTACATTAAAAATTAGACTGCAAAATTTTAAACAATAACTCTTTTTTAATACATATAAATCTAACTTTAAAAAGAAATATCTCTTTATTTACTTTATATAAATATCACATGGCTTTAAGACAGCCTCTAAAAGTGCATTGCTGGTTGCATTAATGGTGTCAATGCTATCAATAGAGCATATCCAAGATATAACAGAAAGCTATCTATCTATATATGAATAATATTATGTTTATGAAATATATCTGATATGTTCACTTTATATATTATATCTTCCACTAGTGTGGACTTATAGTTTAACAGAATTCTTGAAATAGTCAGGGACGAAAGCATTAATAAAACACCTTAGTCAACTAAGCCTCATAAATCTATATATCCCATGTCGATTCCCGCAACAGCAGTGGATCCACCTCCTCATACATGATATCTTCTGTTTTATCAGTGCAATATACAACATCTTGAAGATCAGGAGATCCATTGCACAGGAGGAATACAAGGTTGTCATAGTGAAAACGCATATTCATGAGCTCTTCTTGCTTGGCCGCCAACTGAGATTCCAGCTCGGCTATTTGCTTCTCCAGTTCCTGGATTACACTGGCACTTCCCTGGATGGGGTCCTTCACTCTTGCACTTGCTTCATTCACCAAACTCTTTACTGCAATTGCTCTTTCCTTAGTCTCCAGACCCTAAAGCAACATCCCATAAATATGAGTCCCACAATCAAATTAAAAATAGGAGCTCAAGGGGTGGGTGTGTTGCTAAAGTGGTGGGTGAGTTGCTATCTTTAATCACATAAAAAGTAATAAAAAACCCAAAAAAATTATGTACATCTGCAAATAAGTTTGTAAATCTGTTAGATTATAAAATAATCTATGAGGAAATGATATAGCCCGTTTCATGTCTTAACTGGGCACATGTGAAACCTGCAGATGTGTCCAAGTCACACCTTATGGAAATAAATGTAACTTTCTTTTAAAGATTTGGACAGACCTGAACCAAGTTAGTAACCACGAGTCTTGAAACTTCAACTTAAAAGAAAGCTTAGTGGTTGATGAGCTGTGACTTTCATTTAAGCTGAAAATTATTTTAAAACAAAAAAAAATCTGAATGTGAGAAAAATAATCTAGAACAAATCAGAAAAACTAAAAATTAAAAATATTCAGCACTTATCTTTTGATAAGTAGGAGGTATTTTTTGCAGCATGTCAAATTATGATATTTTATGTCAAATACCTCCTACACTTGCTGAAGGTTTTACAAATGGGGTAGCAAACTAAGTGCGCTTGATCTTGGGGGAAACTCCATGGTTAAGTGTGCTTGAGTTGGAGTAGTACTGGGATGGGGGTGACCTCCTGGGAAGTCCCGATGCTTCACCCTTGAGTGCATCATCTAGATGCAATAAGTGCTAAGTGGACCATTCATTAATATGAGAGATGGGTTCATGTGAACCACTACTCATGAAATATGGGTTATGTGTTTGACTCAAAAACTACGCAGTTAAACCCTGAAATAAAATATCATAATTTGACATGCTGCAAAAAATACCTCCTACTTATCAATTGATGAGCTAAAGGGGCTCTATAATGAATGGTTCATAAGGCACAACACTTGCTGAAAGTTTTGCAAATGGGGTAGCAAGCTAAGTGCGCTTGATCTTGGGGGAAACTCCATGGTTAAGCACGCTCCGAGAAGTCCAGATGCTTCACCCTTGAGTGCATCACCTAGATGCAATGAGTGCTAAGTGGACTATTCATTAACATGAGAGATGGGTGCATGTGAACCACTACTCATAAAATATGGGTTATGTGTTTGACTCAAATACTACGCAATTAAACCCTGAAATAAAATATCATAATGCTTATCTTTGTCAATGAACTAGGCTTACTTTTTATTTTTTAGATTATTATTTTAAAAGATTAATATCTTGTATAAAAAAATATTTTGCATTAGGGAAAGGTTTGGGATAATAACAGTATCTAATCTGGTTGTCTCTGTTTTGGTTTTTTGTTTTTTGTTGTGTCCTTCTGACTGCTGTTTTCTTATTGTGTCTTTGGCGATTCCCTAGCCCGGGTAGGGTTATTGTATGGGTTTTATGGTTGTTATATGTTTTATTTGATGGACTGTTGGTTCTTTTGTGTCTTAGTCGACTCCCTGACACAGTTAGAGTTATTATCAAGATTATGATTGTATTGTTTTATTTGATGAACAGAAGGGTTGAAACAGAACGTATGGGCAGGTCGAAATCATGCCGACAATGATACAAGTCGAAATTCTGTCAGACAAAATTGGATGTCGAAAACATTGCAGATCATTGATTCATGCAGACTGTAGAACAAGTCAACGAAATTGCAGGTGGAAAATACCAATAAACAGTTATCACACAACGTGTGGGCTGTGGGGTTGATGAACTGTTAATTCTAACTTTTTACTGTATGGGACTGGAACCTTTTCCCAGCTAAATTTAATAAAAAACAATTAGATCTCATACATATAAACTATTTTTTTCTTAGTTAAGAGATTTTATTAAATAATAAATTTTGAGAGGATAAATTAAAATGAAGATTTAAAAACAATTGAATTAAAAAATTAAGATTTTTTTCGCTATAATCTCAGGAATTTTCCTTCCTTTAAAAGAAGTGGTTCAAACTCACAAGCTCAGCGGCCAGCAAAGATTTGAACCTTTAGAGCATACAGTTTATACGACAGCAATCAGAGCAAAGATTAAAGTCCAGTACTGTAAGAAAGAAAAAGAGCAGCAATTAAACCCAGCAGATGAATACGCACCCTAAGAAACGAACTCAGCTTAAAAGAATAGAGCAGCTCTGTCTAAGAAATCAATTAAGTGGCTGAATGGGACCTGCTGTTGAGAAATTACAAATCTTGGATACCATACTATGTGAATCTTAAGTACCATACCATGTGAATCTTAATTCATAGGCAAGGAAACGAATTCTAGATAAAAGATAATGGCGTTCAAAAGCAAGTAAATATGGTTGCAAAAATAAAAGCCATTTCAACAGAAATAAAAACTGGACCATGGTTAAAAATTACTTGAAGCAGTTTGATGACATTGTTGGTGCCATACACTCTCTGCACGATTGTGAACTTTTCTCGGTCATCTGCAGGAAAATGAGGAGCCAAAATACATTTTTCTGAACATTTCTTGCGATGCAGTCTACACGCCGCGCAGGATGAAATCTTTCTTTTTCCCATTTCTAACCCTAACACAAATATTTTCTACTGCAGTTCTCATATTTTATATTAGAAACTTCTGAGAAGAAAAGTCTTTGAGGCCTACACGTTTTTTTTTTCAAACAGGGGTGTTCACTTATTGGAAAAAATTAGTAGCGCCTCCTTTCTACGAAGGAACACAGCCTGCACATTGAATGACAATTTAACAAATCAAATTTTGACTGAGAATATTGACGCGTGAGATTTGATCCAGAATATATCTGGATACGATTATATATTAATTTTGAGTATTAATATTTTGAGATCATAATTTATAATCTATTATTAAGATTAAACAGTAGTAACTAAAGAGGATGGCGTGGAACTGTGGATGATAGTTGACACCTGAATTATATAATATTGATTTCCCTATATTAAAAAAAACTTTGAAGGACTGAAAATATTCTCTCTTATGTTTTATTAAGATCATAGATGCATCCTTAAACGCCTGTCTCTGAACAAATTTAGTACAGGATGCCGGCGATTTTTCTGAAAGCGTGTCAGAGAAGGCAGAAATGTTCATAGTATTCTGGAAACGCGTGAGAAAAGGGAGTAAACGTTCAGAGTTTTTTTTTGACGTTAGCATTAAGAAAGTATATATGATTTGGATTACAGCAGACGGAAAACATAGACATCCGGCCCCAGTGAGGCAACAAAGAGAGTACATGGGCGGAGAATTATAGTTCGTGCCACTCTCAAAATGCTCTTCGCGCTAGCGGGGTAGCCCTTTATAGTTCATGCCCCTCTCAAAATGCCCCTCTCTCAAAATGCTGTACCTCCATGGCCACTATCTCCCACCCACCCACCCCATAAAAAATGTCTTCTAGTGCCCTCTCTCTAGTGCCGGAACACCCCCCCACCTTAGCTGAGAAGGAATCCAGCGGGATCTCAGAAGGAATCAGGCACCTAGTAATAGCAGGAAATCCAGCAGTTAGGAACGGGCAACCCCTACAATCAAAAGATTTTATGCAGATCTTATCAGTACAAATTGGTAAAAACAAAATCTTTTCGGTGTGGTTGGGGGTAAAGTAGGTGGTTTGGTGCGTTGGGGGTCCAACTGAAAGTAGGTGGGTTGGTGCATTGGGGGTCTAATGGATAAAGGTGGTGTGGGGTTCCTCCCGGTGTAAGGTTGGTTGGGGGATGGTCTCTGTTGGTTGTGGGGCGGGGATGTTGTCTGTTGGTTATGGGTGTTGGTGGGTGGAGAACATTTTGTGGGTGGTAGTGATTGTAATGGATCCGGACCTTCCTTCCAGTTGTTGGATGTTGAGAGGACCTTAAAGGTTGGAGGGTTGGTTGGAGGGCATTTTAGATTGTTGGAGGGCATTTTGAGAGTACATGGGTGGGAGATAGTGGCCGTGGAGGTAGGGCATTTTGAGAGTACATGGGCGGAGAATTATATAAATGCGAGGAGGGAGAAAAGGTAGGTGGTTACTAATTGATGGACACTGGCGTCTGACATTTTATTAATTCAAGCCTCGAATTTGATGGTATATGGTTTTTTTTTTTAATTTTTTTTTTACAATTTTTAAATTTATTGGATCATATGTTTTAAGTCACACTCAAAATCAGGACACCCAACATCTTAAACTATAAAAGGATCCATTTCCATTTCCTTTATCATTTGTTATATTTTTATATAGCTGTATATTAAAAATATAATATAGTATTTTAATTTATAATTATTTCATTTTATAATATTTCTTATAATAATACATAGAATTTTTTAAGATTGAATATCATTTTTTTAAAGAATGTATTTAACTTTATAATATAAGATTATCATGAATATTCTTTTAATTTTTATGTATACCTATTTAGAAACTTAGTTTTAATTGTAATAGTAAATTTAAGATTTTTATTTTGTGTGTATTTAAAAGTAATCATTATTATTTATTATTTTATAATTTTACTTTAAGTTTTTATATAAACTTAATACTAATATAAATTTACAGTTAGAGAGATACTTAAGAAGGGTTGTTGGATTGTAACTTGTAAGTAATTTTTAATTTTATTTTATTTTATGCATAAGATGTGACCAAGAGTAGCTCCCATATATATTTATAAAAGAGACATAACTAGTATATTTATATCTTCCAATTTGTTGGCATTTATAAATTACTTACAGTTAGAATATTTGATATGCTCACATGAGTTAATTTAAAGAGACTATGTGTGAGACTTTACATATTCTTCAAACGTAATAAAGATTTCACTTCATAACTGCCCAAGTTTTACTATTTTTCTATCCATTTGGCTTCCACAAATTTATTTATTTTTTGTTTAACGTGATAAAGATTTCACTCCATAACTACCCAAGTTTTTCTATTTTTCTATCCATTTGGCTTCCAAGAATTTATTTATTTACACATTTTATGAATTTTGTTTACTTGAGAATCTAAATCTTTCAGCCCTTGTTGTGAGTGTAGAATGCCTCTCAGCGTAATTACAACATCTCCACAAAGGGAATCACATTCCAAGCAAGTTCACTTTCGTGGGCCTATAGTGTATTGGAAAGTGAAGTCCCTCATATAGCTCAAAGGCTGTCTCCACGGTGGAGACAAAAGTGACTCACATTGACCAATGAAGAAGTTGAAAGTCTCCATGTTATTGTGGAGTTCATCCTTGAAGAGAGTGATCACTTTCTTTAGATCCTAAGTGGCATGTGCTTTGGCTATGTCGAAGATGCCACCAATGCTACCAACCTTTGGCCATTTGTCTGAAGTAGATATAGCCTATGTCACCAAAGTTTATATATATATATATATATATATATATATATATATATATATATATATATATATATATATATATATATATATATATATATATATATATATATATATATATATATAGTTTATTTTTTACTCTATGCAACCACCCTCCTTATGCATACACTCTAATTTTGTGTGCATATACAAATATTTTTTATGCATAATATGCTATGAAGGGGTAGATCCCATATATATTGATAAAGGAAACATGATTACAACATCTGCATAAAGAGAATCACATTCCAAGCAAGTTCACTTTCGCGGGCTTATAGTGTATTAGAAAGCGGAGTCCCTCATATAGCTCAAAGGCTCTCTCTACCTATGGTGCAGATAAAAGTCACTCATAGTGACCAATGAAGAAGTTGAAAGTCTCCATGTTATTGTTGATCAACCCATCCATGAATAGAGTGATCACTTGCTTTAGATCCTCACTGGGTTGTGCTTTGGCTATGTTGAAGATGCCACCAGTGCAGCCAACCATTGGCCATTTGTCTAAAGTAGATATAACCTATATCACCACAATTTCTTTGTGTATGTGTGTATATATATCGGTGTGTGTGTATATGTGCTTCTAGTTTATTTTTTACTCTATGCAACCAACCTTTTTATGCATACACTTTAATTTTGTGTGCGTATACAAATATTATCACTCTATGTTATTTGAAAATTTCCTCCACACACACTAAATTCATTTTTAGTTTGTACCTTTATATTGGGCTTGCACTTAGCTCCTATGCACATAGCATAGGATATCATGCATTTGAATTTATCCTTACTTGTTCCCTTGCAAGAAGCTAGCACTCATGAAGCAATTCAATTTGGTAGTTGTAAAATAGCTCCTTACCAAACTTTACAAGGCATATTGGATTGATTGGCACCAATGTTTGATTTTTAGAATTTATTTTCATCATGACCTTGATTACTAGACGCTAGTTTTGATTTTATTTAATCACATAGCTTTTTGTACAACCATCACCATGAAAAAATATCTTGGCAATCCTCTCATCTTAACCCCTTGGTACACACTGCATACTAAATCTAGGTATAAATCATTCTTATTCTCCCTTCAATGTGACACCATGACACTCTTGTACCATCCATTTTTTTTATTTTACTTTACAATCATTTGTAACATCTCAATTTCTACATTTGCATCTCTAACACTTTATGCATATGGACTTGTTAGCATTCATAAATTTGCTTCCAAATGAGCTAATTTCATTTTTAAAAGCCTTGGATTTAGTTCAACATATTCTGGAGCAAAGAGGGCAATATAAAGGTTTTAATAGAAATTTTAATGTTTAACTTTTATTTATTTCAATAAATTGAACATTTTTTTATAATTTATATTATTTTGAAAATGTTAATATTTAAAGGTAGTTAAATGATGAGGCTAACATATTTTTTTCAAAGGAAAGATAAGGGTAACTATTGAATTAGCAGCTCTACTATTTAGAAAGATATATGGTTTAATGAATTTGTTTCACATAGTTTTAAAACATTCTAGATTGATGAATGGTATAATTTTGTGTTAAGTTGGGTCCTTTCTTCCATGTTATTTATTTATCTCTTTAAACATATTTTAACATATTTAAATTTCTAAGTTAATCAATGCACACATATATATCAATATATTTGTTTAGATCATGTATTAATTGTACATATCCATACACTTATCACTATACATTTGTTGTTCACCTCAATTTGAGTCTTAATATGTCCCACATTATTTCTAATCCTTGAAAATTTAAATTTAAAATTTGGCCACCCATCCCTTTCTTGCTCCAAGGCAACTCAATAGATATTTGTGTTATTCATTACTATATCATTATATTTAAAGACATTCAATTACATTCATTTCACATTTCTCATGTTATACCCTCTTTTTAAGAACATTATTCGTATATCATTTACATTTAAGGAAGGAACAATTTAGTTTGGTGCCCTTACTTTACTTCTCACACCTCAAAGTGATATAAAAATAATGTTCACTTCCCTTCCTTAAAGAGGATATTAAAAAAAAAATTGGTATCAATATGGGTAATGATATAGTGTATGAAAACATTGCAATTCTAGGGGGATTGAATGCTTGTTTCCTATTCAAAGAAAAAGGACATCCAAAAATAGATTTCCCTATAATTAGAAAAAGATTTATTTTTGAATTACATATCTATTACTATTATAAATATCCAATACAGAAAAGAGGAGTGGGTAAAGATGTTGCTCAATCACCAAGTTCAGATATAAACATTATAGCATCGTGATAAGTTTGTAGCCTATCTATTCTCAATAACAATTTCAATTTAAGTGCCTCAAGAATATATCTCTTAGCATCTTTTAGATAGATGTATTTAAGATATCTCTTAGCATTTTTAGATAGATGTATTTAAGATATCTATGCTAGTTAAATAATTTTATTAATTTATTACAATATATAGAGTGAGGAGCTAAAATATATACATATTACTATATAATGCTACTTTTACTTAAACATTTATTTTATTTACTTTATAGATTTGCAATCCTAAAAATTATTTTTTAATTTATCCAAATGGTATGAAAAACTTAATTATAATTGTCTAATGGAATTAATTCCCATAGCAAAAACATTTAATCTTTTAAATAGTGAAGAACTATAATCATTAAACTAAAGTAATTTAGACTACAATTAGTTTTCTTTTGTGGGATGCAACCACAATTCTTATCTCTAACAATTAATTTTTAATGGAATATTTCTCAATAATTTAATCCAAATGATAGAAAAACTTAATTATAATTTTTTAAACAAAATATTAATTTTCTTTGTGACTTTTAAAGATTGAAGAACTATAACCTAGCCCAAATTAAGCTAAAATAAAATAAAGTAATTTACCTTGTCATTATTTTTCTTCGTGAATTAAACTAAAGTAGTGTTTTTCTTTGTGGGATGTACTGTCTAAAAATTAGTTTTTAATGGAATTATTTTCAATAATTTAATCCAAATGATAATAGTAAAAGTCTAAAACAAAGGCCATTAAACTAAATATTAATTTTCTTTGTGGATTTTAAAGATTGAAGAACCCTAGCCCTATCATTGAGACATTTTATCCTAGATATTTTCTATCACCCAATTAGTTAAATAAATCATAATTATTAAACTAATTCCATCCTAATCCTATTTTAATCCTCTAGCCAATTAATTAAATAAATTAATATTTATTTAATTAATGCATTCCACATCATTCCTTTCTAAAATTAAATAATTTTATTATTTAATTCCACCTTTTTCTCTATCTCCACATTTATCTCCATGTAAGGTGGAAGCCATTTAACTTTAAATCCTCTCATTCAACCTTCATGAGAAACTTGTCAAATGACTACAACTCCATCTATCACTTAATCCTAGCCATCCATTCCTATCACTCATATCCTATAAATCAATCCTCTCACAAGCCATTTAGGCATCCACATTTCAAGTATCCTTATGTTGTCCAAATCATTCTAGGTCTTCTCATTCATTTATAATGCTCATATCATTGTTATGCTGCAGAAGTGAGCAATCAACATTCCTCCCATCAACAATCCTTCAAAATATAATGCATGCTTATGCGGTATTGAGGAGAGAAATAGAGATGAATCAAGTTTAGCATGGAGATTGATTTGCATTTGCATTTGTTGTTTTGATTTTCATGTTATCTTGTGCTCTATTGTGCTTGTTAGGGTTTCATTATTGTTGTTTATGCTTTTACCCTGATTTTAACCCTAACTACATTTGGCATGCCTAGTGGGACTTTGTACTTAAATTTGTAGATCTATTAGCTTGCTTTTTTATAGGTTTTATTAACTTTTCATTGCAGGTCTGCCATTTTTTGGACAAAACCCTAGGTTTTAAAGATTTCATCATATCATCCAAACGGATGTGAATTTTTCTACAAGATTTTCACAAAAGTTTGTCTATCATCTAAGAAAGATGCAACAAAGAAATTGTGGGCTTATCACCATTTTGTAAGTGTTATCATGATTTTATGTTTTTTCATAGAATTGCATTTTTGGGTGCAAATTGGTGAATTTTTCAAAAACATTTACATTTATGGAAGTTCTTGAAATTATAATGGGGGTCTATGTGTCATACATTTAATTTGGAGGTCAAATATAGTGCGAAAAAATCATATCTTTGTGTGCTGACAAATCCACATTTTTTGTTACAAAATAAGGAATTTTTCCAACTTCCTTATGTTTCTGGAAAGATCCTGTTGTTCTCAAAAGCAGCTACGCTCGTTTTTGTAGACAACCCCCACGAAACTTGTCCGTTTCGTGAATCTACATTCTAAGCTCACGGACCGAGACAAGATTCTCTTCATCTCACGCGAAGACTTTTGACATTCTAGACTAGTTTATGACATCCCTGTGAATAGGTTTCTTGATATTTGTGAGGAACATTCAAGTCGTAAATCGGTTAAAATGTTAACTTAAGTCATTTTTAAGAGTAAGTCAAATTTGAAATCTTGATATGCAAGAGCGACGAATTTTGCCGCTCCTGCATATCTCTTTTTGACTTTACACATGTAAGGTCGGCGAATTTTGCCGCTCCTTCATGTCCCATTTGTCTTGTTTTTCAAACATGTGTAGTGGTGGTGAATTTTGCCGCTTTTACATATGCTTTTCATTTTTCATGTAGAGGTGGCAAATTTTGCCGCCACTACATGCGTTCTTTTGGTTTAAATGTGAAGTCGGCGAATTACGCCGTCATAGCATGTTTTGCTTTTCCTTATTTCTTGCATCGACGGCCGGAATCTCTGCTAGCACAAGATCTTCAGAATCTTGGTCACACAGTGCCATTAATGGCCACTCATGCCACTCGCTCAGCATTTGTGCTCAGGTTATTTATTGTGTTTTAATGGTTTATTTCCCCATTTCACCCTCTCTCCCGAGTTGAGATACTAGACTCTCCTAACATCGCTCGATCGCACCATCGACTGTCGCCATCGGACATAGGGTTTCGGATTCAAGAACAGGTAAGTTTTACCTCTTGTTTCCGTTCTACTTCTTCTTCACGGATTATCAAAGATGCTTCATTTTTCTTGTTTGATTTTTGTTTTTGGTTTTCTTTACATTTTTGGCTTTTGCTTTGGTCTGTCGTTTTCGTATTATGTTTTCGCCTAGGGCTGCCCTAGGTTTTTGTCCTATATCATCTAGGTATTCTATTGCCCTAGATTCCCCAAACCCTGGCTACATGCCATTATTGTAACATCGGCGGATTTCGCTGAGCCTACCTAGATACTACGTGACCCTTGCTGAGTTCTAGTCAGCGAATTTCTCGGCCTTCACACTCAAACCTGCAAATTTCATCAAATGCAACAGCGGCAAAATTCACCACTAGAACTTCACCTTACCTTTTGATGTAAAGACGGTGAAATATGCCGCTCATACATATATGGAATTCCCCTCATGAGATGTCGGTGAAATTTGCCGACCAAACACTAAGAAGCGACAAAACTCAAATACAGCGTCGGCAAATTTTGTCGCTCCGACATAAACCTTTGCCTTTCCTATTTCCTGCAGCGTCAGCGAAATTTGCCGCTCATACCAATTCCTAGTCTTCTTTCAACATGCACGGGCAGCAAAATTTGCTGCTAGTGCAAATAATACAAAACCTGCATATGCAAGGGCAGCGAATTTTTACGCCCGTGCAAAAATGTCCCAAATTTTCCCAACTCTGGAAAAATTTCCAATTTTGATTTCCTGAGCCCGCTTCTCCTCTGATTCTTGGCCAGCTCGCACTATAGCCCTTTTTCAAGCGCATTCCCATAGTCATGATCATCAACATGCAATTTTCCCAGATTGCCCATATTTTCCCTAATTGCATGATCATGATTTTTGTTGCAGTTTCTTCTGTGGAGTTTCGTTCAACGTCAGACTTCTTCTTGGTGAAAGTTCATCCAAATAACTGACTTGTCCCCGAAGAAGGCAAAAGCAATGAAGTACAAATATCAAGGTGTTTTCCCAATCACCTCAGTCCATTCTAATGTAGAGGACATTAGAGATACAGAGATTGGCCATGTTGATATGGTTGAGTTTGTAGAGAGAACCAAGTCAAGCAACCCTAGTGCTATGATGAGGAAGATAGTAGAAAGTAATATTCATCTGCTATCATCCTTCCCGGTGGCGGCTCATAATACAGAATTTGTTCTTCAGTGTGCACATTTCTATAACAAAGATATTAGAGCCGTGGTGGACGCCAGTGGTAATGTGATAATCAGGTTGGATCCTGAGTTCATTGACAAGGTGTTCATGTGTCCTCCTGCGACAGAGGTATTGAAGCTTGACTTTGTTGAAGCTCAAAAGGAATATGACAAGAATCCAGAAAAAGCAAAGAAAGTGATCAACAACAAATGGTTGAAGACTGCGAGGTCAAGTTTGTCAAGGTGGCCACATAGTTTTCCTCGAAGTGATTTTGTGGAAGAAGTTGGTGACTTGATTACCCTCCTCAGCAGGATAAGAGGTTTGTCTTCCTCTTCACAATTTCATGAATGGATGTATCCTTTCATTAAGGTCATACTCCAGGGCAGGCAAGTTATTTTTTGGGGAGAACAAATCAGTAACGCTTTGCATGACCAGCTGACAAAGGTATCCACTACCTCCAAATTCTTCATGACTTCCTATCTGGTATACATTGCAGCCTCCATGAGGATTTTTCTGGGATTATCATCAGAAGGGGATAGGAGAGTAGTCCCAGTATACCAGTATTATTCTCAGCTGACATTGAAAGGCTCAATTCACCATTTCAGGAGAGTGAATGATGCGTTCTTTGCTGTATTCTTGTGTCTTTTTATCCCCAACTGGAGCAAAGAAGAATTTCAGATGAGGCATGGACAGTGGTTAATGACTTTGGTTGCATGTTTTTGCAATTTCCATCTTTCTCATACTTGAGGGTTGGCTTTTTCCAAGGCTACCCTTATATGCTTCCTAGGTTTCCTTCAGATAGACTGGTCTTGATGGAGTTGTACAGACAAATGATTGTTGTGCATAACAAGCAAATGGAACTCAAGAAGCCTGGCTTCAGATTTCCAGTGGAAATCGGCAGATATTCAGTGTTGACTGCCACAAAGGCAAGGGCTATGGAGATAGAAATGCAGTTGGTCACCATGAAGCAATTCAAGAGGAGGCCAAAATTTGACTACCGGGGCATGAAGGATAAAATTAGGAGGAAAACTCAGTTTCATGAACCCATGGTGGAAGATGTCTGGATAGATTTGAGAATAGAGGAAGATATCAGGAAACTGGACTATAGTACGTTGTCTCTAGAGCAAATTGAATATCTAGGGCTTGCTGATATTCCAGAAGATCTTGTGGATGATGGGGAATTGGTTGATGCCAAGTATGATGTAGAAAAGATAGCTAGTCCTCCTTTACCTCCAATCCAATGGTCCCAAAAGGAGTTGACTTCATTAAGGAAGAGGTTTGAGCCCATATTGGCTAACACCAATAAATGGCTGGAAGATAAAGGAATTACGCTGAAGGAATTCCTCACTGGTTCAGAAACTAAAGTTCAAGAGCAAACTGGTAAGAAGGTTGAAAACAGAGTGAAGAACAAGAGTGATGCTCCATCATCCTCTAAAACACATAAGCCTAAAATCAGATTTGTGACGAAGAAAGCAAAAGATGTTCAGGAGGAACCTGAAATAAAAGAGATGGAAGTCGAGGAGCCAGTGACTAAAGATCCAGTGACTGAAGAGCCAGCTACAGAAGAGATGGATGTTGAAGACAGGAATTTAGATCAACAAGATGAAGAGGCTTTGTCTCCACAGGACAATACACCTGTTGCACCCCCTGTGTCTGCTTCCCCTATTAACATTCCTTCCTCTGAATCCCCCTCTCCTCCTAAAATAATCTTCGATAATCCCCACAGCACTTTTGAAAATGTTCTCCGTTCTTCTAATTCAATTCCTAGTTTGTCTTCTTCATCTTTTGATATTGGGGACACATCCATGTTTGATCATTTTGTGATGAATACTGAACAAGTTTCAAGTGCCAATGTAACAGGTGCGGTTTTTACCAACACCCCGCCTATTGTTTCTACCACCAGTACAAGCACAGTTCCAGGAACACCAGCGGTAGGAATGGATCCCAATGTGAATACTTCTCTGCTTCCACCTTGGTTGTCAACTTACATGCCAAATAGAAAAAAGCAAGTCATCTCTCTAGATGATTTTGATTTCACTAAGTTGGTACCTGCAAAGCCTAAGGCCCCGAAGAAACCAGAGATCCTTTCCAGGGTACTTGAAGATAAGGGGCATAAATTTACGGAGCTAGCAAAACCCCCACATGATGCAACTATTGAAAATTTTGATATGAATGACTACTCAATTTCTAGGGTTGAATTGGGTAAAATCACCCATGAGAGCGCTAAAAATGATATGCAGTCAGCCATGGACATCCTGATCCAGAAGTTTGACAGGGAAAAAGAAATGAAAGATTATTACAAGGCAAAGGCAGAATAGCTGACTGCAGTGGTAAGAAAGATCACTTTGAATTCAGAAGCAGTTACTCCAGAGGCCGTTTCTGTAGAAGACCCTGTCATTCTGAAAGAAGAAAAGACTCACCTCAGAGGAAAAGTACTTGAAGAGTACTTAGATAGGATGCGAGCGCAAGGAATCTCTTTGCTCACGGAGGTATTTGAGAAAACGGATAAGATGAGGAAAGTAAGGGCAGAACTCAATGATCTCATTGATGCCATCTCTCAAGATATTGAGCGCACAGAGGATACTCATGATAAGTGGGTGGAAATGAGGAAGCTAAAAATAAGTACCTTGATATCCATTGGTACCATTTCTAACAGGGATTCATACACTGAAACAAAGGAAGCTCTGATGTACAGGAGCAGTATGCTAAGGAATTTGATCAAGGATCTTGAGGCTACAAAAGAAATCAACGAAGAAAATGATGTCAACCTTTTGCATAAGTTGGAGGAACTGCCTTGTAAATTGGTATCACAAGATAACCAATTTCTTTCAGCAGAAGAAATGATTAAGGAATTTGAAGATAAAGCATTTTCAATAACTTCTGTGGACAACCTCTTAGACAACTAGTTAACCTTGGACAATCTGAAAACAAGGTTAACTAATCATGCCAAGTCAATCACTACAGTGAGGGACGCCATAGTGAGGGCCAGGATGATCTTCAAAAATGTATTCAACCCAGATAGCATTGAAATGCAAGTGGCCTTCACTATGTATGATCACTACGTGAGAAAAAGTGGTGACACAAATTGAAGCAGCTGGTTTTTCCCCTTAGTTTATTTTCTAATTTTCACATGTACTTTCAAAACAATTTTGGACATATTTACATGTACATTTTCAATATGTAATTACATGTAAAAATATAGGAAGTCCCAAGTCAATAAGGACTGCTATTCTTGAATAAGTCAAAGTAGTTGTAGATTTCCTAGATTTTCTCAAGGTCTTTCCCTATAAATAAAGGGGACCTCTTTTGTAAATGGTGATCTTTTGTCTATTGCAAGAAAACTCTGGCGAATTGAGAAGTAAATCAAGACTTTGTGCTTTTTGTGAAAATCAATATTCAAATATTTGTCAATACAAGAAAGCAAGTTCAATTCCAATCTTTGTCTTGGAATTATTTGTGTTGTGATAGTTTTGTTCTTACGTCTTGCTATCATAATCTTATTTGATAATAATTGAAGTGTGGAGTTTGTTTCAAGTGATTGGAGAACGCTCTTAATTTGATTCTGATAAACATTGTGTTATCAAATCAGTTGTGGGTTATATGTTCATGTTTGTGAAAATACAATAGTTTGGAGACTTTGTGCTGCAAGTTGTTCTATTTGATTTACTTTTATCATCTTGAAGAGGAGTGAAGACTTTGGGCTGCATTCTACTTCAAATAGTTATGTTTACAAGTAATCACTGAGGTAACAGAAAACTTTGCGTTTCTGTGATTTTGTGATAAATTAGAAGTTTTATATCAAGAGTTTGAAATATATACATCTATTCTGAAAAAAAGAGAATGAGATGAGATGGAACCATCACCAACATAGTTTTTAGTGTACATAGATTTGATAAGTTGTTTGATTTGCAGAAGTTAAATAATTAGAGGGAACCTCCCCTTGCTGAGAGGAGAGACTTTGTCTCATCATAGCTATGGCTGATATATCCATTTTGCCATTAGCAAGTTAACGACAAAATATTCACCCAACAGATCTCTAAAAATTAATAGGGGTCTCTTCTTTTTTTTTTAGTTTTGAGATCAAAAATGTCTTGAAACAATCAAATCTAATTCGGCTATGTATCTAAAATTACAATTTTCCTTTTCTGATGAGCTTATCTTTTTATGGCTGTATTATAATATTATTTTCTAATTTTGCAGGTGCATCTAAGGAGCTATAATAGTGTTGGAATCAGCCATACACAACAGATTTGGAGTGAAAATTTTAGGTGCAAGTTCATTTCATCTTTCACCTCTCATTTCAATCATTAATCATTATTTGCAAATACACTTCAATTTGGGTATAAAAAGAACATCTTGTTTGTATACACATTTCAATTTGGGCTCTAAAACATACTCTTGTCCTCATTCACATCAAAAAATTGGGCATAAAATGAACAAGTGTCTTCCATCACCCATTTTTTGACTTGGGATTAAAAAGAACAAGTGCTTAAACTATTTGGTGAATTTGCATGTGATTACAGGTGTGTATGCTCTTCTCATGCACTTCGTGTGACCTTGAGAATAAAAAATAACTCTCATCCATCCATTTTCACACCACATTTTATCTTTAAAGGGGAAATTAACAACTGTGAGTGTGAATCAAGTGTGTGTGTGTTCATGTATATGCTCTCTCCTCACACCGTAAAGTGATCTTGGAGATAAAAAACACCCTCTTGGTTTGCTTTTTTCATACCTTTCCTAGGAGGCCTGCTTGGAGACACACCACTCCAAGGGACGACCTCAATTCTAGCATTCAGGTGGAGTATAAATAGTGACATGTGAATCAAAATACACCCTCTTTAGAAGTCAAAATCTTGTTACTCTTGGATAAGCCCCAAAGAACTTTATACCTTTGGGAAGTGAAGGTGAAGGGTGGGTTACCCCTTTCTCCTAGCTCTGTGGCATTATTTCCCTTTTATTTCGTGAAATTGGCCCCCCCGTACCTTGAGAATATTGGGGACATCCTTAGTCAATTTGTGCAACCTAGCTTAAGACCTAATTGACCATACCCATTTGACTAATCTAGGGCTTGTTGATGTGTCTTCTTCAAGGGCTTGCTTAATCATCATCACATTCTTCAAATTTCAAAGTGAAATTGCTTATATGTCTTGCATGTGTGATTCATGTGTGTACATGTGTAATCATTTGTCTACAAAGTGCCAAATCAAGCTATAAACACAAACACATAAATATTTCTTCCTATACATTCTTTCCATCACATTCACTCTAAGACAAGTCATCCTAATCATTCTACTCATATCCTAATTATCATCATCCTCTTTCTAGTCCAATCAATCACTATCCAAATCATTCCACATCATCATCATAATCCTAAACACGCACTTGCCAAAATGGTGTTAATCCTTAGACACATGTCTGGCACCATGCTAACATTAGAAGACCAAGTACCCCAATTCCAAGACATCCTCTAAGCACTTTACCAAGAACCACAATGCCTAGACCAATGAATCATTGAATAACTACATGCCCTCATCCAATAATTTCAAACAAGCCAATCACATCAAATTCAACAACTCTTAGCACAATCCCAACACTTCATAGCCACTTGTCAAACCCAACAAGAACATCATCCTCTATCCATTCACTATCAACCAATGCCACCTCAACCCTATGTTTCATACCCATCCACATGTCAAATCAATTCTACATAAACTTATCCATTTCATGCCAATCTAATCCATCCACATGTCAAATCAATTCCACATCAACTTATCCCACTTCATACCAATCTAATCAATTCACATGTCAAATAAATTCCACGTCAACTTATCCCACATCTTACCAATCTAATCTATCCACATGACAAATCAATTCCACATCAATTTATCCCACTTCATACCAATCTCATCCATCCACATGTCAAATCAATTCCACATCAACTTATCCCACATCTTTCCATGTCAATGCCACATTAAAATATCCACCCACATCACAACAAGAACATATGATCCCAAGTCCATCTTGGCAACAAGCTCAAATGCCCTCAACTTCATACCAACCCCAAGATCTTTTATCTACATATCCCACCATTTCACCTAATCACCAAGACTATCAATGGCCTTCACAACAAGAACAAATGATACTAAGTTACCCTATGCCACAAGACCTAATATCCTTTGACAAGGGAGATACCAATCTAGATTATGCATCCTACGAGTACCCTCCATCACCATCCACCCAAATGCCAATCCACGAGCCTATTAGTCCTATCTCAATGCTGCCATGTGATCCTACTCCTAGTCCATTGATCCACCAACCTTCTAATCCATTGAGACCTTCATTACCTTCATCCCCATGTTCCCCCAATATTCCACAATAAGATCCCTTGGAGATAACCATACAACAATTGGTCCAAGGAAATTTTGATTGAGCTACCACCGATAAAACCCTTTGGAGAAATCCACATTAAACCCCATTGGTATAATGAAAATGATTATTGTGCATACCATAAGGTTAGGGGCCATATGACATTCAATTGTGCCACACTTAAGAGATTGATAAAAAACCTCATAAATTGTGGTAAGATTAATCCTAATCCTAATCCACCCAATCCCATTATCCCTCCACCTAATCCTAATCATAAGCCTATAATATCCACCCTTATTTTCCACCCATTATATTGTCCATCCACCCATACACTTATGAAGGATGTGATCCAATGGCTACTAGCAAGGGATCAACCATCTCCATGTTATCAAACATCTATCCTTGAGTCAACCACAGAATCTTCAAACACCTTGTCTAGTTCTTCAATCCCATCATATAGTCCACAACCCCGTAAGTCTATTGAAGAGTCTCCCACCATTAGTCCAAGTGAAGAGCCATTGTAGCCTTATGTTGGTGATTATTAAGAACCCATCAAGCCCATCCAAGAGTCTCCTACTTCCACTTCCATTCAAGAAATTCAAGAGCTATGTCAAGAACATAATCTAAAGGATGTGGAAACATCAAGCCTTAGTCCTAATCATGATCAAATCACTTTCATTCAACCCATCCATAACATTTATCTTTTCCATGATCAAGATATTACCTATGAAGAAGCTATCCATGAGCAACTTGATCCTATACCTATCCATGAGGAAACAATCAAAATCCAACCCATCCATAACACACATATTTTCTATGATGAAGATGATATCTATGATGAAGAAACTATCCATGAGCACCTTGATCCTATCCATAATCTTATACCTATCAATGAGCACATCCAAATTGCTTCTATCCATCCTCTATCTAGCCCTATCCATAATTCCATAACATCTACTTCCCTTGATGAGACACTTGGTTCCCAAGAAAACATAGATGATCAAACCAATAGCTTGGATCTTACTGAGCATAATGATACTCAAGTTCCTAATGATCCTTTGTCATCCAATATTGACCATTTTGCAAATACATCATCATATTCTATTAGTCTTACCACCTTCATCCATGAGTGTTCTTCCTTAGGGGAACAACAACCATTGCCTACCACCTCACTTTTTCCATCCAATAATAAGTTCAAGTCTAGTTCCCAAAACACACTAAGTCCCATTGTCCATCACATACTCCAAAACATGAGCTACCAAGGTAAAGACTTAAACCTTTATGAACAAGGTATTTTGGAGCCAATCCATGTCAAAATTCCTCCACACTCATATGGCCTTGGACACACACCCCAAGGTAAACACTCTAAAGATGTTTCTAATTCCTCCATGCATCCTAAGTCCACCACTTTCCATCACACACCACATCATATATCCAAATCATATGTGGCCATTCCACCTCCACCATCCTACAAATGTCAAAAACATGTGAACATACATACACCTTCCACCATCCAATCTCCCTCCATTACTTCAAACTCCTAATTTCCCTCCATCAACTTTACCTCCATTCCTTCCAACTCCTACTATCCCTCCATCCACTTGACCACCATTGCTGCCAACACCTAATATCCCTATCATCCATAAGTCCCCTAAAAATCCTAATCATGACCAACAAATGCATACATTGTCTAAACAGAAAGCTTCCACTCATTCCACCCATCTCATGGGATTCAAAAATAAACATTTGGATACCTCCACTCATAAAGCCAAAAATTATAAGGATCCTCATGCCTTAGGACATCAATGCAAAAAGTCAAAGAAAAATACATCTAAAAGGATACCTAAGCCCAAACCTTCAAAACAAAAGACCAAAACTAAAATGGTTTGGCTCCCTAGAAAAAAAAATCAAGTCAAATGAGGCATCCTCTTCCCAAAAATTCCAACCATCTTCTTCCATCCAAAAATCCACTTCTATTCAAAAATCTCAAATTCCCCCACAAGTCAAGAAAAAATCATAAAAATACTAAGTCTATGTGTGTTCATAAATCACTACATCAATCATCCCCTAAGCAAATATCGACATTGCTTCCTACACCACCATCTAATCAAAAGATTCAATGTTTATCACTGTGTGTGCAACAATTGGTCATGATTCCCTTCCATTCCACAACATTTACACATACCTCCATCTCCCTATCCTTCATCCACTATCCTACATATTTCACCCATCACCTTCCTATGGTCCATTATTTTTCATAAGCCTTCCCTCCATCCATCCTTGCATGAACCTTTCATAATCCAAATCAAAATCTAAAATCCACATAATCCATCTCCCTTTGATGCAATCCCCTACCAACATCTATGGGCATAGTGAGACTTTACATGGTCCATGTGCGATGACATCCATATTTAATGGGATTATCACTTTGATGGAAACTAGAAGCTTAAGTCCCTCCTATCCATATTCCCTTCTCCCATCCAAATATTCAAAAAAAAAAAAAATTTAAAATAGTAAAGAGAAATCTCTTCGTCTAATGGTGAAAACCACCCTTGGTGGCGCCTTGGATAAGTACCATGATGAAAACCTGGCAAACATGCATATGTGTAGGTTGATTATCTATGTCACTTACACTTGGGGGCACGTTGTCTCATCCAATCTACCATTTCCTTCCTATATATCCCATCATACCATTTCCATGCCATATCCTACCATCCTTAGCCATTACACCCACATACCTATCATATTGAGTCCATTCATCCTCCTTTCCTCCTTTTCATCTTGATAAAGATATGGTGGTAAAATATTGACAAATGTTTTCGATATCTCTTGATATACCTTATCCTTTCCAAACCAATCAATCATATCATTATCCTATTGTCATAAGATTTGTCATGAAAAATCCTAAGTCTACACCAAGAATGGGGCATGTTATTCCTATGCGACATAGTCTATGAAGATCACATCCTAGCTCCATTATGATGTATACATACATTCCACTATAGCCTATCATTGTATCTATCCATTTATCATAATCTTTCTATTACATGGCCTATCCTCTTATCTACCCATCTATCATGAGTCTTCCATCCCGTCCATCTATCATGAACCTATCATCACATTTACTAATTGCCCATCCTTTTATCCATCCAATCCTACCTCGATCCTTGCATCTAGACTTGGTTTTCCCTTGTCATTGGTGTCTAGCATAAAGGCTATCAAAATTGTTATCCAATGCCATCCCAAAACATTCAAAAAAAAAAATCAAAACATTTTAAAAATACCAAAAAAATCAAATATTTCTAAAAATCTGAAAAAAAAATCAAAACATGTCAAAAATCCAAAAAAATCACAACAATTGAAAAATACAAAAAAATAATCAAATACACTTTCAAAAAAAAAAAAATCAAATATCCAACAAAAATCCAAGCAATAAAATCAATCCAATCATCAATTAAATTCACCAAATTCAATCATCAATTCAATTCATTAATTCAAATCAAATCAAATCCATCAAATCAATCAATTCAATCAATTCACATCAATCCATCAAATCAAATCAATCAAATCAGTCAAATCAATCCAAGCAATAGATCCAAACACAAGTCAATCATTAATCCATACCAATCAAGCTAATCAATTATGTCTAATTATCCAATCACATCCTTTCATCTTGATCCTAATCTAGTCATAAACCAACTCATCAATCATCATCATCATCAATGGGATATATCATTCCCACATCCTTGTGTTGATCTAGGGATATATCATTCCCCGCAATGACAACACTATCAATCAATCAATTAATCATTGGTTTACAGCTTGACAGGGGCAATACCTTGTTTGTTTTTGAATTATTTGTGCATGCTTGCTTGCTTGCTTGTGTGTGTTATCATTTTATCTTGCATTTGTATCAAATCCATATCTTTCTAGCTAATATTCATATCTTGTGTATGTTGGAATAACTTTTTGCATTATCCTTTGCATCTAAGGTCATATCATACCTTTTGCGTATTAGGACTTTAATGCTCTAAGTTTTCTTCGTCATACATCTAGACAAGATTGTATTATGCTGGGTGCACAAGACACATTGTCACCATGGTCCTTATACCTTGGTGTATAATGTCTAGTGCTACATCAAACTATATGGTTGCTCACTTTATTGCAGCATAACATATCATTCATCTCTTTCATCTATCCTTTATCTTCCATCCTTTATCCCCTTATCTATCCTTTGTCATTTCATTATTTCTAGAGCCTACCTGTGTTCTTCCAACCCCACCTATCCTCTCGAGGGGGCATCATCATATCCTTACATCATCATCTTCATCCATCTCATATTCTTGAATCATCTATCTCCCACATCATCAATAAACACCTAGAACTACATATCATCATTTTCATCTCTATTGTTAAAAGCCTTGATTTTGTGGATACAGGGTATGTAGGCAATCTGGAATAGGAAGCATGTATCTAGACTCAGGCATAGACAATACACCCATCCTTTTTTCCATCCATTCATACCATATCTTCTTTGAAATGATGTTACTTCTCTTAGTCGCAATACTTCAAAGGCGGCAAAATGTAGACACAATTGACCATGCCACAACATAACCTTGTCAATACATCATTTGAGACACCTTATGAGATATTTTGTCCTAGATACCTTCTATCACCCAATTAGTTAAATAAATCATATTTATTTAACTAATCCCATCCTAATCCCATTTTAATCCTCTAGCCAATTATTTAAATACATTATTAAATAATTGAAGAACCCTAGCCCTAGCTCTCATTAAACTAAAGAAAATAATTTACCCTATAAATTCACTTTGCAAGAAAAATAAATAAAAACTTGCTGCATAGTGCCCTTACTAATTAAACTTCTCTCTTTATTGATTAAACTTCTTCTCCGAATTGAATTTGTTTTTTTTATTTGATTTGATTTTTCTCAAACTTATGTTTGAGTACTATTTATATTTTTATTGGCTTTATTTTTAAGTTCATTGATTTAATAAACTATGTCAGCTATATATTTATAATTATTTTTTTAAAAAATGTCTAGTTATTTATTAAAAACAATGTCCGCTGTATTTTATTTTTATGTACACTGCCATAATCCCCTTAATACCACTAGATAACTCATTTGGTATAATTACTTTTATATGTTGGCTCTTTAATAGTTTTTGTTAAGATGCTCATGCCATTACACTCCACTCCTTTCTGCCACTGTAGTTACGCATCTCAACTTAATAATACATTCATCAAAATATCTTATAACTATACTATTCTTTGATTGAGATTAGCCAAAATATCATGTATTTATGTTATCCTTTACTCGCATCACCTTGTATTCTTCTTCTTATGTATCTTCTTCCTACTAGCCCTGCCATTTCTTAGCACCTACACTATTTTCTCCTTCCACCTTCTTGTTATTGCTTTCCTTGTATGAGTCTAGACCTTTGAATGTACCCAAAGGTGGTGATATCCTGGTAATATCCACTGCATTATCAAAGTTCTAACATGAGATTTCTAAATCCCTCATTTGTTCATCTCTTTTAAATTCCCATTGATGCTATTTGATGTAAAGATTCTAAAAATCCATGTACTCTTTGCTAAATTTCTCATCTTCCTTCCTCAGATCATGAGGCCAGAAGTCTGTCATTTTTACATCAGCTCTATATATACCTCTAGTACTCCTTCATCAATAATTTTCATGAACCTTTCAGTTGGGTTTTCAATTGTCATTGACACCTGTTGTACAATATAACATCTTGTGAGTCTATTAATAGACTTAGTAAGAAATCTCATTTTTCCTTAAAACAACTCTTCATTTCATTTCTTCCAAATGAACCAAAGAATTTAATTCTAGATAAAACTAACGAAAAACAATTGACATTGACACTCAAACCCACAACATATCCATATAATAATTATTTCTAACAAATAGCTTCATTAGTACCCTATCCCACAATATTACCCATAAACAAACCCTAGACCCATTGTAATGCCCCTCCATTCTCACCCTGGATGAGCAGGTGGTCGGGCTAAGGAGCATGAAGAAGAAGGTAAAATACTCAGAATACGTAGGGTATGATAGACATGTTGATGGTAAGCTTACTGTTATGATATAGTTGATGACACTCATTGATGTTTATTATGATGACATTGTTGATACTTTATGATTAGTACATTATGCTTATGTTGTCAACAGTTATAGGTTAATTGATTATGTAGATTAGTTTTACTACGTGATTAATGTGATTATTTGTCTATGTGTTATCTAGTTGTTTATTTACCAATGAATTTGTTTAATGTGAATACTTGTGAAGTGTTTTGTGAAGGGACAGTATAGTATTACTCATAATGAGTACCCTACTATGCTACAATTCCCTGTCACTATGTGCCTACTTGGATGATTATAGGTATGTCTTCGACACTTTTGCAAGTTGCATGTACCAGGCATTGACTCCACCTGAATTGGCAGGGATGAGCATGCCTTCATACCAATGGAAGTTATTGAATGGAGATAACATATGGTCTCCTAGCCTAGCCATCATCCTTGAAGAGGATAAGTATCTGGTTGTGTACCCTGTCAGTGTTGTCGGTTTGGTCATGATAGTCAGTCATTGTTCTGGTGGTCTTGCTTTCTAATCTTGCATAATCGTCAAGTATGGTTTGGCAGTTGGGTTATTTTGTTGGTATTGTTTTGGTTATTGTTGCCTTAAAATAAAATAATTAGTTATGAAGTATTTTTGCTAAATAAATAAATACATAAATGTCCTTATGTAAATTTAGTTTATGAAAAATATACTATTCTAGAAGTTAAGTTAATTAATAATAATAATAATAGTAATAAATGTAATTGCAACTAGAGTTAAATAAATAAATAATATTTATCTGTTACCATAAAATATATTTATCTTGTCTGGTTGTAAATGAAATAAATAGAAAATTCTAAAATAAATAGAATCAGAGAGAAATTATTGTTCGGTTAAAATAGCAAATTGTAAGAAAGTAATAAAGGAGAATCTATTGCCCTTTTTGGGAGGAATCTTCTAGAAGATTTTAGGGAATTTCTTTCTCTAAATATAGCGAGTTTTTGGGCTGTATTTTAAGGGGGGATTTCTCTCTCATAAGAATCTTTAGGATATGGAACTTTTGGAGGGAGATTGGTTTGTGGCTGCAGCAGTTGAACCTGGCGTTGAATCTTCAGCCCAGTCAAGCAAGTGAAATCAGGTTCCTTTGGTTCTAATTTCTTTCTCATTTTTCTATTGAAAGAAATATTTGATTTATAATTTTTCTTGTTGATTGTAATTTGCTTGAGAGGTTAGAAACCTTGTTATCAGATCCAATTGTGCATGTCCATATCATTGCATATTTGGGAATCACCGATTGATGTGACTGTCTATCTCTCGCCTATTTCATCTCTATTTTTATAGTCTATTATGGCAGCCATAACTTTAATTTTGTGAACTGGGTTCCTCTAAATGTTTTTATATATGGTGCACGACCTAGTTTTGTAAATCATATACAGAAATCGTTCATACCCAGTTCGCCATTTTGGAGATATGAATATTTTGTGACTATGTACCTCTCACCTATTTCATCTTTTTTAAAATAGTTAGTTGCGTCACCAATAACTTTATATTTTTTATTTGGGTTTTCTTTAAGATTTTTCAACAAATTCATTATGTACATATCCTACGATCATTATTTTCCATCAATCAGTCGGCATGCTCTGTCTATGCTTTCACATTTTACATTGTTGTTAGCTTCTAAAGCCTTCTCAACAAATTCATTTTGTGATAATCCTATCTTATGTATGTGGTTAAAAGTGTGGTAGATTTGATGAAGATTTTAGATCTATAGGAATGTTTTATTGTTCTGTATTCCTTTCTTCTCAAGATAACCTTAGAACAATGTTCTTTCATTGTAGCTTCGGGTTTGGTATCTTGTGATTCTAACTAGTGTAAGATATTTATAGCATTCTAATATTATAAGCTTTTAGCCTTGCTTTTACAATTATATTTAATAGTATTTACAATTATCTAGATTATTAATGAAATCTATATCACTGTAAATAGTGTAAATAATTGTTGTATTTAATTTGTATGTCTTAGAGTTATTTGCAGTTTGTTCACAGTTATTTTAATTAAATGAAATTAACATAAGTCTTGGGAACTATTAGTTAAAACATTGTTACTTGTGGACTCTTATATCTTATGATCCTAAAAGTAACTATTACTAGTGGTTGGAATATGATAGTTCTATATTATTGAGGAAGATTTACTTCATAATTGTTAGATGATTGATCATGATTCAATTGATGTTACATTCTTCAAGACCTATAATTAGTGCATTATGTCATATGTCGCAATTGTGGTGTTGTATTTGAATTATTGATGAATGATCTTATTTTGGTCTATTACGTGATGATGTGTTGGGAGTTGATGTGATATGGGTCATGCATTGTGTTATTTGGGAAAATTGTTTCCAGAGGCCAGGAGGGGTAGTCGTGTGATTATGTAACCTTTCTTATGGTTAAATATGTATTGGTTTTTGTTGACTTCCCTCTGTTTATGGAACTCATGTTGTTGTCATGTTTATGATGAAGGGTAGAGTCCTTTTTACTGTGATGGTTAATATTTTTGGGAGCAAGAGGACCCATGCCTTGCTCTAGCTTACATTTTGTTTATGGCTAAGATTTTTTTGGAGCAAGATGACCCATGCCTTGCTTTGGGATACTTCTTGTTGAGAATGGTATGCAAGAAGGTAAATGCCTTGCATGGTATATGGAATCTTGTTCTTATGTCTTGCTTGATGGTTAGGGTCTTCCATATGTAGGTGGGGAGGTGACTTTCAGTGACGAGCTGGTGCCCAAAGTGGCTGCAAGGATAACCCATTGGAAGTTGTTAATCCAGTGATAATAATAAATTTGGAGGGTGGGAGAGATTTCACATTAATTAAGATAAAGTATGCCTCACTCATGGCTCAAGTGCTCGTTTAGGCTTGAGATGAGATGAGAAGGCCAGGAATGGCACATCAGTTACCTTGTCCTCATGAGAGGTATGTTGGTTCTGCATGAGTTCGTATGGGGGCCGGTGGTTGGGAGAGGCTACCGGGATAACCCAGGATGGGGGCCGGTGCCTAGGAAGACCTGCCAGGGTAACCCATGATGAGCTATGTGATGACACCTTCCCTACTGCAGCCTAGCATTCTCTCTTGTTGTTCTTTCTTTATGTTGTGTGAACACCTCTGGAAGTTCTGTTAAGTGAGGAAGTGTTGTTTATGTTGTTTGTGTCATCTTGTTTGACCCGTGTTGTACTTGAGTCATGTGTAGTCCTTGCAACTGTCAGTCTTCTGTCTCCTTGTCTGTTGTTGTTGTGGAGCCTTATGTTATCTCCTAGCACGGAGGGGTGGACCTTAGGGTTCCACATGGTCGGGTGGTAGTGCTATTTTCTCCATTGGTTCTCCCTTGCTGATGTTCATGTGCGAGAAGAATGGATCTTGTGATGCAGATTCTAGATTTATGTTCCAGATTGATGAGGCAGCTATTTATTCTCATGTGCTAGTTTTGTGTATCAGATTTATCATATTGTAAGTATTCCATTGTATATCAGAAAGGGATAGTGTGAATGATGTAATGATGCACCCCTATATATGAAAAATTGTATATGTACTTGTAATTCTAATTATATGATCTTGTTGATTCCTTATCTAATGTTTTATCATGAAAATGTTTGTGTTCATTCATGTGGTCCAATAGATTAGAATAAAACTTTTGATGTTGGTTAATTCTTGATCATGTTAAAGTTTAGTAAGTAATGCAACTGCGGAACCCTAGAGGACACGTTAGTTATTGATATGTATTGATGTGTTGACATTACTTTGTTATTTCTATCCTTAAACAAAAAAAAAAGTTCCCATTTGTTTTGCATAGTTGTGTTATCCTCTGGGGTTTCCTAGCGGGGCGTTACACTTGGTATCAGAGCCAAGTTGGAACACTGAGACCTCTGGATTGTTGTTGCTGCTCTAGGTTAAGTGATTTTCTCTTTGTGGAGAGTTGGTAATGATACCTTTCACCTGTGTGCATTAGTATGACATTAAAAGGTTGATAAGTTTATCGACTTGTCCTTTGATTATGTCTTGTTTTCCTTATGTGTCTATGTGTTCTCTCTTCCTCTTCTCTGATAATGTGATGATATATTTGACAATATGTCTTCCTTGAATGTTAGTGCTTGTTGTTTTATTTAGGCTTTGAGTTTCTCTTGTGGTCACTAGTGCATTATAAGAAAGAAGCATGGTTACTGTTAGTGCATGTAATTAAGTATTGGAATGACTTAATCATTTGGTGAGTCATGTGCGAGGTATCTTAATGTGGTTGTTGATAACCTGACATTTATCACCTAGCTGGTCATGACCTCATATGGAAAAATTGTTGTGATTTATGAAAGTTATCATTTTGTATGCCTGCGTGAGAACTGTGTGTAGGGATCAAATTGGAGCTTGTGTTGGACCCATGAGATCATGAATGTGATACTATAAGTCAATTATAGCTTTGAATTATTCCTATGTGTGATATCATACATTCCCTTTATATTTTCTTGCATAAGGAAGTACTTGCGTATGTTCATATCTTAGTAAAAAGAAATTGTACTGTATTAAAGATAGAAGTTGTTTGTATATAAGTAGCGACTATGTTGCCTTAAATCCTTGTATAAAAGTTACTTAGAAAAGAGGATGTAGTTAACTAAATCATTTTAGTGTTGGTGTACATTCTCTAACACATTCTAGACCTTGTGTCCTTGAGTGTGTGTAGCGGATACTCCCTTTTTGTGGGTAAAATTAGTCACATCGTGATGTGAATTTGTTGTATAATTTGGTTGTTTTGAAATTTTTAACGGTTCTTTCATGTGTTTTTGGGGGTTAGCAGTGAATTTTATTTCTTTGAACTATCTTATTATAGGAGTGGTCACCAAAACTCTTTTCTTTTTACTTGATTTATTGTTGGAAATTGCCGGCACTCTGTGACTTAAAGTTGGATTTGATTATTTTCCCACTTGGGTTTACATTTATTTTTAAAATCTCTGTGGTGGCTATTCCAAATGTTTGTTTTTCTTGGCCCCATTTTCCGTTAAGTGATGTTTCTATCATATTCATTTCGAACCTCTGATAGTATGTTCAAGGGAGGACTCTGTAGAGAATTGTACTTTGTATGTTGGTAATAGTTGAAAGCATAGTGGAAATAAGATATGAGATGTATTTTTCCTTGATTATATGTGAATGCAATTCTCTAAATTGGATGAAAATTTTAAAATATGTGTGACTAGATAGAAGTAGATCACATGATACGTCTTAGAGGTAAAAAATTGATGTTCTTTTTGTTGTTATGGAACGATTGTGTCTGTCTTATGAACAATTGCTTAATATGGATGCATATGCAGGCAATAGAATGTTGCAATACTAATATGTTATGTTTCTACCCTAGTCTGTGACTTCTAGGAGGAAGTCACTTTTAGGGGGGGAGGATGTAATGCCCCTCCATGCTCACCCTGGATGAGCAGGTGGTCAGGCTAAGGAGCATGAAGAAGAAGGTAAAATACTTAAAATACGTAGGGTATGATAGACATGTTGATGGTAAGCTTACTGTTATGATATAGTTGATGACACTCATTGATGTTTATTATGATGACATTGTTGATACTTTATGATTAGTACATTATGCTTATGTTGTGATCAATTATAGGTTAATTGATTATGTAGATTAGTTTTACTACATGGTTAATGTGATTATTTGTCTATGTGTTATCTGGTTGTTTATTTACTAATGAATTTGTTTAATGTGGATACTTGTGATGTGTTTTGTGAAGGGATAGTATAGTATTACTCATAATGAGTACCCTACTATGTTGCGATTCCCTGTCACTATGTACCTGTTTGGATGATTATATGTATGTCTTTAGCACTTTTGCAGGTTGCAGGTACCAGGCATTGACTCCACCTGAATTGGCAGGTCTGAGCGTGCCTTCATACCAATGGAAGTTATTAAATGGAGATAACATATGGTCTCCTGGCCTAGCCATCATCCTTGAAGATGATGAGTATCTGGTTGTGTACCCTGTCAGTGTTGTCAGTTTGGTCATGATAGTTAGTAATTGTTCTAGTGGTCTTGCTTTCTGATCTTGCATAATAGTCAAGTATGGTTTGGCAGTTGGGTTATTTTGTTGGTATTGTTTTGGTTATTGTTGCCTTAAAATAAAATAATTAGTTATGAAGTAGTTTTGCTAAATAAATAAATATATACATGTCCTTATGTAAATTTAGTTTATAAAAAATATACTATTCTAGAAGTTTAATTAATTAATAATAATAATAATAATAGTAATAAATGTAATTGCAACTAGAGTTAAATAAATAAATAATATTTATGTGTTGCCATAAAATATATTTATCTTGTCCAGTTGTAAATGAAATAAATACCAAATTCTAAAATAAATAGAATCATAGAGAAATTATTGTTCAGTTAAAATAGCAAATTGTAAGAAAGTAATAAAGGAGAATCTATTGCCTTTTTGGGAGGAATCTTCTGGAAGATTTTAGGGAATTTCTTTCGCTAAATATAGCGAGTTTTTGGGATGTATTTTAAAAGGGGATTTCTCTCTCATAAGAATCTTCAAGAGATGGAACTTTTGGAGGGAGACTGGATTGTGGCTGTAGCAGTTGAACCCGGCGTCGAATCTTCAGCCCAGTCAAGCAAGCAAAATCAGGCTCCTTTGGTTCTAATTTCTTTCTCATTTTTCTGTAGAAGGAAATATTTGATTTATAATTTTTCCTGTTGATTGTAATTTGCTTGAGAGGTTAGAAACCTTGTTATCAGATCCAATTGTGCATGTTTATATGATTGCATTTCTAGGAATCACCAATTGATGTGACTGTCTATCTCCTGCCTATTTCATCTTTGTTTTTGTAGTCTATTACGGCAGCCATAACTTTACTTTTGTGAACTGGGTTCCTCTAAATATTTTTATATTTGGTGAATGACCTAGTTTCCTAAATCATATATAGAAATCGTCCATACCCAGTTCGCCATTTTGGAGATATGAAAATTTTGTGACTGTGTACCTCTCACCCACTTTGTCTCTGTTAAAATAGTTAGTTGCATCACCAATAACTTTGTATTTTTGATTTGGGTTTCTTTAAGATTTTTCAACAAATTCATTTTGTGCATATCCTACGATCATTGCTTTCCATCATATGACTCTCTTTGAGGCTTTCCATCAATCAGTCGGCATGCTCTGTCTATGCTTTCACATTTTACATTGTTGTTAGCTTCTACAGCCTTCTCAACAAATTCATTTTGTGATAATCCTATCTTATGTGTGTGGTTAAAAGTGTGGTAGATTTGATGAGTATTTTAGATCTATAGGAATGTTTTATTGTTCTGTATTCCTTCCTTCTCAAGCTAACCTTAGAACAATGTTCTTTCATTGTAGCTTCGGGTTTGGTATCTTGCGTTTCTAACTAGTGTAAGATATTTATAGCATTCTAATTTTATAGGCTTTTAGCCTTGCTTTTACAGTTATATTTAATAGTATTTACAATTATCTAGATTATTAATGAAATCTATATCATTGTAAATAGTGTAAATAATTGTTGTGTTTAATTTGTATGTCTTAGAGTTATTTGCAGTTTGTTCACAGTTATTTTAATTAAATGAAATTAACATAAGTCCTGGGAACTATTAGTTATAACATTGTTACTCGTGGACTCTTATATCTTATGATCCTAAAAGTAACTATTACTAGTGGTTGGAATATGATAGTTCTATATTGTTGAGGAAGATTTACTTTATGATTGTTAGATGATTGATCATGATTCAATTAATGTTACATTCTTCAAATCCTATAATTAGTGCATTCTGTCATATGTCACAATTGTGGTGTTGTATTTGAACTATTGATGAATAATCTTATTTTGGTCTATTAGGTGATGATGTGTTGGGAGTTGATGTGATATGGGTCATGCGTTGTGTTATTTGGGAAAATTATTTTCAGAGGCCAGGAGGGGTAGTTGTGTGATTATGTAACCTTTCTTATGGTTGAATATGTATTGGTTTTTGTTGACTTCCCTCTATTTATGGAACTCATGTTGTTGTCATGTTTATGATGAAGGGTAGAGTCCTTTTTACTGTTATGGTTAAGATTTTTGGGAGCAAGAGGACCCATGCCTTGCTCTGGCTTACATTTTGTTTATGGTTAAGATTTTTTTGGAGCAAGAGGACACATGCCTTGCTTTGGGATACTTTTTGTTGAGATTGGTATGCAAGAAGGTAAATGCCTTGCATGGTATATGGAATCTTGTTCTTATGTCTTGCTTGATGGTTAGGGTCTTCTAGATGTAGGTGGGGAGGTGGCTTTCAGTGAGGGGCCGATGCCCAAAGTGGCTGCCAGGATAACCCATTGGAATTTGTTAATCCAGTGATAACTTAATAATAAATCTGGAGGGTGGGAGAGCTTTCACATTAATTAAGATAAAGTATACCTCACTCATGGCTCAAGTGCTCGTTTAGGCTTGAGATGAGATGAGAAGGCCTGGAATTGAAAATTAGTTGCCTTGTCGTCATGAGAGGTATGTTGGTTCTGCATGAGTTTGTATGGGGACCAGCGGTCAGGAGAGGCTGCCAGGATAACCCAAGATGGGGGCCGGTGCCTAGGAAGACCTACCAGGGTAACCCATGACGAGCTATGTGATGACACCTTCCCTACTGCAGCCTAGCATTCCCTCTTGTTGTTCTTTCTTTATGTTGTGTGAATGCCTCTGGAAGTTTTTTAAAGTGAGGAAGTGTTGTTTATGATGTTTGTGTCATCTTGTTGACTCGTGTTGTACTTGAGTCATGTGTAATTCTTTCAACTATCAGTCTTATGTCTTCTTGTTTGTTGCTGCTGTGGAACCTTATGTTATCTCCTAGCACAGAGGAGTGGACCTTAGGGTTCCACATGGTTGGGTGGTAGTGCTATTTTCTCCATTGGTTCTCCCTTGCTGATGTTTGTATGTGAGAAGAATGGATCTTGTGATGTAGATTCAAGATTTATGTTCCAGATTGATGAGGCAACTATTTATTCTCATGTGCTAGTTTTTTGTATCAGATTTATCATATTGTAACTATTCTAATGTATTCGGAAAGAGATAGTGTGAATGATATAATGATGCACCCTTATGTATGGAAAATTGTATATGTACTTGTAATTCTAATTATATGATCTTGTTAATTACTTATCTAATGTTTTATCATGAAAATGTTTGTGTTCATTCATGTGGTCCAATAGATTATAATGGAACTTTTGATGTTGGTTAATTCTTGATCATGTTAAAGTTTAGTAAGTAATGCAACTGTGGAACCCTAGAGGATGAGTTAGTTATTGATATGTATTGATGTGTTGACATTACTTTGTTATTTCTATCCTTAAACAAAAAAAAGTTCTTGTTTGTTTAGCATAGTTGTGTTGTCCTCTAGGGTTTCCTAGCGGGGCGTTACACCCATTTAGCAAATTTGCAATACTAAAACACATGTTCATGGGACTCAAGGTAGTTACACAATTTACAAACACTATTCTTAAGTCCAACAGACAACTTCCTAATTAATAGCCTCTAAATAAAAGAACATTTTTTAGGTTCTAGTTGATTAGACCAAACAACTACACAGACACATAGACCACTCATACTTTTCAAGCTTAATATTCCATTTGAGACACACATAATTGTACACTTCCTAAGAATTAGTTAACAAATTGTAAATACCCTTAGGTTTCATATCTTTTAACCCGGTGACATCCTTCCAAATAATCTTATCCATATCCTCTTCTTTATTTATCAATTTAACTAGCTCTTGGTATTTGGACAATGTCTTACAAACAACAACATAGGTTCTTTTTTCAGTGTCTAGAATATCATATTCATTTTTTAAATTATCCCGTTTCTTCAATCATTTTTCTTTAAATAGTTGACTAAATTTTGAAATACCCTTGTTAAACCAATTTAGACCAATGCATCCTTGAAGAAAATCTAGATGTTTATCTTTATGTTTAATATTCTACCATATTGATCTAAACTCACAAATCCCATTGTTCTTATGAATTAAAGTATCTCTATGAATGATTGTCTTCCTCACCATTTCCCAGTCCTTTTAAAAACTCTTAAATACTCTAGGATCCAATAGTTTTGATGCTAAAGCTTCCCATAATAATATCAATTTCACTCAGTTTTTCCATTGCTTTTCTTTTTTGGAACTACTCCCTGAATATTCTTCTTTATCAACACTTTCCACAGCTCTTCTCCATCCAAGGATTTAATAATCCACTTAGTAGCTAACACTACTCCTTGAATTTTTAAATCCTTTAGCCCCATTCCTCATTTTCCTTTCTCCATGCAACACCACTCCCATTTGACCTAATGTTTCTTTTTTCCACCTTTAGTTAATGAGCACAAGAATTCTCTTATAATCTTTTGAATAGTATTACTTTGAAACCCAGTGAACACCCAAGTTGAAGCATAATATATTGAGTATGCAGACATGATCTTTTGACAAACTTGCATCCTACCAGCCAAGGAGAAGTATCTGAGATTCCACCCTTTCAACTTTTTTTCAATATTTGAAAACATCCATTACCACATTCTATTGATAGAAGGTTCAATAGTAAACGTAATACCCAAAAATCTCACCTAGTGTTGTGGAGCTCCCCATTACCACTTATATTCTATCATCCACTCTAGTGGTTCATTATCCCACCCTAGAAAAATAGATTTATTTTTAGATATTTTACCCTAAGAAATAGAGAAGAAAATTTTTAATCTCTTAGACATGTTTTCCATATTCTCCTTATCTATAATAGGGAAAAGAGCAGTATCATCAGGAAATTGGATGTTTGAAAATTCTTCACTATTAGGAAATGTTATCCCCTTCATTTTACCTTGGATAAAATCTATTCTCAACAAATAATGCAAAGCCTTTGAAGCAATTACAAACAAAGATGGGGCTTGAGGACATCCCTTACTAATGGATCTTCCCATAATAAAAGTGTGGTGTTGTAAAATGTGTACACTAGCATTTTACACTTACTTTAGCACCTGGGTGGACCCAAAGTGGTTGTACTTGTTAATGAGGACATATTATAACACCTTTTTGAGAGTAAAGTGTGTAATTCTTAATCCCGATGCATAAAACCTAGAAAAGTAATTATAAGGTGAGGCTAATAACACTTTAAATGCCTTATCCCAAGAGTTTGGGGCTAAGCGACCAGGGCACCCAAGCACCCTTGTCCCCTCTTTAGCCCTAGGCTAATTAGTGGCTTGTCATCTTGGGAACTTTTAAATGACTGCTAATGTTGTCCTCATGTGGTTTAATTCTCCAGAAATCAATGAGAATGTATATAAAAGAAAGTTAGTTTATTCATTTGAACACCTCTCTCTAATCTCTAACTTCCTAAAGGATTCTTCTTCTCTCTCATGCTCTCTATTCTTCTCTAAAGCTCTATATTGTGGATTATTATTATAACACTGACTTATTACAGGTCTTGTGAAGATATTTCTATTTCTTTGGGATACACCAAACTATTGAGCCAAGTTGTGATTTCACATCAAGCATGCTAGGGTTTCCATGCTCATGGTGACTAATTTCCTTCATGCTTTGTTCTAGCATTCCATTGTACTTCAGATTTGTCTATGTCCTCCTAGGGCATACATTTCATCTATCATCTTTCCTATTATGGAGGTGGAAACACTATTCACAAATTTTGACTAAGCCAAGCTCCTAAATAGAACCCAACCATCTTCCTTCTTGTGTGTGTGCACGTTACAAGAGTAGGTTTCTGAAGGTGGCTTCCAGGTAGAGGACAGAGCCTGTAGGTACAGACCTGATAAAGACATCAGTTTATGCTAACCCTAATTAGGGTATAGGCCACCAATGCACCTTGGCCCTTGACCTCTCAAATCTTGATCTAGGTTCTCCTTTGTTCACTGGTCTCTATGGTGATTTCAAATTGTCTATATCAGTTTTTGATTATCTATTATGCTTCGATCTTGCTCAATTAGGGTCTCTTGTCCTAGTTCGATTTGATGGGATTTGGTTGGTTCTCCTCTAATACAAGAAAAAGGCAAATCTCTTGTAGTTTTTCTCTCCTTCTTGGGTGGAATCTAAGCTCGTCTTGTGTCCTAATGTTGGGTAGAAGAGGGTTTGACCAAGTTTGATCTATTGAGCTAGTCTCTCTTTTCTACACTACATTTTTGTGAACATGTCATTTCTTGCACTTTTGCATCCTTCTTGCTTCAAATCTAAGCTATTTTCTACCCTAGATCTAATCAGATTAAATTCATTCATTATTTTGCATAGTTATATAGCTTAATTTTGCATTATTTCATTGTTAAGGTTTGAAAAAACCTTACATTTTTAGGAAATCTAATTAATCTTTGACTTAGGGTTTATAGATTAGTGTGTTGTTTCAGATCTTGTTGCATTATTGGGCTAATTAAAAGGATTTAATTTTCTGTACATTATCATCCTTGCTTTTCTAGGACATTCTTGTATATTTTCATTAAAAAGGGTGAAAAATCAAGCATTTTAGGCTTACAAAGACCTATTTCTTACATTGTTTTCATTGGATGTGTTGTAGATCATCATAGAAATGTTTAAATTTCTAATTTTTGCATCAAATCTGATTTTTATTACAATAGATAACCATTTAATGGTGTTGCATCTTGCATTTAAAACTTTGCTAGGGTTTTGTCAAAAAAAGTTGTATTTTTAGAAAACCTAGTCAAATTCAAAACCTAGGGTTTGTAATCAAGATCTTTTTTTAGATTTTACTGCTATCATTTATATTTCAAATCTAATTTGACATTACTATGGCATTTCATAAATATCATTGGTGTTAAAAAAGAATTCTTGCATCGAAAAAATTGTGGTTTAGGAAGTAAGCATTTAAAATTGAGGGTTTTGCTAGTAAACCCTAGCTATTCTTGCATTTAGTGCATCGTCATCAAAGCTAAGCTCTCTAAATATTAGTTGGATTTAATTGGATAAATCATTTAGGCACTTCCTTTTGCACGTACTTCACATCTTACATTTGCAAGACTTAGTTGTTGTGGTTACCAAGAATATCACATTTTTGGAAGACCCCGCTTCTCTTGCACTTGTAGGTCTTTGATTGCAATCTCATTGGGATATTGGTTGTACTTAGTGAAGGAATTGTGCATTGATGCTCCATATCATATTGGCATATCGTAAACAATATATTTCATTATAGACCGAGATTCTAGTTGTTGCTCTTTGGAATCTTTGCATGCATATATCATAGATTTTGAAAATTTCATTAATATGCATCCTCACATTTTAGATAACATAGAATCCATGAATGATATATCTAATGGTGGTGATAGTTCTTCTTCTAATTCTACTCAAAATCATTATAATTCCATGTCTATTCCCAATGATCTACTTTCTAATACATGTGATGGTGACCTAGCTTTGTCTATTTCACCCTATGATTTTGATCCCTCTCCCAAAATTGTTCCTACTTGTGAGGATATTTAGTGTCAGAAGATCAAATCATTGACACATTCCTTAACATCACATTACACTCTCTTCATTCCAATTCTCTCCCTTCAAAAGATGAAGCATTAGTGGATGAGGAGCTTTCTCTCACAAAGGATCCTCCATGGCATTCATATCATCATCTTAAATCTTCTATTCCTACCATAGCACATGATAATTGTATGGATCATCCTATTAATCTTCATCCTTCAATTGAATGTTCAAGTACCTTGGATATCACTAAGGAAGTAAAGACCCATGATCTTCCTACTTTGGTTGAATGTTCAAGTACCTTGTATATCACTAAGGATGCGAAGGCCCTTGATCTTCCTCCTTTGGTTGCATGTTCAAGCCCCTTGAACATCACTAAGGGTACAATCATCAATAATGTTCTTAACAACACTTTACCCTCCCTTCATCCCAATGCTCTCCCAAGTTCAAAATATGAAGTATTAGTCGATGAAGAGTAGTTCCTCACATTAAAACCCTCAGGGTGGATGTTGAGCTTACTCAAAGGAAAACAATGTCAATTCAATCATTATTAATAGACTTATTCTGCCCACTAAGGGGATAGTGAACAAGTGTACTAATGTTCCTAAAATCACTATGCATGAGGCACCTAATACGCCTCCTTGGTTTAAATTGGGAATTATGGTTCAAGGTGATCCAACACTACCTCGACGCCCAGGTTACTATATCAATATTTAAAAACAAATCATTCAAAAGAATCAAGGTGTTCAAATGTGTCATAGCATCACATGATTGCTCAAACATTTAATAACTGCTAAGAGAAAAGAGAAATCTTAGAGGTTAGAAACACAACTAAAATGCATAAAACATAAACGCTATACCTCAAGATCTTCCTTCTCCTTTGATAAGGTGGAGGAGAGTTGTACACCAAGACCCTCCTTGCTTTACCCAATGTTGAATGGAGTAGAATGTGGATTGCACTTTGAGATTCAACACAATGTGATTGGGATTTGGCTATGGATTGATAGAAGATTGGATAGAGATGAGGATGATAGATGGTTTGGCTATGGAGATGAGGAATGATTTTGGCATTATGGGGTTAGAATGACATAAGAAGATAGAAATTTTGGCATGGTTTTGATAAGATGAAGAAGTGATTGAAATGGCTTAGATAAGGGCTTTATTTATAGATTTTTGGGAAAAAGATGGAGAATGAGGATTGAAAGTTTAAATCAATGGCTAGGAATGCTTGAGGATTAGGGTTTGGATTGGAGTTGTAGTCTTGTGACAAGTGTCACAAGAGGGTTGGATGAGAGAGATCAAAGGCTAAATTTTGGTCAATGAGATTGGATAGATCTAATTATTTATGAATTTAAAATTCACATAGGGAAGGGTGATGAGAATTATAATTCATTAAAAATTCATTTTCGGGGAAGAGTTGGATATGACTTGGTTAGATGTATTTTTTTAATTCACACATGGGGAAGAGTTCCCTTCATGGGGAAGAGTTCCATAAATGGAGACTAAGACAAGTGGGAATAAAAGTTTTTTTAATTTTTGGGATGTGGGAAGAAGTGTTAAGTGACGTTAATGAGAGGTTAAAATTAATTAAATAAGGGTTTATTTAATTAATTTAGGTCTAGAGGATAGATAGGCTAGGGTAGCTAACTAAATAATTGCTCTTTAATCAACTAGGCTAGGTTTAGGTTGATTAGTAGGGTAGATTAGTTAGATAAGCATGATTTATCTAATTAATAAGGATTAGGGAGATGGACAAATTAACTAAATAAATATTGAGAATATTTATTTAATTAATGAGGGATAATGTTGTAAGGTATAGTGATAAATTAAATGAATTAATTGATCACAAAGGATGGATAAATGGCTATGGGTAGATGATTAGGGATAAATTAATTAAATAAAATTAATTTATTTAATTAATAGAAGGGATAATTGGTGGTGTAGAGATATGGGAAATTGGTTTGTGGAGCAAGTCAATTTTAGGTGTCTACACCTGCAATAAAAGTAATCACTCACTGAGTCTTCCACATTATCAACCTATCCTACCTCAAGAACCTTATCTTCCTCCACATATTGGTAAAGAATATGATCTTGTTGAGCAGCTCCATGCTACTCCGGCTAAGATTTCTCTATGGGAATTAATACAAATATTCCCTACATACCATAGTATGTTGCATGAGGCTTTACAAAAGGTAGTCATTCCACCTTCTGCTAGATTGAATGATGTTCTTAGTTGTATGCATGCGACAATATTAGATATATCATTTCAATATGAATTACCTCCCATAGAAATTCAAAACCAATATGAACCTCTTACAATACTCATTGTGTTTGGTAACAAGGGGATAAGACACACTTTGATTGATGGTGGATCAAGTCTTAATGTTTGTGGAATAAATTTGTTACATAAAATCAATGTTGATACATCTCTCATTAAACTAGATGAAATGAGCACTTGTGGCCTTGATAATTTAGATAAGCAATCACTAGGTACCATCACCTTAGATATTAAGGCTGGACCTATGAGATTGCCTACCATTATCCATGTCATGCCTAATTCTATTTCATATAATCTTCTTCTTGGTAGACTGTGGATTCATGCCATGGGGGAAGTTCCATCTACCCTTCATTGTTTAATAAAGTTCTTTGAAAACAAATTACATACAATTAAAGTTGATCTGATTCTAGAATGTTGCTTACAACTAGAAGTGAGATATTAGATTCCTCTAAGTAATTTGATCCCTTCTTCAACAAAAACCAAACCACTATTCTCCACTACTAACAAAAGTATTGGTCATAACAGTGTTGGTCATTTGAATGCATTTTTAGTGATGGTTGGGGTTCATGAGATTTTACACCCTACTTTGCGGGTGATTATAAAATCTCACCCCCACACCCAAAGACCTTGAAGGAAAATGAAATGTCTTCAACACAATCTCATACTCCTACAAAGTTTAAACTTACAATTAATGATGATGGAATGTTTAACATAGATGAAGATCCACCTTCTTCTATAGAAATGGTAGCCATTTGTGATAAAGTACCCTCTAATTCTAATACATGTCTTGGTAGTGACAAGTTCTCTTTAGATTTCAACCCCCATGGGATGGTTGATACAAAGGTTGACCCTCCTCACCATGATTAAAAAAATGATCCTTCTTCTACAACACATGATGACACTTCTCATTTCAACAAATACAGTCATATGATCTCTCCTCTTCCTTCAAATTTGGAAAAGCATTATGGGTGTGGATTCAAAATTCTTTCTAAACAAGGATACAACAAGAATGGATTAGGATGTAAAGAACAAGGAATCAAGGAACCTGTGGAACCAACATCACACTTGTCTAAAGTAGGTTTATGTTTCTGACCTTATCATATGTTCTCTCTACCATGTTCACAACAAAAAGGATTGCTTCCTACTCCACCTATATCTTCTCTTCTATCTCAACAAGAGTGTATTTTGTCAATTTTACTCAAAGACCACTTAATCACTCTTCCTACTCTAAAATTCAAAAAGATTCAACAAACCAATCATTCATCTCCTCATTATTGTGCATATCATCAAGCAAAGTTTGGCCATTACACTAACAAATGTTGAGTCTTGGGTGACAAAATTCAACAACTTAGAACAAGGTTTGCCTCTAGCACTTCTCACCATGCTTGACATAGTCCCTAGAGAACCTTGTCCTACATCCATTTTATAATCAAGTTGGGGGAGGATAATTTGTTATAAGCTAACTCACAACTTGGGTGGTCCCTTCTTCTCATTTCTATTATGTTTTTTCGTAATGTGATCCTCGTATTGTAATGTGTTAAGTTCTCCCTTGGAACCCTTATTAGCACAAAGGTATAAGGACTAAGAACATGTTGTGTCATTCTTCTATATGCATCTTCATTTATCTATATGTCACATGATGTGTAATTTTTTTATTTTGCTTGGATGATTTAGCATCCATTCATGTTGATTCAATTTAGCTGTATGTGGTCTTTCTTCTATCTATGTGGCACCTTGTTCCAATGCTTGGCCTCATACCATGACTACACAATCCATTGTGCGTCATGCATGTAAGCATCACCTTGGTTTTCTCATCCTAGGGGAAACCCCTTGTCACGATATAACTTTTGAAAACACATATCATTTGGGCATGTGTTTTTAGAAAGCTCTCATGCACGTTTTATATTTCTTCATCATTCTACCTTAAAGGGAATTGCTCCTTGATGGAGTTGGAAATCACTTTAATAAGGTGGGAGCATATATCATGTTATCAGCCTTACTGTCATCATTCTATCTAAACACTTGTTGATTATCTTTGCTACTACACGAGCTCTTGGAAAGGATTATGGAAATCTTGGAATAAGTCTATCTTATTCTCCTAAGTTGAATCTCCTTGGATGTTTGGGAGAAGGGTTGTGCCACCAACTAGAGTTTGGTAGTAAGGTCGCTTCATCTTCTTATTCTACAAGGTTTCGTGTAATTCCTCTTGTGGGAGGTAGTTTGTATATTCCCTTGAAAGGAAACACTTTTCTTGATGTGGATTATGTTTATGATGTGTTTGTACTCCTCTTGTGCTTCTCATTTCTAACTAACCCCTTAGCATTCTTCTTTATTACGTCTTGGTGAATTATGCATGATGATTCAGACATCATTTAGATTGAGGTCTCCTTTGTCATGTTGACTCAAGCTCTTTCGTATTATATGTTTCTTATGATTGATGTATGATGTGTGTATTCTCCTTATATATTCCATTCTCTATATATATTCTTCTCGTCTCACACGTGTTAGATCTCTATGTGTTCCTTATATATTCTCCTTGAGTGTTTTGTGTGTATTCCATGTGTGTTTCATGTGTATTATATGTATACTTTATTCCCTATGTATACTTCTTGTCAAGCATGTATGTTGTGTGTATGGCATGTATACTTTGTGTATGGTGTCTATGTTGTGTATTGCATATATACATTGTGATTTCTTAAGTGTATGCCTTGTGTATGTCTCATCTTATCTCAAGTTTTCTAAGTGCTTCATATATGAGTGAATTATGTCATGTATCTGGTGTGTATGAAATTTATCTTAGACTCTAGGATCCTAAACTTGGGTTCTTGATTACCCCTCAATTTTGGTGACATTCTATGGCTTCTATGATCCTACATATTTTTAACCTTAGAATCTTAAGTTTGGGGGCTTAATCACCCCTCAACCTTCATAGAATTCTTTGGCTCCTATGTTTTTTTCTATTTGAAATTTGTCTTCTCCATTATTTAGTATGAGTTCAAACATAAGTTCATACCCACACTAAAGTAGGGGCTAAATGTAGTATCGTAAAATGTGTACACTAGCATTTTACACTTAGTTTAGCACCTGGGTGGACCTAAAATGTTTGCACTTGTTAATTAAGACCTATTATAACACCTTTTTAAGCATTAAGCATGTAATTCTTGATCCTGATGCAAAAAAAAAAAAAAAGCAATTATAAAGCAGGGCTAATAACACTTTAAGTGCCTTACCAGAGAGTTTGGGGCTAAGGAAAAAGGGCGCACAAGCACCCTTGTCACATTTTTAGCCTTGGCCTAATTAATGGATTGTTATCTTGGGACCTCGTAAATCACTCATAATGTCAGCCTCATGTGGTTTAATTCTTTGGAAATAAATCAAAATGCATATAAAAGCAAGTTAGAATATTTATTTGAACATCTCTCTCTAATCTCTAACTTTTGGAAGGAATCTTCTTCTCTCTCATGCTCTCTACTCTTCTCTAAAGCTCTCTATTATAGATTATTATTGTGGTACTGACTTATTGTAGGTCTTGTGAAGATCTTTCTACTTCTTTGGGCTACACCAACTTCTTGAGTCAAGTTGTAACACCGCATCAAGCATGTTATGGTTTATATGCTCATGGTGACTTCTTTTCTTAATGTTTTGCTCTAGCATTCCATTCTAATTTAGATTTTCCTATGCCCTTCTAGGGCATGTACTTTTCATCTATCATCTTTGCTATTGTGGAAGTGGAAACACCATTCATGGAGCTTGACTGAGGAAAGCTCCTAAATAGCACCCAACCATCTTCCTTCTTGTGTGTGTGTGTAGGCCAGAAGAGTAGGTTTTTGAAGGTGGCTTCCGGGAAGAGGATAGAGCCTGTAGGTATAGACCTAGCGAATACATTAGTTTCTACTAACCCTAATAAGGGTTTAGGGCAGCTAAGCACTCTAGTCCTTGACATCCCGACTCCGAATCTATGTTCTCCTCTGTTCACTGGTCTTTGTGGTGCTTTCAAATTGTCCATCTCAGTTTTTGATTGTGTGTTATGCTCTAATCTTGCTCAATTAGCGTCTTCTGTCTTTCTGTAGTTTGATTTGATTGGATTTGGTTGATTCTCATCTAATTCAACAAAAGGACAAATCTCCTATGGTTTGGTTCTCCTTCTTAGGTAGAAACTAAGCTCGACTTGTGTCCCAATGTTTATAGAAGAGAGTTTGACCTAGTTTGATCTATCAAGCTAGTCTCTCTTTTCTACACTACAAAATGGTTCTAAAAGTGACCCATTTACTTCAATATGTGCATTGGCATCCTTAAACAAAACTCTAACCATATCACAGAAATATTTGGGAAATCCCATGGCTTTTAGTATAGAAATCACAAAGGACCACGAACTCTGTCATACACTTTTTCAAAAACCAACAATAGGATACTACCATTCTGGTTAGTTTCTTTTTTCCAGTGCATAAACTCGTAGCTAGTAACCAGATTTTCCAGTATGTATCTACCTTTTATAAACCTTGTGTGAGTATTACTAATGATCTTAGGTAATATCTTTGTTAGTTTAAGTAGTAGGGCTTTAGCTAAAATTATGTATGAAACATTTAGCAGTGTAATTGGTCTCCAATTCTTAATAAGCCTTTTATAACCTTCCTTATGTAAAAGCTTAATGATCCCTTTTGTTAATATTGTTAAACGAAAAATATTAGAATCATGGCAATATTACATATTAACACAAAAGAATACACATATTGATTTAACATATATGCATTCATGGGATATAGTCAAGTCTTTATTATATTCATCATAAATACATTATTTGAACATACCTATGTTACTTGAATCCTACAACTTATAGGCTGGAATCCTAGACATCTTTAAAGAGCTTATTTAATTATATAAGTAGGGGAGTAATTACAAGTCTCACCTCTTTTAATAATTACCCTCCTTGATAGTAAGGAGGTTGAACAAATCTTTCATCTAATAAAATACAATTAACCTCACTATCTACTCAACCAAAAATAAAAAAATTATAGATCTATAATAGACATCAGATTTCCACAGTCTAAAATAATGTAACTCAATGCTTCTGGATTAAACTGTGTGATGGTATTTTTCCCTCAACGTTTAGGATCACACTACATGATCCATGGTATTTTTCTATTTCTCTTCTCTTGCTTTCTTTTTCTCTTATGATGGATCATGTAGTGTGATCCGAAACGTTGAGGGAAAAATATCATCACACAGTTTAATCCAAAAGTATTGAGTCACATTATAGATCTAATCAAAGGCTTATCACAAAACATTGATACTTATAATCACAATTACTAATTACATGGAAAATGAAAATATTCTCTCGTCTTGTTAAGATCAGAGATCGCGTGCTTAAATGCCTATCTTCTGGATAATTTAGTATAGGGTGTTAGTGATTTTTCTGGAAACGACTGAGAAAAGGCAAGAATGTTCAAAGTCTTTTGGAAACGCACGAGAAAAAAAGAGGAAATTTTCATAGTTTTTTGATATAAACTTTCTAGTCAGATATGTTTTCGATTACATATCCGCAGGGTGCGGCTTGACTTCTTAGTTTTCTGACCTAAATTTTCTAGTCTAAAGCCGCGGCCCGCGACGTCAGAAATGTGTTGTACAAAATTAAATGAAGTGTTTTTAATTAAATAAATTTGTTTTCTAGTTTTCGAGTGCATTGCTAGAAAAGAAATTACACATTCGGCGTAACTTCTTAGTTTTGAGGCAACACACAGAGTACATTGGCGGAAAATTCCATCAAATGCGATGAGTGAATAGGTACTTGAAAAAAAAAATCAACGGATTGCTTGACAGGGTGTCTGACATTTTTTAATTGAAAACTGTCCACTAGTGGGGCACCTTACCTCCTAATTAAATCTATGAAAAGAAACAATACAAGTGTACACATATTACAAAAAATTAATAAAGAATCAATACATGTGCACATATACATGTGTAATAATACATTTCACATCAAAGAAACAACCAATCATATACTGACACATAAGGCAATAGTATGGGGATCAGTTATAGATGCTTTGGTGCATATTTTCGGTCCAGCTATTCTTTAGGTGTTTTTGGTCAACTCAGTGAAGATGTATATGATTAGGCTACATTGTTTGAGAAACTCAAATAGTAGCTTTAATCTCTTAAGTCACATATGAAGAAACCCAAAAAAATTCATCGAAATCCGATGTACTATTTAGGAGCTTAACATGTGCGAAGTTAGGGTGAGTTGCTACTAGTCATATTGCATATCAATATCATTTTGTATTTTATATTTAGTTTTGAGTTTATTTTGAGAGGATGCAAAGTATTGATAGATTGATAAATTGTATAATTTTGTATAAAGTGGGGTCTCTTTCTCCTTGCTATTTGCTTGTGTGTTCAAAAACTTTTCCACATATTTATCTCTCGTCTTATCAATGCATGTGCACATCATGTATTAATTGTACATATCTTTTGGCTTATCCCCATACATCTATTATTTACCTCAATTTCAATTTTATTATGTCCCATATCATTTCTATGCAAACTTGATCCTTGAAAATTCAAAATTCAAAATTTGGTTCACACTCACCCATTCGTTTCATGCTACAGGTTGAATCAAGGATATACAAACTTGTTCACTTATATTTTTTATTGTTTTTTCTCTTTAATAACTCCTTAATTGGTCCTACTATTCTTGCATAATTTTGTATGAACTTGCAGTTGTAATATCCTAGAAAAGTTTGTTTTAGCACACTCTTATCAGGAGGCAAGTTCAAAATTATAGCAACTTTGAATGGGTCAGCCATTATGCCCTCCTTGAGAAATATGTGTCCCAACTGTGTACCAAATGGTGCTATGGTTATGCACTTCTTGAAATTCAAAACTAACCTTAGACTCGTGTAATTTTCAAAAATTAGCCCCGATACTTGAACATGGTCTCTTAGCAACCAATAAATAGTCCAATCATCCAAATAAACTTCTAACAAATCATGTATGACATATTTGAACACATTGACCATGATCCTATTCAAAACTTTAGGTGTATTTTTCAATCCAAATGACATTACAATATACATAAATGTTCCCCATTCAGTAGCAAAGGTTGTATCTGACTAGTCCTCTTCTTGAATTTTGACATGATGGTACCCCAGGAAATTATTAATAAATGAGTATACTTCTCTACCTACAATAGATCACAACACTTCTATAAATGGATTAGGAAAGTGATCATATATACATCGACCTTATTCAATTCTTCGAAATCTACACAAAATCCTAATTTCAATTGTCTTTTTGTGTTCAATGACCATTTGGCTAATTCACTCTACATCTTCAACTAGCTTGATAATACTATTTACTAACATTTTATCTAGTTCTTGTTTCACCTTAACTTTCACATTTTGATTTAGATTTAGATGGTGAGGCATTTTCTTCTATGCTTTTACTCCCTTCTCTTAATTGTATCTTCATTACTCCTACTTCTTTTATTCCCTTTTGGTCAAAAAATGTTTTGGGAAAGCTCTTTGTAGTATTCTAATACATCAACCAATTTCATCATTTCTTCTTCTCCCTAATACACAAAATATTCTATCTCAGGTATTCCTTCATGTGCTATATTTTCTCCCCTCATCTTGCTCAAGGTTCATAAAAATATTGAGAATTTTTCTTGTTTTGTTTGACGCCCCCCCCCTTCTCTCTCTCTCTCTCTCTCTCTCTCTCTCTCTCTCTCTCTCTCTCTCTCTCTCTCTCTCTCTCTCTCTCTCTCTCTCTCTCTCTCTCTCTCTCTCTCTCTTTGATTTATGCTATCACAACCCATTTTTATTCACATATTTCAGAATATTTCAAACACTAAATAAGTTTTCAAGAAAAGAAAAATTGATATTTTCAATGATGTACATTGTTTTGAAAGTGAATATTTTAAAAGTTTTACTTGATATTACAATTGATTCCAATTAACAAACTAACTACTGGTATGTTGGTTTGAGGTAGATGCAGGGTAGTGTTTTCCCTCAAATAGGCTAGGAGAGAGTATCACATGGGAGAGGATGATAGATGGTGACTAGTTGGTAGTGAAACTAGAATGTTTAAGAACTACGCATATAGTCCATTATCTACATTGGGAGTTGAACGATGTTAAGTTATGTCTGTATGCATTGATGTCTTAATGTTGAAATTGAGAATGTCTTGCATTCATATCAATATGTGTATTTTCGTTTTCCATGGATCTACTAGGATAAGTTATTTGCTTTCGACAATGTTGAGTCTCATTTGTAGTTGGGGTCTTGTGTCATAATCACACTTAATAAGCATCATCATAGGTAAATTGCAATAAGTTATTCTATTTTAAAAAGATTTAATACTAATTATATTTAATGCCAGTCAATATTATGGCAATTGGTTGTCGACATGTTTAGTTATCGTTATATCGATTGTCGTCGAATCAAATTTTTCATCACATTGGTATGTGAACACATTCCTATTTCAAAGTACTTGTAATTTGTGATAGATGGTTATCAGTTGTCTGTGAGAATTAATTATATTAATTTATTGTGGGGAAAACTACACTAATATCACATTTGAATCCCTATTACGTTAAAGATACTTTATTTTGTTCCTATTATTATTATTATTATTACCTATTTTAATAAGTGTATTTCAATCTCCTTCATGTAAGGAGAGAGTAGAGATAATGGACCATTGTAGTGTATGTATAGTAGAGTGGACTATTTGTTTAAGGTGGCATGAAAGCTAGTTGTTTAGTTATTAAAGAACTCAAGTGTTTGTTAGTGCATGAGCTATGGAATTATTCTCAGTGGGAGATCATGTAGAAAAAGGAGGAGCATGCCCATGATTAGAATGTATGGTTTACTCTTTCTAAGAGGTGCATTAAAAGAAAAGAAAAGAAGGAAATTTGGATACGACAGGGAAGGAGAAGAAAGTGGGAGATTATTTTCCTCTATGGGAGGTGTCAATTTGGGGGAGGTGTTGTTCACCTTTCTCAATTATCAGTACCTTGATGAGGAAGGAATGTGGGCTTTTTTCCTTATGCTAGCTTGCTCTGCATTTCTACATGATCTTTTTATTGAAGTATGGTTCAACCAAATAAATATATCAACAAATGGATGGAAATAAAGACTTGTTTCTCTCCCTCAATTAGGTGACAACAAAATAGTGCGTCCCACTTTTTGGCCAAAGTGGGATACTCAAAATCAACAATTTTGGATTTTTTCAATTTGTGTTAATTATAGGGAACATATGGTCAAGAATTTAAGGATGATGTAAACTAATGAGTTGTGAAATTTTCTATGTAGATTGAAGATATATTTTTTTATATTTTAAAAAAATTATTTCTATCATTTTTTGTTTTTTATTTTTTATTCATTTTTTCTTTGCTTATTAATTTTTGAGTGACATTATTTCATAACGCATAAATTTCACTACAAATATTATTTTTCATGATTTATTAGAATTAGACCATTAACTCCACTATTATGGATATTTTTTGATAATTCTTTATCAAAGATGTTATTTATTATTAATTTGTTATTTATTATTAATTTTTTAATTAGTACGAATAAAAATTTTAGATTTATTTTGTAATGCATTGCTCTTAGCATATATATTAAAATTAAAATTTTCTTTTTTTATTGAAAAATGACATCTACGTGTAGTGCAATGTATTTTTTTGAGACTTTTCTTACAATGTTTATTATTTTTCCTAGTGTCTTGAATACAACTCATCATTCTTTATAAAAAAAATTAAAATAAAATATTAAATAAAACATACTAAATATTATAATTTTTGGAAAGACAAGACTAAAGGCTATCTATGACTTCATTTGATCTGCTAAAAGTAAAAATAGATCTTTTGTCAGCATTTTGGTAAGTGCAGAGGAGACTCTATTTGGGGTTTCATTTAAGCTTAGCGGGTTCTATCCAAGGAGATTTGATCTAAGGGGGTTTGATCTAACCCCCTTCAATAAAACCCCCTTAAATGGAACACATCTAGACTTAAATCATTAATTTTTCTTAAAAAATGTGATTTTAGGCAAAAATCAAAATGTCCCTGGAACACACTATTGTTGGATCACCCAATTCTCATTCTCTTCAACTCACCTCTTCGTTAAGAGGTAGTGAAAGCTGTGGCAAGTAACTATGATGATGTGTCGCAAGACTCAAATATGAGAATATAAACTTGCAGGTATCGGCCTAAATTGCTTTATGTATTTCTTTTATCTAAAATCAAATTTTAGCCATTGTTTTGATAATCTACCTTAACAAAGAGTCTATGTTGACCTGTTACTGTGTTTGAACTACGATCTTGTCTTTCCACGAAGCTGTATTCTTTTCTTTGAGGTAGTTTGTCAAACTGAGCTCACGCCTTGTCTTCTTGTCCATCATTCACATGCATGAATAATAAAACATTTCTAGTTCAGGTTTATGCTAGATTCTATCTGATTATACTTGATGATTTTAAGTCTTTGTTCTTGTTCTGAAGTACTTGTTTTGGCACGGGCAGGGAGGAAGTCAGCAATGTTTAAGAATTAAATTTCTCTCTTCCATTGCAATTGCTTGAAAATATGTTGAACGAACTCACTTAACAGTTACATAACGTGAAGGTTTTCAAGTCTTTTGCAAATCCACTTTTTTTTTTTTTTGGGCATATTCCAACAATCATAGTAGTTCATGGGCTGGTTTTCTTTTAGGAAATCTATTAAAATAGTTCACATACCTTCTCAGTGGGAAGGCTTAAACAGCCGGTGCGTTGTTAGTACCGGCTGACATTGCATGTGGAGCCCACAGTATAGTCAAACTCTTTTCCGTTTTCGTTTCTGTTTCCGTTTCCCTCCATTGGCATTCCTTATTCTCATGCCACCATGTTACCATGCCAGGCATGCCATATCAAAATCAGACATGGGTCGCGTGATGGGATGGAGAAAAAGTACAGCTATGTTTAATTGATGCTACGTGCAGTCTACAATGGAGTTCAAATGATTTAAAATTTATTCCGCTACGTGTAGCCTACCATGATTCAGGAAGTTCAAATGATTTTAAATTTATTCCTAGGGGCGTCAATTCTTTTAATAATTTTGAATTTATTAGGCCTGGTCCAATTTATTTAAAGTAATAGTTTTGCTTCAGTATAGTTTTGGATTAAAAACAATAGTTTTGGTGCATTAATAATCCAAAACAATAGTTTAACTGCACTAATAAAATATTTTATATTAAAGTTATTATTTTTAATATGGACTTTTAAAAAAATGGTATAGATTTTTTTCAATTTTTTTATAATAGAAATTAGAAGATTTTTTAAAATCATCGACTAAACATTTTTTATTGGAAGAATTTTAGAATTTTCAATTTGTAAAAATTAAGAAGTTATTTTATCCAATCAAATATCAATATAATAAAAATTTTGAGCCATTTCTAACGTTAGGATGTTGTGTAGTTTTAGCATGATTTTGAAACGAAAATGGTCTTTAATAGTTTGTTTTGGATATTTGTGTGGTGTAATATTATGTGATGCAAGAAAGATTTATTAGACTTAATAGTGTTGGTCCATTTTTATTGTTGAAGATAAGACTTTGTCAGTAACCTAATTTAATTTTATCTATAGTTTATCTTGCCATGTGATTATTTATTTATACAACCTTCTATAATATGTGCTTATGTTTTCTATAAATTACAAACTATAAATTACAATGACTCGTTTTATTATTGCATGTGCATAAATAAAATAATCTAAATATAAAGTGGTATAGATATGAAACACATCAAGATAGGTATACTAAGTTTCAACAAATTATTTACTTCATATTTTAAATACATCACTATATCAATAACATCCAATTTTTATAATTGAACAATTTTAATAAATTATTTAGTCCATATTTTAAGTGCCAAAGTTTTATAGTATACAATTTTAATAAATTACTTAATCCATATTTTAACTAAATAACTATTGATATTTGTTGTGGAAATAGATTATTTCAATAGTTTTATATCTAATGTGTATTTCCTATAATGCATAACTTTTCTAATTACTTTATTTAACTTATTAAGTATATAGCTATTTTTAAAATAAGAAATTTCTCTAAACAATGATAAAGGAAACCAAAATGACAAGAATATAAAATAATAATATGTAGTTATTTTTCTATATAAATATTTAACATTAAAATCTATCTTAACTAGTAAAAATACATAAATAGATAAGTAAATAGATGAAAAAAGACACAAAGATATTTTTATTTACATAAGAGTTATTTTATTTTACTTTAAAACTATTTTATTCACTCGACACATACTATTTTTTTTAATATCGTAATTTTAAATCTTATTTTTGAAAAGCTCTTTCAATATTTTCAATATTTTGGTAATTGTTGAATTTTATTTTTACTAAAAAGTGCAATAAATTTTATATGGTATTAATATATATTTTAAAATTTTGATGACTATAATATATAAAAATTTAATATTAAATTATGTATTATATTAATTACTATGATAATAGTATATTCATTTTATTATATATTTAAATAAATAAATGCTTTAATATTTAACTCAAAGAAAATATTTAATAAATTAGTGTAAATTTTAGATTTTTTAATATAAACAAAATATTTAACATATAATTATTATTTGGAAATGTGTTTGCAAGATGATTATTTTAACATTCTTATGATAAATATAAATATAAATAAAAAGTAACATATAGGTTGGATGCGTTACTTTGTTCATTTTTGACAATATTCGTTTTGCATATGAATCAAGTATTTGAACTTGAAATTTTCTTAAAAAAACATTCAAATACACAATCTTTGTTTTTAGAGTGAATTTTAAATTATTTCAACAATGAGTTATTTATGGTAGGGAATGAAAGTAATTTGGATTTTAGACTATGACTAACAATTGTTTATAGAAGGGATTGCAATTAATTTGCAATTTAAACTATCATAGACACTTTAAGAAATGGGTGCATATGCAGGTTGAAATGCATAAATACTAACTTTTGAGATAGTGAAAAATACAAAAACTTAAGAAGGTCTAAAATTTTCACCCTGGTATTTTTTTATCAATAATTTCTAAATTAATTTACATATTAAATTTTTGAATGATTAAAAATGAGTTATTTATAACAAGATATGTAATTAATTTTCAATTTAAGTGTCATTCACATTTGTAAGAAATGGTTACATGTGGAAGTTGAACTAATATATTTCAACCTACAATTTTCTTCAACAACATTCTATTACAAAATATTCATTTTTCTAATATACAAATTCTATTACAAGTGTTAGTGATAGTTGGATTTATATTCCCATTGTTTATATTATCAATACACTAAAATATATTTATCTTCCAATATTGTGTAATAGAATGTTGAAGAAAATTGCAGCTTGAAAACATATGTATTTCAACCTATACATATTAGTTCATGATTTGTAAAATATTTTTCAAATTTATGAATTTATTTGCTTCAGAACTTGTTTTATTTGAAATTTTGGGGTTCATACATTAAAAAAATGAATATTATGTAAATGAATGTTGGTGAAGAAAATTACATGTTAAAAATGCAATGTGTATTTCAACGTACAAATGTTTAGTTTATGATTTGTAAGATGTCTTATTTATGACCTTCTTATATGATTAATAATTTATTGTATTTGCTCAACTTATATGGAAATGCTTTTGGTCAATTTGTCAATAAGGACAAGTCAGAAGTTTTCTTCTTTTTTGTCAACCCCAGGCTTGAACAGTAGATTCTAAATGTCTTCAACTTCAATAGAGGTTTCTTGCTTGAAAATATCTTGTATGCCTTTGGCTATGGGACGGAGATCAAACAAGTTGTGGGATCCCCTTGGTCTAAAGATAGACAACAGGCTAGCCTCCTCGAAGGGCTGATGGCTTTCTAGAGTTAGAAGAGTAGTCATGCTCAAAGTTGTGGTGGTTGCCATCCCAATTTATTTAATGTCTTGTCTTCCTTTAAAAATGGGTGCTAGTCAAAAGATCGACAAGAGTATGAAGAACTTTTACTGGCAAGGTAACTCTAAACAAAAGAAAATACCTCTCATAGTGTGGGAAAAGATGTGCAAATCTAAGAAAGTAGGGGGAGAGGGACTGAAGAACTTGTTGAAGAAAAATATTCCTCTCGAAGCAAAACTGATTTGGAGGATGTATTCAAATCCAAATTTGAAGTGGGTCAAAATATTGCAAAGCAAGTACTTGGATGAGGATAGGCTGAGTATCCTAACTTCATATCACATTCCACATTCCACAAGGGTCAAGGATTTGGAACTTCATGAGTAATGGTAGATCACTCATAATAAATTATCTAACTTGGGATGTTAAGGATGGAAGATCTACACTTTTTTGGGATGACTCATGGGGTGGATACCTATGCTTAAGCAAAAGACAAGAATTAGAGGAAGTCAAAAGATTCACAACCTAAAGATGGGGAGTCAGAGTTAGGGATTTCACAACCTTGCACGAAATTTCAACTCACCAAAAGAGAACATTAGTGTTCAATGCTTCTTTTCATATCATAATTAATGATCAATAATCAAATCCATATACTTTCAACAACTGTACTTAAGACTTGTAACCTTATAATCATAATCATATCATAAACATATGCCTTATACATTCACATTATTATAAACATATACATTACACATTCACATTATTTCTCTATACATTATAAACATATGGATAACATACATTATTTCTCTCACAACTCTCATGCACTATCTTGAGGGAGTCTTAGGGTAGCCCTACCATTAATCAATCCTATCTCCTATATGAGCATGGTTTGTTAAAGCATCCATATCCATCCCATATGGAGGCCCAATGGCTTCACGCACACCCGGGGTCCCTCACCATTTGGCTCGAGGGGACTTCATAAGAGGGAAATATAAATATAATATATATAGCAATAATATAAATATAAATATTATTATTATTATTATATTTGATATATATAAATAAATATAATTAATATAAGTATAAATATAAAAATTATTATTATATAATCATATAAATTATAATATAAATATTATTATAAAGATTATAATCAAAATTAAACTATAACAGCACTTATGTAAAGCTACGATTCCTATACTAACCAATTAAGGAAGGATGAAGATAAGGGATCATAACATATAAGTCAAAAAAAGGTAAGCGATTATTTAATAACTAGTGCACTGAAAGGGTATGCAAGGCAACAATTCTTTGGGGTTTATATTATGATTTGTCTTAATTAACTAAAGGTGCATCTTTTATGAAAAGACACCTCTATATCTGATTGTGATAATATATATATTCAAATTAGGGCATCAATCAATAAGCATATCACACAATACAATCAATCATCTCTGAATCTGTAAGCAGATACTCCTGCAAATAAGTGCTTAAAATCCTGATCAAGGAAGTGTGAAGAAATCTGAGCCATTAATGCTAATTGACTAACAAACATCTCTTGCCAAATTCGCGATCCATAGCCAGGTATGGCAAATTTGTCTTTGTCAATATTATTTTTGCAAATCGATTACATATGCATAGAATATGAATTAAGAAATGATATCATTAATGTTTAAGCATTGGAAAATAATATATATTGTTGCTGACTAAATAAGACCAGAATTCTAATTGTATAAAATGTAGTTTATTCATGTAGGTAGATAGTAATTAAACAGCTTATACATGAATTAGATAAGTATTATTATTATAGTAAAGGATCATGTAAAAATAATGTTGAAATGATAATAGAACTAAATGCTTTATGTTTGATATTCAAGGGGGAGGATGTCAATTTTTTGCTCTGCATGTTGAGCTAGGGCTTTCGTGCCCTATCCCGATCCTCTAGTTTTTTCTTGGCCGTGCGAAGTGTGGGGAGTGCATGCATTTTGGGGAGGTCTAGGGTTGTTTTTTTTTTATCAGTGTATCTTTCTCCCTGAGTGTGCAGGGGTTTTGTGCCTGGTTGGAGGCCGTGGGTGGGGTTTTTGTGCCTGGTTAGTTTGAGTCTACAGTTTGAAGGCAGTGCTGGGTGGTGGATTGGTTAAACCCTAGTGATGGTTCTTTTTTCTCGGGAGCTTACTTGCCCGCCTTGGATCTTGTTTAGTTTCAATGCCGATCAAGGAGTCTTCAGGGGCTAGTCCCAAGATGGATTTTCGCTCAACAGCGGTTGGTACAAATTCTCCTTCATATGCTTCAAAGGTTTTTAATAATAACTTGTTCTCACCAGATCCAGGGTTGGTTGGTTCGGGTTTGTCTAGTGGTACTCAGATTATGAAGATCAATGGATGTCTTGAACATTGTGAGGAGAGACCAAAATTGGTTATCCCACTAGAGATGATTGCGGAAGATATTGATTATTTTTCAAAGCATGCATTACTGTGCAAGTTTATGGGGATGAGGGTTTCTTTACAATTTCTTGAATCATGGGCCCAACGGACTTGGATGCCAGAGGGAGAAATGGAGGTTATGCTTTTAGCAAATAACTTTTTCATGGTTTCATTCAATTGCTTGGCAGATCGCAACAAGGCCTTTGAAGGAGGCCCCTATTTTCATAATCAGATTGGGTTATTTATTAAACCTTGGCATGCGGGATTCAATCCTGCTGAAGAGCTTCCAAACTGGGTTCCAGTGTGGGTTTGGCTTCCAGCGTTTCCTGTGGAATGCTGGTGGGATGATGTTTTACACTTGTTGGCTTCAATGCTAGGAAAACCAGTTGGTGCTTCACAATAGACTCAAGTTAAAAAGGTGATGACTTTTGCTCGTATCTGTGTTGAGATTGATTTAAGTAAACCCTTGCCAGATTCGGTGGATATGTGTGCGGGTCCTTACTCTTGGGTGTAGCAATTGGACTATGAGACTCTTCCTTTTCGGTGCCGTCTCTGTAATGAATATGGACATTTACAGAGGAGATTCCCTAAGGCTAGGCCTGTGGACTCCTAGTCTTCTCAGCCTCCCCGCAATCCCCCTAGAGTTGAAAAGGGGAAGGAACCCATTCCTAGTGATGTGGATGGGGCTAATGGTTTCGTTCCTGTCAAGGCTCGAAACAGGAATCGAGGTCAAAAGAGGACTTTGAAGGAAAGGCAGGATGAAGATTCTTTCAATAGATTTGAAGTTTTAGATGATCTTAGCCAGCAAGAAGTGCATCCAAGCTTGGTGAATATGGATCAGGGTGCTTCAGGTACAAGAGAAGAGGGCCTTCTTTTTGAAGCTACTTAAGTTTTCTAAGATAATAGGGCTTTGCAAATGGACACAGATGTTCAAATGGAAGTCCAGGTGGAATCAGTTCCTATTATAGTAGGGAAGAAGGGTGGTGAGGATGGATCTCCTCTTGTTTCAAATGCAGGTACTAAGGGGGTGAAGATTAACAAGTCTTCTTCTTCTCATTTGGGTCTTCATCAAAAGGATCCAAAAAAAGGGGCTGGGGAGAAGTCTTCCAAGCTTGGTAGAAAAAAGGATTTGGATAAGATTAAATTAACAGGGAAACTTTGGTAGAGTCAGGGTCTATTAAGACTCTGGATTCTCATTTTTTGAGCCCCTTGAAATGATTGTTCTATCCTGGAATGTAAGGGGCTTAAATAGTGGCCCTCGACAAAAAGTTGTTCGTGATTTGATTAGAAGTCAATCTCCTGATGTTCTTTTCCTATAGGAGACTAAGTTATCAGTGGAGTGTATGTTTGGTTTAGTGCCTAAGCTGTGGGGGAGTGGAGAGTGCCAGTGTATTGGTGCTCAAGGGTCTGCTAGAGGAGTGGCTTGTTTATGGAATCCTCAGAAGATCCACCCTCTTTGGTGGTTGTCCTTTCAATCTTCTATCTCTATGATTGCATTTTATTTTGAGACAGAGGAGTCTATTCTCTTCTCTAATATCTATGCACCTACTGAACTTCAGGGTAAACAACTTTTGTGGTCCCATATCCGGTTTGTCCGAAGCATGGTTCCTTTCCATCCGTGGATTATGGCTGGAGACTTCAATGCTATTTTTGAGTTGGGTAAGAAGCGGGGTGGTATTGCGAGGCTTGAGCCTTCTGCATTGCTACTTCAAGATAACATCTCAACTTTAAATCTTATGGATATCAAGCCCATTAATGGCCAGTTTACTTAGAATAATCAGAGGATTGGGAATAATTGCATTGCGGAATGACTTGACTGCTTTCTGGTTTCTTGCTACTGGAATGGTGGGTTGTGGTCTTCTAGCTCTAAAATTTTGGATTGGAGGGGATCAGATCATTGGCCTATCAAGCTGGCTATTTCTTCAACTCATGTGCCTCGGTCTCCTTCTTTCAAGTTCCAGCTTATGTGGTTGCGTGACTCCTCTCTCCATGACTATATTGTTGAATGGTGGAGGTATGGTAGACCTCCTTATGGTACAGCAATGTATACTTTTGCTAAGTTACTTCAATTTGTCAAGTATCAACTTAAACGTTGGAATCAGCAGTGCGTTGGAAACATTTTCCATGCTAAGACTGCTGCCCAGGTTGAGTTGGATGATATTACGAGGTTGATCAGGGAGGATGGAGTGACTGAGGACCTGCTTCGGGAAAAGACTAGGGCTTTGAAAGTATTGGAAGAGTGTGAGCTACAAGAGGAAGTTTTTTCAAAACAAAAGGCTCGGATTGAGTGGCTACAGGAAGGGGATAAAAATACCACTTTTTTCTTCAACTCAGTGAAAGCGAGGAGACATGGCAATTCTATTTCTGCTCTGGTGAGAGGCAGGGGTGAAACTCTTTCTTCTTTTCATGAAATCACATGTGAAGCTATGCAATATTTTGCTTCTTTATTCAGGGAGGACTCGCAGGGGGGTTCTGATGAGGAAGCTCAGGTCCTTTCTTGTATCCCTTCTTTGGTTTCTAGGGAGATGAATGAGCATCTTATGAGTGATATTTCAATTAAGGAGCTAGAGGGGATCGTGTTTCAAATGAAGAGGGGGAAAGCTCCTCGCCCTGATGGTTTCCCAATTGAGTTCTTTCAAGAATTCTAGGAGATTATCAAGTTGGACTAGTTGGCAGTTGTTCAGGTGGCCCCTTTGGGTTTTGTTAGGGAATTGGATTCCTTAGCAAGATAGTTTTTATGGGCTGGTAGCTTATTGTCCTCTAAATGGAGCCTTGTTAGATGGGACATTGTTTGTAGCCTGAAGCAGTTTGGCGGCCTCGGGTTTAGGCAGTCATCATTGTCAGGGATGGCATTGGCTGCTATATTGTATTGGCAGTGGTGTGTGGAGCGGGATGGGATCTGGGCCAGGATATTAACTCAGAAATACTTCCCAGGGATCCCTCAAATTGATATTCCTTGTTATCCACTGGTGGGGAAAGGCTCAGTGATTTGGAGTACACTCAAGAAAGGGGCTGCTCTGGTCAAGGATGGTTTATTTTGGATTTGTAAAAGAGGGACAAAAGCTCATTTTTGGTCTGATTCTTGGGATGGTTTTCCTCCCATTGTTTCTCAATTTCCTAATTTGGTGACTCTGTGCTAGAGGTTCTATGAAGTAGGTTGGTCAAGGGTGAGTGACTTCAAGTCCTTTTCTTCTCATGGGCAGTTGGTGGTGGTGAGATGGAAGAACCCTGATGAGTGGCCTGTTGGTGGTATGAAGGAGGAGTGTGCTGAGCTTCATAGTATCCTTTCTTGTAGACGTTGTAGCTCCCTCTAGGAAGGGGATGTTCTTTCTTGGTCTCCTAATCCTAAGGGTGTCTATAATGTTGCTTCTGGATATTAGGTGTTGTTATCTAACCAACTGGATGGGGTGGAGGTTCACTCGTGGAAGAAAGTGTGGAATAAGCTTTCTTGGCTGAAGTGTAACTGCTTTATTTCGACTTTGTCTTAGAATAGGTGCTTGACTTGGGATAATATTCAGAAGCAGGGTTTTCAAGGTCCTTCTATGTGTGTTATGTGTGGATGTGGAGAGGAGGACTCCTCTCACTTATTTTTTTGTTGTCCCTTAACTTTGCAGCTTTGGCATTTTTGGTGGGAAGTTTGGAAAAGCCCCTGTGTTCATGCTTCCTCCCTGGTGGATTTTTGGAGTAGTTTGGGTAGACCTCCTTCTATGGCCTCTTTCTTGCAAGATGTGTGGTATGTTGGGCCTTCCTTCATACTATGGCAGATTTGGTTGGAATGAAATCGTAGAATATTTCGAGGTGAGAAGCTGTTGATTCAACAAGTTTGGCACAAAATTATGAGTATGATTTGGGAGACGGTGGAATCTAAGTGAGATGTGGTGTTCCCTTTGGAGAAAGGAGATGCTGAGCTAGTGGATAGATTGGGTCTTCAGGGGTTGTCTCCAGCTTCTACTTGTGTCAAGAGAGGAAGGCGAGTGAAAAAGAAAGTTCAAAGGGTGGGGAGATGGCTTCCCCCTCCGGCTGGCATTCTAAAGCTCAATACTGATGGTTCTTCAAGGGGCAATCCTGGGCCTACTGGGATTGGTGGGATTGGCAGGGATTTTTTGGGATTGATGGTTTTTTTCTATTATGTTCATGAAGGATGGCAAACTATCAACCTTATGGAAGGTTTGGCGATCCTCTATGCTTTGGAGAGGGCTTATGCTTTGGGATGGCACAAGGTTATCTGTGAGTCTGATTGACAGGTTTTGATTAATTTGCTGAATACATAGAAGGTTTCTAATGTTAGTTGGCAGTTGGCTATGATGGTGTAGTAGATTCTGTAGATAAGTTCTTTGATGGAGATGGTGTCTTTTGTCCATATTCCAAGGAAGTGGAACAGGGCAGCAGATTGTTTGGCTAAGTGGGCTTCTGAGCATTTAGATGGCTAGAAGATTGATGAATGGGAGCAAGTTCCTCATGAGCTCCGACATGACTTGGAGAAGATTCTTGCTAAGGATGGGAATGGTATTGGTGAAGGATGATGTTGTTTCATGGTTTGTATGGTTGTTTCTTATGGATTACTGGGGCCTTGGCCCTTTGATGCTTTGTAATGTTCTTTTCTGAATTTCAATAAAGTTTTTACCCCTTTTAATAAAAAAATGCTTTATGTTCACGTTATGATTGAAATAGATAGTGATTTAATTACAATGTGATATTACATATAATCATTAACTTACAAATATCTCAATCTGAATATGTGATGAACTAGTATGAGTTTATTATATATAAAAGGATCAACATATATTTGTGAAAATATTTTTTAATATTAACTATAAAATTATAATTCATATTAACTATTTATAATAATTAATAATATATTAAATATTAATTAGTTAATATAATTACTAAATGATAAAGATTATTAATTATTAACTTTATCTTCATATAACATTAGTTATTTATTTATATGAGCCACTAGTAATATATATATATTAGAACACAGAAACTAACAATTAACATTATACTATTAATTCATTTAATTAAATATATAATTAACCCTAATAATATAGTATATATTTAATATTAGGACTATATTAATTTAATAGTATATCATATAAATTTTTAATACTGATATAGAATTTAATAATAATTAAGTAAATTATTATTAAATTTGATAATATATCTACTTAAATATTGTGTTTAGATTTATATTAATATTATATTTGATATTTGATAAAAATTAGTGATTGTCATTTAGTTACTAGTTTGTTACTAATTAGTAATAAATTAGTGATTCTTAGAAATAAATGTATGGTCATGTTATAAGTATTTATCTACAATATATAATATATTATATATATAAATATATTAAGCATAATAATAGATAATTATTAATAATCATATATTTTTTAGTATTAATATATTATTAATAAATATTATTCTATTATATATATATATATATATATATATATATATATATATATATATATATATATATATATATATATATACACACACGCACACGTTAGGTGAATAATATTTAACTATTATAATATATTTTCTAATATATTGATAAACATATTATAAATAATTAGTTTATTATTTATGTTATAATAAATTAATATATAAATACTTATAATATTATAATGTTACGTGGTAATATAATATTAATATAATATTTATATTACTATTAATATTAATAATTCATTCATTGATTCATATATTTATATTGTTAACATTTATATATTATATTATTATATAATAATAATCTTAGGAAGTGATTATACTAATATTAATATAATATTATTAATTATTAATTACTAATTATTATTTACCATATAATATAAATATAATTATATTCTTCTTTTACTAGTTGTTAATTATTATTAGTTAATAATTTACATATAGAGTTAATTTGTAGTTATATTCATATGACTAATTAGATTAATATTATTAAATTACTAATTAACTTTTAACTCTCTTTATTAATTAACATTTTAATAATATAATTAATATTATTTATTATAGTAATTATAAATTAATATATTAATAATTAGTTATAATTATTAACTTATATAAATTATTAATAGAAATTATTTCTCATTAATATTAAATTTATATTAATATTATTGTCAAGCTTGATCTGGACTTTTCCTCATTGCATTGTTGAAAAACCCGGTCCAGTGAACTCATGCCATTATTCATAAGCATGTTGATACAATATGTGGAGCTATATAAGAGACAGTGGTAACATATGCTCATTTTGTCAGAGTCCCTAAAGGAAGTTACAATCTGCTCAATAATAAATCTAAGAAATGGGTACCAACAATTACAATCAAAGGAACAAGCATACTAAACGACATTCTTGGCATTCAACTGAGAGTCAATGTCATTCTAAACCGTGCTCTGTAGCCTCACAAATATCTCTACGATATTCAGATCATTAAGGAACAAGACATTGCATCCACATATATAGCAATACATGAAAACATTTTTTAGTTATAATTGATGAAGTGCAAAAGATTTTAGTCATTATCAATGAAGTACAAAAGTTTGTGCGTGACAAGTTTGTTGTCAAAGGTTTTTTGCACAATAAAATCACGTTAGTATTCTTAGATAATGCTTAGGTGGCTTGAGTAGGTGTTCATGCCTTCTGTAAGCTACCTTTCTAGAATGAAGTCTCGCCAGGTCAATTTTGGCTTACTATAAGGTGCAATTTTCCCTAGTTAACATTACAAGCTAAAAATTATTGCAAAGATTTTACAAAAATGAAACAAAATCTTTCAACAAATCATTACTTCTTTCATAACATGGTCTATACATGTTTAAAATTATACCTTACATGAATAAATGTCACAAGATATGTATTTGGTAGACAAAGGTCATTGTAAAGTTCAAAAAAAATGGAATACTATGCTCATTTTTTTTGGTCAGTGAATTTTCGAACATATGCTAGACAAAGATGACCATGTGATAATTTGACAAGTTCCTAAAAGTTTCCATGTGCATAAAAACATCTGGCAAATGGCTTCAAAAATGGAATAGGGTACATGAAAACAAGTTCAAATTGCAACGTATTTCTTACACCCATAGGTTTCAAAAAACTTGTTTTTCTTCAATAAAGGCTTCCAAACATAAGCTATATAAGTTTTTGCCATGGATGTTTGACATGTTTACACTGGAAGGCATTGGCTAGTTTGTGGTGTGCTTGAGGTTTATACTTGGTTTTCTATTTTTACTGGAAAGCCCTCTGTTTTCTATTCTATCATACATATTTTCATGCCTTTTGGCTTTAATGTGGAATGTATCACATGTGGCATTGTCTCCCTTGTAGAATAACTCTTGAAAACAATTCTGCAAAAGGTCCTGAAGTAGAGGATTCATGTAGGGCGAGCTAAATTTCCATAAGCTCTAGGAAAACAACTTCATTCATCCTCATTGCATTTCATTGTGCTCAGAAAAACATTTTCTAGTTTAGAAGTTTGCTCCTTCATTTTGCCTCTAGGACTTTGCAACATAGAAGGATACACAACACCCTCCAAAAGTTTTCCTACACCATTCTTAAAATTATAATCTTCTGGCTTTTTCCAATAATTTGTCACATCATTAAAAAGAGTTCTACTTCTGTTTACTATGTCTTTAATTGAGTTAGTTTCCATGACGTCCATGACCTTGCATCCATTAGATCCTGGTTTCTTTTTTTGAAATTCCTATTGCTTTTTGGGCTTGTTGAAACCCTTTGTATATTTATCCCATTGAACTTCCTTTTCATCATTCTAGGTCAAACAATTTCAAAGGGTTAAATTAACAAGATTAAAATAAGCATATATGCCATAAAATTAGTAGTTTCATATTTGACCAAAGCCTCTATGGTGAAGCTTTAGATGTAAACATTGTTCAACTCCCCATGTGACCCTTTTCATTGCAATTGGTAATTTTCTAAGTGTTTGTTTCCAATCATTGTAGAACCTAAACACATAATATTAGAGCTCAATTGAGATTTCATACAATCGTTACAACAAGCAGGTAATGATGACTGTAAAAGGATATATATTTCAACATTGAGATAAATAGTTTAATAGGGAATATGTCAATAATTAGTACACAAAGATCTTATGTGGTTATTAGAACAAAAATAATGTTTGAATTTCCTATGATCCATTCATGCCATACCACCAAAGCACTGGCTCAAGGCAAACACTGCTATTATTTTTTGACATATAATTGGAAAAGTGTATCAAAGATATATCATTCAAACTACATTCCAAGCTAGCTACAAGTCTAATTTTTATCTTTAACATAAATATTCTTTACATAGAAAAATCCATAACATTTGTCGAGATGTTGCTAGATCGTACTGGTTTGTTGTATTTTGCCAAAAGCCCATAGGGTGCTTCTACTTTTCCTTTTGAAAGCATTTCCATAAGAATGCATAGTGTTCTAAAACTGTTCTTTTATGGTCCTATAATTTTTCAGAGCAACAACTAAAATTGTGCTTTCTGATGCAGCAAACATTTCGAAGCACATTGTGACAGGTGATACATGGATTATGCAAATCGAGTGAATGCAATCATAACAAGTTGGAAATAACTATCGACATCACCATTATTATAGTTTATATAACTTTCTAGAACATCAAAGAGATAGCTGCATCTATTAATGATGATTTCATGTTAAAATCATTTGTGATTCTATTGATCAAAGTGGGCATATTATCCTTATTCTTGATATTTGTGAAAAACACAGTACACTTTTGCATATCACTTATATTTTATGTATTGGTCATATTGTACTTCTTTGGTGCTAGTTAGGAATCCTTGAATATAGATGCAAAGACATACAACAACAAGTTATCAAAGTACTAATAGTTTTCAAATTTTTGGTCTAGATTTCTATAGGGCCTGATAACAAGAAAACTAATATTGCAATTATGGTCCAGTAATAGCTATACAGTTTTCAAGATTCAACGACTGGTTCTAGTACCTTCTCTGAGTACAAATGAGCTTTAAAAAAACTTGATATTGCATCTTCAATTCCCTAGCTTCGGATCTTGTTATAGGTTACCAATGTCTAGTATATTTGTTATTAATACATGATATAGTTAAATTCAATATCAAATAATAAATAGATAACACAATTTAGAGGATGTTAGTAGCAAAATTCTATTTATGACTATACAAGTGACAAGACCACTTGGGAACACATACTATTTAGCAATGTGCAATATTTTTTCACTTGTGTGAGGTAAGCCCAAGAAATCTCAAAGCACTAACAGTGGTCATCAACCCCAAAATTGTTATTGTCAGACTATTCAAGTTCATTTGTAAGTCATAGTCAATTTTGAATAATGCTATTGTCATACTAATCCTTTATTTGGAAGTCATACTTGATTTTGAATAATTTTATTGTCATCTATTCAAGTTCTTTGCTCCTTCATATCTCTTGTTTGTTTATTTTTCCCATTGTTTTCAATTTATATGTTCAATATATTATTCACATATGAAAATTGCAAATTGTTTGAAGAGTAAGACTGGGAAAATATGAGATGTTGTTTTCAGAGTTGTTCAAGCATTGTTCATACTATTTAGACAATTGTATAGAAATTATTTTTGTAATATTAAAACATTGTCTTGACTGTTTAGTATTTTAGCATTGTATTTATTTATATTTAGATGTTAATTTCTGATTTGAAATAAGAAAACCAAATACAAAATGAATTTCAAAGCTATAGGCCAACATTGCTTTCAAGACAAAAAGTTGTTTTTTATTTCAAATTTTAATATACCTTTTGTAGCTATGAATGATCAGAACTATCTAACAAATGCTAATTTATGCTTCACTGCTCTGTGAAGAAAATAATGCAATTCCATGAATATGATATTGCAATAGCTTCTAGTTTAAAATCCTTCATACTTTTCTTCTTCATTCTAATGTGTTTCCTGTTTGTACGATCCAAATATAATGTTTTCTTTCATAATTTTGTCAATTCAAGTATGCACACCCTTGTTAAGTTTTGTGAAGACTTAACTACCTATTGAAACATGGATTCATTCTTAGATGTGGGTCTCCTTTCATGAGAACTAATCTCCAGAGTGAGCTAGTTCTCTTATAATTTCTAAACTACTGACTTGATGGGAAAAGAGATAGAAGGATATAATTGAAATGCAAACTAATTCTAGAATCTAAACTGGATGAGATTTTATCACTCACAAATAGATCCTCTAACCTGAATCATCACAATTTCACTGATAGTTTATTCCTTAAGTAATTTGTAATGAGGTTTGGGTCAAACACAAACTGTAACCAAGAAAAAACTAAGTTTTAATAGCATTGAGACATAATAAAGAACATGAAAAGTCACAATATAACATCAGATCAAGACTGCAAAAAATATGTGAAATAGGATGATTTTCTATTAGAACTGGAAGGAGTACAATGCATGAAAAAATAAAATGTGTGAGCCAACTGCCTGTATACAACTCTTCCTGTGAATAAGAGAGAAGAAACTGATGCTAACCGACTAAGAAAAAACCTTGTTTCTCTCCTATAAACGTCTCCAAAATGATCTCTTCTGAAGAAAGCTGAAAAAACTCCTAAAAATAGGCCCTAGTCCATTTTCAATCTACTCATTAAAGCCAAAAAATAAAGCACTGAATCTACCACCAATCTATGGAATAAAGTTACAAAATTGTCGTCTCACGTGGTCCCACCATAACACTACTTTCCTTTGCTCATGAAACCTCAAAAAATTTCTCCTATATGGCTCTAAATAAAACAAATCAAAATGGAATATTTGATTTTCTTTTAGCCTATAAATTGCCTAAAATAGTTAAACTTTAAAAGCAATATATAATTTCATTGCTTTAAAGTTAACTTTACAATGATATGCAAATTTTAATTTATCCTATTCGATATGATTTTTGCAAAATAAAATGATATCTGGTTTATAATTTCAACAAGATATTTACATGATATCACAAATTATTTTCTATAAAAATTATTAAAAAAATGAAATACTACACATATTTGCAAAAATAAATAAAAGCCTTGAAAGGCTTGAGACCATGGCCTCCATGTGTCAATATTCTGCCACCTCATCACTATCCATATAATGCCACCATGTCGTATTGACCCCTTTGACCATGTTATCATTTTGCATACTCTTCACATTTCTAAAGGATATTGTTTGGTCTTATGCATAAATTGAAATATGTGAAGGAAAAAGAAAAAAAATGCATACGTGGGAGGTCAAAGACACTTGACCACATGCATAGTCAAATGATAATTAGACTCCAATGTGAGTCAACCACATATGAGACCAAGGCCTTGCAAAGATTATAAAGGCACAAGCCTTGTTTACTTATGATAATGTCCAACTTTGACTTTATAAAACAAACCATATTCTTTAGCTGTCAGCCACTTTTCCTTATGATTACTAGGCACCATCGAACACAAGGTGTTGACATTGATCTCATTTGGATAAAATGATTATATTGTTTGCATGGTCAAAATATGAAAAGGTCGTCAAAACAAAAGCAAATGTAACCCTAAAACTTTGGTCATTTCATTTTGTTGGCGTTGAGTTTGGCTCTACAACTATGGCTGCCGACTTGGCATTTCATGCTCTGTATATTTTCCTTCTCCATTTGATGGCTTTTAAGGTTGAAAACATTGTACTTCTTCAACCAAAATGACAGGTCACACTTGGTAAGTTAGATTTGAAGCTTTAAAATGGCATTTGAATGTGCTTTCATGGCTTCTATTTCTTAAATGGCTGTGGCCACATACCTCTTTCTCTAGTTTCTCAACTTTGATATGTATTTGTTTGGTTTTCTTGTGTTGAACTTTGTGAAAAATGGCAAAAAATGACAAAAGTTTAGTTCAGCTCGCTGCAACCATTATCTTTTTCTCTGCTACAATGCAATGTGGTGAGTTCATTGTTTCCCTCCATCATTGCTTCTTTCATTTCTATATGTGCAACTGTAATGAGGGTTTGCTTTCTGTTTGCTAGGTAGGTGAAATACCTTCATGTATGACACAACTCTGGCATGTAACACATTTTGTAGCTTCACTATGTCTTTTGATGTCAAAAATATAATGTTTCTTGTGTTCAAAGTGAGGGTTTCATTTAAATTACACAGAACTTCCTTTACTTTGGCGGCCATGTTTAAAACACTTCACTCCCACCTTTCTCGACTGTATAATGTAAGAAGAAAAAAGATTTTGTTAAACCCGACAAGGGTTTCAAGATTTTACTATGTAAATAGTCGTTCTACCTACGGCCTTGTCTGGATAGCTTTACTTACCATTTTTCCTTTTTCTCCACTGGAAAATATGTTGGGGTTCTGAAACTCGATATGGGTATTTCAGAAAATGAATGTAAATGGCATTAAATCCCACGGCCTGGTTATGAATATATCTCTGCACTTTTACGTTGCTATATGAATCCAGATTTGAAATTGAAACAATGTTTTTATCTTTATGAGCACAAAATTGTTCCTGTAGCATATACTAGCATATGATATCTCTTTTTTCTTTCTCATGCTGTCATTGTTGAGTTATAATCACTGTCATTTTTTAAGAGAAGTGATGATTGTATACATTGTTCTCTACCTCTGTAGCTTCACTTGCTCTTTCAGTGGACTTTACATATGAAGTGTATACTGTCAGATTTGAATTCAGAACTTTTCTTCTTTCTGTAGCAGCATACATGTCTTCAATTCTATAGCTTTACTTGCTCTTTGAATGGACTTTGCATATAAAGTGTATACTATCGATTTTGAACTTAGAACTTTTGTTCTTTTTGTAGCAGCATACATGTCTTCAATTTTGTAGCTTTACTTGTCCATTCAATGGACTGTAGCAATTAGATACTTCAAACATGATGATGACCATGGTTGTGTCATGACATTGAGGCATTGTAATAAAATAAAGAAGCCACTTACTTGTTTTGTATACACTGTAACACATGATGACTTTTGATGTCCCTCTTCACTGTAACTGCATCATATCAAATGCGTTATGTAAGATGTCTTGTAGGACAAGAATCAGGTCCACCATATCTTATATCACCAATTTTGACTGATCACTTCTTATAATAAAAATTTTATTTGAACTCACTCATGACCAGATGCAGCCATGCACTTATACATTTCATTTTGACACAAAATGACATTCTGGCTGTCTTGTATACTTCTACTATAGATTTGCAATACTGTCATGTTTCTTTTATAGATATGCAATGAATATAACATGTGATAACACTGTTCTGATGCTCAGCTTATCAGTAGCAAAATATGAGGCATAATTAGATATATTTCATCATTTAAAAGGCATCTTATGTAATTTGAATTCTGAATTTGATTATTTCACTCCACTTAAATGAGAAAATATGATTCTTGGTACTCATCTATCTTTGCAACTTGCTTACTAGTTTATAATGGATACTTCAATTGGACTATTGATCATAGATGAGTAAGCAATCTTCAAATAGTCAACACTTGTGAACACTTATTCTATATCAGCCTGATGATTATAAATGCATTGTGTACTCCTGATTATTATCATGCTTGAGAATGTCATTTTCATAATAGTTGGAGTAGTACATAAGCTGTTATATGCATTGAATTTTGTCCTCCATTAGTTCAGGTCATGTTTCTTGGTTGCATTTCATACTTTGAAGTGAAATCATGGTCATGTCTTGAAATGGGACTGATGCATATGATTGTCTTGTTACTCTTTGATCTTATCATGTGAATGTCATGAATGATCTTCTTCTTTTATTCATCCCTTTTGAGATAAAGGGGGAGCAACATGTTGGGCTCAACCCTTGTGGGAGTCCATTTAACACCACATGCTAAATGTCTTCAATCAGCTTCATGATTTGTCCTATACCTACACATGAAACAAATAGATTAGAATAAAACAATGATGCTCTTATGTTTTCTTCTCTTTAGTTCCTTCTGCATATGGATGTTCTCATTTGTTCAATGCATTATAACTAAAGTATTATGCCTCTCTTGATTGATGAAGGATTGTCATAACCTGAACTTCTAACGGGACCCTTACCACAATTTTTCATGTTCATGCCAAGGTTGGGAGCAGGACTGGAGTCTACCACGAAGATCAACAAAAACAAGGCAATGATGTCTATGTCTGTCCCTCTTCTTTCATTAGATGCATAGTATTTTATTTGTATTTGCATGAGTTTAGCTATAACCCACAGCTTGTGTGGGACATCTAATATGTCTTAGTTTCCTTCAATGTAATGTTTATTCTCTTATGTATTCAAACTTGTAAATAAATAAACATTGTGGTGAATGAATACTTATCTCATTTTACTGCTCTGCAATACAATGAATGATTGAAACTTTTCTTTCTGCATCTAAACAATTGAAAAACATTTGTCATAATAACTATGCAACTAGCACATATTAGAAATAAAATAAACCTCATTCAAAAATGATAAATGATAAATCTTCTTAGCCAATTTTTGAGCTATGGTCCAAAAATGGTAACATTTTTGGAGACTTGTGCTATATGCTTGCCTTCTAAGCATTTGACCAATTGCCTTGACATCCATTGGGCATAGAGTCATACTTTGTTCTTATCAGAACTTAGAAAACACTGTAATTCAGCTCTCCAATAGTTCAAATAGTAATAGAAAACTGAAAACAACTCTACTGAAAGTAAACTAACAGGCCCTGATGGCCAAAACAAAATACTGAAACAAATGTGCATGAGCACTTATTCACTAAAAAACTACTCTACTATGTACAAAAGAAGTCTCTTATTCTCAGAGGCAATGTTTGAGGTGGATCCCATTAACTGGGATAGACTTTACCTCTCCACTCATCTTGGACAGTTGAAATGAATTATTTTCTTTGCAGTTTATGATAACATAAGGTCCATCCCAACTGGCATCAAATTTAGAATGCTTACCTGGCCTGCTCCTTAGTTCATTCCACTTGAACACCAAATCTCCAACAATAAAATTCCTTGGTCTTGCTCTCTTATCAAATGCATTCTTCATTTGGGTTTGATGCATATCAAGCTTTCTTAAGGCCTCTTTCCTTGTCTCTTCTAGCTCCATGAGCTAAGCAAGTTTGATTACAAGAGGATGTTCTTCTAGAAGCTCAAGCTCTTTGATAAAGGCCAATGTAGGCAATTCAACTAAAATAGGTAACCGAGCCTCTTTCCCATAAGTAAGCACATATGGGTAACAACCAGTAGCCCTCTTAGGTGTAATTCCATCAGCCCAAAGAGCTAACTTTAACTTTTCATGCCAATTTTTTTGATTGTCTTCAATAGTCTTCTTGATGATCCTTATCAAATTTTTGTTGGTAGATTCATCCTACCCATTACCTTGTGGGTAATAGTTAGATGAAGTATTCAAATAGATATTATTTCCAATAGACCAATATGAAATTCTTAATCCTAAAAAGGCTAGACCATTATCAGAGATGATTGAATCTGGTGTACCGAATCTTGACACTAGGTCCTGATAAAAACTTAGGATAGTAGATTCATTTGCTTCTTTTAAGGCAACAACCTCGGTCCAGTTGGTGAAATAATCTGTGACAATCAAAATCCACTTGTGGCCTACACTTGAAGGTGGATTTATTTGTCTTATGAAATCCAATCCTCATTTTGCAAATGGTTGTTCAACTTTAACAAGATGTAGGGGTAAGGCATCAAGTCTTTACTTACCTACAAATAAAGAACACTTCTCACATCTTCTCACCCAAGCAAAAGATTCTTCAAACAAGTTAGGCTAGTAATAGCCAGCCTGCATAATCTTTAAGGCATTTGTTCTAGCTACAAAGTGACCTCCTGAAGGTCCATTGTGAAACTCTTCAAACAACATATCAACTTGATTAGGTCCAACACACCTCAGAAATACACCATTAAAGTCTCTCCTATATAAAATACCATCAATAATAGCATAATGAGTAGCTTGCAATCGAAAATACCTTCTACCTGCCCTATCTAAACCAATTGGACACTCACTGGTCTACAAATAATGCATCATCTAATGCACCTAGCTATCTATTTGAGTTGGTGCATTGGCTGGTTCATTATTTTTCAGCACTATTTTAGTGTCTTCTTGATGTCATTGCTCAAACTCTTCACTTTCAGCAAGCTGCTCACATAAGCCCTTACCTCTAATCAGCTTGGTTACTTGGATGTCAATATCAAATTCCATAGCATTGGTTATCCAACCAGCTCTCTTGTCATTTATATCTCTGTTTAGTATAAAACTCTTGACAGTGGGATGAGCAACGTTTAAGTGATTTTTATTATTAGACAGCATATGTCTAAATTTCTTGAGGCTCCTTATAATAGCAAAAACATGTTTTTCCACAAAAGAGTACTTTACCTGATACTGATGCAACACTTGGCTGAAAAAGCAATTGGCTGCTCTAATCCTTCATAGTTTTGCTAACATAACATTGCATAAATAGTGTCAGCTCCTCCAAAAGCATATAAAATGAAATCATTTTCATAATTAGGATTGATAAGGGTAGGAGCAACAACGAGAGCTTCCTTTATCTGCTCGAAGCTTCCTTTTCCCTCCTTAGTCCATCTGAATGGCACATTCTTTTTCAACATGGTAGTAAGAGGTTGTAACAAAGCTGCAATATTCAGAATAAACCTCCTAACAAAATTAATTCTGCCAAGAGAGCTCTGCAAGTCTTTCTTATGTGTAGGCAATGGTAAATCTAGAATAGCTAAAACTCTCTCTGGGTCAATAGTAATACCTTCTTTTGAAACAATATGACTAAGGAGTCTTCCTTCATGAACTAAGAATATACATTTTTGGGGGTTCAATGAAACTCCAAACTCCCTGCACCTCTGAAAATTTTGCTTCAAGTGGTCAAAATGATCATTAAAATCTTTGGAAAAAATAGTTATATCATCGAGATAGACCAGCACTATTTTGTTCATAAGACCATGGAAGGCCATATCCATTTCCCTCTAAAAGGTTGCCCCTACATTGGACAGACTGAATGGCATCTTCCAATAGGCCATGCTACCCCACTTAGTTGTGAATGCAGTTTTGTATTGGTCCTCTTCTTTGACCAGAATTTGATTATATCCAAAGTATCCATCTAACAAAGAGTACCTATCAGAACTTGAAACAACTTGCATTATTTGTTCCATGGAAGGAAGAGGGTAATGGTCTTTTAATGAGGCCTAATTTAGATCATGGAAATCGACACAAAGTTAGATTTCATCATTCTTCTTCCTAAATGGGACCAAATTGGAAACCCAGGAGGTATGTTTTATTGGAAAAATGATACTACTTTCAATCAATTTATTTAGCTCAGCCTTCATTAAATGTTCAAGTTTGGGATTGAGGGGTCTTTGCTTTTGCCTAAGAGGCTTGGCAATAGGCTTTAACTCTACGGTGTGCTGGGCCAAATTGGGATCAAAACCTCTCAAGTCCTTATACTCCCATGCAAAAACATCAAAAAAAATCTTGACATAATTGAATAAAAGATTGTTGTTCTTCTCTATTACATACCTTTCCAAGTTTCAGCAGTTTGTCCTTGAAAATTTCTATGGTTTGATAATGTTCTTGCTTCACTGTCATGCTACACTTATCTTTTCTAAACTGATTATCAGTGTTAAATGCTGATTCTAATGTGACTAATCCCTTGGGCAACTTGTTGGTCCTCAAATGAACAATCTGATCTTCAAATTGCTACTGATATTTATGTTGATTCTCTACTGCAAATTCAGCCTCTGCACTTAAAAAACTCAAGATTTGTTCATCACTGTTGTCAAATACAAAAGGTCTTACACCTATCTTAACATATGGTTGTACCTTAACATTCTAAATCTAATCAAGAATCTCAAATTGAGATCCCATGGCTGCCAACCTATCTACATACTTATTGTGATCCCTAGGAACTGAAATTAGATTAAAAGCATCAAAAATTTCAATTGAATCCCACACTCTATGCTTGTATTTTTTGAGCAGGTCATTCATAGCAACATTTAGATTCCTAACCTGGTTAATGATCAACTCAGAATCTCCATAAACTTGAATAGATTTGATACCTTTTTCTGAGCCCATTCTAAACCATGGATCAGGGCTTCATACTCAGCCACATTATTTGTGCAGCTGAAGGTAAACCTTAAGGCAACATAATACTTGTCTACTTGAGGTGAAATTAACATATTACCCCCACTGGCACCCGTCTTGGTCCTTGATCAGTCAAAGTATAGCCTCCAAAGCTGATCTTCTTGCTGTTCTAACTGATTTTGATCCTTAATCAGATTAAGAATCACTGCATCAAGTTCCTGTATCACATAGATGCCTAATCCTACCTCATTCATGTGACAGAAAGGGTGACTTTCATGATCTTCAACTGCCTAATCATCTAAATTTATATCTTCTATAGGTGCATTGGGATCTGGGATCATGGGTTCATCCTGCTACCCACGGGTGATCTAGAGATTAGCATTTATTGGGCTGGGAACATAGGGTTTAATATGATCTTTTGCAAGCGGTTTGGACTAAATTGTTACTTTTGTGCCATATCTCATTCTAAAGAGCAAGTGAGTCCAGTCAGATGAAAGAAACCCACCCAATTTAGATGTGAACTCCCTAGAAAGGCATATTTTAAAACTAGGTCGAAGGTGAATAATGTAGATGTCTTGATGGATGGAAAAATTAGGACAAGCATACAATGTGAGTGGTAGATTTTTGATTATCCTCGCAGTACTAAGTGCAAACCCATCTCACTGTACTACTCCTTTTGCAAGGGGCTCATAAACCAATCTTAATGAGTCAGCTACACTTTTGGGCATAACTAAACTACTTGCCCTTAAGTCTACCATACAGTTATGAACCTATTTATCACCAATAATGAGACTTAGATAAAAAGGGGGTGGTTTTACCTCACTTGTTGAATGCCCACTTTTGATCTCAGAAATGTTGGCAAGTAAAACCTTGGCCTTGTCTTGACTAGAACGCTCAAAAAGTGAGAGTTTAATCAGTACTTCTTGCAGTAAATTCTTATAGCCAGTGATGCGTAAAGCATCCATAATTGACATGCTCACTGTAGCTTTCTTAAGATGATCAACTATATTAAAAGCAATAGGGGTTACCTTATGATGTCCTCTTACTGTAACTACATCAATCTGACCTTGTGAAGACTGTTGTTGCATTTTGGGTTGTTCTTTCATTGATACTGTTTGGTCCCTTTGTAGAATTTGCACTTTCTGATGTGGTATAGGGGTAGTTTGTGATGGATAAACTTGGTTTTTATCCCTTACAGCCTACTGTTGTACTATAGAAGCTTGCTAGTTTACATCTGTAGCTCTCAGTTTTGACCTTGTGTTGCTTGAAACAGGTGTACTTTACTAATTCTGACCTTGGAAATAATTTACACCAAAAAAATTAGATTCTTCCCAATTCATTAAGACTACATCAGCCTTATTCTGCTGAGTTGAAACTTCACCATTAACCCCCTCTGAACTTGCATAATTGTTCTGAACCATGAGTGCCTAACTTCTCACTCCATTCGTGTAGGCAACTTGACTATGTGGTTGGTGACATGGATAACACCAGTCACTATCCTGAACTAGATTATTCTGTGTGGGTACAAGCTCTCTTGAGGTACTAACTGTATTTGGATTATAAGCCTGAAAAGGTCAAGGGTTATAGTTCTTTCTCTGTCCCTAAGGATCAGCCTAAAAGGGTTGCCTATATTGTTGATTGGGCTGATACTGATTCTGATAGGGCAAATGTTTCTCCATATTTACTAGCTTATTTACAATTGTCCTTAATGTATTTTCCAACTCTGGAGTACTTTGGGTTTGAACTAGGACAATAGTTTATTGGACTATTTGATATCCTATTGCTGGAACAGGTGGGACATCAACTAGAGGAGGCACTGCCATAGGCATAGATGGCTGGATTTCAGGGGAAATGGGTAAAGGAGGCCTAGGGGCTATCTTCTGTACTTGAATAAGGCAGTTTTTTTCTCTAACAGTGGTCTCAAAAGAATCTAGAAGGGTGATCCCTCCCATAGACTTTATCATTATAGAAATTTCACTGTTCAAAGGTTTGAGATAAAACAAATAAGCATGCTTTGGCAAAGGTTTTACCGTTATGGGAATCCTATCCCAAGCTCTCTAAAATTGGTAGTTGAAATCAGCCATGTGTTCGTGAGGTGCCCTTTTGATGGTGCTCAGTTGCTCCAGCAGTGAGAGATAATCACACTTGTCCTTGAAGTGTTTGTGTAATCTATCTCCCAGTAAGTCCTAGGATGTTATTGAATTTTCAGCAAGTCCTCTGAACCACTATAAGGCCTTTCCTTTTAACAAAGCAGCTAAAAGCATGATTGCCACATTTTCTTGAGTGACATTGTGCATAGAACACAGGGTTACTACATCTTGAATATGTTTAGCAACAGTAGTATGATCTTCTCTAATGAAATAACGCAAACCTTTAAGGGCTACCATTGGAATATCGTCTCTTTGGGCAAGTTGTAATGGGCTGCCTCCATTGAAAGCAACAAATGCATACTGCCTATCCATTATAGGTATCTGGACTATCAGCACTAGACTTCTACTTCTTTTGACCAGGCTTGTAGATCTGAATCAGGAAGGTGTTGACTTTGATCTTCTTGATGACTCAGCTATTTTGCTTGTTGATCTGCCTATCATTTTAGGTGTAGATAGCTATAAGTAGTCGAATGGGTCTAGATTAGACCTAGTTTTCATAAGCTACAAGCACTAATCTGCATCCAAACTAGAGGGAATGAGTAAAACTACTGCATATACCAGAACAACAACTATGAGGGTACAAATTTCTATGAAATTGCTTCCAGAGTCCCACCTTGTGTGCCAAAAAATTATTGTCAATTCAAGTATGCACCCTTGTTAAGTTTTTTGAAGAGTTAACTACCTATTGAAACATGGAATCATTCTCAAATGTGGGTCTCCTTTCATGAGAATGAATCTCCAGAGTGAGCTGGTTCTCTTATTATTTCTAAACTACTGACTTGAGGGGAAAAGGGATAGAAGGATATAATGGAAATGCAAACTAATTCTGGAATCTAAACTGGATGAGATTTTGTCACTCACAAATAGATCCTCTAACCTGAATCCTCACAATTTCACTAATAATTTATTCCTTAAGTAATTTGTAACGAGGTTTGGGTCAAACACAAACTGCAACCAGGAAAAAACTAACTTTTAATAGCATTGAGACATAATAAAGGACATAAAAAGTCACAATATAACATCAGATCAAGACTTCAAAAAATATGTGAAACATGATGATTTGCTATTAGAACCGGAAGGAGTATAATGCATGAAAAAATAAAATGTGTAAGCCAACTGCTTGTGTACAAGTCTACCTGTGAATAAGAGAGAAGAAACTGATGCTAACTGACTGAGAAAAAAACTCTATTTTTATCCTATAAATGTCTCCAAAATGATCTCCTCTAAAGAAAGATGAAAAAGCTCCTAAAAATAGACCCTAGGTCCATTTATAAGCTACTCATGAAAGCTAAAAATAAAGCACTGAATCTACCACCAATCTATTGAATAAAGCTACAAAATTACCCTCTCATGTGGTCCCACCGTAAAACTGCTTTCCTCTACTCATGAAAGCTCAAAAAATTTGTCCTATATGGCTCTAAATAAAACAAATCAAAATAGAATATTTGATCTACTTTTAGCCTATAAATTGCCTTAAATAGTTAAACTTTAAAAGCAATATATAATTTCATTGCTTTATAGTTAACTTTACAATGATATGGCAATTTTAATCAATATCCTATTCGCTATTATTTTTGCAAAATAAAATGATATCTGGTTTGTAATTTCACCAAGATATTTACAAGATATCAGAAATGATTTTCTATAAAAATCATAAAAAATTTTGAAATACTACACATATTTGCAAAAATAAATAAAAGCCTTGAAAGGCTTGAGACCATGGCCTCCATGTGTCAATATTTTGCCATGTCATCACTATCCATATGCCTAAAAAAAAAGCCAACTCATTGTCCATATAATGCCACCATGTCGCATTGACCCCTTTGACCATGTTATCATTTTGTATACTCTTCACATTTCTAAAGGATATTGTTTGGTCTTATGCATAAACTGAAATACGTGAAAGAAAAAGAAAAAAAATGCATAAGTGAGAGGTCAAAGACACTCAACCACATGCATTGTCAAATGATAATTAGACTCCAATGTGAGTCGACCACATATGAGACCAAGGCCTTGCAAAGATTCTAAAGGCACAAGCCTTGTTTACTAATGATAATGTCCACCTTTGACTTTATAAAACAAGACATATCATTTAGTTGTTGACCACTTCTCATGATTACTAGGCACCATCGAACACAAGGTGTTGACCCTGATCTCATTTGGATAAAATGATTATATTGTTTGCATGGTCAAATTATGAAAAGATCGTTGAAACAAAAGAAAATGTAAGTCTAAAACTTCAGTCATTTCATTTTGTTGGTGTTGAGTTTGGCTCTGCAACTGTAGCCACCGACTTGGGGTTTCATGCTCTGTATATTTTCCTTCTCCATTTGATGGCTTTTAAGGTTGAAAACATTGTACTTCTTCAGCCAAAATGATAGGCCACACTTGGTAAGTTAGATTTGAAGCTTTAAAATGGCATTTGACTGTGCTTTCATGGCTTCTATTTCTTAAACGGCCGCGGCCATGTAGCTCTTTCTCCAGTTTCTCAACTTTGATATGTATTTGTTTGGTTTTCCTATGTTGAACTTTGTGAAAGATGGCAACAAATGACAAAAGTTCAATTCACCTGGCTGCGACCGTTATCTTCTTCTCTGCTACAATGCCATGTGGTGAGTTCACTGTTTCCCTCCATCATTGCTTCTTTCATTTCTATATGTGCATTTGTGATGAGGGTTTCCTTTCTATTTCTTGGGTAGGTGAAATAGCTTCATGTATGACATGGCTGTGGCATGTAACACATTTTGTAGCTTCACTCTTTGTCTTTTGATGTAAAAAATATGAAGTTTCTTGTGTTCGAAGTGAGGGTTTCATTTATATTACACAGAACTTCCTTTACTTTGCCGGCCATGTTTAAAACACTTCACTCCCACCTTGCTCGATTGTATATTGTAAAAAGAAAGAAGACTTTTTTAAACCCGACAAGGGTTTCAAGATTTTACTATGTAAACGGTCATTTTACCTATGGCCTTGCCTGGACAACTTTACTTACCATTTTTCCTTTCTCTTCACTGCAAAATATGTTGGGGTTCTGAAACTTGATATGGGTATTTGAGAAAATGAATGTAAATGACATTAACTACCATGGCCTAGTTATGAATATATCTCTATACTTTTACGTTGCTATATGAACCCAGATTTGAAACTGAAACAATGTTTTTATCTTTATGAGTACAAAATTGTTCCAGCAGCATATACTGGCATATGATATCTCTTTTTTCTTTCTCATGCTATCATTGTTGAGTTATAATCACTGTCATTTTTTAAGAGAAGTGATGATTGCATACATTGTTCTCTACCTCTGTAGCTTCACTTACTCTTTTAGTGGACTTTGCATATGAAGTGTATATTGTCAGTTATGAACTTAGAACTTTTTTCTTTCTATAGCAGCATACATGTCTTCAATTCTGTAGCTTTACTTGCTCTTTTAGTGAACTTTGCATATGAAGTGTATACTATCAGTTTTGAACTTAGAACTTTTCTTCTTTCTATAGCAGCATACATGTCTTCAATTCTATAGCTTTACTTGTCCATTCAGTGGACTGTAGCAATTAGATACTTCAAACATGATGATGATCATGGCTGTGTCATGGCATTGAGGCACTGTAATAAATAAAGAAGCCACTTACTTGTTTTGTATAGACTGCAACACATGATGACTTTTTCTGTCCCTCTTCACTGTAACTGCATCATATCAAATGCATTATGTAATATTTCCTGTAGGACATCAATCAGGTCCACCGTATCTGGTATCACCAATTTTAATAGATCACTTCTTATAATGAAAATTTTATTTGAACTCACTTATGACCAGATGCAACCATGCACTTATACATTTCATTTTGACACAAAATGGCATTCTGGCTGTCTTGTATCCTTTTGCTACAGATCTGCAATACTGTCATGTTTCTTTTATAGATATGTAATGAATATAACATGTGATAACATTGTTCTGATGCTCAGCTTATTAGTAGTAAAATATGAGGCATAATTGGATATATTTCATCATTTAAAAGGTAGCTTATGTAATTTGAATTCTGAATTTGATTCTGCCACTCCACATAAATGAGAAAATATGATGCTTGGTACTCACCTATCTTTGCAACTTACTTACTGGTTTATAATGGATACTCCAATTGGACTATTGATTATAGATGAATAAGCAATCTTCAAATAGTCAACACTTGTGAACACTTATTATTTATTAGCCTGATGATTAGAAATGCATTGTGTACTCCTAATTATTATCATCCTTGAGAATGTCATTTTCATAACAGTTGGAGTAGTACATAAGCTATTATATGCATTGAATTTTGTCCTCCATCAGTTCAGGTCATGTTCTTGGTTGCATTTCATACCTTGAAGTGAAATCATGGTCATGTCTTGGAATGGGACTGATGCATATGATTGTCTTGTTACTCCTTTAGCTTATCATGTGAATGTCATCAATGATCTTGTTCTTTTATTCATCCCTTCTGAGATCAAGGGGTAGTAGCATGCTGGGCTCAACCCTTGTGGGAGCCCATTTGACACCACATGCTAAATGTCTTTAATCAGCTTCATGATTTGACCTATACCTGCACATGAAATAAATAGATTAGATTAAAACAATAATGCTCTTATGTTTCCTTCTCTTCAGTTCCTTGTGCATATGGATGTTCTCATTTGATCAATGCATTATAACTAAAGTGTTATGCCTCTCTTGATTGATAAAGGATATTCATAGCTGGATCTTCTAATCGGACCTTTCCCACAATTTTTTAGGTACATGCCAAGGTCGGGAGCAGGACTGGAGGCTACTATGAAGATCAACCAAAACAAGGCAATGATGGCTATGTCTTTCCCTCTTCTTTCATTAGATGCATAGTATTTTATTTGTATTTGCATGAGTTCATCTATAACCCACGGCTTGTGTGGGAGATCTGATGTCTTAGTTTCCTTCAATGCAATATTTATTCTCTTATGTATTCAAACTTGTAAATGAATAAACATTGTGGTGAATGAATACTTATCTCATTTTACTGCTCTATAATGCAATGAATGATTGAAACTTTTCTTTCTACATCTAAACAATTGAACAACATTTATCATAATAACTATGCAACTAGCACATAATAGAAATAAAACAAACCCCATTCAAAAATGATAAATGATAAATCTACTTAGCCAAATTTTGGGTTGTGGTAAAAAAATGGTAACACATAATATTTAAACAATATTTTGACCGTTTAGTGTTTTAGCATGGAATTTATTTTTTTTAAAATGTTTTTTTATGGTTTGAAATAAGAAAACCAATTACAAAAAAATACAAAATGGATTTCAAAGTTGCAACTTGACATTGCTTTTAGGACACAACTTGCTTCTAGTTTCATTTTGTAATATACCTTTTATTGTTATAAATGATCATTGAAATTGTCTGACCAATGGTTATCAACATTTTATAGGTACACCATATTTTTGATATTTCAATATCAACAACATTGTCCTTATTTGCAAAAAAAATGAAGAGAGAAAAAGTATTAGTAGTTGATAAACAAAAACAAATCATAGATGTAGAAGAATACAAATTAACAATTCAAACTCAAATTCCAAACATTGACTATGCATTGAGAAATGAAGGATTGCGTAGAACTCAAGTATTTAAATACAATGTAGGTGATTGCTTGTTTGACTCACTAGAGTTTTAGCTTCATTATCAATACACATCAATTCAATTACAGAATGGCACTATAGACTACTTCTTGAGTTGCCTTGCACAAGGCGATCCAGAAGCAATTACATCATATAATTATAAAATGGATAATCATACATTGCATGAATTACACAGTATAAAAAATGTTGAAGAATACCTACATATAATGCATTTTTCTGCAATGCGGACCATGAACAATAATGAAGTTAGAGTATGGGGTGACTTATTTTGTATTCATTAGTTGTCAAAGTGGTTGGATATACAAATATGCCTTTGGTCAATGACATCAGGCAATAAATACTTACATTTCAATCAGTCATCCCATGGACAATCGTATTCTATCTTAGTTCATGATGCAAATCACCTCCATGGACATTTCGAGCCACTTATACCTTGTCTAGTATAGGTCAACAATACCAGACCAGATACCACATCTAGGCAACTAAAACAATTTCTAAGGACTAATCAATAACACCATGATGCTAATTTTATTAGAAAACAAAAAATAACAAATAGCAACACTACATCGCTTTGCAAAATCAAACAACAAATACGTGCTAACCATCAAATGCATAATACAATCAAGAAAAGCATATGCTCAACATCGCCAATAGAATTATTCCAAAAATAATTCAAGATACACCGATACATACATGTGCAATTTGTTAGACATTGCATTTCAAGAAAGACATTATGGCTTTCAAAGAGAAAGAAAAGAAAACATATTATAAACTAACAAATCAAAATAATAATATATTGACAAATTCCATTTGTCGCATATGCTATAAAACATTGAAACAATGTAAACTACCTAAATATGCAACACCACAACATATTCGAATGAATAAAGATTTGCAATATGTCAAAATGCTTACACAGCTAGAAGAGCGCCTTGTTTCACTAAGAATTGCATTCGCACAAATATGGGAATTAGGTTACAAAAGACCCCAAATGGGATTGACTAGGTCTATTATCATGTCCCAGTCAACATGAACATTATACAAAATACATTGCCATGACCTACCAATGAAACATCCACTATTGTGGTTGCCCTTAAAAGATGACTACAATATAAAAATGCATATCAGAAGGGAATGGTTCAGTTGACTATTATAATGAAAGCTTTGAGCCAATTGAACGAAACAACACTATACAAAAAGGAAAATGTTTAGCTCAATAAGTCCTGGAGACAATATCTTGAAACAAATGATGAAAGTGACATAGTAGATGAACTTTGCTCAAATGAAATAGATTCAGAGTCTAATACAGATGACCAAAATCCTTGTGAGACCTTGGTACATGGATTCACATATTCTAAATGTATACATGAAATGCAAGACAAAATCATAGAGGTTGCACCAGTAGAAAACCATTATCCTATTGGAATCTTTAAAGACAAATATGTAGAAGAAATGAACTTTCCTACACTATTCTTTGGAAACCCACGTAATGACAATATTGCCAAGAATTTCTCATATCAAAAAATTGCACAATAGGAAATACTTCATTCCAATAGACAATTTTCATATCATACAACTAATCTATTTTTTAAAACTGTCAAGATACTGATACATAAAGTTTTATCTACAATGTGGATAAGAGTACGTAAAGGTCAACTAAAAGGAAGAAAACTAATAGCAAAAGATGTCAAATACAAACCTAGCCTAGAGAAGATCCTGAAAGCAGACATTGGATATGTTGATTTCAAAAGAATAAGAATATCTCTAGATTATTTACATCAATTAAAAAAATGTGTTTTCAATTATTCGACAACTTGGACCACCTACATTTTTTCTTACATTTACTAGTGTTGAACAACACTGGAAACACCTTTCAAAAGCACTTGAAGCCTTTCACAATACATACTATGCATCTTTAGAACAAGAATACGACACAAAAAATAAGAACAATATTTTCTATCTCATCAAAAAAGATCCTGTAACATGTGTACACTATTATAAACATAGAATCAATGCACTAAAAAAATTGATATTGATAGATAGCTCTTTCTTTGGACAGGCCTTGGATTATTTCTCTATAACTAAATTCTAGAATCATGGCAATGAACATGACCACTTTCTTTTATAGATTAAGAATGCTCCAGTTTACGGAAAAGATAAAACTGCAAATATTGAACAATTTATTGACAAATACATCACTTGTAACACTGATGATTTGACTCCTCAAATAACTATCCTACACAAGCACCACCATACAAAACAGTGTAGGAAATCAAAATGGCATTGTTGTAAATACAACTTCCCATTTCCACCAATGAAAAAAACTATGATTCTTGAACCATTGAAAGAGAGTAATGAAGTTATTGTTTCGATGGCAAAAAAATCTTTTCCGTATTAGAACAATCTAATTATGACCAATTATTCTTCTTTTAGATGTTTCTAGAAGACATCAATTTCAATGAGGATGATTACATCACAACTATAAAATCGACAATCCATAGACCTACAATTTTCTTAAAATGAAGCCCTTAATAGATATGGAATAATAGCTTTTCAAAAAATATACCTGAGCTATGGAAAGCAAATACAGATGCACAATTTGTGCTTAATGCATATGCTGCAGCAATGTATTGTAGCTCATACATGACAAAAGTGATTAAAACAATGACAAATGCATTTAAAAGAATTTGTAAGGACCATCAACAAAATAATATCGATGCTATAAAAATGATAACTAAACATGGAAATGCATTGCTCAATCTGCAACAAATGTCTTCACAACAAGCTGTCCACATTGTTTTGTCAGTTCCACTAAACTACAGTTCAAGAAAATGTATATTCATTGATACAAGACCTGATAGTGATCAAACTTTCATTCTAAAGTCTGTAAAACAATTGAACAATGAACTAGATGAATTGAAAAATGTGTCTTGTAAATCTTTAATAGATTACTACTTAGCATTACATGAAGCAATCATGCATATTTACCTTGCACAATTTGTATCAGAATATAGAAAAGATGGCAAGCCAATGCACTGCAATTTTAAACCAAATATTATATGTTTTATCAACTTTAACAAACATGTTGACTTGGAAAATTATTGTAGAGAACATTTGTTGCTTTATGTACCCTTCACAATAAATAAAAAAACATCAAAACATGGTTTCCATTCATGGCATCATGCTTACTCATATCATGAAAACATAATTAATGCTAACCGTATCAAATACAGTCACAACATCAACTCTAAATGGGGTGATATTGACAAAGCTATAGGCGAGATCTATTTTGAAATAATTGCATTCCCAACCAATCAATCATTTCAAATCAAAATTCACACAAAGAATCATACAACATAGAAGAAGATTTTGAAATACTAAAGCCTAACAAATAAAAAAGTCAATTCTTTAATGCATTTGAAATTGGAAAACATCCAAATATCATGGACAATGTTGAATACTTCAAATTGAGACGGATGTTAAATGGTGAGCAACAAGCAATTGTAAAGGACATTGTGCTGAAGAAATTAAAAAATGACAAAACTCCACTACACTTGTTCCTGACAGGTGGAGCAAGCACTGGGAAAACATTTACTGCAAAAGTAATATTTCAATCTCTCCTTTGCATATATAATGACTCCATTGATAGCAATCCAGACAACCCAATAGGTCCAGTAGTTGCTTATACAGGAAAAGTTGCCTACAACATAGGTGGAGTAACATTACACTCATCATTTCACATACCTTTCAAGACATTAGAATTTGTTCCATTGAATATTGAAATATTAGATACAATGTCAATGCATTATCAGCAATTCTGTCTACTCTTAGCAGATGAGATTTCATTGGTAGGTTCAACATTTCTGCATTACATTGACAAGTGATTAAGAGATATAATCCAAATGCCTACAACATACTTTGGAAATCTTGATACAATTTTTTGTGGTGATTTATATCAAGCACAACCTGTACTTGATTCAGTTGTATTCAATAATACACCAACACTATCTGAATTAATGCCATACAACTTTTGGAAAGACAACATAAAATACTATGAACTAGAATCAACTATGCGACAAATAGACGAGACGTTTATTGCAATACTCAATAGAATACGTGTAGGTTCACAAACAGATGATGATGTAGAATATTTGAATCAGACTTGTTTGCACTCACCACCCATAGACCCAACATTCCCTTATCTGTTTTACAAAAGGAAAGATGTTGATGCGCACAATAAAAAAATGTTATCAATGGTTACTGGAGAGCTAACTATATTGAATGCAATTGACAAACATGATGAAAATTGCAATGAAATACGTCTCTATAATCATACAACATCTTAACCCTCTCAAATACTTTTGAAACCAAACATCCTTGTAGAAATCTATGCCGGTAATTATGATACACAAGATGGCCTAGTCAATGGATCAGATGGAACATTTCAAGCATATACCATATACAATGGTTTTGACATTGTTTGGATAAAATTTAATGACCCGAACATTGGCCACCATCAATGTGCTAAATTTACACAATGTTATAGCAATAGTATTGATAAACAATGGACACCTGTACTTCGCATTGCAAGGCCAATCCAAAAAATATCAAATAGCAAGAAAATAACTATTAGAAAACAATTTCCAATTTAGCTTGCTTGTGCTAGAATGATACATAGATCTCAAGGGCTCACTATGCAAGGTTTGGCATTTGATTCCACAGGCATAAGGCAACATGGATAACATATACAACACTGTCACGAACAAAAACAATCCACACATTATTCTTGTTAAAGCCTCTTATCAAACAAAATTTTAAAATAAAACAAAAAATAGTCCTTGAAATGTCTCATCTAAAATCAATAGCACATTGGAAATTTGAAAATGAACATATCAAATAGAAAACTAGTTCTGAACTACTATTGTGCACATTGAACACTCGTAATTTACACCTGCATATAGAAGACATGATTAATGACATTGATATCATGGCATCTGATATCTTGTGCCTTCAAGAAACACATATCCAAGACCCTCATACAAATAATCTTTTCAAAGATTTTAATTGTTACTCAACATAACATATACATGGACTAATGTCTTTAACCAAGAAAAACATATTAGTCTCTAAAACAATACAACATTCAACATCATATACAGAAACATTAACATTAACAATAAGTTCTATGAACAATCAAATTAACATATGTAAATTATATGCCAAGCCCAATGCTCCATTTAAAGAAATCATAACAATCACCAACCAAGTATTCTCATGTATTAATGCAGACAAAATCTTGTACCTGGTGGGAGATTTCAACATTGACATGTGTACAAAAAACTACAAAAAAATAGCTCCTAAATCATATGCAAAACCACAATATCTATTTCTTGTTAAACAAATCTCATGGTCTATCTAGACCATTGAACGATCATCTATGGTCTAATGCACCAACACTAAAATTTGTAATTTACAAATCGGAAGCATATTAGAGTGACCATCTCGCTACTTTTTTAAAATTTCAACCCTTTCAAAACATTCAATGTTCTTAAATATGTCAATTATTTTTGCTCAATAACCTCCAAATCAACAAAAAAATATTTTGTGAAATCTAATCTATATGCAGATCATTGTTCAATCATGTATCATGTAATTTAGTGACAAAAAACTTCCTAATTTTCAAATGATACGCATATTACAGAAACATTCTCGCTAATTCCCTGATTTCAAACCTTTCAAAAAATTGAATATTCTTAAATATGTCACTTATTTTGGTTCATAAGCATCCAAACTAGTACTATCAGAATCCTCTCAATCAAGTGAATAAAAAAAATTAGTCCTCCTAATATCTACAAATAAAAGACATGTTTTCTAAATAGCTTCAACACCTCAATAGAATTTCATTTTCTTTTGCCTGCAAATTTGTCTTACTCTTTTATTGCATAATACCAATTATACATATTCTGCTATAACATTGGAACAATAGCATTTTGTCGTTATGCCCACACAAATTTATGCAAATGACAAATTGATCAAAAAATACAGGTTACAATGGACAATGTCAAAAGAGCAGAAGGAAAAATGGACACAACCAATCAACAACAATTGAAAAGGTAAACAATATTCTTTGATTGCATCTACGCTATACCTTATCAAAATTCTACAGTCGAACTAATTTTGTTTTGGTTCTTGCAGATCAAAAGTAAAGAACCAAACTCAAATTTCAATTGAGGACTTGAATGCTTATAAAGTAGGCAACATTTTCTAGGGTGACCTCATTGTCAAGTATAAATCTATGCTAGATAAATCAAACAAGACACGTGAAGTGCTTCGGGCAGACCTCACAAATGCAAAAGGTGAAATGACCATTATCCTCAATGTAACTGTTGATCTAGTTCCTCATTATGAAGACAAAATAATTCCAAGTCCAGGACTATCCATATCCAATTTCCAAATTGCACCTAGAACAGAGTATGATCGCAATGATTGTGACTGCATATTGATTCTAACAAAGTCCTCAATAGTGGAAATCATCCCACAAATTTGGGTTGATTATAGATTCATCCCCAACACAACCATAAAGCAATTGTTGGCAAATATAGAACAATATGCTACAAGCACTATAGGTGTATTGGTTACAAGAGTAAAAAAATAGGTCTCCAATACATTGTTGATGTACAAGATGGAGATTTAGAGTTCGACAAAGCCCAGTACACATGTAAAGCTTCTGAATACTGGATTAAACTTTAAATCATTTTGAAGATTTTATTTTCCTATGTGAAGTAATATATCTTTTTGACATTGTGTGATTAGTCATCGTAATTGGAATTTTAACATCACTGAGGAAATAAATCCTACTTTCACCTTGAGATTGTTTATAATACAAAGAAGTACAGAAATGATAAAAGTAAGAAACCCTCCAACAAGTCTTCAGTAGTAGAGTGATCATAAAACATTAAACCTTCCTCTTCTCGAGTCAAAAATCTCATTTTTAGTTGGTAAATATGTAGCCACCTCTGTCTCAGGATCAAAATCTCGACCAACCACATATGCACTTCCCCCTGCCAAGAAGAAAGAGGTCCCTAAATTTGATACAATTTCACCTCTTGAACAATCCTTAGCATTTACTTGAGGAGATGCCTCTTTTCTAGAAAGATTGTGCATAAAGCATCCATGGTTCCTCCAAATAAAATCTTTAGCAACTTTTCGACTATTGAGATCCATTTCTGCATCTTCTCGTTTCATTCCTTATAGCCTTTTCACACTAAATAAAAAAAGTCAAAATTGCCTGATCTTTGTACAAAAAAAAGACAAAATCATGTACAAACTATACACAGTCATCTAACAGCAACCAAGTAAGAAAATGAAAGATAAAAGGGTATGGGTTGTCGATATATAGTTTATATACATTATATCCACAATATAGAGGATTGGAATTCCCAGTATATCCTATTTATAGGTTGCATCAGTAGAGTAAAAAGTACAGCTTTGTGCACATCCATTTCTATTTATTTCTTTCTTGCTGAATATATTACTGATTACATTAACCTAAACATCTAAAATCATGTCTAATATACTTATGGTATGGGTATGTTTGATCCAAATGTACTTCATCCCAATATCTTTTGGATTACACAACTTATAAATACTCATTTTAGAGGACTCTTTTTTGGTGGGGGGGGCGGGGGGGGTGTTAATTGAGCTAGTTCTAAGTTTTGTAAAATTTATTTGCTTTTGACTAAACTTACGGAATTATTTACGTCACTTCCTGGTGAACACGACCGTTATGTGAGGTCACTGCTAGAGCTTTTAATTTTCCAATTTTTTAGTTTTGTATTTTTATTTTTAAAGTATTTCGAGAGCTTTATTTGTTTTCTATGCTGTAAATTTTAGTATTTCTTTTCAATTTTGCGTCTGCTTGAAAAAAATTGTAACGTAATTCAAAGAAATAATGGCTTTTTGTTGTTTTTTAGGGCTCTATGGTAAATTGTAAAGTTGTAACCTACCGTATTTTTTATTGCTGAATTTAATGTTATTCATTCTTGTCACCCCAAGAAAGAAATTGCAATTATCACCAGCTTGGCTTGACAGCCCCTATTCAAAGTGACTGTTGGTGCGCATTACATTTCTCTCATATACCTATTAAAATCTTTTGTTTTATTTTTCATTACTTTATTCAAATCACTAATCCATTTTACAAATTCCCTTGTTGGTTTCTTCACATATTAAATTGGTGTCTTGGCTACACCATAAAGAAATATGCATTATTTTACTCAGTTTTGTTCTCTGGTCATATCAGTTAATGCAATATAGTGCTTGCAAGGTTTGACCACATTCCTTATATTGATAAAATTTGGTTACACTCAAATGAACAACCTGAGTTGGCCTGATGGTCACATGAATAAATTTGGATGGGGCTAGGGTTGTACGCTTGAAAAAAAATTAAACTGATTGACAAAAGTATTCCATTTAAAATGATTGCATAAGGTCTATCTCATACACCAAAATAGGCTCTCTCTTGATGTGACCTAAAAAACTACTTTTACCTCTTGCATAAAATTAAATATTGCTTCACATTGCTTTATTTGCTTTTGTATCAAATTCAGATTTTTTCTTATGAACTTCATTCGGGGGTCTTATGTGATATTAGCATCTGGCTTGGTTGTGGCATAGAAAAAACCTTTGGTGTTTTTCTTTTGCTTGGTAAATATTATTTGGTGAGCTCAAAACAATGTTATTGTAAGCTTGAACCACATTCTTGTTATTTTGGTTCATGGTCTTGTTATGATCTTTCATGCCTCAACATGCCAAAGTCAAATTTGGATCTGGGGTCACTGAATTCAAACTCCTAAATTATCCTTGTGCTATGTCCTTTTAAAGTTTCTAGCTTTGAGTATTTCCTTATTGCCCATTGTAAGTGTTAATGGCAATGTTTCTAATCGATTTTAGATTGTTTTGGTCCATGAACTTCCCATTGTTTTCCTCTCAACTTTATTTGTTATGATCGAACCTCTAGTTTTATCCTGGTTGGTGTCCATGGTAACTTTGTTCAATTTTAACACACTCGGGCTCCTTCTTTATTGTGTGTTTTAGTCTTGTATTCCTCATCACACAAATGTCTTGCAGCCATGTGTTCCTTTCTTGTTTGCTCATGGTGCCCTATGGGATGGTTGTGTGTTTGGGGTGTATAGGCTTGCGGTCGGATTTGTCCAAAGCTCTTGTAGTTCCCAGCTGGCCCAAAGTCATTTTGAACTTGTTGTGCTTAGGGCCTCACATCCACGAGTTTATAGTCTTCCATGCTTGAGCTCTCGTGAACTTAGAAACTATTTGTTTTCAGTTTATTTTCTACTCTGTGTTTGTAAATTAAACATGTTTAAATTTTAGACTTAACTGTGTCATGAATTACAGTTTTTTTGCTTCCTCGCATCTATGGGTTAATATATTCCAAGTCTCTAGCTACCTGTGGACACAAGTTCCCCCCGAAATTTCAATTTATTCTTAATCTATGTTTGGTGAGTTTAAACTTTAACATTTTAGAATCTATGCATCTTGCAAACCTAGAGTTTATCAATGTCTATTTTGGAAAGATAAAGCATATCCTTAAGTTGAAAATCAAGTTGAAGTGCTAGCTAGAGAAGACACAAACTTTCAAACTCCAAACAATGAAACTCAAGATAAAGGTGATGGTTTGCTATTTTGTTTTATATCACACAGACATAAAAACTCCACTGTTCCCTTGTGTAACTTTGTTGTAAGTCTTTTTTTATTGCAATTTTCCTGTAGTTGGTTTTCTTCCCTAAGTGTGAGTAATGGTGTCATGATTGAGTGATATCATTCACTCACTAAGTTCTTTTCAAACATTGAGTTCTGTAATCCAAATATAGTTTAAAAGTGTTAGACAAGCTTCAAGTATATATTCTTTGCCTAACAAGTTGAAAGGAGTTAAGTATTTCATCGATTCCACTCAAATGTTATCATTTTAGACTGTAGTGTTATACAAAGAATTGCACATTATCCCTATGGCTCCAATCATTTCACCACAATGAGTGTTTTGTTAACAATTAGCCAAAGTACATAAAATCATGCTTGTGAGTTTTTTTTTCAGACTTTGATGTTTCCTTCATGACCAAACAACCACATTTTACAGCCAATTTTATTTTTCTAGTGGTCTAAAATGTGAAATTTGATGGGTTTATCTGCAAAAGTACTTCAGTTGATGCTGGAATCTAAAATTGTACCCAAATTGCTCATTTCTCAAGGAGATTCCAAAATTAGAACATTTCTTAACATAACCAGCTCCTGAAAACCTATCTTGCTTCTTTTCTAAGGAGTACATTCTTAACGATTTTTAGGAACAAGAGATTCCAAAACCAACTGCTGTATCATTTTATCAAGCAAGGGCTTCTCCTTTACCAGACTGTCTAACTTCATTGGTGCACTCAATTCCTACACCAGCAATCCACTTATACTTCTCTAGGACAGTTCAAAAGTCACACCAGGTACAAACCAGCTTAAATCAACTTGAAACATTATGGCCACGGAACACGAAGATACTAGCTTTTCTACCCACAAGTCTGCACACAAAATTGACAATGATATACATTTTTTTCCATTTCATTTCTAGTCACATTTCACTCAGTTGCCTTGCCTTTTATAGACTGCTAAATGCCTTGCTTTCCAATTGACAATCATTGCTCTTCTACAGTTTCATTCTTTACTTACACTATTTACACTAACAGCTACAGATGCACCAAAATTTAGAGGACCATTGATTAAGAATGGAAGAACAACTCTGAAGGAATGAATTTCCATTCATACTTTTCAAAAGTATTGTCAAGCGGATCAATGCCAAAGACAACATGCTTCACACTTGCCAGTCAACATATATCAGTGCATTAAATGACAAAAGGACCTTGGATCACTTGAATAGTTTACTGCACTCAACATTTGACGTAACAACTATTGAAATCTCTAATTTTTTCCTGGCAAATTTAAAATAAAATTAACAAAAAACATTCTCTTGCTAACTATATAACACTTCCATATGTATTGCAGGTACAAGGAACATTGAAAATAGTGAATGCATTTTCCAGTCCGTTCCACGCATTTTTCTCAAAATGCAATTACAAATTTGATTCCTATGGAGCACTTGACAATGAAACTGCCCAATGTGATAGATGCAATGAAGAGGTCACCTATATCTACTTACATTATCTCAAGACTATTTTGACCACTGACAACAAATAGACAATACATTGCTCTTACACCAGCAATGTCATCCAGATGCTACTGCCAGACCTCCAAAAGATCGGCTATGAGAAATACCTCAAAGATAAATCAATAGTCATCTTCATGTTGCAAGAATTCAGAAAAAAAAAAGGACAATTTACATTGAATAAGAGCAATGTCATCATTGACGCATCTTGTCCTAAAGAATGAACACATAATGGCAATATATTAATGTACACCCTTACTCTTCTTACAACTCTTTTGTTGTACTCAAAAAATATAACAAACAAATTTAACTTCTTCACAAAGACTATAGTGTCTCCTCCCTATCGCTTGTTAATTCAAGAAACAACACATCAATCACATTTTGTCCTTCAAGATAGACTAATTTGATTTTGAATCTTTTGGTAGTGATTGGCAATTTGATATATGCATTGTTCAATTTTAAAAAATAAAAATATATTATTTTGTCCAATAAAATAAATGTTCACAATTACCTTCATGTTCATCTTGTAGGACACCACAACCAGATTGAATTACATAGGTGTCGCCTGTCGCTTCTAAAGCATATGAAACCATGTTTTTGTTACATATATCTTATACTAAATAGCTCGTTGATACTCTCTTTTCTCTCTAAATTACACATCATGTTATATGCTTATGTTTTTTGTGTTTTGCAAGAACTAAACTTTATGAATTCTCATAAACAAATACTGTCTCTCACTCTCCTCCACTTTTAGATTTATAAACAATCTCTCACAATACTAGCTATATTGTCATATGTGTGTTCATTGATGATTTTCGAAATCATTATGAATGTTGAAATATCTAATTCTCCATGAAAATTAGTTTATATGATATAATTTGTACTTTTCACATTCTGTATGTGTTATTTTTCCTTCTTGGCTTTCATTTAACCTTTAATACATTGCATTTAGACATAACTGGCGATTGAGGTTTTCAATATTTTATATAATATTCAAACTTCTAATAATCATCCAGATGAAAATTATTCAATAAACTCTTGTATTTTTCCTACCCTAGTATGAGCATTAATATTGAATTCTTTGATCTTACTTGGCAAAATTGCCTATTGAAACTTTAAGATTACAAGTATGTTTTCATTTACCCCTTCAATGCTTTCTTTCAACCATCAACTCTTTACATGTAGATATGACTTGAGCAGGAAGCTAATTATTAATTTGTAATGCTAAAATCTATGGTCTTGCATGATAAAACAATATCTATGATGTAATTTGTAATTTTCAAGTTCTGTGTGTATTTTTCCATTACTTTTTCCTTTGCCCTTTTCTGTCGTCTTTCTGTCCTCAATTCCATACTTGGCATGGCCAATGCAGGAATTTTGTTATCGACATGTGATTAATAGTTTTGAGTTTTGTCAAATGCATAGAAAATCATATTTACACTTGCAATCATCCACATTGTTTTTTTAGAGTCTTGTATAGTGTCTCCATTGAAGTGATCATGAATGTTGAATTCATTGATCCTCGATGGAATTTCTAGTTTTTAAATTCTGTATGTGTTTTATAATTTATTCCTTTTCTTCCTTCTTTTAGTCACTAATTCTATACATGTGGACATGACATGGGCAAAAGGCTCATCATTAATATGTGACTTGTAGTTTTGGGCTTTATTATGTCACATACATACTTGTACTAATTACCCAATGAAAAATATTCAATAAACCTTGTTTTGTATCTATATTGAATTGATCGCAATTTCTTAAATCTCTCTTCCTGCATAGGAAAATAATTTATATGATAGAATTTATAGATTTCAATGCATATTGTGAACAGAAGTGTCTTTTTCAAGGACCTTGTGATTGAGCTTCACATGAACTCAATTGTCTTTATAACTAAAAAAGTTGATTCAAAGTGCAGTAGGTGCATATTACACAACACATAGGGATTGTATTTTTAGTTGCATACATGGTTTGAAAGAAAATATTAACAATTTAAAACAATATAGAGTAGAATGAGCAATGGAAGCCAATAAACCAATTAATTGGTAAAACAATTGGTGCCTTTCTACTTGCATGCATGTCACATTCTCTACACTTTGTATTCTCTTTACGAAACTAATGATGATTGTCTTTGATGGGATAGTGAACTGATAAATGTCACACTTTACTGCTTAACCATATGTTCTGACCTATGGATGCATCAGCCATTGTGCAGCTTTCCAGTACAATTGTAAAGTCACTCAATCCATATTCCCTAATGATAAATTACAAGAACATTACCAACATAGAGGTAGGAACCTAACGCAATGTATCTCTTGTTATTATAAGGTTTTCTCAACGATTGGAAATTTTAATTGAAATATTTGAAATAATGTGTTTGAATGTCTCGTATTTATTATTACAAATCATTTGAATTTCTTGCATTTATTAATTTATTAATTAGTTGATATGCATTTGCAACACTTGGGATGACTGATTGGCTCAACACTTTGAAATTTTTTTTAATAAAATGTTGACAACTTGGTCAATGGAAGTAAAAAAATGAAAATATTTCCTTCATCTACTTGGAATGGGCAAATGTGCACTGCAAAATCAACCCTAAAATGGTAAGCAAATAAAAATAACCAAACTTATTTTAACAATGGACAAAATAGGTACCCGATAAACAATAGAAAATAGTTTGCAAATATTTATTATATTGCACTGTGCTGTATACAAATAAAATAAAAAAATTGTATAAAAACCTATGCTAAATTTGGAGGAGGAACATGTATAAGAAATTCAGAACTATTCATTAAGGAAACAAAATGAAAAAAAATAGACAAGTTTGAATTTAATATTAAACTTAGTTTTGGTGTCTTCAATATTAAATTCACACCAAACAAAAATTAGACTATTTTTAAAAAATTTTAATGCTATTGAGCCGCCTGAATTAAAATATTATACATAAGCTTTTATATTGTTAAGGTTTGTGACAGTAAAAGCATTATATAGATGACATTACATTTATTTTTGGTTACTTCCAATTGCAATTAAATATGGCAAGGCACGCAGTAGTTGCTTTGTATCTAGGGAGAATCCACATCAATCATGTGATTATCTGAAAATAATAAATGATGGACAACAATAGTTTTAAAAAAATAAAATTTGTCACCTAATAATTTGTATGTGCTGGAGGATTTCTTTTTTGTCTCGGTTGAAGGAAATGACATTAAAAAATATCGCTGCAATTAGATTTAAAACATATTGTGTGTTTTTCGATGGAAGCAAGCTAACAAGCAGGCAGACCCACCGTACTATGAGACCATTTCCCCGCAGACAATAGAATCTTCTAGTTAAGTGTTCTCCTCCAAATAGCCTATTAGCTAAATATGGTCTAGTATCACTATATGTCACTTTGTTTATGAGTTGCAAGTGATATTGTAATTCTTTTTCATTACGGTATTTACTTACTTATAAAAGAGGACCCAACTATCAGGTTGGCTATCACTTGGAATGATAGGGAAATTTGGAATTTGTTGATTAATTTGTTGATTTTAGTCTAATTAGCTTAAAACCCTAGTTATGCAAAATCATAAATAAATAAATGAAACTTGATAAATCCTTCTATAGAAATAGACTAAATGCAGATTAGATGCATACTAGATTTTAGGTTTCAAAATATGAAAATTTTGGGGGTGAAAGAGTGGGTGCCCAAGCCCAAGGTGCTACTTTTTCTGAGGGCTTCGGGATCTTTTCCACTACTGACTGCAACCACTTCAGAGATTTTTCCATGCTATGAATCTGAGGGTCAAAGGTGTGGGTGCCCTTGGGGTCTTTGAGCTATTTTCTACCTTGTTCTCCATATCTTGATTCTTTACACTCTACAATAGTCCTTTGTAACTCCACTCTTTGAGATTTGATACCTGCCACTTGCAATCAGAAGAGAGGGGTTAGGGGTTTTGGTGTTTAGGAGCTTGCCTCAGTCAAGCCTCGGAATGGCATTCAAGCCCTCCAACACTATTGTTAGATAGAGAGTGTATGTCCTTGTAGGACAGAGCCAAAAAAATGATTAAAATGATAGATTAAATCACAAATAGATATCACCTCGGAGGTGTAGCTCTCATGGAGATGAACCTCTTTCATGCCATGAGAAGATGAAGCCAAATCTGCAATTACAAACACAATAACAACACACATCTGCTCTGTAACACAATAAATGCCTTAAATGCTCTAAAATCATAAGTTCACAAAAATTGCAAAATCATATTCTAGTTTACAAATGAAGTACTAAACATGATTATATATGCACTCTCACTACAAATTTCATAATTCAAACTCAAGATGTCGGCAATAGAAACCTTTAACAGTAACTTTACCGACATTGAAATTTGGGGCCCCGCCAAAATAGGGAAGGGCAAGGGCACAGGTGCCCAAGTCCAGGGGCCTATTTTGGGTTAGGGTTAAGCTTAGAGATGTCCCCTAAGTCCCATTTGTCATGGATTTTAGGACATTTTGTCTTGGGATTCATGTCTAACATGCATGATGAGAATTAAGGGACCCGGGAACTAAACTTAGGAGGTAAAAGTCCTAGAGAGACATTTTACAACATAACATTTATCCCCCACTTTAATGTATGTATGACCTTACAACCCATACATGCATTAAAGTACGGTTGAAAACACAACAAACATGCTAGACACTTGAAGGTAATGCATACACAAGGATTGAGGAACTATTTCTATCCCCTAGGCTCAGGTAAGCATTAGAAAAACACATCACAGATATGCAAAACACTGAGAAAATAGTAACAAGCATGGAAGACATAGAGAAGACAGCAATAGGAATGCAAGACACAGAGAAGACAGTATTGAAGACATGCAAAACATGATGAATACAATGATATAATTTTTTTTATTTTCATATATAAATGCATGGAAATATAAATTGCAACACAAACCCCAAGAATGTAGGGGAAACTCATTGCCACACCCTTTACACTACACGAAGGGGAGAAAACATGTCATACAAAACCCAAGCATAGGGAAGACTCATTGCCACACCCTTTACACTATGCGAGGGTGAAAACACACCATACAAAACCCAAGCGTAGGGGAGACTCATCGCCACACCCTTTACAATACGTGAGGGGGAAACACGCCATACAAAACCCAAGAATAGGGGAGACTCATTGCCACACCCTTTACACTGCGTGAGGGGAAAAACACATGGAAGACACATGAAAGACACGAGCATCATATGGCATACCATTGACATACTATACATATTAAACATGACAAACAAGGTGATGGAAGGAGAGTATTGCTAAGTCCGGCCATCTCAAACATGTTACAGACACACTTGATGGTTGGTCTTATGCCACAACAACTACCAAAGACATGCTTAAGGTAGGATAGTCTCAAAATCCAACCCTGCCTCCATAGAGGACTTTTGAAATAAAAGGATGTGCACTAGCTCAAGAGATACACCATCCCACCTCCACAAAGGGATTTTGAATAAAAGGATACACACTAGCTCAAGAGATACATTATCATGTCTCTGTAGAGGGCTTATTTGATTGCAATATAGATAAAGATGGCCACTCATGCCGGAGATACAACATCTCACCTCCGTAGAAGGCTTACAAACATGTTTCATTAGTACCAAAATCATCAGACAACTTACCTTATATATGCCCCCACATTAAGGTGGTTGATGTCATGTACAAATATCAAGCATGTTAAGGTAGAGAGAAAACACACAAGGGAACAAGAGCTTTTACAAAGTCCATACTGCCAAAAGTGACATGTGCTTACGATCATCAAATGTTCCCACAAACACATATTAATCTAAGAAAAACATGAAAGTTATGCATGAAAACAAAGAAGCCAAGGCTACACATACGGGTTCTACTATGAGTATAGCTGTTAGGCTTATACTGCAGGCATCTCAGAACTGAGTGTAACAACAAGGTGATATACAAAATAATAAAAGTGCATGGAGAAGATGTATTGTTATGATTTGTTAGAAAGATAAGACAACATCAAAATATCACATGTATTGGTTCTACTAACCAAGCTTCGGATATATAAATCAATCCCATCTTCATGTGTGGACTAGGTCCATTTTTTATTACTTGCTGAAGGGACATGTGGTTTGTATTAGTTAGTAATTTTTTTTGTCATCCGCTAACTAAAGATAGAATCACTAGAAGAAGGTAAACAATAAAATGAGAGAGGAGAACAAGTGCCTTAGGAACAATCACATAGGAGGATGCCCCCAAGTCATCAACTACAACACGATGCCCCTAAGACACAACACACAACAATAAAATAGAGGAGAAGTAAGATAGAAGAATGGTCACAACAGAGGTAGTCTCCTGGTATCCTTGACCTTACAAGAGTATCAAAGGTCATCCAAGGAGGCCTAAACAACACATGACATATCACAGGGAAACTCAACACAAGAGGGGAGGTCATCTAAACAAGCAAAATATACTATGACAAAGGTGACCACCAGGGTTAGAAATGCTTACCTATTGTGCAACCAAACTAGTGGTTGTCGACATGAAAATCATCATCTTCCTAATCTTGAATGTCAGAGGAAAGAGGTACATAAGGTACAATATCCCAATATTTGTCTTTATCCTTAATCTTTTTTTCTTTAAATTTTTCTTTGTTTGTTTCAATGTTAGGTGGTGGAATGTTTTCTTGTTGAGGTGCATTTTGTTGTGCAAAAGCTTGTCTTCTTTTCCTCCTTTCTCTTGCTTGTCTATTTCTTTGTTGTCTATTAGTGATGTTTTCAAAAGGATTCTCATGATTTCTCATAGTTTTCAACATTTCAAAGGAGGAAACCAATACAAACTTAACTTGTTTTGATGAAGTTCTTTGTTCTCCACGAGTACCTCTTGATCCTTGTAAGGATGTCAGAGGAGGAACCTCAGCATAGATTCCCTTACCTTTCAATCTAAGAATTTCTTCTAATGCGGGTTGTTCTTAGTTTATCTCTTGTTGAATAGAAGGTCCAGCCACTCTAGATAGTAGTTTCGTGTTGTATTGTCTATATGCTAAGAAAAGTTGGTCCCTTCGTGGTTCAGGTTCTATGATAGGCCATGGCCAAAAGTAATCAAGAGTAAATTTCAAGATATGCATAACCATGGGTTTCCATGTATTACAAGGAATAGTACGCACTTTTCCATGTAAAGGGAATTTTATACATTTGTGAATTATTGAGGGGACAACCTTCATAGCTTTTTGCCATGGATGTCCTAATTTTTTGCGGAAGAGGTCAGATGAAGGGATGACATCAAATAATTTTTCCACAACTTTATCAAATATCATAACCAATAAGGATATCTTCCGATAGGTGGGAATGAAAGCTCTAGTATGTGTCTTAATCATTGTGTTTGTAGGTTCATAAGAGTCTTGTATCAAATCATGGGAAAAAGGGAACTTTTCCATTGCCACATTAGTCATGCAATTAGGATCTATAAGTGTTCCATGCACATAACTCTCCATTACTTTCACTATGATGTAAAGAGGTCCTTCAATGTCTCCAATTGTTCTATCATGAGGTGTGAATGTTATTTCAGGATTGGGGGTTTTTCTTTTCATATAAGGTCTAGGAGGGTACCTAGCATTATTGTTGCAAATAGAAGCCTTGTAGGCGAGACTATTTCACCGTTCAAGAACTTATTTGAGGGAAATAGGTAGTGATAACTTTAAGAAACCCCTCTTGAAAAAAATATAAAATCCTAGTGAATCGTCCATTTTTTGGAAGAAAATATTAATTTCTATTGGTGAATCTTTCTTTTTTTTCTTGAAAAAATTATTAATTTTATTGGTGAATTTTTTCAAATCACTGGAAATTTGTTGAAAATCCTGGTGAATCTTGACAAAAAATATGAAAATCCATTAATTACCAAGGAGAATCCTTCCTAGAAAAAATTCAAATTCTTATGGAAAAGTAAAGGTCTGAAGGTGGCAGTGATTGGCTAGTTTAAGGTGTAGTGCTCATGTCTATAATTCCTTAACTCCTTAATATTTTAAATCAAACATTGAATGTTTCAAATTTGCCCTAATTTTTTTTCACCACTATTGATTTTATTTATAATCTAATGGTTTGGGTTCTTTCCATACACCAAAATGTACCCGCGGAGCTCCAATTCGCATGGGTCCCAAAAGTGCGTTTGGGTCATTGATCTCAATGGAGATCAATAGCCCAAATGCACTTTTGGGTCCCATGGGCATTGGAGCTCCATGGGTACATTTTGGCCCATGGAATTTAACCCTAGCCATTAGATTATAAATTGAGATCAATGACCCAAATACAATTTTCAGATCAATGGACATTGGAGCTCTGTGGATACATTTTAACCCATGGAATACAACTTCAACTATTAGATTATAAATAAAATCAATGATGGTGATTAAAAATAAGTGATATGGCCCTAAAGTAACCAATAATTATATAATATTATTGGTAAATTAATTTTATTTCTTCTAAAACTTATAAAATTTAGGCAAATCTGATCTAATTAGGTATCAAATATTGTGGCAAATTTTTGAGTTTAAAAGTTTAATAAAATAAATATTCAAGCAATTGAACTAGGACTAAAATAAAATTTTGTAAAAATGTGGTGATTTAGGTCACGTTATATCTTCTACTATTAGCCATATTTTGAATCCCCAATTTCAACTATTAGCCACTAAAAAGATCACTAGAAATGGGTACTAAAGGACACACAATGTCCATAGAGAAAAAAGTGGGTAGAATGAAATAATGCAACACAACAAGGCAATATGAGTGATTTGTAAGTTTGTTTAAAGAAAAGTGTATACAACCCTTATCATTGAAATACACAATGTGTAATTAAGAACATGCAAATTTCCAAGCAAGAGTGTGAAATGATGCTGAGTTTTCAAATGATAGATGAATATATGTTTGAAAATGCAATGTAAGATCTGAAATGAATGACATTAATGACAAATACAATGAAATAAAACAAAACTATGCTTGTTTATGAACTAAAATGCTTAATTTTTTACTTTTTCCAATGTAAATGTAAATGTAAAAACTTGCAATGCAGCAACACTACAGTCCAAAATCAGATTTGAAAGAGTGTTTAGAGGAGTAGTAAATTCTGAAACAAGATTTTAACCACAAACCCTAGCTTTTGGAAAGACTGGGTTATATGAAAAAATGCATAATTTCAAGCAAACACTAACAAATAGAGTATGAAAATGCAATGTAAATGATTATCTAATGATGTAATGCTGCAATTTATATCAGATCTGATGTAAATATTACAGATTTAAATGATTTAGATGAAATGCAATGCAAATAGTGTAAACGATGTCTAAATTCAAGCATAGTAGATTTTCAAATGCAATATGATGACAATAAAATGTATTACTAGAAATGTAATGTACAACACTCAGCAAGGTGAAAATTCAACAAAAACATGGGTTCACCAAAATTTAAAGGATGAAAAGAGGGTTTATGGGATTTATGGATACTTTAGTTAGGTCCTCCTTTCACTCAATACATTCAAGGACATTTAACCGAGTTGAATCACAACTTATGCAAGAGGACTCAAATATCAGGTTGTTAGTCACTTGGAATGATAGGGAAATTCAAAATTTGTTGATTGATTAATTGATTTTAGTCTAATTTACCTTAAAACCCCAATTATGCAAAATCATAAATAAACAGATGAAACTTGATAAATCCTTCTATAGAAATAGACTAAATACAAATTAGATACATATTAGATTTTGGGTTTTGAAATACTTAAAAGTTAGGGGCGAAAGAGCATGTACGTAATCCCAAGGTGCTACTTTTTCTGAGGGCTTCAGGATATTTTCTACTACTGATTGCAACCAATTTAGAGATTCTTCATGATGTGAAACTGAGGGTCAAAAGTGTGGGAGCCTTGCCCTTTTTGAGTTATTTTTTGCCTTTTTCTTTAGATGCTTCTTCCTTACACTCTACAACTCCACTCTTTGAGATCCGATACTTGTCACCTGCAATCACAAGAGAGGGTTTGGGGGTTGTGGTGTTTAGGAGCTTAGCTCAGTCAAGCCCTGGAATGGCATTCAAGCCTTCCAACACCGTTGTTAGATAGAGAGTGAGTGTCCTTGTAGGACAAATGTAAAAACAATGATAAAAATGATAGATTAAATCATAAATAGATATCACCTCAGAGGTGTAGCTCTCATGGAGATGAAGCTCTTTCATGCCATGAGAAGATGAAGACAAATCTGCAATAACAAACATAATAACAACACAAGTCTACTCTGCAACACAATGAATGCCTTGAATGCTCTAAAATCATAAGTTCACCAAAATCTCAAAATCATCTGCTAATTTACAAATGAAGTCCTAAACATGATTATATATGCATTCCCACTACAAATTTCATAATTCAAACTAAAGATGTCGGCAACGGAAACCTTTAACGGCAACAATATCGACATTGAAATTTGGAACCTCGCCAAAATAGGGTAGGGCATGGGTGCCCAATCCCAGGGGCCTATTTTCAGTTAGGGTTAAGCTCAGAGATGTCTCCTAAGTCCCATTTGTCATGGGTTTCAGGGCATTTTATCTTGGGATTCATTTCTAACATGCATGATGAAAATTAAAGGACCTAATTGTTAAACTTAGGAGGTAAAAGTCCTAGGGGGACATTTTATGACATAACAATAGGCAAGGGTGAAACACTTGAAGGGAAATGATCTCAAGGCTATAATTAAATCAAGAGATAGGGGTAGTATTCATTTATGAGAAAATCATATATCCATATTGACATTATAACTTACCTTACTAGAACTATAGATATTTGTGGTACTTGTGAAAGGTAAGTGACACCTTATATGGCCATATATGTAAAGTGACTATGTTTGGATTATTTGATCATTAAACTAACTCAGGGATAAGAGAACAATTAAAAGCGTGAAACCCAACTTTTTAGTTATAATGACTTGCATTTATGAACATAGCTAAGTGATTATTTTGGCAAGTTAGTATGATAAATGATATGGTCTATACAAATAGAGTTTAATACCTTTTTGCAATATTTGGAATATAAAAAGAATCTTATCATAGAGAGATTGATGTTGCCCTAGATAGAATTTGATTATATGAATTGTGAGATGATGATCACTTTTTCCAATCCAACGTGATGGAAGCTTAATCACCCTATATTATATTTAAAATGTAATGATTAGTTAGATGGTATAACATGTTTGTGTATTAACTTCTTAGAAAATAGATTAGGTAATTGAGTTTACTTTTTTTCCTTGAAGATAATACTAATGGGTAGGGTATGCCAAGAGTAGATATTTGGCAACAAATTTATGTGATATTATATACTAGTATTATGGTATTTATGGCCTATAATAGATACATATACTTTTATGATGAAAGTCAATAGGGTCATTTCATCAACAAGATATGCCATGAATAGACAAAGTTATTTGTTTAAGACCAACTTTGAGGCAAGATAGTCTAGGAATTTGGTGATGATATGTTTTAGATCTTGCATGTAAATTTTTATTTCTATTTTGTTTTTCCATTAGTATTACACAGTCTTTTGGGTGAGTCAAGCAAGAGAAAGTAGTGTTGTGAATTAATGACACACACTTATGCAACTAATAAATGAACACTTTGGCCAAAATTATGTTATAGCTATATACATCATCAGTTCACTATACCACAGAGTTCATGTTAGTTAAATATCATGTTAGCTAGACGAGATCTAGAGGGTCATGATAGGATGCAAATGATAGGTGTTTACATCTTGTATTTGTACTTGGTTCTCATATTGGTTCTACTACAGACATTTCCATCTACCACCCTCAACGAAGGGTAGGGCCACTTTGAGTAGGAAGGTGTATGGGAGACCACTAGTCTATGGTTGAAGGTAAAGCTCTTGGATGATGCTCTCCTTCAAACAACTTGACAACCAGAATACTTGCACTTAGAGGAGAAAACTATGACTAAAGGTAAAATTTATTGTAATGAATGTTTAGCTTTGTGCAATTGATATATATTGGTGGAGTGGAAGGACAGTAGTCCTAAATCTACAATAGTCCTAAATCTAGTTTTTAAACTTATTAATGTTTCATTTATAGATTTGTATCATGATGATGATCTATGTTAGTATCTTTATATTATAAAATGTAAATCTTTTATTCTCCAAAAAAATAAAAATTATACTATTTTGGGATAATTTTTTACTACTTTTCATGATTATATAGTATTGTTTGGAAAGGTCATTACATGTGGTATCAGAGCATGGTTAAAACACTAGGGCCTATGAGCCTGCTATGTCTAACAATTTTTTTTTTTGAAAACAAGTGAACCTAGGCAAAGCAAAGTACTCTTCTTTCTCAAGAGTTGAAGGATGGAAAGATCTAGAGTGAGAAATAAAACTAAAAGAAGAGTTAACCAAGTGTGAGAAAGTCTAACCAATCACAAGGAAGAGGAGTTACGATAACTTATTTATAGGACCTTAGATTTGGCTATGCTCAAGATTAGATTATTTTCCTTTGAGCATAAGATTCCTTGATGCTTAGATAATATTCAACTAGGTGTAGGAACATTTGATTATTGAAGGTCCTACAAATGTATCAATTTATGTAGACAAGATGGCTTTTTACCTAATTCCTAGATAGTTTGGAATGAACCAAGTGGAATAGAAGGATCATTATTAGAAGATAGAGAATTGACCAGTTGGATGCTCTCAAGTGTCATATCATATTCTAGAATAGGATGTTATTCTAAGAAATATTACCTCCTTTGGCCACAATTATTGATGAATTTATTGATTCTTAAAGTCATGTTAGTGTTGTAATTTTACCCCACAGGGTGGTGTGAGAATTTTTGTATGAAAGGTCACATATTATCTTGATAATAAGGCCATAGTTAAAATGTCTTTCTTAAATACCATATTTCATAACTAGATCCTATAATAACCTATTTGGAAGCACACTAGAAGCATTGTATAAAATAAAGTATTGTTCTTTCGGCATAAAATGCCTAGAAAAGTTGAACATCTCTTGCAAATGTATTCTTTTCCTAGGTTCATGAGAAAACCATAGAGTGTTAAACTATAAAAGGTTGCCAAGGGAGTATTAGTAAATCTTTATTTTGCTAAATATTCATATTGAGATGGACAAAATAGATGTGCATATGAAGAAATAGATAAGAGTTCCTTGATACCTAGTGAAGCCTTCTAGAAAACATGTTAATGCGTTGTAGAGGACATAAGTATAAATTGTTCTCTCAGGCAATTTTCCAGTTGTAAAATAGAAAAGATGACCTAATTGATTAATGAATTAACGAGATCAATCTTCACAATCAAACATTAGAACACAAGACACCAAAAACTCTATGTCTGGATGTTGGCCTTAGAGAAGAGCCAAGTTGTGTTGGTGGGGGCTCTGATCCTTTGTTGTAAAAATAAAATATTGATAATAAATGAATTGATTAAACTATGTGAAGACAAAATGTACAAACAATTGTTATTGTTCATTGAAAATAAGTGCAGAACATAAATGAGTACATCAGATGGAACCTGGGATTGGAAGTAGGAGCTGACTAGATAGGACACTAGTGTGGGGTGCTAGAGTCACTAGGGTTCTGTACAGATAAAACTTTTGTTCAAAAATGTCTATTTATATCCTTCCATTTTCTGATCACTCCTTGATGTTGGAAACCTCCCATTGCAATCTACACACATGCAAAAGGGAAAAAATGCTTGTACTATATAGTGTCTTGCCTAAGTCAAATCCCATGTTGGCATTCCCACCTCTATAATAGCAATGATGATGATGATAAAGAGTGTGTGTGTTCATGATGAATAGAGCCAAAACAAATGATAAAACTGTAGTAAACCAATATCAAGAAATGGTCTTACCACAAGCATGAAACCCTTGTTGGATTGATGTCATAACACAAATTACCTACAAGGAGTTAATGGAGAAGGAAGAAGCTTCCTCAAATACCTGCAAGGGTTAGCAAAAAGAACAAATAATTTTCACAAGTAGAGAGATTCAACAAATCTAGATTGCACAAAAGAATTCACATTTTAGAACTTGTAGAGAAGTTTGTTGATAGATCGATAATGTATCTCTCAAAATGAGGTAGAGAGGTTTGTATATATATCAATCCAAAATACTTTTCAAGGGCCCATTTGTGTGAGGCTGACAAGGTGTATCATTCAAGGAAACAAGGTTGACAATCAAGTTTAAATTATTTTGGTACCAATGGATAGGACGCTAGCACGGGGTGCTACTATCCTAGTGAAATTTGTCCTTGAAAGGCCCTTTAACAAGGGACTTAACCAATTTTCTTAGCACAGTGATGAAATAGGAACATTACAAGAAGAGATAAACACGTGCTAAACTAAGTGCCAAACCTAGCGTGAAATTGTAAGTGGAAATAATTTACGATGCTACATTTAGCCCCTACTTTAGTGAGGGTATGAACTTACATTCATAGGTACACTAAAATATGGAGAAGCCAAAGCTCTTCACCAAAATGTTGAAGACATATAAAGTTGAGAGATGCAATAGCCCCCAAGATTAGGATTCTTTGAGTTTAAAATGCTTAAATAAAGAGGTTACGCATACACAAGCCATATGACATAAAACACACATATGAATATACACATATATCTAAAAACTATCAAACACAAGCTGAGATTGAATATTATATGCTAGAAAAACTATGGTTAGCAAAGTAATATGGTAAAATTTGAACATATGCAAAGCATACGTGGATCATACACAAAGCATACATGGAGCATACATGAAGCATACATGGAGAATACATAAAGCATACAAGGCATGATTCTAAGGCTAGCAAGATCCATAGATTTTCATGGAATCAAACCAAAAACATGCATCATCAGCCATAGGTTAGTAAAATCTATTGTTTACTAGGTTGTCATGAATGCGTAGCAAATGAAAACATCACAAGCTAGTAATATCCACATATTTACTAGGTAAGTTCCATGCTAACAAGTAGCAAATGAAAACATCACAGGCCAGTAAGATCTACAAATTTTAGGTGAGTTTCATGTCAACAATAAAAAATTATAGGCCAAGCAAAATGCGTCGTTTGTTGGGTAACTTTGGTAAAGTGCTATAAAGATGTTTAAAACATGTTGTGATAGAAAGACCAACCATGTGGTATGTGAACAAAGTGAGGAACATAGCAGAATGTATGTTCCCACTTTAAAGTAACTACTAACCCCATTAGGGAGCAATTGCCTTTAAGGTAAAAAGAATGATACATGCAAAATGGGCACGAGAGCTTACCAGAATCATATACCCAGATGATATGTCTACAAAAGCTAGATCATGATAGAGAGTTTCCCCCATGATAGGTAAATCGAGGCAATGTTGCAGGCATTATACACCATGGTATGACACCAAGCATTACAACAAGGTGCCACATAAAACAACCAACATCATACAATAGCACAAAATATGATTTCAAGAAGACTTAGAAGCTTAGAGGCAAAAAAATGGTGGAAGATACAGATGATTCTTCGACTAGAGGACGAAGCCCCTATACTGCAAAACCATAATGTTAAGCCATACACCTACATAAGAGGCAATATTAGTCCACATAAAAATTCTAAAGAGATTTGGTTGGATATGGTTTTCCCAAACAAGTAAGTTGGGGAACCATATGATGTAATGCATCACTAACACTATATAAAACAAACATTCAAGAAAATAAAGAAAAATTTAGAGTCAACAAGGTAAAAGAGACCATAGTATGAAAGGTTGTCTCAATACCATGTGTTGTCTCCAAAATATAATGAAAATAAAAATAAAAAAATAGAGGAATTCTAAAAAGGGAGATAGAAGAATGTAATGATTCTGTCGATTTCATAAAGAAGAGAAGACATACAGATAGATAGGGGAGCAATCGATATGAAAGGGGAAGAGTACATGTGACAAGTTAGCACTAGCATGATCCATCGCTAGGGGTCATGTAAATCAAAATACCCTCATGGATCATGGGATAACAAGTTACCTTATTCTAGGTGACCATGAGTGTAACAAGTTGGGTCATATGAATCACACAGGTTAGCATGTTGTGTTATGCTAGGTGGCTCATAGACTACATGAATTCTCAAGCTAGCAAGCTACATTATGCAAGGTGATTGTATTCTACTAACACCTTCAGGAACGCATCAAAATTCAAAGCCTTAAAGAGATTTATCCAACAACAACACCTCAAGGATCTTTATCCAACAACAATGCCTTAGGGAGCATATCAAATACCAACATCGCAGTTGGTGAACACTTTAGGGAGCACAAAATTACACAATGCCACAAGGTCAAATGAATATGTAACATTTTAGGGAGTGTATTGATAAGCTACACCTCAGAGGGTGAGTTGATAAGCTCCGAGTGGATTAGGCCTATTTTGAATCACTTCTAGCCCTTGGAGTGTCTTATTCTACTATGAGGTACAACATTCAATCATGCTATTGTACTTTTGTTTTCTTATAAGCATTGTAAATCTCACTCTAAGAACTACATAGTGATATATTTTGGTCACCATATTTTACTATTAGTATTAGAATTTGGTTCTTGAACCTAGGCATTACTCTAGAATAATTAATTAGTCATCACTTGAGCTTACAGAATAAGATATTGGATTTTGAATAGGTGATGGAGAGCATTTGCAGCCTAATACATAGTGAATTAGGTGGTTTTTCACTTGGATGAGAACAGAGAGGATTGTACTTGTTTGAGAAGTTATAGAAAACTGAGATTTGCAGTGTGATTATGTGAGCATATGAATGAATTGATTGGTGAGAACTTGTAGGAATGTGTTTCTATATGAATAATATGATGGCACATTAGGTTAATTGATTTGGTACTTCCTAATATAGGTTTGCATGTTTTTTTAGTGTGTTAACTTTGATGGTGATATGTACATAGGTTGTCTTCTAGTTTGAGGACAAGGTTGATACATGTGTCAAACTAGGAGTCTTGGTTTAGTCGTACATGAGTATAGGTATAATGATGGTGATGATTATGGTGTCATTGATATTCATCTAGCTTTGAGAAGTAGCACGGCATGATCATGTATGTAGTTGATAGGTTTAGGTTGTGACTAGATTGATTCATGATTATAGGTGGTGTTGTGGTTCAATTTTAGTAGGTTGTTCTTATCTCCTAAATGCTGGACTAGTTCCTTGACTATGGTTACTCATTTGTGGATTTGTTTCTCAAATCAGATCTAAAGTTGATCATGTGTTTAAGTCTAGAGATCTAAAGTTTATCTTTTCTGTTATCTTAGTTTATAGGTTACTAATGTTATGATGAGTTTACATGTTCAATTGGTTTGAGATCTACACGTTATTTAGTCTTGTGGGTTTGGTACCACCCATTGGTTGTAGTGAGATGAATCGGATGTGGACTTTCTATATCTATAGGTATTTTCAATGTTCATGTAGACTTTATTATTTGGCCTTTTCTATGGTCATTTGTGCATCATTATGTTGCATTGGGATGAGAGGATGGATGCAGAGTTCTTGGATAGTTAGTAATTGGGACTTGTAACATGTTTTCTATCATGATGTCATGGATATATTGGTTACATACTTTAGTGTGAACTTTTGATAGTGATGGTTTGGTTGTTTATCTTCTTGGCTTGGAGATTATGGTTTTACTTTACTCTTTGGGAGCTCATGATTTTGTATTTGAGATCTTTGATTGCGTTGGGGATATAGATCAATTTGGTTAGGAGATGGTTATCATGAAGCCATGGATAGATTAGTATCATGATTCATTGGGAGATTTGGCAGTGATGTATATTAATCACCTAGTGATGGATGATCTTTTATAGTGGTTGTGATTGTCATGGAGAGGCTCTTGAATCATGATTCTTGTATGTAGTGAGAGTGGTTTGACATCTTGAGTTCTCTTTTTAGATGGTTATCTTCGTGTTATTGGATATGTTGAAATCTTGGTTCACCATGGAGGATTGTTGGAGTCATTGGTTGAGACATTAGTTTATGACTTGTTGGTTTGGACAAGGGATCCTTTGTTGAAAGAATGTTTAGTATTGTGTCTTGGTTTACTCTTGATTCTAGATTAGAGCATTGGTATGATACAATTTCTCTTGAGAGAAAGATATGTTCATTGGAGCATATGATCTCCTAGTAGGAGATGTTAGATCATAATGTGTTCCTAGATTTTGTAGACACATAGTGGGAGCTTTGACAATGATTTGGTTATTTATCTTGGTATTCAGTACATTGATCTATTGCTTAGGAGCTTCATGATAGTATGGTGTTGCATTTGAAGCTTAACCTTGATTGATTAGTTGTAGGTGCTCATGGATACTTGGAGACTTAGGTGAGGTTGGAGTTCTCTTGGGTTTAGAGATATTTGTTGAAATGGTTAATCTTTGGAGGTTTCAACAAGAAGTCTAAGGAGCCTTCACCTAGATATGGATGTGAGTTAATGATGGACCTGAGAGGAGATAGTTCTTTGAGAGAGACATTGTGGCTTGGTGTATTCTAGAGGAGCATTTTAATTATCCACTCATGGTCTACTTTGTGGATAATCATCTAAGAGGTATTGCCCATCCTTTTTTTAGATGCATTATGTTTTATACTTGTCTTATCATGTATATGGATCTTGAGCTATGTTAGATATGGAGGGTTTATTTGAGGAGTGTTTGGCATGGTTATCTCCTTGTGCATATGAGTTGATTTCTGATGTCATTTATAAGGATTTTAAGAGATAATATCGTAGGAATACTAAGGATCGCTGAGAGGGGGACTGACTCAGTGATCTAATAAAATTTGTTCATTCACCAATCTTATAGAAACAATTTCTAACATGATCATGATAGAGGCATCAACAAATGATAGAGTCACACAAATAAAGCCATAACACAAAATGTAAAGTGGAAAACCCTATCCAAGGAAAAATCATTGTTCAATCCTAACCAAAACTTTATTGGGTCTCACTGACCAAACTCTCACTGAGTACATACAAACCTCACTAACTAGGATCTCACTGATCACATACAAGCCTCACTAAAAATATCACAAGCCTCACTGGTAATGCCTCACTAGCTATAAACCTCATTGGTTACCATGCCTGACTGGCCATGAAATCCAATCTCGAAAACAAGAAAAATAAACACAGAGTACTACTCTATTTACAATGAAAATCAAAGATTATAGATGTGTTCTATAACTCTTATACAAACACCTTATATCTCCTGATTTGGACACGAAAGGACAACTCTGCAGGACATTCAAGTACTCTATACAAATGAACACTAATTTGTCATCATAGGACAATGACAACATAGATTACATGAGAACACCTGCGTTCAAGGTACATTCACATCCATATTCTCTGCATACATGATTCTTCACAAGAGTACTTGGCATCATAAAACATTAAAGGACATTCTGAATCAAAAAGACACTCATACTTAGATCACAATACATCAATTTTGTTACATTATCCTTCTTGCTCACATTCAGTCATATGTTCTTATGTCACAAAGTCACTCCATTCAAGAACTACATAAATATAATCACAAAACAGTCCATACCATTACTCTACCGCAACCATCTCTGCCATTATCCTCTGTTCAGTATAACTCAAACCTCTGCAATCATTGCAGTTCATTGTCTTTGCATTGTCTCTTGCACACAGATTCATTCTACTTTGATATCTTTATTTTACAAAACAGTTCTTCTTGCCCCTTTCATCTTTATCTTATCACAAGCATATACACATTGTTTCATACATCATTGAAGTTTATCTTTCTGATAGAAAATCATCCACCATAAACTCTTTACTCCCTGCATATTCTCCCTTTTCATGAAAGAAAAAATTTTGTTCTGCAATCCCTTTTTCATCTCATTTCTCTGGTAGAGAACTATATACGAAAACGCTTACAAACATGGTATATCTACATTCACTTCACTCATACCAGTCAAAAAAATTTGCCGAGCTCAATCACCATATAATTTTGTACATCAAAAACTGAAGAAGAAGACAATTACTATAACTGTGCAAACCAGTTTACAGACCATACGGCCCAATGGCCTTCAAACTTTTATCAGGCAAAAGAACCATTAAGGTTTTAAATAAAATTAAATGGTGGCCTTTGATTTTAACATTCGCGCCTTGTCAACTTTAAACACAGTCATAGATGAATGTTTTGGCGCCCGATGGAGAGTTTCACCTGTTGTCACCGGTTGCTCTAGGTAAAGGGGCCGATTGCCCTACGAATTTAGTCCCCTTAAGTTATGACTTAATCAGATGTCGACCTGTGATCTCAGGTCATCCTTAAAACATAAAAAGTAACTGCCCGTTTTTTAAAAGGACCTTAGAACTTGGAAAAGTGTTTTAGGTCACACTTAGGGTTTTAACTTAATGACTTTGAAAACCTTAATGTTGCCAGAGTAGCTGATACAGTTCATAACCTTAATGTGCTGAGTCAAACATTAAATCATCTCTCCCTGTTACCTCTATTGCAGAGTGCTAAGAAAGACAGAATAAAAACCCCTTTGAATTTGTCACAACAAAAACTTTGCATTGATAGGCATTAGGGTTTTAAAGCTATGGCTTCCGGTGTAGACCACCTGATGACAAACTATAATGCTGAGTCATAAGAGTAGAACATCAAGACATGTAGAATCATGAAAACAAGCATGATATCAAACATTAAATACAGTCACTAACAAGCATAAAACTACATGCTACATTGTCACTTGTCACCAATCCATTGCATAATTGGACAAACACTTGATAAACTCCTTGTTAAGAACTTTCACACCATACATAAGTTGAGATCCTATCTGAGATCCTATACCAACACACTGCATCACTGATCAATGCTATGAATGACATTACCTCCAACTAATCATACATTCCATTGCTCATAGACACTGTTCAACATTCATCCTAAACACTGAGATCATCTGATGACTACGAACTTTCATTAACACACCTGACAAGCCTTATGGCATCACGATCACAACTCAAATCAAGAACATGAACATCATAACATTTAGGTGAACAATGACATGAAGGCATCCTTAGGTGAACAAATCCTGAAGAATGGGACATCAATGGAAAACACATCTCCAATCCATCTTTTCACATCAATGACAAACACATCAACAAATACCGAGCTTATTCTTGGTTATGGAATGGTTATGGATTTGATCTTCCTTCAATTTGAGAGGGTTACATCCATGTTGGTTATATATGAGATACATATGTTTTGTTTGATCTATGATATTGAATGGTTGGGTGTGGTTAAGGATTCTTAGTTAGTGTTTTGTGAAGGAGATATTACTTGGCACAACTTAACAATTTGACATGTTGGTAGAAGGACATGGTATGAGATATAATTTACATGCTTTCTCTCTTTGTTCTATGCCTACTTCCTGGAGGTCCAAGTCCACATAGTTTGTTGTGGTGGGCTTAGGAGAGTTATGGTGACATGTTGTGAGGGAGTATGTAGTGGTTTGTGTTGCATCTGTGGATCATTGTGATTGTTCTTTATTATTACATGGTATGATTATTAGCCACACCTTGGTATGAGTATTGATTAGTAGACTTGGTATGCCTTGATCTATTTTCATATTTGACATTACCCATGTAGTGGGAGTTCTTGGACGAGTATGTTCTTTATTGACAGGTTTTATACGAGGAGATTGTGATTGTAGTTTATGGGTTGGATATGTTATTGGCATGAGTTTACTGATGTTGTTAGATACCTTTTGAGGTATGGGTAGTTCGATGTATTAGCATTTTCTATGAGTGTTATTTCTAGTCATGTGGGTTTTTTCGTCCTTGGAAATATCTTGGAACCTTTGTTATCGCTTAGATTTGATGCTTGTCTTCTTTGGATTAGTGCATCTTCACCTTGTCTTGTTCCTATCCTTCTATAGGTCGCCTGTTGGAGGATGAGAGGAGTTCTTTCTTAACACAGTGGTCACTTTGGTTTTATTGTATGTATCTTGATAAAGCACAATAGCATGTTGGAGATTCATGGATGTTTGCGATGATGTGTTTCATCAATTGAACCTTATGCAATGTATAAAACAAGTGGGAGAATGTTACAAAAAAAGTGTTGTACACCTTACACAAGAATACATTATTTTAATTATAGAAAATAAATATTTATTTGTCGTGCATCTTTAGTGATGTGTTTAGCCACATTAACTATTTATTTGGGTCCACTTATAAAGTTGTATTGTAACCTTGGTTAAATATTTTATGTGTGGGAGACATAGAACAAATATTTAATATTTGTGGTAAATAATTTTTGGGTTAATGGATTTATCCTCTCATGGTTTTGAGACCCATAATTTTGTCAATACCATAGTTGTATTTGTGTGAGCTTGATTCTAGGAAAGCAAGCACATGTTTAGTCGTTAAGAATGGCTATCATTTTTGAGTTGCTTGTCAATTGTATTGAGCTATCCTAAAGAGTGCATATGTTAAGCATGGCATGGGATGTGTGGTTTCTTGGAAACATGGAAGATACATTAGAGGATAAAGTGTTCATGGAAATTCTATAAGTGTATTGTAATATTTTCATTGGTGAATAATACATTTGAGTGTAGATGTTTTTCCCTCTCTAGGTTATCCAAGGTATATCTTGTGTTATCTTGTGATATGTCTTTTGATCTTCACATTATGGTTATTCTATAAGCTTGTACACATCATTTTCTCTCATAGGGTTATGAAGGAAATCATTTGATCAACTTGGTTAATTTCCAAACAAATTTATGTATAATATATTTCCTTTATTAGTAAACGCATTTACCATGCAAATAATCACAAGGTTAACAAGAAAGAAATGAAGCATTTCCAATGGATGTTCCACATTTGTTATCCAGTGTTCTTGATAGCAAAAGCAAAAGCAAGCTCAGAATTAAAAAATCAATCAAATTGACAATGTTATAAGAGAAATGACATTTGTAGCTCTCTACTTAAACATCAAATAGTTCAACCGTCAAACAATTAATAACAAATTTTAACGTTATCCTAACAGAAAAAAAAGATAAGTAGTTATCCCATCTTTATTGGAAAAAAATTACATTTAACCATAAGACTGTTCAATTGTTTAGAATAACCGTCTTTTAATACATATAGATTAACATTGGCTCTTAAGACAGCCTCTAACTGTGCATTGCTGGTTGAATTAATGGTGTCAATGCTATCAATAGAGCATATCCAAGATATAACAGAAAGCTATCTATTTATATATGAATAATATATTTTTATTAAATATATTGCAGTAGTGTGGACTTTTAGTTTTCGAGAAGATAATAGAGAGTTCATGAAATGGTCAGGGATGGAGGCATTAATAAAACACCTTAGCCAACTCAGCCTCATAATAGACATCCCATATTGACTCCCACTACAGCAGTGGATCCACCTCCTCGTACATGATATCTTCAGTTGTATCAGTGCGGTATACAACATCTTGAACATCAGGAGATCCATTAGACAGGAGGAATACAAGCTTATCATACTGAGAACGCATATTCTTGAGCTCTTCTTGCTTGGCCGCCAACTGAGATTCCAGCTGGGCTATTTGCTTTTGCAGTTCATGCACTATACTGACATTTCCCTGGATGGGGTCCCTCAGTCTTGCAGTTGCATCAGACACCAAACTATTTACTGCTTCTGCTCTTTGCTTAGTCTCCAAACCCTAAAGCAACATCGCATGAATATATGAGTCCTACAATCAAATTAATAATAGGAAGAGCTCAAGTAGTGGGTGAGTTGTAAGTTTATCTTTAATCAGATAAAATTATTAAAAACTCAAAAAAATTAGGTGCATCTGTAAATAAGTTTCTAAATCTCTTAGACTATAAAGTAATGCTCAAATGATGCAACCCATTTTGTGCTTTAACTGATCATATGTGAAACATGCATATGTGTCCAACTCACACCTTAGGAAAATAATTGTAACTGCAAGTCTCTTAAAGAGTTGGACAGACCTGAATCAAGTTAGTAACCATGAGTTTTGAAACTTCAACTTAAAAGAAGAGCTTAATGGTTGTGAGAAAAATAATCTAGAACAAATCAGAAAAAAAAAAAATTAAGAGAAAAACAAAAGAAAAACAGGCAGTTATGATCAGGGCTTAAATTTGATGGGACATTTTAACCATACCATGTGTTCATAGGCAAGGAAACGAATTTTAGACAAAAGATAATGGCGTTCCAAAGTAAGTAAATATGGTTGCAAAATTAAAAGCCATTTCAAGAGAAAAAAAAAAACGGGTCAATGGTTAAAAATTACTTTAAGCAGTTTGATGACATTGTTGGTCCCGTACACACTCTGAATGATTGTGAACTTTTCTGGATCATCATCAGGAAAATGAGGAGCTAAAATACATTCTTCTGAACATTTTTTGCCTTGCAGTTTACAAGCCACGCAGGATACAATCTTTCTTTTTGCCACTTCTGTGGTAATAGAACCCTAACACAAATATTTTATAATGCAGTTCGCATATTTTATATTAAAACTTCTAAGAAACAAAGTTCTGTGGGGCATACAAGTGTTTTTTTTTTCAAACACGGGCTTTCAGTCATTGGAAAAAATTAGTAGCGCCTCCATTTCTATAGGAAGGAAGTCTGCACATTGAATGACAATTTAACCAATCGAATTTTGATAATCGATATTGAGAATGTTGACGCATAATATTTGATTCTGGATATAATTATGTATTAATTTTCAGTATTAATATTTCTAGATCAAATTTTATAATTTATTATTAAGATGAAACAGTAGTAAGTAAAGAGGATCGAGTAGGTGGCAGAGGTTAGCGTTGAGTTCAGGGAAGTCGTTGGGTGAATAAAATTTATGAGAGTGACAGCTGGCAACCTCGCGTTATAAAATAAAAATTCTAGTGGAGGCCACCTGCACTGAGTCTCTTATTAGAAGGGCTTAAAACAAGCTACATAATTTTGATTTGCTTATATAAAAAAGCACTTTCAAAGACTGAAAATATTCTTTCATATATTTTGTTATGATAAAAAATGGCAATCGGGCCTAAATTTGACTGTTAATCTTAACTGTCAAACAAATTTTTTTGTAAAGGTTATCCATTGATTCATTGCCCTTCAAAAGTTAAAACCTATCTTATTTAAGAAATGTACATCATAAATTAGATATACTTTTAACTATAAATCTATATGCCTAAATACAGCTATATAACTGTCAAATTTAAACCCTGCATTCATTGCCCTTCAAAAATTAAAACCTATCTTATTTAAGAAATGTACATCATAAATTAGATATACTTTTAACTATAAATCTATATAATTTTGGACAGCTTATTTAGAACCTTCCCTTTCACATGATACCATCTTTCCACAATTTTGAAAATATGGACATACTTAAACGCTTGTCTTCTGCGTAAATTTAGTACAGGCTGACGGCGATTTTTCTGGAAACGTGTGATACAAGGCAGGGATATTCAAAGTATTTTGGATATTCAGAGTTTTTTTGACGTAAGAATTCTAGACGGAAGACAAACATAGACACGCGGCCGCAAGGTCGAAAAAGCGATAAAATAAAGGCTTGACTTAGTTTTGGGGCAAAAAAAGAGAATACATGGGCGGAGAAATGCGACAAAATGCGATGCTGGAAAAAAGGTCGGTGGGTACGAATTGCTTGACACTGGCGTCTGACATTTTTTAATTGAAGACAAACAGGTGACTTTACTATTTACCAAGAAATATGGTTTAATAATGAATTTGTTTCATTTAAATTTTAAAATATTTATAGATTGATAAATGGTGTAATTTTATGTAAACTTGGGTCTTTTCTTCTATGTCATTTATTTATCTCTTTAAACATATTTCTATATATTTATTTCATAGTTAATCAATGCACCTATATATCTCAATATATTTGTTGGTGTATTAATTGTACATATTCATATGCTTATCCCTATATATTTGTTCACCTCAATTTGAGCTTTATTTTGTCCCACGTTATTCCCTTGTAGACTTCGTCCTTGAAAATTCAAATTAAAAATTTGGATGACACCCACTCATTTTTTTCTTGTTACAGGCCAACTCAACATGCATTTGCATGATTTATTACTATATCATTATATTTAAAGACATTCAATTAAATTAATTTCACTTTTCTTATGCTATATCCTCTTTTTTAGAACATTATTGGTATATCATTCACATTTAACGAAGGAACAACTTGGTTTGATGCCCTTGCTTTACTTCCCACCTCAAGCTACATCTAAAAGAAATGAGTATGACATCATTCAATAATTGCATAGTGCTCAAGCCAAAATGTCTTTGTGGGACGTAGGGGAGAGGGCTTGATGGTGATACACCCAACATTTATTTCTATCCACAAAGAAATTGGTGCCACATTAGAACCCTAAATTGACACGATGGCTAGCTTGACCTGTCACAAATGGAAATATTTTATTTGCAACTTTATCTTCCCACAATTGTATCAGTTACATCAAATTTCCTATAAATTGTTAATAATCACAAGTTTTATAACGATGTCTTCCAATTGTCCATGTGTACCATGAGTTGCCGAATGACACCACACTAGCTACAAGTGGTACATGCATAGGAAACCAATGTAAGGAACACATTAAATAGCACACATTTCTTTGAAGATGCCTAACCTTGGCATTTTATTTTTGCCACCAATGACACTTCATCATCAATCTTTATTCTCTATTGCCTCCTTCTACACACTTCAACCTATTGCTAGGCATAACCCTATGTTGTTTGGGCATTTTTACACCCCTTGCAATGTTACAGAGAAACAACCATGAAGGAGCATAGGAACATATTACATGGGACCAATTGGGAGATACTCTATAGATTATTTAAGTGTATGAAATAATTAGTTGTGAGCCATTTGTGGACACTTCTATATACTTAGCAATGAAATTATGTGTGTGCAAGAAAGCAAATAATTTACAAAATATCTATAGACAAGTTTAAGGGAGAGGGTCCCATGGTGATGCACCCAACCCTTTATATTATTCACAAAGAAATTGGTGCCATGTCATCATCCTAAAGTGACATGGTGGCTAGTTTGACTTGTCACAAATAGAAATATTTTACTTGTAACTTAATCTTCCTACAAATCTATTGATGATGTCAAACTTCTTAAAAGTTAATAATGAATGCTAGTTTTCTATTCAGATTCTATGACTATCTGCATATAACATCAATTGTTGAATTGCACCACACTTTCTATAGGTGTTAAATGCAAGGAAGCCAAGGCATACTTGTGTTATTTAACTTAATCACTGCAAATGGAAATGAAGTAATTCTTCTTATTTTAATATGTATTTTAAAATATTTTAGTTGCATATACTTGTAAATATTTTATTCTTTATATGAATATAAAAACTGATGACATATTTGATCTTTTTGTTTCGACAGGTAGCTATGGACATTTGTTGTCAGTATGGTTGGTCAACAAACACATTTTGGCTATGCAGATAAGATTAGGTTTACTTTCAATTGACTAAGGAAATGATCCAATTAATTTTTAGTTTCTATTACTTATTTATTTGTTTTTACTATAACATTTTGTTATGTGTTCAAGTGCTGGACTTAATTTGTTTGACAATCTATTTTTCATCGCATTGACAAGTCACTATTTTCGTAGTTTGAGATGTATATTTTATGATGTTTGATTTTCTCAGTTTACAAGCTTGAGAATTTTGTAATAAGCTGATTGAGAGTAAGCACATTGAACAATAATAGAGGTTGTAAGTTGAACTTATCTTAAAACCATAATTAATATCAAAAACCCATTATAATAGATTGTGTTGATTGAGTGGTCAAAATGGCATACATGCATTCTAATGCATTACTTGTAATTTATCTTCCTATTTATGACATAAAATTCTTCAACCAAACTAGTCATAGATATGACTACTAGAAGTCAAAGAAGACTAGATTCCAGATAAAAGTACTATTGTCTTGACCCATTATTTGATGGCTATGGAGAGATTAGGCCCAAAACAAACACATTATAGTTTGGTGTGGCATCTACGATGCTCACCCAATTCTACAAATTCCTTTTTCATCCACAAAGAGTCCATGTGATGCCAACTATTATCCTCTTGTTCCAATCTCTAATGCCATAAATGTCTTCCAAAAATCTAACCAACACATGTTTTTCCACTTATTTAATACCCAAATTTGTAATCAAATTTATAACAATATAGAGTAAATCTTGTATGAAGCTATTCTAATTCACTAAAACCATATGGAAAAGGAGAATCTTGAAGATGACATAGAGTTGTTGTTAAGTTAGTGTTTCACATAGCTTTCCCACCCATATGCTCCTCCATCATTGCTATAGGATAAGTCCAAGGACTACTACTGGAATCCACTTGGGTAACACCTTCACTTACCATTATACTTGAATATAGAGGGAAATGAATACTTTCCATCTTTCTAAATAGAGAATATATTTTAAAGAAAGGATTTAATGGATTTCTCAAAGGTATTTGCCTCTTCAATTCCCCTTTTCTCTTTCAATATTTTTTTCTTTTTAAAAATTGTTTGAGCACTATATCCTTTCTTACTCCTTTTTGAGCTATCATGGCTAGAGGGTCCAATGAAGGATTATCCATTCATGCAGAGAAATGAGTAAACACATAAAAAATTCAATGGAACAACAAAAAAATATTAATTTCTCTATTTATTGATAGTTACAATAGAATTATGGTTTGTTCAATGGGCTTTTGACATGCTAGGCCTTAGTCATTTGATTAAAAATGGGTAAATTATAGAATTCAAAAGATATTGCAATACAATGCCATGCCAAGCTATCTCCTACTTTCATTGTTTCTCTCCAATAATCTTCAAGGATGTTTATATATTAGCTAATAGCCTTAAGAGTGATCTTAGTTGGTCATGTATGGTGGGGCAAAGCTCAATGCCTAATGAAATGTGTAATCAACTAAATATATAATTGAATCTTTTGGAATGGATTTACTGGTGAAGGATCAATAAACCTTGATGTGGTTTATGCCCTAAGTGCCCTAGGTCCAATGTCCCTTGGAATGTGTTTCTCTATTGCCGCAAGATTTGAATTTTTTTTTAAAACAATACAAGTGAAACTTAGTGCTAGTCAATAATTGTTAGTTGTATGATAGAGATTTGAATTAGATCTATGTGGCAATTAGAAACTTATAGAAAGTGAATATAATGTTGAAAATGTATTCCCAATCAAAAAGTAAAATGCACAAGTGTGAATAAATTTGGTAGGATATGTATTAGTTGACTAATGACTAAAACATGATTTTAAACCTAAAAATAAAACAAATAAGTGAAAGAAAATATTTTTGGTGATGCAAGACTACACTTATACCTTGGGATGCTCTTTCATCATACATTCAGGGTTGATTGAAAAGTGATTCCCTCACTTTCCAATGGCTCAAGGGAAACCAAGACACTCTATTTCCACTTTTGAAATCCATGATGAATCTTCTTAAGGAATTCGCTTTGACTTCATCTAATACTCCTCATACTTTCTATTCCTCATGGTTCTCCCAATCCCACTATCTATAATTTCCTTAATCTCTTCTTTTATCTATGGTGGTATCTGCTTTTGTTATTGTAATTTCTTTTCACTATCGCTTGAGTCTCCTTCATGGTACTGGTATAGGTCTATGATGTCAAACACTAGTAATATTCCTAAAGGTTCCAATACTTCAACTTCATAAGCATGTCCTAAATCAAATCATTTCACAATTTTGCAAGGGCCAAAATTCTTCATTTTCAACTTGTTATATGTTCCAACTAGAAATCTTTCTTTTGTGAGATATACCATTACTTCTTATCCAAATGTAAACCCCTTATCTTTCCTTTTCTTATCCAAATCTATCATTCATTTTTCCCAAGTGACTTCTTACTTCCACATGCACATCCTTAATATGTTAGGTAAACTATTCTTCTTTTGTAGTCCTCTTTTCCTCATTACAAATTTCTCTCAATTTTGATACATTCTTACACATATTATATAATCAAGTGTAAAAGGCATTTTACCTATACTTCTATTTACTAAATTATTATATGCTAACTCTACCTATAGTAAAATCATGTCCCAATTTCCTCAAAAATTTACCCAAGCTCATATTTACCACTTCTATCTATCCATCAGTCTACAGATGATATTATGAGCTAAATTTCAAATATTTCATCATCTTCCATAATGTCCTCCAAAAGTAACCAACAAATTTTGCATCTCTCTAAGAAACAATACTCCTTGTTAACCCATGAAATCTCACAAACTCTAAAAAATAATATAGCTACATGTACAACATCAATATTATTCTTACCCAAAAAAATGAGTCATCATAGAAAACTTGTCCACAACTAAAAATATTGAATCATGTCCTCTTTGAGCCCTAGGTAATCCCAATACAAAATCCATACTTATATCCTCCCAAGGTCTCTTTGGAACTAGTAGTGATTGATACAAACCAACATTTTGACTACTTCTTTTTGAAACTTAACAAGTCATACAACCTCAAAAAAAATTCCTCACATCCTTATATGTTTTTAGCAAAAAATAGTTCTTGTTCACCAATGCTACTATCTTAACTACATTGAAATGTCTAGTTGAACCATCACTATTTTTCTTCTTGATCAAATTCTCCCTTATCTTGCTTCTAGGAATACACAACTAATTTCCACAAAAAACATCTCATTTTGAATCAAACAATCAATCCATCTACACTTAATACCACTTACATGTTCTCCATGCTTCCACAAAATCAAGATTATCTTCATACAAATGCTTTAATTATTTAAATCCAACTACCTTTATTCTCATCTCTATTAGAATATTTTATCTCTTGCTCAACACATCGACAACCTTAAATATTTGATTTTCTGCTCCTATTCTTCAACAAAATTATAAATTTTCATAAACCCAACCCATATCATCTACCTTTTGTTCAATTTACCTTAACTAATTAAAAATTGTAATGCTTGATGATTAGTGTACTATAACACAAACTCTTTTAGCAACAAGTAATGCCTCCACTTCTTCAATGCTTGGATTATGACATAAAATTATTGATCAAAGAGAAAACATCTCCTTCTTGCATTATTCAAATGTGTATTCAAATAAGTTACTAGTTTTCCTTCTTTGATCAACACTACTATTGTACTTTCACTTGCATCATAGTCCACCTAAAATACCTTGTTGAAATCTAGTTGTTCTATCATCTTCATCTTCAACAACTCAAAATTCCTATTTTCTCCTAATGTTTTCTTTAAATCCTTATCTCTCCTCATTGTCATAACTAGCAATGTACAAATACCAAGTGCTGAAATTCCTTATGAAATTCCTATACAATCTTGTCAAGACATGAAACGATCTTACCTTTCCAACATTTGTTGGTGTAGACCACTAATAATTTCTTTTCCTTTCTCTAGAATCATCTTCAATCCTTAAGCTAAGGTTACAAATCCCAAGTATATCAGTTCCTTCTTCATGAAATTACAATTCTTCACATTGATTAACAAATTCTCTTCCCTCAATCTGCTTAATAATAGTTTTGTATGCCCTAGGTTCTCTTAGTTTTATTAAAAATCATAATATCATCCAACTAAAAAATCACAAACTTATCCAAAAATTATTTTAGGACCTCATTAATCAACCTCATAAATGTACGTGGTTTGTTAGTTAACCTAAAGGGCCTAGAAAACCATTCATACAATCCTTCCTTTAACTTGAATTTAGTTTCCCACCCATGCCCTTCTCTAATTACCATATAATGGTACCTTCTCCACAAATCAGTATCAGTGAAATACTTTCCTCCACTCAAATAGACATTATAGTATCCATCCTTGGCATTAGGAACCTATACTTTGTATTGATCTTATTTATTTCTCCAAAATCTATCAACATCCGAGGTCCACTCACAATCCTTCTTGGGTGTTAGTACTATGGGTACCACACATGGGCTTAAACTCTCTCGAATTAACCCTTTCCTTTACTATTGAACTTGTCAGTTCAATTCCTAATTTTTTGTTGGTATTATCCTATGTGCTGCCTTATTTGGAAAACTTGACCCAAGAATTAGATCCATATGGTAACCATTACTCCTTACTAGAGGTAATCTATCTAGCATATTATTTGATATTATATCTTGTATTCTTTTAAAAATTCTAAAACTTCTCTTTGCAATATCTCTTTCACATTTGTGGTGGTTCTTTGATGCAGACAAGATCATGGTACCTTACTAGGCAGTGCAATCTTGCATCCAACTCAATTTCATTCCACACAAATACTAAAACTTGTTCACATACCACCTTTTCGACAAAAAATTAAACAAGTAGAACACGTTCTTTTCCTCTGAAAATTTACATAGACAAAGTTGTAATATTCATCTACAGTAATGCATAACCCAAAAAAATTCCTTTAGAAATAACATGCTTTATTTTACTCCCAAAATCACAAGAAAACCCATTATTTACACAATGAAAAAGACAATTAATTGCAGAAAATTATCCAAATTCGTACACATAATTCTGCACAAAAAAAAAATTAGTTTTATTGATAGTTCAACAACTACAAATGAAGGAATTTCAAGACAAATTTAATAAAAATTTTACTTTGTTGTTCAAAACTCTTGGTTGCATGATTTCTTCTATTCGGGCACCACAATTTCCCTCTTTTCAATGTTCTTCACTTGTTATTTCAACTCTTCCTTTGGCTAGGTGAAAATATTTGTTTTGGTATCTCAAAATCCTCCATTTTCTGTATTTTTATTTGTGTTAACAAAATCCTCTCTTCCTAGGAAAAATTCTTCTCTTCAGGTATCTCAAAACCTTCTCTTTTCCTCCTTGCATTCTTCCTCTCATTTTAGTGCTCTCATTCTCTTGTGCCTCTCCTCTTTCTTGGGCTAAGATCTCCCAATATCATTTCTTCTTACCTCCATCTACACTCTTTTCAAGCCATTCCTCTTCTATTTCCAAAATCTATGACAAATGTTACAGTGAAGGGTGAAGAAGGAAAATTCATACTAGATGGTGATGAGGAAGATGTTCCAGTAGTAAAGAAGGAAGAGGTAATGAATGATTTTTCTACATTTTGCAATGTTGACTTCCATTTTGATAAAATGGTAAGAGTATAATAGAATGAGGATGTAGAAAAAGAAGAGATGAATGTAGGGAAGCAGATGGATATATTCCATATAGATTTGTAAGATGCTACAACAGATGGTATGGATGAGATATATTAGGAAGAGGGATTTTGGTGGTGGTGGTCAAATCATGGTGTGTTGAATCCCACCAGAGGAGGAAGTAGAATGGGGAGTGGTGAGATGAGGAGTGATGAGTGCAGTAGAATTTGGAGGAGATCAGGCTATGGTGGACATGACTCCACAAGAGGAAAGAGGAAGGAAGAGCACACTTGGTGGAGGAGGATGGTACTTGTTCTGACGAGATGCTAGAAGACGCGAAGGAAGAAATTTTCTCAGCCTAACTCAGCGTGGAGTTCGCTATAAGTTATTTAACACCTGAGAGGATAGTTTTACTATTCAACTCCATTTTGTGAGCCCATGCTAACAAACTTGTTACCCAGTGTGTCTAAGTAGGAGCATCCAGGTGAATTGGCAATCAGCATCAACCAACAACACTTTTAGGTTTAGTTTTTAGTTTTGGGTTTGTTTTTAGTCATATTTGGCATCTCTCAACTTTGGGAAACCCTTTACATAATAAGATTTGCAACAATTGAATTTTGTCAGATTTTAGTTTCGGTACTTCACAAGTAGTTTATGGAAACAATTGTTTCTAGAGATCCTTGAGGTTTTGTGACAAATCCTCTAATAGGCATGTTCTTGAAGGTATTTCTCCAAATGTACAAAAATAATTGAAGTCTTATCTTTCACCATTTGGGAAATTTTAATGCCAAAATTTTGTGCTGGCAGTTTTACAAGAAATTTAAAAACTCAATATTCTTGAAAATTGGAGAAAAATCCTTTTACAGGGAATTTGAGGGGGTCTTAATACACCTATGGGAAAAATTTTAGGTGAAACGGAGAACTTTGAGTTGTTCATCTTTTAGGAACCCGATCCCACACGTCTCGTCATAGTCATATAATGAATTTCTCCTCAGTTGGTTTGTGTAGCTTCATGAAAGTATTTCAATTGATTCCTATTGGCCATTTACCACATTTGCAGCATATAATATGTCTAATCTTTAGAGGCAAATTTTCATGTATAAACATCAAGGAAAGGAAAATTTAACAAACAACTATTTTGGAGTGAGATTCCATGACTTATTGGCTACCATAAGGGGGCCTAATTTAGCCTTCAATGCTCCTTTAGAAATAGTTTTAAATTCTTCAATGCCAAGCAAGGTCTCAGGAGGAGGAAAGGTTTCAACACCATGTTTGAAGGCATTTATTTTAAGATATAAAATAATAAAAAGAGGACACCTTTGTGTGAAGTTTTCCAATGCCTATGTAAAGGCTTTAATTTTCCAAACAAAATACAAGGGGAGTGCATGTTAAGAATATCTCATGCTTCATGTGGTGGATTTGAAACAATTTTTTTTTGTCTCTTTTGGATTGAAGATCATTCACTATATATATTCAAAAAGTATAAAGATGTAGTACAACATGGTGGCCAAAGAGGCAACACAAAAAGTTTCACTACAACCTATATCAATCCAAAACCCATGTCTATTACATACTTACCTAGGCAGGGTCAATCGGTGATCAAGAAGGCCAATGGCCTAGAGAGAGCACCTTCATTGCACAAGGAAGAGGGATCTATCTAGCATCTCCCATTATAGAGAGTGCACATCATAATTTGTGACAGAGGGGACTTGCATTCGCATGGCCCCCACCAACCTTATATTTTTCCTCTTCTAAATAGATTTTCTTTTTGAAAAGGAAGCAGGAAAAATACATGGGGAAATGAATTTACGACAACATTTCAGATTGGGGAGTATTTTAAAAAGAAGAGTATTTTAGATCATCTTCATCTTCACCATCTACAACAATTACATCCTCTTTCTTCTCATCCTCAACAACCTTTGTTGTAATCATCTCTTCATCCTCTAAAGGATTTATAATAGCTACAATATTATTGTGTTCTTCAACTGCTAACTTTCCCCTTTCTCAACCACTACAACTTCTATCTTAGTCTCTTTCTCCATGCCTTCCTTATGGCATGCTGCTACAATCTCTAATGTAGTTAGTCTCGCCTCCACTCTTCTCAATTCTTTACGAATTGCCTCTTCTTTACATTGCTGACCCAAAATTTTTAGTTTTCTATGTCTTTCAATGGATCAAACTCTATTGCAACTTCATGTTTTACCTCTTCCCTACCTTCAAAATGACATGCTACAGTTGTAAACTCTTTCTTTTTCCATTCTTTTCTTTCCTTTCTTATTTTCTTTTCTGGTTTCCTTCCTTTTGGGACTGTATGGGTTGTTCCCATATTTTTCTCCTTCAATGCCCCTTCTATCAAAGGCCTGCAACACTTCTTTTCTTCCTCTTGATCCTTTTGAACAAGGATTTCCTCATCTTCTTTATCATTATTCTTATCCGCTGCAACTTCTTTTGCCACTTCCTCTTGCTTATCCTCCAATGGATACAAAACATATTCCTTCCCATCCTTTATTATGCTTTATGTGTTCTCTCTACCATTATGTACAACTTCCCTATCCCAAAGACAAGGTTGACCCAATAAAATATGACATACATCCATGGGTACTATGTAACATACAATGTCATCCTTCTATCTTCCAAGGTGAAAATTAACAATACTTTGTTCACTTACCTAAAATTAAATGATCTCCTCACAACCAAGAAATGCAGTACAACCTAGGATGCTTCATCCTCTTCTAATTCAACTTCTCAACCATTTCCAATGACACCGAATTACTTGTGCTACTGTTGTTCACCATCACCTTGCAACATTTTCCACCTGAATTGTAAAATCTTCAAACAAATTACTCCCCTGGATGGGTTCTTGCTTCTCTTTCCATGGCTTCGAAAATACCTTCTTCTTCATTAAACATTATCCTCATCTCCAAGACATTTTTCCAAAAACTTGTTGCATACTTTCAATCTGTAACCTACACACACAAAACTTCAGAGCTAATGCTCTTTGCAGTCAGTTCCTCCCTGCAACAAAACTACTCACAACTATGCTCTACCCAACAAGAATTTGGAATATGCACCTCTCCAAGACCTCTTCTACCCACTTGATCTTAGTGGAAGAACTCTATACGCAGCCTTCTACCCATCTTTATCTCTGCTAGAGGACAACCAACATATCTCTCACAAACTCAACTCTCTACAGATACAAAAATTCCTCTCACACTTCACGACATTTTCCTTAGTGGCATTACTTTCTCTGATACCACTTGATGTAGACAAGATTAGGGTACCTTACCAGGTAGACCAATCTTGCAGCCAACTCAATTTCATTCCACACAAATACTAAAACTTGTCCACACACCACTTTTTCAATGAAAATTTGAACAAGTAGAACATGCTCTTTTCCTCTAAAAATTTGTACAGACAAAGTTCCAATATTCATCTTCAAGAATGCATAACTAGAAAAGTTTTCCTAAAAAAACAACATGCTTTATTTTAATCTCAAAATCTCTTAAAAACCCATTCTTTACACAATGCAGAAGACATTTAATTGCAACAAATTATCTAAATTCACACACATAATTCTCCACAAAATCTAATGAGCACACGATGATATTAAAATGAGGGATGGGTGAATCAATATCTGACAATTTTTTTTCTTTTCCAAACTCAATTAATTACATCAACTACACATATGCAAGATCTAGCAATTAAGCACACAATGAGAACACACGATTTACATGGAAATCATTTCCGAAGAAAACCATAACACAATATTGCTTATATATATATATATATATATATATATATATATATATATATATATATGTTGGCAAGAGACACTATATGGATTCATGATTATTGTCATTGATGGTAACAAAGTTCATCCCACACATCTGTAGGACATGGTGTGTCTCTACTAGAAGTCAGAGTGAAGAATGTTGTGGTCCGGTAAACAAGAACAGAGCATGTGGCAAGGTCCGACAGACAGGTCTGGATCTCTCAGAAGAAGTATCTAGGTGAAGTGTGGATTTGGGGAAGTCAAGAGGACTACCTTGAGTGATAGATTCCAAAGATTTAGCCTTCGGTGATAGATGGAGAAAAAGATATGAATACTTGAGTACTGGGTTCCTGAGTGACAGTATGAACAGAGGAAGAACCAACTGGTAGAACATCAGACATTATTCTGGATGTGTTATTGATGATGGAAAAGGTTCTTAAGGAATATGTTATGTTTGGCTGACATGATTGATGACTTCTACAAGTATATGCTTGATGCACATTACTTGGTGTGCAAGGATTCAGTCGACAGATCAGAGTTTGTGAAAAGATTAACTATTCCAGGTGCTGACTAGAAAAGTGATGAAATCAATTGTGCGGATATATATGCATGATGGATTTACTTGTGAAAAGTGTCGTCGTTGTTAGTTATGTGTGAATAAAAGCAGAAGAGTAGAGTAAAAGCAGTAAGGAAGGTCCAGTATGTGAAAGGAAAGCAGCATTAAAGAAGAAGAAAGATGAAGTGCAGCAGATCAGTGTACTGAGCCTAATCAGAACTGAACTCCAGCATTTGTAGATGCTCCCAATCAGTTCAAGTATTGTAGAACACTCTTTTTGTAGATAGTGAGTCTCTTGTAGGCAGTGTGCCTCTTGTGAGCAGTGTGCTTGGGTAGTGAGCCCTAATTGGCAAGTGCCATTTTGTTTTTCCTTATTCTTCTAACAAAGAATAATCTTTGGGTTAATCACCCTGTGGTTTTCTCCCTTAACAGGGTTTCCACGTCAAAAATATTGTGTCATGTGTATCTCCATTTCATGGTTATGTTTACTTGTTTGAATTAATGTTGCATTGATTAATAAGAAAGTTTAGAAAGAAGAAATAATTAGGATAACTGATTCACCCCCCCCACTCTTAGTTATCAACAATTGGTATCAGAGCCAAGTTCCTCCTAACAGAGCGTAACAGCTTGAGGAAGATCTAGGAATTCAAATGGATGCATATGGTTTAAGGGAGCAACTCAAGACTACCCTTGAGGATCTTGAACAGTCAAACTCTGAAGTTAATGAATTAAAGGAAAGACTCAAACAGGCTGATGATTTCATGAGAGAACTAAAAGACAAATTAAGTCCCTCTATGAAAAAGAGAAAGGAACTACTTCAGCAATTGGGAAGACAAGGTGAAGCAAATGATGCAAATGAAGAGCTGACTGAGAAAACCAAGTTATGTGAAAAGTTATCAAAGAAATCATTATGGTAAGACATGAAATGGAATCAGGAGTTATGAAGTTTACCCAAGAAGCTGAAGAGAAAAGAAAAACTGAAGATAATCTAAGACAATCTCTCAAGGAGAAATCAGAAGATTGCCACCAAATAGATAGAATTATCAGACATCTTGAATCTGATCTTGAAGATGCTAAAGAAAATGAAGAAAAACTTGAGGATGAAATTGTCTCTCTCTCAAAAGGGATCTTCAAAAAGCAAATGAATATAAAGAGAAATTCAAGATAAGTTCTGCTCAACTTGAAGTTCTTCTTGGAAGTCAAAAGAGGGCAGATGACAAGTGTGGTTTGGGATATGAGAAAGGAGAAAGCTCCGGATCCGGTCAGAAGAATTTTGGATTAGAAAATCTAAGGAACAGGCCTAGAAGACCTCTGGTAAGACAACCCAATGCTCAAAGATATCCATCCTTCAATGGATATTGTCACAACTGCAATCACTTCATTCACAAAGCTAATCAGTGCAGAAAGAGAATGAATCAGACTAATTCATCCTTCTTCGGACAGTGTTTTAACTGCAAAAGGTATGGTCACAAATCTCATGAATGCAGAATATGCAAATGAACAAATCATTCAATGGTAGATGCTTTGCATGCAATAGAATAGGTTATATAGCTAATCAATGCAGATCAAGAGGATATCAATCAAATATGTAGAGAAATGTTGTTTGCCAAATTTGCAATAGATCCGGTCATATTGCAAAATTCTATAGAAGCAAGAATCAGGACAAAAGAGGTCCGGTATATCATAATCAGAATCAAGATAAGAGGAAACAAAAAGTGAATGCGGATGAAGTTTAAAGTGAGATGAACAAGATTTGGGTAAAGAAAAGTATAGAGAATATAGAGGTTGGATCCACATCAGACTCTGGTGCTGATATTCCTTCCAGAAATTAAAAAAGTGAGCTCTGGCTCAAGGGGAGACATAAAGAAAACCTTGTTCCCCCAGCCAGTCAATTGGTGCCGGAACTGGCACAAGAAGAGTTGTGGATTGAAGGATTCATAAAGGAAGCATCCAAACAAACCATGGTTAAGATTTGGAGGATTTGCAAGATGTTTAAAGATCAGGATTGATCCGGTTCTTCAAGTCATTTGAATAAGGCAAATTGGAATAATTTAGGTCGAGCATTTATTGCAACCTGACATTAGGGTTTGCGGAGCAATATAAGGGTTTTCTCATTAATCACTTGTTTATTCTGCATTCAAGAAGAAAAGAAAAGTGAAGCTCTGCAACAAAATTCCTCAAGTTCATCAAAGATCATTTGTAGAAGTCAATTCATCCAGAAATCAATCCGACCAACTTCGTGAAACTGAAAGGCGCAAAAGGTATTTTTCATTTTCAATATCTCACTGCAAATCCTTTGAAAGATGGATACTCCGAATATAGTAGAGATCTCTGATAGGCCCCACCCTAAATTTAAGAAACATCCTTACAAATCATTGGAGGTAGATCCCTTAGGAGCATTCTCTAGTGTTTTGCATGGTGTTTTGCACACAGAAGACATTAGGTTTTATATACATGCAAATATTGAAGAGTTTGGGGAATTCAAATTAAGAGATATCTATCACAAACAACTGATAGACGATGCTTTGAGATTAAACCAAAATATAAGGGTATCCATGAGAAACATTTTGATCAATTCATCCATTTCCCCTGCTTTGAAGAAGATGAATGGGTCCGGTATGTATTGAGTAGGGTGCATGATAACTTCCTAATGCTGAACAGACCTTGCAAGATCACAAAGGAAGCAATTAGGGTAGTAACTAGTTTATACTCTTCCAGAGGGATACCTGTCCTCAAATTTGTCAAAAACAACATTGTAACTAAGGTCATCGGATCAAAATTTGATAAGAGGGCAATGACCATTGAAGATATTACTGACCCAGATATCAAGTTTGCGCCTATGATAATAAGATACAAGATATATCACTCCAGTAGGGAGAATTCATTATCCGGAACTGCAGTATACACTGCCTATGAGATGCTAAGAAAGAATACAGAATATGATCTATGTGAACTTCTTTTGAGCTAATTAATGGAAAACATACAAAAGATCAAAAAGGACAAAAAGAACTCTTTTAAATATTGTGCACTAATATTATGTTTATTTTTCTACTTCATGAATGAGCTACCCGGATCAAATGGATGGGTATGGCAAAATGACAAACTGGTAGCAATTCAGATCAAAGATTACTTGCATGAACTTGGGGATGCTAAGGAAAGGAATACAGCTCTGTGGGGTTACTTCAAACACTTTCAAAATACAATGCAAATCAGAGAAAGAATCCCCAAATTAGTAGTTGAGAAATACAAGGATACAGTGTGCTTCATGGTAGACACTGATCAATGCTTAATGGAGGTAGTAGAGCCAAGGACTGTCTAGATCATGCCTATGGGGTATGAAGTTGATGAACAAATTATAGAGTTGCATGCTCAACACATGCTCAGTTAGCCAAAGGACCCGAAAGAAGAAAGATTTGGAACCTTTGAAGAACTAAGTGTGAAAATTCACACTGAGCTAAGGCAGCTAGAGATCAAAAGGAAGGTAAGGAAAGAAGTTGAAGAAGTTGCAAAAAGCTTTGGCATCTCAAAGGAGGCACTTGATGCCAATAGGGAAAAGAGGCAAAAGGCTGAGGAAGAGAAGAAAGAGGCAGAAAAGGGAAGCAAGGAAAGTGCTCCAGTAGAAACCTCAACCCAGACCAGATCATCAAAGAGATTTGCACCTGTCATAGCCAAAAACTCAAGAACATCAAACTGGAAGTCCAGGCATCCAACAAAGGAGAGAAAAGATCAAAGACAAAAGCCACAAGGGCTTATGCAAGTCAAAGAGATGAAGAGGAAACCAAATCAGATGAGGGGATAAAGGAAATAAAGAAGCAGAAGAAGAAAGGATCCGATAAACCTTCCACAAGTCAAGACAAGGAAGAAATGGCAGAGGAATTTGTTGAAAAGCCCACCCTGTCTTTAGAAAGTGTAATCAAATTAGTCATTGTGGATGGAAACCTTCAACCAATGGCCAGATTTTATGATGATTACAATGAGGCTGACCAAAAGATCCTGCAGGAAGCTACAGTCAAGTATCTGAACATATACAATAAGGCTTTCATTGAAATTATATCTCTTATTCCTAAGAGCCTAGAAAAGGAGTTAGAAATGAGAAAGACCAATGCCATGGAAAAAGACCTTGAGATCTGGGAACAGATAGGTATTTAGCTATATCCTTCAATCAATCCCAAGACAATGAATATGGTATTCAAAGACTGCAAGGATGAGTTCAGAAGCAAAGCCAGAATGAATCAACTCATGCTCGGTGAGACTGTCAAGGTAGCCAAGGACATAGAAGAGATTCTCTGGAAAGCCTTCAAAAGACTCAATCTTCCTATCATAGAGGACTTGGGTGCTGACCCCTCAGCCACAAATATTACAGAAGAGTTCACTAAGAAAATGGCAAAAGGAGTAATGGACACCGGTATAGAAAAGGATAAGGACTCAGAATCCTCTGTTCTGGAAAAGGAAGAGGTGGCCCATGAATAGACTAACATCAGTCCTCCAGTTTCCCTTGCTGACTCTGGATCCAAAGGAGAAGAAAGAGTAAAAGAGAAAGAAACAGAGGTGAAAGGAAAAGAAGATATCAGTGCAAAGGTTGTGGAAGGGGAGAAAGCTCCAAAAGATAGTTCTATGACTGCAGAAGAAAAGAAAAATCTGTCTCTGGCAAGAGACACTGCAGAATCAGTTAAGGACTTTTTGACAAAAGCAACTATGGAGATTGATGAACCAGAACTGCTAAAAGGGCCATTAAACTTTGACTCTCTATCTCTGATGCAGACAATGAAGATAGCTTCATTTGCTAATGCAAGGGCTAAAGAAAAACTCCTAAAGTCTCACATGGAAGACTGTGAGTTGATAGAAGCTGCTTCCAGAGTACTAGAAAAGATTATGCCATCGTTTCAGAAGGATCCCACAGCCTCCTCATCTGGTAATCTCAAAACTCTAGTCAATAGTGTTAGCACACATTTTGATTCTCTAGAGAAGTCAGCTAAAGAAAAGGTCCGGAAGGAGTTTTTTGGATAAGAGATTCTCAGAGGTACAAAAGTTGATCATTAATGATAGGAGAAATATGAATATTGGGATAAAGAGCTTAGAAAATGCTCTTAAAGATGGCAGAGAAGTATACAAATTTTGTATTTCCTGGTCCAAAGCAACAGTGGAGATTGAGAAGAAAATAAAAGAGCAAGAGGATAAACTACTAAGCTTGTTTCAAAGTTTTGATCCTCTCTCATCCTCCATAGTAAATCAAGAGTGTTAGACTATTGCAATCACAAATGCAATAAAGAATTTTGAGAAGGAAAGGAAGAACATAATTAGCCGGATGGGTGAACTTAGAAGGATTATTATCCCTAAGTTAGAGGCCATGCATGAGGCCATAAGTGATGCTTAGATTACAGCCCGGACCGATGATCTGACAGATCTTAAGAAGGCAAAAGCTTTTGCATTCCTGTTGAGTGGTCACATCTCAAATTTGGATAGGATGAAGCAGAATTGGACGATAAAGGTTGTACAGTTGAAGAATACTTTTTCAGACATACTTAAGCATATGTAAGTACAACTTGTATATATACTTATGTGGCTAAGTATATATAAAATTTTAAAATTTTTGGTATGCGGATCCTACCCTTTTCCATTGATGTCAAAGGGGGAGTGAAGAGTAGTGAAAAATGAGGAATCCAACTAAGGGGAGCTCTAGAAAATGTATATAAAAATAGAGCATCAGCCAAAGGGGAAGCATAGTGTAAACACTTAGTCATTTTTCACTAAGTGTTCCCATCAATGCCAAAGGGGGAGATTGTTGGCAAGAGACACTATATGGATTCATGATTGTTGTCATTGATGGCAACAAAGTTCATCCCACACATCTGCAGGACATGGTGTGTCTCTATCGGAAGTCAGAGTGAAGAATATTGTGGTCCGGTAAACAAGAACATAACATGTGGCAAGGTCCGACAGACAGGTCCAGATCTCTCAGAGGAAGTATCTGGGTGAAGTGCGGATTTGGGGAAGTCAAGAGGACTACCTTGAGTGATAGATTCCAAGGATTTAGCCTCTGGTGATAGATGGAAAAAAATATATGAATACTTGAGTACCCGGGTTCCTGAGTGACAGTATGAACAGAGGAAGAACCGACTGGCAGAACATCAGACGTTATTCCAGATATGTTATTGATGATGGAAAAGGTTCTTAAGGCATAAGTTATGTTTGGCTGACATGATTGATGACTTCTACAAGTATATGCTTGATCCGCATTACTTGGTGTGCAAGGATTCAGCGGACAGATCAGAGTTTGTGAAAAGATTGACTATTCTAGGTGCCGACTAGAAAAGTGATGAAATCACTCGTGTGGATATATATGCACGATGGATTTAGTTGTGAAAAGTGTCATCATTGTTAGTTATGTGCGAATAAAAGTAGAAGAGCAGAGCAGAAGCAGTAAGGAAGGTCCGGTATGTGAAAGGAAAGCAACATTAAAGAAGAAGAAAGATGAAGTGCTGCAGATCAGTGTACTGAGCCTAACCGGAATTGAACTCCAACATTTGTAGATGCTCCCAATCAGTTCAAGTATCGTATAACACTCTTTTTGTAGACAGTGAGTCTCTTGTAGGCAGTGTGCCTCTTGTGAGCAGTGTGCTCGGGCAGTGAGCCCTAATTGGCAAGTGCCATTTTGTTTTTCCTTATTCTTCTAATAGAGAATAATCTTTGGGTTAAGCACCCCGTAGTTTTCTCCCTTAATAGGGTTTCCACGTCAAAAATATTGTGTCATGTCTATCTCCATTTCATGGTTATGTTTGCTTGTTTGAATTAATGCTACATTAATTAATAAGAAAGTTTAGAAAGAAGAAATAATTAGGATAATTGATTCACCCCCCCCCTCTCAGTTATCAACAATACATATATATATATATATATATATATATATATATATATATATATATATATATATATATATATATATATATATATATATATATATATATATATATATATATATATATTCTTTCTTCATCTTCTAGGCTCCAACCTACTAGAGACTCTAATTTCCACTTGATAGAATTATAGGCTCGAACCTATTAGAGGCTTTAACCCCCACACAAACTAAGATCCAACTCAACAAAAGGTTCCAACCTCTATTTGATACACTTCAACCTATTGGAGGCTCCAACCCCCACACTAATTGAGCTCTAACCTAGCAAGAGGCTCTAACCTCAATGTGATAGGCTCCATGTTGAGCACCCAAAGTACTGAGAGGGGGGGTGAATTAGTACTATATTAAACTTCTTATTTATTAAACTAGTAATCCATTTACCACAGGGAATACCAAAGAAACTTAAATATAGAAGAAAAAAGAACAAACCGTCACACATGATCACCAAGATTTTTATGTGGAAAACCCAAAACTGGGAAAAACCACGGTGAGTGTTAGCTCATGATATATAATGTAGGAACAATACCGAATTACAATAGAGGCTCACTTCCTTAGGGTTCACTGCCTAGGACTCACTACCCAAAGAAAATGCTCACTGCAAGAATGGCTCACTACCAAAATAGGCTCATTACCTAGAGAGAGAAAAGAGAGGGAAGAATGGCTCAATGCTAGGTTGAACTGCTCAAATTGCATCTACACATGCATGGATGTAGCTCCAATGAATGCTCAAAATATTGTGTCAAAACTCTTCATCTTGACTACTCTATTTCATTGCTCTTCTTTTACATTAAGGAATATCTCTCTTATTCTGCTCTTGTCGCCTACTCTGTACTTCACATATTTTGGACATTTTCATTCACATCTCCTCTCCCAAACACCGAATACAATCCCGTATATATATCCACAATATTTAAAATCTTCATACTTGGTCAGCCTAATAAACCATAGTGTGTATTCATGCCTTATGTACTCTGTCAGCCAAATTCATTCACCAAAATACACGGTAAAACCAAACAAAATTTGAAATACCTTCTCACATGAGGGACACAACTATTCCACCACTTGGGATTAAGTTTGAAACAATAGAACTTACCGCATGCAGATCAAACTTGTCATGTCGGCGTTCAACACAGATTGCCACTAGTTCACATCCTCTGTCAGACAACATCTTTCATTGTGGACCACAAGATGCTTCCAAAATCATATCAAACACTCTTCAAACATCACAGATCATACCTTCAGAACCGCAAAGAAAAATATTCTCTTGTGGTGGAATGTGTACCATAATAACGCATGCTCTGTCACAGTCAAACTACACCATACCAAGTAGCGATACTTAGACATTCATAACTAGCTTTCTGATGGAGCTCATAACTTGTAAATCTAGATATAGATACTCCAAACATGTTTTTACAACACCTCAAAACTGCATAACAAGTTTTGCAACAACAGAGGAGTGTGGACCAATTCAGTTGAGTGCTTTGTTCTAATTTCCTCTGTTCTCTGCACTGCTAGACTTAGACTTTTGAAGATAGACTTATTGTACTCATCAAGAACTAAAATCTTGGACAAATGATCATTTGAGAACTATGAACAACATACGTAAACTACGTGATATGATCTTCTACTGTGAATCAATACCAACTCAAACACTATCTCCTTGTCAATACTTCAGTATACTACCAACACTTAGCCAAAGTGGCCAAGTCTTCTTCTCTGGACCAAAAACACTGTTCCAATCTTGTTCCTTTGCTTGTTTCCATCAATGACAACATCTTCAAACATCATGTACAAACACTCTTCATTATATTAGTAGTGTCTCTTTTTTTATGATGTTTGCCAAGTTGCCAAGAATCTCCCCCTTTGGCATTGATGGCAACAATTGATGTGAAAAACTGTTACAACTCCCCCTTTCTCTTTATACACTTCTCCCCCTGTCTTCATGCTTCTTTTTATTATTTTTCAAATGTTTTTCACATGCTTCATAATTTCTTCTCCCCCTTTGACATCAATGGGTATATGATACAAGGATATGTACAAGTTGCTAAAATTTCAAAACTATTTTTCTACTTTCCGCATATACACAAGTGATATAAAATATGCTTATTGTGGTTCTGGGAGAACATATTTATAGATTATTTTTAGTTAAACCATTTATTCATCTGAAACTGGTCTTGGCATTGCTCAAAATTAGTATGTACCCATTAATCTAGGACACCAAATCTTCTTCTTTCTTCACTGTATCAAGGGCTTCAATGATTTGTCTTGTCTTGCCTATTGCTGCTATTAACTTGGTTGGAGATGCAATTTTGAAACTTGCTACTTCTCAGAGTTGACTCATTCTGTGCTTTATGATATCCCTTTGGGTCTGCAACTTATGTATATTTGAATGAATAGTTTCAACTTGTGCCCTCTGATTGCCAATAACATCTTTTGTCGGGTCATACATTCTAGATATCTTCATTAACTGAGCTTCCCATCTATCTATTTTATCTTTTATGTCCTTAGTCTTATCTGGCCAAGTAAGACAAAATTGATATAGTTGACTAGCTTCTTTAAGGGCTATATGTGCATACTCTACACTTTTATCTAACAAAATTTTATCTTGAGAAGCCTTTATCTTTTAGCTCAACTAATCTCTTACTATCTATTTCAGCTCTTACCTTTTTATCAGTAGTTTGCTCAATAGAGTCAAAATGGGAATTCATAACTCCATAAGATTTTTAATTTGTGCTATAGGAGTGAGTGTTCTATCTCCCTAAACTCCATGCATGATCTTCCCAAAAATGTTTATTGCTTCACCAAGTAGCTCACTATCTTCCATGTGAGACTTTATTATTTCTTCCCGGGCAGTTGCTTGGAACATTGTACCCAAATTCAATTTCTACAAGGGAGACATGGTTGCCAAGTTTATTTGACCTTACATTAGTGCAGATGTATCTTCTATTTGTGCTTCCTTCTATTTTAACAAAAACTCCCTTAATGAGTTAGTAGTGTCTCTTTTTATTTCTTCTTGAGACATTTCAGTGTCTTGACTCTCCAGAGTGGGATCTTGAATGTTTTTTTGTTCATTTCCTTCAGGTTCTAGAACACGATTATCCATTACCTGTTCATTTGTTTCCTCTCTCTGCTCTTCTTGTTTCTCAGGGATATTATGTTTGGGGGTTGTCCTTGCTTCTTCAGATCCCTTCTCTTTCTCAGAATCTTTCATCTATTCATCTTTTCCTGAACTCTCCGGAGGAGTGATTGTTCTTTGTTCCATGTTCTGTTCCACATTTATTTCTGGAACTACATTATCCACACCAGTATTTTGTTCTTCTTCATTAGTGTCAACAATAGTTGAAAGTTGTAGCTCATGTAACACCTTTAGTGTTATATCTTCAATCTCCACAAGTTTCTCTATGTCACCAAACATCAAAGCATTGACTCTCTTCATGGTTTTGAATTCCTCACTGAGATTTTTAGTGACTTTGGTTCTTTCCTTAGGAGTGACATCTGGACAGAGTTTTAACAAGACATATTCTTTTATCTCAGCATCTTTAGCCATAGCCCCTTCTTTTCTTGCTGACATTATGATGGCCAAGCTATCTGGTAACTCATCTATAACTTCAATCAATGTTGTGCAAAACATGTCTAGATATCTTATAACTGTTGTTTCAACATGGTTACCTTGTCTGCATCTGATCTTTCATCATACATGTCAACAATAGGTTTCAGGGTACCATGTTGAACAAATGCATTGATTATGGCTTCCAAGGATAAAGTTGCTTCTTCTTCTCTATTCTTGGTATTTTCTTCTTTATTCTTCTTCTTACACTTAGTTTTTTCAGAAGGTTTTTCAGCAGTGGCTTCACCTATTTTTTCCCTTTTTGTTTTAACTTCCCCATCTATTTCTATTTCCTCTTCTTCTTCTCCCTTACCAAGGCTCACATACACTCATTTTGTAGGCTTTGCTTTCTTTCTTTACTTTTTCTCTTCTAGTTTCTCCTTTGGCACTTGCTTTGTAGACTCTGTCTTTTTTTTTTCTAAACTTCAATGGTAGCTACTACTGAGGATGATGCTCATGTTCTTCTACTAGAGCTAGATGCAAGTTTTTCTTTTTCAAAATTTTCCTCTTTCTTCTCTGGAGTCTTTGATGTTTGCCCTTCCGGAGCACTTGATGTTTGTTTTACCGAAGCACCTGCAACCGTTGAAGCCTCTACCTTGGCTCTTGCTTCACTTATTTATTCATCTGTAAACCCTTTTCTTTTAACAAACACATTTTCCATTTTTCTTGCATTCTTCTTGATTTTTGGTTGTCTTTGTTCCATAAACACTTTGAGAGACAATTCTTGAAATTTTCCAAATCTTTCCTCCTTAGGGTCTTTAGGTTTTCTTAGCATTAAATCAGCCAGTCCAGTCAAAACTTCCTTTGAGACTTCATATCCCATGGCTAGGACTCATACAATTCTTGGTTCAACAGCCTCCATAAAGCATTTATCCTTGTCCACCATGAATACAATGTCTTTTTCATATTTCTTTGCAACTTTTTCCAGGATCTTGGCCCTAGCCTACATTTGCTTTTGAAAATTCTTGAAATATCCCCATAAGGCTGCATTTTGCTTATCAACATTTCCTAGACTAATCAGGTGTTTTCTAATTTGTGTACCTACTGGTGCATGATGAAGCCAACCAATATTACATATACCTGGTAACTCTCTTAGAAAGTAGAAGAATAGATAGATGATTAGTGTTCCATACTTGAAGGGATATTTTGTGTCCATTGTCCTTTTCAGGTTTTCTAGGTAAAAGCAAGAAGTTGGGTCCACATATAAGGGAAGTGTTGGGCAAAAAAAAATCTTGGCAGGAACGGGCACTTGAGCCTATAATGGGTACCTATTTTAAAACAAATACTCATTTTGTTTTATAGAATGCGTACCTGTTTTATTTTTTAATGTTTTTAGAAATGGGTACCCGTTTTGTTTTTTATTGTTTTAAGAACGCCCATTTTAAAATGGGTGCTTGTTTTATTTTTTATTGTTTTTCAGAATGGGTACCCACTTTAAAATGGGTACCTATTTTTAAAATTTTGAATTTCACACCCGCATTTTTCGTTTAGTTTTAGGTTCGAGAAAGGCATGGGTAACTGACCTTGGGCCTTGGACTTGCAAGTATTTGTGTAAGTATAGAACAAGAGGAAAGACTAACTTTACCTATATGGCTGACGACATTTTATGATTAGTTTTGCTCAAATTATATTGGTTGTACATGAGGGGTTTTCAAAAACAACAATTAGGGCCAATAAAAAATTAATAAAAAAAATTATTTGGAAAAAAATTATAAAAAAAAATCCTCATCAAACTTCACTATACTACACATCTTTCCCCAAAAGGATTTAGAAAAATACTTTTATTGAGGTCAAATTATGTTGGCCATACACGTGCATGGTATGGTAAACAAAGTGACTTTTAAAGAGTGGTTTTTAGAAATGCCTATTGAAAATCAATTTTTATCATCTAGGTATTAAAATAAATTACATATTAGGAAACTAGACTCCGAGTACTACATTTCATATTCCTAATTTTTTTTAAGATTCAATATTTAAGTGCCTCAAATGTTTAGGTCAAATGTGACAAATTCTGAAAATTAGGGAAAACACTTCCACTTTTTAGCCAAAAAGTGGACCCAACTTCTTCCACGGACCCTTCCATCAGTTGTTTTCGGAGTAACTCACATAGGTCATAGTTAGTGTTGTTCTCAAGAACATATCATATGTGGCATATATGGTAGTTACGGAAACAGAGTTCTCCATGTTGGAGAAATTGATTTTGTAACCAATGACCTTTGATGCAAATCTCGCAGTTGGATCCACTATATCATTATTAGTTAATTCTCTTTTATCAAATTTTGCACCTATCAACTACATTACTGTGTTGTTTTTCATGGACTTCAATTATAGAACATTTTCGGTGGAACACATGCTAGTAATTGCTTTGATTGCATCATTTTTTATCATATAGGACAATGTCAAGCTAAAAGAATTCATCATGAATCATGCTCAATACATATCTTACCTAGGCATCATCTAGGACCCTAGGAAAATCCAACCAGATATCTAATTTCTTCTCAACTATGGCACTATACTCTTCTTTCAACTCAAATTTGTCATCAATTAGTTCCTTTAGATAGATATCCCCTAATTTTCCATGATCATGTTCATATAGGTTTGCATGTATGTATGCCCTAATGTCTTCTGTATGCATAACACCATGCAGAATTTGAAAAATTGCCCCATCCAGATCAATCTCTAATGATTTAAAGTGATACTTTTTGAACTTAGGGTGAGGCCTCTCTGTTATCTCAACTACTTGAGGGGTATTCATCTTTACAAACTCAGAACATGAATTTTTTCAAGAGAGAGCAGTAAATACCTTTTGCCTCCATTAGGGTTTCTTCATATTCTGTTTGAAATTACTTTGGCTCACTTCACAAATCACTTTGGTCGCTTGGTAGTTTGAGTACAAAGTGATTTTTCTTTCAAATGGATCCCTTATATTCTTTATTTCATCAAGATTTAATCGCAAGAAATGTTTCGTTCAAAAAGCTATTAAACCCTTTCTCTGTTGTCCCCAGTCAATCAAGATTGCTCCACAATTTACCGCATTAGCTTCTTTTCTGCCAGAATCTTTTCCACAAGATTTGTCTTCTTATTTTCTAGCTTATGTCCTTGTGCTAGATATCAGCACCACATTCCTAGTTGGAGGAACATGATTTTACATTAAGCTCCCCCTGAGCCAAAGCTCTTAATTTACTTCCTAGAGGAAGTACCAAATTTGATTCATCTCCTTCTTGATCTCTACTAGATCTTTCTTTTGTACTGGTTTCTTTATTTTTGCCTGATTAGCCTTCTTCATATTTTTGCTTCTGCAGAATCTTGCAATATGTCTAGGCCTATTGCAATTGAAACATACAACATTTCTCTGTCTATTGTTCCTTTCATTCATCGTTGATCTACATTAGTCAGCCTTGTGCCCGAATTTATTGCATGCAAAGCAATTCCCATTGAAATATTGAGCATTCCTTCAACATTTGTTCCTTATCTGATTTCTGTATTCACTAGCTTTATGAACAAACCTCTTACATATAAAGCAGTTACCTTTAAAGGTCTGAGCATTCCTTCTATTGCTATAACCATTCCTCATTTGAGTTCTACAATCATTATCCTTGTGACATACTTTATTGCAATTGAAAAACTGACCAGAGAATGATGGAATATTTTGATTCACCCTGCTCTTACATTGAGTAGCCTTATGACCAAATTTATTGCATGTATTACGATAACCATTGAAATAAGGGTAGCTTTGAGCATTTGGTTTCCTGACCGGTTGTCTTCTAGGTCTATTTCTTTGATTATGAAACTGCTTGCCTTTGTCCTTCTTGATCTCAACATTCTTTTCTTGACCGGTTTTGGAACTTTCACCTTTCTCAAATCACAAGCCTTCTTTATCATCAGGGCTCTTCTGACTAGCAAGTACATTCTATCAAGTTGGACATCACTCACTTTGAATTTTTCTTCCTAAATCCATGCATGTTTTAGATCAACTTTCAGATCCACAACTTCTTTTTCAAGCTTTGTGCAGTCTTCAGTTTTTCTTTTTACCAACAAATTTAAGTCTTCTGCTTTTTCTCTTTTTAGAACTTCCATTTTTAGATTGCTCAAGGTGTAATTTGTAGATATTAATTGTTCACTAACCTTCTTATATTTTTCTTTAAACTTCTTGACTTGCTCCCTCAATTTTCTGATGCACTCACTTCACATTATCTTTCAGATCCTTGTTTTCTATTTCAGTCTTTTCAAGATCTACAAGTGCAAGCTTGGGTTCTTCTTCATTGACAAGTGTGCATTCTTCTTCAGTTTCAATTGCATCAATTTCTTTAGGAGGAGTAGGATATTTTTTACCTGCCATGTGTTTAGCCTCCAAGATCTTCCTCAAGCTATTAGACTTCTTCCAAGGAACCAAGCTCTTATACCAATTGTTGAACACCCGAAGTAGTGAGAGGGGGGGTGAATCAGTATTGTATTAAACTTGTTGTTTAGTAAACTAGTATTCCATTTACCGTATGCAATAACAAAGAAAATTAAACATAGAAGAAACAAGCACAAACCATCACACATGATCACCAAGATTTTTACGCAGAAACCCAAAACTGGGAAAAACCATGGTGAGTGTTAGCTCACAATATATTATGTAGGAAAAATAATGAATTACAATAGAGGCTCACTACCTTAGGGCCATTGCCTAGGGCTCATTGCCCAAAGAAAATGCTCACTACAAGAATGGCTCACTTCCAAAATAGGTTCACTACCTACAGAAAGAAAAGAGAAGGAAGAATGGCTCACTACCAGGTTGAACTACTCAGATTGCATCTATACATGCATGGATGCATCTCCAATGAATTCTCAAAATATTGTCTCAAAACTCTTCATCTTGACTACTTTGTTCTACTTTTACATTAAGCAAGATCTCTCTTCTTCTACTCTTGTTGCCTACTTTTTACTTCACATATTTCACACTTTTCATTCACATCACCTCTCCCAAACACTAAATTCAATCCCATATATATATCCGCAACAATTAAAATCTCCATACTAGGTTAGCCTAATAATGTGTAGCGTGTAGTCATGTGTTTTGTACTCTATCAGCCAAATTCATTCAACAAAAGACACAATGGACCTAAACAAAATTTGAAGTGCCTTATCACATGTTGGCCTCAACTGTTCCACCACTTGGGATTAAGTTCTAAATAATAGAACTTACCGCATGCAGATCAAACTTGTCATGTCGGCCTCCAACACAGATTACCACTGGTTCACTTCCTCTGTCAGATAGTAACTTTCACTACAAACCATAAGCTGCTTCAAAAATCATATTAAACACTCTTCACACATCATAGATCATACCTTTAGAACTGCAAAGCAAAATATTCTCTTGTGGTGGAATGTGCACCATAATAACACATTCTCTATCACAATCAAACTACATGATACCAAGTAGTGATACTTAGACATTCATAACTGGCTTTCTGGTGGAGCTCAGAACTTGTAACTCTAAATATAGATACTCCATACATGTGTTTACAACACCTCAAAACTGCATAATGAGATATGCAATAGCAGAGGAGTGCAGAACAATTCAGTTGAGTGCTGTGTTCTAATTTCCTCTATTCTCTACACTACCAAACTTAGACGTTTTGGAGATAGACTTCCAGTATTCATCAAGAACTAAAATCTTGGACAAATGATCATTTGAGAACTATGAACAACATACCTAAACTGCATGATATGATCTTCTACCGGGGATCAATACTAGCTCAAACACTATCTCCTTGTCGCTACTTCAGTATACTACCAACACTTAGCCAAAATGGCTATCTTCTTCTCCAGACCAAAAACACTATTCCAATCTTGTTCCTTTCCTTGTTGCCATCAATGAAAAAATCTCCAAACATCATCCACAAACACTCTTCATCATATTAGTAGTGTTTCTTATTGATAACTGAGAGGGGGGGTTAATTAGTTAGCTTAATTAATTTAACTTTCTGTTCTTTAATAACTAGTGCAACATCAAAACAAGTAAGCATCCATAACCATGAAAGCAGAAACAAAATCAATACACATAACACAATGATTTTGACATGGAAAACCCTATTAAGGGAAAAACCACGGGGTGACTAATGCAAGATTGTATTCTCTGTTAAAAGAATAGAAGTACAAAATAGCACTTGCCAATTAGGGCTCACTTCCTGAGCACACTGCTCACAAGAGGCTCATTGCCTACACGAGACTCACTGTCTAAAAGGTATAAAGAAAGTAACAAGATACTTGAACTGATAAGAAGCATCCACATATGCTGAGGTTCAGTTCTGATTAGGCTCAATACACTGATGTACTGCACTTCATTCTTCCTCTTCTTTGGTATCGCTATCCTGTCACATACCAGACCTGTATTACTGCTTTCACATAGTTCTTTGCTTTTCTTCGCACACCAAAACACACTGCACACACCTTCTCATCAAAATCCATCTGGTATATATATCCGCACAAGGGATTTCAACATCTTTCTAGTCAGCATCCAGAATACTCAATATTTTTCCAAACTCTGGTGTGTCAGCTAAATCCTTGTTTACCAAGTGATGTGTATCAAAGATATGCTTATAGAAGTCATCAATCATGTTAGCCAATCATGAATGATCCCTTAAGAAGCTTGATCACCATCAATATCTCATCTGGATTAAGATCTGATGGTCTACCAGTTAGTTCTTCTTCAGTCTACTCTGCCAAACAGGAACCCGATACGTAGGTCCTCATATCTCTTCACTCTTTCATCACCGGATGCTCAATCCCTAGAATCTATTAGTCAAGGTACTCCTCTTGACTTCCCCAAGTCCGCACTTTACAGAGATACTTCTTCTGAGAGATCCAGACCTGATTGTCAGACCTTGCTGCATGCTCTGTTCTTGGTCACCAGACCAAAATACTCTTCAATCTGACTTCTGGTATAGACACACCATGTCTTGCAGATGTGTGGGATGGACTTTGTTGCCATCAATGACAACACTCATGAACCCACACAATGTCTCTTGCCAACATCTCTTTCTTTATGATGTTTGCCAAGTTGCCAACACTCCAACCTATTAATCCTTTAATAGTTGATACAGTATGCTTCTTCACAGAATCTTCCTCTCACAAATCTGATTGCAACTCACACAATATCCTTCTTCCAAATCTGATCACAATCCACACAATAACCTTCTCTCACAAATCTAATCACTATTTCTAATTCTATATGATGCAAGTCTTTTCTTTTCAAAATAGGTTCACAAACACAAATATGTTTTCCTCACAATTATGATCACATACTTTATTTCCTCACAAAACTGATCTAACTCATGCACAACTTCTTGACATAAAATTTATCATAACATGGCAATATCTTTCTCTTAATTCTTACACATCCTCCATAAAATTCTTCATTTATACTTATGTAATTTGCTCATATTCTCTACATTTAATCACACATTCTTTATCTTAGAACAAATTAGAATTAGACTTCATTTTTCTACCTCTTCTTTTTCTTTATATCTACTCTCTAACTTATAAAATATTCATTGAAATTCTTTCTTACAATATCACCTTTCGCTCTCCTTTTATAGCACCTCAAGAGAGGCAATCCATATGAATGGTTGTGACTATTAATAAGGAAGTAACTCTTCCCAAACAGATCATACCTTTTACTAACTTAAATCCTATGTTAATAGTTAATAAAGATAATCACTTCCCTTTAAATTGCTGCCTTAACTATTTTGTCCTTTATGGAATCACACCTCTCCTTACTATTAATAAATTATTGTCTTGTCTTTTCTCATAAATCATTCTTTGTGATTTTTATTTTATACACTAATCTCTATTGTGATAACTCCCTTATATTGCTTCACAAGGAATACTAATCAAATCATTGTACATGTAAGAAAAATTCACATCACAAGGAATACTAATCAAATCGTTGTACATGTAATTCATAAATCGCATCACATAAACTCTTGATTCAAATCACTTCCTTGATATTCATAATACTTGAAATCACTATTCTATCACAAGGAAATCATACCGTACACAAACTTAATTACTTTCCTTATTTTCTTATAGAAGTCAATGCATATTACAAATATCTTCACACAAATCACATCATTACAAGTCTTGATCACCACCTTTTAATAAAATATGAATTGCTCCCTTATGATTTTGTCTTATTCATCAATCATCTCATTTTTCTCTTTTAAATAAGACTTTGTCTTATATGGTATAAGTCTTTTGGCTTGTTCTCTTTGTAAGGAGGTTAGCCAGATGATATGTATTAATTTGAATTTCATTCTTCACAAGATGACACCAATCTGAAGGAGGTTGGACGACATTAGGAATCTTTATAATCCTTTTCTAAAACACTCTTCAAACAAGTCATCTTCAATCACATAGTCATTTATCATGTTTAAATATTTAATTTAAACAATAGAATCATCCTTCTATCATGTATTGATGCTATATCATGTTCAATGTCCATCGTTATTCCTCTTACACATCCATGTCTTGAATTGATCCAACTTGTCTGAGATATGCCACTAAATAACGATTCTCTTGTCAATATTTACACCTTACATACCATGATACTGTTACTTTGAAATTAGTGACAACCATCTCATTTATTCGTCAATAATGACAATACTAAATACCTTCATGACATTAATGACATGTCCTTATATTCTCATCTTTTCATCAATCATGACTACCTTCTTGACATCAATGACAACCTTTCTAACAATCTCCCCCTTTGTCATTGATGGCAACACAAACATAATTCCCTTCTTTTGATTTTCTCCCCCTTACGCTATCTATCCCCCTTTGACATTAGTGGCAAAGGGATGTAGCATACATCTCTCCTTCATGGTGTGATTCTCTCTCTTTTTTGTGATGCTCCCCCTATCTATAAGGCTCCCCCTTTCTTGGGATTGCTTTTTCTCTAATTCTCCTTCCTTGTAGCTTTGTTTCTTGGGTGATATGATTCATCTCTAGCTATTTCAATAGATAATTTGGATGATCTTCTCAGGTTTAACACATCAAGAACTTTTTCTTCTATCCAACATTCACTAAGCATCTTTACAAAATGGAACATGCTTTCGACTCTTCACAAGGAATCTTCTCCTGTCTATCATGCTTCCACTTGATATTAATAGAATCATTCTTCCATTCTATAATTCTCTCTTTCCAAACTTTCCTTTTGACATCAATGGTAAGAAATCTTCATCTATATCTAATTTTTCTCTTCCACGAGGTTATAGCTTTCAACCTTTCTATAACTCTTCCCCATTTTCATTAATGGTAAAGGGATATTCATTAATCTCTATCCATTGTCTCCCATGGCATCATTACATGAATAGGAACTTGAACATAAGTATAACCATCATAACCATCCAACTTTCTATTAACCTTTTCTTTTTCTTTTCCCAATACATGCTTGTGTGTTTTGTCATACTCTTCAAGAAAGGACTTCTTTGGATCATTCTCATCCTCCTATCAAGTTTTTGTAAATTTCTCTAATCAAGTTTTAGTCTTTCAAATATCTTTATCATGATCCTCTTCATGGTAAAAAATCAAATCTTTGTGATCCTTAATCCTATTTTCTTACCCATAGAATCTCTATCATGGTGTCTTTCTTCTTTCATTATCTCAAACCTTCTAGGCTCTCTCTCATCTTGCCATCAATTCTCCTTCACTTCATTATAAGGTTTAACTTTCTAGTATGTAGTCTGCTATTATCATATCATTCTCAATGTGTCATACTTCTTATGTCTTTGATGACTCTTTTGTCACCATTCCCATTGTATCTTTTCTTTCAAAATATTGCCATACATCATTTGTCAATCGCCCTGTCATGCATGTTTTAAACTATATTTTTCTAGTGTTTATGATTTTTACTTCTCATGTCTTTTTGTATGTCTAGCCACTCTTTAGTCTCTCTTTCTCTACTAATTCTTCCATTTGATCAATGACAATGGAATGATCATATAGAATATGCCTTTAGTTGACCTGTCTTGAATTGTCTTCTCGGTGGAGCTAAAATAATGCAATGGTTAGCTCCCCCTAAACTTATACTTCTCCTTAAGGACATAGTGAAACCTCTTGCACATGAAGCACAAGTATAGATTCTTCCTTCAACTCATTATCTTGCTTTAGTTTCCTTCTCCATACCTTTGTAGATCCTTCTCTTTTCTTATTCATGGCTCCCACTTTCTTTTTTTGTCTTGAAGTTTCCTCAAAACCACTTCTACACAATCGTTCTACATGCCCATAGTTGTTTCACTTGTAGCATATAACATTGTAATCCACTAACTGACCAAAGGAATTATAGCTTCTTCTTGAAAACTCATAATCACTTCTATTCTTGTTCCAACCATCATTTCTTTCTTGTGTTCTACAATCTCTTTCCTTATGACCAAGGCGGTTGCATTTATAACATATGATATTACCCTTTCCATTTCACAACCCATAAGAACATCTATTCTTGATCCAATCATTGTTTCTTGCATGTGTCCAACAATCTACCACTTTATGACTAGAGTTATTATATGAATAAGAATAACTATAAAATGAATGTTGAGACTTGTCCATTCATAATTGCCTAGGAGGAAATGATTTTGTGAATTTCTCCATGTTGTCTCTACAAGGAATGTTAGTTTTCTATGGGACATTGTTTTCCTTCCTCTTATTGTTCACATTATTGATTGATCCTTTTAGAACATTTGCATAGCCTTTTGGTTTTTACTCATTTCCTTTCTTTTGTTGTGCATTTAAAGGTTGATCTTCCTTTGTTTCATGACTAAGACTTGTCTTTATGCATGATGACTTTTGCCCATTTATAATATCATCCATGGGTTTAGTACTTTTATCAACCTTAAGGCTCCTGTTAGGCTTGGTAGTTGTTTTCTCTAATTCTATCCTTAAGTAACTAATTTTGGATTTATACTTCTCACAATCTTCTTCCTTTGTCCTTAGCTGATATATTATTTCCTCTGTTATCTTCTTTGCTTCTTCACATTGAACTTTCAAGTCTCAGATTGTTCTCTCAGTTTCTTCCTTGATTTTCTTTGCTTCCACATATTGTACTTTTGAATCCTTAATCATTTTTTCAGCTTCTTCAAGCGCTTGTGAAACCTTAGCCTTGGAGTCAATCTCTTCTTGAACTTTTGATCTCAGATTTAAATTTTTTGTTTTGAGGGAATGATCCTCTTCATATGCAAGGTGAATTTCTTCCAAAAGGTCCACCTCTTGATCATCTTCTTCAATTTCCTTATTACCTTTTGCTTTCATCGCCATGAAAACTATTTATTTTCTTGAATCATTCTATTATTTTATTTCATCTTCACTTTTAACCTGCACACATTCAAAAACAGAATAACCAGTTTATCACAATTAAAACATTTATACTTACCTTTGTATATGTTGGATTCTTCTTTGAGCTTTCTATCAACATGGGCTTCCTTTGTATTTGATTCATCACTAGAGCTATCACTTGATTCATGCTTTTTATTCTCCATCTCCTTTGATGCTTTGAATGTTTCCTCTCTTATAGATAATTTCTCTTGTACTAACTTCACAAGACTATCTTTGTTTGTTACAACATCATTCTTTTCTATTTCCATATGTATTCCAAGTGTCACCTCATCATTTTTCACCTTATCAGCCTTTCTTACTTTTGTGTTATCACTTGCATTTGATCTTGTTTGTGCTTTTTGATCAATATTTTGCATGGTATTTAATTTTCTCTTATTTCCTTTTCATTTTTCCATATGTTCTCTTAAGATCTACCTTCTACCTATTAGGCTATCTCCGAAGGAACCTGCTCGGATACCAATTGATGAGCACATGGTGATACTAAGAGGGGGGTCAATCAATATATAACAATCTTTCTAATTTCCAAACTCAATTAAGTACATCAACTACACATATGAAAGATCTAGCAATTAAGTACACATTGCGAACACATGATTTACATGGAAAACCATTCAGGAGAAAACCACAGCACAATATTGCTTATATATATATAGTGGGAAATTGGATTTGTCAATGTTTTAATGTTTAGATGTTTAAATCCACCTCTCCACTATACATTAAAGGATCGAGGGTCAAGTGGTGAGCACTATCATACCCTAGGTCACTTCCAGATGTAGGGAAACTTGGATTAGGGAATTAATTATCAATTTTTCTTTCTCTTATGTCCAATTAACCATTAAAACCCTAATTGTGCAAATATGACAACAAATTGATGAATAATGGAAAAAGCTCTTGCAGACGGGAGTAAAATGGCAAATCACAAAATACCTATTTTCAGGGTTTTGAGGTAGAATAGTTGGGGACTAAGGTGCGGGTGCCCAAGTCCAAGGTACCTACTTTTTCAAGGAATTTAAACCTCCTTCCGACACTGATCAACCATGTAACTTCTATTTTTTGAAATCTGTTTGCGGAGGACACTATTGCGAGCACCCTAATCCTAGAAGTGCTCCTTTGTCTGACTTTTCTTTAGATCCTGAATCCTTGATGCTTGCCAAGCCTTCCTGCAACTCCACTTTTTCTGGGTGCGACACCTATAACCTGCAATGACAAGACTTGGTTTAGGGGTTGTGGTGTTTAGAGGCTTGCCTCAGTCAAGCCCCAGAGGACACTTAAGTCTCCGACCACCATTGTCAGACAAAGAGTGTGTGCCCTTGTGACGAAGAGGCAAAAACCAAATGAATCAATGATAAAAACACAATGATATGTCACCTTGTAGTGAATCTCTCATGGAGAAAGATGCTCTTCATACCATGAGGAAATTGATGCTCAAATCTACAAATATCAACACACAAAACATACAAGTCTACTCTTGCAACACAATAGAAAGCCTTGAATCACCTTGAGAATGCTTAGAGTTCACAATGACCATCTAGTAATGCTCTAGTTTACAAATGAATGCCTAAACATGCTTATATATACACCTACAAGCATTCCCACCAAGATTTTAAAAATCAAACTTTACCATGTTGGCAAAAGAACCAACTAACGGTCATAAACTGACACCCAAAAATTAGGGCTGCCCTAAAATAGGGCAGGACTAGGGTGTGGGCACCCAAGTCCTCCCCCCTATTTTAGGTAGGGTATAGCTCAAGGGGTCCTTCTAGGTCCCATTTTCCATGAAACCCAGGTCTCAGTCGATCAAGATGCTAAAATATGAACTAAAATGCTTTCAATGCATGCTAAAGACTTGGGAGCTAAACCTTATGAGGGAAAAGCCCCCAAGGGGACATTTTTCAAAGTTACAATATATATATATATATATATATATATATATATATATATATATATATAATAGGGCAGGACTAGGGTGTGGGCACCCAAGTCCTCCCCCCTATTTTAGGTAGGGTATAGCTCAAGGGGTCCTTCTAGGTCCCATTTTCCATGAAACCCAGGTCTCAGTCGATCAAGATGCTAAAATATGAACTAAAATGCTTTCAATGCATGCTAAAGACTTGGGAGCTAAACCTTATGAGGGAAAAGCCCCCAAGGGGACATTTTTCAAAGTTACAATATATATATATATATATATATATATATATATATATATATATATCTTCTTTCTTCTTCTTGTAGGCTCCAACCTACTAGAGACTTTAATCTCCACTAGATACAATTATAGGCTCCAAGATATTGGAGGCTTCAACCCCCACACAAACTAAGCTCCAACTCAGCAAGAGGCTCCAACCTCTATTTGATAGGCTCCAACCTAATGGAGGCTCCAACCCCCACACTAACTGAGATCCAACCTAGAAAGAGGCTCCAACCTCAATTTGATAGGATCCAACCTATTAATCCTTCAATAGATAATATAGTATGCTTCTTCACAGAATCTTCCTCGAACAAATTTGATGACAACTCACACAATATCCTTCTTCCAAATCTGATAACAATCCACACAATAACCTTCTCTGATAAATGTGATTACTATTTCTCATTTTGTATGATGTAAGTATTTTCTTTTCAAGAGAGGTTCACACACACAAATACTTGTAAGGAAGTTAGAGTAGAGGAAAGAACTTCCTATGCAAATCTTGAGGAGAGATATTATGCAAACCTTTTAAAAACTGATCTAACAGTTACAGAAATTCTAGAAATACATTCATACCAGAAAATAAACAATGAACACAAAACACCAGATATATGTGGGGAAAACTCTTTTAGGTAAAAAACCCCACACTCCAAAAGCCTACTCAATGTATTATGAATCCAATAACAAGATTACATACACTTTCAAAGCAAGTTTATTATAGGAGTATCACCAGTAAATAATTTTGGAAGAATTCCAGCAGCATTCTTACAACATAACGGTACCTACAAACACAAAACTACAAACTACTCCTCAAGCCTTCAATTTATTGACTTCTATCTACACAAGAAAACATATGTTGTTTACAAAACCATGTACTTAAATTCTCTGCCAATATTCCAATCTAAAAATAAACCAATTTTCAAACCACCAACAATATGTAAAAGCTGTGAGAAAATATTAAATTAAAAAATAAATACTATTGGAAATATGTAAGTTTGAGACACCTAATTTCCCAACATTCTCCCTCTTGTTGAATAACTGGTAAGAGCTAGGGGAAACATTGTTAAATGTACAGGACAACTAAGAGGGGGAAAGTAGATCAGTTGTACATTAAAACATTAAACCCTCAAATCAATTTCAATCACAAACCTCTCAACATGCATTAGCAGAATGTAAACATATGAAGCATCAATGCAAACACATAAGAACACCATATTTACGTGGAAAACCCAATAAGGGAAAAACCATGGTGAGGATTATCTCACATACATATGAATAACAACACTAAAATTCAATAGGCTCACTACCTAGAACAAAGGCTCACTGCTAGAGAAAGGCTCACTGCCCAGAAGAGAGAAGAAAGAAGAAAAATGTTACAAAGAGATTCACTATCTAAAAACAATAGGAGAGATCCACTACTACCACTCCTTGCCATCTGCAACCTTGGCTCACTACCTCCAGCAACTTCTGACACACTAAAATGTAGACACCTTCTACTCACTACATTTCAGAGTCATAAGCATTTAAGTTCACATACAACTTAACTTCCCTTGATTCACATTCACATATTCTTCTCTACATTTCTCCATTCAACTTCATCTTGCATTTATACCATCTATAACAAAGAGCTCTCTCAATTAGGTTGGTCCTAATGAAGCGTGTGCATTACACACATGCAACATTAATTAGGTCAGCACTAAACACTTCCGTGGTGGAAATAAGTGAAAGTGAACCATGTCAAGGGATAACTAGGACACAAATTTTTATCACCAAGCTTCTTATCACATCCACACTCCACGAGGTACCTCCACAAATGGCGCTAGTAAGCCAGGTCAGCCAAACCTAAGCTAATGGCCATATTCACGCTTCTCCAAGTCTAAGAACACCATGTGGACCAGAGAGAGACACTCTAGAGCATTCACACACCTTCCCAGAATACTCATCATCATCATAAACTTCTACAACACTGCCACAACAGTCTGAATCAAAGAATGTCTCTAGTATGCACATTAGGACACACTACTATTGATCACCAATGAGAGAACTAAACTTGTGGAGCATCTCACTGCAAACTTCAAAGGAAGGTGGATACAAATAATATAAGAAATTTCCTAGATCCGCAAGATAGGAAAGCTCAATGCAGAGAAATGCGGAGCATTCTCATGTCTCCCAAACACTCTTCTTCACAGTCAAATATTCTATCAGACACATCTACTACTTCCAAATGATCTAGAACCTAAAACTCTAGATATAATACCTCTGAACACCTCTTATCAATACTTCCAAACTGCACAAGTATATCTTCAATTAGGGAGAAATGTGGAGCATAACATTGAGAGTATCTCTATCACACTACACACCTTTTTATAAAATTTTCTCAAAATCACTTGGAAACCAAGTGAACCATCTATTGGGAGTTGACATCAATGAAAACACCAGCAAGTTTCCAACATTCTCGCCCTTTGTCATTGATGGAAACATGAGCTCTTTGAAAAAGCATCAAGACCTAAAGCAATCAGTCAATAGCTCTGTAACTAGTAATACTCCCCCTGTCAAATACAACTATTACTCTTCACACACCTCTCTGCACAATGGTTTTTCAATTGCTTCAACTCTATCCCCCTTTGACATCAATGGCAAAGGGTAACAACTCTAACACCAGTAAGTATCTGCGTTATCTCCATTGCTCTCACTTTTTCTACACTCTTCCCCTTAAGATCATAAGATATGCTCCATTTGACTACACCAACCTATAGTATCACTACCTACTCCCCCTAAGAGGTAGCCTTCAACATCAGTCCAGGGCCAAAAGTGTATCTTGAAATGCTTCTTGGATAGATGCACACATTTATGCATCTGGTTAAGAGAAGGAGGGGCAATAACCCCTAACTTCTGATGGAGATAGTCAAACGTATCCTTAGGGAGAATCTTTGTAAAGATGTCTATAAATTGATCCCTTGTAGGCACATACTCCAACTTCACCTCATTCTCTACAACCTTTTCTCTTAAAAAGTGATATCAGATTGAAATATGCTTTGTCCTTGAATGCATCACTAGATTTTTTGAAATGTTGATAGCACTTGTGTTATCACATAGGATAGGATTAGGTTCATCATATGACACTTTGATGCCCTTCAATGTTTGCTTCATCCATAACACGTGTGCTATAAGATGATGCTATAATATATTCTACCTTTGCAGTAGATAATGACACTGATTCTTGATTCTTACTTAACCATGAGACAAGTCTACTTCCTAGGAAGAGACCACCACCACTTTTACTTCTTTTGTCATCTACACATCCTATCGAATCTGCATTTGTATTTGCACTCAAGGAGAAATTAATATCCTTGTGATACCATAGGCTGAACTCCAGAGTGCCTTTCAGGTATCTAAATATCCTCTTTACTACTATGAGACGTGACACTTTGGGATCAACTTGAAATCTAGCCACAAGATAGACTACATGCATGATATTCTGTCTAGTAGCAGTCAAGTACAATAGTCCACCAATCATTGATCTGTACTTGCTTTTATCAGCCTTAGGAGATTCATCATCCTTGCTTAACTTACAACCAATTGTCATGGCATTACATACCGGTTTGGAGTCTTCCATTCCAAAATTCTTCAACATTTCCCTAGCATACTTTGACAGTGAAATGAAAATGCCCTTTTCTAATTGACTGATTTGTAACCAAAGGAAGAAGTTCATTTCCCCACACATTAACATTTCAAATTCTTTCTACATTTCTTCTAAAAAATCTTGCACAAACCTTCATTTCCTCCAAAGATTATATCATCTATATACACTTCCACAATCAGAATCTATCTGCAGTACCCTTTTTGAATCCTTGTTGTAGTAGGTATCGATCCAACCTTGCATACCAAGATCGAGGAGACTATGTGAGTCCATACAATGACTTCTTCAATCTAGAGACCATATTTGGATCATCTGATAATTGAAAGACTTCTGGTTGCTCAATATATACTTCCTTTTCCAACTATCCATTCAGGAATGCAGCTTTCACATCCATTTGATGGAATTTGAAGTCCTTATGAGCTGCAAAGGCCAAGAACAATTTGATGGCTTCAAATCTTGGCACTGGAACAAATGTTTCCTCATAATCTATTCCTTCCACTTGTGAGTAGCCTTTACACACCAACCTGGCCTTATTTCTGACTACTTCCCCATTCTCATTCAATTTGTTCCAGAAGACCCATTTGGTTCTTATCACATTCTTGTCTACTGGTCTTGGGACAATTTCCCAAGTTTGATTCTTCTCAATCTACATCAATTCTTCTTCAATAGCCTTGATTGAGTGCTCATTTCTGCATGCTTCAATCATAGTTTTGGGTTCTATTTGAGACAGTAAGCACAAGTTTACCTATTCATCTTCCATAGCAATACTGAACTCCTTGTTAAAACACCTTTTTTCTTATCTCCAATGATCTAATTTTCAGAATGATTCTTCTACACATACTTGGGAGTCTTGGGAATCTTCTCCCCAGAGCATCTTCATCATCATCTTGCTTCTATTTTTCCTTTTCTTCCTCACTTTCTACTTCTTTACAATGGTTCTAATCTGATTCATATCATTCTAATAGCACTAAACTTTGGTATAGTTCTTCATCCACTTTGACATTTGTGCTTTCCACTAATCTAGATTTAGTCTCTTGTTGTACCACTTGTATGTCTTCCTCTTTGTAGAGTATCCAAGGAAGATTCCTTCATCCCATCTTGTATCAAACTTTCCCAAGTTCTCTTCATCTCTCCTAATGTAACATTTACTTCCAAACACTATAAAGTATTTTACAGTAGGAGTTCTTCCATACCATAGTTCATATGAAGTCTTTGAACTATTCGCCCTGGCTTGCACTCTATTTTGTATGTAGACAATAGTGTGGATACTTCTCTCCAATAGATATCTAGTAAATTTGCTTCTTTAATCATTGTCCTTGCTACTTCTTGAACAATCCTATTCTTTTTTTCCACAACTCTATTCTACTGAGGAGTCCTCGGTGTTGACAAGTGCCTTTTTATTCCATGATCTTTACAAAAGCAATTAAACTCATTGGAGGTGAGCTCACCACCTCTGTTAGACCTCAAACACTTGACTTTCAGATCAATTTCATTTTCAACCATAGTCTTAAAATCTGTGAACTTATCTAGAGCTTTTGATTTTTCTTTGAGAAAAGTTACCCCAAGTAACATGAAATACCTATCACCTTGAAATCTTCCTACTCTTGTAGGTCCACATAAATCTGTATGTACTAACTCTAGAGATCTAGTGGTAGAATACTCTTTGATCTTGAAATTCTTCCTTGTTTGCTTCCCAAACTAACATTCCTTACAGATTGCATTGGTAGGCTTTATAATCTTTGGTAGATCCTTCATAGCTTGAGTACAGCTGATCTTCACTAGGCTATCAAAATTGTTGTGCCAAATTCTCCTATGTCATAGCCAACATTCATTAATTTGAGTCCTAAGGAACACACCATCATCACCTTTGAGCTGATATATATTTCCTTTTGTCCTTGTTCCTGTAGAAATCAAAGTTCTAGAGTCTTCTTTTTTGATTTCATAGCCACCATCTTGAAACACAAGATTATATACTCTGTTACACATTTGTCCTACACTTAGAAGATTGTGCCTAAGATCCTTGACATAAAGGACATCATCTATATTGTGCTTTCCATTAAAATTGATTGAACCTCTTCCACAAATCTTAGTAGATGCATCATCTCCAAACTTAACAAAACCTCCATCAAACTTCTCAAACTTCACAAACTTATTCTTATCACCTATCATATGATTTGAACATCCACTATCAATTAACTAAAGGTCTTCCTCCTCTCTTGCATGGAAAGTAGTAACCAATGCTCCTTTAATGTGGTGCCATGTTTCTAGAGCAATATCCTTCATACATCTTCTAGGATTAGTGGAATTAGTACCAACATTCAAAGCCATGAACAAGCATTCAATACCATCATCATCTGGATAGTCATACTCATAATTAGATATGATGCCATATTCTTTAACATAATAACTTTTCTTGAATGATTTACCTTTGTTCTCCTTGTATTTATCATTAGAAATTTTGATTAGACATTTTGAAGCATAATGACCTATCTTTCCATAGCTGAAACATTTGAAAGGTAACTTACTTATGTATTTTCCAGAGCCCTTTTTCAATCTGCTCACAAAATTTGCTTCCACTTCATAAAAATTATCTTGATCTAATTCAACCTTCTTTTATGTATTGCTATCCTTATAAGCATTTCCTTTCATGAATTTTCTTGACCAAATTCTCTTATTGGTATAGTCATGATTAGGAGGGTACTTAAAGAGAACTATCCAGAGTGTACAACTAGAGTAAACACAATGGAGACAACTCAAAGATATAAGCAAATGTAGATTCATTCATTTAGTATATCATAGAATTCAAATACAAATCAGCTAGCAACATGTGGGCTTACAGCTAGGGCTCACAGGCCTGATTACAGAATATTAGAATATACACAAGATATAGCTTTGAAGCTTCTTTGTAAATAATCGAAACTATGAACTTATGCTATCAATCATAACTATGCTAACTACTTTCCTCGAGATCTATTACATAATTATATATCACAACTCTAAGGAAGATCACAAACTCCAATGAAGAGTTCTAATGTGTGTACGCAAATAGGTCAGACCTAAATGAATAGATTTCCTCCACAAATGAATGGAATGATGTGCGGATCTCAAGGAAGGTCAACCACAAACCAAAGATCAATGAATGATGTGTCATTAGGCTTCACAAGTCAGGAAATGCTTCTCAAGTCTTCTCCTTTAACTGATTGTCTGAGACTGCCAGGATGCTTTGTTCTGAGAAAACAATTGATCTTTTGATAGAGATATCTTTCTGGTACCTTAACCAAATGCTCTGAGATTTGGATATGTTGTACATGAGTGTCTGTAGATGCTAAGTCTAGCTCTGCAAGGTCTAAAATGCAAATTTAGTAGAATGTGGACCAAAATATAGAAACTATTACTGACCAAACTGTTTGAACGGAACTAGAAGATGAAAAGAAACAAACAAACTGAAATGCAAATGTTTTTGCTTGATGCAAGATTGCTCTTGAACCAGGGATGCTCTACATTAGACATCTTGGGTTATTAAAAAGTGAGTCCCTCACTTTGATGGGGCTAGAGGGAAACCAAGACGGTCCACCTCAACCTAAGAATCACATGATGAATCTTCTTCTGGTCTACCTTTCCACTTCACAAGATATTCTTTGTATTGTCTTCCTCTAGTACTATGTCAATTTCTGCTATCCAAAATGTCTTCAATCTGTTCCAACGCTTGTTGTTGTAACTGCTTCTTCAAGTCTTCTTCAATGTTGTCATTGAACTCTACTTCATGACACTGATATAGGTCTGCAATGTTGAAAATAGGTGATATACCCAGTGTCTCCAGTATTTCCATTTCATATGCATTTCATGAATCAAATTTTCTGAGTATCCTACAAGGTCCAAACTTCTTTATCTTCAACTTGTTATATGTTCCCACTACAAATCTTGCTTTTCTTAGGTATACCATCACTTCATATCCAACTATAAATTCTTTGTGTATTCTCTTCTCATCTGTTTGCTCTTTATACTTACTATTCATCTTCTTCAAATGCTTCTTCACCTGATCATGCACTATCTTCATATGTTCTACAAATTCTTTTGCTTCTGTACTTCTCTTTTCCTCTGTACTAATATCTTTTGTTCCTATCACAATCTCAAAAGATGTTCTTTTGGTACTCCTATTCACTAAATTATTGTATGCAAATTTTTCTTGTGAAAGAATCAAATCCCAACTTACTGTCTTCTCTCCAACCAAACATCTCAACAAGTTTCCCAAACTCTTATTCACTACCTCTGCCTATCCATCAGTTTGTGGATGAAATACTGAACTAAACTTCAAATCCGTCTTCATCTTCTTTCAAAGTGTCTTCCATGAACTACTATCTTCCATGACATGATACATAAGATAATGGAAGACTATGTGGATGATCTCCTAGGAAAATCAAGAACAAGGGAAGAGCACCCTACAATCCTACGACAGATCTTTGCACGGATCAGAGAATACAAGCTTTGCCTCAACCCCAAGAAATGTGTCTTCAGTGTAACATCAAGTAAACTCTTGGGGTTCATTGTCTCCCATAGGGGCATCGATGTAGATCCTGCTAAAGTCACTGCCATAACAGAAATGCCTCCTCCAAAGATGCTCAAATAGCTCCGAAGTCTCCAAGGCAAACTACAGGCTATATGAAGATTCATTGCTCAACTTGTAGACAATTTCCATCCTTTTGCCCATTTACTTCTCAAAGATGTACACTTTGAGTGGGATAAGAATTATCAACAAGCATTCGACCATATCAAGGAGTATTTGCTTCACCGGTCCTAATGGCACCTATTCCTGGAAAGCCCCTATTATTATATATATCAACAACTTTAGTAGCACTGGGGGCACTTTTAGCACAATAGGATGATACTGGCCATGAGAGAGATATATACTACATCAGTAGGACTTTGGTTGGATATGATCTTAACTACACCCCCACGGAACGTGCATGTCTAGCTGTCATTTTCTACTCTCAAAAGTTACAACACTACATGCTAAGTCATTCTATCAAGCTCATATCTAAGGTTGACCCCCTTAAATACCTCCTTTCGAGGACCACACTCATAGGAAGAATGGAAAAATGGGTCATGTTGTTGAGCAAATTTGATATTGATTATGTTGATAGGAAAGTAATCAAAGGACAGGTTGTAGCAGATCAATTGGCCGAAACACCCCTCAAAGATTATCAGCCGCTATCTATTGACTTTCCAGATGAGTCCATTCTAACTACGACAGAATCAACACATTGGAAGCTATACTTTGATGGATCCTTCACTAATCATGGTTCAAGGGTAGGAATACTACTTGTGACCCCATAGGGTAACTACATCCCCAAAGCTTACAGACTTGCTTTCCCCTGTACGAATAATGTGGCCAAGTACAATGGCATATCTTATAGCTACAAGTCTATGGAGACTCTCAGTTGATCATCAAACAAGTGAATGATGAGTTTACCAAAAAGGATGGTAAGCTAGTTTCCTATAAGTAAATGGTTGACAAATACAAACTATTCTTCACCTACATACAGTTTGAGCAAGTACCTCTCCTTAACAACAAAGCAACTGATGCAATGGCTACTACCAGTTCACTTCTGGACACGCCTCCTAATAGACACCATGTGAGATTCTTGTGGAATAGATTTTAATGCCAAATATCATGTCATTGAGTCAAAATTCGTGTGTGAAATTGTTGGTCCAGAAAATCCCTAGTATCATGACATTTCCAATTACCTCCAATATCATACTTTTCCACCTGAATCCACCTGCAAACAACAAAGATCACTTATTCACCAAGCCACTCGCTACACTATCCTTGCAAACACCCTCTATCACTGAAGCTATGATGGCACTCTTCTTCAATGATTAAACATGGAAGAAGCTTCCCTTGCCTTACACGAAGTCCATACAGGTATCTGCAGAGTGCACACAAGTGGAATTGTCCTAGCCAAGAAGCTCTTGCATACCAGATATTATTGGCCTACTATGGAACATGATGCATGTGAGTACGTGAAGAAGTCTAAGCCCTGTCAGCAGCATGGAGATCTCATTCACGCTCCCTCTCAAGCATTGTAACCTATTACTACACCATGGCCTTTCTCTCAGTGGGGCCTAGATCTCGTTGGCAAAATCCATCCATCCACCTCTGACAAACACAAATTCATTATCACCACAACATAATACTTCACTAAGTGGGTAGAAGCCATCCCCCTCACTTTCACCATAGGAAACCAAATCACCAAGTTCATCCTCTACCATATCATCTGTTGATAGCGTGTCCCATCCACCATTGTCACTGATAATGGTAAACCTTTTAAAAACCATGATGTTTGGGACCTTTGTGAAGAATTTCACATTCAACATCATTGGTCCACTCCATATTACCCTAAAGGTAACAAACAGGTTGAGGCAACTAGTAAAATGCTACTCAAAATCCTCAAGAAAGTTGTCAATGAAACTAGCCGTCATTGGCACCTCCATATCCATCTCGCCCTCTGGGCCTACCATACTAGTATCCGCACACCCATAGGTGCTACACCATATTCCCTTGTTTTTGGAGCAGAAGCTATCCTGCCAATCAAGATCGAATTTCCCTCCTTATGCATCTCCTTGCATAATGTAGAATCACTGATGAAGAATACCATGTTGCACGCCTCCAAGAGCTCGAGCTATTGGATGAACGATGCCTCAATGCCCTCAATCACCTCCAAGCATACCAAAATCAGCCTCACAGATCCTCTAACAAGAAGATCCGTGCTAGGGAGTTTGCAATAGGAGATCTGGTCCTGAAAGAAAATCAAAGGAATCTATCTGAGCGAGAAAAGAAAGAGAAATTTGACCCTAATTGGCTAGGACCCTACATTGTCACTACGAACTATGGCTCTGGAGCATACCACCTCTCCACTCTTGAAAGAAGAACTAGAGGAGCCCATGAATATTATTCACTTGTAACAGTTCCACAGTTAGTTCACTGAATACCCCATGTCAAAAATACAAAAATAATAAAAAAATCTACAAAATTACAAAAAAAAAAAGTAAAGAGAAATAATCCATCCTATGGTGAAAACCACTTCTTGTGGCACCTTGGATAAGTACCATGATGAAAACCTGCTTGCAGGCATCATGTGTAGGTTCAATCTAGATCCATTGTTCAAACCACCTTCCCCTCTTTATCTGCACTATCCACTCCACTATCCCTTGCTCTGAGCTTCAAAATAAACCCATCAATTGAGATTCCATTGTCCATCATTCCCAACATACCCCTCATCTTCCAGTTACTTAATTTCCATCTTTTCGCATCACCATTACATTACTCACTTGCCCTCCTATCCATCCATAACCTTGGTCCCTTTAAGGTTTTTGGATAAACATCACATCCTTTACTACACCAACATCATCCTATACCCATAGACCAATTGACATCCATACCCTCTAAACTATATCTAATCATCCCACATGAACCAACCCCTATCCTTACATCATCAAGTCACCCAGAACTACATATCATCCCCACCCACACTGTAATGTTCCTTGATCCCGTGGATATAGGGTATGTAGACAGTCTAGAATATGAAGGAAGTATCCAGTATGTAGGTACATATGATGCACCCATCCAACCTGCTTGGATGGTCCCACATCCCTGAACTTGTTGATTACACTTGACCTGCGATCAATATACTTGCTGGGCATCTCATCAAAGCATAACACTCTCATGAAAAATCTTTCACCAACATATTGGCTTTTACATAACTAGCAGCGCATATCACTCCCCCTGTCCTTAGTTTAGTCCATCATCGATTCTTGTCCTAGGATGCATCCTTCCTACAATGGATAAAATCATCAAATCTTCCATCCATCCTTTGGCAAGGGATACAGTGGCTATGTGTTTTGGGTCAGTCAGTATTTTGGTTTTTGATTTTTATCTTATGCATCATTCTTGGACTATGTCAAAGCTACCTTGATCTCATCATATCATGGCATGTGGAGAACTATCTAGAATGGGGCATGGTCATTGCTTTTGTATGCCGTGCTTGTGGGAGGTTCTCATTACTCTATATAGGTATTCATACCTTGTGGATCATAGGGTTGGTTCTAGCATATTAATTCTCTTTTACATCTAAGGTTCCTCATACCATTGGTGTATTAAGGACTTATGCTATGAGTCCCCTTCCCTCATCTAGACAAGGTTGTACTGTTATGGGTATGTATGGGTTCATCCTATTCTTTGCAGTGTCCAGTCGTATGCATGGATGCCTTGCCACCTTGGTTCCACATACCTTGTTGCATAACATCCCATGCTATATCAACAGTAGCACTCAATTTTTATTATCATTGGCATAATATCTTAATATGATGTTGTTCCTTGCATTCACATCTACCTTCATCGCCCTATCCCTCTCCGATTGCCTCAAGATTTCTTTAGCACTTACATTCACATTCCCCCTATTTTCTACCATTTGTTCGCTTCCCATCGTTTTGTGACCATTTTCAAGGTTCTATTTGTGTGTCCTGATCACCTGTCATCTTGCATCACATGCATGTCAGTAGCCCATCCTGCATCACAAATACGTTAGCATATATCCACATATCACCACATAACATATACACATGTGTCTACATCATACATAAATCCATCTATCCTAACATGCACATGACTGAATCATCCATAATCCATCCATCATAACACTTATATGCATACGCTCCATCCTACATCCAAGCACATACATATCAAATGACATCACAAGCACATAATCGATCATATACATCCTACATCCATGCATGCATCATTTAATCATAATATCTAGTCCATCACATATGACCATTCTGTGACCTAGCGACCCGAGCTAAGCACAACTCCCCCCCCCCCCCCCCCACCTACTACCTTGTCTATTTAAACTAGCCTATCCCCCACCTATCCCGATTGACCATCCCTGAACTAACCCCTTCCCCTCATTGCCCCATCTATTTCAAAAAATAATAAAAAAATTATTAAAAAACATTTTAAAAATAAAAAAAATAAAAATAAAAACATTTTAAAAATAAAAAGAATTCAAAAACATATCAAAAAATTAAAAAAAAATTAAAAAACATTTTAAAAATAAAAAAATCAAAAAACATGTTAAAAATCAAAAAATTCAAAAACATATCAAAAAATAAAAAAATAAAAAAAACATTTTAAAAATAAAAGAAATTAAAAAAAATTTAAAAACATTGCCAAAAAAATAAAAAAGAAAAAGAAGACGGATAGGCACCCAAATGGCGCTACGCCTGAAGCCACGTGCCCAATGAGCGCTCAACCAAACACCTGCGCCCAACGGGCACTCTGCTAAACAACACCCAGCACCCAACCCCTATCCTAACCCCTCTACCCCTTCCACCTTTCCCCTTCCCTTACCTTTCTCCCTTCCCCCTAACACACAAACCCCGTTACCTGACTCCCCAGCGCTTATTAGGCACTTCTACCCACCCCCTGCGTCCAATGGGCGTTGCCTCCCCCTCAAGGCATCTGTTAGGTGCCAATCTCTTCCTATACTGCCCGTTGGGCCCCCATCAACACGTTTTCCCTCCTAAACAAAAAGTACTAAAAATAAAATAATAACTTAATAAAATCATAATAATATAATAACAGAAAACATATCAACAATAACAATTAAATAATCTTAAAATACTACAAAAATCAATACCATAATCATAATAAAACCAACATTTTAAATAATAATAATAATAATAATAATTTTTTAAAAAAATCAAAATCAAAATCAAATAAATAATAAATATCAAAAATTTATAAAATCAAAATAAATCACTAAATCAATAACACAAACAATAAAATAAAAAAATTCAAACTTAAACACAAATAAATTAATTAATAAAAGCTAATAAATTAATCAAACTTAAAAAATATCATAAACATAAAAAAAATTTCAAAAAAAATCAAAAACATAAAAAAAATTTCAAAATTTTTTCAAAAAACATAATTTTTTTTTTCAAAACTTTTCAAAAAATAAACACCCATCCATTCACTCATTTTGCTCGCTAATCCACCTTTTCCGCCCTACACCCCCAAAACTCGTGCCATTCCCCCCCACCCCCGCTCTGCTCAGTGCTTCGCTCGATCGATGTGTGTACTTGTCTAGTCATCACCCTTCACATTCTCCCCCAATCACATTCCAAGTTGCACTTCCTAATCATATCATCCTTGCCATTTCCTCCTAATCCAATCAACACCATTCCAAGTCTGATCTCCACCGAACCATCATCCTTGTCATCCCACACACCCCAATCCACTTCTTCCTAATCAATCCACGTCGACTAATCCTATCCTATTCATCATATCTCCATCCTTCCACTTCACCCTAACTATATCCTATTCATCATACTTCATCATCCCTAATCATTGCACCTCATTCTTGTCATGCCCTAATCATCATTCCTAGTTATTCAACCTCCCCAATCCATTCTATCCTAATCATATCCAAGTCATCTTTATCATACCCTAATCGCCTTTTTCTTCTAATCACCATCATCTCAATCATCCAAATAATCTAATCTACTCACTACACATAATCATCTTCATTCATAATCCAATAAACTTCTTTTGAATCCATCAAAATCATCATTGCTTATCACTACACATTACCATCATCTTCATCACAAGCCAATCAACAACATCCTAATCATATCCTAGCTGTTCATTCCACTCTTATCAAATAATTCCCAATCACAATACACCACAACCTTAGGGAACACTTTGAGTATCTACTCTCCCTATCGAATCTGATTGCGACTGTGTCAACATCACCCACTACATATCTGATTCCATTCCTTTACACTCAAATTTCATCACTACATTTCATTAGTATTCAGCCCTTGACATCTATAGAGGACCCTAAACACTAGTCTTCCTAAGGTTGAAACATAGGGAGAAACAGTCAAATCTTGACTGTATCACAAGTACAAATCTGTGGACCAAGAGACCTTGACATCTTTTCCACATCAATCACAACTTGCACTTCATACTCCAAGGCTAGTTTAAGTCGATCCTTCCATATGAATTTTGAAACTCATGGGTTCACTTTAACCAATCATTTCTCCTACACCTCAAGGTCTTGACAAATCTAATTTGTACTTTGACAAGGTCATTAGTAGACGAGAGTACCCTCTTGGAGCTAGACTTTTCGAAGACTATTATCATTCACCTCTATCATTGTCTAGGCCTCATCACCTCACATTGACATCCCCATAGCATCCCACAATTCACAAATCTTGTTTGGTAGAGACATAGTTGCAAAACGAAATGTAAGGGAGTAGATACTCCTAGTCATCCCTCATTCTAATCATTCTACATAATCCCACCAACACATTTTTGACACCTTCACTCTAACCGACATCTTAATCATTATCCTTGTCACTGTACATCATATCATAATCACATCCTGCTCATAGCTTCGTCATTAAATATCCATTCCCTTCTCCTTCACCTTTCACCCATACATTTCATTTCGAGAGCATACCCGTGTTTGTCCAACCCGCCTATCCTCTCTAGGGGGCATCATCATCCCACTATTATCTTTTTCCTCTATCCATTTCCTTAGCTTCTTTGAAATGATATTACTTGACACAAATCTCATCATCTCAAAGAGGGGCAAAATGTAGACACCTAAAAATGGTCACAACCAACTTCATCCACTCACGCATTCAATCCTAATCCACTCGCATCACTTCATCCAATCTGATTATTAATTAAATCATTTTTAATTATTTAATTAATTTCTTCTGCACCTTTATCACGTCATAAAAATAAGTTCTTCTATTATAGTTTGAAAATTAAATATTTTTTTACTGTAGTTCATCCCAAAAATTAAATAAATTATCATATTTATTTAATTCTCTATTTTGTGCACTTTTGATTACTTTTTATAATCATAATTATTTTCTTCTAATCCATGTGCACATGAATTAATTTTAACTAATTCATCATTACAAACCCCCATGTTTCTAGAAGTCCACTTATCATCCAATGTACATGACAAGTGGTACTTTAGAAGCATGGGCAAATCTTCCAAATTGAGTACATTTGTCCTATTTATTTCACCCAACTCCATGTGTCACTATTCCTTCCAATTTAAAATTCTATTTTGCACTATTTGAACACTATTCTTCTAATTTTAAATTCCACTTGTCCTCTCCATAGAATTTAAAATCCTCACAAAGTCCAAGCCTTACCTTTTCATAAATGAGTCCTTACATGTCATACACCTACTCAATCCTAACCATCCATCCATTCAAACTTGCAAGCTCATCCATTGATCATCCCTTAAATCTTGGGGCAACCTTCTCATCAAATCCAAACATGCCATTTGTCCAATTCTTCTTGCTTGAGGATCCTCAAGCAATCTCAACCATTGATCCTTCAAATTGATCTTAGCCCTCTAATCCCATCTCCAAAAATCTATAAATTGAGGCCTCCACCTCCCATTTGGAACAAGCCATCATATGCCAAGTTACTTTGTCAATTTGAGTGCTCACATCTATAGCTCTTAGTGTAATTCAACTAGCTTAGCTTAGTTTATTATCTATTTAGGACATATCATCACTAGTTTGCTTAGATAGGGTGCATGATTTAGTATAGAAGCATAGTAGTGATTTAGTCCAATCTTAAAGTCCCTTGGACTTAAGATTGGATGCATTTTAGGTGTAATTTGCATCCACTTTAGGTATCATTTTCATAGGTAGACAAGTTGAACCAAAAAATCTATCGGACATGATAATGAGGAGAGCTCTAGTACCTCTGAAAGTTCAGAAGAAGATGAAGAACCTCAAACCCAACCTTTGAGGAGGTCTACGCGGATAAGGCAGCAACCTGATAGGTTTGGTTATTCGTTGCATGATTCTAGTTGTATTTTTGCTTTGATTTCTAATATTAATGAGCCTAGAACTATGAAAGAGGCTATGGGTATGAAAGATGCAGGTTCTTGGAAGGAGACCATGGAAGAGGAGATGGCTTCTTTGGAAAAGAATAATACATGGGACTTGCTGCCTTTGCCTGAAAGATGAAAACCTGTTGGATGCAAATGGGTGTTCAAAAATAAATTTGGTGTAGATGGCAGTGATGCAAAATATAAGGCTAGATTGGTTGCGAAGGGGTATTCTCAGGTGGAGGGAATTGACTATGGTGAGATTTTCTCTCCTATTACAAAGCTGATATCTATTCAGTTCCTATTATCTCTTGTTGTAGCATATGATCTAGAAGTGGAATAGATGGATGTGAAAACAACATTCCTTAATGGCAACTTGGAGGAGGAAATCTATATGTCACAGCCTTAGCACTATATGGTGAAAGGTAAAGAAAATATGGTTTGCAAGTTGAAAAAATCTTTGTATGGTTTGAAACAATCTCCTAGGATGTGGTACTAGAAGTTTGATGTCTTTGTGTTGAGTATTGGATTTCAGAGATCAAAATCAGATCATTGTGTTTACTACAAGTTTGACAATGATCGCATTCTAATTATTGCATTGTATGTTGATGATATGTTACCCATTTGGACTGGTAAAAGTTTGATTTATGATTTGAAGTCTCAGTTGTCAACACAGTTTGAGATGAAAAATCTAGGGGCAGCTTGGTACATTTTGGGAATGGAAATCTAAAGAGATTAAGAAAATAGAAAACTTTGGTTAGGCTAGAGTAAGTATGTTAACACTATGTTGGAGAGATTCAACATGATGGATTGGAGACCTTTGACTATTCCTATTAAAATGGGGACAATGTTATCTATTGAAGATTGTCCAAAGTCTCCTTCTGAGATAGAGGATATGAGCAGAGTTCCCTATTCTAGTGTGGTTGGCAGTTTAATGTATGCAATGGTCTACACAAGACAAGACATTGCCCAAGCAGTGGGAGTCCTTAGTCGATTTATGGTTAATCCTAGATGGGTACATTGGGATGCAGTGTACAGAGTGTTCAGATATTTGTGGGGTACTTTTGAGTATTCCTTATGTTACCATGGTTATCCTACAGGACCTCAACATTCACTTTGTATTCATGGATTTGTGGATTCAGATTAGGTAGGTGACATTGACAGTAGGAGATCCACCAGTGCTTATGTGTTCACTATGTTTGGTGGTTATATTAGTTGGATGAGTAAGTAGCAACCTGTGGCCACTTTGTCCACTATTGAAGATGAGTACATGGCAGCAACTCATGCTTGTAAAGAAGCCATTTGGCTTAAGGGATTCTGTTCTGATGTTGGGTCTGATGTAGGGAAGATTACTATTTGTTGTGACAGTCAGAGTGCCATATGTTTGGCAAAGAATCCTACTTTTGACACAAGGACTTAGCATATTGATATGCAGTACCATTTTGTTCATGACATGGTAGAGGATTAGAAGGTAAACTTGGAAAAAGTTAAAACTTTGATGAACGTTACAGATTCCTTGACAAAACCTGTGAGCAAAGAGAAGTTCAGATGGAGTTCAGAGTCTATGGGCCTCACGACCCCTAGAAATTAAATCATGGTGTTGATACTCCCTTTGCTCTTACAAGGTGTTCGACAAGTGGGAGAATGTTAAAAAAAGTGTCTCAACCTTGCAACTTTGAAAGATTACTATTCTTCCCAGTTTTGGGCTTTTTGCATATCCTTTATCTTGGAGAATGGTTTGGAACCTTCCAAGTTTTCAAAAGTTACCAAACAAGCTAAAAATAGAGAGACTTAATATTTTTAGTAAGTCCTTCGATTGAGCTTGGATTGACTTGAAATTTTTTTCAGAATGTGCAGAACAACTAAGTGAACATCTCGGTTGAGTTTCGTCTCAAGATTATATCAAGATTGTGAGATATTAAAGTTTCTATTTTTTGAAATTGTCAGAAAATTTTTTTGAACTCAATTCGTAGAATTCAAACTTCTCTAAACATCCTAAAAATAGTGATAACCAGAAAAGCAAGTTATAGGGTGATAGATCTCTTCACGAGCTTTCCGACACATCAAACGGTTCGTCAATTGGACACCCAGATCAAAAGCTATGGCCTTTGAAAGTTGGACCTTCTATTTTGGGAAATGTAAAGACGTGTTGGACACATAAAAGAGCTATAAAGGGGAGAGTTACACGTGTTGGTGTGTGGTTTGGCAAATCACAAGGCATCTTTGATTGGAGATACTTTGGGCACCACTTTGTTGGTGGTTTTGACTCATGGTTTTGTAATTACCATTGGCAGTGTACTGTATTGTATTTCCTATATATCAAGAACTTGAGATGGAGGTTGTATGAAAGAATCTTATAGATGTTGAATTACCTCTTAGATCTCTAGTTGGATTTACTCCTATAAAATCTTGGTCTACAAGTATATTATAATCTTCATGATTCCTGAATAATATATTGGGCGATTGTGGAGTGTGGATTTTTTTACCTTAAAGGGTTTTCCCCATGTATATCTTGTGTTGTGAGTTTTGTTTTTGCAATTGGAAGTTGTTATTATCTTTCTGTTAATGTGCATCTTAATCTATAATTGTAAAAGAAAAATTTGCATAAATTTAAATCCTCATTAGATCATTATAGGAAGTGTTTTTCGCATACCTTGCTTCCTTCCATAACTTATAAGCCCGCATATTGCCAACATGTTATTGTTTTGAATCTATGATATATTGAGTATCTAAATCTACATTTGCATCTGTAACATCAGAAAATATTTCCTTGGGGGATTTTCCCTCATAAGGTTCAGATCCTAAATCTTTTATCTGCATTTAGGACATCTTGCATCATATTCTAACATCTAGATGAAATGAACCCTAAGTTTTATGACAAATGGGACCTAGGGGGATTCCTTGAACCGAACCCTGACAAAAATAGGGGGGACGACTTCCGCGCCCGTACCCTAGTCCTACCCTATTTTGGGTCAATCCCAAATTTAAAATATCAGCTTGTGACCGTTAATTAGGTCCTATGCCAACATGGTAAGTTTGAATTACGAAATTCTTGGTGGGAATGTTTTTTGTTGCATATAAAAGCATGTTTAGGCATTCATTTGTAAACTAGATGATCATTAGATGAAATTTGCATGAGCATTGACATTCTAGAAGTGATTCAAGGCTATCATTGCGCTGCAAGAGTAGATTTGTGTTGTCTATCTATTTGTATTTGTAGATTTGAGCAATCATCTCCTCATGGCATGAAGAGCTTCCTTCTCCCATGAGATATTCACTACAAGGTGACATCATTTGTGATTCTAAGAATTTATCTTTTGGTTTTTGCCTCTACCTCCCAAGGGCATGCATTCTGTATCTGACAATGGTGTTCGGAAGACTTGAATGTCTCTCTGACACTTGACTGGGGCAAGCCTCTAAACACTACAATCCCCTCCCAAATTTTTTGTGATTGCCAGTTATAGGTCAAAGATACAGGAAAAGTGAAGTTGCAATAGGGTATCTTAGAGTGTCAGATTTGTGGATCAGATTTGAAACTAACACCCTGGACTATGGTGCCTGCTCATTAGTCCTCCAGATTCTGTGGAAAGAAAATCTATGATAACAGGAATAGGTTGAAAATCAATTTTGTAGATCCTGACAAAAACTTGGGCATTGGACTTGGGCACCTGGTCTTTAGTCCTCGACTATTCCACTTCCAAACTCTGAAAATAGGTGCACTTTCATTTTCCATTTTACATCTTTATGTAGCAGCATTCTGAATAATTTGTCCGTTTACTATCATATTTTCATAATTAGGGTTTTTAGGTATAATTGAGCATAATTGAACAAAATTGGCAATCAGATCGTAAAAATCCAATCTTCCCTAAGTGACTCAAGGTCCTTAAATGTAGTTGGTGAAAGGAGGATAGACATAAAACACCCACAAATCAATCAACTATCCAAACTTTTACTACTTTATATTTTGGTGAACCCATGTTGTTGGACTTGTTTACACCTTTCTGAGTGTTTTTACTTCATATTTGCATTGATTTCATTCATTCATATCATCATTCATCTAATTGTGTTGGAAAACTTGAAAAAATTGAAAATTTTGAAAAAAATTGCATGCTAGTGTTTCTATTTTGCATCAATTAATTTGAATTTCATCAAATTTATGATTTATGCATTATATCTAAGATAAATTTCATAAAATTAAAAAAATTCAATAGTTTGTATTACATTTTTATCATAAAATTGCTAGGGTTTTGTTGAAAATTGTGAATTTTTCGTATAAGCTAGTAATTCCAAAATCTAGAGTTTGTAGACAAAAGCTTGTTTCAATTTTTTCTACTCATCTTAGAAACTCATTAAAAATTTCAATTTTCTGTTGCATTTCATTTTAGTGTGAATTTGCATTTAGATCTCAAGAATTTGCAATTTTTACATAGAAAATTTCAATAAAAAACTAGCATTTTCATTGATTTTTTATTAGATTTACAATTGCATTTTGCATCTTAGGGCTTGGAAATTATTTTTACATATGAGATCATTTAATTTTCATCATAAATAATCTTTCAAAACATTCATATAGCATTTTACATCAATATCTCAAACCTAGGGCTTGAAAAACCTTGATTTTCAATAAATTTGACCTTATCGACTCTCTAGATTTGCACTATAAGCGTGTTGTAAAGAATATTTTTGAATTAATTGGATGTAATTAGGGTTATTATCTATTTACCCTACTAAAATTCTTTACAATACCTCTTCATCGGGCTCTTGTATTGAAAATTTGGCAAAAAATTGCACATTTTTGGTATTTTTGCCACAGGGTTTGGTCTAGTTTGCACTTCAAGCATGTCGTGAAATATTTTATGCTTCTAGGTGACTTATATTACTTCTATTATTTGATTCACCTCATAAAATTCCTTACAAAACCTCTTTGATTTAGTCTTGGGATTGAAAATTGGTGAAAAATTGCATATTTTAGGGCATTTTCACTAGGTTTTGACTAGTCGTCATTATAGATTTGCATGAAAAAGCATGTTGTAAAGAGTTTTATTATTTCATTGGACTAAAAATAGACATATTATTTTCTTCCCCTGATCAAAATATTTACAACAAATTTTCTTTCATATATTTGCATTAAAAAAGTACAAAAAAATAAAGCATTTTAGAGAACATTCGACATCACTTTAGCATTTGCTATTTGCATTAGTTTTGGAAGATCTTTAAAATTCTAATTTCAAATTAATTTGAAGACATATTGTTGACCCATTTTCCTTTGTACAGATCTAAATAGTTCACTAGGTATTTTCCTTGAAAACCCTTTGGAAAGTGTTCCTATAAAGCTTAAAGTACCAAATTTCCTAGAAGTCTTGCCTAAAAAACCTTACCATTGGAGAGAGCTTGAAAAAATAGGTAGGTTTGCTTTTTACATCACCCTAAAATTTGACCAAACAAAGAAGTTATTCATGGTCAAAGTTTTCGTCAACATACAGTTCAAATGTTCATTTGGTGGGCTTGCAAATCTCCATCAGCCTTAGAAAATGATGAAAAAATTAGGTTATATGCATTTTCTAAATGTATATCAGGCTCTAAAGGTGCATATACATTCAGGGAATCTTTCGCAGGTCCTCAGGAATATTCCTGGTTTGTATATCTGTGATATATAAGGAAAGGTGCAAATGAAACATACAAGGTTTAATGTGCATTCATTGCATATTCCTCAAAGATTCCTCATTTGTATGTTTGGGAGGTTTGTATATTTGCCTTTGTATTTTCAACATACAAGGCCAAATGTACAATTGCTATAGTGCCGATGAAGTATACAAGTGGTGGGGCCCGCAGGTTCAAATGAGATTGCATGCAAGGTAAGGTTTGCATATCGGTTATACATTCCTAGAATATTCCATAAAGATTCCCTATTTGTATATGGGAGGAATGTATATTGCTTTGTATATTTGCACATACAAGCGGAAAGATACAATCAAAAGATGCATTGCGGGAATATTCCTCAAAGATTCCCCATTTGTATATAAGGGGTTTGTATGTTGTGTTCGTATGTTCGCACATACAAGCTGATATACAAAGCTAACATATACAGTCCAGACCCGATATAAGTTTCAATCTGTTCTATGTTGTTTTCAGGTCCACCATGTTTGAAAGGTGTTTGTATGTTTTGACATACAAAGGAACAGATACAAAGACATATGCAAGCCGGATTTCAAAAATGCTTCCGATTTGCTTCATAAAAGGTTTGGAATCCATGGCTTGCATGTATGTGGTGCTTGTATATTGCGATATACAAGTCAGAAAATACATGAGAAGGTAATACAAGCTGGACCCAACAAAACAATGAAATACAACTAGTGGTGTTTTGAGGTCCATAGCTTGTATTTTGCATATGCAGACGAGGAGATACAAATGGTGGGGTCCACCAAGGCAGGCACTTTGTATATATTTTTCTGCTTGTATGATTCGCTTGCACATTCCAAAGATGCAAGGCCATATACAAGCTAACATACAAGTGGTAGGCCTCGCACATATAAGGGGAATTGTATGCATATGCAAATTTGAAAATACAAAGCATATACAAGCCCGATATACAAAGTGCCATGCATATGCAAAGGAGTTGCAGAATGAATTTTTGAATGTCGATTCAGGCACCAAGATGCAGCGATATATACACAGATGCAGAAGCGATATATACATGCATTTGACCAGAACTTTGACCGCCTGTATCTTCTCCATTTTGGCGAATTTCGACATACTTCAAGAGGCAAAGATGCATGTTTTTGTCCCCTCTTTCTTTTGGCAGGGTTTTTAGGAGCTTTTGTCACTTTTCAATTTTTAGATTTGGAGTTGCATATTTTGGGCAACTGGACATTTCAGTGACTTCTTGAACGAGATGTAGATAGTTTTTGCATTCATTTCTGCAGGTATGGAAGCTGCTCGCATTCATGATCAAAATATCTCCTCACTGATACGTTGGCTGAAGTTTGGCGATGACTAAGCAACTGCAATAAAGACTCTAAATATCTCCCCATCCGTCCAGTTCCAGATTTTGACGCCATAACTGATGCAGCTGGATAGTCATCGACTGAGATATTTTTCTATGACAGCTCATAGAGCAAATTTGTAACTAACCTAGGATGGTTTGGAATGCTATATATATGAATTTGAATGTTGTAAATAAGGTTGGAAATTTTTTTGCATCCTGGTCTTTTTGTTACCAAACAGAGTTTTCTTATACTGTAACCTTGCCTCTCTGTCAAATATATGCAAGTTATTTTTACCTCTTTACTGATTTTTCTGGCTCTATGTGAATTTGCATATGGTTTTCCTGTGAATGTTGTATTCCTCTCAATCATATTACTTCTCACCTCTGCTAGAGTCATCTAACTTGTGTATGCCTACTTGCCATATTCTGATTGTATTGTGCATCCTTCAGTTCTGTGGAAGTTTCTTTAAATCTGTCTGGTGTATCACCCTTTTATGTTTTCAAGCTTTTATTCATTTTCATTACAAGCATTCTCTCTCCCTTTTCCCCCCAAAATTTAGTAGTTTCAAGTGATAGCTAGACAAGGAAGCCGGCCTTCTCTGGAGGTTTGATCTCATTTAGCAAAGTCCCACACTTAGAGATCAATCCCATGTTATTCCAATTTACAGAGCTTTAACAGCTTCATGCAAGGGTGCAAAACTAGGTGATAACAACTTTGGCATGCTCGGTGGGACAAAGAGTTAGAGTAACAATCAAATTAACAATCATTATTGTTGGTTTTGATGTGCAACTAGTGATTACAAACCTTTAAGAGGTTAAAATTTACACATCTGGTGACTCAGATTGAGGAAGGACAAGCAGATCAGTTCTGTTGTTACATGTTTTATGAGAAAGATTCAAACTAGGAGTTCAAGTTCAAGCTCATTTGAATATTTACAGCTCTCTCCACCTAGAAGATAGAGTAGAGCTATAGCAAGGACTTCAGTTTCTAAAAGAGTACAGTCAACTCCACCAAATTTCAGACCAGTTGCTTCTATAGTTCCTCTAGTAACTCAAGCAAATCTACCTACAATTCTTTAGATGACAAGAAATTAGCCATTCGTGACTTTTGATGGGGGCAACCCTTTAAATCTAACGGTACATGATGTTATACCCATGGTAGCTTTGAAGAATTTTCCCTATTTCACAGGGGAAAATCAGACTACTCCTATTGAGCATATTAGAGACATAGCATCTCTATGTGGTGTACATCATGTCACTCAAGAGAACGTAGCCATCAGGCTGTTGGCTGCCTCTTTCAAAGGGAAGACATTGCAGTGGTTCAGGAGTCTACTAGTGTAGACTATAGGAACCTGGGATGATCTAGGAGAGAAATTAAACAAGCAATTTCAAGAAAAATCAGATAATTTATCATTGGTTGAATAGATGACCACCATAAAGAGAGCTCTGCAGGAGCAAATGATGGATTTCAAGTTTAGATTTCAAAAGACATGAGACAAAATTCCTTCCATGGTAAGACCTCCAGCTGAATATGCATTCTTGTATTTTTTAAAAGCCCTAAATAGTGATGTTTCAGTAATGATTCAATCACTAGGAGGGAATAGTTTGCCAGATGCTTATGAGTTAGCTATTAGGGCATAAAATAATTTGATTCAGGCCAGAAAAATAGCACCCAGACCACTAGTGCCTATTTTTCCTAAGATTGAGGCTTCTATGCCTTTACCAATTCCATGTTTTCCCCATGTGCCTACTATCGTAGCATTACCTAATATTGCCAATTCTAAACCGGCTACCTCTAGTTCATCTCAAGAGTTGAAAGAGATTAAAAATAGTCAACAAAAGATTGAGGGCATCCTTCAAACTTTTGGAAATGAACTGGTAAACATAAAGAAGCAACAATCCCAGAGGCCCTTTTAGCCTTATCAGCAACCTAGTCAGGGACAGAATCAACTGTTTCAAGGCCAAAATTAGCCTTATCAAGCTAATAGGTCACCTTATCAAAGCAACTATCAAGGTGCCAGACAAAATGTGAATCAAAGACCTTTTTAGCCTTATAATCTGGCATCTGTTAATGCAGTAAGAGACTTAGTCCCTACTCAGAACAACCTTGCGGCTGAATATGAGTGGTGCTATCCATGCAAACAGCCACACAGTCAAGCAGCCTATTCAAATGGAGTCATAAATCAGGCTTTAATGGTGCAAAATGTGTCAGCCTCACAGCCAAGTACACCAAATGATGGGGCTATACAACAATAGGAACAACCTCAGAGTGATTCTGCTTTCATGAACTGGTAGGAGGGTGAATTTTGTGGCATGAATAGAGATAATACTCCAGTAGAAGCAAATACAAGGGCCAAGAAGAGAGGTTATGAGGTAGAGTAGGTAGCAAATAAGGAGAAATGACATGTTGGTGCTTCAACATCACATATTCCCCATATTTTAAAAAGTGACCCAACAAAAGCAAGGGAGATGCCTAATTTGCAAGTGAAGGTTGCTGCTACAAAGTCAAATCAGAAAGTGAGTGCCATTCCACCTTTCAATATTATTGAAAATATGAAAAAGATGAATGTGACAATGTCCATATGGGATTCCCTAGCCATCCCCGACCAAAAGAAGATGTTGCAGTCTGCCTTATCTAATTTGAAAGTATCCAATGATACAACTATTGACCCAAATAAGGCTGTCCTTACCAATTCATCCAAAGATAACAACCAACAGCCTAACAAAAGTGCCAAGCCACTCCCATTTTATATATCATTGATAATTGGAGACAAATTAGTTCATAATTGCATGGTGGATAGTGGAGCAAGCAGTTCTGTGATGCCTAAACAAATTGTAGACCAATTAGGGCTCAAATATTAGCCTCTTGAGAAGGGCGTACTCCGATTACATGGCACAACTGTTAATATTGCGGATGTAATAAAAGACCTAGGTCTTACTCTACAAACCTATCCCAATGTTTCCATCTTCCAAGAGGCCTTCATTATTGATTTGCCTCCTTATTTTGCCATGTGCTTATCAAGAGAATTTATAGCCAAAATAGGAGGATATCTATCCTCAGACTGGTCCCACATGTTTTTTAGGACCAAATATGGCACCAAAGTAACTTTAAAATCTGAGTTACTTTCAAATCATCACATAGAGCCATACACGCCCAGTGTTGTTAATGCAAATTGCATTATTTCTGATGACCCTGAACTAGTTGCTACTCAAGAACTACAAGCTGAAAGCATACCAGAGGTACTCTTAAGGGAGTGGTCCTCAGAAAATGTTATAGATGACCCTGAGGTACATATTCAAGAAAATGGTATGGGGGTCTATATACTTCATGAGTCTGAAACAGCAATTCCAAGTATGGTAAAGGATGCTGAACAACAGACAGGGCAACAGAATGAGGTGTGGAAAATGTATTTTGATGGCTCTAGGAGCAAAATAGATCCAGTGGTGGTGCAATGCTTGTATCTCCCCAGGGTGAGAGATATTATGCTGCTTTTTGTTTTGCCTTCTCGTGCACTAATAACACTGCTGAATATGAAGGATTGATCCAGGGTTTACAATGGGCAAGAAAGAGGAAAATAGGTTGTTTGCAAGTGTTTGGAGACAATAAACTTATTGTAAACCAGGTAAGGGGACTGCATCTCACAAAGAATGATGCTCTGAAATGCTACAAACATAGAGTGTGAAACATGATTGAAGAATTTGATGCTTTCAATCTGATCTCTATTCCAAGGAATCAAAACTCTCATGCTGATAGATTGGCTACGATTGGGGCACAGTTTGATATCCATAATGATATTCAACGAGAAAAGGTGTAGCCTCATGTAAAGATAGTGGACAGACCCTCTATCCCTGACAATAATGTTCATTGGCAGGTCTTTGAAAGTGATGAGCAGATTCTGAGATTCCTATTAGAGGAAAATGAGTTTTCCATGATGAATCAGGATAAACTCAAGCAACAGTATGGCAATGATCAGATTATTCAGCTGAAGATGAACAAGGTACCCAAGGGATTGGTAACTTTGGAGTCTATTTTTGGCACTGATGATTAGATAAAGAAGACCAAGACTGGCATGCAGATAAAGGAGGAACGTTATGAGGAGTTAGAAATTTTTAAGGGAAAACTCCTCAAAATAGGTAAAATCTGTTCAGCTAAGGACAGGAGAGCTTTTATTGCTCTTTGTCAGGAATTTAAGGAGGTATTTGCTTGGGATTATTCAGACTTGAAGGGGTTCAATCTTCATATTGCCCAACATACCATAGAGTTGGAACCAGGTACAAAACCTGTAAGACAGAAGTAGAGACCCCTAAATCCAAAGCTAGAGCCCTTGATGATTAAAGAATTGACTAAACTAATTGAGGGAAAGATCATTTTTCCCATCAAGCATACTTCTTGGGTCTCAAACCTTGTCCCTGTGAGGAAGAAGAATGGAGAAATCAGGCTGTGCATTGATTTTAGGGACTTAAACAGAGCCTCCCTAAAAGACCACTACCCACTTCCGTCAATGGAGTAGATTCTACAGGTGGTAGCTAGCTCAGAAAGATTTTCTTTGCTTGATGGATTTTTTGGTTACAATCAAATGTTAGTCAAGGAGGAGGATCAATTTAAAACTGCATTCACTACCAAATGGGGGACCATGGCCTACAGGAGAATGCCTTTTGGTCTCTCTAACGCTGGCTTGACTTTTCAAAGACCATGGATATGGCGTTCAAGGGTTTGCTGTACAAACTGGTGCTGGTGTACTTAGATGATATAACAATTTTTTCCAAGAATGCATATGAGCATTTATCCCACTTAAGGCAAGTTTTTGAGAGATGCCAAGAGTTTGGGATATCCCTTAATCCAAACAAATACATTTTTGCTGTCCATGAAGGCAAGCTGTTAGGACACATTGTGTCAAAGGAAGGCATTACCATTGATACTGAAAGAGTAAGGGCCATTTTGGAGCTGCCTTTACCAAGTCATAAGAAGGGATTACAAAGTTTTATTGGCAGAATTAATTTTCTATGAAGGTTCATTCCTGATATTGCAAACCTTTTGAAGCCTTTGACATCCATGTTGAAAAAGAATACAACCTTTAATTGGACAAAAGAGGCCAGACTCAACTTTGAGTCTATAAAAGAAGCATTGTCAGTTGCCCCGACCTTGTTAAATCCTGACTTTTCCAAAGATTTTATTCTATATGCTTATGGTGGCCTAGATACAATCTCTATGATTTTGGTACAGTAGCAGAGTAGCAGCTTTGAGCAGCCAATCACTTTTTTCAATTAGGGGCTGGAAGAATATGAGCAAAGGTATAGATTTGTTGAGAAGCACGTCCTTGCAGTGATAAGGAGCCTCAAGAAATTTTGGTATCTTGTTTCTAATAACAAGATACATTTGATGGTGGCTCATCCCAATGTGAAGGAGTTCCTGTTGAGCAAAGATATAAATGAGAAAAGAGCCAACTGGATCACCAAGGTGTTAGATCTAGGGCACACAACTGAGAGGGGGGGTGAATCAGTTGTACAAAAACTTGCTTCTACTTCAAACACTTGATTCTTCTTTGTTAGTTAACAGCATATCAATTAACCATTCATGAAAGCATAGAGCAAAAACACTGGAGCAGATAAACATCAACACATTAGACACCAAGATTTTTGACATGGAAAATCCAGTTAAGGGAAAACCCACGTGGTGATTAACCCAAAGATTATTCTCTATTAGAAGAATAAGAAAAATAGATGGCACATGCCAATTAGGGCTCACTACCTGAGCACACTGCTCATAAGGAGGCACACTGCCTACAAGAGACACACTGTCTACAAGATCATAAGTATCACAAACTTGAACTGGAGAATGACATCTTTACCATGTCTGGATCAATTCCATTTAAGCTCGAGACACACCTGCTCTGCCTTTCACTCTTTCGCTATACCACAGTCATCCACTCCACAACACACTTCAAAATGGATTCACAAACCTTTATTTATACAAGGCATCAACTTAGGAACAATCATCCACAAGAACATTCGCAAGATGAATATCTCATCCGGTTGTCCAGTCTGAACAAGAACATCTTCATCTGGAAGTATATCTCCAATTCCAGGCTCTAACACTAATGCAGACCAATAACACAACCTCAACATGATCCAAGAACCTTCACAGGCTTGCCTGGCTTGCCTGAATGACCAGGTACATCTGCACTTCCTCTACTTATTAGAATCTCTTTTCTTCTTCATCTGGAACTTCAAGAACACAGTCTACCGCCACTGTCATACTAAAAAATGTGCTTTTGGACCTCCAAACCATGAGCAAATCAAGATGACACATCACAAGGATATCCCAAACACTCTGTCCAATCTGTAGAATAGGACAATGCACTTTTGGATCTCACCGGTCCTTTTTGTAACACTCTGTCACTCTGAAGCATCTCCTGGAACCGGTTCTACTTGATCGATCACAACTTCTTCATATCTTCATGCGGACCTTTGAAATCTTAATTGGAACATCTCAAGACTCATATCTACAAACCCTTTAATCGACATCCTCTGATCCTCAACCTATTGAGTACTTTTGCCTTCTTCTCATCACTGTTCTTCACTGTTCTTGATTGAGACTAATTTCCTCAATAACCTCAGCACGCAGCTCATCGAATCCTTCTTATCGATGCAATATGAGTATGTTGACATTAATGAAAACACTGGTTGACCTCATACTTGCAACTATCTCCCCCTTTGTCATTGATGGCAACATATGATGTGAAAAACCATCAAGACAAGAACTCCTTTCTGTCACAGCTCCCCCTATCAGCAACAACTCTTCACATGTCTTCTCTTCCTTTACTGCTCCCCTTTTGGTCATCAACCACTTGTTTTTCACATGTCTTCTCTCCCCCTTTGACATCAATGGCAAAGGGCTCATACTTGCAATTCTAACACATCAGAATCATACCAGCTGCTCCCCCTTAGTAGCAGCTCCCCATCATCAATCCGGATCACAAGATATGACTATGATATCCACTGGACTGATGCACATCAGTGCATCCTTGTTCATCACCGAAGGGGCCATGACCCCTAACTTCTCTTGCAGATACTCAAAAGAGTCCTTGGGAAGAGGTTTAGTAAAAATATCTGCAATCTGATCTTTTGAGGGTACATACTCCAATCTGACTTCATCCTTGTTCACTTGCTCTCTCAGAAAGTGAAACTTGATAGATATGAGCTTGGTCTTAGAATGCAACACCGGATTCTTAGAAATATTTATTGCACTTGAATTATCACAGAAAATTGTGATAGGCTCCTCATATTCTACTTTAATGTCTCTTAACATCTGCTTCATCCATAAGATTTGAGTGCAACTACCTACTGCTGCAATGTATTCTACTTCAGTTGTAGACAGAGATATTGCCTCTTGTTTCTTGCTTAGCCAAGAAACCAACCTTTTTCCAAAAAAGAATGCTCCTCCACTTGTACTCTTCCAGTCATCCACATCTCCTACCTAATCTGCATCTGTATATGCATGAAGAGAGAAATCATGATCTCTAGGATACCATAGACCATACTCAACTGTCCTCTTTAGATATCTAAAGATCCTCTTGATTGCCATAACATGAGATACTCTAGGATCAGCTTGAAATCTTGCCACAAGACCAATAGCTTGCATTATATCTAGTCTAGTCTGAGTGAGATACAATAGTCCTCCAATCATTGATCTATACTTGGTTTGATCTGTTTTAGGAGAGTCATCATCTTTGCTCAACTTACATCCAGTTGCCATAGGAGTGTTCATTGGCTTTGAATCTTCCATTCTGAATTTCCTCAACAATTCTTTCACATATTTAGTTTGAGAGATAAAGATGCCTTTCTTTGTCTAAGTAATTTGTAGACCCAAGAAGAAATTCATTTCACCAAGCATTGACATTTCAAACTCACTTTTCAGTTGATTTGCAAAGGTTTTACACATACTGTCTCTTCCTCCAAAGATAATATCATCAACGAATATTTCAACAGTCAAGATGTTTTCATTATCTATTTGGAAATATAAATTACTATCAGCAGTACCTTTGTTGAAACCAATCTGCACAAGATGCTTATCTAACCTTTCATACCATGCTCTTGGGGCTTGCTTCAATCCATACAGTGCTTTCTTCAACTTGCAGACCATATCATCATGATCAAACAATTGAAATCCATCCGGTTGTTCAATGTATACTTCTTCTTCCAAATCACCATTTAGGAAGGCAGACTTGACATCCATCTTATATACCTTGAAGTCTTTGAAGGCCGCAAATGCAAGAAATAATTTGACTGCTTCAATTCTTGCCACCGGAGCAAAGGTTTCTTCAAAATCAATTCCTTCTATTTGAGAGTAGCCTTTGCAGACCAATCTGGCTTTGTTTCTGATTACTTCACCAACTTCATTTAGTTTGTTCCGAAAGATCCATTTGGTTCCAATCACATTCTTGTTTCTAGGTCTGGGAACAAGATCCCAAGTATGATTTTTCTTAATTTGCATCAACTCTTCCTCCATTGCTTTGGTCCAGTTTTCATCATTGCAAGCTTCATTAATTGTCTTAGGTTCAATCTTTGAAATCAGACAATATTCATTTGAATTTTGAGCAATTCTCCTCCTTGTTTGTGCCCCTTTGCTTTTGTCACCTATGATCTGATCTTCAGAATGGTTTAGAGTTACATACCTTGGAACTTTGGGAATTTCTTGCACTACTATTTCTAGATCAGGCTCATTCAGACAAACCTCTTCTTCCTGATTTACCGGATCAGTCTGAATCTAAATTTCAGAGGAGGATTGAGCTCCTTGCACCAGAGAATCATTCTGATCATCTTCATCATATTCATAAAACCTTGAGGGCTTCTCAATTCCTTCATCAACCTTCACATTTGTACTTTCTATCATCTTTCTCAATCTCTTATTGTAACACCAGTATGCTTTGCTTTGAGTTGAGTAACCCAAGAAAATTCCTTCATCACTTCTAGCATCAAACTTTCCTAGATCTTCATCTCTTTTGATGCAACACTTGCTACCAAATACTCTGAAATATCTCATAGTGGGAGTTATACCAAACCAAAGTTCATAAGGAGTCTTACCGGTATTGCTTCTGATTTGAACTCGATTGAGAGTATAGACTGCAGTGCTGATAGCTTCTCTCCAAAACATCTGGGGAACATTTGCTTCCATCATCATTGTCTTGGATGCTTCCTAGATGGTCCAGTTTTTTCTCTCAACTACTCCATTCTGCTATGGAGTCCTAGGAGCAGAAAGCTGTCTCTTTATACCATGCTTCTCACAAAAGTCTATGAATTCACTGGATGTGAATTCACCACCTTTATCAGACCTCAGACATTTCAGTTTCAATACAGTTTGATTCTCTACCATAGCCTTAAAGATTTTGAACTTCTCAAAGGCTTCTGATTTCTCTTTTAGAAAGGTAACCCACATCATCCAGGAATGATCATCAATCAGTAACATGAAATATCTATCACCTTGCATACTCTTGATTCTTATCAGACCATAGAGATCAGTATGAACTAATTCCAATAATCCGGTAGAGGATTGATTCTTGCTTTTGAAAGAGACTCTGCTTTGTTTACCTAGCTGACATTCTTTGCACAAACTATTTGTAGGTTTCACCAGTTTTGGAAGATATCTTACAGCCTGAGTATTGCTTATCTTGATGATGTTGTCAAAATTCACATGACACATCCTTCTATGCCATAACTAACTCTGATCAACTTGAACAAACAAACAACTTTTATTAGAACCAACTAGATGGAAGATATTACCTTTTGTTTGAGTACCAGATGCAATTTCAGTTCTGGAGCTTTCAAAGTTCCTGCATCTTCCATTCTTGAACCGAAGATCATAACCTTTGTCTACCAACTGACCAACACTGAGAAGATTGTGCTTCAATCCTTCAACATATAGTACATTACCGGTTTTGCTCTTTCCATCAAAAGAAATAGTTCCCCTACCTCTGATTCTACCAGCAGAATTATCACCAAACTTTACCATTCCTCCTTCATACCTTTCCAAATATAAGAACTTATTCTTGTCACCTGTCATATGGTGAGAGCATCCATTGTCAATAACCCAATCATCCTTTTCTTCAACTTGGGCAGCCAAAGCTGTTTCTACAACCTTATGATTGACATATTTAGAGGATATTGGATCTTCTTCCTTGATGGCAATAAACACCCATTCATTTCCGGATCTGTTTCCTATTTCTGATTCATCATCTGTTACACCTTCATTATCATCTTCTTCATGAACATAATAACATTTCTTTTGGAACCTTTGTCTGTTAGAATTGGATGTTGTAGATCTTTCTAGACATCTTGAAGCAAAATGACCAATCTTATTACAGTTGAAGCACTTAAAGGGTAATTTTCCTTCATACTTACCGGATCCTCTTGGTAGTCTCTTTGCAATGAGGGCTTCAAGTTGAGTTGTTTCTGCTTCTTCCTCTTCCATGTCTTTTCTTGCTTGATCATACCATGACAGCTTCCTTGAAGAGTTCTCTCCTGGATCAAATCTTTGTTTGCCTTTCACATAGGCATTGGCTTTGAATGCAGATTCAGTCTTGGGGTGATCATCTCCAAACTCGGTCATTTCAAATGCAGCCAGTTTGCCAGCCAATTGCTCTCTTGTGATAGTTGTATGGGCTATGAATTCATCAATGGCAACAACCTTGATTTTGTAGGCAGTAGGAAGGGATCTGAGAATTTTGCAAACAATCTCATTTTCATCCAAAACTCCACCAGCATTCCTGATTCCACACACCAACTCATTTACTCTTGGCATAAAGGTAGTGATATTTTCATCATCTTTCATCTTCAATCTTTCAAATTTCCCTTTGAGACTTTGCAACCTTGCACTCTTAACAAACTCATCTCCTTGATGCAGAAGTTCCAGTTTAACCCATATCTCATATGCAGTTGGTAGGTCAATAACATTTGAGAGTTCTGAGTCAGTCAATGCACTTAGAAGAGCTTCTTTGGTCTGCACATTGTTTTCAGCATCTGTGATTTCATTCAGAGTTGACGGACCACCCTGTGGAGGTACATATGCTTTTGTGACCATGGACAAGTATGCTTTTCCCATACACTCCAAGTGACATTTCATGCAACCTTTCTAGAGAGAGAAGTTGGTTCCATCAAACTTTGGACCATCCTTCTTGTATGACGACATCCTAGATCTCCTCAAGCGGTTAAGCTCCTTTTAGAAGAACTTAGCTCTGATACCAATTGTTAGATCTAGGGCACACAACTGAGAGGGGGGTGAATCAGTTGTACAAAAACTTGCTTCTGCTTTAAACACTTGATTCTTCTTTGTTAGTTAACAACATATCAATTAACCATTCATGAAAGCATAGAGCAAAAACATCGGAGTAGATAAACATCAACACATTACACACCATGATTTTTGATGTGGAAAACTTGGTTAAGGGAAAAACCATGGGGTGATTAACCCAAAGATTATTCTCTATTAGAAGAATAAGAAAAATGGATGGCACATGCCAATTAGGGCTCACTACCCGAGCACACTGCTCACAAGGAGGCACACTGCCTACAAGAGACACATTGTCTACAAGATCATAAGTATCACAAACTTGAACTGGAGAATGACATCTTTACCATGTCTGGATCAGTTCCATTTAAGCCCGAGACACACCTACTCTACCTTTTGCTATTTCACTATACCACACTCATCCACTCCACAACACACTTCTAAATGGATTCACAAACCTTTATTTATACAAGGCATCGACTTAGGAACAATCATCTAAGTTGGCAGTCATCCATAAGAACATTTGCAAGATGAATATCTCATCTGGTCCGCCAGTCTGAACAAGAACATCTTCATCTGAAAGTATATCTCCAATTCTGGGCTCTAACACTAATGCGGACCAACAACACAACCTCAACATGATCCAAGAACCTTCACAGGCTTTCCTGAATGACCAGGTACATCTGCACTTCCTCTACTTATTAGAATCTCTTTTTTTCTTCATCCAAAACTTCAAGAACACAGTCTACCGCCACTGTCATACTGAAAAATGTGCTTCCAGACCTCCAAACCATGAACAAATCAAGATGACACATCATAAGGATATCCCAAACACTCTGTCCAATCTGCAGAATAAGACAATGCACTTCTGGATCTCACCAGTCCTTTTTATAACACTCTATCACTCTGGAGCATCTCCTAGAACCGGTTCTACTTGATCGATCACAACTTCTTCATATCTTCATGTGGACCTCTGAAATCTTAACTGGAACATCTCAAGACTCATATCTACAAACCCTTCAATCTGCATCCTCTAATCCTCAACCTATTGAGTACTTTTCCTTCTTCTCATCACTGTTCTTCACTATTCCTAATTGAGACTGATTTCCTCAATAACCTTAGCACACAGCTCATCCAATCCTTCTTATAAATGCAATATGAGTATGTTGACATCAATGACAACACTGGTTGACCTCATACTTGCAACACAAGGTCATGGAATATGACATGGATATCCAGGTAACCAAGCTTGTCAGAGGCAAAGGGCTCACTGAGCAGCTTGCTACCAGTTCTGAAATAAGGGATGAGATGCTTTTGACCATTAAGGATGCACCTCAAGGTAATTCAAAGGTGGTGGGCACAAGTTGGGTTACTGATATGACTCAATTTTTGCAGACTGGCAAATGTCTAGCAGGTCTAGATAAAACCAGGAGAAGATATTATAGACTGTAGTCTATTCCATATGTTTTGATTAATGGCACCCTTTTCAGAAAGGATTTTAATGGTGTATTAATAAGATGCATTGCTAAAGATCAGACTGATAAGGTACTGCATGAATTTCATGATGGAACAGCGGGGGGTCATTTCACCCCAAAGACTATTGCCTAGAAGATAATGAGAGCTGGATATTACTGGCCCAGCCTATTTAAGGATGCCCATGCATGGGCTAGAAAATCTAAAAAGTGTGCCATTTTTGCAGGAAAAGAGAGGCTGCCAGCCTTACCTCTACGGCTAATTCAAATAGAGTAACCCTTCATGAGATGGGGTATTGACTTCATAGGACCCATAAATCCACCATCAAGTGCAGGCCACAAGTGGATTCTTACAGCTATAGATTTTTTCACAAGATGGACTAAAGCAGTGGTTCTAAAGGAATCAAATGAAAGTGTTGTTTTAAATTTTTATCATGATTTGATTTCTAGATTTGGAGTGCCTGAGTCAGTAATTTCTAACAATACTTTAGCCTTTGTTGGCCTAAAGATAACTGACTAGGTTGTTAAGAATGAGATTTATCTGAATACTTCTTCCAATTATTACCCACAGGGTAATGGTTTGGCTGAGTCTACGAACAAGAATCTCATAAGAATTATTAAAAGATCAATGGAGGACAACTAGAGGACCTGGCACACTACTTTGAAGTATGCCCTATGGGCAGATAGAATAACTCCTAGGAGGTCCATTAGAAATTCTCCATACACGTTAGTATATGGGAAGGAAGCAAGATTGCCTATCTCTGTAGAACTGCCAGCACTGGACATCATGAATCAGCTAGAGATGTTTGAAGAAGAGGATCGCATGGCTATCAGATATGCTCAGCTTATGGAGCTTGAAGAGATCAGAGACAAGGTTATGAAGACTATGGAATATCATCAGCTTCAAACAAAAAGAAATTTTGATAATAAGGCCACCCCTAGGAACTTTAGAATGGGTGACATGGTACTGAAATGGGATGAATTGAAGAGCAAACTAGGAAAACATTCCAAGTTTGACAACATGTGGAGTGGTCCATTTCTCATTACTGAATGCAAGGAGCACAATGCATTTTAGTTATCAAATATGGATGGACAAAATCTACCTATCCTAGTCAATGGGATACACCTAAAGAGGTGTTTTGAGGTATGAGTGCCTTGTAAATAAATAAATTAGGTCTCTATGCTTTCAATAAGTGCTACTGCACATTAGTTTAGATCTTTTTTTCTTTCCCTAAATGTTGTCTAGCATAGCTGAAAGGTTTCATGTTCAACATTTTGTCTTAGTTTAGCATTCCAAGTGTTCTTCATTACTTCTCTCTTATTTTGCTAAGGTCAGAAATATCTAAATTTTAGTCTCTGTGTGACTCCATGACAAATGGATATAATAAGGCTACTGATCTTATGTTTATCAGGCAAACATCCTATAGATGTCGCCAAATTGTTGACCCATTTTCCTCTATATAGAGCTAAATAGTCTGCCGGGTATTTTCCTTGAAAACCCTTTGGAAAATGTTCCTATAAAGCTTAAAGTGCCAAATTTCCTAGAAGTCTTGCCTAAAAAACCTTACCATTGGAAAGAGCTTGAAAACATAGGTAGGTTTGCCTTTTACATCACCCTGAAATTCGACCAAACAAAGAAGTTATTCATGGTCAAAGTTTTGGTCAACATATAGTTTAAATGTTCATTTGGTGGGCTTGCAAATCTTCATCGGCCTTAGAAAATGATGAAAAAATTAGGTTATATGCATTTTCTGAATGTATATCAGGCTCCAAAAGTGCATATACATTCAGGGAATCTTTCGCAAGTCCTCAGGAATATTCCTAGTTTGTATATCAGTGATATACAAGGAAAGGTGCAAATGAAACATACAAGGTTTAATGTGCATTCATCGCATATTCCTCAAAGATTCCTCAGTTGTATGTTTGGGAGGTTCAAATGAGATTGCATGCAAGGTAAGGTTTTTATATCAGTTATACATTCCTGGAATGTTCCATAAAGATTCCCTATTTGTATATGGGAGGAACGTATATTGCTTTGTATGTTTGCACATACAAGCAGAAAGATACAATCAAAAGATGCATTGCGAGAATATTCCTCAAAGATTCCCCATTTGTATATAAGGGGTTTGTATGTTGTGTTCATATGTTCACACATACAAGCTGATATACAAAACTAACATATATAGTCCAGACCCGATATAAGTTTCAATCTGTTCTATGTTGTTTTCGGGTCTGCCATGTTTGAAAGGTGTTTGTATGTTTTGACATACAAAGGAATAGATACAAAGACATATGCAAGCTAGATTTCAAAAATGCTTCTGATCTACTTCAAAAAGGTTTGGAATCTATGGCTTGCATGTATATGGTGCTTGTATATTGTGATATACAATTCAGAAAATACATGAGAAGGTAATACATGCTGGACCCGGCAAAACAATGAAATACAGCTAATGGTGTTTTGAGCTCCGCAGCTTGTATTTTGCATATGCAGAGGAGGAGATGCAAATGGTGGGGTCCACCAAGGCAGGCACTTTGTATGTATTTTTCTGCTTGTATGATTCGCTTGCACATTCCAAAGATGCAAGGCCATATACAAGCTAACATACAAGTGGTAGGGCCTGCACATATAAGGGGAATTGTATGCATATACAAGCCCGATATACAAAGTGCCATGCATATGCAAAGGAGTTGTAGAATGAATTTTTGAATGCCGATTCAGGCGCCAAGATGCAGCTATATATACCCAAATGCAGAAGCGATATATACAGGCATTTGACTAGAACTTTGACCACCTGTATCTCCTCCATTTTGGTGAATTTTGACATACTTCAAAAGGCAAAGATGCATGTTTTTGTCCCCTCTTTCTTTTGGTAGGGTTTTTAGGATCTTTTGTCACTTTTCAATTTTCAAATCTAGAGTTGCATATTTTGGGTGACTGGACATTTTAGTGACTTCTTGAACAAGATGTAGATAGTTTTTGCATTCATTTTTGCAGCTATGGAAGCTGCTCGCATTCATGATCAAAATATCTCCTCATTGATGTGTTGGTTGAAGATTGGCAATGAGTAAGCAGCTGCAATAAAGACTCTAAATATCTCCCCATCCGCCCAGTTCTAGATTTTGATGCCATAACTGATGCAGCTGGATATTCATCGATTGAGATATTTTTCTATGACAGCTCATAGAGCAAATTTTGTAACTGACCTAGGATGGTTTGGAATGCTATATATATGCATTCGAATGTTGTAAATAAGGTTGGAAATTTTTTGGCATCCTGGTCTTTCTGTTTCCAAACAGAGTTTTCATATACTGTAACCTTGCCTCTCTATCAAATATATGCAAATTATTTTTACCTCTTTACTAATTTTTCTGGCTTTGTGTGAATCTGCATATGGTTTGTCTATGAATATTGTATTCCTCTCGATCATATTGCTTCTCACCTCTGCTAGAGTCATCTAACCTGTGTATGCCTACTTGCCATATTCTGATTATATTGTGCATCCTCCAGTTCTGTGGAAGTTTCTTTAAATTTGTCTGGTGTATCACCCTTTTATGTTTTCAAGGTTTTATTCATTTTCATTACAAGCATTCTCTCTCCCTTTTCCCCCCAAAATTTAGTAGTTTCAAGTGATAGCTAGACAAGGAAGTTGGCCTTCTCTGGAGATTTGATCTCATTTAGCAAAGTCCCACAATTAGAGATCAATCCCATGTTATTCTAGTTTACAGAGCTTTAAAAGCTTCATGCAAGGGGGCAAAACTGGGTGATAACACATATATCATGGATAATTCTTTGGTATCTTTGTTTTCATACATCATAGACATTGATCATTTCTTTAAATTCATTGATAAACATCCTCAAGTTCTGGAACAAATCACATACATACATGATGCTGATCTTTCTATGTGCTCCACATATGAAATCCTTTGTCATATATCTGATTTTGATAGCTTCACAACCTTCATGGGAATATACCCTTTGATATGAGATGATTTCACTAAATTCATGATCAATAACACATATACTAGTGATGACCTCAAAATGTTAGATGAAGCCTTAGACGGCTTTCCTCCTCATGAGGACACTTTGATGGAATAGGATGATTTCATTGACACATCTGTTAACATCACACCACAAAATTTTGATTTTAATGCTCGCTCTGGCCAAGATGAAGCATTAGCAAATGAAGAGCTGTCACCACTTTGCCATTCCAATGCTCTCCCTGGCCAAGAGGAAGCATTAGTGAATGAAGAACTCATTTCAACAAAGAACATTCCATGGGAAGACAATGATCATTCATTTAACAATAATCAAAATCCTACTCTAGTGCATGAAACCTCTATGGATCATCCCATCAACCTTCTTCCTTTAGTTGATTGTTCACACACCTTGGATTTCACTAAGGAAGAGAAGACCTTTAATGTCCCTCCTTTTTTGAATATTCAAATCATTTGGACATCACTAAGGATGCAACACTAGTGGATGTGGAGGAGTCTCTCACATTAAATCCCTCAAGGATAGATGTTGTGGTCACTCAAAATAATTTGCTTCTCCCACCACCTAAGAGGATAGCAAATATGTGTACTAATGAACTTCGACAAGAAAAAATTCCACCTAACATTGAATCAAACAAGGAAGCATTTAAGAATGAACAATCTAAAGACAAGGACAATAATTGGGCTATGGTACCTTATGTCCCACTTTCCTCTAACATTCAGGAGTGGGAAGATGATGATGATTTGCTCGATGACGAGACTTAGCATGAAGATGCTATAGGTAAGTATTTCTAACCCTTTATCTCTCTTGTGATGTGCTTCCCCCATGATATGTTATGTGTTGTTTAGGCCTCCTAGGATGACCCCTGGTTCTCTTGTAAGGTGCGGGATACTAGGATACTACCTCTATTGTGACCTTCTTCTATTTGTATCATCATTCTTCAATATCACCTCTCTCTCTTATTTCATTGTTGTGTGTTGTGTCTTATGGACATAGCATTGTGGTTGGTGAATTGGGGGCACCCTCCTACATGACTGTCCCTAAGACACTTGTTTCTCCTCTCTTATTTATTGTTTCCCTTCCTCTAGTGTTTCTATCTAGTAGGTAGATGACAAAAAACATTTATGCTGATGCGGACCTAGCGTCCCTTTAGCGAGAAATCAAAAATTGGACTTAGTTCCTAACATGACGATGGGGTTGTAATATAATATCTAATGCTTGGCTAGTAGAAGCACTCATGCTTTCTACGTAGTGATTTTGATGATCTTTATCTCACTTAAAAAACTTTAAAATACTACTACTCCATGCACTTTGTTTGTCCTTGAATCTCACCTTGGTGGTACTCGGTGTGGAGATTTTCGTGATATAGCCCCATGGTTATCCTCAATCTCTGAATTGGTGGTATAACCTTGGCACTTTGTGTGCTTAATCATATGCATTGATGTTGTTGTTTATCATGATGATGTAGACACTAACATGTTTCTTATAGGGATGTGTTTGTGGGAACATTTAGCAATCATAAAGTACATGTCACCTCCAGGGGCATGGGCTTTATGAAAGTCTATGTTACCTTGTGTGTTTTCTTCCTACCTTAACATGCTTGATATCAACCACCTTATGGTGGGGGCATCTATAAGGTAAGTTGTCTGTTGTAGATGTTAGCAATGTGCTTGTCCTTAGGTGTAGTCTAAAGACTGGTGGCGATGAGTCCCTCCTGTATTCTGAATTTGTTTGCAATCAATCAATCAATCATTTTAAGCCCTCTGTAGAGGTAGGGATGGTGTATTTCTTAGAGCAGATTGCACATCCTATCATTTTCAAAATTCTTATGCAGAGGCGGGGAGTAGTTCTGGGACTAACTCAACCCTTAAGCATGTCTTCAGCAATTGTTCCGGTGAAGCCCAATCATTGGTGTGTGCCTATAATGTGCCTGAGATGGTGATGAGCCTAGAAATAGAAACACTCCATCGATTGTCTAATGTGTTTTCTCTGTGTCTTCAAAGTATGTGTGTTTGGCATGCTTGCTTTGTTTAGCATGTCTATTGCCCCATATGCAGTCTAAAGACCAACGCGATGAGTGCTTCCTTGATTTTGGGAGGTTTGGTGTGTCTTGCGTGTGTGTTGCCCCATATATGTAGTTGAAAGACAAGCTCGATGAGTGCTTCCTGCATTATGGCAAGTGTGTTTACTTTCTTGTACTTGCATTTGCATTTCATCTATATATGAGAAAAAGAAAAAGAAAAGATATCATCTCTATCTTCTATGCATTAACTGTCTTCTATGCATTTAGTGTATTCATCATGTTTTGCATGCCTATTACTGTCTTCTCTGTGATTGGTGTCTTCTCCGTGCTTGGTGTGTTTGCTGTGTTTATTGACCATACTTTAATGCATGTATTGGTGTTGTGTTTATACATACATTAAAGTTGAGGCTAAATGTATGTCGGAAAATGTCCCCTTGGGTGCTTTTCCCTCATAAGGTTTAGCTCCTAGGTCTTTTATTTGCATTTAGGACATCTTTCATCATATTCTGGCATCCTGATGAAATGAACCCTAGGTTTTATGACAAATGGGACATAGGGGGATCCATTGAACCTAACCCTGATGACAATAAGGGGGGAGGACTTTGCCACTCGCACCCTAGTCCCACCCTATTTTGGGGTAGTCCCAAATTTTAGATGCTGGCTTGTGATCATTAATTAGGTCCTATGCTGGCATGGTAAGTTTGAATTACAAAATTCTTGGTGGGAATGCTTGTAGTTCCATATAAGAGCATGTTTAAACATTCATTTGTAAACTAGATGATCATTAGATGAAATTTGCATTAGCATTGGCTTTATAGAAGTGATTCAAGGCTAACATTGTGTTGCAAAAGTAGACTTGTGATGTCTATGTGTTTGTATTTGTAGATTTGAGCAATCATCTCTTCATGGCATGAAGATCTTCCTTCTCCCATGAGATCTTCACTACAAGATGACATCATTTGTGATTTTAAGCATTTATCATTTGGTTTTTGCCTCTACCTCCCAAGGGAATGCACTATCTATCTGACAATGGTGTTTGGAAGACTTGAATGTCTCTCTAGGGCTTAATTGAGGTAAGCCTCTAAACACCACAACCTCCTCCCAAAGTTTTCATGATTCAAGGTTATAAGTTGAATATACAAAAAAAGTGAAGTTGCCGGAGGCTATCAAAGAGTGTCAAATTCACAGATCATATTTGAATATAGCACCCTGGATTAGGGTGCCTTCTCATTAGTCCTTCAAATTCTGTGGCAAGAAAATCTTTGTGACAGTAGGAACATGTTGCAGATCAAGTTTGTAGATCCTGACAAAAACTTGCGCATTGGACTTGGGTGCCTGCTCTTTAGTCCCCAACTATTCTGCTTCTAAACTCTGAAAATAGGTGCACTTTCATTTGTCATTTTATATCTTTCTATAGAAGCATTCTAAATAACTTGTCCCTTTACTATTGTATTTGCATAATTAGGGCTTTGAGGTATAATTGAGCATAATTAAACATAATTGGCAATCAAATCATACAAATCCAATCTTCCCTACATTCCTAAGTTACCAAGGGCATAATAGTGCATTGCCACTCAACTCAAGGTCCTTAAATGTAATTGGTGAAAGGAGGATAGACATAAAACACCCACAAATCAATCAACTATCCAAACTTTTACTACATTACAACATCATACATTTGAGTTGCTTCTATTGTGTTTACTCTTGCTACACGGTTTGGACTATTCACTCTATGACCCTCCTAACTATGACTACACCAACTGGTATCAGAGTGAAGTTTTGAATCCTTTGGAAGTGAAGTGAGTATAGTTTGTTAAGGTGTTCCAGAAGACCTTACTGTGAACATGTCGCCAAACCTGAGGTAGACTACCTGTGTTGTCAATTGATAACTGATTGTGAGGTAGTTGTCACCTTGTAGCCCGATCATTGAAGTTGAGGTAGTTACACTTGATCCTAGGAAGAGATGCCACCAAGGAGAATATCTGTTATTGGTACTATGGCTAGAAGAATGGATGAGATGATGGAGATGATGAAAACAATGCAAGTTTGATTGGATGTTATTGAAGATGGTTGAAGAAGAGGATTAATACCTAGACCTAATGTTGAAAGTGATGATGAAGAATTTCAATCCATTGATAAAAAATGAAGAAACCCTAAAAGAAGAAGAATTTGGTCAAGTGAAGATGTTGAGAGATATTTTAAAGATTGGGATAAGACTTAGAGTGGATGTACCAAACTATAATGGCAATTTGAATCTAGAGGATTGATTGATTGGATAAATGACCTAGAAGAATACTTTGAGTATGAAGAAATTGAAGATCCAAAGAAGGTGAAATTTGCAAAGACAATATTGAAAGTACATGCTGCTATCTAGTGGAAAGAAGTTCAGTTGGATAGAAATAGAAGAGGAAAAGAGAATATCATAAAGTGGGATAGAATGGTTACAATGTTGAAGAATCAGTTTATACCCTGCTGACTATGAGTTGGAACTGTTAAAGAGATTGTAGAACTTGAGACAAAAGGATAAATTTGTGAAGTCCACTCAATAATTTCATAAGATGAACATAAGGATAGGACATAGTGAAGCAAGTAAGAAGAAAGTGGAAAGATACATCAATGGACTGAGATTGAATATTCAAGAAGAATTAAGTTTTGTAAGGATGATAACACTAGATGAATCATATTAGTTTGCGCTGAAAGTTGACGAAACGTTGAACAAGAAGCATGAACGGAGACAGAGAGGTAGAGAAGGTAAATTTTAGATAGGTAGAACATTTTTTGGAGGGGAAAGATCATTTACAGAGCAAAGCAGACAAGAAAGCACATTCATAAAGGAGGACAAAGATAACAATGCATACTAGAGAGATGATAGAACTTTCTACCATAGAGGAAACCCTAATTCTTACTAGATTGAAGGATACAGAAGAGATGGAAGAGGATTTGATAAGATAACATTTAGAGGAATTTTTTAAAGTGTGGTGGTGAAGGGCATAGAGAATTTGAATGTCATCAAGGAAGTACAAGCAAGAAGAATGAGAAAAGTGAAAGAACAACTAATGTAGAAGAAGGACCTATTGGATCACCTAGTTCTGTTGGTAAACCTGAGAAAGGAGAATCACTAGTCATGAGAAGAGCGCTATTTCAAGCAAAGACAAATGAGGAACCACCACAGAAGAAAAGTTTGTTCTGGACCAGATGCAAATCAGGAGCTAAATGTTGTAAGGTTGTAATTGATATTGGTAGTTCTGATAATTTGGTTTCAGAAGAGATGGTGACTAAGCTAAAGTTGGAAAGATAGAGAATGAAGCCTAAAACCCTAAAGATAGAGAATGAAGAATCACAACCGAAGGAGATAACTAAATTACTTATAGAGTATGAAGACATTATATCAGATAATGTACCTGAAGGATTGCACCAATCAGGAGTATTAGTCATCATATATATCTTATATCTAGAGCTAGTTTACCTAACAATGCAGAACACATAATGACACCAGTAGAGAATGAAGAATTGAATAGATAGATACAAGAATTACTGACGAAAAGGATTGATTAGAGAAATCTTGAGTCCTTGTGCAGTACCTATAGTGGTAGCACCAAGGAAGGATGGAGAATGGAGAATGTGTGCAGAGTTTAGAGAAATTAGTAAAATTACAGTTAAGTATAGATTTCCATTGCCTAGGATGGATGACATTATGAATTGTTGTAGTGGAGTAGAATATTTTACAAAGATAGATTTCAAGAGTGGGTACCATTAGATCATAATAAGAGAAGGAGATGAATGGAAGACTATTTTCAAGACAAATGAAGGATTGTAGGAGTGGTTAGTGATGCCTTTTGGATTGATAAATGCACCGAGTACTTTCATGAGATTGTTGGATGAAGTTTTCAAGAAATTCTTTGGTAAGTTTGTTATTGTATATTTTGATCATATTCTAATTTTCAGTAAGAAAAAAGAACATTTGTGGAACTTGAGAGAAGTATTACAGAGGTTGAGAGAAGAGAAATTGTTGATAAACATTAAGAATTGTATTTTCATGAAGGAAGAATCGGTATACATGGGATTTATGATTTCTGTGGAAGTATTGAAGATGGACCGTGAGAAAGTTAGAGCAATTATTGAGTGGCCTACACCTGAGAGTATTGGAGAAGTTAGATCATTTCATAGATTAGCTACTTTCTAACAGAAGTTCATAAAATATTTCAGCTCAGTGTGTAACCCTATGACAAAGACAATGAGAGCTAACAGAAAGGACTTTAAGTGGACATCAGGAAAAACTAGAAGTTTTGAACTATTGAAGTAGAAAGTTACAAAGCAACGAATATTAGCATTACCAAATTTCAACAAGGTATTTCAAGTAGATTGTGATGCAAGTGGAAATGTAATGGAGCAGTATTAATGTTGAAGGCACAACACAACTGAGGGGGGGGGATGAATCAGTTGTACCAAAACTTTAACCTTAATTGATCAATTACGTAATCACATTAACTTACTTTGACCACTTAATCTAATATGAAGAATAAGCATTAAAAGAAAAAACAAAACTTAAGCACATCAACACCATTCACACATCAACACCAAATTTTTACGTGGCAAACTCTTAAAAAGGTAAAAATCACAGTGAGTGTTATCTCACAATATAATGTAGTAACAATACCAAATATCAAAGAGGCCTCACTGCCCAGGGCTCACTACCCAAAAGGTTGTCTCACTACCGAAGGGTGGCTCACTGCCAGTGGGTGGATCATTGCCAATGGGTGGCTCACTACCAAGGGGTGAACTAATATAGTAGCATCTACAACATGCTTTAGTTCAACTCCATTAAAGCACAATATATATCTCCTACTCTGCCTTTTCAATACATATGCCTTAACTTTGCTTAATTCTTCACATTCACAACAATCACGACTTCATTACATGTATTTATACCTATCATCAATCTTGGAATGTACATCAAGGTCGGTATTACAATCTACAACCATTAAAACTTTCTCCAAGGTTGGCATATGTACATAATTTCAAAATAGGATTGGACCTAAACAAACTTGTGGTCAAAAAGAATGAAGAATGAATACATCACAGCTTAGATTGGACCCCAATACATCTTTATACACTTGGACATGCTTCTATAATCCATGAATCATCTATGCAACAATTGTGACTAACTAGGTTAGCCAGAACAAGTATACAACATCAAGAATCACTCAGTCACACGCTTTCAAGAGATTCATTATAGATTGTAGATCACACACATGCCTTCAATGCATTCAGGGAACATCTATGAAAACTATAGAATCATTTGGAAACCATCAAGTCCAACCGCAATAGATCTCAACTTACTTTTCTTGAAGATGGATCATAGACTACTCTCATTTAGACACTGTCAAACTCTACTAATAAAAAACCTTCTTTCTAAAGCACCAAATCACAAAAACTTTGGAATGAAGAAAACTAAGGACCTTATAAGCTTAAGTCTAGAACTACAAGACTAAAGAACATAATACAGAGGAATGTGGATAAAAATACTTCCTCCCTGTCACATTGCAAACTTTGTGAGGCATAGTCTTCAAATTGGTGAATAGACCTTTTGTTGTACAGTGATGTAGACCACCAAATTCTAGAGTTAGCATCTTCAAAAACATATAAAACATATCCAAATATCATACTTGGGTCTTCAATATTGAGGAAATGCAGAGCAAAACTCATACAGTTTTTCTGCAAGCCAAAATACTCTGCAACACATTGTTTCAACTTGAAGAGCAAATTTTCTCAAAAGCACTTGAAAACTCAGTATCAATAATATCTTCTCATCATCTTTAGCACTTATATAAGACAATACAAAGCAACTGATTCATCAGAAACAATCATCAAAACAAGAGCACAACTGACACTAATGGCAACACAGATATGTTGACATCAATGACGAAACTGGTTAGCACATACTTGTAACAATCTCCCCCTTTGTCATTGATGGTAACATATGATGTGAAAAACCATTAAGATAAGAATATACATTTATCACCATCTCCCCCTTTCTCTTTACATATCTGAAACACTTTCTTCCCCTGAGTGTTTCACATGATTTCTCTCCCCCTTTAAGATCAATAGCAATGTAGGACATCATATTTATTCTACTTCACATACTTGCATGCTTATGCTCTGATCAACTAAAATTATTCTTTCACTCCCCTTAACTAGAATAATTAACTCGGGTCACTCTTTACTCCCCCTAAAGGGTAGCCTCCTAAATCAGTCTAGAAAGAAATATTCTTTGAAGTACATTGGACTGATGAATCTCCTTATGCACCTAGTTCAATGAAGGACAATAACCCCTAACCTTTCCTGAAGATACTCAAATATGTCCTTTGGAAGAGCCTTGGTGAATATATTAGCAACTTAATCCTTTGTAGGCACATACTCAAGCTCCACCACATTCTCTACAACTTTCTCTCTCAAAAAGTGATACTTAATTGAAATATGTTTTGTTTTCTAATGCATCACTAGATTCTTTGAAATGTTATTTAATAGGGATTGGCTCCTCATACTCAACTTTGATATCCTTGAAGGTTTGTTTCATCAACAACACCTGCGTGTAATATCTTACTACAACAATATATTATGCCTCTATAGTAGATAAGGAGACTGATTCTTGTTTCTTGCTATGCCAAGACACTGCCCTATATCCAAGGATTAATACACCTCCACTTGTCCTTTTCCTTTCATCAACACAACCGGTCCAATCTACATCTATATAGGCATTTAGGGAGAAGTCATTATTCTTTCGATACCATAGACCATGATCCGGAGTACCTATCAAGTACCTAAAAATCATTTTCACTGCCACAACATGTGATTCTCTAGGATTTGATTAAAATCTATCCACAAGAGAAACTACATGCATGATATCCGGTCTAGTGGTAGTCAGATACGATAGTCCTCCAATCATTGACATGTACTTGCTTTGATCATCCTTAGGAGATTCATCATTTTTTCTTAACTTACATATAGTAATCATAGGAGTGCTCACTAGTTTCTTCCATTTCAAACTTCTTTAATAACTCTCTAAGATACTTTGATTGAGAAATGAAGATACCTTTATTTGTCTAATTGATTTGCAATCCAAGGAAAAAATTCATCTCACCACACATGGACATCTCAAACTCCTACATCTCATCTACAAAATTCTTACACATTCATTCATTTTCACCAAATATAATTTCATCCACATAGACTTCAACAATTAGGATTTGATCTTTGCATGCCTTGATATACAAATTTGTATATGTGGACCCTTTACTAAAACCCTACTATAGTAGATACTTATCCAGTCTTGCATACCAAGCTCTAGGAGCTTTCTTCAATCCATACAGAGATTTCTTCAACTTGCACACCATATCTAGTTGGTCTCATAATTGGAATCCATCTGGTTGCTCTATGTATACCTCTTCTTCTAACTCACAATTCAGAAAGGAAGATTTCAAATCCATTTGATACACCTTGAAATATTTATGTGCAGCAAAAGCCAAAAATAGTCTGATTGCTTCCAATCTAGCCACTGGAGAAAAAATCTCCTCATAGTCTATCCCTTCCACTTGTGAATAGCCTTTGCACACAAGTCTTGCTTTGTTTCTCACAACTCCAACCTCATTCAATTTGTTCTAGAAAACCTAATTTGTTCCAATCACATTCTTGTTTTTAGGTCTAGGGACAAGTTCCCATGTCTTGTTCTTCTCAATCTACATTAATTCTTCTTCCATTCCCTTGACCCAATGTTCATCATTGCGAGATTCATTTACTGTCTTAGGTTCCACCTTTGAAAGTAAACATAGATTTACTTGTTCTTTTGCAGCTCTCCTTCTTGTCAATACACCTTTCTTTTTATCACCTATAATTTGATCTTCAGAATGATCTCTTTGCACATACATGGGAGTCTATGGAATTCTTTCATGAGCAACTTCTTGAATTTCTTCTTCTTTAGGAGAAACATGTACTTTAGTCTAAAATTTCTTTTCTTTTCCTTTTTCTACCTTCTCTGTGACAAAAGGTTCATCTAATTCATATCCATCGAATTGAAGATCTTCATCTACGTTTACATTTGCACTTTCAATGATCTTTTTTAGTCTTTTATCATAGCACCAGTAAGCTTTCCTCTTGGTTGAGTAACCTAGGAATATGCCTTCATCACATCTAGCATCAAACTTCCCTAACTCTTCATCTCTTCTGATATAGTATTTGCTTCCAAAAAATTTGAAATATTTGACTGTAGGAGCCTTACCATACCATGGTTCATAAGGTGTCTTGGTGTCTTTTTCTCTAACCTATACTCTATTCTGAATATAAATCATAGTGTGCATTACTTCTTTCTAGTATAGTTCTAGTAGGTCTGCTTCCTTGATCATTGTTCTAGTAGCTTCTTGAAGAGTTCTATTCTTCCTTTCAACCACTCCATTTTGCTGAGGAGTCCAGGGGGCAGACAAATGTCTCTTTATTCCATGTTCTTCATAGAAAGTATTGAACTCATTTGAAGTAAATTCACATCCTCAATTAGAACTTAAGCATTTTATTTTTAGATCCAATTCATTTTCAACCATAGCTTTGAAAGTTTTTAATTTGTCTAGAGCTTCTAATTTTTCTCTCAGGAAAGTAACCCAAGTCATTCTTGAATAATCATCTATAAGAAGCATGAAATACCTATCACCTTGCAGACTTCTTACTCTTGTAGGACCACAAAGGTCTGTATATACCAACTCTAGCAGACTGATAGAAAATTGTTCTTTTCTTTTGAAGATGGTCTTTGTCATCTTTTGCAATTGACAATCTTTACATCTAACATTGGAAGGCTTCACAATCTTTGGTAGATCTCTTACAATCTACTCAATACTTATTTTCACCAGATTATCAAAGTTGATGTGACCCATTCTCCTATGCCATAGCCAACTTTCATCTATCTAAGCCAACAAACAACAGTTGTTAGAGCCTTTCAAGTGATAAACATTACGATGAGTCTTCTTACCAAGAACAATTATGGTTCTAGAGCTTTTTCTTATCTCACATCCTTTGTCCTTGAACACAAGATTATATCCTTTGATGCACATTTGTCCAACACTTAGGAGGTTATGCTTCAATCATTTGACATAAAGAGCATCATATATATTATGCTTTCCATCAAAAGTAATTGATCCTTTTTCCACAAATCTTACCAGTTGTATCATCAACAAACCTAACAAGTCCTCCATCATATTTTTCAAACTTAACAAACTTAGTTTTGTCTCCAGTCATGTGCTTTGAACATCCACTGTCAATGATCCATTCATCCTCCTTTTCAGTATGAAATGCAGACAAATGTCCTAGACATCTATCCTTCACATAGCTAGCAAGGTTAGTAGAAACAAGTTCTTCTCTAAGTGCAATAAATAAGCATTCACTACTATTTCCATCATCAGTTACACCATAATCATCTCTAACATATTAACTCTTTCTTACGATCTTTCCTTTACTTTCATTGAATTTTAAGGTTTTGTCAGAACATCTTGAAGCATAGTGACCAATTTTTCTAGAATTGAAACATTTGAAGGGTAACTTACCTTTGAATGTTCCTTTGCTACCTCCTTTTATTGTACTTGCAAACTTTGCCTCAAGTTCTGCAAGATCTTCTTCATCTAATTCCACAACATACTTCTCTAATCTAGAAGTCTTTTCTTCCTTGGCCTTGAAAGTAGTCTCATTTTTCATAGGACCATTAGCAGTACCAAATTCCCTTATTTCAAAGGCAATTAGTTTACCAAGTAATTGATCTTTTGTAAGTTTACCTAACTCAATCAATTCTTCAATGAAAGATACCTTGTGACTATAGGACTTTGGAAGAGTTCTGAGTACTTTATCAATAACATCTTCATCTTCTAACTTTGCACCAAGGGCCTTAATGCTGCTGATAACTTCAATCTTCTGTATGTAATTTGTTATGTTATCATCTTCAAACATTCATATGGTTTCATATGTGGTCTTTAAGTTCTGCAACTTAGCTTCCTTGATAGATGCATCACCTTCATAAAACATTCTTTAGTATCTCCCAGATTTCATGAGTAGTTACAAGATCCACAACTCTTTTTATTTCAACATTTGATAAAGAATTCAATAGAGCATTTTTACATTTGTGATTCAACTCAAACTCCTTGATTTCTTCTTCAGTCATTGAATCATCTTTAGGTATTTCATATTTCTTTTTTACTATCATCCAAACAAGGTAACCTATAGAAATAAAATAACTTTCCATGTGTACCTTCCAGTATGTGTAGTTAGATCCATCTGATGTCGAACTCAATCCAAAGGAGACATATTTCACAACAATGGGCTCATACCAACTAATTCCTTAAACAATCTCTCTACAAAGGCATAATCAGGGTTTTTCAATACTACAAAACCAAACAAGGTTACTAGAGGTCTTCTTACCCATCAGGGACTCATACACAACCATTCCAAACCCTCACTTAAGTCTGCACTCTTCATCCAATGCACTTTGCTTCCAAGCTACCATAATCTTAGTAGGTCTCTAAAATGGACTGTCACTCATTATTTCTCCAACCAAGCTATGTAACCCAAAACCCTTGACACTTTAGATACCCATTATTGATTTCTAAAACATATCTCAAAATCATATTACGTCACTTTTCTCCAACACCACCAAAACAATGTTGCTACGCTGCCTCACTAGGCTAATTAGGCCACTTTAACAAAGCAATCCCATCTTAAACTCTCTATCAATCCAAAATTCTTATGGACAGTCCTTTTCCAAACTATAAAACCTCAAAATCCAAAATTTTTAACTAGAGAAATGCCCTCTAATTCAACAAACCATAAAACCCTCATTTTTGACAAGTTACAAGGGGGTTTATTGAAAATCTATGTTCCCAACTATGTCATACTCTACAATGCTTCAAACATGTTTCAATTAGCCTACACATGCTTCAAAATCCTTTACACAACCCTAACTCATGCCTTTTATGCCATTTTCAACTTGAAGCCATCATTTTGTTTACAAACTCTAAAACTCGGGGTTGCAAACGGTTTTCAACAAAATCTCAATAAAAACCTCAAATGTTTATAAAATTTAGTCAAACCAGGTGTAAATTGATTATACCTCATGCCATTATTGATTTCAATAGCTTTCAGATCATAAACCACTTGTACAGGTCATACAGTTGTCTGTAACAGAGAATTACCAGAAATTTATGAGAAAACAGAGTTTTATTTATGATTTTCAAAACAAACTCCCTCTCAATCTTCAATAGAACTTCATCTACCCTTCATTTGAGCCTCTTCAAGGCATATTTAAACTTTTTTCCCTCCAAACACAATGACCTCGAACTGATTTTTAAACTACCGACTTTTGGTATTCCACCACTTAGCAATTTTTGCACCTTTTGCAATTTTTAACATTACACCAATTGACAAAATTACAAAATATGACAACCTTACTCAAAATGAACCCCTAAGACATGCTAAGTGGTCTAATAAGACCTTATTCAATGTCTACTAAACTAAAAAAAACAAAAATTAACTTAAGACCTCATTGGACCAAACTTTGCAAGAGATAAACTTTGTGCCCCTGCAGCATACAACTAGGGTGAAAAAGTTTCCAAGTCCCTTGGAAATTGTGTTGCATCTTGTCCACCTTTGAACATTGCATCTTCTTGACCTTCAAAGATCTTTCACCTGGTAATCCCTTCCAATGGGTCAAGTATTGAATCCTTGCATCATCCTTTCTACTCTTGAGTTGTTTACCACCTACATACTGCTCCATCCTAACAAACTGATCTGTGGAGTGCCTTCTGACCTTTTCATCATCATAACCTGATGTTGTACTTGTTTTGACACCTACAAATAGTCCCTTACCATTTGTACCCTAACTTATCTTCCTTTCCACCTTTTTTGCATGCTTGAACTTAGTCATATGCCCTTGCCAAATACCTTTAATCACTGCACCTTTTTCTCTTATCTCAGTCATTAGGTTCTATACCTTTACTATCACTATCCTATCAGGTTTAGACACTACTATCCTCAATTTTCCTGCCCCAAAGACCTCTTTCTTACCAAATTCATAAAACTCTTTGTTATTAGACTTACACACCTCTTTAGTGATAGATTATTGCTGCCTACCAACCTCCTGTCCAATTAGTGGACAAAATATCTTTTCCCAATCTTGCCTTTCAATAACCACTTCATTTTTTCCTCTTATCTTAGACTTACAAGTCTTTGTTTTGATAGTATTAGACTACCCCTTCATCTCTTTTGCTCTAAAAGGACAAATCATTGTCCCTACCATGACCTCATCATGTTTTTCTAAGCAATTTTCCTTTCTCCTATCAATTCATCTTTGACTTTCTCTAAGTCAAATTTGGTCCTCAATTCCATGTCATCTCCCTCCAGAAGAAAATCAAACCTCTTACCTACTGCCTCAACATGGTCATGCTTTGAAGTGACTGCAATGTCCTTGTCTTCTTGTTCTGATGTATTAGTGTCTTGTTGTGCTACAAATGTCATGTTTTCTTCTTCCTCTATCTTCACAAACTCTTTCTTACCACACATAATCACTCTTGTTGTCTTACTATGTCCTCTATCCTCTTCCACCAATGGAGTCAATGTAAAAGAAGCCACATCCTTCTCAATCTAATAGGTCTTAGCTCTTCCATCATATAATACATGTCTTTCAACATGGCCTTCCTAATAATAAGTGAAAACAACTCATAGGCAACACATCACATAAGGTCCTATCCTTATAGGGACCAATATGAAACTCAACAAAAGCTTTCTCCTTAACCAAAAGAGAGTGTTCATCATTCAACCAAGAAACATTATAGGGTGACTCATGGTATCCTTATCAAATTCAATTTATCAACCATCTCTTGTGACACCATGTTATCTATGCTACAATAATCTACTATAACCTTACATACCTTTCCATTGTACTTGCAGGTGGTTTTCAAAAGTGTCCTTATTTGTATCATCTCCTTCTCCTTCAACTCTCTATTTTCCTTTGCCATGTTATCTTTTGGATGCATCTTGACTATATTGTCTTTTCAACTTCCACTCTCCCTCTTCAATCTACAACTTCTTACCCTCAAAATATATAATCCATATGATCTAATACTAATTTGATGTCAAACTCAGTCCAAAGGAGATATATTTCACAACAATGGGCTCATACCAAATGATTCTTCAAATTTCATAGGTTTTTCCCTCAAACAATCTCTCTCTACAAAGGAACAATCAGGGCTTTTCAATACTACAAAACCAAAAAAGGTTACCAAAGGTCTTCTTACCCCTCAGGGACTTATACACAACCATTCCAAATTGTCACTCAAGTTTGCACTCTTCACCCAAGTCACTTTGCTTCGAAGCTACCATAATCCTAGTAGGTCTCTAAAATGGATCGTCACTCATTATTTCTCCAACCAAGCTCTATAACCTAAAACCCTTGACACTTTTAAATACCCATTATTGATTTATTAAACATATCTCAAAATCATATTAGGTCACTTTGGACCAACACCACCAAAATAGTGTTGCTACGCTGCCCCACTAGACCAATTAGGCCACTTTAACAAAGTAACCCCATCTTAAACTCTCTGCCAACCCAAAATTCCTATGGACAGTCCTTTTCCAACCTATAAAACCTTAGAATCCACAATTTTTAACCAGAGAAATGCCCTCTGATTCAACAAACCATAAAACCCTCATTTTTGACAAGTTACAAGGGGGTTTATTGAAAATCTATGTTCCCAACTATGTCATACTTTACCAATGCTTCAAACATGTTTCAATTAGCCTACACATGTTTCATAATCCTTTACACAACCCTAACTCATGCCTTTTATGTCATTTTCAACTTGAAACCTTCAGCTTGTTTACAAACTCTAAAACTCTGGGTTATAAATGGTTTTCAGCAAAATCTCAATAAAAATCTCAAATCTTTATAAAATTTAGTCAAACCAGGTGTAAATTGATTATACCTCATGCCTTTATTGATTTCAATAACTTTTAGATCATAAACCACTTGTACGGGCTGTACAGTGGTCTGTAACAGATAATTACCAGAAATTTCTGAGAAAAGAGAGTTTTATTTATGATTTTCAAAACAAACTCCCTCTCATTAATCAATTGAAGTTCACCTACCCTTCATTTGAGCCTCTTTAAGGAATATTTAAACTTGTTTCCCTCCAAACACAACGACCTCCAACTGACTTTTAAACTACTAACTATTGGTATTCCACCACTTAGCAATTTTTGCATTTTCTTGCAATTTTTAACATGACACCAATTGACAAAATTACAAAATATGACAACCTACTCAAAATGAACCCCTAATACATTCTAAGTGGTCTAATAAGACCTTATTCAATCTCTACTAAACTCAAAAACAACTAAATTTAACTTAAGACCTCATTGGACCAAACTTTGCAAGAGATAAACTTGGTGCCCCTATAGTCGAACTCAATCCAAAGGAGACGTATTTCACAACAATGGGCTCATACCAACTAATTCTTCAAATTTTATAGGCTTTTCACTTACACAATCTCTCTCTACAAAGGCACAATCAAGGTTTTTCAGTACCACAAAACCAAATAAGGTTACCAGAGGTCTTCTTACCCCTCAGGGACTCATTCATAACCATTCCAAACCCCCACTTAAGTCTGCACTCTTCACCCAAGGCACTTTGCTTCCAAGCTGCCATAATCCTAGTAGGTCTCTAAAATGGATTGTCACTCATTATTTCTCCAACCAAGCTCTGTAACCTAAAACCCTTCACAATTTTAGATACGCATTATTGAGTTCTAAAGCATATCTCAAAATCATATTAGGTCACTTTGGACCAACACCACCAAAACAATGCTGCTACGCTGCCCCACTAGGCCAATTAGGCCACTTTAACAAAGCAACCCCCTCTTAAACTCCTTGCCAACCCAAAATTCCTATGGATAGTCCTTTCCCAACCTATAAAACCTTAGAATCAACAATTTTTAACCAAAGAAATGCCCTCTAATTCAACAAACCATAAAACCCTCATTTTTGACAAGTTACAAGGGGGTTTATTGAAAATCTATGTTCCCAACTATGTCATAATTCACCGATGCTTCAAGAATGTTTCAATTAGCCTACACATGCTTTGTAATCCTTTACACAATAGTAACTCATGCCTTTTATGCCATTTTCAACTTGAAACCATCATTTTGTTTACAAACTCTAAAATGCAAGGTTACAAATGGTTTTCAGTAAAATCTCAATAAAAACCTCAAATCTTTATAAAATTTAGTCAAACAAGGTGTAAATTGATTATACATCATTCCTTTATTTATTTCAATAACTTTAAGATCATAAACCACTTGTATGGGCCATACAGTGGTGTGTAACAGAGAATTGCCAGAAATTTATGAGAAAATAGAGTTTTATTTATGATTTTCAAAACAAACTCCCTCTCAATCTTCAATAGACCTTCACTGACCCTTAATTCAAGCCTCTTAAAGGAATATTTAAACTTGTTTCCCTCTAAACAAAATGACCTCCAACTGAATTTTAAACTACTGACTATTGGTATTCCACCACTTAGCAATTTTTGCACTTTTTTGCATCTTTTAACATGACACCAATTGACAAAATTACAAAATAGGACAACCTTACTCAAAATGAACCCCTAATACATGCTAAGTGGTCTAATAAGACCTTATTCAATGTCTTCTAAACTCAAAAACAACTAAAATTAACATAAGACCTCATTGGACCAAACTTTGCAAGAGATAAACTTTGTGCCCCTACACCACCATCAAACTGTGCTGTGTCCTTTTTGGGTGCCATCTTGAATCTACCTCAGGTTGTTAGGCTTTCTTCCAAAGAAACTTGCTCTAATACCAATTATTGAAGGCACAACACAACTAAGAGGGGGCTGAATCAGTTGTACCAAAACTTTAACCTTAATTAATCAATTTCACAATCACATTAACTTGCTTTAACCACTTAATTTGATATGAAGAATAAGCATGAAAAGAAGAAACAAAACTTAAGCACATCAACACCATATTTCTATGTGGAAAACCCTTAGAAAGGGAAAAACCATGGTGAGTGTTAGCTCACAATATAATGTAGTAACAATATTGAATATCAAAGAGGCTCACTACTAAGAGGGCTCACTGCTCGAAAGGTTGGATCCCTACCAGAGAGTGGCTCACTGTTGATCGGTGGCTCATTGCCAAGGAGTGAACTGATATAGTAGCATCTACAACATGCTTGAGTTCAATTCCATTAAAGAACAATATATATCTCCAATTTTGTCTTTTCAATACACACACCTTAATTTCACATCATTCTTCACATTTGCAACAATCACAACTTCATTACATGTTTTTATACCTATCATCAACCTTGGAATGTACATCAAGGTCGGCATTACAATCTACAACCAGTAGAACTTTCTTCAAGGTCAACATACATACATAATTTTAAAATAGGACAAGACCTTTAGAAACAAACTTGCGAAGGAAAAGAATGAAGAATGAACACATCACAACTTATCTCAGACCCAAATACATCTTCACATGCTTGGACACACTTCTACAATCCATGAATCATCTCCACAACAATTGTGACTAACTATGTCAGCCAAAACAAGTATATAGATTGCAGATCAGATACATTATAGATTGTAGATCAGACACATGCCTTCAATGCTTTCAAGGGACATCTACAAACACTATAGAATCGTTTGGAAACCATCAAGTCCAACTTCAATAGATCTCAACTTACATTTCTTGAAGATGGATCACAGACTGCTCTCAATTAGACACTGTCAAACTCTGCTAATCAAAAACTTACTTTTCAGAGCACCAAATAACAAAAACTTTGGAATGAAGAAAGCTAAGGACCTTATAAGCTTAAGTCTAGAACTGCAAGACCAAATAAAATACTATGGAGGAATGTACAGAAAAATACTTCCTCCTTGTCACACTGCAAACTCTATCAGGCATAGTCTTCAAACTCATGAATAAACCTTTTTTTGTATAGTGATTCAGACCACTAAATTATAGATACTGAGGTCTTCAACATTGAGGAAATGCAGAGAAAAACTCATAGAGTTATTCTATGATCCAAAATACTTGACAACACACTATTTCCACTTGAAGAGCAAATTTTCTAAAAAGCGCTTGAAAACTCAGTATCAAGAATATCTTCTCATCATCTTTAGTGCTTATATAAGACAATACAAAGCAACTAATTCATCAAAAACAAGCATCAAAACAAGAGAACATTTAACACCAATGACAACATAGATATGTTGAGACCATTGACAACATTGGTTAGCACATACTTGCAACAATTAAGTCAAGAAGGTAGACATGTAGTATATTTTAGTGAGAAGTTGAATGATGCAAGAAGAAGATATTAAGTTTAAGATCAAGAATTCTATGCCATAATTCAAGCCTTGAAGAAGTGGAGACATTAATTGTTGCCTAAGGAATTTGTGTTGTATACAGATCATCAAGCTTTGCAAGACCTGAACAGTCAAGGAAAGTTGAATCAGAGACATATGAGATGGGTAGATTTCATGTAGAGTTACACCTTTGTATGGAAGCATAGAAGTGGGAAATCAAATAAAGTTGTAGATGCATTGAGTAGAAGGAACCTGCTGACAAAGATGAGAGTTGAAGTATTAGGATTTGAGGAACTGAAGATCTTGATTTTACAGAACCGTGGAAAGCATGTCAGGAATCTATTGTGATAGATAGGAGTAAGTGGTTGGATTATTTCATTTAGGAGGATATGTTATTCAAAGGAAATTAGTTGTGTATACCTAGGAGTTCAATGCTCAAGACAATTTGATAAATGAAAAACACAGTGGTGGATCGGCAAGACATTTTGGAATTGAGAAGACAATGGCTTTGGTAAGTGAAAATTACTTTTGGCCTTCGATATATAAGGATATGAAGAAGTTTGTGTAGAGTTGTAGAGTTTGTCAATTTGCAAAAGGGAGTAGTTAGAATACTGGATTGTACAAATCTTTGACAGTACTAGAGAGACATTGGGAAGACATAAGCATGGATTTCATATTAGGATTTGTGAAGACACAGAGAGGACATGATTCTATATTTGTAGTGGTTGATAGATTTTCAAATATGGCACATTTCATACCTTGTAAGAAGATAACTGATGCAGTGCATGTGGATGACCTATTTTTCAAGGAGATTGTGAGATTACATGGATTACCTAAGAGCATAATTTCAGATAGAGATACAAGATTCCTTGGATACTTTCGGAGGAAACTTTGGAAGAAGATGATGACAAATTTGAAGTTCAGTTTAGTAATTCATCCATGGATTGATGGAAAGATAGAGGTAGTAAATAAGAGTTTGGCAAACTTGTTGAGATGTTTAGTTGGAGAGGAGATAGGAAATTGGGATCTGATTCTATCACAAGCAAAGTTTGCATAAAATAATTCAGTGAATAGGAGTACAAGAAAGACACCATTTGAGATTGTGATAGGAACTAACCCTAGAGGAGTAGCAAAGTCGAGATATATTAGTATGGAGAATAAGAGAAGTGTAGAGGCAGAAGAATTAGTAGGACACATGTAGACAATGCATAATCAGGTTAAGAAGCATTTGAAGGAGATGGATAGTAAGTATAAGGAGAAAGCAGATGAGAAGAGGACACAAATAATTTTTAGTGGGAGATGAGGTGATGGTATATCTGAGAAAAGAAAGATTTCTAGTTAGGACATATACCAAGTTGAAGATGAAGAAGTTTGGACTATGTACGATACTCACAAAGTTTGATTCAAGAAACACATATGAAGTGGAGCTACCAAAGATAAATGTTGGGTATATCACCTATTTTCAACATTGCAGACCCATATTAGTATCATGAAGGAGAAACCAGTGACAATATTGAATATCATTTGAAGAAGTAGATACCACAACAATCACCAAACCAGAGCAAAGCAATAAAGGGAATATCTGGTAAAGTGGAAAGGCAAACCAAAAGAAGACTCATCTTGGATTTCTCAGGCTGAGGTGGACCATCTTGGTTTTCCTCTAGCCCCAACAAAGTGAGGGAGTCACATTTTCAATAACCCTGGGTGTCTGATGCAAGAGCATCCCAGGTTACAAAGCAATCTTGCATCAACCAAAAATATTTGCATTCATTTTGTTTTCTTTCATTTTCTAGTTCAGTATAATTAGTTTAGTTAGAAGCAGTTTCAATAGATTGGTCTGCATTCTACCATCGTTTCATTATGGAACTTACGTAGTAGGACTTAGCATCTAGATATGAGGATGCACATCATATCCAAAATTCATATCATTTGGATCATCTACCGAAAAGTTATCACTAACAGAAGATCAATTATTTTCTTAGAACAGAGCATTTAGATAGTCTCATATAGTTAGCTAAAGGACCGGACTTATAGAGCACTTCCATGACTTGTGAAGTTAAATGACACATCATTCAAGATAGTTTGGGACATGGCTGACCTTCCTTGAGATGCACACCTTATTTCATTCACTTGTAGAGGAGTATAGGTTGTTTAGGGCTGACCTATCTGTGTACACATATTACATCTCTTTCATTGGAGTTTCTAATCTCTCTTGGCCGATGTAGAGGATTCTTGTGATCTGGAGATGATATATAATCATTTACAAGATGCATACGAAGGTAGTTAATCAGGTAATTAGCATAATTCATAAGTTTGATAGTTTGAATTCTTTGGATAGCAGGCACTTCAAAACCATATCTTGCACATGTATTGTAACTTAAGAATCAGGCCTATGAGCCCTAAGTTGTAAGCCTACATATTGCAGGCATGTTAGTCTTTTAAATCTATGATATATTGAGTATCTAAATCTACATTTACATCCTACATTTGAGTTTCTTTCATTGTGTTTACTCTTGCTACACGGTCTGGACTATTCACTTCGTGTACCCTCCTAACCATGACTGCACCATCTAATTCTTTTACAAGAATTTGGTTATACCATAAGTAACCATCTAGAAGGGAAAATCTCTCAACTCTAGCCACTATTTGGAGGACCTACTCATTGGAGGGAAGTGTATAGTGGTCTTTAAGGGACACCCTATTTAGGTCTTTAAAGTCCACACATAGTCTAATTTTGCCATTCTTCTTCCGTACTGGAACAAGATTACCTACTCAAGAGGAGTGTTTTATTGGATTGATAATTTTAGCCTCTATGATTTTGGATAGCTCCTTCCTCATTAATGGTTCTATTTTAAAGTTAATAGGACTTTGATTCTACCTAACAGGCCTTGCAATAGGGTTTAAATCTATGGTATGTTGCACTAAACCAACATCAAAATGTTTAAGATCCTTATAATCCTAAGAAAGAATATCCCCAAATTCATTTCAAAAATCAATCAAACCTAGCCTTTCAGCTTGGTCACATACCTTCCCATGTTTCAAAACTTTGCCTTGTGTAATTGCCACCTCTTCATAGTCCTTTTTCTTGATTGTCATGTTCATCTTCTCACCTTTGAGTTGATCATCAGTGTTAAAAATGTTCTCTAGGGTGATTAATCCCTTGGGAAACTTTTTGGTCTTCAACTAAATGACCTACTCACCATACTGATCTTGAAGCTTGGACTAATTTCTTATAGATAATTTTTCTTCCTCCTATAGAAATTTAATGATTTGTTGATTGTTCTCAAACACCAACCAACTGATTATGTTGTCTAGGACCGCTGGCCTCACCACAATTTTTATGCACTAGTCTATATTACACGTGATGTTTTTAGGGATGTCAAATTGGACACCCACTATTGCGATCTGATTTGCATCTCTATTTTCTATTCTAGGATGACTTGGATGTTGAATGCATCAAAATCCTCAACCAAGCCCCAAACCCTATATTTGTAAGCCTTCAATAGATCATTCTTGGATGTTCTTTAAGATCTGACTTGGTGAACAACCAAATCACTATCACCAAAAACCTATGTTGAAACATTCTAATTCCTCTTGTTTGTGCAAGATGAATGTCCTAGACCAATGGTTCATATTTAGCTACAATATTAGTAAAGTTGAATTGAAACCTGAATGCAAATAAGTATCTCTCCTTTTGGGGGGAGATCAATGTCACACCAACACCCACTCAAAATTTTCTTTTACAACCATCAAAATACTATTGATAATTGAGAGGGGGGGTGAATCAGTTATCTTAATTATTTTAACTTTCTAAACTTTCTTAATATTTAATGCATCATCAATTCAAATAAGTAAACATAACCATGAAGTGGAGATACACATGACACAATATTTTTGACGTGGAAACCCTATTAAGGGAGAAAACGACGGGATGATTAACCCAAGATTGTAATCTCTGTTAGAAGAATAGAAATACAAAATGGCACTTGCCAATTAGGGCTCACTGCCCAAGCACACTGCTCACAAGAGGCTCACTGCCTACAAGACACTCAATGTCTACAAGTTATAAAGAGAGTAACTAGATACTTGAACTGATGAGAAGCATCCACATATGGTGGAGTTTAGTTTCAGTTAGGCTCAGTTTACTGATCTACTGCACTTCATCCTTTCTCTTCTTTTAGAGCTACTGTCCTTTCACATACCGGACCTACCTTAGTGCTTCCACACTGCTCTTCTACTTTTCTTCACACTTCCCAATTTCTCCACACACACTTCTCATCGAAATCCATTTGGTATATATATCCGCACAAAGAATTTCATCCTCTTTCTAGTCGACATCTGGAATAGTCAGTATTTCCCAAACTTTAGTCTGTCGGCTGAATCCTTGCTTACCAAGTGATGCGGATCATATAGATACTTATAAGAGTTATCTAACAAGTCAGCCAATCATGGATGATACCTTAAGAATCTTGATCACCATCAGCATCTCATCTAGAATAATGTCTGAAGCTCTACCGGTAAGTTTTTCCTCTATCTACACTGCCAAACAGGACCCCAATACTTGAATACTTATATCTCTTCACTCTTTCATCACCAGAGGCTCAAATCTTGGAGTCTACTAGTCAAGGTATTCCTCTTGACTTCCCCAAGTCCGCACTTTCCAAAGATACTTCCTCTTAGAGATTTGGACCTAATTGTTGAACCTTGCCACAACACTATGTTCTTTCTTACCGGACCACAACACTCTTCAATCTGACTTCTGGTATAGGCACACTATGTCCTGCAGATGTGTGGGATGAACTTTGTTGCCATCAATGACAACAATCATGAAGCTCTAATGTGTCTCTTGCCAACAATCTCCCCTTTGGCATTGATGGCAACACTTAGTAAAAAATGACTAAGTGTTATACTATACTCCCCCTTGGTTGATGCTCTCTTTTAATGTACACTTTTCCAAAGCTCCCCCTTAGCTGGATTCCACATTTTTCACTGTTCCTCACTCCCCCTTTGACATCAATGGAAAACAGTAGGGTCCGCATACTAAAATTTCCAAAAACAATCTATACTTAGCCGCATAAGTATATATACATGCTTATACTTACATATAATGAAGTATATCTGCAAAAGATGTTTTCAACTGGGCAAATTTTGTTGCCCAACTCAGCTTCATCCTATCTAAAATTGAGATGTGACCACTCAACAGGAATGCAAAAGCTTCCGCCCTCTTGAGATCTGTCGGATCACTAGTCTAGGTTGTGGTCTGAGCATCAGTTAGGGCTTCATGCATGGCCTCTAACTTAGGGATAATCATCCCTCTAAGTTCACCCATTTTGCTTAATATGTTCTTCCTCTCCTTCTCAAGCTTCTTAATTTAATTCATGATTACAATAGTTTGACATACCTGGCTTATTATGGATAGAGTGAGAGGATCAAAATTCTGAGAGAGGTTTGACAATTTATCCTCTTATTCTTTTATTTTCTTCTCAATATCCTTTGTTGCTTTAGTCCAGCATATACAAAATTTATATACTTCTCCTCCATCCTTTAGAGCATTTTCTAAGCTTTTCATCCCAATGTCCATATTTCTCCTATCATTGGTTATAAGCCCTTGTAACTCCGAGAATCTCTTATCCAAAAACTCTTTCCAAACTTTCTCTTCTGCTGCTTTCTCTAAAGAATCAAAATGTGTACTAATAGAATTTACAAGAGACTTTAGATTACCAGATGTGGATGCTGTAGGATCCTTTTTGGAAGGATGGCATGATCTTTTCCAGTACACCAGATGCAGTTTCTATGAGTTCACAATCTTCCATGTGAGACTTCAGCATTTTTTCTTTTGCCTTTGCTTGAGTGAAGGATGCTAGCTTCATGGTTTGCACTGGAGAGAGGGAATCAAAATTGAATGGACCCTGAAGCAACTCTGGTTCATCAAATTCCATCATCTCTTTGGTCAAGAAATCCTTGACTACTTCTACTGTGTCTCTTGCCGGTGACAGGGCTTTGTTCCCTTTTTCAGCCTTATCACTATCATTTGTGATTTCTAGAATTTTCTGTCCTTCTGCACCCTTATTACTGTCATCTTGTTTTTCCTTTTCCTCTGCTTCTTTCTCTTCTACTCTTTCCTCTTCTTTAGATCCAGAGTTAGCAGTGGAAACCGGAGGAGAGATGCTTGCTTGATCATGTGCCTCCTCTTCCGGAGCAGAGGAATCTAAGTCCTTGTCTTTTTCTTCATCTGTCTCCTTTACCTCTTCTACCACGGTCTCAGTAGCTTCTTCTTTCTTATCCATTCCCGAGGGATCATCACTTAAATCCTCTACAACAGGAATATTGAATATTTTATAGGCTTTCTGGAGGATTTCTTCTATTTCTTTTGCCACTTTATTAGTTTCTTGAAGCATGAGCTGATTGATTCTAGCCTTACTCCAAAACTCATCCTTGCAATCTTTGAAGATCATATTCATTTGCTTCTGAGTGATTGAAGGAAAGATATGAATGGCTATCTGTTCTTAGATCTCAAGATCCTTTACCCTAGCATTATTTTTCCTTCTCTCTAATTCCTTCTCTAGGCTTTTGGGAATGAGAGATATAATTTCAATAAAAGCCTTATTGTATATGTTCAAGTACTTAACTATGGCTTCCTCCAAGATCTTTCTATCTGCATCATTGTATGCATCATAGAATTCTGTTATTGGTTGTAGGTTCCCATCCATAGTAACTACCTTAACTACATCATCCAACGATAGAGTGGGCCTTTCAACAAAATCTTCTGCCATCTATTCCTTGTCTTTACCAGTAGAGGGTTCACCAGATACTTTCTTCTTTTTCCTCATTGTCCTAAACTCCTCATTTGACTTAGTCTCTTCATCATCCTTCTGACTGATGTAAGACCTTGTCACCTTTGTCTTAGTTCTTTTCTCTGCTTTACCAGATGGTTTTTTTTCTGGTTTTGATGCCTTTGAGGTCTTAGCAGTTGTAGGTGCAGACCTCTTGGAGGATCTGGTCTGAGAGTGGGCTTCTATCGGACCTCTTTCCTTTTCTATTTCTTTCTTCTCTTTCTCTGCCCTTTCTGTCTTTTCTCTATTTGCATCAAGTGCTTCTTTCGAAATTCCATGCCTCTTGGCAAACTCTTCTATTTCCTTCCTCACTTTTCTTTTTATTTCTGGTTGTCTTAACTCTACATGTATCTTCACACTTAATTCTTCAAAAGTTCCAAACCTTTCTGCCTTGGGATCCTTGGGCTAACTTAGCATGTGATGAACATGTAGCTCCACAATTTTCTCATCCACTTCATACCCCATAGGCATGATCCACAATGTTCTTGGTTCCACTGCCTCCATTAGGCACTGATTAGTTTCTACCATAAAGAAAACTGTATCCTTATACTTTTCAACTAGAGATTTGGGAATTCTTTCCCTTGCTTGCATCATACTCTGAAAGTTCTTGAAATAACCCCACAGAGTTGTATTTCTTGCCTTAGTATTCCCAAGCCCATGCAGGTAGTCTCTGATTTGAATGGTAACAGGTCTATCATTCTGCCATACCCAACCACTTGATATCAGTCCACCATACTTAAAAGAGTTCTTCTTTTCCTTCTTGATCTTCTATAAGTTTTCCAAAAGTTGGCTTAGAAGGAGTTCACAGAGATCATAATCTGCATTCTTTCTCAACATTTCATAAGCAACATACACAGCAGTTCTGGGTACTAAATTCTCCCTGCTGGAGTGATATATCTTATAACCAATTATCATAGCTGCAAACTTGATATCCGGATCAGAAATATCTTCTATGGTCATTTCTCTCTTATCAAATTTTGATCTGGTAGCCTCACTCACTATTTGGTTTTTGACATATTTGAGAACTAGTATCCCTCCGGAAGAGTGTAAACTAGTTACTACCCTAATTGCATCCTTAGTGATCTTAAATGGTCTATTTAACCATAAGAAGTTATCATGTACTCTGCTCAACACATACCAGACCCATTCGTCCTCTCCAAAACAGGGGAAATGAATGTACTGACCAAAATGTTTATTCCAGATGGCCTGGTACTGTGGTTTGAGTTCAAAAGCATCATCTATTAATTGATTGTGATAGATATCTGCCAGCTTGGATTCCCTAAAATCTTCAATGTTCACATGAATGTAAACCCTAACATCTTCTACATGCAAAATACCATGCGGAATGCTGGAAAATGCACCTGAGGGATCCATTTCTAGAGATTTGTATGGGTGCTTCTTAAATTTAGGGTGTGGCCTATTAGAAATCTTCACCACATTCAGAGTAGCCATCTTTCAAAGATTTATAGAGAGATATTCAAGAACAGAGAATACCTTTTACGCTTCTAGGTTTCACGGAGTGAGCCAGATCGATTGTTGGATGAATCGACTTCTGCAGATGATCTTTGATGAGCTTGAGGAGATTTGTTGAAGAGCTCTTTATTGCTTCTTCTTGAATGTAGAATGAATAAGTGTTTGATAAGAAAACCCTTATATTATTCCGCAAACCCTAATACCAAGTTGCAATAAATGCTCAACTTAAGTCATTCCAGTTTGCCTTGTTTTTCTTATTCAGATGACTTTGATGAACTGGATCAATATTGTTCTAAACATCTTGCAGATCTTCCATATCTTAAACATAGTTTATTTAGATGTTTCTCTATGAACCCTTTAATCCGCAACTCTCCTTGTGCCAATTCTGGCACTAATTAACTAGCTGGGGGAAAAATGTTTTTCCTTGTGTCTCCCCCTGAGCCAGAGCTCACTTTTTAAGTTTTGGAAGGAATATCAGCACCAGATTCTAGTGCAGATCCATCTCCTACATTTTTTGTACTTCTCTTCTCCCAAATCTTGTTCATCTCTCTTTGAACTTCATCCGCATTCACTTTTCCTTTTCCCTTGTCTTGATTCTGATTGTGATGTACCGGACCTCTTTTGTCCTGATTCTTGTTTCTACAGAATTTGGCAATATGACCAGGTCTATTGCAATTATGGCAAACAACATTTCTTTGCATATTTGATTGATATCTTTTTGATCTACATTGATTAGCCATATGACCCATTCTATTGCATGCAAAGCATCTACCATTGAATGAATTGTTCATTTGCATATTTCTGCATTCATGAGATTTGTGACCATACCTTTTGCAGTTAAAACACTATCTAGAGAAAGAAGTATTAGTCTGATTCATTCTCTTTCTGCACTAATTAGCTTTGTGACCAAAGTTATTGCAGTTCTGGCAGTATCCATTGAAGGATGGATGTCTTTGAGCATTAGGTTTATTTATTGGAGGTCTTCTAAGCCTATTCCTTGGATTTTCTAATCCAAACTTCTTCTGACCAGATCCGGAGCTTTAACCTTTCTCATATCCCAAGCCACACTTGTCATCTACCCTCTTTTGGCTTTCAAGAAGAACTTGAAGTTGAGCAGAACTTATCTTGAATTTCTCTTTGTATTCATTTGCTGTTTGAAGATCCCTTTTAAGAGAGACAATTTGATCCTCAAGTTTTTCTTCATTATCTTTAGCATCTTCAAGATCAAATTCAAGATGTCTAATTATTCTATCCATCTTGTGGCAGTCTTTTGATTTCTCCTTGAGAGATTGTCTTAGATCATCTTTAGTTTTTCTTTTCTCTTCAATTTCTTGGGTAAATTTCATAACTCCTGATTCCATTTCATGTCTTACCATAATGATCTCTTTTGATAACTTTTCACATAACTTGGTTTTCTCCTTCATATCTCCATTTGTATCATTTGCTTCACTTTGACTTGCCAATTGTTGAAGTAGCTCCTTTCTCTTTTTCATAGAGAGACTTAGTTTCCCTTTTAGTTCATTTATGAAATCATCAGCCTGTTTGAGTCTTTCCTTCAATTCATTGACTTCAGAATTAGATTGTTTAAGATCATCTAGGGTAGACTGAAGTTGCTCCCTCATACCATACACATCCATTTTAATTTTCAGATCTTCCTGAAGCTGTTAGGCTTTGTTTGGAGGAACTTGGCTCTGATACCAATTGTTGATAACTAAGAGGGGGGTGAATCAATTATCTTATTCATTTTAGCTTTCTGAACTTTCTTAATATTTAATGCAGCATCAATTCAAATAAGCAAACATAACCATGAAGTGGAGATACACATGACAGAATATTTTTGATGTGGAAACCCTGTTAAGGGAGAAAACTACAGGGTGATTAACCCAAGATTGTATTCTCTGTTAAAAGAATAGAAATACAGAATGGCACACACCAATTAGGGCTCACTGCCCAAGCACACTGCTCACAAGAGGCTCACTACCTACAAGAGACTCTTTGTCTGCAAGTTATAAAGAGAGTAACAAGATACTTGAACTAATGAGAAGCATCCACATATGCTGGAGTTCAGTTCTGGTTAGGCTTAGTATACTGATCTACTACACTTCATCCTTTCTCTTCTTTTAGAGCTGTTGTCCTTTCACATACTGGACCTGCCTTAGTGCTTCCACACTGCTCTTCTGCTTTTCTTCACACTTCCTAATTTCTCCACACACACTTCTCATCGAAATCCACTTGGTATATATATCCACACAAAGGATTTCATCCTCTTTCTAGTCGGCATCCAGAATAGTTAGTATTTCCCAAACTTTAGTCTGTTAGTTGAATCCTTGCTTACCAAGTGATGTGGATCAAATAGATACTTATAAGAGTTATCAAACAAGTCAGCCAATCACGAATGATACCTTAAGAATCTTGATCACCATCAGCATCTCATCCAGAATAATGTCTGAAGCTCTACTGGTATGTTTTTCCTTTGTCTACTCTGCCAAATAGGGCCCCAATACTTGAATGCTTATATCTCTTCACTCTTTCATCATCGGAGGCTCAAATCCTAGAATCTACCAGTCAAGGTATTCCTCTTGACTTCCCCAAGTCCGCACTTTCCAAAGATACTTCCTCTTAGAGATCCGGACCTGACTGTCAGACCTTGCCACAACACTCTTCAATCTAACTTTCGGTATAGGAACACTATGTCCTGCGGATGTGTGGGATGAATTTTGTTGCCATCAATGACAACAATCATGAAGCTCCAATGTGTCTCTTTCCAACAAATACATCTACCATATTCCATTCAAATCCTCTTATGGCTTCACAAGGTCAAAGATGACTGCACCTTCCTCATGTATACACCAGGTACCCAACCCTATTCCTTCCACATGAGTAAGAGGATCAAACTAGAAATCATTCCCCCACTCATCAAGTAAAATGTCAAGAATTTATTCTAGAGGGCTGGTAGACTTAAGAACATTATCTTCTTCTTGGTCATTAATTGTGTAATTCATGTTAATGGGATTAATCGTGTAAGGCTCAATATGATGCATTGCAATAGGTTTTTCCTTGATAGTTATCTTCATGCCATATCTAGTCCTAAATAGCATATGAGACTAATCATAAGATAAACATCCACCTATTTTAGTTGTAGACTCCCTAGATAAACAAATTGAAAACAATACAGGGAGGTCAATGACCAAATTGTCCTAAAGAATAGCAAAACCTAGGCATACATGCAAGGTTAATTTCAAATCCTTGATAACACCTATTATCTTGGCTACAATACCATCTAATTGCACTACCCCTTTATCCATAGGTTCATATTCATTGCCTAGTTGGTCAGCTACCTCCCTGGGCATAACTGAAGTACTAGCCTCTAAATCTATCATACAATTATGTACCAAATTATTACCAATAAGAAAGGATACATAAAAAGGGGAAGGCTTACTAATTTTGACTATATTTCTCTACTCCTTTGGTTGAATAATATTGACCGTAGTTGCTTCACTTTCTTTTGTTACTTCATTTGCAGTTTGATTGAAGCCTTTCAGGACTTCTTGGAGTAAATCCCTTTGAGCTAGTATAGATAGAGCTTCCCACATAGTGACATTTAGATTAGTATTTTTTATTTTGTCCACAACACTGAAAGGGATGTGACAAATCTTGGGATGAAGCTTTGTAGAAATAGTGTCTAAATTTGTTTTCTACTTGGTATGATGTTGACCTTCTGGTTTATTCATTCTACTGACAACCTAATTTGCTTGTGTTGGAGGAGCCCTAACTGCTGCACCTTTTGTATTCACTGGAGGTATGTAAGAGGTTGATGCCTAACCAACCATGGAAGTTGATGCATCTTTTGTTGTTGTCCTATTTTATCTTGTATTGTGTGCTATTATATTCGTATCTTGATTAACACCACAAAATAATCTTCTATCCCGTTAATTAATGTGGATTCATTTTAGATTTATTCTTGTTCTTCAATAACTTACTAACTAGGTCCAACAAAGTTTTTTTAAAGTGTTGATGGGTTTCAAACCATCAAAGCCTGACTAAATTGTCTACTTTGGCATAAATTTTGGTTATGAGGTTGATTGCAAGGATAACACAATTCATTGTCTTGAGCCAAATTGTTTTGTATGGGAACAAGATCTTCTAATGATCTTGCAGTAGCTAGGTTTATAACATTTACAGGCCTATCATAGTTGGGCTATTTTTTTCTTTGTACATTACACTAGTAGGGCTGCCTATTAGGTTGGTAAGCTTGATTGAAAGGTTGAAGTGGCCTACTAGGTTGTGCTTGTTGCCTTTTCATATCCACCAATTCATTTCCAAAATTAGGCAACAAAGGTTTAACTTCATGTAGCTTATGGGAAGGCATAACCAAGGGAATTGATGAGCTAACTATTGTAGGACTAGGTGCCAAACTCAATTGAATGGATAGAGCCTCTAGGAATAAGGGCATTGGAGGCCTAGGAGAAATTTTTCCATCCTATATCAAACTATTTTCAGCCCTTATGGCAATTTCATATGCATCGAATAACATAGCATTGCCCATGGACTGGATCATAATAGCAATATCACTATTTAAAGACCTTAAATAATACAAGAATGTTGTATTAGGGGAAGGTTTCACTAGGGGTGGAATTTTATCCCTTGTTTTCTAAAATCTAAAATTGAAATCCACCATGAACTCATGAGGAGCTCTTTTAATGGATCTTAATTTCTTCATAAGAGACAAAAGGTCATTCTTTGATCTTGGCTTCTCAACATGATATCAGAGCCTTGAGAGCACACCTCGCTGCAGTTATTTGGTGGCTTCAGAAGAATTGCCCTATCATAGTCTCAGCCATACCACCCATTCAATGGAACTCATTTAGCACATGTTTGCAAGAAAGTTTTTTTTGCCTTGTTTTGTCGTTTCCAGCCATTTTTGTCATTTTCAAAGGCAACTTTTTTTTTTTTTTTCAAAATCAAGTGTTGTAGAGTTGTCTATTGGTTCATGGTTTTTGCAGGGTCAACAACTTTGTTCACCATAGCTTTGGAATTCTAGGAATAACTTTTGGTCTTTGGGGCATTTTGCTACCTAGTATTCGGTTGTCATTGTATTTTTATAGTAGATTTTTATGGCCTAATTTGGCCTATTTAGCGGAGAATTGTTTGGAAGTCATTATTTTCTGCAAATTCAACATCTATTTTCTGCAAGATTCAACACTCATTTTGTTTACCATAGATTTGGAAAAATTCATGGGATTTGGTGCATTTTGGGCACAATACATTATCTGGTTCAAGGCATTTAGCATCACTGTGGCCTTCATGCTGCACCATTCATGTCATTAGTTATGGATCTAGCCATATGGTGTTCCTTTGTCTAATTAAGTAGTAAAATTTATCTGCATAGGCATCCTCACCCATTACAACCTTTTAACACCCTTCTACAACATTTTTTTTGCTATTTGACCCAATGAGGTAGTCCATCCAGTTTGCAAAGTATTGTGGGTACATCTACGACCTATGTTGTCTCTGTCATTCCCTCCACCTATAACTCAGCAATGCCCAGCAACCTCCTATTTTGGAGCCACATGGCTTGCTGATTCTTCCATGCCTCTACAAACTCCTACATCATGGAATCACAATCAACATTTTTTTGGGTTTGTTGGGTCATTCCCTGCATAGGAGGAGCCTAAGTAGGAGTCTTCAATTTGCTCTTGACTTCTTTCCAATAGTCAGTTGTTATTGTTCAACATTGTCCATTTGACATTTGTTGAAACATTAAAATTTACTGTTTACTTTAAAAAGGTGTCTTTATAATTGCCATGTGTGAATAAAATTTGGCATTTATTGTGGGGGATAATTTCTTTTTGGGGGTAAAATGTTTTTTTTGGTGAATTTAAGTGTATTTAAACCTTCTATATTTGCCTATCGAAGATGGTGTGTGAGGCCTGGGTTGGGAGGAGGCCAATTCTAGCTCACAATTGACCCCTTTGTAATCTTCATCTCACCCTGATTCCAATGAGTGGTTGGAAGGCCATACTTCCTTCCAAATTAGGCAATTTTTTTCATTGCAAAGTGTAGGTTTAATTAAATAGATCATTTTATGGGAAATCTTTTTTACAATAACTTTTGATTGGTAGCTCAAAACTGAGCATCATCTTTTTCAAAAGTTAATATTTTTTTTATTTCCCACACCTTGGACCTATTTTTGTTGTAAAACAGACTACTTTATAAAGTGCCAAAAATTTGGGGGGGTTCATGTTTCACGAGGGTCATTGGGTACTTAATCAAATTTTTGGAGGGTTGCAAGTCATGTACGATTTACATGACTCTTTTATGTGTGTTGTTGCATCATGGATCCAAATATTTCTAACTTAACTCCTCATAATTACCACACATGGTAAATTCAGGTTAAAGAAATTCTTCAATCTATGGGATTATGGGTATTGTTGCAAACTGAATCAATTGGATTTACAAGGGCATATGAGAGATTGTTTTACATGAACAAGCTAGGTGAAGCTATGGGCATCACTAGGTTACCTGTTTCATATAATCTTTAGTTTCACATAGCCCATTGTAATACTCCTATGGAAATGTGGGATAAGTTATAGGAACTTTTGTGGGTGTTGATGAGTTTAGGACCATACAGTTACAAATTGGTCTCACTTTCCTATCTCTTGATTCTTTTCCCTCCATTGAAGATTAGCTAGTGATGTTCAAGTCCCTTTTGTCCCTTTTACATGGATGTGGGAAGACTAAGGAGGACAAGGAATGCATATTCCTCATTTTATCCAAGTTGAGAGGCCCATACTAGATTTTGCATCTACCTTCTATGCCTCTATGGAGGCCTATGGGATTGATTTTAATATTCCAACTTTAGAGAAGTTTTGTGAGTGACTCACTAGGGAGCACTCCATGTTAGTATCTCTTGATAACCTTCCCTCTACAAGTCAGGCACTTACAACACTATCAAAGGGAAAAGGAAAGAAAAATTTTTAGGCTAAGATAGAAACTATAGATAAACAAAACAAAATTCTTCAAAGCCATAGGATAAGGGTGAGAATGAAAAGAATTCCACATCACAGAATCACAAGAATTCATTTAAGGAGAAGAAGAAGAATGGAAAAGGGCCTTGTAGCTATTGTAGAAAGGACAATCATGATGACTTGAATTGTTTTCAGAGGCTTGACACACTAGAGCAAGCAATGAAACAACACAATATCACCCTTCCCAAACCTTCTAAGGGTCATGCCCTCACAGCTAGAGGTCTAGGACCATCCAATTCTAGTTAGATACTAGACTCGAGAGCTACACACCACATAACAAAAACACATGATCACCTCATAGAACTTTCGGATAGTCCCACTTCATCTATTATAGTTGGTAATTCCTCACAGATACCTATTTTAAGTTCTGACGCTATTCACTTGATAGATGGTTATATTGAGGATGTACTCTATGTACCTAACATTTCTTCATATCTTCTCTCCATATACGAGATTTGTCATATTAGTAGAGGGAATATAGTTGATTTTGTTGAACACCCATAATATTGAGAGCGGGGGGGGGGGGGTGGTGAATCAGTATTCTACTAAACCTTTTAATTATTAAATCATTAATCCATTTACCACATTTGATAACAACAAAGAAAATGAAGCATAGAAGAAGCAACCACAAAGCATCACACATGAACATCAAGATTTTAACATCAAAAACCTTAAACAAGGAAAAATGACGGTGAGTGTTAACTCACAATAATTATGTAATAACAATACCGAATTATAAGAAGGCTCACTGCCTTAGGGCTCACTACCTAGGGCTCACTACCAAAATAGGCTCACTTCCTAGAGAATGAGAGAAGGAAGAAGAGTGGCTCACTGTCAGGTTGAACTACTCAGATTGTATCTACACATGGATGGTTATAGTTCCAATGAAGCCCAAAAACACTATCTCAAAACTTTTCATCTTGACTGCTCTATTTCACTACTTTACTTTTATAGCAAGCAAGATCTCTCTTCTTCTGCTCTTCTCTCCCACACTGTACTTTAAATTCACATTCGCATCACTCCATCAAACACCAAATTCAATCCCACATATATATCCGCAACACTTAGAATCTTTGTATTAGATCGGCCTAATAAGGTGTAGCGTGTAGTCATGCCTTAAGTAACTTTTCGACCAAATTTGTTCACCCAGCTTCCCAACGGACCCAAAGAAAACTTGAATTACATTCACATATGTTAGCCTCAACTATTCTAACACTTAGTATTATGTTCTAAACAATAGAACTTACCGCATACAATTCAAACTTATCATGTCGGCCTCCAACATAGATTGCCAGTAGTTCAATTCATTTGTCAAACTACATCTTTTACTATGAACCACAAGATACTTTCAAAATCATATCACAAACTCTTAACACATCCCCAATATTACCTTGAGAACTACAAGGCATGATATCATCTTGTAGCAAAATACAGACCATTAGAACTCAGATCCTGCCATAGTTAAACACTGTCAAACTATGTAGCGATACTCAGCATCTTGTAACTATATTTCCATTGGACTTAAGACTATACAAATCTAGATTTAGACACTTCATACAAGTGTTTACAACACCTCAAAACCACATACCAAAATATCTAACACCAGAGGAATGCAGACCAAAACAAGTGAGTTCTCTGCTCTGGTTAGCACTGTATTCTGCTTTGCCAGACTTAAGCTATTTGAAGATGTACTTTTGGAATTGATAAAAGTCTAAAAATCTAGATATAAGATTATTTAAGGACTATAAACAACATACCAAAACTACATGATCTGATATTCAACTTCAGACCAATGCAGCCATTACACTGTCTCTCTATCATTGTCTCTTGTATATTGCCAACACTTAGCTAAAATGACTAAGTCTTCTTCACCAGACCAAAACTCTCTTTCAATCTTGTTCCTTTTCTTGTTTCCATCAATGACAACACTATCATGCTTAGCCAAGTTTTCCAGCAATCTCCCCCTTTGGCATTGATGGCAACACTTGATGTGAAAAACTGTTACAACTCCCCCTTTCTTTTTACACATTGTTCCCCCTGACTTCATACTTCTCTTCTTAGTTTTCAAATGTTTTTCGCATGCTTCATTTCTTCTCCACATTTGACATCAATGGCAAAGGTATATGATACAAAGATATGTACAAGTTGCCAAAATTTCAAAACTATTTTTCTACTTTCTAGATATATACAAGTGAAATCAAGATATCTTACGATTGCTCAAGGAGAACAGCTTTATATATCTTCTTTAGCTACACCACTTCTTCATCCCAACTGGCCTTGGCATCACTCAAAACTAGTATGTGCCCATTAATTTAGGACACCAACTCTTCTGCTTTCTTTATGGTAGGAGGGGCCTCAGTGATTTGCCTTGTCTTACCTATAGTTGCTAGTAGCTTGGTTAGAGATGCAATATTGAAGTTTTCTACCTCCCAAAGCTAACTCATTCTATGCTTTATGACCTCCCTCTAGGCCTGCAACTTATTTATATTAGAATGAATAGTCTCAACTTGTGGCCTCTGATTGCCAATAGCATATTTTATCAGGTCATAAGATCTAGATATCTTCATTATTTGAGCTTCCCATCTATCTATTTTATCTTTTATATCCTTAGTCTTATCTGGCCATGTAAGACAAAATTGATATACTTCACTAGATTCTTTAAAGGGCAACTGTGCATACTCTACACTTTTATCTAACAAAATTTTATCTTGAACAAATTTGTCAGTAAGCTCAACTAACCTTTTGTCATCAATCTCTTCCCTTACTTTCTTTTCTGCAACTTGTTCCAGGGACTCAAAATGACAATTGATTTACTCCATTAACTTTTTCATTTATGTTGTAGGGGCTAATGATGTAGGGGCAGCAACTTTTCAAAAATTGCTGATGCATCTTCAATTAGCTCACTATCATCTATATGAGACTTCAATATTTCTTCTTGTGCAGTAGCTTGGAAGATTGTCCCATGTCTTAGTTTCCACAAAGGAGATATTGTAGCAAGGTTGATAGGTCCTTGCAATAGCTTAGGTGCAGTCAAAACTTGATCTTTCTTCTACTTCTCCAAAAAATCTCTCAAAGATTCAATAGTGTCTATGTTTTCTTCAACTTGAAATGCCTTAGCATCTTATCTCTCTGGAGGAGGTTCTTGACTGTGCTCTTGTTCATTTCTTCCTGGTTTTGGAGCAGGATTGTCTACCATTGTTAATTTATCTCTTCTCTCTATTCTTCTTGTCTCTAAGGTATATTCTCTTCTAGAGCTGCCTTCGCTTCTTCAGACATCTTTTCTGCCTCAAGTTCTTTCATTTCTTCATCTTGTCTAATACTTACTGGAGGAACTGTTCTACTTTGATCCATACTCTATTTTGCATTCACTTCTTCAATCCCTATGTGCATCAGAGAATTAACTATACTTTATTCCATGTTTTGTTCCACATTTATCTTTGAAACTGCATTACCAATATTTTGTTCCTCTTCATCAGTGTCAATAATAGTTGAAATTTGTAGCTCATGTAACACCTTTAGTGTTATCTCTTCAGTCTACTTCACTAGTTTTTCAGTGTCACCAGACATTAGAGCATTGACTCTCTTCATGGTTCTAAATTCCTCACTAAGCTTCTTAGTGATTTTGACCTTTTCTTCTCTTGTGATGTTTGGACAAAGTTTCAACAAGACATATTCTTTTATCTCAACATCTTTGGCCATGGCCCCTTCTTTTCTTTCTATCATTATGCTAGCCAGGCTATCTAGCAACTCATCTATAACTTCAATCATTGTTGTGCAAAACATATCCAAATATCTTACAACCATTGTTTAAATGATTACCTTATCTACATCTGATCTTTCATCATACATATCAACAATAGGTTTCAGGGCTCCATGCTGAGGAAATGCATTGACTATGGCTTCTAAGGATATAGTCACTTCTTCTTCCCTATTCTCAGTCTTTTCTTCTTTCTTCTTCTTCGTATCCTTAGCCTTTACAAGGGATTCTCCTTTTTGCCATAGGGGGCTTAATCTACTTTTACCCTTTTTGTTCTAACTTCTTCATCAGTCTCTGTCTCACAACTCATATCTTCGTGCTAGATATCAGCACCATACTTCTAGCTAGGGGAATAGAGTTTTCATTGAGGCTCCCCATAAGCCAGAGCTTCCAATTTACTTCCTGGAGGAAGTACTAACACTAGAGTTTAGTATAGACTCATCCTTGACTTCCTACACTTCCTTCTTAACCCAAATTTGATTCATCTCCTTCTTTATCTCTACCAAATCTGCCTTTCGTGCTGGTTTCATCTTTGGTTGATTATCCTTCTTCATATTCTTATTTCTATAGAAATTTGCAATATGTCCAGGCCTATTACAATTGAAGCATACAACATTCATTTGTTCATTGTTCCTTTCATTCATCCTTTATTTGCATTGGTTAGTGTTTATCAAAAAATTCAGATAAAATGAAAATGATAAAACACATACAAATGCATTACCTATACCAAATATTCAATACCTCAAATAGATGTGAATGATAGATGCATGAAAGATTGATTTGATATGTTGGTTGCTCAATTCAGAAGCATAACATTATCATAGGATGAATGATGATAAATGATAGATGATGGATGATAGATGGAAGAATGATGCAAAGGCTCTAAAGATATTAAGACAGCATAAGGATACTCTAATTCAATGCAAATTATTGACTTATGAGGGGGTTGATTTATAGGCAAGGCTTGATTCAAATGGATGGCTGGGATTAAAAGGCTAAATGGATGATGTGGATGTCTAGGATTGATTAGTTATTCCCACTCTCCAAGGGAGTTGTAATCATGTGAAAATTGTAAAGAGGAGGATAAAGCTCATGTGTGATCGTGTACACAAAAACCTTTACTTAATAAGTTCATGTGTGATGGTGTACACAAAAAGGATATTAAATGAAAAATGTAGTACCACACATGATTCAAGGGAGAGGTGGACAAGTGTTGGAATGTGGTGAGACATGAGGATTGGGAATTAGTTGGAAAATTACTTAAATAAAGAAAATTTAGTTAATTAATTGGCTAGATTATTAGGATGAGATGGGATTATGATGAGAAAATAATAAAATAAATAAAATTTATTTAATTAATTGGCTAATGGAATAAGTTGAATTAGGAGTGGGATTTAGGACAAAATGCTACATGATGTCTAAATATTTTTTTTGACTAGGTGTTGCAAGACGTGGACAAATCTGGGACAATTTTGGGTGTCTACATTTTGCCCATCCTTGAGATGATGTTTGAGATGATGAGATTTATGTTGAGTAATATCATTTCAAAGAAGTTAAGGTATGGATAGAGGAAAATGGATAGTGATTATGGAAAATAGGATGATGATGGAAATATAGGATGAGGATGCCCCCTCAAGAGGATAGGCGGGTTGGACAAACATGGATAGGCTCTCGAAATGAAAGGAATTGGTCAAGGAAGAAAGATAAGGGAATGGATAGAAGAAATGAATGATGCGTTATGCTACAAATGAAGGTGAGCAACTATGTTGTTTCATATAGCACTAGACATTATGCACCAAGGTATAAAAAACCAAGGTGAGGATGTGTCTTATGTCCTAGCATATTACAACATTGTCTAACGTATGAGGAAGAAAACTTAGAGCATTGAGTTCATAATGCACAAAAGGTATGATATGACCTTAGATGCAAAGGATAGTGCAAAAGGCTATTCCAACATACACAAGATATGAATATTAGCTGGAAATGATATAGATGTGATACAAATGCAAGATTAAATTATAACACACACAAGCAAGCAAACAAGCATGTACAAATGATTCAAAAACAAACAAGGTATTACCCCTGTCAAGATGTAAACCATGGAATAATTGATTGATTAATGATAATAATAGTGTTGTCATTGCGAGGAAGGATATATCCCTAGATCAACACAAGGATGTGGGAATGGTATATCCCATTCATGATGATGATGATGATTGATTGATTTGGTTTACGACAAGATTAGGATCAAGATCATTGATTGCAATTGGATAATTTGACAAGATTGATTGACTTGATTGGTATGGTTTTAAAGATTGATTTACATTTGAGTTTATTACTAATGAGATTGATTGGAAGAAGTGATTTGAAGGATTGAATAGACGAATTTGGTTTGAGGAAGTGATTTGATGAAATAATTTGATTGATTTTTTATTTGATTGATGAATTGGATTGATATGAAGGAATGCGATTTGAAGAAGATAGATGATGATGATTAAATTGAATCAATTTTATGAATTGATGGATTGATTGAAGAAGTGATTGAAGAATTGATATGAATGAATTGGTGATGATTGATTGGATTTTAGGTGTTTATTAATGATGTGGGAGATAGATGATAGGAGAAATGAGAAAGAAGGGGTCTATTGCCTATGTCTGAATCTAGGTACTTTCTTCATATCCTATATTACCTACATACCCTGTATCCACGGGGTCAAGGCACTTAACAATAGAGAGGAGATGTAGTTCTGATTGTTTTATTGATGGTGATGATGAAAGGGGATGGATTGATTGGATGTTTGATGATATATGATGTTATTGATGAGATGATATGGATTGGATTGATGTGATTTTGATTGATTGATAGATTTCACTTGATTTGATGGATTTGATGTGATGGATTGTTTGATAGATTGATTAGAGCTGATGATTTGATAAAATTTTGTTTTGATGGATTGGATGTGATGCATCGTTTGATAGATGGATGATTTTGATGATGTGATAGATTGTTTGATGATGAGTGATCTTATTATTGCTTGGATTTTTTGTTAGATATTTGATTTTTTTTTATTTTTGGGAATATTTGATTTTTTATATTTAGGGAATATTTATTTTTTTGTATTTTTTTGAAATGTTTGAAGAATATTGATTGTTAATGGATTTACAATATGGGTAGCCTTTGTACTTGATACCAATGACAAGGGGAAAAACCAAGTCTAGGTGTAAGGATCGAGGTAGGATGGATGGACAAAAGGATTGGTGATAGTGGATGGAATGGAAGGCTCATGATAAAATGATAGATACAAGGATAGGCTATGGTGGATGGATGTATGCCTCATAATGGAGCTAGGATGTGATCTCCAAAGACTATGTTGCATAGGAATAACATGCCCCATTCTAGGTAGTAGACTTAGGATTTTTCATGTCAAAGCTTATGACGATAGGATGACATGATGCATTTTACATGATAAGGCTTATGATAGGTGGATAATTGGATTGATTGGAAAGTTTGAGGTATATCAAGAGTTATCCGAAGCATATTTCAACATTTTGCCCCTATGTCTTTATAAAGATCAAAAGGAGGAAGGAAGAATGAATAGACTCAATATAATAGGTATGTGGGTGTAATGGATAAGGATGGTAGGATAGGATAGTATGGAAAATGATGGGATAGATAGGATGGAAAATGATAGGTTAGAAATGATAAGATGGATGAACCAATGTGCCACCAAGTGTAAGTGACATAGAAGATAAACCTACTCATTATGCCTGGTTGCCAAGTTTTCATCATGGTACTTATCCAAGGCACTAGTTACAAGGTTTTCACCGTTGGACGAAGGGATTTCTCTTTACTTTTTTTTTAATATTTCTTTTGTTGATTTTTTTTTTTTTGATGGGATAACATGATAATTACACATGGCGCCTATGAGCAGGTTTTCACCATGGTAATGGAAAGGAGGGACTCACGTGTCTAGTGCAATGAAAGGTTATAGTGTCCCACTAGGTGTACTCATAGATGTTGGTAAGGGAATTGCATGGAAGGGAGATGAATTAGGTGGATAGTGGATTATGGAGGGAAGGATAGTGGATTATGATGTGGATTATGAAACGAAAGATAGTGGATTATGAAGGGAAGATAGTGGATTATGATGTGGATTATGTAGGGTAGGCTGGTGGATTATGATGTGGATCATGAAGGGTAGGCTAGTGGATTGTGATGTGGATCATGAAGGGTAGGCTAGTGGATTATGATATGGATTATGTCAGAGTTAAGCAATGATGGATAGGTGAAAGACTTATGCAAATGCATGGACCATAGGAATGTGATGGGGAAGATATGTATGATAATGAATGAAGGATGGGGAGATGGAGGTATGTGGGAATGTTACGGAATGGAAAGGAATCATGACCAACGGTTGCACACACCATGATAAACATTTAAGATTTTGATTGGATGGTGGTGTAGGAAGAAATGGTGATGTTTTCTTAGGAGATGGGTGGTTTAGTGATTTAGGGACCCACATAGGCTTAGTATTTTTATGATTTTTGCTTGGCTTGTGGGATGAAGGAATTTGAGATTTTGAATGAAATGAGAATTTTGGGATTTTTGCATGGAAGGGGATAGTTGGGATTTTTGAGAGGTGGATGCTCTATTTGACTTTCTTGATATTTGCTTAGGGACCCAAACCATTTTAGTTTTGGATTCATTTTTTGGAGGTATGGGCTTGGATAACTTTTTGAATGGACTTGGCTTTGATTCTTTGCATTGATGTCCTAAGGTATGAGGACCCTTAGGATTTTTGACTTTATAGGTAGAGGCATCTAAATTTTTATTTTGGAATCCCATCAGTTTGGTGAAATGAGTGGAAGCTTTATGTTTAGACAATGTGTTCATTTGATGGTCATGATTAGGAATGTAAGGGATTTTATGGATGATAGGGATATTAGGTGTTGGGAGCAATGGCAATAAAGTGGATGGAGGGATGTTAGGAGTTTGAAGTAATGGAGGTAAATTGGATGGTGGAAGGTGTATGGTCACATTCTTTTGACATTTGTAGGATAATAGAGGTGGAATGGCAACATATGTTTTAGGTGTATGATAGGGTGTGTGATGGAAAGTGGTGGATTTAGGATGCACGGAGGAATTACCAACATCTTTAGATTTTTTACCTTGGGGTGTGTATCCAAGGCCATATGAGCATGGAGGGATTTTGACATAGATGGGCTCCAAAATTCCTTGTTCATGAAGGCCTAAGTGTTTACCTTGGTAGTTCATGTTTTGGAGTATGTGATGGACTATGGGACTAGGTGTGTTTTGAGCATTAGACTTGAGTTCATTATTAGCTGGAGAAGCTGAGGTGGAGGACAAAGGTTTCTGTTGTCCTAGGGAAAAACAATCATGTATGAGGGTGGTAATGCCACGGGGATATCAGGATAGATTTGTAATGGGGTCAATTGTGGATGTGGAAATATTATTAGGATCTTGCTCATGTTTATGTAGATCCAAGTTATTTGTTTGATCTTCTATGTTGGCTTGGGGGACAAGTGTCTCATCATGACAAGTGGATGTTTGCTCATTATTGCTAGATGGAGGGGAAGTGTCTTTTCCTTGAAGGAAGGCCATGAAACGGGGTGAATTCTCAAGTAGGTCAACAAGACTTCCATTGGATGGAGCATGTAGGTCTTGTGTGTCTTGTTCATGGATGGTTGTAAGGGTATGACTAGGATCAAAAGTCTCATGGATAGGTTCATTATAGTAGATATTATCTTGATCATGGACAAGATACATGTTGTGGATGGGTGGATGAAAGTGCTTTGATCTTGACTTAGACAAGGGGTTGATGTTTCCACATGCTTAGGATTATACCCTTGACACATCTCTTGGGTTGTTTGAATGGAAGTGGAAAGCTCTTGGATAGGCTTGACATATTCATGAGGGTTGTCAACATGAGGACATGATAGGTCTTGACTTGGGTTCATAGTGGGAGGTTCTTGAATAGGCTCAAGAGGTTGTGGACCATGTGAAGGAGTTGTAGGATTGGACATGACCTTTGGAAGTTCTTTTATATGCTCATGAATGGATGGTTGACATGGAGATAGTTTATTCCTAGCTAGTAGCCAATGGATCACATCCTTTGCAAGTGTATGGGTAAATGGACAATATATTGGATGGATAATAATGGTAGATGGTGTTGCAGGATTATGATCATGATTAGGACTTGTGGGATGGATAATAGGATTAGATGGATTGGTTTTATCTAACACAATATTACCACCATCTTCTAGGTTCTTGACTAATCTTTTAAATTGTGTACAAGTGGAAATGGCATGGCCCTTACACCTATGGTATGTACAATATTTGTCATCGTTATACCAATGAGGTTTAAAGAGAGGTGGAGAATATGATCTTAGTTGGGGTAGCTCAACCAAATATGCTTGGATCAATATTTCTCAAAGTATCTCCAAGGGATCCTTTAATGAAGGGTTAGTGGAACATATGGATGAAGGTGATGAAGGTTGATGGACCAATGGACTATGATTGGAATCACATGAAGGTGTTGGGATAACACTAGTAGGCTCTTGTGTTGGCATGTGATTGAATGGTGGAGGCCACTCTAGATTGGTATTTCCCTCGTCAAATGATGTTAGGTCTTGCATAGGATAAATTGGGCTTGTTTGATTTATGTACAAAGGGCCATTTGAACTTGCTTGTTCTTCTTGTTGCAAAGGTGAACTTAGGTCTATCAAGGGTGCTTCTTATAAGGATACTTGGTTGCCTTGTGGATGGGTTTGGTGATGTGTTGGAATGTTAGAATGAGAAATTGGATAATGATGGGGTAGATGTTGATAGGTGGATGCATTAGGTTGGGTGAATGACACATAGGATTGATGTGGAATTTGTTGAGGTTGGGATGGTGTTTGGACTTGTTGTTGTGGTATGATTTGTTGATCTTGGTAAATGTGTTGATGTAATGATTATGGAGGGGTTGCATAGGATAATGGTTGTTGAGATAGATTGATATGGATAAGGGTTGACATTGGAAGAGGTGTGATAGGTTGATGAAGGATTGATGTGACATGTGGATGGATGAGGTTGATATGAAATGTATGGTGATGAAATTTAAGGTTGAAATGGAATTGATTGATGCTGAATGGATAGAGGATGATGTGATTGTTGGGTTTGACAAGTGGCCATGAGGTGTTGGGCTTGGGCTATGAGTTGTTGCATTTGAGGTGATTGGCTTGTTTGAAGTTGTTGGATGATGTTATTGATGCCTTGAATGGTTTGTTGGCTTAGAGATGATTGGCTTGTGGGATGAAGGAATTTGAGATTTTGAATGAAATGAGAATTTTGGGATTTTTGCATGGAAGGGGATAGTTGGGATTTTTGAGAGGTGGATGCTCCATTTGACTTTCTTGATATTTGCTTAGGGACCCAAACCATTTTAGTTTTGGATTCATTTTTTGGAGGTATGGGCTTGGATAACTTTTTGAATGGACTTGGCTTTGATTCTTTGCATTGATGTCCTAAGGTATGAGGACCCTTAGGATTTTTGACTTTATAGGTAGAGGCATCTAAATTTTTATTTTGGAATCCCATCAGTTTGGTGAAATGAGTGGAAGCTTTATGTTTAGACAATGTGTTCATTTGATGGTCATGATTAGGAATGTAAGGGATTTTATGGATGATAGGGATATTAGGTGTTGGGAGCAATGGCAATAAAGTGGATGGAGGGATGTTAGGAGTTTGAAGTAATGGAGGTAAATTGGATGGTGGAAGGTGTATGGTCACATTCTTTTGACATTTGTAGGATAATAGAGGTGGAATGGCAACATATGTTTTAGGTGTATGATAGGGTGTGTGATGGAAAGTGGTGGATTTAGGATGCACGGAGGAATTACCAACATCTTTAGATTTTTTACCTTGGGGTGTGTATCCAAGGCCATATGAGCATGGAGGGATTTTGACATAGATGGGCTCCAAAATTCCTTGTTCATGAAGGCCTAAGTGTTTACCTTGGTAGTTCATGTTTTGGAGTATGTGATGGACTATGGGACTAGGTGTGTTTTGAGCATTAGACTTGAGTTCATTATTAGCTGGAGAAGCTGAGGTGGAGGACAAAGGTTTCTGTTGTCCTAGGGAAAAACAATCATGTATGAGGGTGGTAATGCCACGGGGATATCAGGATAGATTTGTAATGGGGTCAATTGTGGATGTGGAAATATTATTAGGATCTTGCTCATGTTTATGTAGATCCAAGTTATTTGTTTGATCTTCTATGTTGGCTTGGGGGACAAGTGTCTCATCATGACAAGTGGATGTTTGCTCATTATTGCTAGATGGAGGGGAAGTGTCTTTTCCTTGAAGGAAGGCCATGAAACGGGGTGAATTCTCAAGTAGGTCAACAAGACTTCCATTGGATGGAGCATGTAGGTCTTGTGTGTCTTGTTCATGGATGGTTGTAAGGGTATGACTAGGATCAAAAGTCTCATGGATAGGTTCATTATAGTAGATATTATCTTGATCATGGACAAGATACATGTTGTGGATGGGTGGATGAAAGTGCTTTGATCTTGACTTAGACAAGGGGTTGATGTTTCCACATGCTTAGGATTATACCCTTGACACATCTCTTGGGTTGTTTGAATGGAAGTGGAAAGCTCTTGGATAGGCTTGACATATTCATGAGGGTTGTCAACATGAGGACATGATAGGTCTTGACTTGGGTTCATAGTGGGAGGTTCTTGAATAGGCTCAAGAGGTTGTGGACCATGTGAAGGAGTTGTAGGATTGGACATGACCTTTGGAAGTTCTTTTATATGCTCATGAATGGATGGTTGTCATGGAGATAGTTTATTCCTAGCTAGTAGCCAATGGATCACATCCTTTGCAAGTGTATGGGTAAATGGACAATATATTGGATGGATAATAATGGTAGATGGTGTTGCAGGATTATGATCATGATTAGGACTTGTGGGATGGATAATAGGATTAGATGGATTGGTTTTATCTAACACAATATTACCACCATCTTCTAGGTTCTTGACTAATCTTTTAAATTGTGTACAAGTGGAAATGGCATGGCCCTTACACCTATGGTATGTACAATATTTGTCATCGTTATACCAATGAGGTTTAAAGAGAGGTGGAGAATATGATCTTAGTTGGGGTAGCTCAACCAAATATGCTTGGATCAATATTTCTCAAAGTATCTCCAAGGGATCCTTTAATGAAGGGTTAGTGGAACATATGGATGAAGGTGATGAAGGTTGATGGACCAATGGACTATGATTGGAATCACATGAAGGTGTTGGGATAACACTAGTAGGCTCTTGTGTTGGCATGTGATTGAATGGTGGAGGCCACTCTAGATTGGTATTTCCCTCGTCAAATGATGTTAGGTCTTGCATAGGATAAATTGGGCTTGTTTGATTTATGTACAAAGGGCCATTTGAACTTGCTTGTTCTTCTTGTTGCAAAGGTGAACTTAGGTCTATCAAGGGTGCTTCTTATAAGGATACTTGGTTGCCTTGTGGATGGGTTTGGTGATGTGTTGGAATGTTAGAATGAGAAATTGGATAATGATGGGGTAGATGTTGATAGGTGGATGCATTAGGTTGGGTGAATGACACATAGGATTGATGTGGAATTTGTTGAGGTTGGGATGGTGTTTGGACTTGTTGTTGTGGTATGATTTGTTGATCTTGGTAAATGTGTTGATGTAATGATTATGGAGGGGTTGCATAGGATAATGGTTGTTGAGATAGATTGATATGGATAAGGGTTGACATTGGAAGAGGTGTGATAGGTTGATGAAGGATTGATGTGACATGTGGATGGATGAGGTTGATATGAAATGTATGGTGATGAAATTTAAGGTTGAAATGGAATTGATTGATGCTGAATGGATAGAGGATGATGTGATTGTTGGGTTTGACAAGTGGCCATGAGGTGTTGGGCTTGGGCTATGAGTTGTTGCATTTGAGGTGATTGGCTTGTTTGAAGTTGTTGGATGATGTTATTGATGCCTTGAATGGTTTGTTGGCTTAGAGATGATTGGCTTGATCAAGCTTTGTGAAGTAGGTGAATGACCCTTTTTGCTAGGTCTTCTAATCTTGACATGGTTTCAAGTGTTTATGGATTAAGACCCTTTTGGGAAATGCTTGATGAGGATTACGATGATGATGTAGATGTGATTTGGATAGTGATTGCTTGGATGACTAGGATGAAAGTGATTAGGATATGATTAGGATGGAAATGATTAGGATTAATGTTGTTTGGATGTGACTAGGATGTGTTTAGGATGAAATTGATTTGGATAGGATTAGGATCCCAAAAAGCACAAAGCTGTATCACACTTTTATAAAGGAAATGGCCAACGCTGATCTAACTTTTAAACTTGAATCACTAAAAAGTGACATATATGTTTTGAATTTTGAAATGATTTAAACTAATAAAATATTTATTTTTTAGTACATTTTATGTTTGTATTTTTTGAAAAAAAATTATAAAATTATTTGAATATAGTTTTGAATAAATTGACACTATAATTTAGTTGCTAATAAAATGCTAAAAAATGAAGTTACATGAGACGTCAATCTTTATACAGTAATTTTTTCTTCAATTTTTTTGTGTATTTATAACTTGAAACTTTAGTGCATGGATATATTTTTTCCAATTTTGATAAATATATATTTTTAAATAAATAATAAAATATGTGTGTATTAAAACGTAGTTGTTTCCATTCAACGTCAACTTTCATATGAACTATTTATCTAAAATAGAAAACAAATTATACCATCTTGATATAGATTCTTTTATCTAGTGCATCATATTTTTTAAGTTTTTTTTAATAAGTTTTACTATTTTTCCTTGACACGGTAATCGGCTTAATGTTTTGTGCTGATAACCTACTTTTAGTAAAAATAGAAAGGAAAATACAAATAATAATTAAACTATTAAAATATGTATATATTCAAAAACTAAACTTGTATATACAAAAGGGTATTTTTGTATTTTTAAAAGAATGTTATTTACACCATTAGAAGTTGTTGAAATATCAAGTTTTTCAAACAATTTTATTTTTTTGGTAAATTGGCCTCATAGTGATGCTACATATGCATTTAGCCAACAATTTTAGTTGGAAAAGTTGTGGACATATCTAACTTAGCTAGAATGAATATTACAAGATGATATGTTTGACCAAAATTGATTTTTAATTAGAAATACTTACATTCACTTGTGCTAAAAAGTCAGCTGAAAGTGTAACACAACTTTGTACTTTTACCTGGTCCATATGATATGGAATAACAATATTGAATTATATGGATGATGTGGCTTAAGATGTGTGTTGACTAGGATGAATGTTTAGATTGATTTGTTTATGTGTTTGGTGTCTATATCTTGATTTGGCAATGTTCAAACAAATGATTATGCATATACACACATGAATCACTCATGCAAGACACATAAGCATGTTTAAATTTGAAAATGAAATGTGATGATTATTAAGCAAGTACTTGAAGACACATCAACTAGCCTAATGTCTAGTCAAGTGGGTATGGCCAATTAGGTCTCAAGCTAGTTTGCACAACATTGACTAAGGAATTGGAAGCAAAATCCTATCACACAACCGGGAAAAAGGGGTAACCCACCCTTCACCTTCACTTCCCAAACGTATAAAGTTTTTTGGGGCTTAGCCAAGAGTGACAAGATTCCAACCCCCAATGAGGGTGTGTTTCGATTCAGCCTTGGTTGAGGTCGTCCCTTGGAGTAGTGTGTCTCTAAGCAGGCCTCCTAAGATAAGGTAAACAAAAGCAAACCAAGTGAGCTATCACTTGATTCACACTCGTAGTTGTTAATTGACCCTTTAGAAAATGAAATGTGTGGAAGAAATTTCAAGAACTTGTTCTTTTTAGATTGAAAGTCAAATGTGATGTAGGACACTTGTTTGTTTTAGCCCAATTTTTTTAATGTGATAGCAAAAAATGTTCATTTTAAGCCCAAAATCCAAATGTGTTTAGAAATAAATGATTAAGAGATGAAAGTTTAGAATGAGTGCACTTGATAAAATTGCTTTCAAAGTTGTTGTGACTGATCCAAACAGTGCTCCAGCTCCTTAGATACCCCTAAAAGTCACCAAGACTAGAGAAAACCAAACTTGCAAGCCAAAAGAGGGTTAGGTCAAAAATTTGCAAATTTGATAAAATATGGAATAAATGATCTGATACGGATATATTAGTAGTTTTAGATCCTCCTTTCTTCAAAAAATGATAAGATACTATAGAAAGAGATATTAGATGCTAGAGAAAATGAAATTGCAACAGAGTTAATCAAATGTGACCGAACATAGGTCAAATGCGACAAACTGTAATGCATATGCATATGAAATTTTACCAACTACAATCAGTTGCGGTACAAATATGATGATCTATTGTGCAATTGCAACTATATGTGTTGTGATTGTGACTGTCTGTGGTTCAATTGTGCTTGGACTCTATAAAACAAAACCCTAGGTTAACCAGATGCAACTCCCATTCATGTAATTATGATGTTCTACAATTTAATTGTGAGTCTCTATTGTGCAAATGCGACTTTTTGTTGTTCAATTACAAGTGTCTGCTATGGAAATGCACTTGGACACTGAGAAACCCTAGACAACCAATTGCAAGCTTCTGCAGACTAAATTTGAGCTCTTGCAGACCAAATGTGAGCTCTTTGCAATCAATGTGATCTTTTGTTGATCAAATGCAAGCTTCTACTTATCAAATGTGGTTTTCTACACGACAAATGCATTTTTCATCACCAAATACACATTTCTTCACAAAATTTAGGCAATTTTGTACTCAAAATGCATAGAAGCAGCCTCCCAGATGTAATGATAAGGTTATCTTTGAGCTAGGAGATCACCTACATACATTTCATCTAAATCTTGACAAACTAGGGTTTAAAAAATGTAAAGTTTTCCAACAAAAATCTGTAAAAACTAATGATTAGATCCAATAGGGCATGTTTCATGTTAGGTTCACCAAAATATGTAAAGAAAAATTTGGATAAAATGAATATGATAAAATAATACAATGCATTACCTAATCCAAATCTTCAATACCTCGAATAGACGGATACAATGTTGGATGCATGCATGATTGATTGATCAATTGATTTGATATGTTGGTTGCTCAATTCAACAACATAGTGATAAGATGAAGATGATGGATAGAAGATAATAGATGAAAGACAATGGATGAAAGATTGTAGAGAAAATTTGGCAGCATGAGGATGCATGAAAGGTGGATCATCAGATGGCTTATAGATGGCTTGATTTATAGGCCTGGGCTGATTTGAATGGATGGTTGAGATTAAAAGACTAAATTTGGATGATGTGGATGGCTAGGATTGATTAGTTATTGTCACACTTCAAGAGAGTTGTAGTCATGTGACAAGTGTAAAGCGGAGGATAAATCTCATGTGTGATCGTGTATACAAAAACCTTTATTTAATAAGTTCATGTGTGATGGTGTACACAGAAAGGATATTAAATGAAAAATGTAGTACCACACATGATTCAAGGGAGAGGTGGACAAGTGTTGGAATGTGGTGAGAGGTGAGGATTGGGAATTAGTTGGAAAATTAATTAAATAAATAGAATTTAATTAATTAATTGGCTAGATGATTAGGATGAGATGGGATTATGATGAGAAATTAATTAAATAAATAAAATTTATTTAATTAATTGGCTAATGGAATAAGTTGAATTAGGAGTGGGATTTAGGACAAAATGCTACATGATGCCTAAATAATGTTTTTGACTAGGTTTTGCAAGACATGGACAAATTTGGGACAATTTTGGGTGTCTACAATTAGCCTTATGTCCATATCTATTGCATGAAAAACAATTCCTATTGAAAGATTGACCATTCCTTTCATTATAGTTGTTCCTTGTCTAACTTCTGCATTCACTAGCTCTATGACCAAACCTCTTTCATATAAAATAGTTACCTTTGAAAGTTTGAGCAGTCCTTCTATTGTTGTAACCATTCCTTATCTGGCTTCTACATTCATTATCATTGTGACCTACTTTATTGCAAGTGAAACATTGACCAAAGATTGATGGAACATGTTGATTTACTCTACTCCTACAATGAGTAGCCTTATGACCAAACTTATTGAATGCATTACAATAACCATTCAGAGAAGGGTACCTTTGAGAATTTGGTTGTCTAACCGGTGTTCTTCTAGGTCTATTTCTTTGATTTTGAATCTATTTACCTTTGTCCTTCTTGATCTCAACATTCTTTTCTTGACTAGTTTTAGAACTTTCACCTTTTTCAAATCCCAAGCCTTATTTGTCATCAGGACTCTTCTTACTTGTAAGTATTTTATCAAGTTGGACAACACTCACTCTGAATTTATCTTCTTGAATCCATGCATGTTTCAGATAAGCTTTTAGATCAACAACTTCTTGTTCAAGCTTTGTGCAGTCTTCAGTTTTGCTTTTCACCAATTGAATTAGTTCTTCTTCTGCTTTTTCTCTTTTTACAACTTCCATTTTTAGATCATTCAAGGTTTCATTTGTAGATATCTATTGTTCACTAAACTCCTTATATTTTTCTTTGAACCTCTTGACTTGCTCCCTCATATTTTTGATGCACTCATTTGCTTCCTTGACATTATCTTTCAAATCTCTATTTTCTAATCCAACCTTTTCAAGATCTTTAAGGGCAATTTTGCGTTCGTATTCATTGACAAGTGTGCATTCTTCTTATTTAGTTTCAATTGAATCAATTTCTTCAAGAGGATTAGGACATTTTTTACCTGCCATGTGTTCAGTCTCCAAGATCTTCCTCAAGCTATTAGACTTCTTCTGAGGAACCAGGCTCTGATACCAATTGTTGAACACCTAGAATACTAAGAGGGGGGGTGAATCAGTATTCTACTAAACCTTTTACTTATTAAATTATTAATCCATTTGCCACATTTGATAACAACAAAGAAAACTAATCCTAGAAGAAGCAACCACAAAGCATCACACATAAACACTAGGATGTTTATGTGGAAAACCCTAAATAGGGAAAAACCATGGTGAGTGTTAGCTCACAATAATTATGTAATAACAATATAGAATTATAAGAAGGATCAGTGCCTTAGGGCTCATTTCCCAAAGAAATGCTCACTACAAGAAAGGATCACTGCCAAGAAAATGAGAGAAGGAAGAAGGGTGACTCAGTGCCAGGTTGATCTGCTCAAATTGCATCTACACATGCATGGTTACAGTTCCAATGAAACTCAAAAACACTTTCTCAAAACTTTTCATCTTGACTGCTCTATTTCACTGCTCTACTTTTACATTAAGCAAGATCTCTCTTCTTCTTCTTCTCTTATTACCTGCACCATACTTTACATTCACATTCACATCACTCCATCCAACACTGAATTAAATCCCATATATATATATAACACTTAGAATCTTCATATTAGGTTGGCCTAATAACCTTGTAGCATGTAGTCATTCCTTAAGTAACTTATCAGCCAAAATCATTCACTATCCCAGCGAACCCAAATAACACTTGAATTACATTCATGTATGTCAGCCTCAACTATTCCACCACTTACCACATACAATTCAAACTTATCATGTCAGCCCCTAACATAGACTACCACGGGTTTAGTTCATCTCTCAGACTACATCATTTATTGTGGACTACAAGATGCTTTCAAAATCATTCAAACTTCTCACACATCCCCAATCTTACCTTTAGAACCACAAAGCTTGATATCAACTTGCGGCAAAATGCAAACCATCAAAACTTGGATCCTGCTATAGTTAAATATTGTCAAACTCTGTAGCAATACTCAATAGCTTTTAACTATCTTTCCAATGGACTTCAAACTACACAACTCTAGATTTAGACACTTCGTACAAGTGTTTACAACACCTCAAAACCACATAACAAAATATCTAACATCAAAGGAATGTGAACAAAACAAGTGAGTGCTTTGCTCTAGTTAGCACTTTATTCTACTCTGTCAGACTGAAGCTCTTTGAAGATGTACTTCTGGAACTGATCAAAATCTAAAACTCTAGATATAAGATCATCTAAGGACTATAAACAACATATTATAACTGCATGATCTGATCTTCAACTGCGGAGCAATGCCAACCATTACACTGTCTCATTGTTGTTGTCTCCTATATACTGCCAACACTTATCCAAAATGACTAAGTCTTCTTCACCAGACCAAAACTCTCTTTGAATATTGTTCCTTTTCTTATTTCCATCAATGACAACACTATCATGCTTAGCCAAGTTTTCCAATAAAGTTTAATCTAGATGATGTTACTGTTGGAAATAGACAACTGAGAGGGGGGGTGAATTAGTTGTTCCACAAAAACTTTTCTGCCTTTAACCTTCTTTATTATCTTACTATCAGATTAGTGATGTAAACATTAAAGTATTAATCAACAACATAAGAGCAGAAACATAATTAACACAATTGACACTAAGTTTTTGATGTGGAAACCCAGTTAAGGGAAAAACCACGGTGGGGGTTAACCCACAAAAATGCATACCCTGTTAAAAGTATTTAGTAAAATAGAAGTCACATGCATTTGGGCACACTGCACAGAGCTCACTACTCAAAAGAGAGGCTCACTACCAACATAATTTATTTATAAATAATTAACAGAGAAATAGCATCTACTTCGTGCCTGATTTAGTTTCAATGAATGCACAAGAACTTTTGCTTTGCCTCAAACTCTTCTTCATATTCAACACTGCTCTCACTCCTTTTCTTCTCTACTCTGCTCCTAATCCTTTCTTCATATTTTTTCTATTTTGCACAAGGATAATTTCAATACCTATTCAACAAGTATTTATATACTTTGTCAACCTTGGAATGATGAACGAGGTCAACTAAACTTGATGCGGATCATCACACTGTTGGCCAAATACAACTGAGACTTGAATCTACTTCTACAACCACTCCACACTTCATAAAAATGTTTTTAAGGCATCCGCAATAGGCTAGGAACATTCAGTCGACCAAGACTGGGAAGAACATGAACATCAAAAAGAAATCTTCAATCAGCAAGCTCAAAACTGAATGCAGACCTCTAACATAGTAGCCATATGATCCATAGACCTCCACAAGTGCATTGAATTCACTAATAACATCCATTCTAAACCAAATTATCAGAAGTAATTGAATCTTCCTCCGGAACCTTGAGAATACTCTCTACCATAATTGTCAAACTAGGTGGATAGCTTGCAAACCTCCAAACCATAAACCATTGGTGTTTATTATACACATTGACTTCCCAAACATTCGTTCAGAACCATAGATCACAATTTTATATTACTGGAGCAGTCCAGACCTCTTTTTTGTCAATCTGTCTTTCCTAAGTATTGTAAGAACTAGTTCTACTCAGATGGCCATAACTCCTTCAAATCTTCATGTGGACTTCTCAAATCTTAACTGGAGCAATCTCTGAAAAACATCTACACAACCACATGATCTGCATGCATTGATTATCATTAATTTTTGTCAATATCCTCAACAGTCTAGTCTTCTATGCAGACAGCAAAATAGGATACAATTGACACCAATGACAACCCACTTAGGTACATATTTGTAACAATGTCCCCCTTTGTCATTAATGGCAACATATGATGTGAAAAATTGAATCTAACCATCAAGACAAGAACTTCTCCCCCTTTCTCTTCTCACTTCTGTAACTTCTTTTTTTTACTACTCCCCCTTACATCAGCAACTAGTTTTTCACATGACTTCTCTCCCCCTTTATCATCAATGGCAAAGGGCACATATTTGCTATCTTTTCTCCCTTTTTACTTTAGATTGATCCCAAAATTTGCATATTGACTACTCCCCCTTTGAGTAGTACTTCCTTAACATCAATCTGGATCACAAGATATGAATGTGAATTCCACCAGAGTGATGCACCTTAGTGCATCTTAGTTCTGCTCAGGAGGGGTAATAACCCCTAAATTCTCTCTGAGATACTGAAAAGTATCCTTGGGAAGAGGCTTAGTGAAGATGTCTACAATCAGATCTTTGGAGGGCACAAACTCGAACTTGACTTCATTCTCATTTACTTTCTCTCTCAAGAAATGAAACTTGATAGATATATGCTTTATCTTTGAATGCAATATCAATTTTTTTAAGATGCTGATTGTACTAGAATTATCACAAAAAATTGTGATTGGCTCCTCAAACACAATTTTGATGTCCTTTAACATTTACTTCATCTACAAAACTTGAGTACAATTATTTGTTGCTGCTATGTACTCTGCTTCTACAGTAGACAAGGATATTGCTTTTTTCTTTTTTCTTATCCAAGAGACCAATATTCTTCCTAAGAAGAATGCACCACCACTAGTACTTTTTCTATCATCCACATCTCCTTCCCAATCAACATATGTACATGGATGAAGAGTGAAGTTATTGTCCTTTGGATAACACAGTCCATAATCAATTATCCCCTTGAGATATCTAAAAATTCTTTTGGCTTCCATAACATGGGATTCTTTTGGATCAGCTTGAAATCTGGCAACAATTTCAACTGTATTCATGATGTTAGGTCTGGTCTAGTTTAAATAAACCAATCCTCTAATCATTGATCTATATCTTTTCTGATTTGCCTTGGGAGAGTCATAATCTTTGCTTAGCTTGCATCCGGTTACCATAGGTGTACCTACTTTCTTTGAGTCTTCCATTCCAAATTTCTTTAGTAATTCTTTTACATACTTGGACTAAGATATGAAGATACCTTTATCTGATTGAACAATTTGCAGCCATAGGAAGAAATTCATCTCACGAAACATTGACATCTCAAAATCACTTTTCATCTGATCAAGAAATGCTTTACACATGAGTTCATTTCCACCAAAAATGATATCATCAACAAAAACTTCAACAATTAGAATGTCCTCATGATCAATTTTGAAGTAGAGATTACTATCAATAGTACCTTTGCTAAATCCTAGCTTAAGAAAATGCTTATCCAATCTGGCATACTAGGCTCTTGGAGCTTGTTTGAGTCCATAGAAAGATTTTCTCAATCTACAAACCATATCTCCCTGATTAGACAACTAAAATCCTTCTGGTTGCTCAATGTAGACTTCTTCCTCCAAGTCTCCATTCAGAAATGCTGATTTTACATCCATTTGATATACTTTAAAATCTTTGAAAGTAGCAAATGTAAAAAATAATCTAACTGCCTCTATCCTTTCCACCAGAGCAAAAGTTTCTTCAAAATCAATTCCTTCTACTTGAGAGTAGCCTTTACATGCCAACCTTGCCTTATTCCTTACCACCTCGTTATCTTCATTCAATTTATTCCAGAAAACCCATTTGGTTCTAATCACATTTTTGTCCTCAGGTCTAGGAACTAGATCCCATGTGTGATTCTTTTCAATTTGCATCAATTCCTTTTCCACTACTTTGACCAAGTTTTCATCATTACAAGCTTCACTTACTAATTTAGGTTCAATCCTTGAAATCAAACAAATCTCTTCTTGATCTTTAGACATTTTTCTCCTAGTTCAAATGCCTTTACTCTTATCTCCTATGCTCTGATCTTCAAGATGATTTAATCTTACATACCTAGGAGTTTTGGAGATTGTTTGAGCTTCTATTTCTTGAACTTGTTCCTCATCATCTGTGTTAACCTCTGGAGTCACCGATTCAAAATGAATCTGGGTCTAAACTTGAACTTACCTTCCTTGATTTTGACTTTCATCTTGATCATCTGAATCATATCTAGAGTACTTGGAATGTCCTTCCTTGCTTTCATCAACTTTAACATTCACACTTTCAACAATCTTCTTCAATCTTTTATTGAAGAACCGGTAGGCCTTACTTTGAGTTGAGTATCCCAAAAATATTCCTTCATCACTTCTTGCCTCAAACTTACCTAAGTCCTCATCTCTTTTGATATAACATTTACTACCAAAGACTCTGAAGTATCTCATAGTACGAGGATTGTAATGAAATAAGAGCATCTCAGAATGTATTTCTAAGAATAGTGGTGTCTTCGACAGATTTAAAATTCTTTCAATCGCTTCAAAAAATATGCACAACTATGCCACAAGGTAGAAATAGACAGTTTATTTCCCCATCATTGAACCTTCAGAAAAGACTGATGCAACTTTACAGTTTCAACAACAGACAACAGATTCAACTTAAAGAATCACAACCATGAAAGAATAATAAATAAGAACACATAGATTTACGTGGGGAAAACCTTATCGGGGAAAAACCCCCATACTCCAAAAGCCAGAGATCATTGTATTAATCAGCAACAAAAATACACAGTTACAATACAATATCAGACTCTCAAGGCTTCACAGAGTTATACATCTTATTTTCATCTAGAGAATCTCAACAGTAACATGGCAAGATTAGCCTCACTCTCTCTCAACCTCTGTTTCTTCTTTTCTCAGTTTAGTCCCTTCACATACTGTTATTATGTTGCATACAACATACAGTAGAGGACTTCCCCGAAGAAGAATCTAGAGCATTCTGGATTGAAGTCTCAATCTAACTCTATAGATCTAAGATGATTCATCCCCAAACTTGTCTAACCATCTGAGCAACTAATCGATTTAGTTCAACCATCAAGAAAGTCATTTCTAACTATTCACATTCATGAGAACTCATTAGTACCACATGCATCGGTCATTAGGTGATATTCTAGTTTATATACTCGACCACTCAGTAAGACTATCGTTGGCAATTTTGTTGCCGACGATGCCAGTCTAACCTCATCGGTATAAACCAAACCATCGGTGACCACTTCAGCATTCACAGTGATTAGTCCTTGTCCCACCGATGCCCAACTCTTCATCCCTTCATCGGAGTAACAAACAACTATCAGAGAGACTTCCAAGCCTCAGACTGACCAAGATTCTCATGCCGACGCTAACGCCTCACCAACCCTTCATCGGAGTGACCCAACGCATCAGAATGTCCTCCAAAACTCAGACCAATAGTGTTTCATCATGCTGATGACCAACGTCATTGAGCTTCATTAGAGAGACTCTTACCATTAGGGTGACATTTTAAAACTACATTGATAGTGCTTGTCTTGCTGACACACTATTTACATGCCTGTCAGTGGTCCATCGTTGGGACAAACTTTGAAGTCCCACCAAACAGCTCCAGTCAGCCTGATACCAAGAAGAATTCCACTTCCATGTGGTCACTGTGACTCCTACTGATCGGTGAGACAAAAAACAACTCTCATTGATGCCTATAAATCTAAGACATATAATCAACATTCTCCCACTTGATGAAGGATTTACAGGATTCCATCAATGCTCAAAGTCACTGTATCATCTTAGACACTATCTCCATTCCACTGTGCTCACAAGCTACACAGAAGCTCCAACACAACCAACTTTAAAGCTTCCATAACACAGCCATGAAATCATCCTCCAGAAACAAGATAGAACATCAGCTAGAACAATAATAAGAAAATTGACTGCTTCCATCCAACTGAACAAAAAAACCCACTTGACTAAAAATAGCACACGCAGCCAGTGCTAAAACATCCAATCACTCATACCTTGAAGGTATTAACATAAGTAGACTCATGCCACCTACATATACACCCATTGGCAGCAAATACAAGCTCCATGTGTCAACCAGTCGAAAAAGACCAAACACATCCAAGAACTCCCACTGCGTGGATAATTCAAATCTAAAAAAGATGATGGCATACAAAGTCCACCAATAGCATCACACAAAAAGTGTAATCATCATGTAGTACCAAGGAAACATCCACCATGATATGCAAAAAACTATAAATCAATAACCCATAAATCTCACCACCAGTCCAGAAATCTCTCAAGTTCTTCACACCCAACAATGAAAGAGATAACAGAACCTTCATGCTATCACCCAAGAACATAAGTGAAAGCACATGATCACAAACTAGTGATGACTTCAGCTCTGAACAAAACCTCAAAAAAATGTAATGTGAAACACACCATCAGAAAAATAACTGAGACCATAGAGAGTAACTCTGCACATCATATACCTGTAAATAGTCCTTCTACATACACCTCTGAATGCCAACTGTGTCAAGTATGATCTCCTTCAACACATCCCAAAGAGAACAGCATAACAACACCCAAACAAACATTCAATCTCAAGAGATCAAATTCAACATATGTAATCTTACAACTAACATGGATGTAAGCCTCTCAAACCAAAGAAGATCAAACTAATCCATTTCCCATTTCAGGAAATCAGCCCATAAAACCATCTCCTAACAATCCTCATCAATGTATGATATCTTAAACTCAAATGCATAAGGAGATTAAACATGCAATCCATCTCTCACAATGAATCCTCTAGAACCATATATCAGCAGTTCAAGATCCATGTCTATGCAAGAAAGCATAAAACACCTGAGAGAAACAATGGGCAATACCTCTTAGATGATTATCTACCGAGAAGATCAAGAGTGGGGAATGAGAATGCTCCTCCAGGGTAACCAAGTCTACAAGACTTCTCCAAGAGCAATCTCCTCATAGGTCTCTGTTAAACTCACGTCCAACCAAGGTAAAGACTCCTCGGACTTCCTGCTACAAAATCTAAATAACCACAGCATATACAGTCTCACCTTATTCTCCATGTATCCATGAGTACCTACAAACAATCACCTCATGGTAAACTCCAACTACATCACTACATCACTATGAAGTAATCAAGCAAAAGATCAATGCACCCAACACACAGAGAATCACTAGACCATTGTCAAAGCTCCAATCATTTGAACCAGGAACTTATCAAGATATTATGATCTTATCATCTCCCTTAGGAGATTCCATGCTTCAGATGAACATAACCATGGTCTCAAGAGAAATTTATCATGCCAAAACTCAAAAGCAAAATTCAAGAAAATACCATGATATGAAACAAACCAAACTCTAAACCAACATCACCTGTCAAACACCACCAACACCTCAGCCAAGGATTTCATGAATCCTCCATGACTCCAAGATGTTACCTATCCTCAAGTAGTGCCCTTGCAAATGAGAAAGAACCCTTCTTCAACAAAAAGATCTAAGAGCTCCTCCTAGTAACATTTGCGACACTAAAGAAGATCATCCATCACTAAGTGATGAAACTGCAGTCATTGCTAAACCTCCAACTGAACTGTGGCAACCGAGCTTTCCAAGCAACATGACCAAACATCTTCTGATACTAAACTATGTATCCAAGCTATACATGACATCATGATACACACGCTACATGTCTCCATAACCGACTATTCAGGTACTCTACAACATCCATCTTCTCATCCTAAAATAGTCACACGAATGGACAAGTGACCACAGACAAGGTCAACTAACAAATATAAATAAACACTTAAATAATCTTGTGGATAAAGATAGTCCACATCTAAGTCATCTCACTATAGATTAATAGGTTATTAGCCCACAAAACTACATAACTCATAGGTCCAACCAATGTACCATGCAAACTCACTATCACACTAGAAACTGCAAAACTGAGATCTCAAGGAATAGGAACAATGTAGACAACATGACTCAAGCACTAGATTACTTACAAATCTGATTCACCAAACATGTCCACAACCTGAGCACCATTGTCAAGAAAACTAGAAGCATTACCACAAAAATACTGAGTGACATATCACTTACCTGCACTCCCATGCAGAGAAAACATTTCACCTCCTCGTACCATGCATAGAGCATGCATGCAAAACTGCAACTATATCATCCAGCAACACCCTAAAAGCTAGGATCTAGAAGTAGCTTAACTACAGCTTCACATAACCACAAGTTTTTCTCTTGACCATGTAAAACCTACAAAACCGTACATGCACATCCATATCTTCTTCACATCTGGTAGATTCTATAGTCAGAAACCAAAACACCATAATAGTTCAAACTAGAAAAAGATTAACATAGATGAGCATCATAGATTTTAAGGAAGATCTATTTAAAGCCATCCGATGCAAGTACAAAACAACCACAAGGATTAAGAAAATCTAGGAACTGCAAGCCTAATTTAGACCAATTCCAAGACCACCATCATGTACAAGCATGTGAGAGAGAAAGTCAGGTTATATCAGAAGCTTCCAGACCTCAAAAGGATCAACTCCATAACCAAAATGCAACCGGGGCAACACATAATTAGAACCTTCCAATACCAGGAGCAAATCCCAGCATAAGCACAATACTCCATGGCTAAGCAGCAACACAAAATTCTTCATATCATCAGAGAGCCTCTGACACAGAGACCCAATATGAAAGTTACTGCAGCAACACAACCGCAAAGAAAAATTCTACCCCATGTAATAGTAACATCTTACTATCAACAAAAGAGCCTTAGACCACATCATTTCAACATGATCAACTCCTTCTTCTCCAAATTCATCATCCTTTAGGCTACATGTTGTCACTTGAAACTGAAACAAAAGAAGAAAACACTTTTACTCACCAAAGGATCAAACATCAGATGATTCCTTCAGATTTCCTTAGGCTTCTACGACCAAGAAATCTTCATAGAAAGAATCCAGAAGCTACAACACTAGAACCAAACTAGTCCTGGAAGAAATCTCTGATACCACTTGTAAGGAAATAAGAGCATCTCAGAACGTATCTCTAAGAACAGTGGTGTCTTCAACAGATTTAAAATTCTTTCAATCACTTCAAAAAACACGCACAACTATGCCACAAGGCAGAAACAGACATAGTTTATTTCCCCATCATTGACCTTCAGAGAAAAGACTGATGCAACTTTACAGTTTCAACAACAGACAACAAATTTGACTTAAAGAATCACAACCATGAAAGAACAATAAATAAGAACACATAGATTTACATGGGGAAAACCCTTTTGGGGAAAAAACCCCACACTCCGAAAGCCAGAGATCATTGTATTAATCAGTAACAAAAATACACAGTTACAATACAATGTCAGACTCTCAAGCCTTCACAGAGTTATACATCTTGTTTTTCATCTAGAGAATCTCAACAGTAACATGGAAAGATCAACCTCGCTCTCTCTCGACCTCTATTTCTTCATTTCTTAGTTTAGTACCTTCACATACTGTTATAATGCTGCATAGAACATATAGCATAGGACTTCCCCGAAGAAGAATCCAAAGCATTCCAGATTGAAGTCTCAATCTAACTCTATAGATCCAAGACAATTCATCTCCAAACTTGTCTAACCGTCTGAGCAACCAATCGATTTAGTTCAACTATGAAGAAAGTCATTTCTAACTGTTCGCATTCATGAGAACTCATTAGTCCCACATTCATCAGTCATCGGGTGATTTTCTAGTTTATATACTCGACCACTCAGTAAGACTATCATCGATAATTTTGTTGCCGACGATGCCAGTCTAACCTCATCGGTATAAACCAAACCATCGGTGACCACTTCAGCATTCACAGCGATGAGTCCTTCTCCCACCAATACCCAAATCTTCATGCCTTCATTGGAGTAACAGATAACCATCAGAGAGACTTCCAAGCCTCAGACTAACCAAGTTTCTCATGCGGATGCCAATGCCTTGCCAACCCTTCATCGGAGTGACCCAATGCATCAAAATGTCGTCCAAAACTTAGACCGACAGTGTTTCATCATGCCGATTACCAGTGCCATTGAGCTTCATCAGAGAGACTCTTACCATCAAAGTGACATTTTGAAACTTTGTCGACAGTGCTTGTCTCACTGACAAACTATTCACATCCTGTCGGTCCATCTTTGGGAAAAACTCTGAAGTCCTACCGAACAACTCCAGTTAGCCTGATACCAAGAACAATTCCACTTCCATGTGGTCGCTGTGACTCTTGCCGATCGGTGAGATAGAAAACAACACTCACTAATGCCTATATATCTGACACATATACACAACAAGGATGACTAAACCAAAGCTCATAAGGAGTCTTACCAGAATTTCCTTTGATCTGCACCCGGTTAAGATTGTAGACAGCAGTACTCATGGCTTCTCTCCAATAAACTTGAGGAACATTTTTTTCCATCGTCATGGTTCTGGAAACTTCTTGAATGGTCTGGTTCTTTCTTTCCATAACTCCAATTTGTTGAGGAGTCCTAGGAGGAGATAACTATCTTTTTATTCCATGATTTTCACAGAAAGCATCAAACTCATTGGAGGTAAATTCTCCACCTCTGTCAAATCTCACACTTTAGTTTCTCAACAATCTCATTTTCAACCATCATCTTGAACACCTTAAACTTGTCAAGGGCTTCTGTTTTTCTCTCAGAAAGGTTACCATATCATCTGGGAGTAATCATCAATTAGAAGCATGAAATATATGTCTCCTTGCACACTCCTAATTCTAGCAGGACCACAGAGATCAGTATGTACCAGTTCCAATCTCTCACTTGAACTTTGTTCCTTACTCTTTAATGAAATTTTGTTCTGTTTTCCCAATTGACATTCTTTACATATGTTGTTAGGTTTCACAAGTCTTGGAATATCTCTTATAGCTTGAGTGGAACTTATTTTGACAATGTTGTCAAAATTCACATGACACATCCACCTATCCCATAGCCAACTTTGATCTATCTGAGCAATCAAACAACTTTTCCCAGAACTACTTAAGTGAAAGATGTTACCTCTAGTTTGAGTACTAGATGCAATTTCAGTTCCAAAGCTTTCTAGGATTCTGCATTTTCCATCCTTGAACCGAAGATCATAACCCTTGTCAACAAACTGTCCAACACTGAGAAGATTATGTTTCAATACTTCCACATACAAAACATCATTGGTGTTGTTCTTGCCATCAAAAGAGATGGATCCTCTGCCACAGATTCTACCAGGTGAGTTGTCTCCAAATTTCAAAAGTCCTCCTTCATAGTTTTCAAAGTTCACAAACTTACTCTTGTCACCAGTCATGTGATGAGAACATCCACTATCAATCACCCATTCATCCTTTTCAATAACTTGAGTAGCCAAGGCACTTTACAATTTTTCACAACTAGCAGATTCAATAGACACCAAATCTTCTTCTTTGATAGCAATAAACAACCAATCATTTTCAGAGGAGCCTCCATGATTAGATTCATCATCTGTTACCCCTTCTTCTTCATTTTCGTGGACATAGTAACATTTCTTCTAACCTTTATACCTATTAGGGTTTGGTTTTGAAAACCTTTATGAACATCTTGAGGCAAAATGACCAATCTTATTACAAGCAAAGCATTTGAGTGGTAATTTCCCTTCATACTTATCGGATCCTCTTAGCATTCGTCTGGCAATAAGAGCTTCAAGATCTGTTGTTTCTATTTCAACATCTTCAAGATCCTTTCTTGTCTTGACAAATCTATTTGATCTTGAAGAAGAGCTTTCACCCGGATCATATCTTTGTTTTTCATACACACTGGCCTTGAATGCAGATTCAGACTTGGGAAGAGAATCACCAAACTCACTTAATTTGAACGCTAAAATTTTTCCAACCAGATGATCTATTGTAACCTCTAAGACTATCCTAATCTCTTCTATAGCTGCAACCTATGTTTGTATGAATCTAGTAAAGATCTGAGTACTTTTGACACAATTCTTTATTCTTCCAAAGTTCCAAAAGCACACCTAATTAGACACACAAGTTCATTTATCTTTTGCATGTAAATTGTGATGTTTTCATCTTAGGTCATCCTCATAGTTTCAAATTTTGCTCTCAGACTTTGCAGCTTTGGACATTTGACATATTTATCACCTTCATACAGATACTCCATTTTTTTCTAGATTTGATATGCAATTTTTAGACCAAAGACATTTGTCATTTCTGAATCAGTCATGACACTTAACAAGGCTTCTTTAGCTCAAAGATTATTTTCAGCATCTTTGACTTGATCAGGATTTGAAGGACCTTTCTCTAGAGGTTTATACTCAACACTGGTTATTGCCTAATAGGCATTGCCTATGCATTGCAAATGGCACTCCATATGATTTTTCCAAACAGAATAATTTGTTCTATCAAAACTTGGACTATCCTTCTTGTAGGTCGACATCCTAGATCTCCTCAAGTGGTTAGGCTTTTATGAGAGGATCTGGATCTGATACCAATTGTTGGAACTAGATAACTGAGAGGGGGGGTGAATCAGTTATCCCACAAAAACTTTTCTCCTTTAATGCTCTTTATTATCTTACTATTAGATTAGTGATGTAAACATTAAAGTATTAATCAACAACATAAGAGCAAAAACATAATTAACACACTTGACACCAAGATTTTGACACGGAAACCTAGTTAAGGGAAAACCCACAGTGTGGGTTAACCCACAAAAATGTGTACTCTGTTAAAAGTACTTAGTAAAATAGAAGGCACATGCCTTTGGGCGCACTGCCCCGAGCTCACTACTCAAAATAGAGGCTCACTACCTACATAATTTATTTAGAAAGAATTAACTGGGAAATAACATCTACTTCATGCCTGATTTAATTTCAATGAATGCTCAAGAACTTTTTCTTTGCCTCAAACTCATCTTCACATTCAACACTGCTATCGCTCCTTTTCTTCTCTACTTTGCTCCTGATCCTTTCTTTGGATTTTCTTTGTTTTGCACAAGGATAATTTCAATACCTCTTCAACAAGTATTTATATACTTCATCAACCTTGGAATGATCAACAAGGTCACCTAAACTTGATGTGGATCATCAAATTGTTGGTCAAACACAACTAAGACTTGAATCTGCTTCTACAACCACTCCACACTTCATAAAAATGTTTTTAATAGATCCGCAACAAGCTAGGAACATCTGGTCAGCCAAGACTGGGAAGAACATCAACGTCAAGATGAAATCTTCAATCAACAAGCTCAAACCTCAATGTAGACCTCTAACATAGTAGCCATATGATCCAGAGATCTCCACAAGAACATTTAATTCACAAATAACGTCCATTCTAAACCAAATTATCAGAAGCAATTGAATCTTCCTCCAGAACCTCAAGAACACTCTCTGCCAAAACTGTCAAACTAGAAGGATAGCTTGGAGACCTCCAAACCATGAACCACTAGTGTGGATGATACACATTGACTTCCCAAATGTGCCTTCAAATCCATAGATCACAATTTTATATTACCGGAGCAATCCGGACCTCTTTTCTCTCACTCTGTCTTTCTAGAGTATTGTAGGAACTGGTTCTACTCAGATGGCCATAACTCCTTCAAATCTTCATGTAGACTTCTCAAATCTTAACTGGACCAATCTATGACAAACCTCTACACAACCACATGATCTGCATGCATTGATTATCATTAATTTTCTCAATATCCTCAATAGTACAGTCTTCTATGCAGACAACAAAACAAGATATAGTTGACACCAATGGAAACAAGGATATGTTGACATCAATGACAACCCACTTAGGCACATATTTGGAACAATTACTATTAGGGACCTTGTGGATCAAAGGGTTGGTTCACATAGGAGAGTTGATCAAGGATCTAGGTTATATCAGTTTCATAGCTTTTAGTAACAGGTGGATCACTAAACATTATCGATGCAGATTCATTGAGTCGTTTATGGCATAAGAGGTTTGGACACCTCAATTATAGATATCTTTAGCAACTAATTACAAATTAGATGGTACTTGATCTCCCTATGGTTTCTTGCACAGATGGGGTATGTCAAGGATGTCTCCTTGGCAAACACGATCAGGATCCCTTGCCTAAGGAACTTGCCCACATGCAAAATCCTTACGTGAGTTGGTTCATAGTGACATCATGTCATTCCCAACTCCATCTTTTTTAGGAGCCAAGTATGTACTTACATTTATTGATGATTTCCCATGTCGCATTTGCATATACTTTCTTAAGTACAAGGGTGGTACTTTTTAGACATTTAGGACATTGAAGGTGTTCATGGAGAAGCAATCAAGTTCTTCCATATGCCAGCTTTGTACAGATCATGGCATCCTACATCAATATCCATCTCCTTACACTCCTCAACAGAATGGTTTTGTAGAATAGAAGAACATATCACTTAGAGAGATGGCTAATTGTACACTTCATTCTATGTCTATGGATCCAGTGTTTCGAATTTCAAAGTAATCAATTGTGCCAACTATATTTAGAATAGGACTCCTCATAAGGCAGTCCAAGACATTACTCTAGAGGAGGCTTGGTCCAAAACCAAGCTTAATGTTTCCTTTTTTAGGGTACTCGATAGTGAGGCTTGGGCATTCATCTTTGTTGGTTATTGTGAGGATATGTAGGCCTACAAATTATTTGACCCATCTACTCGAGAGATACACTTCAAGAGAGATGTCAAGTTTGATGAGTCCTTCACACATAGAGATCCTCAATATTCTACATCACTACCTACCCCACCTTCATCCTTTTTAGATAGTGCATTTTTCTTTGAGGATTTTGTTGATGATTACCCAATTTTTCATCACATGGCCATGATGATTCACCACCACACCCACCACTAGCTCGGCCTCCTCCACTATCTACTACTCAATTTTTTCCCAAGTGGGCTCATACTTTGCATAGGGAGGTTGGTTCACTACAACAAATCCGTATGATTAGCTCTATTTTTTGCTTCCACCCATTGTTTTAATGTATTTTTCTCCATTTTTTGAAAAAGTTGGCACTATTTATCGGGATGGCATTGTTTTTGGCATTTTTTGCACTGATTAGAACAATTCGACTGTAAATTAGGTGCAAATTAGCACGTCAATTAGTCCCTACTTTAGCGCCTACTTTATCTCCTACTATAGCGCTTAATTTAGCGCCACATTTAACACCTAGTTTAGTGCCTATTTTAGCGCCCGTTGTAGTGCTTGCTTTAATGTCTTATTTAGCGCCTTATGTAGCACCTTATGTAGTGCCTGATGTAGTGCCTATTTTAGCACCTAATTGAGCACCTAATTTTGGCTACTTGGGTTTAGGAGTATTATTTAAGGTTTAGGGTTTATGGTTTTGGGATTAGGGGTTAAGGTTTAGAGGTTTAGGGTTTAGGGTTTAGAGAGAGAGATAGAGGACCAATAGGGAGATATAGAGGAGACCGAGGGGAGAGATAGGGAGATAGAGAGTGAGGGACATGGCCAAAGTCATAGGGAGAGAGATTGAGAGGTAGAGGGAGAAAGGCGATAGGGAGAGAGGGGAGAGATAGGGAGGTATAGGTTTAGGGTTTCTGATCAGTTTTAGGGTTTAGGGGTTAGGGTTTAGAGGCATGATTTAGGGTTTAGTGTTTATTGTTTAGGGGTTAGGGGTTCAAGTTTAGAGGTTTAGGGTTTATAAAGAGAGAGGAATGATAGGGAGATATAGAGGAGACTGTGGAGAGAGATAGGGAGATAGAGAGTGAGGCACATGCACATGGCCAGGGACATAGGGAGATAGATTAAGAGGTAGAGGAATGATAGAGATAGGGAGATAGGGGATTGATCAAAGGGAGATAGAGGTTTAAAGTTGCTTGGATTTAGGGTTTAGTGGTTTGGGGTTTAGGGTTGCTTGGGTTTGGAGATAGCTAGAGAGAGAGAGAGAGAGAGATTATAGGCCGAGACATAGGGAAGAGATAGGGAGATAGACTACTAGAGTGAGTGAGATATATATCCTACAAAGATATAGGGAGAAGGATTGAGAGCCGGTAGAGGGAAAATATTAGAGATAGGGAGATGTATAGGGGTTTAGGGTTTCTCAAGTTTAGGGTTTAGGGGTTAAGGTTTAGGAGCATTATTTAGGGCTTATGGTTTAGGGTTTAGAGGTTTAGGTTTTAGCATTTAGATAGAGGACAAATAGTTGGGAGATATAGAGAGTGAGGTACATGGCTAGAGACATAGCCAGAAGAGATTATAGGGATATATATGGAGAGTGAGGGACATAGCCAAAAACACAGGGAGAGAGATTGAGAGGTAGAGGAACGATAGAGATAGAGAGATAGCTAGGGAGATAGAGGTTTAGGGTTGCTTGGGTTTAGTGTTTAGGGTTTAGGGATTTGGGGTTTAGGATTAATTAGGGTTTTAGGGTTTCTTAGGTTTAGGGTTTATGGGTTAGGGTTTAGGGGCATTATTTAGGGTTTATATATGTTTGAGAGGTTAGGAGTTAGGGTTTAGAGTTTAGGTGCATTATTTAAGGTTTAGAGGTTTAGGGTTGCTCAGGTTTAGGGGCATTATTCAGGGTTTATGGTTGCATGTCAAAAGAAGTCTCTCTCTCTCTCTAAATGCCTCAACCCTAAATAATGCCCCTAACCCATAACCCCTAAACTTAAACCTGAGCAACCCTAAATCTCTATCTCCCTATAATCTCTCCCTTATATCCACCTGTCTAGTTATCATCCCTCTACCTCTCAATCTCTCTCCCTATTTCTCTAGACATCTCACTCACTCTCTATCTCCCTATCTCTCTCTTGACTGTGATCTCCTCTCTCTCGACTCTACGTACCTATCTATCTCTCCCTATCTCTTGCCTTTGTGTCTATCTCCCTATCTCTCTAGATATCTCTCTAGTGATCACTCTCTATCTCCCTATGATCTCTCCCTATGATCTGTCTCCTCTCTATCTCTCTCTACCTATCTATCTCTCCCTATCTCTCTATCTCTTACCTCTCTCGCCCCCTATCATTCCTATATATATCATTAATGAACAAGCATGGAAAAATTATAGGACTCTCTCTCCCTCGCTTCACCTTTGTCTCTATCTATCTCCCTTATCAACAAAGCAAATGGAAACAAGAAAAATAGGACATGAAAAGAAGGATGAGGATATAAATTGGCAGCCAGATGAAATGGAAACAAGCCAATAAAACTAAAGTTCATTCGATGGGAAGATCAAATGATGAGAAGAGAGGTGGAAAATAGTAAAATAGGGATAAATTGGTGTAGGGATCTAAAGGGAAATTGGAAAGGAATAGGAAAACTAGGAAAGGTAGGAAAAGGATTTAACTAGCTAGGAGCTAGTAGATAATATATAGGTTAGAGAGAGAGAGTTGCTTGGGCTTAGCGGTAAGGGTTTAGGGACATTATTTAGAATTTATGAGTTTAGCATTGCTCAAGTTTAGGTTTTAGAGTTTACTAAAGTTTAGGGTTTATGGTCTAGGGGCATTATTTAGGGTACTTTAGGGTTTATGGTTCAGGGTAGTTAAGGTTTAGAAAGAGAGGACCAATAGGGAGATATAGAGAGTGAGGGACATGACCGAAGACATAGGGAGAGATATTGAGAGGTAGAGGAATGACAGAGATAGGGCTAGATAGGGAGATAGGGAGATAGAGGTTTAGGGTTGGTTGGGTTTAGTACTGTTTAGGGTTTAGGGCTTTGTAGTTTACGATTTAGGGGTTTAGGATTTATGGTGGGTCAGAGCTAGGTTAGGGATTATAACAGGCATTATTTAGGGTTTATGTTTTAGGGGTTAGGGGTTAGGGTTCAGGGTTATTAGGGACATTATTTAGGGTTTACAAATATTCAAGGATCTAGGCAGTGTGGCTATAGACATTGCTAGACATGTTGGTGGCTAGTTAGACACAGGGAACATCAACAACCACATGTTATGCTTCCATACATGTGTACCACATAATGACATTTGTATTGCAAAACATGATCATATAATTGGCACTGTATGCATCTGACATATGGTAATGATGTCCATGTGTTGGAGCAAGAATTTTCATAAAAGTTCTGAGTTTTTTAATTTTTGTATCCATTACTCTTGCTCTTATTTTTCCATAATAAATCATGTTATTACCATTCATAAAGTCATCTTTACCTTTAACCGCGATACCACTATCACAATGGCTAGCCTTCATAATACCCATAACATACGTCCTTACTACAGAACATTCTCAAACAACTCGCGGTATGAAGGTAAGAAGAGTTAATACTATACACTATGCACTATACCACTATACCTTGGAGGGCCAAAACCTAACCTATAGTAGTGTGGTAATCAATCCATTGGGTTATTTAAAGTATACCAATCACATCAACATCAAAATATGAAGATTTAAGCTCAACACGAAGATTTGAATCATGCGAATTTATGAGCTAGAAGTAAATGTGTCTTGGTCTTGAAAATACACGAAACAAATTAAGATTTCTCACTCATAGTAACGGAAGACAAATTACATAGGAGCACAAATCATAGGAGGAAAGAGAATTCTTCAAGGTGATTTTTCTGGGTAAGCTCTACTCATCATTTCTTGTGAATTTCATAAAAATGGTACCTTAAAAGATTGAGGTAGGATCCAAGAAGGATGGAGCCAAAACTAGTAAGTCTTCATTGGAATCCCCTCTGCTTTCATTATTGCCTGGCTCAATTGACAAAGGTTCTAAAAAGGTTTTTAGAGACTTAGCTCAAGGCTATAGGGACCCCTATATACCTTTGCTGGGATGGAATCTCTACTGGTACTTTTATCTAAAAAGGAATTACCAGGAACCAACATGAAACCCATGGGCCCTAGATCTAGCTAAATTAATTGTTCCTGACATTTTCATTGACATTGAGCTAATTAAAGCCCTTGCCCACAGTTACCATGCCCCAACCAAAACTGTGAAGCTTTCAAATGGTGAGTGCTTAGTGGATATCAATAGAGATGCCATTATCAAATGTTTTAACCTCAATAAACAAGATATAACAGAGGTAAACTTAGAGAAACTTGAGCAAGAATATAAGAGGTTGAGGAGAACATATTGAAGTGATGAGCTCCCTTTACACATGAAGAGGGGTGATGATAATAGAAGGCTCTCTATTCCTTCTTCCAAAATGGAACTTTTCCAAGTTACTAAATTCCAAGTTTATTTCAAGAATACCTATTATGCGTTGTATCATGTTTTGAGGATAGATGCAGAGGAGCAAATGGAAATAGGGTTGATGAGAATGGCTATGAGAATTGAACATTCTAAGTCAAATGTACAATTTGATTTTGCATTTGTGATTGAAGAACATATACATGAAGGTTTACAACAAGTTAGGGAAGAAGGCCCCTATTACTTTCAAAAAATATTCTTTATTGTGTCACTTAATTATGTATCAAAATGAAATTAAGTGGACTATAAGGATGCAATTGTGTGCACAAGAAAGAGGAGTTAGACTCCCTATGCAAAAATGGTGCTACATTTGGGATAGAAGGTGTACAAAAGTTGATTTTGTAGTGTTTCAAGATGATTTTGCTGTCAGATTGATTTCTACTCTTGGTTACCCAACACCAAGAATGCCTGAGTCATTGATGAAGGTGATGAGGCCTGTGTAGTATGGGCCAGACCAAGGCTATAATCATAATTATGCTGATTGGTTCCTTATGCCACAAACACTATTATTAGAGTATATGGGTGCAACCAAGCACCACACATTTTACCTAAGTTTGTAGCTGAAAGAGCATATTTCCTGGAGTTTATGTGGTAGATGCTTTGGATGGAACATGACTTGATGAGAAATAAGAGGAAAGGCACATTTTTGCCTGACTTGATTATGTTTGAAGAGCTAGGCATTGGATCAGATATGCTTGAAGAAGTGCAAAGGTTTATAAGGGTCAATTACTCCCTCAAATCTGGAACAAAAAGAGTATGTGACACAGAGGGTCACATCAATATGATTAGAAGAACCCTATTGATGAAGAAGGCTATTTCACATGAATTTGATTTTAGAGAGGATGTTATAAGGAATTTGGTGTACTTTGCTGATGTAATGCAGGCCAAAAAAAGTTGGAATGCAATGATGAGGTGGGAAAATTAGAAGAAGGAAAAAGATAGAAGCTTCAAAGGCTTTTTTACAGATGAACCCAACCTTCTAAAAGAATGAAAATGATTTTGAGTAAATTTGATAAATTATACAAAATTGCCCAAGATGAGGGACTCATTCCATTGCTCACACCCCACCAACAACCACATGAAACATCCACATCTCATATATCACCCCCATCACCTACATGTCCATCCCCTCCATCTCCCACTCATGAGCCACAGGAGAAAAAATAGAAGATGCAGCCATTAGTGGAATATGATTCAAGTGATGATGAAGAACAAGAAGAAGTCTTGGCCTTGACTGAGCTAAAAGAGGTAGTGCAACAAAAAAAACTCAAAAGCCTCATGATCCAAAGGTTAGGTTGTCAGAGGAGGGAACTGATGAGATTCAAGAGGATGAGAGGGTAGTGGCCTCTCCAAGATTCATAGAGGATGATAATTTTATACACATCAATGAGTTCAAATATTTCTAGATCAAAATGAAAATGAAACAATTTGATGAAAAGATGAAGATTAATCTTATAGGAGCTGATGAGTCAAAACAGGCTGAGATATAGGCTCAGACATTTGTAGAATTGAATATTGATAATATTAATGTCACTCCCCAGGGGGCAAGAGAAATGGTGTTGAAATGTGATATGTTGATTATACCAGGGATGGAGTTGTCCAAATGTTTCTTTTAGATCATATTAGAGCACAAGATGACCCCATGCTAGTTGCAGAATTTGATTCAGAGGAAGGTGTCTCAAGAGTAGGGTATAACCCTACTACCCAAACACTTGCCCTATGGACAAAGCAGAAGATCAGAAGGAAGCGTCAACTCCTAGATGTAGTACAAGAAATGAGGGGGTCAGCCATGATTAGAACTATAAGAGACACAACTCCTACTGAAGCTGCCACCATAGCCATGCACTCTGCAATGTTCACTAGAGATGTGGTAGAAAATATGGAAAAAAAAATTAATGAATATGAGAAAAGCTTAAAGCTATCTAATGATGAGGTGAACAAATTGTTCATTGAGAATAGAAAGATGAAACAACAGTTACAACAAGCCACCATAGTAAGAGGAGATGAATTATTTGTCTATCACCCACCAATCTATACAAAGGATCCCTAGATCCAACAAATGAAAGAGGAAATTGATAAGTTGAAAAAGCATAATGAGGAAGATGTAAAAAATTGCATCATAGAGATCCTGAGTAGGATATTAAAGCATAGTGTTGATATATTGAAAGACCAAATAAATGGGGTACATGAACAATTCAGCAATCTGATCAAAGCTCTGGAACAGATAAACACTAATTCTTCCATTCTTGTAAAGCTTCAAAAGAGATGGCAACCTACCTTCCACATTCTAACTACTTTATGCAAATCCACACATAGATATCTGGATGCCCCACCAAGGCTCAAGCCTACATGAGAAATGGTGGAAAGCATAATTGAGGAGTGTTAGTATTTGGTAGATACAAAAAAGAAAGTGGAAGGTAAGAGGAGTACATTTGACACCATCAAATATCATTTTAGCCCATCAATCCTCAAAGATGATAAACAAATGAAGGGTGTAGATGAATGGAGACAAGAGTTTGATCAGATGATTCCTAAATGTTTGGCACATGTACAGAATGATGGGGAAATTAAACTCACTGAGTTCCATACTCTACTTGATGGAATTATCATGTTGGACAATGGATACATAAAGTTTGTGGTGGACATCAGGAACCTCTTGGACAACAGATGGAAAATCCATCTTGTAATCTTTGCATCCGCACATGAATTTAAGTGGCCTAGTGATCTAAAAATAAGTGAATGGTAGGAAACATATTTGGATTCTGAAGAGTTTTGAATGTGAAGAGGAGATACTACATCAAAAAATAGAATGCCTTGCTTAGGCCTTGGTTGGTCACGGGTTTCTATTCGGTGAATAATGGATTGGTCTTTCTAATTATAAATATTTTCTTAAATATTGTTAGTTTAAAAGTGTTTTCTCAATAGTTATGAACAATTATGTCCTTTCTATTGTAATGGGTCAGAAGCTTGTTTGCCTCTTCTATAAAAAGAGAGACCAAGACCTGATAAAAAGAAGGGAGAGAGAGGAGCAGAAGTTAGTAGTAGTAGATGGTAGAAAAGCTCCATAATATTTACAAAACTCAAAGACCATGTTGCAAGCATAATTTTGAAGAAGTTAATGGAAAATCTTTGATTCTATAGCACCATATTGGTATCAATTGCTTGTTGAAGTTATTCAATTTTTTGGTTATCTCCATTTTAGTGCTTCCTTATTATTAAAATTGATATATCAAGTATATACTCAGTTTATCAATGCACATTTGCTATATTTGTGTGATATGATTAACTGGTTTCCTCAAAGGAATTAAATCCTTCTAGTCAATCATAGTAATATGGGAGTATTAATTGGATCAGTAAGAAGAACCACATAATTAGGGTTGGCATTCTGTCTCCAAGTTGATATCATCTAATGTTCTTGTTTGATTTATTCAATTGGTTCCTTCAAGTAGGGATTAAAAATCCTTTTGATAAATTACAAGTAACCTAGTTATGTTAGTTGGATTATTAAGAAGATTCTATCAATTATTTCCTTGCACATTGATACAAGTTATTAACCAATATTAGTGTGCCAAATAGTTAGAAATACTGCCAAATATAAGCTACTCATCTCAGATTTTCATTTGACTCCATTTACCCAACAAGGCACTGGTCTCACTCGTTTCATTTTACTTAAAACTTTCTATCAATTGAACATAGGATTTACCTTGATATTGCTTATACAATTTATACCAAATTAGAACTATATCTTTCCATTTCTAATTGTCATTGTGCATAGATTGCTAGATTAGGAAACACATAGTTTAAGTCTACCTCATTTACATAGGTATACACACCTAGGTCTAGCAGAGCCAAAAGAGAAGGGGGTCCTATCACACAAACCCTGTCTTCTTGACCAAAAATGTATCACTGAGTTCCATACTCTACTCAATGCAATTATTTTGTTGGACAATGGATACACAAATTTGTGGTGGACATCAGGAACCTCTTGGAGAATAGATGGAAAAGCCATCTTGTAAGCTTTGCAGCCGCACAGGAATTTAAGTAGCCTAGTGATATGAAAATAAGTGAATGGAAGGAAACATATTTGGGTTCTAACGAAGAATTAATATGAAGAGGAGATACCACATCAGAAAATAGAATGCCTTGCTCAAGCCTTGATTGGTCACTGGTTTGTATTTGGTGAATAACGAATTGGTCTTTCTAATTAAAAATATTTTCTTAAAACTTGTTAGTTTAAAAGTGTTTTCTTAATAGTTATGAACAATTATGTCTTTTCTATTGTAATGGGTCTAAAGCTTGTTTGCCTCTCCTATAAAAAGAGAGACCAAGACCCGATAAAAAGAGGGGGAGAAAGGAGTAGTGGTAGATAGTAGAAAAGTTCCATAATATTTACAAACTCAATGACCATATTGCAAGCATATTTTTGAAGAAGTTAATGGAAAATCTCTGATTCTGTGGCACCATAATGGTATCAATTATTTGTTGAAGTTATTCAATTATTTGGTTGTCTCCATTTTAGTGCTTCCTTATTATTAAAATTGATATATCAAGTATATACTCAGTTTATCAATACACATTTGTTTAATTTGTGTGGTATGATTAATTGGTTTCCTCAAAGGAATTAAATCCTTCTAGTCAATCATAGTAATCTGGGAGTATTAATTGGATTAGTAAGAAGAACTGCTTAATTAGGGTTGGCATTCTATCTCCAAGTTGATAGCATCTATTGTTCTTATTTGATTTATTCAATTGGTTCCTTCAAGTAGGGATTAAATATCCTTTTGATAAATTACAAGTAACCTAGTTGTGTCAGTTGGATTATTAAGAACAGTGTGTCAATTATTTCTTTGCATGTTTATACAAGTTATTAACCAATATTAGTGTGCCGAACAGTTAGTATTACTACCAAGTATAAGTCACTCATCTCATATTTTCATTTGACTCCATTTACCCAACAAGGCACTGGTCTCACCCATTTCATTTTACTTAAAACTTTCTATCAATTAAACATAGGATTTACCTTGATATTGCTTATACAATTTATACCAAATTAGAACTATATCTTTCCATTTCTAATTGCCATTGTGGATAGATTTCTAGCTTAGGAAACACACCGTTTAAGTCTACCTCATTTACATAGGTATACCCACCTAGGTCTGGCAGAGCCAAAAGAAAAGGGGGTCCTATCACGCAAACCCTATCTTGTTGACCAAAAATGTATCAAGAGATTGGCAACCTCTTGTGGCCTGAAGCCTGCATTTTTGAGAACCAACACCACGTATGCCACAATATGCCACAATGATCTACTAGTTGGCATGACCATACAAGTTTGAGTACATTTGTTCTCATCCTATCCATATAAGAAATGCACCATACAATATGTTGGATATTTGTAAACATCTACATGTAGAATAACTAATGGTATTCTTGAACAAATGCCTACTTTGTACATTTTGTAGAGTAAAAGCAAGGTATATATAACAAATTTTCGTCTTACCTCTGTGTATATTTCCTTTGATCATGTTGAATAGAAGTGACATATATGTTAGAACCCTTCTATATTTGAATGTGTTTTGGTTTACATATCTATTTTCCTTTATGTATTCTATGATCTTATTAATTACATTAATAGATAATATAGGATTGTCCCTCACTAGTTCACCTTGGGAATTAGATGAAATAACATCTGAAGTTGACTATAAATTAACAACATGGTGAGCATTTGGTTAATTTTCTTGCTTATTTTCACCCTTTTGAAAACCAATTTTCCTATTGAAAATTTGAAGGATGAGATCGATATTTAAGTGCATTAGACTTAAGAATTTGATAGTGTATCAAAATCATCATTACAAATTTGATAGTGTATCTTTGTTGACAAAGTTTGAAATTCAATAACATAATCATGATTACACTCATTAATTTGATCCTTGTTTGATGTTCTCCTATTCCTAATTCAATCTATCTTAATAGTGAAGGAAAATAAATACATGAGCAACCCATAGAGAAATTTGTCATCAATTTTGTTCCTCAAAATTGTCTCATGATATGGTGAAGGAAAAAATTACCAAAGATAAATTGTGATCATTATTCATTGACCCAAAAACCAATGCACTGTTAGAAATGTAGACACCTAAATCTTACCATAGCCTAACATCACCCCAGATCTATCCCACATCTCCTCTTACAATGTTAATTAAATAAATCATATTTATTTAATTAATGACTTTGATCATTCCTCCTAATATCAATTTAATAAGTCACGCTATTTAATTAATAAATCTAACAGTTCTTCTGACATTAATTAAATATTATCCCTTACTCCAAAGTCTCATCTTTAATTAAATAAATCCAGATTTATTTAATTAAATCAATCACCCCCAACATTCCCCCACAACTAAATAAATACATATATATCATGGCCATTGTGAAACAATCTTGACTATTTTTTACTATATGAGTGTTTTTATTTATTACCGATGTACCGCAGGTTAATTGATTATCTTTTACAGTTTTGAGAGAATAAGAGGAATGAAATATGGCACATACTGCATTCCTGCAAAGCATAAAAGAATAGTTTACAGCTTGGTGGTAGGAAGTGGTTGATATGAAGAAGTTACTGCTACCCCGTGGATGGTTCATCTGATGCTTGCGGTTTGGCGGTGTTCATCTCACACGTAGCAGTGTTAGTCTCTTCCCTCGGTCCTGTAGAGGTTTGAAAAGTAATCAGTGGCATTGCGGTAATAACACTTATCGCATCCCCGCAAGGGTTTCAACCAAGGCATGCAGTAGAGTGGCAAGAGGAGAATGTACTTGGTTTTTTCCCTTGCCGTCCCGTGACGGTCATTCATAACTTGGTTTTTGTTTGACCAAGTTAGAAGTCAAGATGGTCCACAACTTGTTTTAGAATTTGATTATGAAGATGGCATAAGTGGATTTGGTTTTAATCCAAAGACAGAGACCCTTGCAATCTGGACTACTCAGAAGAATACAAGCAAACCAATATTGCTTGATATTGTTCAAGAAATGAGGGGTAAAGCTGTGGTAAAGACTTTACAAGATACATCAGCAACAGAAGTAGCTGCTCTCAATGTTCATACTCTTATGTTTACTCATGCTATTGTGAAGAGGTTAGAACAAAGGCTAACAGATTATGAGCAAACTCATAAAGTAATGAATGATGAAGTAAACAAATTGTATTTTAAAAATGTGAAATTAAAGAAACAATTGCAAGCTTTGAATTCTTCCCAAGGTCAAGCCATTGTACCCTATCATCCCCCTATGCCACAAATAGCCAGTGATGTCACAATGTCTACTAAAGAATTTAATGCAACAAGATTGAAATTTGAAAAGGAAATTGAATGTTTTCAAATAAACAAAATGAAATGACAAAGAATGAGGCAAAGATGATTTAGTTTTTGAAATATTTGAGAAAATTTTGGAACATAGAGTAAAATTGGTTGTGGATAAGCTTGGGAGTGTGCATGATTGCTACTCTTCTTTATCTTAGGCCATTGAGCAATTGAAGATAAACTTTTATGTTTTGGATTTGTTGTTTAAAAAATGGCAACCCTATAATCACAATTTGGTTACGATGTGCTTAGTAGTGCAAAGGAATCTTGATGCCCCTACAACTTTGAAGCCCATTGACAAAAATAGTCAAAATGATCATTGATGAATACTAGTATGTGAATGGGGAAAGCCAAAAGATGCAAGAAAAGGTTGAATCTTTTACTACGTTCAAGCATAAATTTATTCCTTTCATACTGACAGAAGAGAAAATCAAAAGTCTTCACACATGGAAGATGGAATTTGGCCAAACAATATTCCAAGTTATGGATTTTTTGAAGAAGGATGAAGATGTTAGCATTCTCAGTTTCAACATGATATTAGACCCAGTAATTATGTTGGATGATGGGTATACAAAATTTGTGATGGATATCAAAGATTTGCTTGATAAAAGATGGAAACGTCACCAAGAGAACTTGCTTTAGATTCAGGCTTACCAATGGCCTGGTGATTTTACAATATATAAATGGGAGGAGAAATATCTTAGAGATGAATCATCAGCAACACAAGTTGAGATGCAGAAGAGCAATGAGCCATATGATGGTGTTAAATAACACCACTACATCTTGAACGCTCTCTTTTTGTCTCTATGTTTTCTTCATGTTTTCAAAATGTATTCGAATATATTTGAAAATCTAGATTGGACTTATAAAAGACAAATATTGTAATATCAAGGGTTAGGGATACAAAGAGCCATTTTGAATGTGAAAGGTCTAAAGCTTGTTGCTTCCTTTATAAAAGGAAACCAAGACCTTATGGCTTGGAATCTATCTAGGATTTTGATTTTTTGAAAGAGACATTGCACTGCCTGTACTTTGAATAACATCAATATAAAAGCTACTATTCTTTGGTGGTCAACTTTTGGTTATCATTTGTTTGTTGAATTGGATTGCTAATAATTTATCTGGTTGTCTCCAATTTACTTTTTCTTTGTCATCCAAATCAAAAGAGACCCCTACATTCACATTACAAAAGAGGATAGGCAATATTTATCAAACTAAAATTATAAAGTAATAAGTTATATCTGAAAACATGCTTATATTATTTAAAAATGAAGGAAGGATATTGTACTGTAGAACATTTTGACACCTTTAATATGATTTTGAGTCAAATAGGTTCAATAAATATTAAAATTGATGAGGAAGACAAATGTATCTTCTCACTTTTTTCTTTACCCAAAAATTAGGAGAACATAATGCTTGTTATAAATGGTAGTGTTGCAAAAGTGACTATGGAATCCTTTATTGTTAATGCTCAATGGAGATATGAGGAGAAAGTTCAATGATGGTAATATGTCCACTTCATATTTCATTGATAGTCTTACTCAAGTACTTATCACAAGATAACATGGCATAGATACAATAAAGGATATATATGAAAAATAATTAAGGATAAACAAATTCCTTATGTGGTAGGCACCGATCTTTCTCTTTTGAAAATCATTCCCTTGTATATATTTTCAAAATCCAAATTTGCTTTTCTGTTTTAGGAGCAAGATTTAAATATTTATAGAAAACATTAATCCAAATCATATTCCAGATTGGGTTAAGTGAAGTGGATGATTTAATTGACAAAATTACATAAGCTCCTTAATTTGTTCTGAAGTCACCAGCAAACTTGAAAGTAAACTGTCATTGGTGAAACAAGTAATGCCCACTATTTAAGGAACTTGATGAGCTTATCCTTTGGCCTATATCACTTAATACTTCCATCACATAAGGATTATCCATTAACAAGTTATGAAGAACATCAATCAATCCATTTAATTAACATTATTGCCAACAATGCATACCACAGATTAAACAATTTAAGGATATTGCAATAGGTAATTTGTCAACAATTGAATAATCCATTTAATTAACATTATTGCCAACAATTTAATCATCCTTTTTTAAACATGGATTGCAAATAATTATGAAAATTTAGAAGTCTTGGTCATTAACTTTATTGTCTACTACAATGTCATCTAGTGTATCATTGTCAACGTTCATATGTTCTTTCAAGTATTTAATATTATCATCATCCTCATCTTGACCTCCATCATCTTCATCATCATTGAAATCTAACTGTAGACCATCTATATTGTTACCAGATGTATTTGGATCATCATTTTGTATACCATCCATATTGTTGTCTTCCATAACATCATCCAACTCTAGATTGTTGTCTTCTTGTTCTTGAGCATAACCATCTTCAACATCATCATGGATGTCAATTTCTTCGATGTTCTCTAATCCCTCTCTCATTTTGTTGGTAATCATTGTTTTTCTCAGTATCCACTAATGTGTTGTCAAATACATACCTTAATTTTGGATCATAATGTATGACAAATATCCATTTCAGGTCCAAAATATCTTCATAGAAAAATACCTGCACATGAATGACATACATATACTAGACGTATGGTATGACAATTTTATTGATTAATAAACACAAGTATATATTCACAATAAAGTATGAATTAATAGATTAATGATCACTACTGCTTCTTGTTTGAGTTAAAGAAATACCTACTCACAATGAATTGGTAGAACATAAGGCTCCTTATCCTCTGGTAGGAAACTTGAGGAATCTATAGAAAACAATCCACTATGGGTATCATGTCTTCATGTCCTCTCAAATGCTTCATACCATCTACACTTAAAAATACAACATTTAAAAGAGCAGTAATACAACTTTATAATTTCTTGTATTTTCCCAACATATATTGTAGATTCCCTTCAATTATATTCTTATCTTTTGACCTTGATCAACACAATTTCTTGAAGTCAACCATGATGCCACAATCAAAGGATCATCTCTTTATATCTACACTTTCTACATGATAATGTCAACAATATGCCCACATTGCTGGATATTTCCTCACCTGTGAAAGACCATTTATTTTAGTGAAAATAAATATAATCACGAATATTAAAATAGTTAATAGTGTCAAAGATGTAAGGAACCAATATTTTGTAAAATTCCAACTATACTTTTCTTTCACATCCTCTAGACATGTTGATTTCATCTTCTGTTATGTTTGAATCTATACCTACATCTTCTATTTGATTTTGAATTTGTTCAGTAACCCATTCTAGTGTGCAATCTTTGCCCCATTCCCCAAGTAGATCAGTGGGAAGTGGAGTATTCCTTGGGTTTGATCTCTTAAATTGTCTCCTTGATTCGAACACCTCTCTTTTTATCATACAAATCAATCCATTTGTTCATAAAGTCCATGTGGTACAGAATGAACTTGTTGAGTATAGCACTTTCGTCTACATCTATTACATGTCAACGTGTTTATTTCAAACTCCAAATCTCATGATGTTAATTTGATAAATAAATTACAGAGTAAATTAATGATTACAAGAAAAAAAAACAAACTGATCATGAATTTACTTACTAATTTCTACTTGAACACCATTAGATTGTGGTTTTTCTCCATCAAAAATATCTGATGCTCATTCTTCATCCCAAAAGCATGGTCCATATTCAAAATCCTTACAAAGGAATTCACACAGGAAGAAAAATGCTTCATTCAATGCATACCCTTCATCCATGCAACCCTCTGGACGTGTCTTTTGTCAAACATATCTTTTTAGAGTTTTCATATACTTCTCAAAGAAAAACATCCACCTCGTTGATACAACACCCGCCAATTCAATGTCATCAACTAGGTGTATAAGTAAATGGACTTGTAGGTCCATGAAACTTGTAGGGGGCTCCTTCTCAAATACACATACAATTTCTACAATTTCCTTCTTCCATTTTGGCACTTCACATTTGTGGATCTCCTTGGACGTCACCCACCTAATATAAGAATAGTAAATTAGTATGAACCTTTAGTCAAAATTAAAATACAATATAATATATCTATCTCTCTCACATTAACCACATACCTTGTAAATGCTGACAATCAACTTATGACAATCCTTAAGTCAACTGTAAGATAAGAACCCCCCCTAATTGCCGATGGCATGATATGCTATGAAACACAGTTATGAAAAGGTCATTAGTAATTTTTTCTCACACAACATAACGATATCAAAATATATTTAGTACTTAATCAATGTTACCAGTAAATGTTCAATGATGATATATAATACCTTCATAAAATTATGAAAATCGTGTGTTTTAAATCCTATGATATGTCCATCAACTATAAAATCTTTAGCCAATGATGACCCATAGCTAGTAGGTGTCCTTATTGAATGGATGACATTTTTTAGTTGGTCTAGCTCTTTTTTTTTCAAAATCCATGGAGCTTTGCATATGTTTCATCTTCCCTATTTGACCACAAATGTTTTCTATCAATTTTCATATGTGAAAGAGCAATATCTCTCCTTGAAGACAAGGTGTCCTTCTCTTTTCCTGATATATGTCGAAATATAGAATCTAGGAGATTTTTGAAGACATGCATAGGATCTAATAGGTTAGAGATTAATAGATCCTTCTAGTAAGGGAGATTATAAAATATGGACTTCCTTTTCATTCCTTCTAGCATATTAACTACAACTTGTTTTGGTTCTTCAATTGAATCACCCAGATCAAAAAAATCCTTCCAACCTTTCAATTCAGCATCTTCATACTTCTTAAGCCAATCACCTGGACCCATAATCATGGGAGGGCCTTTATTTTCAACTTTTCCATCAAATTGATTCTTTAAGCAATTTCTAAACTTATGATCTAGTGGTAGAAAAACCCTATTGTTTGCGTAAATAAATTTATGTAGATCTTTAGAATACCGCCCTTGAAATTGTTTTGCACATCTTGGACATGCAAATATCCCTTTTCTTTGAAGTGCTGCAATTCAATAAGTAATGTTAATAACATCAAAAAAATAGGATAAAACTAAGTATGAAAGTTGGGATGAAAAAAAACTATGAGTGTAAATACGTAAATATTTTATCTTACCAGAACAAACAGCGAGTCTTGGGAAATCATGAATAGTCCAATATAGCACACTATACAACATGAAGAACCTTTTTTATGGGGGCATGATATGTCATACATTCTTATGCCTTTCCATAGTAGTTGCATCTCATCAATAAGAGGCGCAAGATAAACATCCATGTTTTTAACTTAATTTTTTCCTAGAACAATGAGAGTCAGCATAAGGTGCTCCTTTCTAACACTCATCCATGGGGGAATATTGTATACTATCAATCCAACTAGCCAAACAGTATAATTTGAGCTCAGGAAAGAGAATGGGCACACTCAATCAATTGCAAGACCAAACCTGATACTACGGGGTTCATCTTTGAATTTTCTTGGCCATTTTTCCTTTATGTGTTTCATTGCTTTAGAGTCGGTCAGAATTCACACGAATCCATCTTTACTTCTATTCTTTGTATGCTAGTCCATCAATTGTGCAAGTGACTTGCAACAAAACATTCGTTGAAGTCTACGTATAATTAGCATGTGACGTAAAACCTTCTTTGGAACTGTAGGACCTTGTACATCTATATGATATATCTTCTCTTTGCATACAGGACATTCTACCTTGTTTTGATATTCATCTATGTATAAAATGCAATCATTTTTACATGAATGAATTTGCTTATATTAATCCCCAACTCAACCAACAACAGACGCACCTCTCTGCAAGTTGATGGCAACACATTACTTCAGGGAATATTTTAGTTTTTAGTGCCCTGTAAGATGTCCAAAGATTAAATCAATTGAATGCTTTGAATTATGATGAACATGTTTAATATATCAATCTATACTAGGACTATTTATATACAATATACAGTTTTAAAATCCTCTTAAATAAATATAAATGAAGTTGATGAATGTTTATGAATTATGTACAGCAATTGACAATTGCAAAGTAAGAAATAGATTTCAACTCACTTCAGTTGGGTAGTGAATCCTTTGTTTGACCAACCAAATAGTTACTTGATTTCTAATAATATTAATGTGCATGTCAGTTTTGAGGTTCTACTTGCACCCGATTTGAACATGGGTGTCTTCGCTGCTTACTTGATGGAGTCTTTTGAGTTGTTGTCATCAACATTACATTGGTGGTAATTACCCATTCTATCATCATTACTATTAACCATATGATCATTATTGTCATCATTGTTTTCATCCCCAAAGAACTCTATAAGCATTTCATTCCATCCTTCTTCATACAATGCATTTTCACTATCATGATCATCATCATTAAGGCTAGGTGGCATGTCATCAATGTATGCGGATCTCATCATCTCTTCAAATTTCTTAGTTGATAGTATTCTCTTCAATAATGCTCTTTTCACCTTGGTATTGTTTAAAGGATGATTTGGATCATCCCGTCCAAATCTTAAAATCCCAGTTGCATCTTGGGTATTAGTATGTGTTTCATCAAGATCTTCTACCTACCAACAAATGCAAGCATTATTTAATGTGTGGCAACAAATGGATAAATCATAAATGTATCAATTTCAAAGAAATATAATCAAATATGGCTTAAAAAATAAAAATATTGGTTGTATGAACATATATACAGAACATCCACAAACAATAATTTTCTCAAAGTATTCATCCCATGTACTATAGTCCTAACCAACCTTTTGTTCAGTGCAATCATTTGTTGTGTCTACATGATCCATTGTCATATCCTCTTCCATCCACTATCACCTATGTGATTTAATAGTTTTAGGTCCACGTCGACGTACATATATTTTTCATTTTCTAGTTGAATGCTCAGGCTCTACGTTTTCTCCAATCTCCATCTAAAATAATCAACAACATGCATTAATTTATGTCAATATTGGATAATACATTATAAATTTCAATAATACTATGAAGAAAGATGAGCATATCACAAAATGCCATCAGATCATATTTTCCTAAGGAAATTGGATTTGAGTACCTAATTTCCTACTTCATCTATTGTGTCCTCATTTGATATGACACGATCTGTTGCCATGGCCTCGTCTGGCCCTTATAATACACAACATAGTAAATAATGTTTAGTACACCAATTATATCATTTCAATGAATATACTATCCAACACAAAACCTCAATTTAGTCATATATTTGACATATTGATATCATGTTTTGGCCATCCTAATTTTCAAACTTTTCCCTCGATCATAGAATCACATTTAATCACCATTCCTGTGCATTTTCAACCAATAAGTTTGACCTCAGAGGCCTCATGGACAAAAAATGACTTTATCTCCTCTATGTTGTAGCATTTGTGAATTCATAAATACCTTCCTCCTTTGGTTGAGGTTGCTTTCTCTTCTTACCTCTATTGTATCTGCAGATTTCGTTGTCATATCTATTTCCACCCACTTTCCTCTCTGCGATTTAGTAGTTCTACGCCATCCACGTCCTCTCTCCATGGCCTCCTCTGGATCCTGCAATACACAACAATGACAAGTCACATAACAGCTATGCACCAAGAGAAAATTATTGAATTTATCTTGTTAATACACTTGCTTTTCATTAAGACACACTATGAAAAATAAAATAGGACATTGCAACATTTTGCTCTTCATAAAAAGTTTACACGTGGAATATTGACAACTAGAGCTCAAATCTTATGATTACAAGATGACTACAAATTCACATCAAAAAGACATTTATTTCATATTTGACTCTCCTTTTTCTTTTATGGGTCATTTTAAGGCAATCTATATCTCTCCAAGTGGCCATAAAACCCTCAAAACTATCATAGAACCCTCAAAACAGTCTCAATTTTAAATTCTTGATGGAGGGAAGGATAATTTGGATGTTAATTTTGAAATCATGTCATTAGATCTCTGTTAGGTTAATTCTAGCCATTGGATATTCTTTAATTATAGGGACATTATGTTATATTTCACCATTACCTTTCACTCCAAAATTAATGGTTTCCTTTGAAAAGAAAACCCTCCATTAGCTATCATAACCCCAAATATCTGTTGAAGTGAACTTAAACATTATGTGCAATTGTCATTTCTCATATTAAGTACCTACCTCCCTTCTTAGTGGTCCCACATGTTTGATGTATCCGAATGAGTCATATGATACCCGTGCTACATGTTTAGAGTTTGAATTTTTCTCATATTGTTGGAAAAAGGCCCAAAAAGACCTTTGATTTTTGAGTTTTATACTCTATAACATGCATCTCCTTGATCTTTTCATCTAATCTATGACATGTTGTCTTTTCATTTCAATAAGATCAATTCTTGAAAAATGACAATCCAGAGGTTAAAGAGACAAGTTGACACCTTACCTAAGTTGTCATGTTCTTGAAACCTTGTCACTATAAAGAGTAGATATCTAGAGAGTAATGTCACAAGGACATAACCAGGGCATACCTTATCATGAGCCATAGGGACAACTTACTACACCATCCAAAACTCCAGTTGAACTAGCTACTATCGATAATTCACATTATTGGGGACTACCATGAAGAAAATACCATGCATAGGACTGTCATAGTCAAAGTGGAGAGGATTGTCTAGTCATTGTATGACTGTCATAATAGCTAGTAGGTTAGTTACCATGCTTCAACCTAAAATAGGTTATTGAGAACATAGAAATGAAAATCACAATACCATAATCACACTCCATAAGCTGCCAATATAGTCCCAATATCATGTCATCATGATAGTAAGAGAAGAGTTGTTTGGTTTTTCCAAAGTCATATCACTTGCATAAGGATTGTCACCAACCATCTATGTAAGGTCATGAAAGAGTGAGTCATTATTGAGCTAATCATAAGAGAAGCATGAAGTCAAAATGCTATCATGGAAACAAGATATAGTTATTTATTATAAGGACAATCCAAATTTGATGAGGTTACATTTCTATCAACTTCCAAGTAAAATACATCATTTTGTACTGATTGGCACTAAATTAGGTGCACTTTGTACTACCTTTGGTACCCCCAAAAAATTATATTTTTAGCCTAAAAGTCAGAGCTAAAGTCAACGTTAACTACTTTGACTATAGCTCCAACTACTGGATCAAATTTTTTTAAAAAATTCCCGTCTGCACATACCCCAAAACAAAAAAAAACTGTATTAATTTTTGGTGTTCATTTTTTTTGGAGATCGAGTGTTTGGGTTGGAGTCCTGCTTGAATTAATATATGAGAAATTTGATAATTACAGGAGAAAAACACTGCGCAAAGAGAGGAGAAAAATACTGCATGAAGAGATGAGAAATTCGATTTAGTTTTTGACACCATAGGTACGGTTACAATTACAATAAAAAAATTTTGTTCCCAAATATATTTTTGGTTTGATTAAATGGAGAGGATTGTGAAGAAAGGGTTGTAAATATTGTTTTGTTTATAGGTGAATTGTTCAAGTCTCATGTGGTTACAAAGGAGGAGGGTAAAATTGTAGACATTGCATTATTTCCTCTACATCCGAGAGTGGTGAATGCATTTTTCAAACCCCAATGCCCAAGTTCACTTATCATTACCATCAATACCTTTCTTTGAACACAACTTTCTCGCTTCCTTCTAAAAAAGTAGTCGAGTGCTTTAAGACAAGTTGATTGTGAGCAAAGTAAAATTAGGGCTTTTGAGATGAAGATGAGCAAACTAAAATAGAGTTGGTCGAGACAATACGAGGAGATAGGGATTTTGAGACGAGGGAGAATAAACTAAAATTAGGCCAGGAACTATAGATTCCCTCCCAAGGCAGTAATTGATTCATAGGAAAACAACTTCATGATTTGCTACAAAGTAAAGGTCAAAAGCCTTGAGGAATACATAAAAACTGGATGAAAAATTTCATACCTGGTAGTGTGTACTTCATTTTCCTCCACAGACTGAATGGAAATAATTTTCCCTAGGTTGCCTCAAAATGTCAATCAATAGAGGGAAGAGAGCAAACAGAGAAAACTCTGACCACAATGAGATAATTCATTGTCAATTTATAGATTTGTAAATGTTTCCATTGTTTCTTTGATTTTTAGTTTTTAGTTTTTTATTTGTAAATTTAAAACAAGAAATTTATTTTATAGGAACATGATACTAACAAAGATAAAGATGGATTGGCTTCCATCTTGGGGGTAGAGGTAGTGAACAAATTGGATGGTGTGGACTTGACAATTCTTTCCAGATACATAGAAAAATGATCTAGTAAAGCCCCTAAAACATTACAACCAAATCAGCAGTGTCAAAGGGAATCAATTGATTCCCCAACCAGTCATGGATCGAGCAAAAAATTCAGGAGAAAATCAATAACAATAACCTCTGAGAATGTGGAACAGGGAACAGAGGCTGCCAATGTCCCACCCACTCCTAGGACACAGTCTTCTTTGACCACCATGCCATGTTTTGCATCTTGCATTGGTACCTACGATACCAAGATAGAATACGATGTGGTTTCAGGGGACGTATGAATGATGGATACTAGAAAAAACATTTGTGAATAGGTTGAAGGAATCATGCCTTCAATGGTTCAAATACCATCTACATTTGCCACTCTCAAAGATACCCATGCACTTGCAAAAAGTAGTTATCCAAGACATGGATACTGAATTTGGCATAGGTTGGTCTGTAAAGAAGATAAATCTACGAATGTCTCAAAACTGCATGAGATTTCAGTGCAACCAAACAAAGAAGATAAAAAAATTCCCTCCCTAGCAAAGGATCAAAAAAAGGCCAATTGATGTAAGTTTGAAAGTATGGAAAGAGCTTGTAAAAGCATATGAGAAGTTTGATGCACAGAGGAAGTCTGGTGAGGAGAGTACGCAGGTATTTGAATTTGCTCATAAGACTATATCAAATTTATTAAATGATTTTTAAATTTTATTTGTGAATAGTTAAATCGAATTAGTATATGTTTCAGGACAAGGCCTCCAAGGCAAGGCTTGACAAACTTCGTGTCATGCATCACAGTGGCCAAAAAGGTTTACAGGCCTTGATCTATACATTTGTAAGTATATTGAATAAGTTAAATGATATATATTTTTTAATTTCCTAGGAAAAAGTAAATGATTGCATATTAATTAGTTTAACTAGTCCATGTGCCATATTTTGACAGGAGGAGAAATATGGCCGGCATCCAAGCCAATTTGAAAAGGAAATGGTACAAAGAAAAAAGTGGACCAATTTTGTAATCTGGATGGAGAACAAAGTATCAATAGTTGACTTTCAATAACTTAGTTGGATATTGTTGTGTTAATATGTCAATTTGAATTTCTTGTGTTGAGTTGTTTATTGATGCGTAGGATGAGTTCTAAAGTGCTTCTCTGCTGGCCCTAGTGCCCTTAAATGTAAGATTTCTCTTAGATGAAAAATGATTACTCTTATATCTTTGGGGACCCTTCTTGGTGCCATTAGGATCATAATGAGTATACTAGTCTTGTGCTTGCTTACAAAAAGTGGTCACAACTAACCTAATCTTGTGGTCATTATCCACAACATTTTTTGTGTTCCATGCTATCTCATATGCTTAAGTTTAACGGACTAATAATGAATAGAAAACCCTTGTTTGCCTATCTCCAACTAATGGACTTGTTGGAACCTAAAATTTCCTACCATTTTTTGCAAAAAAATTAGGTTCCCATGATGAAAAATCTTACTGCAGCACTCAGAATGCACTTGTACAATATACTTCAGTGGCCTACTTTGAAGGGTTATAATTCGAAGCCTATTCATTTTTATGTCAAACCACTTGGTAGGCATACTTATCTATCATATGTGAATGTACATGCTTGATTTAGGCTTCCCATGATCAGATTGGATGAGGTTTTATAGTCCAAGTTAAAGGGTTCTGGTGGTATCTAGTGGTACCCACCTAGGGTTAGCGTTTTAAGTCGAGTATGTAAGCCTATATTTTTATTCCTTTAAACCCCTTAAGGCCTTAAGTTTTCTTGTCCTTTGGCCTCTTGCACTTTATCTTTTAAAACTGTATTGACTTCCTGTATTAAAGGGCAATTGTTTTGAGGTCTTCTTAGAGGGGTGATATGTGACTAGGGTATGAAGACTAGGACTTTGTATGTAATATTAAGCCCTCCTTTCTAATTTCTTGGAAGCCTTCGTCACTAATACATAAGGATTGCCAAGACTCCTATGATAGTGCATGAGAGAGGCATTGAAATCACAAAGGAGATAAATGTTATTAGGCCATCACCCAATGGAGAAGGGATTGTCATAAAGAGCATGACAATGTTACCATGTCATAGTCACAAAGGGGATAGTTTTTATGGTGGTAATTAAAATCCCTAAGTTTACATCCACCTTCCTAGGGTCTGCAGAAATGCCTGAAGTTGAATATGCCTATTTTAAAGATCTTGCCATGAGTATTTTCCATGTTTTTACAAATGTAGAGCTCCCCAATCCTCATCTCAAGTTTCAAATGCACAATGAAATGATGGAGGACAATCATAATTGTCATAATAGTACATTAGCATTTTTTGTCTCAAGCTGGCCCTTGAGACTTTCAAGGGGATGGATAAAGAGTTGGGATTATGGTTTTTGTTTAAAAGCCTTGTGTCATTGACCTAATATTTATTTGTGGCAAGTATCCCAATAGTTTGAAGATTACAAATTGTTGTCAAGAAAGGACTATCATAGTTAAGTGTGGCACATTGATACAATTTCATCTTGGTTTAGTATTGTATAAATCTCAAGCTATTTTGAATGCATGGGGAATTAGGGTGTCGTATCACTATATAGGTAACCATCAAGTGATTTCTTCAACCCAATCTTGGCCTATATAGTACCCAGTGAGAAGAGAAAGATAGTGTTGTCCAAGAACCTCGTTATGGTCACAAATGAGGGTTGTCTTAGCTATTGTAACCATAGTTGGAATCCCTTGTTGTTACCATAACATACATGACCTAAAACCATGACTCTACGAGTATGAGTTGTTTGAAAGCCAAATTCCACAACCTTTGCCACCATCCTGCCTGCCTGTGTCAAAATGGGAGTTTTGAAATAAGGTATAGACATCCATCAATACATAAAGTATAGTGGAATTTTGTTAGATGTTGTAGTTGTAGCTACCCTATTAGACATGTATGCAAAATGTGGAAGCATTGACAAGGCACATGAACTATTTGACAAAATGCCTCAAAGAAATGTGGTCTCATGGACTGCAATGACTGTAGGATATGCACAAAATGGATTTGTTGAAAAGGCTTCAGAAATTTTAAAGGAAATGCAATTGGCTGGTGTAAATCCAAATTCCACAACCTTTACCAACATCCTCCCTGCCTGTGTCAAAATGGGAGCTTTGGAATAGGGTATAGACATCCATCAATACATAAAGGACAAAGGAATTTTGTCAGATGTTGTAGTTGCAACTGTCCTGTTAGACATGTATGCAAAATGTGGAAGCATAGACAAGGTACATGAACTATTTGACATAATGCCTCAAAGAAATGTGGTCTCATGGACTGTAATGACTGCAAGATATGCAAAAAATGGATTTGTTGGAAAGGCTTCAGAAATATTAAAGAAAATGTAATTAGCTGGTGTAAATCAAAATTCCACAACATTTGCCACCATCCTACCTGTCTGTGTCAAAATGGGAGCTTTAGAATAGGGTATGTACATCCATCAATACATAAAGGATAGAGGAATTTTGTCAAATGTTGTAGTTGCAACTGCCTTGTTAGACATGTATGCAAAATGTGGAATCATAGACAAGGCACGTGAACTGTTTGATAGAATGCCTCAAAGAAATGTGGTCTCATGGACTACAATGACTGTAGGATATGCACAAAATGGATTTGTTGAAAAGGATTCTAAAATTTTAAAGAAAATGCAATTGGCTGGTGTAAAGCCAAATTCCACAATATTTACCAACATCCTCCTTGCATGTGTCAAAATGGGAGCTTTGGAATAGTGTATGGACGTCCATCAATACATAAAGGATAGAGGAATTTTGTCAGATGTTGTAGTTGCAACTGCCCTATTAGACATGTATGCAAAATGTGGAAACATAGACAAGGCATGTGAACTGTTTGATAGAATGCCTCAAAGAAATGTGGTCTCATGGACTGCAATGACTACAAGATATGCACAAAATGGCTTTGTTGAAAAGGCTTCAGAAATTTAAAAGCAAATGCAATTGGCTAGTGTAAAGCTAAATTCCACAACCTTTGCTAGCATCCTCCCTGCTTATGTCAAAATGGGAGCTTTGGAATGGGGTATGGACATCCATCAATAAATAAAGGATAGAGGAATTTTGTTAGTTGTTGTAATTGCAACTGCCCTGTTAGACATGTATGCAAAATGTGGAAGCATAGACAAGGCATGGGAACTATTTGATGGAATACCTCAAAGAAATGTGGTCTCATGGACTGCAATGACTGCAGGATATGCATAAAATGGATTTGTTGAAAAGGCTTTAGAAATTTTAAAGAAAATGCAATTGGCTGGTGTAAAGCCAAATTCCACAACCTTTGCCACCATCCTCCCTACCTATGTCAAAATGGGATCTTTCGACCAAGCAATTTGTAGCACTTAAGGTTGTGTAATAGAATTTACCGCTGATAGTTCAATTTATAACAATTTTTTTATGATCTTTATTAACGTTTATTAGAATTGTTGCATGTTTTACATCATTAGAATGACACATTAGCTGTAACTTTTTTGAAATTTAATTATGGTATGTGCACTTTGATATGATGTAATATGATTGTGGTTTCATTCCATATGTTGTAATATTAGATATATAACACAAAAATAAGTTATTGCATGAAATAAATAATAACTTTTCATTTTAAATGTTTTTTTGTAGAAAATGAGTTTTCCAGAAGATCAAGATGATCATCATGATAGACATCTAGATTATGTTGGTTCTGGTACAGATCACATGGCAGAGGATTATGATGATACAGATATAGAAGACACTAAGGCCAATGACGATGATGATGACGACAATGATGGTGATGATGATCATGATCGTGATGGTGATGATGATGATGATCACGATGGTGATGATGATGAGGAGGCAGTTGCTCATAGTAGCCAGTGACATTCATGATCATATAGACTGCATCATGGATCATTGTTGATATATCATTATGATGCCCCTTTTCATAGTCGCTAGCTATCATATGTATCATTTTCATGCCCTGTAGTGCCATATTAATGAGTTGTATCATAAATTTATGTATTATTTTGACTTGTATCATTTGGACATATATCATCTTGACTTGTATCATTTTGAGTTACATAATTTATCATTTTTACTTATATTATTTGTACATGTATCATTTAGACATGTTATTGATCTACTGACATACTTGACTTTCACTTGTTTTAGTTATATATGATGATGATCTTATCCATATTGACTTGTCAATTTATATATATTGAAAGTGGTCAATGATTTTTGGATGGATATTTATTATGTATGATAATTTTAATTTACTGCTTAGGATGGATGTTGTCAAATTCAATTAAATTAATTATATTTAACTCACTTGTTTTAATTATAGATGATGATCATGTTATAATAATTATCTAGTTATTTGATCATATGAGTTAAATAATTAAATTACTTACTTTATAATCAGATGAGTTATTTAAGAGGCATGATATATTTAACTAATTAAATTGAAATAAAACATATTAAATTAATAAATGTGAGCAAAACAATAAGCACTTTTAGAAGCAACAAAAGACACAAAAATGGAAGCAAAATTGGAAGCAAAACCAAATGCAAAATTGGAAGCCAAACTAGAAGTAAAACTAGAAGCAAAACCAGAAGCAAAATTGGAAGTGAAACTGGAAGCAAAATTTGAAGCAAAACCGGAAGCAAAATTGGAAGCAAAATTAGAAGCAAAACTAGAAGCAAAACTAGAAGCAAAATTGAAAGAAAAACTAGAAGCAAAAATGGAAGCAAAACCAGAAGTAAAACCAGAAGAAAAATTCGAAGTAAAATTGGAAGCAAACCTGGAAACAAAACTAGAAGTAAAACTGGAAGCAAAACTAGAAGAAAAATTGGAAGCAAAATTGGAAGCGAAATCGAAAGCGAAATTGGAAGCAAAACCAGAAGCAAAACTAGAAGTAAAAGCGAAAGCCAACCTAGAAGAAAAACTGGAAGTAATAGTGGAAGCAAAATTGGAAGCAAAACTGTAAGTAAAACCAGAAGTAAAAATGGAAGCAAACTTGGAAGCAAAACTAGAAGCAAAATCAAAAGCCAAACTGGAAGCAACAAAATCTGACGCTAAATCTAGAATTAATCCTGGCACTAAAATCCGGTGCTAAACTCAACACTAAACCCAGCATTATAATCGGCGCTAAACCTGACACAATAGTGAGATGCTATTGGGCACCAAATTTTGTGCCGGTAGAAGTGTCCAATTCACGGACTCAAATGCACTAAATTCTGGTGCCAATTGCCTCTTCTATTATAGTGGTTCTTTAGCATATGATCCCTCTACTTCTCATCGCACCCATTCATAAACATCTGGCAATAGTCTTTTGAGTCATGCACTATTAGTTGATTTGTAGAGTTTTTCAAAGGCTTCATGTATTCCAGAGTGGGATAATGCTATTTGGTTTCTCTTCCTAAGGGAAGAAAGTTGGTTCGATGCAAGCGGGTGTATCTTACCACATATGTAGTAGATGGTTCTACTGATAGGCACAAGGAACATCTTGTGGATAAGGGTTTTTAAAGGTTGAAGGTATAGACTATTCTGAGACCTTTGTACCCATAGCCAAGATGAATTCAGTTCGTCTTGTCCTGATGTTGCCAACAACATACATTCAATAGAATTGTGCCATTAATCATGTGTGAGCCAAAAATTTGAAATAACTGGAAAATTAAAAAAATATTCTATTCACCAACTTTGCTGCTACAACGAGAGAAAACCCTCTTATATCCAAGAAAATAAAAAAAAACTAAAAAATTACCTTTTTTGACAGATTTTGACAATTGTCAAATTTTGCCATTTTAGGTAATTTCACATGCATATCTTTGAGAGTCCAATTTTTTCCCAAAAACTTCCTAAAACTAAGGTAGGATGAATTGCCAGCTAACATCCTAAATTCAAAACATGAGTTTTGAGTTATTAACAAAAACAACTTTTAAAAAACTAGGAAAAAACACTTTGCCATTTTGAGGGCCAAGATGAAAGTATCAAGCCCTGAAAAAGTGCCAAAACGGGGACCAACCCACTTGAATAGTGAAAGGTCAATTTTTGCTAATAAAAATAGGACAAATATTTATCACTTGTCAATTTTGGCTAATAAAAATAGAACAAATATTTATCACTTTTTATTGTGAATGAGATTTAAAATTGCTATTGACTGTTTCACCATTGAAATGGATGATATTTAAGTAGTGTGCTAGTATTGAAACTCCTACTTATTTCCATATTGCAAACATATTTAAAACTTTGACTCTACCCTTATCAACAATAAATTTCTCAAAAATATCACTGGGGCTTGGGTAAAATTAAAAAATAATAATATTTGTTGTTTTGGTCAAAACCTTGTTATTGTCAAGGTTAAATCTCTATAGGGCTACCCAACTTGCGAACCACTTGCATTAATGAAAAATATCTCCACATTTATTTCTTAATTATTTTATTTTTTATTATTCTTAATGTTAATTTATCCTCTTGAAATTTGTTTTTTAATTTATATGTAAGATCTAATTGTTAATATAAGCCCCAAAAAAAAAGACCAAGTGAGAGAACTCACCTATATTATATTAAAAAAAGGAAGATTTATATGAGGATGCTAACAGCCTAGAAATAACACAGGCTTAAGTATAGTAGAGATATTACAAAAAAAAAGTTGAGTTACAAGGTTCAGTCACTAGCATAGTCAAAACTAAGATGTAGAGAGCTTTCATCTTTAGCATGCTTTAGGAAGAAATGAATTTAATTTAAAACATTATAAGCCATGGTGTATTATTATTATTATTGTTGTTGTTGTTGTTGTTGTTGTTGTTGTTGTTGTTGTCGTTGTTGTCGTCGTCGTCGTCGTCATCATCGTCGTCGTCGTTGTCGTCGTCGTTGTTGTCATCGTCGTCGTCGTTGTCGTTGTTGTCGTTGTTGTCATGGTTGTTGTTGTTGTCGTGGTTGTTGTTGTTGTTGTTATTGTTATTGTTATTGTTATTGTTATTGTTATTGTTATTATTGTTCTTATTATTATTGTTGTTATTATTGTTGTTATTATTGTTATTATTGTTGTTATTATTATTGTTGTTATTATTGTTATTATTATTGTTATTATTGTTGTTGTTATTATTGTTATTATTGTTGTTGTTATTATTATTGTTGTTATTATTGTTGTTGTTATTATTGTTGTTGTTATTATTGTTGTTGTTATTATTATTATTATTATTATTATTGTTGTTATTATTGTTGTTATTATTATTATTATTATTATTATTATTATTATTATTATTATTGGAAATTAAATGTTTCATTTTTCTATAGATATTTAATTATTTATTTGAAATAAAATAATATGTTTATTTAATAAAATAATAAATGGTTATGAAATATTGATGATTATATGTTTAAATTTCATAAAATGAATATTATTGTTTTATCATATGGATTAATGGTTGTTAGAAATGATTGAGTTAAATGATTAAAATTGTTTCAGTTATAAGTTTTTTATGTACTAATGTTTTAATAATATTTTTCTAGGAAGAGTGGGCTGGGTTCTTAAAGAATTGAAACAAAACCCATGGTACTCAAATAATCATTTTTTTCATTGTTTCAGGAAGGGGTTGTGTGGAAAATATGTAGATTTCTTTTATCATGTTTATTTGTTTTATTTTATGTAAAGGAATGTTAAGAGTTGGGGGAAAAAGGTCTTATTTCAAGGAGGGAAATCTGAATCATTTTCATGATCTCTGGAAATAAGAAGTGTTGTAGTTTTCTTGTAATGGATTCTTTCTAGGTGTTATGTCAAAAAATGTCCCCTTGGGGTCTTTTCCCTCCTAATGTTTAGCTACTGGGTCCTTTAGAATGCATTTAGAGCATCTTGCATGTTAGTGATGACTTTTGGTGAAGAAACCTCTATGTTTTATGACAAATGGGACCTAGGGGATGTGCTTAACATGAATCCTTCCTGAAATAGGGGGGAGGACTTGGGCACCCGCGCTCTAGTCCTTCCCTATTTTAGGTTAGGGCCTATTTTTATATGTTAGTTGTATGACCATTATTAGGTCCTATGCTGACACCTCAAGTTTGAATTATGAATTTCTTGGCGGGAAGTTTTTATGTTGCATATATAGGCATATTTAGGCATTCATTTGTAAACTAGATGGCATTTTTGATCTACAAGCTTATGTTAAAGTGATTCAAGGCATTCATTGTGTTGCAAAGCAGTATTTTGTTGTTATTGTGGCATAGTCTATCATAGAATTTGGTAAATGACTTGAACCATATCTAATTCTATCTAAACACATCCTTAGGGATTAATCTTGACTACTCATTCATCTATTCATTATCCTATGTGCAATTCTTGGGTTTTGAACTAATCCAAGTCAATTTCATGTGGAATTTACCCTTGAATTTCTAAAATTTAAACTTGGGCCTAATATGACTCCCTCTAGCTAGTCATTATGAGTTGAAAACACGTGAAAATTGTCAACTTCTCTACAAAGGCATTGTATTTAAGAACAAACCCTAATTCATTTTTATCCATTTGATTGTTATCAATGAGATGTCATTCCACTTCACATTATCATTTAACAAACATTCCTAGAGCATCAACATTGCATTTAGTATCTTATATCAATATTTTTAGGCATTAGTAAATGAGTGCTTGTTATTTTCAATCTTACAAGTTTGATTCTAATGTTAATCAATATTACATCTTATATTTTGTTTATTTCCCTCATTGGGGGAAGCATTGTGTGGTATCTAGCTCTAGATTTACTTATGATTATGTGCCATTATATCTTATCACTTGTTATTTACCTTCATTAGGGGTAAAATTGGGGTACTTGCTTCCTCTTTTATACATTGTTTCATGATCACATCTTATTATGTTTGTACATAATAATATCCTTTGATGCTTCCGACATACTTTTACATGATTATATCTATCTTCCCCTCTCCTCCAATTCATTGAATGTGTTGTATGCAATCAATTAGAGAGCAACATATATTGTCACTAACATTTGTTTGATAAGTATGGTTTTAGTGACTAGCTCATGGTCATGTTTCTATTTTCAAGTGGAATCACATTACTTCTACTAGTTTATCTAGAATCATATTTTAGTACCAAACATAATAAATTTCCTTTTTACTTACATTTTTTTAATCATTGACATTTCAATAAATTGGTATTTGTGTGTATTTTAAATGATTTGATAGATAATACTCAATAAAAATGTTTTATATTGTTGATTTGAATATGAAGCAAGACTATATAGAATTAACATACATTTCCTTATACTTAAAATGACTATCCAATTATTTACTTTCATGCTAACTACTTATTTTACTTTAACATTATTCATAGTAGCTCACATGCAACTTAAAGTGGGACAACTTTTAATAGTGAAAAAGTATAAAACCTACATTCTTAAAATTGATTTTAGGCTCACTTTGACTAGGTAATCCTTAGAACAATGACTAGTCTGCATGTGCCATATTCTATTTTGGAAAATGGAAAATAACTAGAACCTTGGATGATTCCATTTTTTATTATCCCTAGGAAATAATCTAGACTCTCCATTCACCCATTCATCCTATGAGGTTAAATTTGTGAGCATAAAGAAAAATGACCTCACCCATTCATCCTATGAGGTTAAATTTGTGAGCACAAAGAAAAATGACCTTAGAGGTCAAATTTAAATTTGGGTTCAACTACACATTATGAGATGGCTAAAATGAAGAAATTGTGTCTTGGGTGGACCCAGGGGCCCCTCCTTGTTGGTCTAGATTTTCTTTTGATGTTTGTTCCCATTCTAGTTTTTGGTTGGTGTAGTGTTCTTGGAGTTTTCAGTTTTAGAGAAGTGTGCCTTTTGTGTATCCTTTCTGCAGCGGATGTTGGCAGGTGCCATTGGACGAGACTAGTCCTTGCCTGCAACATTTAATCCTGCTTGCTAGGTTAGTTGTCTTCCTCACCATCTGTTTAATCTTGCTAGCCATTGTGCCTTTTGCCCATTGAGGGCCTTTGCACTCCTAGCTTCCGTTTTATTAATATTAGTAAGAGTGTTGTGCAATTTTAAAAAAAAAATAAACTTGAAGGTATTTTATTTAAGGAAAAACTTTAACTCATTTTTATCCATGTAATCATTATTCACAAGTTCTCATTCAATTTCACACTATCATTCAAAGAGTGTTTCTAGAGCATTAGGCTTGTATTTAGTACTTTATATTAGCATTTCTAGTTATCATTCTATGATTTATTCTTTTCTTCAATCTTTATATGACATGATTAATTCATCCTAGTGGTTTGACCAAAGGACAAGATTCTTATCTAGCAAACACTCCAAAGGTGTTTATAAATATTTCTTTGTTTGCATTTTTAAATTGTAGAAGACAAGTCAAACAATTTTGAGACATTAAAATTAGTGAAGCTTTGATCCATGGGTATTGATTTATTTCTTTGTGTAGGTTCAAATCCACAACAACACAAATCACTTCTACACTCATAGAAGTGAACTAAAAAAATAGATAAAATATTTATAAGTATTAAGGCATTTGTTGGCATCAATAGAATTTGCTAATATATAGGAAAACCAATTTCTGACATCCTTTTTTATTCATAAGAGGGGAGACAACACCTAGCCTTATATTATAAATATGAAATATTTACAAGAAACTACTAGCTTTGAGAGGATGATTCCTCCATGGAAAACTAGTGTAATTTAGTTTTGTTGAATAAATTGATATCTAGACATAATTGACAAAAAGCTAGACTAAATCGAAGATAGCGTCACTTTAGGTCATCCAATTGCTATTGTTTGTAGTAGGTACCAAGAGAAAATATGGCGCATTTGGTTATATTTCATATTAGCCCTAGTTAGGAAAAGGATGAAATGAAACAATGGGGTATTTATCTTCACTAGGATATCACTACCTCTCTCATCCACTATCTCCCATCCACTATCTCTAAATCACTAGTCTTCAAAACCTCCCATATGTCTTTTAAGTTTTATACAATTCTCATAATTCTCCTTTCTAGTTACTAGTCATGCCATGGATGCCACCCCCTTAATTTACCACCAACCATGGGCAACATGTTGTGTGAATACTATCAATTTCTATTTATCATCTAACAAACATCTCACCAATGCATATTCTAGCTACTATAGAGTGGTTGAGACATACGAAATTCATGAGAAAGTATGAGGCCCCCACAAAATTTAGTTTGCTTTTCATATCTAACTCAAGATAATCAACACCATGGTCTCCTTGATGGCATTCTTGACCAATGCTAAGTTCACATTAAAAAGTCTTGTTGAGCCTACTACCATGAATCACTTCATGAAAGGACATTTCCTTGTATTGAGAATGGAGATCAAATAATAGCTTCATTAGAGAAGTATAGCCTAGGGGATTGAAACCATTGAGTTGAGAGATGAAAAGAAGAGATGCTAAGATCCAATGATTGGTTATAATATAACCTTGCTTTAATTATGTGAGGCTTCCCTTTGCATTCATTCTAGTGGTCGCAAAAAGAAATTGTAATGTGTGATATTAATCAATGCAAATTGTTTAAGCAATGTGCCATATCGTTTGTTCATTTTGTACATGAGCATCCCCTAAGGATAGGAAGAGAAGATTTTGTACATGATCCCACACATTAGGGAGTCTTTCCCACTTGTTTATATCACTTGAAATTATTTATTCAATAATGGCATTTATTACCAACTTTGCAAGGTAGTTTGCTAGAATATTAATCTCCCTATAGAAATGGTGGATGATTACATCTTCAAATTAATTAATATTCAACTAGGCATGTTGTAGTATGTTGTTTATTTTCCAATATCAACACTTCATTTGTTTCAATGGGTTGTTGATGATGAGTGAACCTCTTTCTAGAACTACTTATTTTGCACCATTAAGAGTTGCCACTTAGATGGCAAGAGTGCTTTCCAAAGCCTCAACTCATTGTTGGTGTGCTTATATAATTGTCTTGAAGTTGCCATTAGAAATTTTTAGTTGTGGTTAGTAACCAAACAACCTGCACCTAATCTCCCTAGATTTCCACATGAAAGCACTATAAAATTGAACTTTAGATAACCCTTTGGAGGGGGATTTAGGTGGTATCCTTTCTTTTGTTATTGGTAGATTTAACCTTGATAAACCCTTGATTAGGGGACAATTTCTAACATCTTACACATTTTAAAATCTTTATCAAATATTAAACTAAGTATCATTATTTTCTTTATTTAAATTTTGCACATTTAATTTAATAATTGAAATATTTCTAACTTTTTAATCTATGGTTATTACTGATCTTTATCAATTAATTAATTTATCCTAAAATATTTTTAAAAAAATCTTTATTTTCTTTTTGAAAAGCCAGTACTATAATAATACCATGATTCAAATAACCACTATAAAAATTCAAATTATCTTTTCTAAAATACATAAAAAAATTAAAACTAAAAAATTCAAAAATAAAAATTAAACTTTATTCATTGACAAAGAAAAACATTAGTGTGAGTCTAAATCATAATATGGTAGCACATTAGAGTTGACTACTATAGATAATGTTTTTTTCTTGATTTGCTCTAATATAACCATTTAAATAACTTCTATAGACCTAACACACTAATAATTACTTGCCTTAAATAAAAAATTAATATTCAAAATTTAAAAAAATAAAATACATTAAATCTAAATGTTTAGATATATTCCTAAGTGGTTCTATTTGCCTAAAGGTATAATTTTGGAAGATGGTACGCTTTATTGCAATCTTTTAATGTAAATTATAACTTAAAAAATAAATTAAAAAGTTTAAGGAAAAAATATTTCTTGGTTTATAAACACTTATCTTAAGTCGTTTATACTAACTTAATCATAGTTAGGTGAATTCCTCACGTGCTCTTTGACTATGTCAAAGTGGTTAGTCGTTTAGGAGATTGTCAACTCAATGGACACCCCTCACTATTCTCATTGATGGTTACTCACATTGTTATATTGGTTTCCAAACTACTGCAGGGTTGAATGGAGGTTGAATTTTGCTGCCGCCTGAGTGTTCATTATCACGGATGCTCTGAGATTTGCTTCACCCAGCCATTCTAGCATGATAGCTGCTCCACAAAGAGCCCCTTGTCTCCCACTACGCAGAATTTAGTACCAAAACTACCATGTTTCTTGTAAAAGACGTGTTGTTCTTTTTATGTCTCTAGTCACCGTATGATTTTGGAGACTACTGCCTCGACCTGGTCAACAGGCCTTGAATCGGCCCTCTCTTGGTCAGGCTCGGCCTGCATTGGTAGCTTCATCAAAGTTGTAGTTAACAATTAGTGGAGGATTTTTTGGTTGACATTGGACTCGGTCAAATGATGGCGTAGGTCGTGGCTTTCCTTGCCAAGTTTCAACTACCTTCATGGGAATCTCGAACAACTCATCAAAGGGCTCAAAGATTCTGCCATGATCACAGTGCCTCTTGTGTTTCCATGCCCCTATAATCTTCCCCCTCAAAATTTTGCCATAGTATTTATTTTTTGAAAGGCATTTAAAATTATGTTTTTCAAATGATACAAAATAGGCATTTTTTTTCTTTCCAAAAGCATTAAAAATTATGCTTTGTTAGTGTTAGAATAGGCATAATGCTCCTAGCAATAAGGTAATAAAATATAATTTTGAGGGGGGTCTTTAAAAATTTGGCGGAATTGAACTTTGTAATGTAAATTTTTTGGTTCCAACATTGGATAGTCCATGTATATGCACTAAATTATAAAGTTTCACAAAGTGAGGAGGAACAAGCAAGGGGGGGTATCATTGAGTTATTTTCTCTATTTTTCTTTTTTCGTACTTCTAAGTTTGCAATTACAACTCATCTAAATAGTTTAATAAGTGTGATCAAATCTAAACTCTAAACACTATAGAGGATTATGTCACCTAAATTAACTTAATAAGGTTGCAACTAAAAGAAGGTGGATTGAATGATCCTTGGTTGAGAAATAAGTGCATCAAATGATCCTTAATTGAGAAAGAGGTGTATCGAATGATCCTTTAACCATTTTTTGAGAGCCTATGGTAAATGATCTATAATCTGCAACAGATTCTCATTAGTTCATATCTCACATCGAGAGCCTATGGTAAATAAACTTGAATCTTGCATTGGATCACATCTCAACTTTAGTTAATGTTCCTGAATACTCATGATACTAACATCTATGGAGTCATCAGTCACAGTTCAGCATTGACATCGATACACAAATAACTTCCAAATCCATGCATCTTTTTTGAACTCAATAGCAAAAAGTTTGTAAATGCACTAAATCATAAAATGCCACACAAAACTGAATGAGTGTTTTCACATTGAAGGAAGTTTGAGAAATTATTGTACATACACTAAATTATAAAGTGTATTGTGGGGTATATAATCACAACATAGATTTGTGATTATCACTTCATGTGAGTGTCTCTTAGAGCACACCTTGTACATCTCTACATTCTTTGCACACTCTCGATCTCAGTTTGTCTGCTCATATTCTCTTAGCATTAAGGGGGGACTATGATATTATGCTAATGCTTCTTTCAATCAAGAAGAATCTTCTTTTTGGAAGGCCTCATGAACCTTCCTTCTAATCTTCATCTCTTGTATGGGAGATTAATTTAGTGGATCACAGTTTGAGGTTCTAGTACTCCTAACCATAGTACTATCTATATTTTTGATTGTTCACTCATGCAGCATCTTGTATCTCATATCTTGATCTATGGTTCTTAGAGATTCATTGAATCCAGCAAACACCAGTCCATCATCAACAGAGTTTACAACTTTCACATGCTTTAGAGTGTAGGAGTACAATCAACATTGAGAGGGGGGTGAATCAGTGTTGAGTCAAAAACTAAATTTTATAACTTTTCAAGATTGTCAATGATATTTTAAATATTTGAACAACCAAATATTAAATGTTCTACCATATGTAATCAGTGAAATAACACAAAACATGACACCATAACACAAGATAATTAATGAGTGGAAAACCCTCCTGGGATATAAAAACCACTCCAAAATACCTCATTGGCTTAAGTATGAAAACTTTAACTTTTAAAAAGTCTCACTGACTTATAATGGCCTCACTGGCATACTGAAAGTCTCACTAACTTTTGACAATCTCACAATCTTGAAGAAAAGCACTTTGAGTGCAAATACAAGAAGTTTCAGGGGATTACCCTATTTCAATCAAACACAAAAACCTTATAGCTCCCTTTTATCTTTCACAACAAATTCACCACACAAATGTGTTCTTCAATCCCTATAAAACCAATTTGTTAATTTGATCAAACATTAATTATCATTTCCTTCTTTGGATGAATGATAAACAACAAGTATCTCAATTTTTTTAATCACTTCACACATAAATTTATCTTCACTAATATCTTTGCTCTTTTCAAAACCTTCAATCTTTACAAATTTTGATTTATTCCTGCATCATTTCAATCTCTACACTAAAACTTCTACACCACTATGCAAAAATACTAATCACCTCTGCAATTTCTTCTCTACCAAAAGCTATGTCATTCTTCACAAAATACACAAAAACCAATGCAAATTAACAATAATAACTCCATCATTCTCAAATTAATGATAAAAGCTTCTTAAAAACATTGTCTAGTCAAATATAGAAAGTTTCCAATCTTCTTTGCAAAAAGGAAGGTCACAAAACCATGTTTTGTGGCTTTTATAAATCAGAACCTGTCAAATTTAGTAAGTTTGCCCAACCGCTGGGCTTCAAATGAAGTTTAAAAGGGAACCACCTGATCTAAGCTCTTGCCAAAGAGCCTTTTAATCTTTAACCGTTAGATCTTATAACCCACCAAAGCTTTTAAAAACAACTTTTAATACTAAGCGCCCTAGGTGATCGGGGCCAGTCATCAAATGATACAAAACCATCGAAGACCTCACTTAAGTTGTTTCTGACCTTCTGAACTCGTCAACATCAAAATATAACAAAGAGTGACATTGTTAGGTGAGTATAATGTAGGGTTTTAGAAACATATTAGCTTTTTAGGAATTGACAAACCCTAGACTCAAAAAAAAGCACATTGTCAATAAAACTTACAAACCCTAGTATCACTATGTAGAAGATCATGGAAAATAAACAAACATGATACCCATCAGATCAAGACAACTTATGAATGGAAGATAGACAAACATGATGAAGAAGACTATTACCCATAACATGAAGACAACTTATGAACACAACATGAAGAATGAAGATCTGGAAGGCATGATTTGAAGCATGGTGATGATCTTGTAAACTCCAACTCACTCAGTCATGAAGCAATGAGGTATGTTGTAATAAGTTACCATAACAATTTGCAATTTGCATCAAGTCAAGCATCAACACCTCTCCCACTGTGAGTGAACCTACCACTTAGTGCCATTCAACAATTTCTTCTTGTTCATTGAGCCTTGCAATTCATATAGATATTCACCTGTCCATTCACACTAATCAAGATGCAAGCGACATTAAGACACTAATCATACCATGAAGACAACATACCCTTTTTGACATCAATGAAAAGACAACAAAGCCATTTCAACAATACTCCCCCTTTGTCTTTGATATTGATGTAAAAACAATTTTGAAAGAATGCACCACCTGTCTCCCCCTTTTTGACACAAAATGTCAAAGGCAAAGATAAAATGTATTGATTGACAAGACAATAAGCTGATCACTATACTATAAAAATTCATATCTGATTTTGACATTGAAGACACATTGTGCCATGTCATATGATGTAGATCCCCTATTTCCTCTGTCATATAACATCTATATACAACAAGAGCGTTATCACTATCTTTTGACACTGAATTTTTTAAAAATATATATATTGTCCTCTGTCATTGATTCTACCAAAAAAAATTAGTTATATCATTGTCAAATGAACAATTTCATACCAAATACATTCACTCCCATGATGCCACTGCTATTGACCAATAAATTGGGTACAACTTAGATTGTCACTTAGATAATAAAATGAAGCTGATATAAAACTCTTGTACAGTCACAGTCAGATACAAGTTTTGAAATAAAAAAAAACTGTCAAAATGCAAGATCATCTAACATACAGTCATACAGAGTCACTATCAAATCATTCTCAACTGAGAAGAAATTGGCTTTGAAGATCTTGCAAGCTTCATAAAAAACTTCATATATTGGCTTCTTCCTTTTTTTAGAGATTTCTTCCATGTCACCTGATAATCAAACCTGCAAACTTACAAGAGGACTATATGTTATCAATTAGATATGTAACTTTATCAACAAACTAAACCTTTATCAAATAGATGAAATGACAACCACAATATTCACATTAAAATGATACCATGAAGACTGTCGAAGGCTGTCAAACCATTTACAACTACATTTTATACTAGAAGTTGTCCTGCACCTTATAAAATTGTCAAACTTACTCAAAACCTTGAACAAACAAAAAAACTTCAGTTACAATTAAAATTTAGGGCTTCATAAGGATATAAGAAAACACTCCCCTGAATCGAATATTTTAAAAAACTCAGTGAAGAGAAGCAAAAGATAGAAACCCAAGTCTCTGTCTCAAGGATTCAAACACCTCCTTAGGCAATAGTTTTGTGAATATATCAACCAACTGATCATTTTTATGCACATAATCCAATACCACTTCATTTGCAATCACGTTTTCCCTCAGAAAATGATATCTAATGGCAATATGTTTAGTCCTATAATGCACAATTGGATTCTTGGACATATTGATAGAACTTGTGTTATCACAAAGAATGGATACAAATTTTGTTACCTCCATCTTAATGTCATGAAGTGATTGTACCATCCAAAGTACTTGTGTACAACATGAAGATGCTACAACATACTCAGCTTCAGCAGTAGATAAAGAGACACACTCTTGCTTCTTACTATGCCATGCAACTAATCTACCACCAATAAAGAAAGCTTCTCGACTTGTGCTCTTTCTATCATCAGGGCAACCTACCCAATCAGCATCTATATACACAAGAAGCATGAAATCATTGTGTCTAGGATACCATAACCCAAAATCAAGAGTACCCTTAACATATCTATAGATCCTGTTAAAAACATTTAAATGAGATTTCTTAGGACAAGCTTGGAATCTTGCAACTAAATAAACTATCTGCATGATATCAGGCCTAGAAGCAGTAAGATACAATAGGTTGCCAATCATTGATCTATACAAGGACGGCTCTACCTCAGGTGAATCATCATTTTTACTTAGTTTATGTGCTATTTCCATAGGAGTACCCAATGGTTTGCAATCATCCATTTGAAATTTCTTAAGCATTTCTTTGGCATACTTATTTTGTGAGATGAAAATCCCCTTTTCAAGCTGAGACACCTGTAAACCAAGGAAGAAAGACAACTCCCCCAACATAGACATTTCAATGTTGGTAATTAAGTTGTCTCAACCTTTGGTAATTCCTTGCATTATTTTGATTGTATTTATTTATTCATTGCCTATGATGTAAATTAATTGTAAATTCCATATTGCCATTTAATGGGATGTGGCACGATGATGTGTCATCCTACATGGAAGATGACAACTTGTAATTTTGTCCTCACATGAGGAGATAGGTCTCCCACTTTGTGGTAGGAGTATTTTTCCATGTGTCATCATCTTGGATGTTGTGTAAGGGAATGTTTGACCGAAACAGTTATGATGGATTCCTATGACAAAGTGATGACATGTAAGAGTTAGAAATAGAAGCTTGTAAGATAGGTGATGACATGTGTCGAAGAGAATCTTTGAAAAAGGCATCTTTAGGCACCCCAATGTAAACTATGACATGTTGCAAGAGAATATGCTATTTGTAGCCTATGTATGACAGAGTCTCTTATAGTTGTAAGTTGTAACTGCTATGACAGATTCTATGATGGTTGTAAGAGTCGTAAGAGCATCTGTCATAGCCCATTTTGGAAATAGACAACCTCTTTGGGATGGGAGCTATGGACAAGTGTCAGATACATCTTACAATGTTAACCAAGTGTCCATAGGCGTGGGTTTTGGGCCATGAGGCCAAGTTGGATGCCCATTCCAAGATAGAGCCAATTTTGCCTTATATATTCTATATAAGCATGTGCTTGGAGGAGATGTAGTATGTGATTGACATGTACTGTTATGCTGTCAGATTGACTACAAACATGAGTGTTAAAGACTATTGAAGCTTGCATTGCAAGTGTATTGTAAACCATATTCAATTTTGAATACATTGTGCAGGTTTCTGAGTGTGGGGTTTTTCACCTGATAAGGGTTTTCCCCACGTTATATTTTGTCTATCTTTTTCTATCTTCTTTCTGGTTCTATGTGTATTGCTACAATATCTCTATCATATGTTTCATGTTGCTTTAATTGTAAAGATTAAATTGAATTTGTATAGCTCTTCCCTCATTAGATTAGTGTAGGAAGTGATTTCTGCACACCTAGCTTCCTTTCAGTTGGTATCAGAGCTTGATCACCTTTGGTCCTAGTTGTTGGGTAGGGGTTTTTTGAGCTAATATTAAGTTGAATGGGAGTCTGTGTAGAGTATTCTAAATCTTATTGTAGCAAGGAGATGGAAAGCACATCTGGAAGGATAGAGGTGGAGAAATTTAATGGAAATAATTTCAAGCTGTAGAAGCTCAAGATGGAAGACATGCTTGTTGATTGAGACCTCTAGGAAACTATCAGTGGACCAAAACCAACTACAATGTCACAAGCTGATTGGGACCTTAAAGATCGGAAGGCTAAGGGTCTCATAAGACTTAGTCTTGCTAATTCTATTCCGTTAAATGTCCATGAGGAGACTACTGCAACTTGCTTTGGAAGAAGTTGGGAGATATGTATAAAGCCAAATCCCTAGTTAACAAACTTTTTCTGAGAAAGAAGTATTCTCTTCGAATGGAAGATCTGTTGCTGAACATATGAATTAATTTAAGATGCTAGTTGTACAATTGACATCCGTTGGTGTGAAGATGGATGAGGAGGATCATTGTATGACCTTGCTTTGTTCTTTACCAGACTCATGGGATCATCTTGTCATGGCTATTGAAAGCACCACATCCACATTCAAAATGGATGAAGTGGTTTCTTTGATGTTGTCTGAAGAGATGTGGAGAAAGTCTTCTGAGGTAGCCAAAGAGGCTCTTGCAGTTCACGGAAGACCCAAGGAGAAAAGGACAAAGAAGGACAAGAAAGCTGAGAAGGGTAAATCCAAATACCATGGGAGATTCAAATCTCCTAGAAAGTCCAAGGTTCTCTGTTGGAACTGTGGTAAATCTGGGCATTTCTGAAAGGAATACAAAGAGGAAAAGAAAAAGAAGAAGAAGAACCGAGATTCAGATTCTAACAAGTCACAAGATGATGGTGATGTCTTCATTGCAGCCCTAGAAATCCATGCATTTAATGATGTGCAGCTGATTGATTTTGGTCCATCATTCCACATGACCTCACATCGAGACTAGTTTACTAAGTATGAGGAGTTCAATGGTGGAAAGGTGTACCTGGGTGGCAACTCTCATATGAAGATTATTGGTCATGGAAGAGTCTCTATCCGATTCCATGATGGACGAGTGGAGGGGATCTCTAGGGTTATGCACATCCCAGGCTTAGCACAAAACCTTCTTTCTATAACTATGTTGAATGATGCAAGTGTGTAGGTTGTCTTTTCGAAAGAAGGATGCAAGATAACTAGAGGAGATATGGTGCTTACTAAGGGTACTAGGAGAGGTACTCTGTTTCTGCTGGAGGCATGCATTTCACAATGCAATAGTTCTTCTAACTCAAGGAAAAGGGTAGAAGTCACTTCATCCCCACCATCTGAATGAGTAGTGAAGAAATATGTTGTATCTAGTCTTGATGGTTGTATTCATGCCTTGGAAGTTAAGCTTCCTACTGAAAAGACAATGTTATGGCATAAGAGATTTGGCCACATTGGTGAGAAGGGGCTATGTACCCTAAAAAATAAGAACCTCATTGAGGGGTTAGATGATTGTAATCTGGAGTTCAACTTTTGCAAACATTGTATATATGGGAAACAAAACCGTGTTTAGTTTTATTTAAGTTCTCATAAGTCTTCTGGTGTGTTGGACCTTGTTCATTCTAATGTATTTGGTCCTGTTAATGTTCCTTCATTATCAAAATCTATATATTTTGTTTCTTTCATAGATGACTATAGTAAAAGGACATGGATTTATTTTCTCAGAAGCAAATCTAAAGTCTATAGGAAGTTTAAGGAGTTTAAGGCCTTTGCTGAAAATTAGACTGGTAAAAAGATTAAGTGTTTGAGAACTGACAACGGTGGTGAGTTCTGTTCTATAGAATTTGATAAATATTACAAGTAACTTGAGATTGAAATACATAAGACAACTCCATGCACCCCGTAGAAAAATGGAGTTGCATAGAGGATTAACATGACACTGATGGAGAAGGCTAGGAGTATGCTTAGTGGAGATGGTCTAAAACAAAAGTTTTGGGCTGAAGATGTTGCCACTGCTTGGTATCTTGTAAATAGATTTCCTACATCATCTCTTGTTGGGAAGACACCCACGGAGGTGTGGTCTGGTAAAAAGCCTTCAATAAGGCATCTTCATTTTTTTGGTTGTGAGGCATATGCACATGTACCTAGCTAGAAGCGGTCAAAATTGGAGAACAAGGCTGTTAAGTGTATCTTCATCTTTAGAGAGATAACACTTACCACTATTTTACAGCTAGAAGAAAAAGAAAAGAAAGAGGATGTTGTTCACTTTCCTGCTACCCTTGAGAAGACTGAACAAAAAGATAATGTTGGAACTGATAATGAGGAGAGCTCTTGCAGATCTGAAAGCTCGGATGAAGAAGCTAAACCTCAACCCTAGCTCTTAAGGAGGTCTACACGAATAAGAAAGCAACCTAAGAGGTTTGGTTATATATTGTTTGATTCTAGCTGTGCTTTTTCTTTTCTTACTAATAGTCATGAACCTAGAACTATATCAGACGCTATGGATATCAAAGATGCAGGTTCCTGGAAGGAGGCCATGGAGGATGAAATGGCTTCTTTGGAAAATAATCAAACTTGGGACTTGGTGCCTTTGCCCCCTACATGGAAACCTGTTGGATGCAAATGGGTGTTCAAGAAGAAATTTGGTGCAGATGGCAGTGTTGAGAAGTACAAGGCCAGATGGGTTGAGAAGGGGTATTCACAAGTGGAGGGTATAGATTATGGTTAGATCTTCTCTCCCGTTACAAAGATGACATCCATTCAGTTCATGTTATCTCTTGCAACAATTTATGACTTAGGAGGTAGAATAGATGGATGTGAAGATAGCTTTCCTTCATGGTGATTTGGAGGAAGAAATCTACATTTCATAGCTAGAACATTACATGGTGAAAGGTAAAGAAAATTTGGTTTACAAGTTAAAGAAGTCTTTGTATGGTTTGAAGCAGTCTCCTAGGAGGTGGTACTTGAAGTTTGATGCCTTTGTGTTGTCTATTAGATTTGTGAGATCAAAATCGGATCACTGTGTGTATTATAAGTTTGATGGTGATCGTATTCTTATTGTTGCATTATATGTTGATGATATGTTGCTCATTGGGAAGGGTAAGAATATGATTTCTGATTTTAAATCTCAATTGTCAGCACAGTTTGAAATGAAAGATTTAGGGGCAGCCAGGTCCATTCCAAGAATGGAAATTGGAAGAGACAGAACTAACAAAAAACTTTGGTAAGTGAGAGTAAGTATGTTATCGTATTCTCATTGTTGCATTATATGTTGATGATATGTTTCTCATTGGGAAGGGTAAGAATATGATTTCTGGTTTTAAATCTCAGTTATCAGCACAATTTGAAATGAAAGATTTAGGGGCAGCTAGGTATATTCTAGGAATGGAAATTAGAAGAGACAGAACTAACAAAAAACTTTGGTTAAGCCAGAGTAGGTATGTGAAGACCATGTTGGATAGGTTCAACATGGCAGGTTGTAGACCATTGTGTGTTGCTGTTTCTTTGGGGACAAAGTTGTCTATTGAGGATTGTCCAAAATCTCTTAGTGAGGTGGAGGACATGAGCAGAGTATCTTATGCTAGTGTTGTTGGCAATTTGATGTATGCTATGGCTCGCACAAGATCAAACATTTCCCAGGAAGTGGGAGTCCTTAGTTGATTTATGGCTAATCCTAGATGGGTACATTGGGATGCAGTTAAACGAGTGTTCAGATATTTGAGGGGTACTTCTGAGTATTCCATATGCTATCATGGTAATGTTACAGGACCTCCACATTCTATTGATATTCATGGATTTGTGTATTTAGATTGGGCAGGTTACATTAACAGCAGGAGATCCACCAATGCTTATGTGTTTACACTATTTGGTGGTACTATTAGTTGGATGAGTAAGTGACAACCTGTGGTTGCTTTGTCCACAACAAAATCCAAGTATATGGTAGCAAATCATGCTTGTAAGGAAGCCATTTGGCTTAAGAGATTGTGTTTAGATATTATTGTTGATGTAGGTTAGATTATAATCAGTTGTGATAGTCAGAGTGTGATTTGCCTTACGAAGAATCTAACCTTCTGTGCTAGAACAAAGCATATTGATGTTCAGTTTCACTTCGTGCAAGAAATGGTAGAGGATGGGAAGGTAAATTTGGAGAAGGTAGATACTTTGAAGAATGTTGCAGATGCATTGACAAAGCTAGTGGGCATAGAGAAGTTCAAATGGTGTTCAGAGTCTATCGGCCTCTCGGCCTATAGCAGTTAAATCTTGTTATTCTATTGGCTCTTACAAGGTGTTCGACAAGTGGCAGAATGTTGAGAATTAAGGTGTCTCAACCTTGGTAATTCCTTGCATTATTTTGATTGTATTTATTTATTCATTGCCTATGATGTAAATTAATTGTAAATTTCATATTGTCATTTTGTGGGATGTGGCACCATGATGTGTCATCCTGCATGGAAGATGACAACTTGTAATTTTGTCCTCACATGAGGAGATAGGCATCCCACTTTGTGGTAGGAGTATTTTGCCATGTGTTGACATCTTAGATGTTGTGTAAGGGAATGTTTGACCAAAACGGTTATGATAGATTCCTATAATGAAGTGATGACATGTAAGAGTTAGAAATAGAAGCTTGTAAGATAGGTGAAGACATGTGTCGAAGAGCATCTTTGAAAAAGGCATCTTTGGGCGCCCCAAGGTGGACTATGACATGTTGTAAGAGAATATACTATTTATAGCCTATGTATGATAGATTCTCTTACAGCTTTAAGTTGTAACTGCTATGACAGATTCTATGATGGTCATAAGAGTCGTAAGAGCATCTGTCATAGCCCATTTTGGAAATAGGCGACCTCTTTGGGATCATAGCTATGAATAAGTGTCAAATACATCTTACAATATTGACCAAGTGTCCATAGGTGTGGGGTTTGGGCCATGAGGCCAAGTTGGATGCCCATTCCAAGATAGAGCCAATTTTTCCTTGTATATTCTATATAAACAGGTGCTTGGAGGAGGAGATGTAGTATGTGATTGATAGATACTATTATGCTGCTAAATTGACTATAGACATTAGTGTCAAAGACTATTGAAGCTTTTATTGCAAGTGTATTGTAAACCATATTCAGTTTTGATAATATATTGTGCAGGTTTCTGAGTGTGGGGTTTTTCACCCGATAAGGGTTTTCCCCACGTTATGTCTTGTCTCTCTTCTTCTGTCTTCTTTCTGGTTCTATGTGGATTGCTGCAATATCCCTATTATATGTTTCATTTTGTTGTAATTGTAAAGATTAAATTGAATTTGTATATCTCTCCCCCCATTAGATTAGTGTAGGAAGTGATTTCCGCACACCTACCTTCCTTTCATTCAAATTCTGACTTCATGATGTTAGGAAATGAATGACTCATATCATCATTGTTACTTCCAAAAATGACATCATCAACATAAACCACAACAACTAAGATATCCTCACCTTTGGTAACGTAATACAAATTGCTATCCATGCCTCCTTTAGTGAATCCCTTCTCTTACAAGTACTTATCCAGCCTATAGTACCATGCTCTTGGGGTTTGTTTCAAGACATACAAGGCCTTTTTCAATCTATATACATGGTCTGATTTGTCTTTGCATTCAAAACCTTCCGGCTGCTCTATGTAAACCTCTTCTTCAAGATCACCATTTAGAAAGGATGATTTGACATCTATTTAGAACAACTTGAAATTCTTATAAACTGAAAAGGCTAAGAACATTCTTATTGCTTCTAATCTAGCCACATGTACAAAAGTTTCATCAAAGTTAATTCCTTCAATTTGAGAATAACATTTGCAAACCAATCTAGCTTTGTTTCTAACAACTTTACCTTTGTAATCAAGCTTGTTTCTAAATACCCACTTTGAACCAATGACATTCTTACCTTCAGGTCTTGGCACAAGCTCCCATGCTTTGTTCTTTTGTATTTGATTTAACTCCTCTTCCATAGCCTTAATCCAAGCTTCATCTTTGCTGGCCTCAACATAACTCTTTGGTTCCATTTTTGATATCAAACACACATGTGCTTGATTATTTGCAGTAGCAAGCTTTCTTCTTGTTGACACACCACTCTCTTTATCCCTAATGATCAACTCATGAGGATGATCTCTTTGATATGCCTTTAAAGGAGTTTTGGTCTTAGCTTCAATAGGTTTTTTAGGAGCTTCTTCTTCTACTTGAAATTCTTCTTCCTTTTGTGAATGATGATCTTCTTCCTTGTTTTGAATCAGCTGTACACAAGGCTGCAAATTCTCATCCACTTTAAGATTACTACTTTCTATGATTCTTTTGAGTCTTTTGTTAAAGCATTTATATGCTTTGCTATGTGTAGAATAACCCAAAAATATACCCTCATCACATCTAGACTCAAAGCTTCCCAAATTATCATTGTATTTATTAATGCAACACTTCCTAAATTTTTAAACTAGCCAACATTGGCTGACCTACCATACCAAAGTTCATAAGGTGTATAATTTGATTTCACCCTCATTTGAACTCTGTTTAGAATATACATAGCTATATGGACAACTTCTCTGCAATAAGTATTGGGCAGATTTGCATCATGAAGGTCCTTGCCATCTCCTTTACAATCTTGTTCTTTCTTTCAGTGACTCCATTTTGTCGTGGAGTTCTAGGAACTGAAAATTGCCTTTTTATCCCATGTTTTTCACAATATTCGTCAAACTCCTTAGAAGTATATTCTCCTCCATTGTCTGATCTTAAACATTTGAGCTTGAAATTAGATTCTTTTTCCACCATCTTCTTGAAGATCCTAAATCTTTCAAAAGCTTATAATTTATGCTTCAAGAAAGTTACCCAGTTCATTCTTGAAAAATCATCAATAAAAAGTGTAAAATATTTTTCACCTCCTAAAGCTTTAGTCCTTGTAGGACCACACAAATATGAATGAACAAGTTGGAGAGGTTTTGAAGTAAAATGCTCTTTAGATTTGAAGTTGACCTTAGTTTTCTTACCCAATTGGCATTCTTTGCATGTGGTGTTTCTTGGCTTGGAAATATGAGGCATATTCCTTACATTATGATTCTTGTTGATCCTCTCAAGATTGCCAAAATTTACATGACCAAGTCTCCTATACCACAACTAACTTTCTTCAACTTGGCCCATGAAACAAATATGACCATCTAAACTTCTATTTTTAGCTTCATGAATATTGTAGATGTTACCACTTGTCCTTAACCTTGCTGTAACAACCTTTCCTAATTTCTTTTTAATTTGACACCCATGAGCATCAAAAACCACATTGAAGCCATTATCACAAATTTGGCTAACACTCAATAGGTTATGTTTCAAGCCCTCAACAAAGTTAACATCATGTAATGGAGTTTCATCATCTAGAAGAATTGTACCTTTTCCTTTGATCATGATGCAATCATAGTTACCAAACATAACTGATCCTTCAATAATGTCTTCAAACTTGATAAATTTATCTTTATCTCCTATCATATGATTAGAACAGCCACTATCTATTACCCATTGATCCTTTTTCTTGGCATGCAAAGTAGCTTAAACAATCATAGCTTTCATCTTTGGTTTCCAAACAAACACTTTCTTATCATCATTTGAAAAAGACATTTTTGAAAGAGCTTTCAATCTATTCCGCTGCCCTTTCATGTTAGGCTTACAAAATTTGGCTATGTGTCCATATGTAACATCCAAGTTCTAAAAACATAGTAAAACTGGAAAATTTACCATCAAGTAATTAAACAAGGTAAAAATGAGATAGAGAAATTTTTTTCTTTTATATAACATATAATCAAGTGTCTCTATTTACAAGATTTCTCTTTTCAAAATACAACATAGCATATTGTCTTTCTCAAATTACAATGTGTACAAAGCATAACAAATAAATATTAGATTTGGAATAATTACTGCTTCTGAATATCTGACATCTTTATCACATGTCCTGGCATGTCTTTTACTTTAGAGAGAGAGTATCTTTCCAGTGATTTACCTCCATCCACAAACTAGCAGTCTCCCACACATCTTTCACATAGGAAGTGGCCCTACCCTTCACGAGGAATATAGACCATAGGTGACCAGTGGTAATTTGCCTTTATCCCAAGTACATAGTGTGGTATCTTACATGACTCTATCAACCATACAACCCTAGATTCCCTTTAGCTAAGTATGATTTCCAATAGGTAGTGCAATCCAGACACAATTAACTGACAATGCATGCCGAAGTTGCTTGCATTATTTTGGCCAAAAATTTTAATATCAATATCGTTCATATTGAACGTAGTCCTCATGTTCACCCACCCCTACTCGACTTGGATATTGTCATATTCTCACATTTTATTCTCCTACCAACCCTAATCATGTAATAGTTTAATCCATGAGTCATAATAATATACAGTTAGACTTTAATAAGTCCTTATGATGAAACTATACAATTGATTCAAAATCAGCTCTAGGGTTTACCTATTATCCCATGGCTAATATAATATTGCTATGTAACCTTATCTCTTATCTAGGAAACCTAGATTCGCTATTGTTTTGTGGCTAATTCAACCAAAGATAAGAACACTATAGTTCTTTAAATAGATATTAACCTTGTCAAATAAATTTAATAATGTGATAATACAAAACATACCCTTTATGCCTTTCCTACAAGGTCATTCTTTTTTAGACTACATCTACTCCATTGTATTGAATCTCTTCAAGGATAAGATAATCAATAAAGACAAATAGTCATTAATGGGTTCTCATAAAAACCTTATTCCATCTTCCATAGTATCCCTAAGTTACTATCATTTGATATGATGTAAAAGTTTACTAAAAATTCCTATGAATCTAGTTCTCATGGGTAGATAAATTATCCGTTATACATATATATAGCCTAAACAAGACAATATGTTAAATCATTATAACCTCAATACTATATGGTTCAAGTTGAGAATATGAAAACAAGGTTCATTCATTTCTTTAATATTCAAGAGCCTATTGTTTTGATAGCTCACAATTATTCCATTGACTGGTTACAAACTTAATCGATAGAAGAACTATTTTCAAAGCAAATGACAGCTATAACAATCTTTCACTATGATGGTCATTTCCTCCATTCTAAGCATTTGATATGATAATCTATTACTAATAAATAGCATATGGTCGATTCAGTAATTGTAACAAATTACTCACTTGCATTACCAAGTGTCAACCTTATGATTTGCATTCTAAATCTCATTATATACAGAGATAAATCGATGTAGTTTCTTCAAGAGTTAATTGTGTTTTTCCTACATCTAGGCTCACTAATTATCAATATCACACAATAAAATCAAGAGTTTAAACTCCTCAGGCAAACTCATACAGTCGCCCAAGACTACGGTGAAAACACTAAGAAATGTTAAGCGATCTCTTCATGGTTTATCAAAATCATAATCGAAGAATACTTGATAGCAATCGATTTAAGTGTTGACTAAGATATGAATAGGGTCGATGCCTTCTTTCTCCGTATTCCCTTTCTACTTCCATCCAAACTACTTCTCTCCCTCAACAAATTTGTTATGTCCTCTCCCTTCGATTCTATATCCTAAATTCTACTCTTGTTCTCCTTCCTTCCCTCAGGCTCAAATGGATTATTTTACATAAATAGGACTAAGGTATGACTCCTACAAAGTTGTCTCACTTCATCCTTTAACCATAATTCAGTTGTAGTACTAAATGCAACGTTAACAGCCTTTTGTGACTAAGTCACAACTGAAATTGATTTACAAGCAAAAGTTCACATCTTGATTATGGAAGGCTGCCATATGGTTCATTCAGTTGGGTAGTAAAAACCACAGTCATCCTCATAAGGATGAGGCCAACACTTATTTAAAATATAACTGATCTCTTAATGATCGAAACATGTGGTTTGATCCACCTCTATTACTAATGAAGACTTTACTATAATTTAGCCTACGGCTTCTTCAATACCATCGACTTCATTAAGAGGTATTATCCTCTTTCAAAGCTAAGGCACTTATATATTTTATTACATCAAATATAGTTCATATAACATTGCTTCTATATTAGCTAGTTATAGTTTAATCAATAAAATAATAATATTTAAACAAGGAATTATGGATCTAATGTGGTTGGGTTGAGCTTGTCTCCCCATCACATTCCGTCGACAATAATCACATATTCTTAACTCGAGGAAATCATCTTAACATTTAAGAATTGTTTATAATATGTCATGAGACTTAATAAAATAAGAGAACCATTGTACAACAATTTACGTCGTAGTATTTATGTTAAACGTAAATAGTCATAGTTCAAGTTCAAACAATGTCGTTAAAGCTACTTATGACTAAGACAACTTATTACGACTTTTAAAGATTCATAAGGTATCGACTACCTGTTGATTGGGTATATAAGTAAAATAACAAGTTAAGGCTTACTTCTCACAAAACACTAGTTCATACTTTGTTACACATCATACTCGTTTTGGCAAATTGACCACTCGTAACCTGAGGTCTATATCTCTCTCCTCAAAAGATACTCTCTCTCTCTCTCTCTCTCTCTCTCTCTCTCTCTCTCTCTCTCTCTCTCTCTCTCTCTCTCTTCTCTGAGAGTCATCTAAGAATCTGTATTCCTGTTTCAACTTGTAACCAAACAATATATGATCAGTGCATCATGACTTAAATAGTAAATCAAATCTCATAAACAATTATTAAATTGATAAAAACATAATCATTTTCATAATTCCATAAATGACATTCAACATAAACCATGTCTTTTCTTGGCTTCAATCTATAACATCATAATAGATTTACTTATGTTCTATTAAACTGGAATGTTTAGTAAAGATAAATATTGGGGATGTAACACCATAGCTATTGCAATTAAAGCACTTCAAGCTTCTCAAGAACACAAATGGATTTCTTGTCAAGAAATTTGCACTCACTTGCTTTGTGCCCAAACCTATTGTAACAAAAACAATAACCAACAAAATGCACATTATACCTGAAAGAATTATTTCTCTTGAGATTGATTGTCTTCATGATACTTTTTTCATGTTGAAAACTATTTGTGTAAGAACATTCTACTTTTTCAACTCCTAAGCCAGTTTTACCTTTGACTCCTTTTTGTTTTTCTAAAAGATCCTCAAGTTTATCACTGCTCTTGCACATATCAAGTTTCCTTCTCAAATCTGTAATTTTAGCTTCAAGAGTATGACACTCTTTGTCTTTGATATCCAACTCATTACTTGTAACATCAACCATTCTTTTACTCTCCTCTAGAGACAATTTTAGATCAGCAATTTGCTTCTCATAATCAGTTACTTTATTAATCATAATTTCATTGTCTTTTTGAAATTAACTTCTTTGTACAATTGTCTCCTTTTTGAGCTTCTTGACCTCACTCAAGGCACACTTCAATTCACCTTCAAGATCAACAATTGCTTCATCATTTTCTCGTTGTTCTTCACATTTATCATTTTGCACCTCATTTAGGACAGCCATAAACAAAGTCTCTGCACCTTCCTTAAGAGAATCATCTAAATCACTATCAGTCATATCAACATTTTTGGTAAACAAACTCTTTTTCTTTTTAAAATTACTTTTCATTTTGGGTATAAACTGTTTCTTCTTGACTTGCTTCTTGTTTTCTTCCTCATCACTATCTAGATCCTTGTAAGGATACTTAGCAGCATAGTGTCCTATCCTTCCACACTCAAAGCATTTAAAAGGAAGTTTACCTTTATACTTTCCTACTGATCCCTTTCTCAGTTTGCTTACAAAAGAAGACACATGATCATCTCCTACCTCTTCTGAATATGATTTTGGCTCTTTTTCCTTCTTGACTATTTTAAATACAGCTTCTTTACTTGATGTAGTATCATTACATATCCTCATCTCAAAAGCTGTGAAGGTATCATGGAGCTCATCAAATGTTACTTTGCTTAAGTCTCTCTCCTCTACTGCAGACACTTTGGATTTATATTTAGGAGTTAGAGTCCTTAAAACCTTAGTTACAATAGCCTTTTCTTCTAAGGTATCACACAAACCTCTAATTGCATTAACAATCTCTTGAACTCTTAGGAGATAATCAGCCACCTTCTCATCATCACTCATCTTGAAACTTTCAAATTTTGCTCTATAAGACTGTAATTTTGGCTCCTTGATTTTGTCATCTCCTTGATAGATATTGGACAGTTTATCCCATATGGCTTTAGCTACCTTGCAGTCCATGATTTTGACAAGAATCTCATTTTACAAACCACATTATATTGCATTTTTCACCCTGGCATTGTTTTCATATGCCTTCTTCTCATCAGGAGTAGATGGAGGAGTTGTCATTGTATACTCATTTTCTATGGAAGCATACACATCATACCCCAAAGAAGACAAATATGACTCCATCTTGTACTTCCAGAAAGTATAGTTAGACCCATCAAATAAAGGTGCCTTCTAAGTTGAAAAACCTTCCTGACTTGCCATGACAAGTACTCCAATTATATGATCTACCCAAGCTGATTAAGCCTTTATAGGGAACCAGGCTCTAATACTAATTGTAGGAGTACAATAAACACTGGGAGGGGAGGGGGTGAATCAGTGTTGAGTCAAAAACCCAATTTTATAACTTTTCAAGATTGTCAATGATATTTATCAAAATTCAATTAAAAATTTAAACAACCTATTGCAAGGTGTGACCCTTGGTCTCCTTATCCAGTATTGCACTGCGGTGGTTTGCGACAAGGGCTTAATCACATCCCATGCTTGTTAAGTCAAGTGGTTGTATCAGGAATTAATAGGTCGATCTTTTGGTGCAACAGAAGCTAACAATTGGTATTAGAGCCGAGGTCACGGGTTCAAACCCCGTGCTTGTGCTAGGGGGGATTGTTGCAAGGTGTGACCCTTGGTCTCCTTGTTCAGCACTGCACTGCGATGGTTTGTGACAACGGCTTAATTGCCTCCCATCCTTGTTAAGTCAAGTGGTTGTATCGGGCATTAATAGGTTGATCTTTTGGTGCAATGATAGCTAACACAACCAAATATTAAATGTTCAACAATATGCAATCAGTGAAATAACACAAAACATGACACCATAACACAAGATAATTATTGAGTGGAAAACCCTCCTGGGGTATAAAAACCACTCCAAAATGCCTCACTGGCTTAAGTATGAAAACTTCAACTTTTACAAAGTCTCATTGACTTATAATGGCCTCATTGGCATAGTGAAAGTCTCACCGACTTTTGAAAATCTCACAATCTTGAAGAAAAACACTTTGAGTGCAAATACAAGAAGTTTCAGGGGATTACCCTATTTCAATCAAACACAAAAAACCTTATAGCTCCCTTTTATCTTTCACAACAAATTCACCACATAAATGTGTTCTTTAATCTCTGCAGAAATAATTTGTTAATCTGATCAGACATTAATTATCATTTTCTTCTTTGGATGAATGATAAACAAAAAGTATCTCAATTTTCTTAATCACTTCACACATAAACTTATCTTCACTAATATCTTTGCTCTTTTCAAAATCTTCAATCTTTGCAAATTTTGATTTATTCCTACATCATTTCAATCTTTGCACATCTCTTTGCACATCATCTCTCTCCACTAAAATTTCTACACCTGTCTACATAAATACTAATCACCTATGTAATTTCTTCTCTACCAAAAGCTATGTCATTCTTCACAAAATACACAAAAACCAATGCAGATTAATAATAATAACTCCATCATTCTTGAATTAATGATAAAAGCTTCTTAAAAAGATCCTTTGGTCAAATATAGAAAGTTTCCAATCTTCTTTGCAAAAAGGAAGGTCACAAAGCCATGTTTTGTAGCTTTAATAAATCAGAACTTGTCAAATTTAGTTATTTTGCCCGACCTTTGGGCTTCAAATGATGTTTAAAAGGAAACCACCCACTTTGAGCTCCTGCCAAAGAGCCTTTTAATCTTTAACAATAAGATCTTATAACCTGCCAAAGATTTTAAAAACAACTTTTAATATCGGGTGCCCTAGGTGATCGGGGCTGGTCATCAAACGATAAAAAACCCTCAAAGACCTCACTTAAGTTGTTCCTGACCTTCTAGATCGGTCAACATCGAAATATAATAAAAAGTGACATTGTTAGGTGACAGGTAGAATTAGGGTATAGAGTATAATGTAGGGTTTTAGAAACATATTAGCTTTATAGGAATTAAAAAACCTTAGACTAAAAAAATGCACATTGTCACTAAAACTTACAAACCCTAATTTCACTATGTAGAAGATCATGGAAAATAGAAATACATGATACCTATCAGATCAAGATAACTTATGAATGGAAGATACACCTCACACCCATCTTGTATATATACAAGTGTTCTCACATGTTGATGTAATGCACATTTGGCGTATTTGATGTATATGATATTTTTTGGCTCATAATCGAGTTTACAACCCTATTGGTGATTTTTTGGATGTGACTCTTTGATCTTGGCTTCTCAACAATAATTTCTCCCCTAGCTCATCCTAGTTATTGATAGAATTAGGTTGTAGTGCCCTATACCACTACAGTGCTTTTCCTTTCAAGGAAGAAGCAAGAAGCCTCACTACTACATTATCTTGTGTGATATTATGAACATAGCATATGCTGGAAATATCTTGTATGTGTTTTATAGTTGTAGTAGATTTTTCACCAATAAAGTATGGAGTAGCCTTCAAGGCTAAGGTTGGAATATCGTTATACTACTCAAGGTCAAGAGGGATGCCTCCATTAAAAGTCACAAAGATTTGATTTCTTAGTTGAGCCGTATTAGGAATGTGAAGCTTTCCCCTTGAATAATGGAGGTTTATGATGGGTATTCGAAAGCTTGTTCTAGATGGAGGAAACTTAACAGAAGGAGGTGTGGATTGGGCTCTAGGGGAAGATGAAACATTACCTTTTGTTCTCCTTATTGTAGACTTAGACAAACTAGTTATTTTCTTTCTTGAAGTATATCTAGATAACTCAACAAATTGAAAATCCTTACCTCTTAAAGAAGCTCTTATCTCTACTCTTCACATGAAATTTTAGACTAGTTTGAAGTTAGGAATTGTAGATTCACCAAGTGCTTGTAAAATCTCCTCTAGACTATAATATACTAAGAACAACACCAAATCTCTTAGTTGAAGCTCTTAACTTTGATTTGTGGATCCCACCAAGAATGCCAAAATCTATTGTCACTTAGATTTGCACCCTTTTGTTGAAGCATGTTGCTACAACAATCCAATGAAATATTGGATTGGTCTCAAGGTGTGGGACCTTGCAAATGATATCAAACCAGAGAAGGTTGGTTCCTCTTTCTAAGATCAAGGCTTAGAGAACCAAACATATGCTAATAATCACCAGGGCAAAGGGGAGAAGGAGGAATGTTGGAAATGAAAAAGGAGTGGTAAACCAAATTTAGTTTATTGATTGGACCTAACATAACACAAAAATGATCTAAAAGGATTAACACAGACCTATAGAACTTCAACAGAGGCTAGAACAAAAAATTGAATGGTATAAGAGGGACCACTTTATTCACAATATGAGCATACAATCTTCACATAAACAAAGTGTAAATCCTTAAACAAAGTGTAAATCCTTAGAGAGAGGTAAAATTTAGTTGCTTGTATTAATCATGAAGGCTAAATAGCCATTACAAAAAAAAATGATCCAAAATAGGGGAGAAGATAGAACAAAAGGATAACTTTCCACTCATTTTTGAACTCAAAATGAAGACATGAGAGGCCTAAAGTAGAACATAATCTGTCAAATTCACTCAATTCCTAGAAAATGACATAAGGCCTAAGCTTGCTAACAAATCCTTCTTCCTAGATAATGACCCAGCAACCAACCAACCATAAATACATCTTTTAACATGCTTATATAACTTTACAAATTTTACAGTTGCAATATTGACATGGGGAAGAGTGGTCAACAAGTTTTTCCAGGCTGCCCATACCTATTGTATCACATCCATGAGGGCATGTCAAAAAATCCCTACAAAGCGGTGTCCACCCATACTTCTGGTACAAAGTTTTAATGATGAAGGATCCATAGTTAAATGTATTGTTGGAAAATCTATCTACATCAGGTACCTATCGCATTAAATCCATACATTGTTCTATCTACATGAATACCCACTTCAATCCATAGTAGTGGCCCCTTTAGGTGTTCAACAAGAGACATCATACAACAAACACATGAAAAAATATGTTTTCCATTTTTACAACATTTAAAAATTTGATTTTTACATTTTTTGGCACTTGAAAGGCTATTGTAAACTTTTTCAAGAAACCTAGAAATTTGTGAACTTTAAAATTTTTAACCTTTTCCTCTTCACCATTGTTGGTGTATACCTTTAATCCTAGGTGTATACACATTTGTATTAATCATACTTAGGCATTTTTGGCACATTTTACTTTGAATATGTCAAAGTAGTCGGTCATTTTTGAGAGGTGTCGAGTTGCATTAACACCTCGCACTATGTTTGTGGGATGCTACTCACCACATCTCCATGTAGAGGAGTCCTATCATCTTTCCATGGAGATTCAAGTACCCACACTTCCCTATTTATACTCTCCTTATTTGGTAATACCATCTGGATGATTCATTGCAAACTCATGTGCATGTTGTTTATTCCATGATCTTGTTTTCTACATGGTATTAGAGCTTTCTAGAATAGCTTCGATGTCTTTTTCTATCTATGCTTCATTCCCCCATTCATGTCGATGTTCATACTGTGAGGATTGTTTATTGTTTGGTTTTTTTTTTTAACTGTGCATATTTTTTCTAGTTTCGCAGAGGAGGCTTAAGCTCTGCCTCTTGTTTTTCACTAAGGTCTGCACAAAGGCCGACCCATAGCTCTTCTTCTTTGTTTGCACGGCTTTGAAGAGCCAACTATTAGCAGAACAAGGTGTCATTGGATATTGGAGGATCTCTAAGATCCTAAGGTAGATCACAAAGCCCCCATGTCTTGTGTCTTCACCGGGATCTCGACACGGCACTCATGGTGGTCTTTGGTGCCATAGACTGCACCTCTAAATGCCCACACAAGACTTCATTGAAGGCCTCGATCAGCCATAGAGGCACCTTCACAGCACCCTCACACGCCAAACCTCATGCTACCCCTATTCGCCCTCACAAGGGCACTCATTCAAACAGACAATCTCAAACATTTAAGCCCTTGGTCACATGGGGTTTTAAAGCCCCTGGTCACACATAGCCCTAGGGGGCTTAATTTTTCTCCTCTTTTCTTTTTTTCCTCCATCAAATTTGTAGGCAAATTTAATTTTCCAAAATTTGAAAAGAAATTTTGCTGAGGAAGGATTTTTTTTGTAAATGCAAAAATTACAAGTCCTATAACTTTTTCCAATCAACTCAAAATCGAGTGCTTCTTTTTTGCAAAAGTGGATTTTTTTTGTCACCAATCCAACTAGCATAAAATTGCACTAAAATTATAAAGTGCTTTTTGATGCTCTTTTTGGGTGACCTAAAGCACTCCTATAAAGTGCCAAATTTTGGGGGGTAAATACATAATTAAGGGGGGGTCTTGTGTTTTCATTTTTCACAAGCCACTAACATTATAAAGTGTTCAATTTAAGGGGGGAATTTAGCAAAATCACACACTCAACTTATAAAGTGCCACTTTACATAAAGTTCAATTAGGGATCTAACTAATCTAGGTTGCCTAATGTGTTGATTTCTATTGTCTAGTCAAACTAACTTGTTCTAATCATGGGATATCAAACTCACTCTTCTGTAATCAACCTAAACAAGGGAAACTATAAGTCCTGATGTGAAGGCATCTTGAAACACCTCAAGTTCCATAATCTCATACCCCATCTATCCTGAACCTAGTAAACAATCTCAAAAGGCTAAGTGGTTTAATCATTGTGATCACATTATTGGATTAATTAGTTTACATATTCCAAATGTCGCTTTGTATGCCATCATGGATATTGATTATCCACATGCATTATGGATCAAAATTTGGGAGATGTATGGAGACTCGAATGTTTCTCCATCCCCACATGATCCTACTTTGATCACAACTCACATCCCTAATCATGATACAAAAACAAAATGTTCCATTTGTTGCAAGTATGAGGTGAGCAAGTGTTGTCATTGATGTCAACATACTCATATTGCATTGGCAAGAAGGATTTGATGAGCTGTATGCTGAGGATATTGAGAAAATTAGCCTCAGTCAGGAACAGTGAAGAACAGTGATGAGAAGAAGGCAAATGTGTTGTATAGGTTGAGAACCGGAGGATGCGGATTAAAGGGTTTTTAGATATGAGTCTTGAGATGCTTCAATTACGATTTCAGAGGTCCGCATGAAGATCTGAAGAAGTTGTGGCTGTCGGTGTAGAATCAGTTCCGGCAAGTGCTTAGAGGTGATAGAGGATCACAGAAAGGTCCGGTGAGGTCCGGAATTGTACAATCCTAATCTGCGGATTGGAAAGAGTGTTTGAGATATCCTTGTAATATAAAAACTTGAGTTTTGTATGATTTGGAGGTCCGGAAGTATCTCTTACATTATGACAGTAGCAACAGACAGTGTTCTTAAAAGTTCCGGATAAGGAGGGTAAGAGATTTCAGTAAGAAAATGAAATGCGGACGTACCTGGTCATTCAGGCAGGCTTGTTAAGGTTCTTATATCATGTTGAGGTTGTGTTGTTGGTCCGCATTGATAATGTGTGATTTGAAGGTCCGGAAATACCTTTTACATTGGAGACAGACTGTGTTCTTGAAGTTCCGGATGAGGAAGACAAGAGATTCCAGCAAGCAAAGGACGTGCGGATGTATCTGGTCATTCAGGCAGGCCTGTGAAGTTTTCTGGATCGTGTTGAGGTCGTGTTGTTGGTCCGCATTGATAGTAGAACCCGGAATTGAGGATATTCTTCCGGATGAAGTTCTTGCTCTGTTTAGCCGACCAGATGAGTTGTTCATCCTACGAATGTTCTTGTGGTGGCCGACCGGATGTGTTATTCATCCTGCGGATGTTCTTATGGTTGTTTGCCAACTTAGATGTTTGTTCCTAAGTTGATGTCTTGTATAAATAACGGTTTGTGAGTTCATTTCAAGGCGTGAAAAGGTGTGATGAGTGTGGCATAGCGAAGAGAAGTGCGAAAGGCAGAGCAGAGGTTTTTGGGCTTAATTGGAACTGATCCGGACATGGTAGAGATGTCATTCTCCAGTTCAAGACTGTGATTTTTATCACTTTGTAGACAGTGTGTCTCCTTGTAGGCAGTGGGCCTCTTTGTGAGCAGTGTGCTCGGGCAGTGAGCCCTTATTGGCATGTGCCATTCATTTTTCTTTATTCTTCTAACAGAGAATAATTCTTGGGTTAATCACCCCGTGGTTTTTCCCTTAACCGGGTTTTCCACGTCAAAATCTTGGTGTTCAATGTGTTGATACTTATCTGCTCTTGTGTTTATGTATTATGCTTTCATGGATGATTATTTGATATGCTACTAACTAACAACAAAGAATCAAGTGTTTGAAAGAGGAAGAAGTTTTATACAACTGATTCACCCCCCCCCTCTCAGTTGTATGCCCTAGATCTAACAATTGGTATCAGAGCCAAGTTCCTCTGACAGGAGCTTAACCGCTTGAGGAGATCCAGGATGTCGTCATACAAGAAGGATAGTCCGAAGTTCGATGGAACCAACTTCACTCTCTGGAAAGGTCGCATGAAGTGTCACTTGGAATGTATGGGAAAAGCATACTTGGATATGGTTTCAAAACCATATGTACCTCCACAAGGTGGTCCGACAACTCTGAATGAAATCACAGAAGCTGAAAACAATCTGCAGACCAAGGAAGCTCTTCTAAGCGCATTGAATGACTCAGATCTCTCGAATGTTATTGACCTACCAACTGCATATGAGATCCTGACTAAACTGGAACTTCTGTATGAAGGAGATGAGTTTGTCAAAAGTGCAAGGTTACAAAGCCTGAAAGGGAAATTTGAAAGATTGAAAATGAGAGATGATGAAAACATCACTACCTTCATGCCAAGAGTAAATGAGCTGGTATGTGGAATCAGAAATGCTGGTGGAACTTTAGATGAAAATGAGATTGTCTGCAAAATCCTAAGATCCCTTCTTGCTGCCTACAAAATCAAAGTTGCTGCCATTGATGAATTCAGAGCCCATACAACTGTCACAAGAGAACAACTGGCTGGCAAACTAGCTGCATTTGAAATGACCGAGTTTGGAGATGATCCTCCCAAGACTGAATCTGCTTTCAAAGCCAGTGCCTATGTGAAAGGTAAACAGAGATTTGATCCAGGTGAAAACTCATTAAGGAAAATGTCATGGTATGATCAAGCAAGAAGAGACATGGAAGAAGAAGAAGCAGAAACAGCTCAACTTGAAGCCCTCATTGCAAAGAGACTGCCAAGAGGATCCAGTAAGTATGAAGGAAAACTACCCTTTAAGTGTTTCAACTGCAATAAGATTGGTCATTTTGCCTCAAGATGTCCGGAGAGATCTGCAAGATCTAATACTCACAGACAAAGGTTTCAAAAGAATTGCTATTATGTTCATGAAGAAGATGACAATGAAGGAGTAACAGATGATGAATCAGAACTAGGAAGCAAATCCGGAAATGAGTGGGTGTTTATAGCCATCAAGGAAGAAGATTCAATACTCTCTGAATCTGTCAATCACAAAGTTGTTGAAAAAGCCTTGGCTGCTCAAGTGGAAGAAAAGGATGATTGGGTTATTGACAGTGGATGTTCTCACCATATGACTGGTGACAAGAATAAGTTCTTAGATTTGGAAAGATATGAAGGAGGAATGGTAAAGTTTGGTGACAATTCTGCTGGCAGAATCAGAGGTAGGGGAACTATTTCCTTTGATGGTAAGAGCAAAACAGGAAATGTACTGTATGTTGAAGGATTGAAGCACAATCTTCTCAGTGTTGGTCAGTTAGTGGACAAAGGTTATGATCTCCGGTTCAAGAATAGAAAATGCAGAATCTTTACAAGCTCCGGAACTGAAATTGCATCCGGTACTCAGACAAAAGGTAATATCTTTCATCTGGTTGGTTCAAACAAAAGTTGTTTGTTTGCTCAAATTGATCAGAGTTGGTTATGGCATAGAAGAATGTGTCATGTAAATTTTGATAACATCATCAAGATAAGCAATACTCAGGCTGTAAGAGATCTTCCAAAATTGATGAAACCTACAAATAGTTTGTGCAAAGAATGCCAGCTAGGTAAACAAAGCAGAGTCTCTTTCAAAAGCAAAGATCAGTCTTCTACCGGATTGTTGGAATTAGTACATACTGATCTATGTGGTCCAACAAGAATCAAGAGTCTGCAGGGTGATAGATATTTCATGTTGTTAATTGATGATCATTCCCGGATGATGTGGGTTACCTTTCTAAAAGAAAAATCAGAAGCATTTGAGAAGTTCAAAATCTTCAAAGCTATGGTAGAGAATCAAACCGGATTGAAACTAAAGTGTCTAAGGTCTGATAGAGGTGGTGAATTTACATCTGGTGAGTTCATTGACTTTTGTGAGAAGCAGGGTATAAGGAGACAGTTGTCTGCTCCTAGGACTCCACAGCAGAATGGAGTAGTTGAGAGAAAGAACCGGACCATCTAGGAAGCTGCCAGGACAATGATGTTGGAAGCAAATGTTCCTCAAATGTTTTGGAAGGAAGCTATCAGCACTGCAGTCTACACTCTCAATCGAGTTCAAATCAGAAACAACACCAGTAAGACCCCCTATGAACTCTGGTTTGGCATCACTCCTACTGTGAAATATTTTAGAGTATTTGGTAGCAAGTGTTATATTAAAAGAGATGAAGACCTAGGAAAGTTTGATGCTAGAAGTGATGAAGGAATTTTCTTGGGTTACTCCACTCAAAGCAAAGCATACCGGTGTTACAATAAGAGATTGAGGAAGATGATAGAAAGCACCAATGTGAAAGTTGATGAAGGAATTGAGAAGCCTTCAAGATTTTATGAGATTGATGAAGATGACCAAGAGAGTGTTCAAGGACCTCAATCCTCTCCGGTGAGACAGAGTCAGCCTGATCCGGTAAATCAGGAAGAAGAGATAGATCTGAATGAGCCTGATCAAGAAGCAGCAGTGCAGGATACTCCCAAAATTCTAAGGTATGTAAAACTGAACCACTCTGAAGATCAAATCATAGGTGACAGAAGCAAAGGTGTACAAACTAGGAGGAATGTTGCTCAAAATCAGAATGAATGTTGTCTGATTTCAAAGATTGAACCTAAAACAATAAATGAAGCCTGCAATGATGAAAACTGGACCAAAGCAATGGAAGATGAATTGATGTAAATTGAGAAAAATCATACTTGGGATCTTGTTCCCAGACCTAGAGACAGGAATGTAATTGGAACCAAGTGGGTCTTCTGGAACAAACTAAATGAAGCTGGTGAAGTAATCAGAAATAAAGCTAGATTGGTCTGCAAAGGCTACTCTCAAATAGAAGGAATTGACTTTGAAGAGACTTTTGCTCCGGTGGCAAGAATTGAAGCAGTCAGATTACTTCTTGCATTTGCTGCCTTCAAAGACTTCAAGGTATATCAGATGGATGTCAAGTCTGCCTTCCTAAATGGTGATCTGGAAGAAGAAGTCTACATTGAACAACCGGATGGTTTTCAATTGTCTGATAATGATGATATGGTCTGCAAGTTGAAGAAAGCTTTGTATGGATTGAAGCAACCCCCAAGAGCATGGTATGAAAGGTTGGATAAGCATCTTGTACAGATTGGATTCAACAAAGGTACTGCTGACAGTAACTTATATTTCAAAATTGATCATGAAAATATTTTAATTGTTGAAGTATTTGTGGATGATATCATTTTTGGAGGAAGAGATAGTATGTGCAAAACTTTTGCAAATCAGATGAAAGGTGAGTTTGAAATGTCTATGCTTGGTGAAATGAATTTCTTCTTGGGTCTGCAAATTACTCAAACAAAAGAAGGGATCTTCATTTCTTAGACCAAATATGTGAAAGAATTGTTAAAGAAATTTGGTATGGAAGACTCAAAGTCTATGAACACTCCTATGGCAACCGGATGTAAGTTAAGCAAAGATGATGACTCTCCAAAGGCAGATCAGACAAAGTATAGATCAATGATTGGTGGATTGTTATACCTCACTCAAACTAGACCAGATATAATGCAGGCTGTTGGTCTTGTGGCAAGATTCCAGGCTGATCCTAGAGAATCTCATGTTATGGCAATCAAAAGAATTTTTAGGTACTTGAAAGGAACAGTGGAGTATGGTCTATGGTACCCTAGAGATTCGGACTTCTCCCTTCATGCTTACATAGATGCAGATTGGGCAGGAGATGTGGATGACCGGAATAGCACTAGTGGTGGAGCATTCCTTTTGGGGAAGAGATTGGTTTCTTGGCTAAGCAAGAAACAAGATGCAATATCTCTGTCTACAACTGAAGCAGAATATATTGCAGCAGCAGGTAGTTGCACTCAAATCTTATGGATGAAGCAGATGCTAAGAGACATCAAAATTGAATATGAGGAGCCTATCACAATTTTCTGTGATAATTCAAGTGCAATTAATATCTCCAAGAATCCGGTATTGCATTCTAAGACTAAGCACATATCTATCAAATTTCACTTTTTGAGAGAACAAGTAAACAAGGAAGAAGTCAGATTGGAGTATGTTCCCTCCAAGGATCAGATTGCAGATATCTTTACAAAACCTCTTCCCAAGGACTCTTTTGAATATCTCCGGGAGAAGTTAGGGGTCATGAACCCTCCGGTAATGAACTAGGATGCACTGATGTGCATCAGTCCGGTGAATATCACAGTCATATCTTGTGATCCAGATTGATGATGGGGAGCTGCAACTAAGGGGGAGCAGCTAGTATGATTCTGATATATGAGAATTATGAGTCCTTTGCCATTGATGTCAAAGGGGGAGAGAAGACATGTGAAAAACAAGTGGTTGATGATCAAAGGGGGAGCAGTAAAGGAAGAGAAGACATGTGAAAAGTTGTTGTTGATAGGGGGAGCTGTGACAGAAAGGAGAAGTTCTTGTCTTGATGGTTTTTCACATCATATGTTGCCATCAATGACAAAGGAGGAGATTGTTGCAAGTATGAGGTGAGCAAGTGTTGTCATTGATGTCAACATACTCATATTGCATTGACAAGAAGGATTTGATGAGCTGTATGCTGAGGATATTGAGAAAATTAGCCTCAGTCAGGAACAGTGAAGAACAGTGATGAGAAGAAGGCAAATGTGTTGTATAGGTTGAGAACCGGAGGATGCGGATTAAAGGGTTTTCAGATATGAGTCTTGAGATGCTTCAATTACGATTTCAGAGGTCCGCATGAAGATCTGAAGAAGTTGTGGCTGTCGGTGTAGAATCAGTTCCGGCAAGTGCTTAGAGGTGACAGAGGATCACAGAAAGGTCCGGTGAGGTCCGGAATTGTACAATCCTAATCTGCGGATTGGAAAGAGTGTTTGAGATATCCTTGTAATATAAAAACTTGAGTTTTGTATGATTTGGAGGTCTGGAAGTATCTCTTACATTATGACAGTAGCAACAGACAGTGTTCTTAAAAGTTCCAGATAAGGAGGGTAAGAGATTTCAGTAAGAAAATGAAATGCGGACGTACCTGGTCATTCAGACAGGCTTGTTAAGGTTCTTATATCATGTTGAGGTTGTGTTGTTGGTCCGCATTGATAATGTGTGATTTGAAGGTCCGGAAATACCTTTTACATTGGAGACAGACTGTGTTCTTGAAGTTCCGGATGAGGAAGACAAGAGATTCCAGCAAGCAAAGGACGTGCGGATGTATCCGGTCATTCAGGTAGGCCTGTGAAGTTTTCTGGATCGTGTTGAGGTCGTGTTGTTGGTCCGCATTGATAGTAGAACCCGGAATTGAGGATATTCTTCCGGATGAAGTTCTTGCTCTGTTTAGCCGACCGGATGAGTTGTTCATCCTACGAATGTTCTTGTGGTGGCCGACCAGATGTGTTATTCATCCTGCGGATGTTCTTATGGTTGTTTGCCGACTTAGATGTTTGTTCCTAAGTTGATGTCTTGTATAAATAACGGTTTGTGAGTTCATTTCAAGGCGTGAAAAGGTGTGATGAGTGTGGCATAGCGAAGAGAAGTGCGAAAGGCAGAGCAGAGGTTTTTGGGCTTAATTGGAACTGATCCGGACATGGTAGAGATGTCATTCTCCAGTTCAAGACTGTGATTTTTATCACTTTGTAGACAGTGTGTCTCCTTGTAGGCAGTGGGCCTCTTTGTGAGCAGTGTGCTCGGGCAGTGAGCCCTTATTGGCATGTGCCATTCATTTTTCTTTATTCTTCTAACAGAGAATAATTCTTGGGTTAATCACCCCGTGGTTTTTCCCTTAACCGGGTTTTCCACGTCAAAATCTTGGTGTTCAATGTGTTGATACTTATCTGCTCTTGTGTTTATGTATTATGCTTTCATGGATGATTATTTGATATGCTACTAACTAACAACAAAGAATCAAGTGTTTGAAAGAGGAAGAATTTTTATACAACTGATTCACCCCCCCCCTCTCAGTTGTATGCCCTAGATCTAACACCATTGACATAAAAGAAGTCATCACTCCTACTATTGCTTCATCAGGTTCTAGAGTCACTTCATTGAAAGATTCCAGTGATTCTTTGCAATAGGATATCAGTCTTCCTAGAATTGCTAATTGGGACAAATTTCTACCTGACATCACTTGTCTATTTGTAGTGTTCCACATTGATGACATACAAGCACACATTGAGAACATCAGTCTTCTATTTTGGATATTCATTCTCTACATTGTCCTATAGATGGTTCTAGATTGTCATCATCCTCATCTATTACGCATGCACATGATTTGATTATGGCATCCTTGGGCATCGACATGGGGACAGCTGAGCACTCTTCGAAGGCATCAACATGGGCACCATCATCCTTGGATTAGCTTCAACATGATTCAAGATCATACATACATCTTCTTGCATGGGAAGATATCCTACATCTTTAGGTCATTTCTTTTCTTCCCAAGGGAAGGGAACATTGTTCAATGTTCTTGGATCTACATCTGCATCCTTTGTCGACTATTTAGCATCATTGTAACATGACATGTATTATGGAGGGTCTCATAGACCTTCTCTCATTTTCTCTCCTATGGGGGGAATCTTATATTGTACTTAGTGAAAGAAGTAGTACTTCTTCACTTGTATAATCTCTCTTTTTGGAGGATAGTTTTTTCCCACTGGGTTTTCTATCTTTTTCCAGTTTTAGAGAGTTTACATTGTAATTGAGTACCTTATTGGCTTCATGGCCGGGACTCATTTTTCTTTTGCATTGTTCATGTGTACCTCTCCAGGCTTATAGTCAGGACCCATTTTTCATAAAACACACCTAAGTTATGCTTAATTGGGGGTGTTGGTGTATACCTATAATCCTAGGTGTATACACATTTGTATTAATCATACTTAGGTATTTTTGGCACATGTTACTTTGAATATGTCAAAGTAGTTAGTTGTTTTTGAGAGGTGTCAAATTGTATTGACACCTCACTCTATGTTTGTGGGAGGTTACTCACCACATCTTGAAGGCTTAGCAATCCCGTGAAATATGGAAACATCTTTGAGCATGTGGGTTTTCTCATAATGAAAATGAATCTCTAGATTATGGGTTGGTTCCCCTTTTTATTCTACTAGAAACTAATGAAATTTTGTGGGAAAAGGGAGGAAATATAATTGATTGAATGTAAAAACTATTTCAAGGAGCTGACACACCAATATATAACTAATGTGCAACTTGATTCACAACTACTTCTCAAAGGATTTGTTTACACAGCTCAATTTGGGCAATCTAATCACATAACGGGATTGTTGAGCCTTCAATCTTAGCATCTGGGTACAATCCTTCATGAAAATAGGTACCCACACTTGCCTATTTATAGTCGCCTCTTTTGGTAATATAATCTAGTCGATTCATTGCAAACTCTTATGCTTGATGTTCATTCCATGATCTTGTTTTCTACATGCATTTTGACAAACCAATCAATGATCACATCCTCTCCTTGGCTCTTTATCTTCTTTCATTCCTTCGATGAGATGGTGAACTATTGAACATTTTTTGGCATTTTGGTGAGTTTGAGAACTTACAAACTCACCAAAACATATAATTTCTCTTCTCTCCTCTTTGCCTCTTTGACTTGTCCTTTCCTTTTCAACAAAGAGAAGAAACCATGAACCAATTTTAGTGTTTTAGCAAGTTCACAAACTTATGAACCCACCAAAAGCCAAGTCATTTCTCTTTCTTTAGGTAACTCAGTGGAAACATGATCTTTGAAACCCTTTTGATGTTTCAAAAAATTTACGAACTTGCAAGCTCATTGAAAGCCTTTGCTTTCTTCATTTTCTACTTCCCTTCACCTCTTTAGCAACTTAGTGAAAATTATAACTAAAGAACCCTACCTTTCATTTACTTTCGGCATGTCAATGAAATGGAAAACCTTCAAACCGATTCCTCGTTTCGTCATTTCATCAATATGCTAAAACACAAATCTTTTTCCATCCTTAGCGTCACTTCGACGTTTCAACGAAAACTCAAATTGGAGAACTAGTTCATCAGTTCGGCATTTCACCAAAGTGCCGAACATTTGTTTCCTCTCTACTTTTCCTTCCTTTTTCTCTCTTCCTTTTGTTGTTTTGGTATTTTAGAAAAACATTGACTGAACTATCGAAACAAAGGTGTTCTAAGCCTTTCTTGACTCGTTTTGACCTTTTGGTGGGTTTTCAAACTTTTAAACCTATAGAAATGGAACAAATTTCTAAGGAGGGGAAGCAAAACACAAAACACTTAGAATTTTCAATATTTTTTGGGGCTTAGGGAGATTTTCTGAGAATGTGGAACCCATTAAAGGGGATCTCAAATCAGTTATACTTGATAGGTTATACACAAAAGGGGTAGGGATAAATGGCCTTTTGAGGAAAGACTATTTGAGTCAGGATGAATGAAATAGGACAATAGTAAGCAACAAAGCCTCCATTAATGCTAAAACTTTACATATTGATACAAAGTGAAGGGAACTACTTTCATGGAAAGTGACCATGGTTGCTTAAGAAGGTTGCTATATGTTAATTTTCTAGGAATCATATGGAACAATCTATCTAGTTTGTGTGGTCCAACTTGAGTCAAAAAATAATAGCACACAAATAAGATCTAGGCATTTTATCAAATCTTATAATAGTAAAATTCAATGGTTATATTTTTGACATGTCTACTTCTAATTCTTGTAAACAATCCTTAGTACATATGTTAGGGCTAGATACATTGTCATCTAAATATTGTTTAACAAACAAGATGCCACATTTGACCATGATGTGTAGAGGATATACTTTTTTATGAACTTTCTTAGATGGGATTTCCTTATTAGCAAATGATATGTAGTGACTTTCCTCAAAGTCAATGAACTTAATCAAAGATGTAATTAATTGTGGTGTAACATCAAATCCAATTTATATCTTCTTGCATTATATCATCTCTCTCTAAAATGATGATATACATACTAAATCTCATAAAAATATTTTAACTTGAATAGTTTACAATTACTAAATAATTATTAAATAATGTCATCCTTTGTTTTAGATGTAACTTGAGGTGCAGGAAGTAAAGGAAGTAAATTAAAGGCACCAAACTACACTGTTCCTTCCTTCAATGGGAATGATATATGAATCTTAATTCAAAAATCTGATCCCCGTGTCAAGCGCTCCGTTGGTTTTTCAAATCCCATTTTGTCCCATTGTGGACTTACTCGCGCCGCACCCTGCGGCCGGATGTCCGTATTTCTTTTCTATCTGCTGTAATAATATATCTAGCTATGCAGTCCAAAACCAGAGGACAAAAACATCTAGTTTAAAACACTTCGTTTAATTTTTTGCACTCCAAAACAATGTATCTGACGTAAATTTATGTTCGATTCAAATAACTTCGAACATTTCCTTCCTTTTATCACACATTTGCAAAAGACTTTGGGCATTCCTGACTTTTGTCACGCGTTTCCGAAAACATCTCCAGCACTCTTTTGTACTAAATTATCTTCAAGACAGACGTCCGTATGAGCTATGCCCTTTTTTTATGCCACTGATCTTGATGTCATCTCTATCTTATGTTCATATTAATAATTGAGAGATATCAGTGTTGTGAATTAAGTATTTTTCGTCTTAATATTAAATTATTCATTCTATTTAAATATTTGTCTTATTTTTATTGGTCAAAACTATGTTTAATAATTAAACTGTTTATTAAGTGTGATTGTTAAATTGTGTTGACTTTGTTCCTTCATAAAAATGAGGAGCAACTAACCCCAATTATTAAATATCATCCCCTTCAACAATCAAAGATCAATTTTGACCAATAAAAATAGAACAAATATTTACCATTTTTTATTGTGAATGAGGTGTAAAATTACTATTGACTATTTGACCATTGAAATAGATGATATTTAAATAGAATGGCAACTAAACCCACAACCACAAACATTTCTCTATAAAATATTAGAACTGCATTATAAAATATTTATATTAAGTTTCTATTACCACAGAAATGGCAAAAAGAAAGATTGTATCCTGCGCGGCCTGTAGACTGCACCGGAAAAAATGTTCAAAAGAATGTGTTATGGCTCCTCATTTTCCTGCAGAAGTTTACAGTTGTGCACAAAGTGTATGGAACCAGCCATATCATCAAACTGCTTCAAGTAATTTTTAACCATGACCCCAATTTTATTTTCTGTTGAAATGGCTTTTAATTTTGCATCCATATGGACTTGCTTTGAACGCCATTATCTTTTGTCTAAAGATTCGCATGGAATGATACCTAAGATTCACATAGTATGGTATCCAAGATTTGCAAGTGCTTAACAGCAGGTCCCATGCAGCCACTTAATTGATTTCTTAAAAAGAGCTACTCAAGTTTTTAAGCTCAGTTCGTTTCTTAGGGTGCGTATTCATCTGCTGGGTTTCGTTGCGATTCATCTGCATTGATTCTTGTGATATAAAATGTATGTTCTAAAGGTTGTGAGTAATCAGAGTAGGGACACTGTTTTTCTCTTTCTTACAGTACTGGACTTTAATCTTAAATTAAAAGTTTAAACAGTCTGTATACAGGCGTGCATATCAGCAAAATCAGGTGACATTTAAACAGGCGACATTCTGTTTTCAGCTTTAGTCGAAATAATACTTTGGATCTTTTACTATTTGCACGTTAGTATTGGGCTATTCTTAAATATCATCCACTTGAACAGTGAAAGGTCAATTTTTCTTAATAAAAATAGGACAAATATTTATCATTTTTTCTTGTGAATGAGATATAAAATTGCCATTGACTGTTTCACCATAATATTTAAATAGAGTACTCTTATTTCCACATGGCAAACATATTTAAAACTGACTCTACCCTGATCAGCAATAAATTTCTGAGGAGCTTGGGTAAAATTAAAAAATAATAATATTATTGTTTTGGTCGAAACTTTATTATTGTCAAGGTTAAATCTTTATAGGGCTACCCAACTTGTGGACGACTTGCATTAATGAAAAAAATCTCCCCATTAATTTCTTAATCATATTTTTTTATTATTCTTAATGTTAATTTATCCTCTTGAAATTTGTTTTTTAATTTATACGTGAGATCTAATTGTTAATATAACCATTTTTTTTTTTAAATCGATCAAGGGTGAGAGAACTCACCTATATTATATTAAAAAAGGAAGATTTATATGATTAAGCATAGCAGAGATATTAAAAAAAATAAGTTGATTTACAAAGTTCAGTCACTAGCATAACTATAGGAGTTGACAAGCAAAAATACTAAAACACGGCATCAAGACAAACTCAAAAAACTGCCAAGAAGAAACGTTAGTCTTCAAAACTAGGATTTAGAGAGCTTTCATCTTGAGCATGCGAACTGAATTAAAAACATTATAAGCCATGGTGTAATATAACCAAAAAAAATTATTATTATTATTATTATTATTATTATTATTATTATTATATTCTCAAGGTAATTTTTTTGGGTCTAATTATTAATATAATTAAAATGTAAATTATTTTTGAGATAGATTATAACTCTTTATAATGTTTCACTTTATACTACTAATACAATTATTTACATAATCTTTTAGATCAAGTGCATCAATATTTACTAACCTGAAATCAAAAAGTATTATGCAAAATTTAAACAATTAAAAATCATAGAACTTAAATGACTTAAATGTCTAGAAATATTCTTATGCATTGGTATAAGGGTATAATTATTAACAATGGTATGTTTTATTGCATTTGTTATGTAAATTTTGATTAAAAAGCTATAAATATTACTTTTATGGTGAATTGATTTTTTGTAAATACAATTAATTTTTTTTAGTGTAGTGGAAAGAAATAATGACATACCTACATTCTAAAAAGAAAATTATTTTGAATGTGTTTTTTTTTTAAATTCCCTATTTTATTCATTCAACTATTATAATAAAATAATAGATTTCATACTTATATTTATATTTAATTCATGTGCCAATATTTATAGAGATATCTGTATAATAATATAGTGTTGAAAATTGTATTACTTGCACTTTTACCATTCATTTTGTGCTTTCTTTGACTAGGTTGTCCATAGAGTAGTGCCTTATATACAAGTGGCATAGTCTATCATCGAATTTGGCAAATCACTTGAACCATATCTATTTCTATCTAAACATATCCTTAGGGATTGATCTTGACTACTCATTCACCTATTCATTATCCTAGGTGAAATTCTTGGGTTGTGAACCAATCCAAGTCAATTTCATGTGGAAGTCACCCTTGAATTTCTAAAATTTAAACTTTGTCAACTTCTCTACAAAGTCATTGTATTTAACAACAAACCCTAATTCATTTTTATCCATTTGATTATTATCAATGAGATGTCATTCCACTTCACATTATCATTTAACAAACATTCCTAGAGCATCAACATTACATTTATAATCTTAAATCAATATTTTTAGGCATTAGTAAATGAGTGCTTGTTATTTTCAATTTTACATGTTTGATTCTAATGTTAATCAATATTACATCTTATATTTTGTTTATTTCCCTCATTGGGGGAAGCATTGTGTCGTACATAGTCTATCTCTAGATTTACTTATGATTACGTGCCATTATATCTTATCACTTGTTATTTACCTTTGTTAGGGGCAAAATTGGGGTACCTTGCTTCCTCTTTTATACATGGTTTTATGATCGCATCTTATTATGTTTGTACATAATGATATCCTTTTATACTTCCTACATACTTTTACATGATTATATCTATCTTCCCCTTTCCTCCAATTCATTGAATGTGTTGTATGCAATCAATTAGAGAGCAAAGTATATTGTCACTATCATTCGTTTGATAAGTATGGTTGTAGTGACTAGCTCATGATCATGTTTCTATTTTCAAGTGGAATCTGGTGCAGGAGCACCTACCTGACAGCTGGTCATGATAAGGCAGTTAGTAGTTTAGGTCTTGTTTATGATTCCAAGAAGGTCTGTTTGACCATTTGCATGTAATAAGGTCATGCTGATCAGGATAAGATCATGCTGACCAGGCTTTTGCTATTTTTAGCTAGTTAGTTATAACAGCTGTCATGATGTATGTTCGGTGGGATCTCCCAGCCGCCTGGAGAGTTCCCAGCCGCTTGGAGTCGGGTCAGTAGTACTCGTAGGAAAGTCTTTATAAGCATGAGATCGTTTGAGATGATAGACAGACAGATATCATCGATCGCCAGTGTAGTGTTGCGCAGAGTAGGTTGAGTGTTCTGTGTGAGGAACATCATATTGTATTACATCTGTGAATCAATAAAGATCCTGTTTTGTTTTCTGTTTGATCTCCTTCCTGTAATCGATCGCGGGTTTGAGAGTTTTTCATGGATTTCCTGATCCATTCCACCGGTTGACTCACCTGATCGGTGGAATGGCAATGTACAGTAGGTTAGATGTTAGGTTGTTTTCTGTTTGCATGCAGGTGTGCAGGATCGTGGTCAAGAGATGTTGAAGACCCTAGCATCCTCATGTGCTAGGTCGAGTTGATAAGCTGATTGAGTTGGAAGATCACCCTGAGTTGGATCGGGTCATCCCTGGAGGATCGGCGAAGAAAGATTTCGCTAAGTGAAGAAGTTCGCCGAAACAGCATCATCAGGATATTTCTGCAAATATCCTGCAGACAGTTCAGACATCATCATCCGGATAAGTGGAGGAGGTCAGCATGATGATGTCGATTTCATGAAGAGTGAGTTCGTTGGGGTGATCATCAACAGGAGGATCCGAGGAGTGTATCGGCATCAGGATCATCATCAGGAGGGCCGAGGAGGAGCGCATCAGCATCAGGCTGAAGATCGGGTTGATCGCGGGCCGAAGAAAAAAAAAACTAAGTTTGGCAAACAGCAGGATATTGTGAAACTGCGGGTGACGTCATCGTCATCAGGATCTACGTCATCAGGATATCGGGTGACGTCAGCATCGAGTGAACGGTGCGAGGAGTTAGGGTTTGTCGTCATCAGGATAATTGGGAAGAACCGGATGTTCGTTATCCTGTTGAATATCATGATGCTGAAGCTTGTGTCGTCGGCTATCGGAGCATCGAAGGGAAGGTGTTGAAGGCCGTCATCAGGATATTTGGAGCAACCGGATGTTGAATATCCTGCTGACGAAGGTGATGTTAAATATCATGATGAGGCCGCTAGTACTTGGCGCCCGATGAACAGTGCAACCGGAGGATGTTTGCGCCTGTTGAACATCATGATGATGTTGAAGGTAGTGAAGACGGAAATTGTCGGTGAGGTGAACAGTGGACGTCAGGAGGATGTTCGCGCTGTCGGACATGATGATGCTGCCGATAATCGAGTAAGGTGATGCTGTTGACAGGCGAAAGTGCGAAGGCTTGTCTGCAGGAGGATATCGGTCGGCAGGTGAAATATGATGATGCTGTTGGTTTTAGGAAATATGATGATGATGGCGAAGATGATGATGATGAGGTTGGTCTGCAGACATTCATGCTATCTGCGAAGGTTATAGTGAAGGTTATTGTACATGATGTTTCAGTTGTGACTGACAGAGGTCAGCAGCAGGTTCAGAAACAGGGGTGCAAACAGCCACCAGTTCAGAGGATTGACAAGGATGTTGTCATAGTTGGGACTATTGTTTGTCCTATAAGAGTTGAAAGGAAGATAGACTTGAACACTTCAGAAGTTCAAGAGGTAGTTCAGAAAGAGGTTCTGGTCAGGCAACCTGACAAACACAGAGACAACCTGAGAAAGGCCTACATCAACAGGCATGAGGATTTACTTGCCAGACAGCAAGTTACAGTTCAGAAGTCTTGGAGCAGCCAAGAGACAGCAGCAGACAAAGCTGGAGAAGGTCAGACGATTGACAAAGCAAAGTGTAAAGGTGGAAGACTTCCACATGCTCAACTCATGGGACATGAGTTCTTTTCTTTTGGGGAGTATGGTGCAGGAGCACCTACCTGACAGCTGGTCATGATAAGGCAGTTAGTAGTTTAGGTCTTGTTTATGATTCCAAGAAGGTCTGTTTGACCATTTGCATGTAATAAGGTCATGCTGATCAGGATAAGATCATGCTGACCAGGCTTTTGCTATTTTTAGCTAGTTAGTTATAACAGCTGTCATGATGTATGTTCGGTGGGATCTCCCAGCCGCCTGGAGAGTTCCCAGCCGCTTGGAGTCGGGTCAGTAGTACTCGTAGGAAAGTCTTTATAAGCATGAGATCGTTTGAGATGATAGACAGACAGATATCATCGATCGCCAGTGTAGTGTTGCGCAGAGTAGGTTGAGTGTTCTGTGTGAGGAACATCATATTGTATTACATCTGTGAATCAATAAAGATCCTGTTTTGTTTTCTGTTTGATCTCCTTCCTGTAATCGATCGCGGGTTTGAGAGTTTTTCATGGATTTCCTGATCCATTCCACCGGTTGACTCACCTGATCGGTGGAATGGCAATGTACAGTAGGTTAGATGTTAGGTTGTTTTCTGTTTGCATGCAGGTGTGCAGGATCGTGGTCAAGAGATGTTGAAGACCCTAGCATCCTCATGTGCTAGGTCGAGTTGATAAGCTGATTGAGTTGGAAGATCACCCTGAGTTGGATCGGGTCATCCCTGGAGGATCGGCGAAGAAAGATTTCGCTAAGTGAAGAAGTTCGCCGAAACAGCATCATCAGGATATTTCTGCAAATATCCTGCAGACAGTTCGGACATCATCATCCGGATAAGTGGAGGAGGTCAGCATGATGATGTCGATTTCATGAAGAGTGAGTTCGTTGGGGTGATCATCAACAGGAGGATCCGAGGAGTGTATCGGCATCAGGATCATCATCAGGAGGGCCGAGGAGGAGCGCATCAGCATCAGGCTGAAGATCGGGTTGATCGCGGGCCGAAGAAAAAAAAACTAAGTTTGGCAAACAGCAGGATATTGTGAAACTGCGGGTGACGTCATCGTCATCAGGATCTACATCATCAGGATATCGAGTGACGTCAGCATCGAGTGAACGGTGCGAGGAGTTAGGGTTTGTCGTCATCAGGATAATTGGGAAGAACCGGATGTTCGTTATCCTGTTGAATATCATGATGCTGAAGCTTGTGTCGTCGGCTATCGGAGCATCGAAGGGAAGGTGTTGAAGGCCGTCATCAGGATATTTGGAGCAACCGGATGTTGAATATCCTGCTGACGAAGGTGATGTTAAATATCATGATGAGGCCGCTAGTGCTTGGCGCCCGATGAACAGTGCAACCGGAGGATGTTTGCGCCTGTTGAACATCATGATGATGTTGAAGGTAGTGAAGACGGAAATTGTCGGTGAGGTGAACAGTGGACGTCAGGAGGATGTTCGCGCTGTCGGACATGATGATGCTGCCGATAATCGAGTAAGGTGATGCTGTTGACAGGCGAAAGTGCGAAGGCTTGTCTGCAGGAGGATATCGGTCGGCAGGTGAAATATGATGATGCTGTTGGTTTTAGGAAATATGATGATGATGGCGAAGATGATGATGATGAGGTTGGTCTGCAGACATTCATGCTATCTGCGAAGGTTATAGTGTGGATGTCTCTGCATCAGAATCACATTACTTCTACTAGTTTATCTAGAATCATATTTTAGTACCAAACATAATAAATTTTCTCTTTTTTATTATCAAGACATTTCAAGAAATTGGTATTTGTGTCTATTTTAAATGATTTGATAGATGGTACTCAATAAAAATGTTATATATTGTTGATTTGAATATGAAACAAGAGTATATAGAATCAACATCCACTTCCTTATACTTTTTATGACTATTCAATTATTTACTTTCATGCTGACTACTTATTTTATTTTCACATTTTTCATAGTAACTCACAAACAACTTAAAGTGGGACAACTTTTAATAGTGAAATTATAAAACCTACACTCTTAAAATTCATTTCGGGCTCACTTTGACTAGGTAATCCTTAGAACAATGGCTAGTCTGCAAGTGCTATATTCTAACTTGAAAAATGGAAAATAACATAGAACCTTGGATGATTCCATTTTTATTTATCCATAGGAAATAATCTAGATTCTCCATTCACCCATTCATCCTATGAGGTTAAATTTGTGGGCATAAAGAAAAATGACCTCAGAATTTTTTAAGTTCACCCATTCATCCTATGAGGTTAAATTTGTGGGCATAAAGAAAAATGACCTCAGAATTTTTTAAGTTTATCCATTCATCCTATGAGGTTAAATTTGTGGGCATAAAGAAAAATGACCTCAGAATTTTTTAAGTTCAAATTTAAATTTGGGTTCAAGCTCACTCCCTCTAACTACCCATTATGGGATGACTAAAATGGAGAAATTGTGTCTTGGCTCGACCCAGGGGCCCCTCCTTGTTGGTCTGGATTTTCTTTTGATGTTCGTACCCATTCTGGTTTTGGGCTGGTGTAGTTTTCTTGGAGTTTTCAGTTTCAGAGAAGTGTGCCTTTCGTGGATCCTTTCTGCAGCGGATATTAGCAGGTGCCGTTGGGGGAACTTGTCCTTGCCTGCAGCATTTAATTCTGCTTGCTGAAGTAGTTGCTTTATTCGCCATCGGTTTAATCTTGCTGACCATTGTGCCTTTTGCCCGTTGAGAGCCTTTGTATTCCTAGCTTCCGTTTTATTAATATTAGTACGAGTGTTGTGCACTTTTAAAAAAAAAACTTTGTGTGTTAAAGATGTTCTGTTTAAAGAAAAACTTTAACTCATTTTTGTCCATGTAATCATTATTCACAAGCTCTCATTCAATTTCACACTATCGATCAAAGAGTGTTTCTAGAGCATTAGGCTTGTATTTATTAGTTTACATTAGCATTTCTAGTTATCATTCCATGATTTCTGCTTTTCTTCAATCTTTATATGGCATCATTAAATCATCTTAGTGGTTTGACCAAAGGAAAAGATTCTTATCTAGCAAAATCTCTAAAGATGTTTATAAATATTTCTTTGTTTGCATTTTTAAATTCTAGAAGGCAAGTCGAACAGTTTTGAGACATTAAAATTAGTGAAGTTTTGATCCATGGGTATAGATTTGTTTCTTTGTGTAGGTTCAAATCCACAACCACACAAATCACTTCTACACTCATAGAAGTGAAATACAAAAATAGATAAAATATTTATAACTTGTATCAAGGCAATTGTCTGACATCAATAGAATTTGCTAATATATAGGAAAATCAGTTTTTGAAATCCTTTTTGATTGGTAAGAGGGGAGACAACGCCTTGCATTATATTATAAATATGAAATATTTACAAGAAACTACTAGCTTTGAGAGGGAGATTCCTCCATGGCAAACTAGTGTAATTTAGTTTTGTGGAATACATTGATAACTAGACACAATTGGCAAAAATCTAGACTAAATCCAAGATATCGTCACTCTAGGTCATCTAATTGCCATTGTTTGTAGTAGGTACCAAGAGAAAATATGATGCATTTAGTTATCTTTGATATTAGCCCTAGTTAGAAAAAGGATGAAATGAAACAATGGGGTATTTATCTTCACTAGGATATCACTACCTCTCCCATCCACTATCTCCAAATCACTAGTCTTCGGAACCTCCCATATGGCTTTTAAGTTTTATGCAATTCTCATAATTCTCCTGTCTAGTTACTAGTCATGCCATGGATGCCACGCCATTAATTTACCACCAACTATGGGCAACATGTTGTTTGAATACTATCAATTCATATTTATCATCTAACAAACATCTCCTCAATGCATATTGTAGCTACTATAGAGTGGCTGAGACATAGGAAATCTTGAACACACCCAGATACTAAGAGTGGGGGGTGGGGGGGGTGAATTAGTATTCAAGAAAATTTCAAATCCTCTAGAGAAAGATTAAACTTTTACAACATTAACATAAACATGAAAGATCAACACAATGCATAACAACACATAACACCAGATATACATGGAAAACCCCAAAAGAAGAAAAAACACGGTGAGGAATAAATCACAATATATGAAGCACACTGCTATAAAAATTACAACTTTGTTTTAGGGCTTTAACCCAAGGAAGCTACTATTCCCTACAGACTTTGTTTTAGGGCTTCAACCCAAGCAAGCTACTACTCCCTGAAAAAATATTTTAGGGTCACTCCCCAGGAAGTTACAACTCCCTACTAACTTTGTTTTAGAGCTACAAGCCAAGGAAGATACTACTCCCTAAACTAAGAACAAACTTAGAAAATGATTACAGCATGATAGTCCTTTTACTGCTTGAAACTGACAATGAAGCTCACTCTTTTGATGATTGCTCTTTTGCCTTAACAATTTTTGCACTTTCTTCAAATGTCTTGTCTGCAGCTTACTGGCCCACTTCTTTCAGCATTAAAGAAGTTTTGCCTTTGGCTCACTACATTTGGTAATCAATTAGGCATACTCTTCAGTTCCATCATGTCTGAAAAATATCTTCAAGAAGAATCAGGACAAGCCTTATTGCTTCTTCTCTTTCTCCTTCAGTCACACATCATAATGCATATCATATTCATACTCTACTCTTCACACACTCATATTTGCAATAATATTTCACCTAGATCAACTAGGTTTACAATATATACATAATATTACATTGATTACATTACAAGTCAACCAATATAGCAAGAATATTACAATTTATAAGTCAGTTAGAGATCAAACAACATGAAACATGTAGAGGGCAAGCCCTAACATGAACTACACGCAACTCCAAGAAGAGAAACACACCTTGTGGATTCAAACAAATGCTTAACCTGGTCCTAAACATCCTTCACAACATCATCCTTCAAAGAACAACATCTGCACACTTCACAAAATTGAATTAGGTCACCCTTAAGCCAGAAAGCATGAATCTTGTAGCACATTGGTCATTACAAAATGGTAGTACTCATTGATGATTAAACATTACTTGTTCTTCTCCCAAATGAATTGGCATAACCCACACAACATCTCCAAACACTCCTTGAACTCCACACAACAAGAACTTTGTGGCACACACCTTCAACATATATTCTGAGAACAATTAGGCATCTAGAACTATCCGTAGCTCATTGTCATTTGATAAACTAAACTTGCAGAGAACCAAATCACTTGATATGTAGTAAAGAAGCATGAATTAAACATCTCTAATCATGTTCACAAAAATGTAAGAGCAAATCTTCACATTTGGAGGAATATAGAGCATTCCAATAAGCCTTCATCATCACTTTACTCTACCTAAGCATAGACTAGAACTCTTTCACTTATAACTTTTACTACTGAGGAGCACATGATATGAAACTTTGGATATAGCACTTTCTTGGCACACTGAACTTAACTTCTGAACCACATGACCATATCTTCAAATGTGGAGGAATTCTACCAACTAGTCTTCACTATAACTTCCTAAATCAGAAACCTTCACCAACATTCGGAGACTAGAGCAATCAGAAACTTTCTTGTAGCAACACATACTTCCTTATGAATAATAGGAGAGGCCATACAACATGTTACAGACCATCAGCACCATCTTTCCAATATCAACAATACTTCTAATCATCATCATGATGCTTCTAATTCCCATCTTAATGCTTCTAATTCTAGTCTTAATGTATTGTCATGATATTATCTCTACCGACCAAAAACATGAGCAATACAACTTTACTTGTCATTAATTAGGGCATGACATCCAACCATGAACATCAGTAACACCACTGCTAGCACACTATTGTAGTATATTAGTGACAGTCCAAACTAAGTGTTCCAAATTGAGTGTTGACATCAATGAAAACCACAAGTAGCATATGTGCAATAGGAAATTCATTTGAAACTATGAGGTCCCCAGAAAATTTACTTTTCTTCTCATATCTAACTCAATATAATAACACCATGATCTCCTTGATGACATTCTTGACCTATGCTAAGTTCACATTAAAAATCTTGTTGAGCCTACTACCATGAATCATTTCATGAAAGGACATTTCTTTGTATTGAGAATGAAGATCAAATAATAGCTTCATTAGAGCAATATAGCTCAAGGGATTGAAACCATTAAGTTGAGAGATGCAAAGAAGAGATGCTAAGATCCAATGCTTGGCTCCAATATATCCTCACTTTAATTATGTGAGGCTTCCCTTTGCATTCATTCTAGTGGTCACAAAACAAATTTCTAATGTGTGATATTAATCAATGCAAATTGTTTAAGCAATGTGTCATATCCTTTGTTCTTGTTGTACATGAGAATCTCCTAAGGATAGGAAGAGAATATTTTGTACATGATCCCACACATTAGGGAGTCCTTACCACTTGTTTATATCACTTGAAATTATTTATTCTTCAGTGGCATTTATTACCAAGTTTCCAAGGTGGTTTTCTAGAATATTAATCTCCCTATAGAAATGGTGGATGATTACATCTTCAAATTAATTGATATTGAACTTGGCATGTTGTTTATTTTCTAATATTAATACTTCCTTTGTTTCAATGGGTTGTTGATGTTGAGTGAATCTCTTTCTAGAACTACTTATTTTGTGTCATTAAGAATTATCGCTTGGATGGCAAGAGTGCTTTCCAAAGCCTCAACCTCATTGTTGGTTCCCTTTTATAATTGTCTTGAAGTTGCCACTAGAAATTTTTAGTTGTGGTTAGTAACTAAACAACCTACACCTAATCTTCGTAGATTTCCACATGAAAGTACTATAAAAATTGAACTTTAGATAAACCCTTGGAGGGGGATCTATGTGGCATCCTTTCTTTTATTATTGGTAGGTTTAACCTTGACAACCCCTTGATTAGGGGACAATTTCTAACATCTTACACATTAAAATCTTTATCAAATATGAAATTAAGTATCATTATTTTCTTTATTTAAAATTTGCACATTTAATTTAATAATTTAAATATTCCTAACTATTTAATCTATGGTTTATTACTAATCTTAATTAATTAATTAATTTACAATAAAATATTTTAGGAAAAATCTTTATTTTCTTTTTGAAAACAAGTACTATAATAATACCATGATTCAAATAACCACAATAAAAATTCAATTATCTTTTATAAAATTTAAAACTAAAAAATTTTTAAAAAAATTTAAACATTATCCATTGACAAAGAAAAACATATTAGCGTGAGTATAACTAATGATCGTTTTCTTTATTTGCTCTAATATAACAATTTAAATAACTGCTATAGACCTAACAAACTAATATTTACTTGCCTTAAATAAAAAAAATGTACGATGCAAAATTTTAAAAAATAAAATACATAAAATATAAATGTCTGGATATATTCCTAAGCAGTATTCCTAAGTGGTTCTATTTGTCTTAAGGCATAATTTTGGAAGATGGTATACTTTATTGCATTTTTATGTAAATTTTAATTTTAAAAATTAAAACAAAGATTCTTATGATGAATTAAAAAGTTGAAGGAAAAAATATTATTATAAATTTTAAAAGTAGTGGAAAGAAATAACCTTATACCTATATCATAACAAAATAATTTATTTTAAAAGTTTATGAGAAAAGAAATCGATGAAACACTATTCTTTTTTATATTAACAAAATTGTTTATAATAAAATAATAGATTTCACACTTATATTTGTACTTAATTCATGTGTTAAGATTTATAGAGATATTAATAAAAAAACTACAATACTAAAAATTGCTTAACTTTCACTATAAACATTTATTTTGGGGTTGTTTTGACAGGTTTTCCTTGGAGCAATGTCTTCATATTGAAGCATGAAATTTGGCAAATAACTTGAACCATAGTCAATCCCATATACACAAGTCCCTAGGGATTAATCCTGACTATCTATTCACCTATTCATTATCCTAGGTTAAATTCTTGGTTTACAATCTCGTCTAGGTAAATTTCATGATTGTAAAAATCATCTTCAAATTTTCAAATTTGAAATTTAAATTTGGGCCCAAGACGAATCCCTCTAACTCTTATGAGCTAATAAAAGCATGTAATTGTCAACTTGTGTGCAAGGGTGTTGTATCTAAGGACAAACCCTAATTTATTTTTATCCATTTGATCATTAGATCAATGACCTTCTATTTTACTTTGCATTATCTTTCAAGGAGCATTCCAAGAGCATCAACATTGTGCTTATTACTTACACTAATGTTCCTAAGCATCATTGAATTGATGCTTGATATTTTTGATCTTACATGTTTGATTCTAATGTTTATCAATATTATAGCTTATATTTTGTTTATTTCCCTCATTAAGGGAAGCATTATAGGGTACCTAGTCTACCTCCATTTACTTATTATTTCATGCCATTATCTTTTATCACTTGTTAATTGCCTTAATTAGGGACAAAGTTGGGGATACCTTGCTTCCTCTTTTATATATGGTTATAAGATCACACCTTATTATGTTTTTAGATGATGATATACTTTGATACTTCCTACATCCTTTTACATAATTATATCTTTCTTCTTCTCTCCTCCAATTCATTGAATATGTTATAAACAAAAATATTAAGAGAAGTGTATATTATCATATCCCTTTGATAAGTATGGTTGCATTGACTAGGATGTGATCATGTTTCTATTTTTAAATGGAATCACATTACTCATTCTAGTTTTTCTAGAATTGTATTTTCATACCAAACATAATAAGATTACCTTTTACTTACTCTTTTTATCATTAACATTTCAAGAAACTGGTATTTGCGTTGATTTTAAATGCTTAATAGATGGTATTATTGGGTGTTGAAATGTATTGCTACCAAACAATCAAGAATTAGGGGTATAATTTGTCTGTTGAAAGGAGATTGATGATGTCCCCAAGATTTGAGGGTTGCTAGGTCTTGGCTTTAAAAGAATCACTTAGTGGCAAATGAGATGCTGTTGTAACAAGGTTCCTAGTGTTGTTTCAAATGTAGCAAGGTCAAGAAATCTTAGTATAAGGATAAACCTAATCTAATCATATCCTAACCAATTGACAAAGAAAGAGAAGAGGAGAAAGGAAAAGAAGAGGAAGGAAGAGAGAAGAAACAAAAAGGATAGAAAGAAAAGGAGAATCCCATGATTAGAAAGAATAAACATTGTCACATGGGAGTATTTTCCATAAATATAATATTAACAAGACCTACCATTGATAGTTTGACCCTAACAAATTACATACCTTGTGCAAGATTCTAAGGAAACATACATTTCATGTCCATGTTTTTAAGTGAATACAAAAACGAAATCATCACCCTATTACATGTGCAGATAAAAACCATTATATTCATGAACAACATCCATTAATATCGAATTGGTTGCATTTAAAAAAAATGCTAGTCCAAATATGATGATAAATGCTTATGTAAATAATCGGAGTTCCTACTTACGCTACAAATTGTACCCCACCATATGTATGCATAGAGGAAGAAAATACCACCCTTTTCCTTAGCCCTAGTTCTATTATCTACACCTTCTATGAATGAATGAATAAATATTCATAGTATTTCTATATCCTTGAAAAGGAGGGAGCTACCCCATTGATTACATCATGCCCCATTTTAAATACCCAAAAAAATAATTTTGCGCTCACGGGTTTTTCATCATCTTATAGTTGTAGATAAGGTCCACACACATGACAACTCATTGTGCTTCAAAATCTATGATATCAAGCCTAGGCGGTCATGATTTAACTCTCGATCTATGTTTCCATATTTATTAGCCTACCAATCAAGCAATCATGGATTCAAGGGAAAATGAGCCATCAAATCCTACATTAGAAAAAAATCACATGTTAAATTAATGAAACTATAATTGAATCTATGTTTAAATTCATTCGAAAGAATGAAAAACCATTTAAAATCCTCAATTTGGTGGATATAAGGTTTGCACATGCCAAGGGCCAAACCGTATGTACGAGGAGGTTGAAGAGGGGCTTGGATGGGAAAATTCAACTTCTATGATGCCTAAAATGAGCACTATAATGATTTTAATTTGTTTTGTAAACCATCAAATTTAAGAGCATGAAACATAGGGCTTCCTACTTGTTTTAAATAGTTTGGTGCATGGGACGTGTGTCATTCTATAATCGGCCAAGAAATGTGACTAAGAAACATGTAGAAACCTATCACTAGACACATAGTGCATTGGATTGATTAGTACAAGATTGTCATACTGAGAAGGTTAGTGGTCAATTTGCAAAAGTCTAATTCACATCAGGAAGTTAGACTAGCATTAGATTACAATTCGATTGGATGTTCTAAGGATGTGTGGGGGTCATCCACACATCAAGACTTTGGGTTAAAAATTAAAATTCCATAGCTTTGGGATAATCCACAAATTGCATTTCTTAGGAAAAGTTTTATTTTCATATTTGGGGAAATTGTGGAGATCATATGGACATCCAAACTTCAAACTAAAAGTTATAAATTGAAAATTTTGTATAAAACTTGTAAACGGGCAAGCCTTTCTCTAAGAAAACAAAGAACTAAGTAAAATTTTATAAAAGCAAGGGAGAGAAGGGCATTAGACCAAAAGCCAAAAAATTTGAAGTTCATAGTAATCCTACATTTCTACAGAAGGGCAACTTGGAGCATTTTGACTTGGAAACCTCTGAATTTTATTTGTGTAAGCCTATTCTAAGATCACGAAAGGCTTGAAACTGATAATTAAGAGTCTTCAACTGATATTTTTAGTTTGATCAACTTTGGCTTAACCTTTACAAGGAGAAAAACTAAAATAACCAATGGAAAGTAATGAAAGCTCGTGAAAGACCTAGAAATATAAAGACTTGATAAAACTACTATAGGTGCCAAAACATAGTCTTTGATCATATATCAATGAGAAATCCTATATAAAATAAGGAGAAATTAAAAATAAAATAAAAGCACATTAGGGTCCTATATAGATTGATATACAAAAGGAAGAAATAGGAGGATAGGTAGAAAAAAGTTAGTGAGAAATTGAGGATAGTAGTGCAAATTTGCACCAATAGGTACTCATTAATAAAATTTATTTTGTTGATTTCAATATGAAGCAAGAGTATATAGAATCAACATTCATTTACTTATACTTTTAATGACTACATAAATATTTACTTTCATGTTGACTACTTATTTTACTTAACATTCATCTTCATAGTTGTTCACATCCAACTCAAAGTGCAGGAAAATTTTAATGGTGAAAATTACATACCCTACACTTTTACAATTGATTTTAAATTATCTTTGATTGGGTAATCCTTAAAGAAATGACTAGTCTACAAGTGGCATAGTCTTGCATGCAAATTAGAAAATAACTATAATCTTAGCTAATTCCATCTGCATACAACCCTTGAGACAAATCTATCTCTCCATTCATTTATTCATTAAACTAGGTTAATTCCATGGGTACAAGAAAAAATGACTCCAATTCAAATTAAAATCTATGTTCAAGCTCACTCCCTCTAACTAACCATTATGAGCCAACTAAAATATAGAAATTATTAACATGTGTGCTAAGGTGTCAAGTATTTAAGAACAAACCCAATTGCTTTTTACCCATTTGATCAAATCCATTAACTCTCATTCCATGCCACACTATCATTCAAGGAGTGTTCCTAGAGCATGAATATTACATTTATCAACTTAAATTTGCATTCTTGAGGATCTTTGCATCATTGCTTTTTTTTTTTTTGATCTTTGTGCCAACAACATTAAATCATCCTAGGGGTCTGACCAAAAGAAAAGATCCTTAGATCTAGAAAAATCATAGAAGGTGGTTATTTAAGTATTACTTTATTTACATCTTCATATTCTAGAACGCAAGGACAACAAATTTTGAGACATCAAAAAGAGTGAAGTTTTGAACCATGGGTATAGGTTTATTTCTATGTGTATGTTTAGATCCACAACCACACAAATCACTTCTACACTTGTCGAACTAAACTAGAACTTTACATAAAAGATTTACAAGCACTCAGACATTTGTCTAACATCAATATGATGTGTTTATATATAAATTTCTAACATACTTTTTCCTTGATAAGATGGGAAATGCCTCTACCTTTATTATAAATATGAAAATTTTAAAATAAATTACTAAACTAGAGGATGATTTCTCTATGGTATACTAGCACATATGTTTTACTAGATACATTCATTTGAGTATCATTTGATAGAGAAAAACATATAAAATATATTGACGTACAATTGACGAAAAACCTAGACAAAACCCAAGACTTCATGACTCTAGGTCATATTGTACCTCAAACAGCGTGCCCAATTTTTCCCAAATAAAATGAGGACTCTCTCTTTTGCTTTCTTTTAAGTTTTGGTTCCCTTTGTTTCATACTTGTTAAATGGTGGATTTTGTCCTTTGTCTTCTAGGAAGTCCATATTAAGTCATGGGAGAAAGTTTTCTATCGTAAGGTGTTTTCAAATATGCCACTTGTTTTAAAATCATAAGTCTTAAAGAGTTAAATTTCAGTGTTTTACGAACTATCAAGGGTTTAGATTTTTCCTTACACAAGTACTTTCGCATGAGGTTTTATGAACTTTAGACCTTTCTTTGTGTTTGGACTTTAAGAATTTTGCATCCCTTAGTGCTAAAAATCAATTTGCACTTAGTCTCCTTTTCTTATTTCTCTAAGGTATAGAAATTCAAGCATTTCTTTGTTAAGGTACTTTGCTAGTGTTTACCAAAATCTTGATTCTCACCTTTGATTGTGGCGATCTAGACCTTCTAATCCTAATATGCTAATTTCATCAATAATGACCAAACCTTGATCCCTAGAATTAGGCAATATTTTTGCCCCTTGTCTAACGTACCACTTTGGCAATACATTTATGGCATGATTTCATGTGTGTCGGATCACATAAAACTTTTGATGGTCTATTATTTGGTCACTTTGCTTTATGATTGAAACCCTCAGTTCCCTATGTGTCCAAGACATTCTCCTATCTAGACCACACTATTTATTGATGATTGATCAACCCATTCAATTGTAGCATTCACATGATCGTGCAAGCATAACTTGGTGGTATTTCAGAGTTTTCTTGCTCATTTATCTAGTGTTCTTTACGTTTTATCTTCCAGGTAGGGTTTATCCCTTTGCCTTTTGGTAATTATTTGGAGTTAATTTGAGTGAATTATTTGTTTGGACATGAAAGGTGTATAAATTTTTAGTTTAAGCTTGTATGTATTTTGATTTGTGTAAACCACCTTACTTTTCCTATTTTCTTATATGCAGGGTTTGTTTTAGAAGGTCTTACTTTTGAATCTATGCTCTATATAGACTTAGTTCATGTTTGAATCTATGCCCCAACTAGGGTAAATATTGTCAGAAAACTCTTAAGCATTGATAGTGAGTAGGACATTCATTTGAAATGATTTAAAAATTTGATCGTGTTTTAGTGGTTTAATGATTTTAATTGATGTTGTCATTTTGGCCTGGTCATGTCAAATCCTTAAACCTTGGCTTCACTAACATGTCTGAGTTTCAAGAATCTCTATTTATAGACAATGTAAACACTTGTTAGCCTCATTTTTGACACCACAAAATTTGATTTTTTTGGTGTCAAATTGACAAGCATCGTCATGTGTCAAATACCTTTGTCAAGTCGCTATTAGTTGCAAAATGATAGTGTCGCATGTTTTATGTGCCAGTTATCATAGTCGTCCATCTTTGAAATGTCATAGTTGATCTGGTTCATGTGAAAAGGTATGCCAATTTGAACACGAATCATTCGTCATTTCAGCCATAACTCTCAAAACAGTTGTGCAGTGTGGTGAATTACAGAAACAATTAAAATGTAAATTTTTTTAAGAGCTAGAATAAAAAAAATTTAAGTGGCATTCGTGACTTCATTAACACAACATGAGAAAATTTTGAAGTGTAACTCCTTTTGGTTTGGGAGCTATTAAAGTAGTGAGGTTTTGTCAACAGTTTAGGAAAATAAGTAAAACAAAAGTTTTGTCGACCCTTGTTGGAATGAAATGATTTAATAAGGAATCTTATATAGTTATAATGCACAATGTGATGAATTTGCAAGCAAAAATATCATGCCAGTCAAAAGCCATGAATTGATTCTCTTTTCGCCATCTTTGGGGATTCCTTGGAAAATTTTATAAGATTTTTATGAAGAAGAGTTGGACACTCATCAAGTTTTTTAAACTCTTAAGTGAATTAACGGATTCAACATTTCATTGAAATCCCAACATTATACTCTTGCAGCACCTCTTTAGTTCCAAAACACAAACAATAGCATGAAAATACTTTTCATTAAAACTCTGGTATTTGTTAAATTTTAAAAATCTTCAAAATTCATTGTTGGTAGAGCTTTATTTTGTTAAAAAAGTCTTCAATCCCTCCAAATCTCAACGATGAAAATTCTCTTGACCGGAGCTTTTTGGGGGCATGGGAACCCTGCAACCCCAAGGGTTCCTAATCCACCCTTAACCCTGAAGTTTCCAAACATACTCAATGTCCCGACAGTTCTAAAAGCCCCGACGCTTCATACTTGAGTTGATTTTTTCGGCATTTTTAGAGCGATATGGAACCTCCCAAAGTACTGGGAACCTCCCGAATCCCCGACACCACAAACACAAAGGAAAAAAAAGATTTTGAGACGTAAGAAACACAGCTCCATGGAAGCCAGTTGGAAGTGCTCTGTAGACCAGCCGTGTGAACTGTTTAAGAGGATACCTCAAAGAAATGATATCTCCTGGAATGTAATGGTTGTTCAATATACATAGAGCATATTCACTAAGTGAGTTCCACAGTCCATAATATTGTTTAGTCGTGTTTCTAGATTTAACTGTATATAAATTTGTTATCATCATAACCTTTGCCAGCATTTTCCATGGCCGCCAAGTTGCAAGGAATGCCATGATTACGTGTTCACAAATTGGATCTGCTAAGAAGGCGTTAGAAACTTCCGAGCAAACGCAATCTGCATGTGTGAAGCCGAAATCCTCAACCTTTGCCAGCGTCCTGAGTTTTAGAACATCGTAGGGACATGTCTCACGGTGTTTTTGGAATGAATTTTTATTCAGATTTTATAATTGCAACCGTTTTTTCCGCCATGTCTGCAAAACGTGGAAAGATTAACAAGGCACGTGAACTGTCTGGCAACGCCTCAAACAAATTTGGTCTCATTGAATGCCATGATCGTACGATTGATACCAAATGGAATGTGGAAAAGCTTTAAAAACTTTCTTGTTAAGCAATCCGCTTGTGTAAGGTCGAATCCAACAATCTTTGCCAGGTACCCTCCTTGCCTGTGCCGAAAATGTAAGCTTTGGAACAGGGCGTTCATAAAAACATAAAGGATATTATAGTTGAAGGTGCTTTGGTAGACATGTCTGCAAACTTTTGAAGCATATACATGAGACTTGATAAAAGTCTGAAGCGAACAGTAGTTTACTATGATAGGCAAATGAATGTTGCACGTCTCACTGTTGGCTTGGCTTGCACAACTGCATTAGCAGGTGCAGCAGTGCTTAATCATGCAGAAGTCATAACACTTTACAAGGATGAACCTACTAACGAAATCATAGGTGTACCGAATAGTTTCACTCTATTTAAATATCATCCACTTTAACAGTCAAACAGTCAATAGCAATTTTACATCTCATTCACAACAAAAAGTGGTAAATATTTATCTTATTTTTATTGGTTAAAATTGACCTTTAACTGTTGAAATCAATAATATTTAAGAATAGCCGAATAGTTTGACAGGCAAGGAATCTAACATTTATGCAAAAGTAATGGTGAATGCTGCTGGACCCTTTTGTAATGAAGTGAGGATGATGGCTGACAAAGATGCACCAAAAAAAAAATATTTGTCCCAGCAGTGGTGTGCATATTGTCCTTCCTGATTATTGTTCTCCAGAGGGCATGGGTTTGATGGTACCTGAAACAAAAGATGGGAGGGTGGTTTTCATACTACGTTGGCTTGGAAGGATAATTGTAGGAAATATAGATTCCAATACTACTTTCATGGTGCTATCCGAATCCCATGAAGAAGAGATTCAATTCATTTTGGATGCCATCAGTGATTACTTGAATGTTAAGGTACGCCTCTCAGATGTGCTCCCTGCTTGAAGTGGGATTCGTCCATTAGCATCAAATCCCTCAGCTAATAACAGTGCCAGCATTTCTAGAGATCATGTAATGTCTGCAGACATTAGCGGCCTAGTAACTATTACTGGTGGAAACTGGACCACATATAGAAGCATGGCAGATGGATTTTCTCATTTCCATGGTCTGTGGGTTCTTCGAGAAATTGTAACACCTATTCTTATGAAGATCTTGGCAGTTCTTTGTGTGCCATACGTGTTTTCACGGGGCACGTTTCCTCTTTTTGGATATTCCCTTATCATTAATTCTGCAGCTTGCCATTTTGCATGGTTGGGTTGCTTTACCTTGGGTCAGCAATGGCATTGTATGAAAAGATTCCATCAGTGGTTTACATATCTCCATAACTCAATCCATGATGATAGGTATTTGACAAGATGAGAGCTTGAATGCATGAGAAGCCATACATTGGCTAGATATTTAAGTTTCATGTAAAGTTCAACTTGGTCTAGCATTGGATCTACTGGAAGCAATTTTTAGAATTTCAAGAGGTGACCTGGAATTTAGACATGAGAGAGAGGCTACTTAAGCACTTAACAAATGATTTTGGAGCCATATGTTAAGTTTTGTGCATTAGATTCCCTGGCTTTATATACTCACTCTCCAAAGCTTCCCTTCGAGTATCCCAAGTTGGCAGAGACAATATTTAGTGAATCTTTTTATCAATGAATTTACTTGATTCGGAGAAATTTCTGAACTATCAAATTATTGATTCAGCTTGTTTTCTCCATAGTCTGATGAAGGATTTATAGAGATTTGTAGTATATGTACAAAATTCCAGTACATCGTCTTCCTCAAGCTCTCTATGAAGGAAAGAAATACATCAAATTCATTTAATACTATAGGCTCAAGCATACTCACTGGACAGGTGTACAATCACTTCTCTGCCAGGTGATCCTGAAACTGTGGTAATTAGTTTGGCTACACCTACTCTCAAGACATGCCTTGAAAAAAAAAATGATATCCCATTATATTATAATTGACATAGTATATAATGCAAGCAATATCTTGAAAGATTATGTGCTAGCAAGCTGAAGAGCAGGGAAGTTCCTCAAGCAGCTCGGGGTTTCTCTATTAGTTTTCTTTCACTTGGAACAAATTTGGAAAATGAGTCAACTTTTCTGAAGTCAATCTGCAACTCAACCAGGTTGAATCTCGAATAGCAGAGTCTTTATTTATTTTGGAGCTCCTTTGCTCAACTAGGGCTGGAAGAGACATCCTGCATAATGATACAAGATGGAGGGAAGGCTTGTCATGGTTTCTGTGTACTTACTGCTTTGAGAAAATACCCGAGTTATGTTATTAGGAATGGTAGAAAAGACCTAATTGAACACTTAAAACTACATGTTCTTTCGAGGATAATGTTGGCAGGAGTTGTTTTCTCAAATGTCCAAGTTGACATTCTCCATATCCCAATAGAAGAGTTAAATTCAAGCAGATATGTTTCTCTCGAATACCAACAGCTAGTACATACAAATACTCCAACATGATGCCTTGACGGTCATATGCTCGTCAAATTTTGACACTCAATATTTTATTATACAGTATTTATCCTAATATTTGTAACTAAATTGTTTTGATGTATACTCCTGAGAGTTGATTGAATTTTATTTCATAAACCTTTAAGGAACTTCCAAAAGTGAAAAAGAAATGGTTATTAGTTAGTTATGGACTGAGAGATTATAAAGGTAATGATTCCAAATGTAAAGAGGTTCTTTTTTTCATTTTTTCACTCTGGTTGAGAAAATAAGGGACTTTTAGATCCTCTCATTTTGATAGAGAGAAGAGAAAATCTATGTGTTTTCTTTTTGAAATAAATAAAGGGGTCAGTGAGCCTATCAAATGTCTTCTTTATGCTATTTATCTTTCTTATTCTCTTTGAGATTCTCTATTATGTGACTAGAAAAATTTGTTATCCTTCATTATAAAATTGGTTCGGTGTAATCTGAGGTTGATATATAATAGTTTTCTCAATCCATGTGTTGTAAAACCTATCAAGAGTTGTTCTTTCTTAAGTCAGATCATATTCTTGCATTTAAACCCTCTTTTTACTTGTACATCTAAACAAATGTTTTGTAGGGATAAATCTAGGAGTTTATATTTGTGTTGATATTGAATGATTCTCTTTGGAAATTTGAAAGATGTAACTTCCTATCAATCAACCTAGGATTTTCCCTTTATTTTTAATCTTTTAAGTTTTAATTTAGTTACCTTTCCTACTTTCTGGTCAAAAGAATACCCTAAAAAAAGGCAAAATTGATCATACTAGGGAGTTGTCCATCTCAAATATAGAGGAGAGTTGTTATCCATATCAACTTTTCCAATTTTTGGTACATTTTCCGCTACCTGTTGGGCAAGTCAAGGATAGTATTTAAGGCAATAAGTACAGTGATAAATCTGTTTACCAACAACACTCTTCATTAGAAAGCCCCAACTCTCTCTTAGTCTTAAAATTTTTTAGGTTGAAAAATTTAGAAATACAATCAATTTAATATCATGTAAACACTAACCCTAAACTCGAGTTCCCACCATTAATCTATAATATTTTCAAGTTTGAGAATTTGGGGATTCAACTAATGGAGTACCATGTAAGTGTTAATCCCAAAGTTCATTCCCTAGTGTTTGTTTTCTTTTAAAAGTTCAAGTTCAAAGTTTCAGAGATCTAGTTAATCAAGTATCTCGTAAGCGATAAGTCTGAGTCTTGATCCTTGATGTTCCCTCATGTTTATGTTTCATTAAACCTTCTAAACTGTCCTAGTTTCAAACCTTCTTCAAGGACCTTTAAAATTACTTTTACATCAGTAGCATAGTATTCGGTATTCCATAGTCCCAATCGTCACCTACCTTATGAAAGTTAATTTTAGATATTTCGATTTTGTCATTTCCCACTCCAAATTTATATAAAGTATCTTGAAGTCCCAAAACATGATATCCCATTGCAATTTATAGGTTTCTTTGTTTCTAAAGTGGAGACGTAATGGTTTTATTGAAGTCCCTGGCCTGTTTTAGTGTAACATCTAAAGTGGACTTCCAACCCTTTTCTTACCACGTAGATGTGCATGAGGTATCCTGACACCTCTATCCTCACGTATTTTATTCTCTAATCCTTTCAATATTTTAGAATGCCTCTTACGCTCATGCCAATTTCATTGTTTGAGCTAATTTGACTATGTTACAAGTGTTATTATTGAAGATTCATGACTCTTAGACTTGCATGGAGGATTGTTATACAATTTATAAAGTGTCATGGATTTTCATTGTTGTTTAATAGAATTCATGTCGAACAATCCACAAGTGAAAGAAATGAACTATGAATATAAGGGGTATCATCCCCTTCCAAGATTATCTCTATATGGGTAGAGATTGTAGACACTAATTTAGGAATTTGAATGTGAACAAATTTATTGAGAGGGTCAATAAAGAAGATGATAGAATAGTGTGGGATTGATATGTTGCATGAAGTGGACAGGTACAAGTAGAAGAATCCTTAGTTACCTTAAAACCTCTAGTGTTGGTGTTAACATGCGCCATGAATTATAATGTAGATTAGAAGGATGTCTTTGGACCTACTAACTAGATAGACCTAGGCATCATTCCTAAAGCAATAAAGGAAATTGTTTAGTTTCCAATCTATGCTAAGTATGACAAGGTAGACATGAAAGAAGACAAAAATTATTATGAGAGGAAGCCTTCAATGTTAGTGAACTATATAAATGATAACTGTCAAATCAAGAAGAGGCAATTAACCATGATATGACTACAATCCTCCATAAGAGTGAAGTCAAGGAGGAAATTCATGACTTGATCACCATAGTTAAAAAGATTTAGGGCAACCCAAATGTCAAGAACTTCTATCACTAGATGAATTACTTCATCGTGTTCATCTTAAAGGGGAAGAAGATAGATTGAATAATAATTATCAATGAAAACCTACATACGTAGCTAATAAAGGTGAAAGAGACAAACCATTTTTATTTGACCTTTTACATGGTGTATCTATTGGCCAAAAGGGAAAGTTTCATAGGGCTAACCAAGGTAGTAAGATCAGATTTAGGTAAGACAAAAGTTTACATGATCATTATCCATAGCTAGAATTGAAAGAAAGTTGTAAGCACTATAATAAGGTAAATGATTCTTTTTTATACTATATTATTAGGCTCCTTGAGAATGATTACATTAAAATATTATCAATTGAAGCTATAGAAGTAGTAGTAGAATGGGAAAATTGGTTCATATAGTTCTAAAATTTTACTTATATTAGAGTTGGAGGCTTCCATGTGGCTCCATACAAACTAACAATAGCATAAGGTGGGGATCCATTTTAGTTGGTCCATAAACATGCTCTTCTTATAATCATGCCAAGACATCAAAGTTAAAAATGACATTGATTAGTATGGAGATATATTAGTTTAGGTACATATTTAATCCAATAGGGAAGATGGGGCCCATGATTGGTTCTTCCTACAAACATGAACTTGACCTCAAAGACTATTGGCAAGACTACATGGATGAACATGAAATGACAATTAGGGATTAATCTAGGATGACTATAGCCCAAGTAACAAGCTTCAATGTTGACAAATCACTTAAGATTGTAATAGAGGACAACAAGATATTACACACTTCTCATGAGAAAAATAAATTTTATAATCAAGAGATAGCCAAAATAGGAACCTCAAAGAGTTTACTTGAAAAATCCCCATAAGAAAAGAAAGGAACAACCTTATTAGAAAAAGGGACTCGTGTTTTCTAGGGAGATGAAGAACAACAAGAAGCTAGTGAACATATTCCTCTAGTTAGGGAAAAGATCAAAATCAAGTACCCAAAGGGCCCAAATCAACAAGTAACTTCACCTACTACAACTGCATTAGCTCAATCTATTAAACAAACTCCTACTTCTCCTCCAATCATACTAGCAACATCACCTACTCCACAAATTGTCATAGTTATAGATACTAAGGTAGGTCAACAAAATATCCTTGTAGAACAAGGAGAAACAACATAGTAGCAAGAAAATTAAAACATGACTCTTACCATGCTACATAGTTATAGATACTTGGGTAGGTAAACAAAATATCCTTGTAGAACAAGGAGACACAACATAGTAGCAAGAAAACTAAAACATGACTCTTAAGATGCTACATAAAGAGAAGGGAAGAAAGTAGATGGAGAAGAGAAGAAAATATATAAAGGAGAGAAGCAAGAAGAATAGATTGAAGAAGTAATACTTAATGATTTTTCTTCACATGAAGAAGACTCTGACTAAAACACCTTCTCCTCTAAGGTCCACTACTTCACAAGGATTAATGTATTTACGGATGCCTTCACCTACACATAGTTCACCACCTGCAATTTTGATCTCTCCACATCAAACCATCTATATTCTCCTCCTCTAAGTAGAAAAGGTGCACCAAAAATGGATGAAGATATTGTATATACAACTATAAAAGATTCAGGTCTTCCAATGTGTTCAAAAACCATTATTAAAAAGAGGAAAAGAGAATATAGGCCCACTATAGATGAATTCCTAGTTATGGTTGGTATGCTTAATGAACTCCCAAAGATTAGAAGAGTTAACAAATTATAAACTATTACTATAGATGCCTAAGGAGAAAACATTGCAGAAATAACCACTTGTTGTGTGCCAATGAAGAAGGGGATACGCAAATTGTGAACTTTAATATTCAAAGGATAAATCTTAGGAACCAAACAAGAAAAAAGGAGAAGCAATTACTATAAGCAATATACTCTACTATATCGGGATGAAAGAAAAAGATGAATAGACTAAAGAAGAATTGAAGGCTCAAGTTGGTGAGTTGTCAACCTATGTACAATATCTCATGGTCTTAGGAACTAAACAAGAAAAAAGGAGAAGCAATTACTATAAGAAATATACTCTACTATATTGGGATGAATGAAGAAGATGAATGGACTAAAGAAGATTTGAAAGCTCAAGTTGGTGAGTTGTCAGCCTATGTACAGTATCTCATGGGCCTTGTGGACTCAAAAGTACCTACTTAGATATACTCTTGATAGTGCTAGATAAAGTATTACAAATGAGAGGAGTGATGAAAGTAATGGTTCAAATGACTAGAGAATGGAGGTGTACCTTAATGGCACAAGGAAATAATTTAATTAAAAGATCAATTAGATGCTGCCATGAGATCAACAATAAACATAGTGTGATTGTAAAATTTGAAGAAAGCATAGATGATGAGTTGGTTATTATGAATGATAATCTATCCCTACTCGAGAAAATGGTTCAAAATCCATTTTCAACCTTCATTTTAAATGAAATAAATCTTGATGGCAATCCTGAGTTTCCATTTGAATGGTTAAAGGACACCAAATAGAGAATGGAGATCTTGTAGGAGTGCAACAAGACATTTCTATGAAGGAAGAAGATTGGCGAAGATGCAATAATAAAAACTCAGGACTTCATAGAGACCATTCCATTTGGATTTCTAGAAAATCTTGATAGGGCTAGCCCACTTGGCATTATTGCTAAGGAATTTGTTCAATTATTGAAGAAGAATTCGATAGAGGAAGTCATTGATAACATGATAAGAATTAAAGGTTCTTTCAACTGGTTTGAAGTACTCTTGATAAAGCTAAAGAAATTCCCAAACAAGTTATAAAGTTTGTTCTATCATGAAAAGTATACTCCCGGCATTCTCACGCTCCTAACTTTAATGTGGTGAAGGAAGCGTTTGGAAATTTATAATCATATTTATAGGTAGAGAAATCAGAACAATAAAAGGTGAAGGTGACCATCTAGGAATAGAGAAGTATAAGTCTTTATGATGGGCATATGCCTATTAATTTTTATATCAAAATGTAATATTTAAATAATTAAATATTCATTTTGAGAGGGAAAAGTTTACATTTCAAAAGTGAATTCTCATGTTTTACAAAGATTTGTAATTTAAATATTTTATTTTTATTCTTGTGCCCATAGATCTTTAATCTTGGATATTGATGTACAGTGAGCATTGAATTTGGCACTCAAAAGGTCTATTTATAGAATTTTCTTAAGCCTTGTTAGGGATTGAAAATTACATAGATGAATAGAGCATTAAGTTAGTCATGTGTGAAGTTAGTTTTCATTGTACTTACAAGTTTTTTAAATTGAGCTATGTTGTTATGAACCAAGTTCTAAAATTTAGTTGAAAGGATGGAAACCAAGGTATTCTTAACAAAATATATTTTGAATTAATGGACTGTGAGAAGTGATCTACAAAATTTGCATGTGGAATACAATAATTTTATATTTCCTTTTAGTTGTCAAGTTCCTTAGACACTTGCACTACTTTGTGTTAATGGTTATGTGCAATACAAATTAAGAAAAGTTGACTTATTGTGATTTCATTGTCTCAACCAAATTACAAATTGAGTTCATTGCAAAATAAATCTATTTTATCTTGTTTCTTTTCTAAACCCTAAACCCTATTACTTTTTGTATTTTCTTTTATATTTTATTAGATTAGGATTAATTTAGGAATAAAACTTGTAAATCTACTGTTTAAAAGGTTAGATCTAGGTTTACAAGTACACAAGTATTTCTAGTGATAAATTTAAAATAATATTTAGAAGAAATAATTGTTTAGATCAAATTGTTAATGATAGTCAAATCAGAAAATTTGATCATTTCTACAACTAATCATTTATTTGGTTGAAAAGTTTAATATGCCTTGATCATATTCTAAGATTTTTATACCACTAGCCTATTAAAAGGGGACAACTACATAGATCACTAGGTCATCTTGTATTTCCATGATATGGTAACATAAACCTAAGAGGAACCTCCTGTAACAATATAATGAAAAATATATGAAATAACAGAAATAGCAGAAACACAGAAGGAATTTATTGATCATAGGCCACTTGGAGGGGCCAACCTCCTTTGAGCAAGCTCAATACAACAAATTCATGGATGCCTTCATTGGTCTCAACACATACTTATATACTAAGTCTAATCTAAACAACTATTACTCCACACGAATGTGGGATAATACAATATACTCACGGGACAACTTACAAAGCATATGCGTCCAACAACAATATACTAACAAAGTAAAGAGAAGGGTTAAAAATGAGTTCCTAATATCCCCTCCCTCATAGAAAAGCTTTGTCTTCAAAGCTTCAGATGTGGAAATTGTTGCTGAATCTCAAGGAGTGGTTCCCATGTAGCATCCTTTGGTTGCATTTCATGCCACTAAATTAATACCTCTGTGATGGATCGAGAGTGAAGCTAACAAGTGCACCTATCGGGGATTGCCTCTGGGCCCAAAATGATGGATCCTTCATTATCCAGTTCTGGTAAAATAGTTTGTGCTCTGATGTTGGTGCCAAGAACTTTCTTGAGACAAGAGACATGAAATACTAGATGAATGTGGGAAGAAGGAGGAAGCTCCAATTTATAAGCAACTGACCCAATCTTCTGAAGAACCTTATATGGCCCATAGAACTTCGGAGCCAGCTTATGACGCCCTTTGAGTTTCAGGGAGGATTGCTTGTGTGGCTGTAGACAAAGAAAAACCATATCACCTACTTGAAAAGTGTGCTCAAAATAGTGCTGATCAGCTTGTTGTTTCATTAAATTTCTTGCCATGTGAAGATTGTCTTGCAAAATGTGAAGAATATAATCTTGGGTTTAAAGAACCATGTCAACTATCTGAACTAGTGAACAACTGGGGGTGTATGGAAGGAGCACTGGCGGTGCTTGACCATAGACTACTTCATATGGAGTCATTTTAGATGCAGTGCGGTAGGAGGTATTATACCACCATTCAGTGAGAGGGAGCCACTTTCCTACTAATGTGGTTTTGAGGTGAAGCGACGAAGATAAGTTTCCAAACATTTGTTGATAATTTTAGTCTGACCATCTGTTTGTGGGTGATACTCTGAACTCATCTTCAATTTGGTGCTAGTGTGTCGAAATAGTTTTGTCCAAAAATGACTAGTGAAAGTTGCATCATGATCTGAGACAATGGAAGAAGGGATTCCATGAAGACGGAAGATCTGGTCCATGAAACTTTGTGCAACTGAGGAGGTTGTATAGGGATGGCTGAGTGCACAAAAATGACTATATTTGGAGAGGTGATCAACCACAACCAAGATCACTATCTTCCCTCTAGATTTAGGGAGCCCCTCAATGAAATCCATAGAAATATCTATCCAAATCCGCGTAGGGATGGGCAAGGGTTCAAGCAATCCAGGAAGGAGTTTCGTTTCACCCTTATTGTGCTAGCAGGTATCACATTCAGCCACCATTTGTTGAATTGCCCTTTTCATTGCCTTCCAGAAAAAGTTATGTCGTGCCCGCTCATAAGTTTTAAGGAACCCAGAGTGCCCTACCATTGGAGAAGCATGGAGTTCATAGAAGATAGCCTGTTGAAGATCTGTGCTTTGGGGAAGCACCAGACAACCCTTGTATCTCAAAAAAGCACCATCCCAAGAGTAATGCGGTACAATACAAGGGTTATTGGCCAACTATTGGATGATTTGAGATAATGAAGAGTCATTGACAAATGCCTAGTGGATAGATTCCAACCAATTTGGAACAGGCATAGAAATAGCTGAAAGAGAAGCTTGGTCATCAAATATGCGAGAAAGAGCATCCGCCACAATATTGTCCTTACCCTTCTTATAAGTGATCTCATAGTCATAAGCCATGAGTTTACTAACTCATTTCTATTCTGTTGGGGAGGAGACCCATTGTTCTAGGAAATATTTTAGACTCTGGTGATCAATCTTGATGCAAAAATGATTCCCTAATAGGTATGGGCACCACTTCTGTATTGCATGCAAAATAGCCATCATTTCCTTGTCATATGTAGAGAGTACTAAATTCTTACCTGAAAGGACTTTGCTGGTGAATGCAATGGGATGTTCATCTTGAAGGAGAATAGCACAAGTCCATTGCCGCAAGCATCACTCTCAATATTGAAAGTCTTGGAAAAATCTGGCATAGCTAGAACAGGTGTAGTACACATAGCTTGTTTTAGTTTTTCAAATGCATACTCAACAACATGTGTCTGTTTAAAAGCATCCTTTTTCAACAGAGCTGTTAATGGAAGTGCAATCTTCCCGTAATCCTTGAAAAACTTGAGGTAGTACCAGATAAGTTCGAGAAAACCATGGAGGCTCTTGACTGTCTGAGGATGCGGCCAATTTTTCATGGCATCTATTTTGGTAGGATCCACTCGAACCCCTTGGGCTTAAACAATATGCCCAAGATACTCCACTTCCTCCTACCCAAAAACACATTTAGATTGATTTGCAGAGAGATGATGATCAGAGATAAGTTGCAGTACAAGATCCAAATGTTGGAGATGCTCAACCCATGTTTTACTATAGATGAGGATATCATCAAAGAAGACCAGAATGAATTGTAGGGCCAAAATATTTTATTCATCAATACATGGAATGTGGAAGGAGCATTAGTGAGGCCAAAGGGCATGACCAAAAACTCATAGTAGCCATCATGCATGTGAAAAGTTGATTTAGGGATATCATCCTCATGAACTCAAATTTGGTGATACCCAAAATTTGTAGAAAAATTGAGTGCCATGAAGCTCATCAACAATAGGAATCAGAAACTTATCCTTGATTGTGATGTGATTAAGTGCTTGGAAGTCAATGCAGAGGCACCATGACCCATCTTTTTTTAGGACAAGAAGAACTAGTGAAGAAAAGGAACTAGTACTAGGGCGAATAATACCTTGCTTCAGTAAGTCTCAAACAAGCATCTCAATCTCTGTCTTGTGGTGAAATGGGTAGCGGTAGGGCTTGATGTTGGGAGGAACACTTCTAGGAAGGAGTTGAATACAATGGTCCTCTGGTCGTGAAGGTGGCAATCCCATTGGTTCAGCAAAGAGACATGCATATCTATCCAAAAAAAATTGTAGATCCAAAGGAGTAGTGGAGACTGCTGATGGTTGCATCTGAATAGAATGGAGCTGAGTGATGACACCATGTGAATTCTTCTTAAGGAGCTTTTCCATGTGATGTGAACTGATGATGCTGAGAGACCTTAGTTGTAAACCCTTTAATGTGTGTTTTTACCCATTGTCTAAAAACTACATCCAAAGTTCAGCAAAATCCCATAAGATGGGTCCAAGTGTGTGTAACCATTGAGAGCCCAAAACCACATCACATCTACCTAAGGACAAGGCAAACATGTTAGAGGATAGGTTATAATCTCCAATAGAGATATGCACATTGCGACACTTCCCTTTGCAAGGTAATGTGTCCCCATTGGCAATCAGGACTTCAAAGCTGGAGCAAGGATGGACAAAACAATCCACCTATTTGGTGATCTGAGGATCAATGAAGTTATGAGTACTACCAGAATCAATGAGTATTGTAAGAGGGAGCTTCTTGAAGTAACCCTTGATCTGCATGGTTTGTGGGCTGGTGATTTCTGTTAAAGCATGGAGAGAGATCTCTGTGTAGTCTTCTTGAGAAGGAGGGTCAACAAGCGGCTGCTGAATGTTGACCTGATTATCTACTGTATCTTGAGCATCTTCATAAACTTTAGTTGCATGTGGAGAATTCACATCCAAGAGATAGAGCTTTTGCTAAACACATCTATGTCCCCGACTAAATTTCTCATCACAATTATAACAAAGCCCTTTTTCTCTACATGCCTGCATCTCAGCTTCAGATAAATTCTTGATAGGAGTTGTTATAGGAGTTGGCATGATTAGAGGTCTTTGGGAAACCATATTTCTAAATGGAACAAAAGTGGAATTGGAGCATTGTTGAGCTGTGATCTTGTCCTCCACCAACTTACCCAACCATAGGGCTTCCATCATTGTGTTGGGATGGAACATTTTAACCTCAGATCATATTGCATCCTTTAGACCACTGACAAAACAACTCCGTAAGAATTCATTAGATAATCCCTGTGTGATTAACCAGTTTCTCAAATTATGTCTGATATTCTTTCACAGTGCCAGTTTGGTGAAGTTTAGTGAGTGCTCCTATGATGTCATCAAAAGAACTAGGGACAAATCATTACAAAATGAGTTTGCAAAAATCTATCTATTTTCGCTCTTCATGAGGCTTGATGTACCAATAGAACCATTGAAGGGCTTCATGTTCCAAATGAAAGGATGCAAGTGGGATTTTCTTGACATCAAAAGTATTATACAGATTGAAATATTGTTTTGCCCAGTATATCCATCCAGTCGGATCATCACCATTGAAGCGAGGAAATTCAAGCTATGGCCCACGAAAATTGCTAGAAGAAGAGAATCCAGTGTCTATAGAAGACTCTAGTTGCTGTCTATTGTTGATAGGTGAATGCTGAAGATTGAGGCCGAGAATTTTTTCATCCAGATCTTGGAGTTTGGTCTTGAGGGCTACAAGTTCATCCTCCATGTTTTTTGCTCCTATGCGGGTGACAACCATAACCAAGATTTTTTTTTTCTAATGGGTGGAAAAATAAAAATAAAAACTTTTTAGGTAAAGGAAAATTTGTATTTGGGAAAAACTCTGATGGGTAATTGGGGTTTGACTAGGTTTTGGACACTTTCTAAGGGACAAGGAAGCAAAAAATGGGGATTTCAGAAGCGGGGTGAAAGAATGGGAAAATTTGTCCAAGAGGGACAAAGGAGAAGAAATAGGAAATGAACACTGTGGCAAAATTTGAAGGTGATTGGGTGAGAATTGAAGAAGTTATGGCAAACCCTAAAATAGACAAATGTGGGATTTCTGGCTTCAATAAGTGGAATTTGGGATAGGGTCCTCAAGGAAGGAAACATGCAGAATGGAATTTTAGGGGTTCTAGTGAATTTTCAGAGGAAATGGAGCTAAAGCAAGGAAGATATAGTGAAAAAATAATTTTTTTTTTCTAGAAATGATCTACAACAGGATCTACAAATAGCTCTGGATAGATTCAATCTTTGATTTGTCATCTGGCAATAGATATGGACCCCAAGTATGTTCAACTTCGTAAAGGTTTAGGGGATTCACTCGGCTACCAATGTTAACTAACAACTTGCGTATTGGGGCAGTACCCCTCACTCCATAGCTTAGGTAAAACTGATAGCCGCTTTGCCACAAACGATGGCTCTTGGTTTACCTCATGAATGGGAACTAGTCAATCAGGTAGGGGCTATTACCCTTTTCACTAGTAGGTCCTCTTAATGGGCTAGCTACATCGGGGTTCCTGTGGTACTCCTCACAATGAGTTTTAGGGCTATGCCCAAGTACTTCCCATAGTTAAGAGGATAGGGATTATTCCCTGATCGAAACTTGTCATTGAAATGAACAATACAGATGCAAAGAAAAAAGAACTACTGCAATAATCACAGTGCCTGGAGGCCACTGCGAAAAAATAAATTGGAAAAAATTCCACCCAGCGAGCCCAAGAAAGTGCTCTGATACAAGATGAGAGGAACCTCCTGCAACAATACAATGAAAAATGTACAAAATAATAGAAATAGTAGAAACAAAGAAGGAATTTATTGATCGTAGGCCACTTCGAGGGGGCAACCTCCTTTGAGCAAGCTCAATACAATAAATTCATGGATGCCTTCATTGGCCTCAACACGTACTTATTTACTAAGTCTAATCTAAACAACTATTACTCCCCATGAATGTGGGATAATACAATATACTAACGGGATGACTTACAAAGCATATGCATCCAACAACAATATACTAACAAAGTAAAGAGAAAGGTTAAACAGGGGTTCTTAACAAAACCTTGGGGTGAATAATTCTTCTTCTTTCTAGAGGTTTCGTTCCTTTTAGGAGAGGTGAAGTGATCTTGAGACCTTACCATAATTACTGAGTCTGTCAAACACCCATCAATAGGTCACCCAATTTCCGTTATTTGTAGTATGTTCAAAGAAAATTTATATGTTGCATTTAGTTTTCTTTCATATCAAGCCTAGTCAAGAAAAGGATAAAATGAAACAATGGGAGTATTTATCTTTTCTAGGATATCACTACCTCTCGCAACCACTTCATCCAAAAAATAATATCTAGAACCTCCAATATAGCTTGCAATTTTTGTGTGATTCTCATAATTCTCCTTTTTAATTCTCCTAGTGATGCTAGGGATGCCACCCCCTAAATTTACCACCAACATAGGTAACATGTTTTATGGATTCTGGCAATTCCTAGTTACCATCTAATAGAGGTTGAGTCTATATTTCTATCTAACAAATCTATCCAATGCATATCGTAGATATTATGAAGAAGATGGGGCATATGAAATTCAAAACACCATCTCAAATTTTATTTTCCTTCTCAAATATAAATCAATATAATCTAACACCTATATTCTCCTTAACGGAATTTATGACTTGTCCTAAGTTCATATTAAAAATGATGTTGAGCATAATACCTCAAATCAACCCATGAAAGGCTATTTCTTTGCAGTAAGAATGGTGATCAAATAGCTACTTCATTTTAGGAATGTAGCAAAGGGTTGAAACTATTGTGTTGAAAGATGCTAAGAGGAGATACTAAGATCCAAATCTTCACCACAATACAATCTTGCTTCAATTGTGGGAGGCTTCACTTTGCATTCATTCATGTTATTGCAAAATAAATTTGTTATGTGTGTGAGATAAATTAGTGTAAATTACTTAAACGATATGTCATTTGCTTTGTTCATATTGTTCATGAGTGTCCACAAAGGATAGAAAGGGATTTTTTTATACATGATCCCATATATTAGGGAGTCCTTCCCACTTGTTTTATCACTTGAAATTATTTGTTCTTCAAGGACACCAATTCACAAGTTATTGAGGTAGTAAATTGGAATATTTATCTCTCTATAGCAATGCTGGATGCTTACATCTTCAAATTGATGAATATTCAATCAAGCTTGTTGTATTATGTTGTTTATTCTCTAATATTCACACTCTATTTTAGTGGATTGATGATGATGAGTGAATCTCCTTCCAGAACCTTTTTTATTGCACCACTTAGTCTCACCGCTCAGATGGCAAGAGTGGTTACCAAAGCCTTAGCCTCATTATTGATACCCTTCTATAATTTCATTGAGGTTGCTGCCATAAATTTTATATTTTGGTTAGCGACCAAAAAACCTACACCTAATCTACTTAGGTTTCCACATGAAGCACTATCAAAATTGATCTTCAAATAACCCCTTGGAAGGGAGGTCCCGGTAGCATCCTTTCTTTTATTATTAGTAGGTTTAAACCTAATGACACCTTGAATGGTAAACAATATATAACATCTTACATACTAATCATATTTTAATGTAAGTATCATTATTTTCTTTTTGCAAAATTTGCACATTTAATTTAATAACTTAATTATTCCCCCTATTTATTCTAAAATTATTAGCAATCTTAATAAATTAATTAATTTACCTAATATATATTGTTTAAATCTTTATTTTATTTTTTAAAATTACTACTATAATAAAACAATTCTCTAAATAAGGTGGTTATTTGTATTTTATTAAATTCAAAATTGTAACTCACCCACCTCTTAAGCTGCTCCTATTTTAAGATCTCTCTGTAGTGACTTTTGTTATATCACCACCTACTTTTGTATTAATTTGATTGTGGAACTCACATATTTATTGGATGTTGTTTTAGGCTCTGGATACTAAGAAAAGAGCAGATGCAGTAAATAGTTTGGTGTATGAAGCAACTGCAAGACTGAAGGACCCCATCCAGGGGGCTGCCAGTGTAGTTCATGAACTGCAGAAGCAAATAGCTGAGTTGGAACCTCAGTTGGCAGCCAAGCAAGAAGAGCTCATGAATATGCGTTCTCAGTATAATAAGCTTGTATTCCTCCTGTAAACCAGATCTCCTGATGTTCAAGATGTTGTATATCGCACTAATACAACTGAAGATATGGTGTATGAGTAGGTGGATCCACTGCTATTGTGGGAGCCAATATGAGACGTATAGATTTGTGAGGTTGACTTGACTAGGTGTTTTATTAATGCCTTCATCCCTAATTATTTCAAGAATGATGTATTATCTTCTTGAAAGTGACAAGTCCACACTCCTGCAAGATAAAATATATTTAGTGAACATATCACATATTTAATAAACATATCATATTCATATATAGAGAGATAACTTTCTATTATATATTGGATATGCTCTATTAATAGCATTATGGCATTGACACCATTAATGCAACCAACAATGTATTTTTAGAGGCTGTCTTAAAGAAAAAGTTGAGAGTTATTCTTAAAACTTAAGCAGTCTAATAGTAAAAGGTAATTTTTTCCGGATAAAAATATGATAACTAATTATCACATTTTTGTAAAGGTAAGGTGTAAAATTGGGATTGACTATTTGAACATTAAAGCATTTGATATTTGAAAATAACATCTTAGTTCATATCTTCTATTTAACCACTTTAATTGATTTCCATTACATATGATAAGGCTTATACATTGTTGGAGGTTATGGTATTGAAGAAGATTGTTCATTTGATTGATTTTTTTATTCCAATCTTGCTTTTATTTTTCCTATATAAAACATTGGATAAGAGATGTGGAACATCCATTACAGATGCTTCATTGCTTTCTTGTTAACTTTGTGATTATTTCCATGACAAATTATTTTACTAATAAAAATAAATACATTATACATAAACTAATGTGTATATAATATTATAAAATTTATAAGCACTATACTACTAAGCATCATCTTAGAGTATATACTCTAGGAAAGCTTAACTATTCAATATGTTTTTTACTTTAGTTGAAACAAAAAAAATAAAAGTTAAAAAATTTTATACATGCACCATTGTGGGGAAGTCTTTGTTCTATGAATCTGAGGTCATGTGATTGAATCTTGACATGTATTTTTTGAAAATCTAAAATATGATGTACTGGCTTTTACTCAAGGTGATCTACTTTTAAATCACTAGGATACAAAGGATTGCACATTGTCTCAAACAAATAGAATTTTATTTAAAAAGAGTCATGATTTTGACTTGGACATCATATTTTATAATGATGATTATAATATGTTAGACATTTCATGGAATTACTAGGCCCCCAGTAGACCTCTATCTTCAATCATTTGGCACATTCTTTCCATTATAATATTTGTTGTCCCACTAATACATAAAAAAATTATCACCATGTATAGTGTCTCCATTATATATATTGAATGTATTTTGTAGTGCTCTATTAGAGACTACACCCCTATAGAGTGAATGTTGTACATATATTTTTTCCATTTCCATTATAAACACTTTGCAAATAACTAGCACTAGGAAGAAAAAATCTAGCATAAAATCAAGGAAGGGAATGACATTATAATTTTATTGAATCTATAAATGGATATAAGTCAATTCTTTCCCTTCATTTCTATGAACTTATTCTCTTCAAGATCATAACTTTTTTGTACTTTGATGGGAATTTTAATCTTGACACACTTCCCTATCTATGTCTTATAGTCCATAGGCCAAGTGATTTATAGTTCATTGATCCAAAGAATCAACTAGCATAATGATTTCAAATGATTGTAGTGAAAGGGTTAATACTACATATCCAACTATAATAATGGTTGAATTCCTCCCCAAGTAGCTCCTTAATATTTCTGTGTAAAGGATAGGGGAAATTGGTCTATCAAAGAATCAACAAAAGAATATGCCTCTCTATTGCATTCCCTATAGAAATGCCAAAAAATATTCTCCTCAATGGACAAGATAAATTCTATAGATTTTCTAAAAACAATTTTTTTGGAAACATGCTAGTGTTGTCATTGATGTCAACTCCCAGTAGATGGTTCACTTGGTTTCCAAGTGGTTTTGAGAAAATTTCGTAAAAAAAGTGTGCAGTGTGACAGAGGAACTCTTAGTGTTATGCTCGACATTTCTTCCTAATTGAAGATATGATTATGTGGTTTGGAAGTATTGATCAAAGGTGTTCAGAGGTGTTATATCTAGAGTTTTAGGTTCTAGATCATGTGGAAGTAGAAGATGTGTTTGACAAAATATTTGACTTTGAAAGAGGGTGTGTGGGAGAAATGAGAATGCTCTGCATTTCCCCACATTGAGCTTTCATATCTTGCAGATCTAGGAGAGTGCTTATATTATATGTATCCACCTCTTTTGAAGTTTCTAGTGTTGGGATGCTCCACAAGTTTAGTTCTTGTGTTGGTGATCAGTAACAATGTGTCTCGATGTACATAATGAAGACATTCTTTGATTCAGATGATTGTGACAGTGTTGTAGAAGTATTTGATGATGATGAGTATTCTAGGAAGGTGTGTGAATGCTTTGAGTGTCTCTCTTTGATCCACATGATGTTCTTGGACTTGGAGAAGCGTGGATATGGTCATTAGCTTAGATTTTTTCAGATTTGGCTTACTAGCGCCATTTGTGGAGGTACCTCATGGATTGTGGGTGTGATGAGCAGCTTGGTGACAAAAATTTGAGTCATAATTAACCCTTAAAATGGCCCACTTACACTTATTTCAACCGCAAAAGTGTTTAGTTCCAACCTAATTGGTGTTGCACATTTGAGGTGCACACGCCACATTAGCACTGACCTAATTGAGATAGGTCTTGGTTGTAGATTGTATAAATGCAAAATGAAGTTGAGTGGAGAAAGGTAGAGATGATAATGCCAATGTGAATCAAGGGAAGTAAAGTTTTGTGTAAACTTAAATGCTTATGACTTTGGAATGTAGTGAGTAGAAGGTGCCTACATTTTAGTTTGCCAAAAGTTGTCGGAGGCATTGAGACAAAGGTTTAGGATGGAAAGGAGTGTTAGTGGTGGATCTCACCTATTGCTTTGAGATAGTGAATCTCTCTGTAACAATCTTCTTTCTTCTCTCGTCTGGGTAGTGAGCCTTTCTTTGGCAGTGAGCCTTTCCTCTAGGCAGTGAGACCCTAGTAGTGCACCTATTAATTTTTGGTGTTGTTATTCATATATATGTGAGCTAATCCTCACCGTGGTTTTTCCCTTATTGGGTTTTCCACATAAATCTAGTGGTGTTCTTATGTGTTTGGATGCATTTGCATTGATACTTTATATGTTTACATTCTGCTAATGCATGTTAGGAGGTTAATAATTGAAATTACTTTGAGGGTTTAAAGTTCTAACATACAACTATTTCAGCCCCCCTCTTAGTTGTCTTGTGCATTCTAACAATTGGTATTGGAGTCAAGTTTCCTAAAGAAGCTTAACTGCTTGGGTAGAACTGGATGTCACATAGGAAAGGTATGGAGGTTCTAGTATTTGATGGAACAAATTATGCTGTTTGGAAAACCAAGATGGAATGTTTTCTTGTCTCTTTAAGATATGGCATATGGAAGATAGTTGACAAAAAGTGCACTATAGCTACGAATGGTCCAACGGATGAAGATGAGATTAAAGAATATGAGAACAATGGCAAGGCAAGGACTGCTCTTCTGATCTTTAGGCTTTCTAATTATGAATTAGTGAATGCAATGAGCTACAAAACTGCTCATGAGATTTGAAAGAAGCTAGAAAGAACATATGAAGGAGATGACAAGGTAAAGAGAGAAAAGATGACGATTTTAAAGGCCAAGTATGAAACCCTAAAGATGTTAGAGGATGAAAATATTCCAAGCTGCATTCAAAGAGTGGATGAAATTGTCAATTCCATTAATTGTCTAGGTGGGGAACTGGAGGAAAAAGAAGTGGTAAAGAAGGTACTAAGAACTCTTCCAAAATCTTATAGTGCTAAAGTCTCTACTATTGAAGAAACTCAAGATTTGGATAATTTTTCTAGGGATAAAATGTCTGGTACTCTAAGTATTTTTGACATAAGAGAATTTGGTCAAGGTGAGCCAAGAAAAGAAACAACTTTTAAGGCTAGCAAGACAAAAAAGAAAGTTGAATCTAATTCAGATGACTTGGATGAAGTGGAAGTAAATTTTGTGAGAAGATTGAAAAAGGGCTCTGGAAAATACAGAGGTAAGTTACCCTTCAAATGTTTCAACTATGGAAAAATAGGTCATTATGCTTCAAAATGTTCAATCAAAATTTCAAATGACAAATACAAGGATAACAAAGGAAAATCATTCAAGAGAATTTATTATGTTAAAGAAGATGAGAGCATATTTGATGATGAGTTTAACTATCTAGATGATGAAAGTAATGAATTCTTGTTCATGGCTTTGAATGTTGGAACTAATTCTGAAAGGGGTATGAAGGAAATTGATCCAAAAATAAAGCACAGTATCAAACGAACTCTGGTAACTTCTTTTCATGCAAGAGAGGAGGAGAACCTCTGGTTAATTGATAGTGGGTGTTCAAATCATATGACAAGTGATAAGAATAGGTTTGTGAAGCTTGAGAAGTTTGATGAAGGTTTTTTTAAGTTTGGAGATGATGTATCTACTAAGATATGTTGGAAAAACTTCAATTAGTTTTGATGGAAAGCACAATACAGATGATGTTCTCTATGTCAAGGGTCTCTAACATAATCTTCTAAGTGTAGGACAAATGTGTAGCAAAGGATATAACCTTGTATTTTAGGATGGTGGCTGTAAAATTAGAAAGGAAAATTCTAAACTATGATTGCTACAAGGAGAAGCACAAAAGGAAATACATATCATCTCAAAGGCACTAATGGTATGTCTTTCATGACTCAAATTAATGAAATTTAGCTATGGCATAGAATAATGTGTCACATCAATTTTTATAGTCTAGTGAGGATCAACTCTACTCAAGCTGTAAGGGATCTGCCAAGAATTACAAAGCCTACTAATGCAACTTGCAAGGAATATCAAATTGGGAAGTAAACAATGAAGAATTACAAGATTAAAGAGTATCCTACCACCAGACCTCTGGATTTGGTGCATACAAATATGTGCGAACCTACAAGAGTAGGAAGCTTTCAAGGTGATAGGTATTTCATGTTGTTTATTGATGATTTCTCTAGAATGACTTGGGTAACTTTTCTCAAAGAAAAATTAGAAGCTCTAGATAAGTTTAAAACTTTTAAGGCTATAGTTGAAAATAAAATTTATCTAAAAGTCAAGTGTCCAAGGTTTGACAGAGCTGGTGAGTTCACCTCCAATGAGTTTAGTTTCTTTTGTGAAGATCATGGAATAAAAAGGCATTTGTCAGCACTTAGGACTCCTCAACAGAATGGAGTTGTGGAAAGGAAGGATAGGATAGTTTATGAAGTAGAAAGAATAATGATGAAAGAAGCAAATCTATCAGATATCTATTTAAGAGAAGACATTCATACTACAGTCTATATATAAAACAAAGTGCAAGCGAGGGTCAATAGTTCAAAGACTCCATATGAACTATGGTATGGAAGAACTCCTATTGTAAAATATTTTAGAGTATTTGGAAGTAAATCCTACATTAGGAGAGATGAAGAGAACTTGGAAAAGTTTAATACAAGATCAGATGAAGGAATCTTCCTTGGATATTCTACAAAGAGTAAGGCTTACATGTGCTACAACAAGAGGCTAAAGAAATTAGTGGAAAGTGCAAATGTCAAAGTGGATGAAGAACCATACCAAAGTTTAGTGCTATTAGAAGTGTAGACACCTAAAAATGTCTTGAGCATCAAACCGACTCCCGACATCCCTAATCATGTCAATTTCCCTCCTAACCAATTAATTAATTTTTTATTTAATTAATTATCCCTTCATTACCCCATTTTCCATCATTTTATCCCAATAATTGAATTAAATTCATTAATTCAATAGTCCCAACCTTAGCCAATTGATTTAATAAATATGCAATATCTATTAAATCAATTTCCCTCTTTTCACTAAATCCAGTTAATTAGTTAAAACCACGTTAACTAATTAATCCAGCCTACTAATTGACCTATCCCTAGCCCAGACAATTAAATAGCTATTATTTAATTGCCTACCCTAGCCTACCTCATCATAGCCCTAGGATTAATTAAATAAAACCTATTTTTAATTAATCCTAATCTCTCATTTGGGTGGTCAAACCTAGTTTAACACCCTTCCCCACATCCTCCAAATAAAAAATTGAAACAATTCCACCTAAGTCAATTTTTTATTTTAAAACATCCTACATCACATTTAATTCTCCTTACAACCCCTTACCTCACCCATACTCATTTATTTCCTCTCTTCACCAAATGAATTTTTAATTCATTTACAGTCCCCCATATGAATCTTTAATTCAAAAATAATCCTTCACCCCATGCTCATTTAATAACCCCTTTTCCCAAAATGAATAAAAGATTCACTTTTATTCTTAGCCCTCCATTCACTCAAGATTTAATCTAGGCCCTCCACATCACTTTTATCCTCCACCATTGATCTTTCAAATCAATCTCCACCCTTGAATCAAAATCCCTTTCAAAAATCTATAAATAGAACCTCACCCAAGCCATTTTCAGATTCAAGTTGTATGGAAAGTTATAATGCCAAAATCTCCCTTGAGTTAGAATAGTGAGTTGCAAATTAGAGTAGCATTTTACATTCAAATCTATTGTCTAGGGATTATCTTTGTATTAGGATTTCTTGGGTGCATGCTCCTACTTCACTTGATGAGATTGGGTTTGCATGTGAGGTATAACTTTTGTGTTTGATTGCATTTGTTTAGTATTTCAACCTCAAATGTTTATCTAATCTACAAGAAGGATATGAATCAGATGAGAAATCTTACAGAGAAGAATAACAAGAGGAAGAACAAGAAAAGGTGAAGCAAGTTGATGAAGAAGATTCCCAAGACTATCAAGTATGTGCAGAAGAATCATTCTGAAGATCAAATTATTGGAGATATGAACAAAGTTGTTTTAACAAAGAGAAGTATTGCTATGACAGATGAATAGGTAAATTTGTGATTATTGTCTCAAATAGAACCCAAAATAGTGACTGAAGCATGCAAAAATGAGCACTGGATCAAGGCTATGGAAGAAGAATTGATGTAGATTGACAAGAATCAAACTTGGGAAGTTGTCCCAAGACCAACAAAAAAGAATGTGATAGGAACTAAATGGGTCTTCTAGAACAAATTAAATGAGAATGGGGATTTAGTCAGAAATAAGTCTACGATGGTGTGCAAAGGCTACTCACAAGTGGAAGGAATAGATTATGAAGAAACATTTATCCAGTGGCAAGATTGGAGGCCATTAGATTGTTCTTGGCCTTTGTAGCTCATAAGAACTTGAAATTTTATCAGATAGGTGTGACATCTGCATTCCTAAATGGAGAGTTGGAAGAATAGGTATACATTGAGAAACCAAAAGGCTTTCAGTTATTAGATGATCCAAACATGGTTTGTAGATTGAAGAAGGCACTATATGAACTCAAACAGGCTCCTAGAGATTGGTATGCAAGTTGGATAAGTACCTACTACAACAAGGATTCAAAAAGAGCATGGCAGATAGCAATCTATACTTCAAAGTTGAAGAAGATCAAATCCTGATTGTGGAAGTATATGTTGATGATATAATCTTTGGAGGAAATGAATGTATGTGCAAGAAATTTGTAGAAGAAATGCAGAACGAATTTGAAATGTCAATGTGTGGGGAAATGAGCTTCTTCCTTGTGTTACAAATCAGTCAATCAAAAAAGGGCATTTTCATTTCCCAATCAAAATATGCTAAGTAAATGTTGAAGAAGTTTGGAATGGAATACTTCAAACTAGTATGTACTCCCATGACTACTAGTTGTAAATTGAGTAAAGATGATGAATCTCTTAAGACTAATTAGAGCAAGTATAGATCAATCATTGGTGGACTATTATACCTAATTACTGCTATACCAGAAATCATGCATGCTTTCTATCTTGTGGGTAGATTTCAAGCTAATCCCAGAGAGTCACATCTTTTAGCAGTAAAGAGGATATTCAAATACTTGAAAGGCTCTCTGGAGTTTGGCCTATGGTATCCCAAGGATACTAATTTCTCCTTGAGTGCATACATAGATGTAGATTGGGCAGGATGTATAGATGATAGAAGAAGTACAAGTGTTGGTGCTTTCTTTATGGGAAGAAGACTTGTCTCATGGTTAATTAAGAAGTAGGACTTAGTGTCATTATCTACTGCAGAGGTAAAGTGTATTATAGCAGCATCTTGTTGCACACAAGTGTTATTGATGAAGTAAATATTGAAGGATATCAAAGTGCTATATGATGAACCTATTCCTATCCTATGTGACAATACAAGTGCTATAAATATTTCTAAGAATCCAGTGATGCATTCAAGGACAAAGCCTATTTCAATCTAGTATCACTTCATATGAGAAAAGGTTTTAGAGAATGAGGTGAAGTTGGAGTATGTGCCTACCAAGGATCAAGTTGAAGACATCTTTACAAAGGCTCTCCATAAGGATACTTTTGAGTACCTCCAACATAAGTTCGGGGTTATTGCCCCTACTTCTCTTAACTAGATGCGTACGTATGTGCATCTTTCTAGGAAGTATTTCAAGATACACTTTTGGTCTTAGACTGATGTTGAAGGCTACCTCTCAGGTGGAGTAGGTAGTGACACTATTGGTTGGTGTAGTCAGATGGAGCATATCCTATAACCTTAAGGGGGAGAGTGGAGAAAAAGCGAGAGAAATGGAGATAGAGCAAATACTTGCAGGTGTTAAAGTTGTTTCCCTTTGGCATTGATGTCAAAAGGGGAGAGAGTTGAAGAGAAATTGAAAAACCATTGTGCAGAGAGGTGTGTGAAGAGTAAAAGTTGTTTTTGTCAAAGAGAGTATTACTTGTTGTAGAGCTATTGACTGATTGCTTTAGGTCTTGATAGTTTCTTAAAGTGTTAGTGTTTCCATCAATTAAAAAGGGAGAGATTGTTGGAAACTTTCTAGTGTTTTCATTGATGTCAACTCCTAGAAGATGGTTCACTTGGTTTCCAAGTTCTTTTGAGAAAATTTGATAAAAAAAGTGTGTAGTGTGATAGAGGTACTCTCAATGTTATGCTACTCATTTCTTCCTAATTGAAGATATGATTTTGTGGTTTGAAAGTATTGATCAGAGGTGTTCAGAGGTGTTATATCTAGAGTTTCAAGTTCTGGATCATGAGGAAGTAGAAGATGCATTTGATAGAATATTTGACTATGAAAGAGGGTGTCTGGGAGAAATGATAATGCTCCACATTTCTCTACATTGGGATTTCATATCTACTGGATCTAGGAGAGTGCTTATATTATCTGTATCCACCTTCCCTTGAATTTTCTAGTGTTGGGATGCTTCACAAGTTTAGTTCTTGTGTTGATGATCAGTAACAATGTGTCTTAATGTGCATAATGAAGAAATTCTTTGATTCAGATAGTTGCAATAGTGTTGTAGAAGTTTATGATGATGATGAGTATTCTAGGAAGGTGTGTGAATTCTTTGGAATGGCTCTCTCTAGTCCACATGATGTTTGTACTTGGAGAAGCGTGGATATGGTCATTAACTTAGGTGTCTGCATTTTAGTGTACCAAAAATTGCTAGAGGTAGTGAGCCAAAGGTTATGGATGGTGAGGAGTGGTAGTGGTGGATCTCTCTTGTTGCTTTGATATATTTAATCTCTCTATAATAGTCTTCTTCTTTCTTCTCTCATCTAGGTAGTGAGCATTTCTCTGGCAGTGATCCTTTCTTATGGGTAGTGAGCCTATTGATTTTTGGTGTTGTTATTCATATATATGTGAGCTAATCCTCACCATGGTTTTTCCCTTATTGGGTTTTCCACATAAATATGGTGTTCTTATGTGTTTGGATGAGTTTACATTGATGCTTTATATGTTTACATTCTGCTAATGCATGTTAAGAGGTTAATAATTGAAATTGTTTTGAGGGTTTAACATTTTAACATACAACTAATTCATCCCCTATCAATTGTCCTATGCATTCTAACAACTTGCTCATTTCTAGCTCACAATTCATTCCTTTCACATATCCTCTATTGTGATTTTAGAATCCTCTACAAATTTTTTCTTATATCTATGTACATATTGTAAATTTAAACCTACTTTTGCCTAATTAAACTATGTTTGTTCATTAGGAAAATGCTAAGATAGGAAATAGAAATCAAGAAAAATTAAAAATATAGAAATAAACAATAAAAATGAGTTATAGAACAATAATGTTGGAGTAACAAAGGAACCTAGATAGTGAATCTGATAGATGTTTAGGCTAGACACTATCATGCCTGCATTGGCATCCTAATATTGCATTGTAGTCTACATTTCATGTTGTCATCCCAAAATGATAGAAAAATGAAATTGCTATCCAAAACTTGAGGTATTTTCATTAAGGAAAGACAAGTACATAAAAACATGGTCCTAGAAATATATATAAAAGAATACAAAAAGTAGTCTAATCAATTTATATTTTAAATGAAATAACAAAATGACAATAGAAGAGAAAAGGAGATGTAAACCTCCACTATGAGTTGAATCTTCAAGAATACTTATTTCTAGTGTAGATAAGAATGGGGTGACTACTTAGGAGCTTACTAACATGGTGAAGCCCCTATTTTGGTGTTTCAACATCTATAGATAGTGAAATCATACAATGAAGTTTGATTTGTGTGTAACCTATTAATCTTAAGTGCATGCTCTAGGATATAACAACAACAAATTAAATTAATCTATTAGTGTATAGTCTCAAGTCTATAGAGATTTCAACACCCTATTGTGCATGAAAAGTATAATGGGATATGGAGCCCCAAAATGCCAACAAGGAAAATGTAGTATTGCACTAAATTTAAAAATAAAAAATTGCAAATCTCTCACAAGAATGCGGAGAGAGAGAGATAATGGCATCAATGGCTAAGAGAATAATATCAAAAGATTCAAATACAAGAGAAGATTTTACAACAACAAAAAATACAAGTTTACATCACCCCAAAAGGATATAAAAATGAATGTGTACATTCCTAGTAGATGTAACTATACTTACAAGATGACAATAATGCTATAGAAGGTTGCTATAAAGTTCTCCAGGGTGTTACTGATGAAGGTTTTGCCCAAGGAGCCAAGGAGAGTTCTATTATTTCCATCAAAATTGAAATTTTTGCAAGGTAGAGTGATAGATATGCATAGGAAGGAAGTTCAAGAGTCACACAAAAGGCTTAAGTGACTATTGAGGTTCCTTCAAATGGGTTGCACAATGGTTATAATAGAGGTTCTAAAAGCAAGGAGCTTACTAGCCTAATAGGAAATGAATGCTATATGAATATACTATCATAGGATGGCATCCCACTCAAGTGTTAGGACCCTTCCAAAATCTGCAAGATTCCATTCTGTTCATAAAACCATCTCATGGTCTACATTCTTGTCAGATTACTTTGCCATTTATCTCCCATGGTCTCATATTATAACCATTCTGAGAAAATTTTGATTGCTCCTAACTATCTGTGTGTTTTTATCTCTTATCACAATCTTGTGAGGCACAAACAATCGAATAGCAGCTTGGAGATATGAAATTCTTAATTTAAGGAGGTTATCGCACTCCCATGGAGGTTTCATCATATGATTGTGGCATCATGATAAATAGAGACAGGTGGTAAGGATTAATATTGCGGTCCTACGGCGGCTTGAAAGGATACTGACGGTGTTGTGGTAATAAGGAATGAAGATAGTGTTAGCACAGTAAAAATCTGAAATTTTTACTATCTCCTTACCCCATCATATTTGAATAAAACCTAAAGAATATCCCAAAAAGACCATAATAAAAAAAAAAATTTCTCACAAGGTGTATATGGACGAGCAGTGCCAAATTTCATCAAAATCAATCCATCGGCAAGAGGTTGTGTTGCTTACACCGATACATCGCCGTGAAAATAGAGATCGGAAGAATAATTATGGAAGTCACCGATAGAGTGAGTAATGCCGATGACATTACATCGGCAAGAAAGGCAAGTGGTCATGCCGATCAGTATGACAAATATCTATCGGATGATCTTTTAGAAGTTGCCCTGACGGTATATATCATACCGATGAAGCACTTTCGGCAAAAGTTTCACTGAACAGCATGCGGGGGTAACAAAACAAATAGCCATCAGCGAGAGGTAAGCTATCGGGATAGAAAACAAGTAAGCCTCCGATGATTTAGAGTCTTAGCGATGAGAAAGCCATCGGTGAGACTCATAGCGATACACCTCTATCGGGATAACTTGACATATCGGAACAAAAGAACCAGGTCTTGCCGATTCATAAGTCACGGCGATCAAAAGGTGTCGGTGACACTTTGCCCAATGAAGGATTTGAAAAGGGTCATCAGGGAGATGATTTAGATTGGGATGTCTTGAGAAAGCTATCCTGATAGTGAATGTCATTCCGACAAAGATAAAGTTCATACATGAAGGTAACTATCGGAGAGAAAATAAAGATCGGGAGAACATAATTTTATTATCCCGATAGTCTCAATCTTCCCGATAAGCAAATCATATCGGTGGGACTCGCTATATCGCAGAGAGATCTCAAACCCTTGGCGATGAAGGAAGTCATGCCGATGGTCTCACCCACTTAAAATATGACATTACATAGCGTCGGGAATACAATTGAGGGGTCATGCCGATTGACTGTTCGCGCCATAAAAAATGATGAGGTCGCCCAGACATTTCAAAAATCACGCCGATAAAGAAGAGTTATGGCGATGTGACACTTCACAGTGATGAACATTGAATTGATCAGATAATTAATGCAAACGGCTATGAAATTCATACGATCATTATAATTGTAAAAAACCATCCGAGAGCAGAATACAGAGGAATTCTCAGGGCAAAAGCAAAGGCTTCCAATTCCAGCCATCGAACGACAGGTACACACACAAACCACTATATTGCCTGTATTTGAATTTCCTGCCGAATTTTTAAAATGGAAACTCCGGGAAAGGGAAAAGGAAGAAAGTCACAAGGGGAAACCAGTAGGCCAAAAAAGCAAAAAACTGATCAAACCCCTGAAGAGAAAGTGAAGGATAGAAAACTAAATCAGGACCTGATTGATCAGTTGCCTGGGTCAACTCCCAAGGCCAGGAGGTCTGCCCAACTCAGGGCAGAAGTAGAAAAATTGGAAGACAAACATAAGTGCCTGGGAGATATTTGGACCCCAATTAGGGGATATGAACTCTTCAGATTCCACTACAACAGAAGATTTAGAAATGCTCCTGTGTCAAACCCATGGCACATGAATTTAGGCAAACTGGTTGTACCTAACGTATTCTTGAATGTGGAACTCCTTCAACTGCTAGCCAGGCATTACAATTCAGGCCTGAAAGCTATCTGCAACCCTCACGGAGAACCAATTGTACACCTGTCAAAAAATGCTATTTGTGAGGTGTATGATTTGGATGATTTGTGCACTGTCCCTATTGTTTATGAAGATTTGGATAAAGAATATTGGAGAATGGATACAACCTATAATGGATGGAGGTTACCCATTCATAGGCCCAGGATTAAAGGAGAAGTGATACCCTTGACTGAGAATGATGGCCCTCCCTTTCATGTAGCCATTTTTGAACCATACATTCAATATACTTACTATTCTGTAGGCCAAGTCCTTGGCTCAGAGGTCCCTGAGTTCATGACTATTCCTCTAATGGTCATAGCCTCTGATATTCAATGTCACAATGCCAGACAATTTGATTATGCCTCCTATGTTGCTACTAGAATAGACTCTGGTCTATCTGCAATAAAAAACAATGCTCCAGCATGCTCTTTTGAGCATTACTCGATGCTCATGCATATGGTGTTATACTATGGCCAGGAAGTAGGATTGTGGCCAAATGAGTTTCAAGTTGTTGCTGCGGATAAGAAAGGGGAAAAGATACCTGTACAAATGTGGACCAGAATCTGGGATAGCAGGTATGCTAACTCCAGCTATGCTCAATTTGAAGAGCATTGTGTTAAAGTGCTATATAGGTATTTCAACCACCCCTGTGAATATTCAATTTCAAATGAAATAAAAAGATTCCTCAGACCAAAAGATTTTGGTGGCCCCCCTACTGTCACTCATAATTGGGGAGATTGGTATTGTTTTGAGGATGCTCCATTTATATTGCCTAAAACTGTCCCTGACAGAATTGCATATTTGGAAATAATTAGGCAAATGCATTGTTCAAATGTCATGCATCTAAGTTCGCATGATAAACAATCATTCATGCCCAGTACTTTGTGTTTTGGAGATTTTACTGTGGTTTCGAAAGAAGGATACAATCTCATTTTGGATAAACTAATGCATTATAACATGGTGACTGCTGAGGTGAGGAAAGGGTTTGACCCTGAAGGTTTCATTGACTCTGCAAGAAGAAAACAAAATCTCAGTGGATACATGCACATACATTATCCACATGATGATGTCATTAGAAATTTGGAAGAGGCTGAAGTCGACTTGGTGGTAGAGAAATATAATAGAGATTTAAATGAAAAGAAAAAGCAGTTGGCAGAAGTTGAAGTGGTATCCTCTGAAGATGAAGAATTGACTGAACAAGAACAGCCACAAGATAAAACAATAGAAATGTCTAAAAGAAAAATGCAACAATATCAGCCTCCAGTTGTGATACATGATGAGGAGGGGTCTGCTGATGAAGATCCACGCCAAAAGGCTTATGATTCTTTTGTTTCAGATGATACATTCATTCAGTCGAAGGAATTTAAATCATTCCTGTATAAATACAAGGGAAAAGAAATTAGAGAGTCAGTAGATAATGTTTCTGCTGACAATGAAAAATAGTTATTAGATATGTTGAAGGAGACAGTGGATAAGGAAATTCAGGACATGACACCAAGTAGAGGCAGACAGCTGCTCAAAGATGCAGGGGTTATAATCTTTCCCGGTTTGGATTTAAATTCTGCTTTGGTTTTTGATAGCTTTTTGAATAATGCTAATGACAAGTATAAGCTTACTCCAGAAGGAGTTAATGAAGTATATATGGGAACTAGATACAATAATGATGAAAATTCTTTGATGATATGGGCATTGTATCCTCCCCATAAGAAGACGGCCATCATAGACACTGAGAAAACTTTTGGCCATGTTATGACTTTCAGAGCAAGTGAAACTGACCCCATAATTACTGCAGACATTGGTATCAATGTTGCAAAGTTAAATAAAGCACAAGCTCAGATGTTAATCAAGGAAAGAGATGCTTATAAACTGAATTGTGAAAGATTAACAAAAGAGAATGACTACTTGAAGGACATTGTTAAGAGCACCTTTGGCCAATCTACAAAAAGAATAACTCAAGGTGAGAGCTCACAAAGTAGTCAAGTAATATCCCCTTATCAGGCCAAACAAATTCAAATAGATGCATTTGTTACAATACTGCAGAGTAGGTATGGAAACATGGTACGGTGGTTAAACTAGTTTTGGGATAACTACTCAGAAAATCATAAAGCAGTCAAAGAACATGAAAGGCTTGATAAGAGGATACAAGAAAAGGCGATTGAGTTGCAAAATAGAAGTGCCACTGATGGTACAGATATCTCTGATGAAAGAGCATTGCTCAAACGGCACCAGAATTATTATGATAAACTCAAAGCTGATGCTAAGGAAGGGACTGATGCCTCAGACGCAGGAGTGCCCAAGATATTTAAAGATAACGGAGAGGTAAAGAGCAAAGAAGAGTGGACTGTTGATTGTCAAGTTATATTGCACAAAGCCACAGGAGCTCTGAAAGATAAAGCCTCTATGTCTATAGAAGTTTGCAAACAATTGGAGGAAATGGTCACCCTTGATATAATCACCAGGAGTGCAGTTGAGCTTACTGATTCTCATCGTCAGCAAGAGTATTTAGATCATCTGGAAAAAGTCTATTTATGGCTAAACAGAGCCTAATTAAGCTTATGTAATTATTGTTTATGTTGGTTAAAATCCCAAGAGACTTATTGAAGAGTTGTATCTCTTCATGAAAATATCTATATAAGTTCAAACAATCTATGCTGAAAAAGGATCAGCAGTAGAAGATATTCATATATACATAATACACAATATTCCAAAATGACTGTGTTGCATATTTTATTTGAAGAAGAAGTTTGAAGTTCTCTGATTCAGTATTTCTACTTTGGTATCAGTTATTTGTTGAAATTATTCAATTGTGTGGCTGTCTCCATTTTTGCATTTCCCTGTTATTCAGATTAAGATATCAAGTATATATTTAATCTGTCAATACACATTTGCTGTATCTGTGTGATTAATTTGGTTGGTGTCCATCTAAGGAATTAAACCCTTCTGATTTATTCACAGTAGCCTGGAAGTAGTAAGTTGGGATTACTAAGTAGAGCCATATAATTAGGATTGACACACTGTCTCCAGTAAAATATTATCTGTTAATCTTGTCTATTCATTTCATTTGGTTCCTTCAAGTAAGGATTAAAATACCTTCTGGTGAATTATAAGATATCTGATTTTATTTGGTTGGATTATCAAGAAGAGTCTGTCAGTCATTTACTTGCACGTTTATACAAGCTATAAACCAGAACTGTGCCAAATATCTAGAATTATTACCATTAAGAAACTACTGTTCTTAGTCCTTCAAATTGACTCTGTTACCCAACAAGGCACTAGTCTCATTCAACTCATTAATTAAAACCTTTTTACCTTGATATTGCTTATACAATTTCTGCCAATCACTTATTAAACATTATACATAGAATTAATTAGTCAGCTTTGTCATCTATCCTACATCCTATGCCATTGTAGATAGACCTAGTTAGTCCATTCATCCACACTCAGACTGCTTTAATATTTCAAGGTTCACCCACCTAGGTGTAGCAGGACCTAAAGTGTAGGAAATCATCAAACCTTGAAGGTTGATTTCGTCAAGTTAGTTCAAAAACGTTGCAAATCCAAACATAGAGCCTGGCATCCTCTTAGGATTAGCAACTTGCATTTTTGAGACCTAACAAATTGGCGACTCTACTGGGGACTTAGTAAAAAGACCTTAGAAATTAATCCTTTCTTTCATAGAGTCATTTAAAATTTTTTTGGTAACTCTGCTGGTGACAAGAACCTTACAGATAAAAATATAAACTTTTCCTATTCAATAGGTGGCGACTCTAGTTACAATTATAACAAAAATTTCAAATGGATGGTAGGAGATCCAAGATGGAAGGTAAAAATTTGCAGTCATCTCCACCCCTCAGAAACATTTCCAAAAGAAATGTGAATTTAAAGCATTCCCATCAAGATAATAATCTGGATATCCAAGAGAATGATTCAGAACAAAATATTTCAATTCACAACAAATTCACACCTCTACATGATTCAAATGAGAACCTTAGTGGAGCAACTGATGATATTTTGGCAAGGTACAGACCCACCCCTCAAGAACAGCGTGATCATGATGCAAAGGTCATGAGGGATATTGATAGAAACCAAGCCGAACATGATTTCAAAATGTCATTATACCAAGGAGAAGAGATAGGATATGAATTTTCAAATCAGGGAATGAATGACAATCCAGAACATCAGGAAATAAATAATCAAGACATGAGTGATGAGCAACAAGAAATACTCATGCTCAGGAAAGAACTTGAAAGGTACAAGATACAAGAGGAGAAGGAGTTGTTGCAGCAAGAAATTCAACAGAGGAGAAATAAAGCCAAAACAGCTCCCCCTAAATATGTACCCCCGCATAGAGGGAATATTCCAAGAAATACACAACAAAATACAAGTAGTGCTCAAAACTCACATGCTTTTGGAAGTCATCAGAACACTATTCCCCAAAACCCTAGACCACCTCCCATACGTAATGCATCCCAACATATGGCAAATAATTACCTACCCCCTGGTCAACAATATTATAGGCCACAAAATCAACACATAAATCCCCATATGAACCAACATCAACAATATGCATATCATCAGCCACCAGGTGGATATAATTACTATCCCAATCCACCACCTCTCAATTTCCCTCCCCAAAACCTTGCTAATATATGCAGTCAATTTGATTTGACTGGATATCAGTTATATCCATATCCTATGGATAGTACTTGGAGAAACATGGTTCCCAAGTTTACTGGAAACAATGCAGTATCTGCAGAAGATCATATCAGAAGTTTTAATGCTTTTGTACAGGATATAGGTATGGATTGGGAAGACATTAGAATGAGGTTATTTATGATGTCCCTCACTGAAGATGCCAGAGATTGGTTTAATAGCTTGCCCGATGCATCAATCAATTCAATAACTGATTTCCATAACCAGTTTAAGGATCAATATGGTAACCAATACGCTCCTGAGTTTGCACTACATGAACTAATAAGTATACAGAAGTATCAAAATGAATCAGTATTTGATTTCAACCTGAAGTTTTCCAAGTTACATAATAAGGTACCACATGGAGCCAAGTTATCTGACCATGCAGCACTGAGTATCTATATGAAAGCATTTGACCCCAAAATAGGATATGAACTCAGAAACCGGTGTCCTGCAACATTGGCTGAAGCACAGAAAATAGCCATAACTATTGAAAATAGTAGGAAGGCTGCAGGAATGGTCAGTAAAAGGGAAAATCATAGAAATCTTCAGAATCCAAATGCTCAACAGATTAAACCAGAGGGTCAGCATAGGCATGATAGACCTAGGTTACATGATATGCCTTACAATACAAATTGGAAGGATGGAAGACCTATTGACAACAACAGAAAGCAGCCATATGGAAAGGATACTCCTGATCCCTTGAAGAGAAACATGGCACATATGGCAGAAAATAAACCTTGGTGTTTTGTATGTAACTTGCCACATTCACCTGAATACTGTGAGGTAGCTAAATCAATACAGCAAGAGGAAATGCTATACAGCTACAATAGGGATAATCACACCATCAATATGATGCAGGATACACCATGTGTAGTAACAGAAGATTATTCTTCTTCAGAAGAAGAAGGATATGAGTATGATGTAGGGAACCAAAAGTATAATATTAACATGGGGGAATAGCAGGTATTCTCAGACCAGGAAGATAGTTGTAACAACAAGTCATGTGGTCAATGGAGAAAGCCTACTGAGGATGAAAGAGAAGCTCTCACAGTGGCTACAGTGGCTCAAGCTTGAAACACTTATAACTTAAGGAATAGAACAACAAATGTTGGGCAAGGAACTCCTGGAAGTGTATTCATAAAAGACTAGAATAACAAAGGGAATAATACAAAATCATCACCTAAAGAACCAGAAAAAGGGGATAAAAATAAAATGAAAGAAAATCTAGAAAAAGAGAACACAAAAACAGAAAAGAATGACCAGATCATAACCCCTTCTTTTGACATTGCACAGGCAGTGTCTCAGGTGAAGATATCAGTCCCACTCCTAGAGATGATGAAAATAGATAAATATAGGAGTACAGTTGTCAAGATGATTTCTGATACACCTAATCCAAAACATAAAGGGTTTGAAAAAACAACAAATAATGTGCATTAGGAAAATTTTAAGATGCCTGAGGTTTACCTTGGTGACACACTTACAAAAAATCCCTCACAGGTAGATCCATTCTATACTACACTAGTAATCAAGAACAGAATAGTCAGGAATTGTATGATTGATTCAGGTGCTGCTATGAATATCATGCCTATAGCAGTGATGAAAGAATTGGGGATGTGGGTTGATACTACGTATGGCCAGTGTTATGCAATGGATAACAGATCTATTCCAGTAGTTGGTATTATGAAAGATGTAGAGATAAAACTTGCTTCACATCCTGAAGCAACATATAACATTGACATCACTGTGGTTGATATCCCACCGTATTATGGAATGCTGTTATCAAGGCAGTGGGCTGCAATGGCGGGAGGCAATGTTCAATTAGATCTATCATATGCCACCATACCAGTAGGTGACAAGGAAATTAAGTTGTGCAGAGAACCAAGGTATGACAATATTATAGAAAGAATAGACCGGCATCAGGTGAATTTCTTTTGTGACACAGATTTAGGAGTTTTCAAAGTTGGAGAAACTACCCCAGAATTGCATAACACTAACCCAATACACACTGAATCTATGAAAAGAGAGAATGATTTGTGGAAAATGTATTTCGATGGTGCATGCAGCAAGATAGGAAATGGGGCCGGAGTAGTTTTTATCTCACCAGGAGGTAAAACATTCAAATACTCTTTCTTATTGACATTCGAATGCACCAATAACGTAGCTGAGTATGAAGCCCTGCTCATTGGCCTAAACATAGCCACCAAATACAAAATAAAAAAGTTGGCTGTCTATGGTGATTCTAAATTGGTCATCTCCCAAGTAAGAGAAAAATATTTATCTAAGAATAAAAGATTAAGACAGTACAGAAATGCAGTTTGGGATAGTGTTGAATTATTTGATGCTTTCTCAATCAGCTGGGTTGATAGGTCTAAAAACATCATGGCAGACTTTTTAGCAAACATTGCATTAAAGAGAGATGATGTAACATTAGGAGGGATCACAGAAGTAGAATTTAAAACTAGACCTACCATCCCTGATAATATACAGAACTGGCAAGTGTTTAATAGCGATGCTGATATAATCAATTTCTTACATTGTGCTGATTATTATGAAAATCAAGAAATTGATTTCAGTGCATTTGTGGAGGAACACGATGGGAAAGAAACCCTTTTTGGCCAAGAAGTGGTTCAACTGAAGACAAATAAGATACCCAAAGGGCTTATTGCATTAGAAAAAGCATTTGATGGGCATGATAGATACAAGAAGAAAGAAACACCAGTGATACCTGAGAACCTTGAGGAAGTGAACTTGGGGACTCAGACAACCCCAAAAAATGTATATATTGGGAGGAATCTTGACCAGAAAATCAGAAGTAGAATCATCAATCTACTTAGGAAGTACAGGCATGTGTTTGCTTGGTCATATGATGACTTAAAGGCATATAGAGAGGATCTATTTCAACATGAGATACCACTCAAGCCAGATGCAAAACCATTCAGATAGAAACGAAGGCCGATTAATCCTACATTGGCTCTAAAAATGCTGGAGGAACTTACAAAGTTAAGGGATGGAGCTATAATCAAACCTATTAGACATTCTTCCTGGGTCTCAAACTTAGTACCTGTCAGGAAAAAGAATGGTGACATTAGACTATGTGTGGATTTCAGAAACCTGAATAAATCTTCTCTCAAAGATAATTATCCTCTTCCCAATATGGAGGCGATATTACAGAAAGTTAGTGGATGTGAATTACTATCCATGATGGATGGTTTCTCCGGCTACAATCAGGTAAAGGTTAAGGAGTCTGAACAATTTAAGACGGCATTCACCACTCCGTGGGGAACATATGTATACTTGAGAATGCCATTTGGATTAACTAATGCTGGGGCAACATTTCAAAGAGCGATGGATGTAGCTTTTGTTGAATTGATCAATAAGATTATGATAGTATATCAAGACGACTTAACAGCATATTCAAAAAGGGCCGAAGATCATTGCACACATCTAGAACAGATATTTGTCAAAGCCCTAGAATATGGAATATCATTGAATCCTAAAAAATGCCATTTTGCAGTAACAGAAGGAAAATTGCTTGGCCATATAGTCTCGAGGGAAGGAGTTAAAATAGATCCCGAAAGGGTGAAAGCAATTGATCAGGTCCCTATTCCAAAAAATGTAAAAGCTATACAATCATTTTTTGGTCAGATAAATTTTGTCAGAAGATTTATACCAAATTTCGCAGAGATTGTTTGTCCTATATCAAGAATGCTGAAGAAGAACTCAGATATGAAATGGACAACAGAAGCAATGGAAGCATTTGGTAACATTAAGGAGGCCATCAAACAAGCTCCAGTCTTAATATCCCCTGACTTCGGTAAACCTTTCCAACTTTTTTCATTTGCTTCCTATCATACAGTGGCAGCAGTGTTGTTGCAGAAAAACAATGATGGATATGAACAGCCAATCTCTTTCTTTAGCAAGTCCCTTCAGAATGCAGAGTTGAAGTATGACATTATTGAAAAACAGGCATATGCATTGGTAAAAGCAGTAAAAAACTTTAGACCATATTTGGTGGGGGCCAAAATCATAGCATATGTTCCTAATGCTGCAGTGAAGGATGTACTGATCCAAACTGAGGTCACCGGTAGGAGATGTAGGTGGATCAATAGGATTCAAGAATTCAACATTGAAATCCAAATCACTAAATTAGTAAGAGGACAGGGTCTTGCCAAATTGATGGCTGAAAGTAATCTAGAAGCTTCCCAGATATGTAATGTTGATGCAAGTACCAGTATTGAATGCACTCCATGGTATACTGATATAGTATATTATCTAAAACATATGAAGTGTCCTGAAGGATATGATGATAACAAAAGAAGGACACTCAAACTACAAGCTTCAAAATATGTACTCATTGGTGGGGATCTCTATTGGAAAAATAGAGATGGGGTTCTACTATTATGTTTGGATGAATATCAATCAAAACATATTATGAAGGAGTTGCATGAAGGCATGTGCGGAGGACATTTGTCAGCAAAAACCACAGCCCACAAGATCCTGAGGGCAGGGTACTATTGGCCTAAAGTCTTTAACGATTCATACCAGTACACTAGAAAGTGTGAAGCATGCCAAAAGTTCTCAGGGAAATTAAAGTATCAGGGAGCACTACCCTTAAAACCTATGCAAGTTGAGGCTCCATTTTATCAGTGGGGTATTGATTTTATAGGTGAAATTTCAGAGAAATCGAGTGGGGGGCACCGATGGATTTTAGTGGCTACTGATTACTTTACAAAATGGGTGGAAGCAATCCCAACCAAACAGGCTACAAGTAAAGTTGTGATTAATTTTCTAATGGATAACATTATATGCAGATTTGGTACTCCTGTAAGATTGATTACAGATAATGGGATGTGTTTTAGATCTGATGAATTCAAAGGTTTTTGCAATACACATGGTATCACTATTTCTTATGCTGCTTCATACCATCCACAGGCCAATGGACAAGCTGAATCAAGTAATAAGAGCCTGTTGAAAATCATAAAAAGAATGTTGGATAGAAATAAGAAGGCTTGGGATTCAAAATTAAGAATGGCAGTGTGGGCTGACAGGATTACTATAAAAAGGCCAATTGGGAGATCCCCTTATGAATTGGTATATGGAACACAAGCAAGATTACCATTGGAAAATCTTATACCAGTATACAAATTTATCCTCCAGGAAGACTTGAACATCCCTGAACCAATGGAGGAAAGGTTGGAACAATTGGCAGAGCTTGATGAAACAAGAAGAATAGCTCAGAAACAGAATATTAAATTACAATCACAAGTAAAGTATCTCTTTGACAAGAAGGCCAAAGAAAGAAAGTTTGAAATAAATGATCTGGTACTAATGTGGAATGCAAGATGCCAGGATAAAGGAAAACATGGAAAATTTGAAGCCCTGTGGTTAGGTCCTTTTGTTATCACTGGCAAGGGAGGTGATGATTCTTACTATGTACAGAATATGTCAGGAGAGGAGCAGGAATTGCCTGTACATGGGCAATACTTGAAGCAGTTCTTTTCATAAACATGTACAAAGAGAATTGAGTGTTGCTAGTGCATGGACATCATTCAACTAATTCTCAAAATATTTTATTCCATGCACAGTAGTCTAGGAATCATTCCCGCTCCCCATCATTTGTTCTTTTCCTTTTCCCAGTTTCATAAAACCTCACCCCAAATAATAAAATATGTGGTCTACTTCCCCAGGAGATTTGGATCCTTGTTATACTCACAGGGAGTATACATCCCAGACAGAGCCACTGTTAGCACAGTAAAAATTTTAAATTTTTTACTATCTCCTTACCCCATCATATTTGAATAAAACCTGAAGAATATCCCAAAAAGACCATAATAAAAAAAAAAATTTCTCACAAGGTGTATATGGACGAGCAGTGCCAAATTTCATCAAAATCAATCCATCGGCAAGAGGTTGTGTTGCTTACACCGATACATCGCCGTGAAAATAGAGATCAGAAGAATAATTATGGAAGTCACCGATAGAGTGAGTAATGCCGATGACATTACATCGGCAAGAAAGGAAAGTGGTCATGCCGATCGGTATGACAAATATCTATTGGATGATCTTTTAGAAGTTGCCCCGACGGTATATATCATACTGATGAAGCACTTTCGGCAAAAGTTTCACCGAACAGCATGCGGGGGTAACAAAACAAATAGCCATCGGCGAGAGGTAAGCTATCGGGATAGAAAACAAGTAAGCCTCCGATGATTAAGAGTCTTAGCGATGAGAAAGCCATCGGCGAGACTCATAGCGATACACCTCTATCGGGATAACTTGACATATCGGAACAAAAGAACCAGGTCTTGCCGATTCATAAGTCACGGCGATCAAAAGGTGTCGGTGACACTTTGCCCGATGAAGGATTTGAAAAGGGTCATCGGGGAGATGATTTAGATCGGGATGTCTTGAGAAAGCTATCCTGATAGTGAATGTCATTCTGACAAAGATAAAGTTCATACATGAAGGTAACTATCGGAGAGAAAATAAAGATCGGGAGAACATAATTTTATTATCCCGATAGTCTCAATCTTCCCGATAAGCAAATCATATCGGTGGGACTCGCTATATCGTAGAGAGATCTCAAACCCTTGGCGATGAAGGAAGTCATGCCGATGGTCTCGCCCACTTAAAATATGACATTACATAGCGTCGGGAATACAATTGAGGGGTCACGCCGATTGACTGTTCGCGCCATAAAAAATGATGAGGTCGCCCAGACATTTCAAAAATCATGCCGATAAAGAAGAGTTATGGCGATGTGACACTTCACAGTGATGAACATTGAATTGATCAGATAATTAATGCAAACGGCTACGAAATTCATACGATCATTATAATTGCAAAAAACTGTCTGAGAGCATAATATAGAGGAATTCTCAGGGCAAAAGCAAAGGCTTCCAATTCCAGCCATCGAACGACAGGTACACACACAAACCACTATATTGCCTGTATTTGAATTTCCTGCCAAATTTTTAAAATGGAAACTCCGGGAAAGGGAAAAGGAAGAAAGTCACAAGGGGAAACCAGTAGGCCAAAAAAGCAAAAAACTGATCAAACCCCTAAAGAGAAAGTGAAGGATAGAAAGCTAAATCAGGACCTGATTGATCAGTTGCCTGGGTCAACTCCCAAGGCTAGGAGGTCTGCCCAACTCAGGGCAGAAGTAGAAAAATTGGAAGACAAACATAAGCGCCTGGGAGATATTTGGACCCCAATTAGGGGATATGAACTCTTCAGATTCCACTACAATAGAAGATTTAGAAATGCTCCTGTGTCAAACCCATGGCACATGAATTTAGGCAAACTGGTTGTACCTAACGTATTCTTGAATGTGGAACTCCTCCAACTGCTAGCCAGGCATTACAATTCAGGCCTGAAAGCTATCTGCAACCCTCAAGGAGAACCAATTGTACACCTGTCAAAAAATGCTATTTGTGAGGTGTATGATTTGGATGATTTGTGCACTGTCCCTATTGTTTATGAAGATTTGGATAAAGAATATTGGAGAATGGATACAACCTATAATGGATGGAGGTTACCCATTCATAGGCCCAGGATTGAAGGATAAGTAATACCCTTGACTGAGAATGATGGCCCTCCCTTTCATGTAGCCATTTTTGAACCATACATTCAATATACTTACTATTCTGTAGGCCAAGTCCTTGGCTCAGAGGTCCCTGAGTTCATGACTATTCCTCTAATGGTCATAGCCTCTGATATTCAATGTCACAATGCCAGACAATTTGATTATGCCTCCTATGTTGCTACTAGAACAGACTCTGGTCTATCTGCAATAAAAAACAATGCTCCAGCATGCTCTTTTGAGCATTACTTGATGCTCATGCATATGGTGTTATACTATGGCCAGGAAGTAGGATTGTGGCCAAATGAGTTTCAAGTTGTTGCTGTGGATAAGAAAGGGGAAAAGATACCTGTACAAATGTGGACCAGAATCTGGGATAGCAGGTATGCTAACTCCAGCTATGCTCAATTTGAAGAGCACTGTGTTAAAGTGCTATATAGTTATTTCAACCACCCCTGTGAATATTCAATTTCAAATGAAATAAAAAGATTCCTCAGACCAAAAGATTTTGGTGGCCCCCCTACTGTCACTCATAATTGGGGAGATTGGTATTGTTTTGAGGATGCTACTATGATCAGAGTTTATGGTTTTGAGGATGCTCCATTTATATTGCCTAAAACTGTCCCTGACAGAATTGCATATTTGGAAATAATTAGGCAAATGCATTGTTCAAATGTCATGCATCTAAGTTCGCATGATAAACAATCATTCATGCCCAGTACTTTGTGTTTTGGAGATTTTACTGTGGTTTCGAAAGAAGGATACAATCTCATTTTGGATAAACTAATGCATTATAACATGGTGACTGCTGAGGTGAGGAAAGGGTTTGACCCTGAAGGTTTCATTGACTCTGCAAGAAGAAAACAAAATCTCAGTGGATACATGCACATACATTATCCACATGATGATGTCATTAGAAATTTGGAAGAGGCTGAAGTCGACTTGGTGGTAGAGAAATATAACAGAGATTTAAATGAAAAGAAAAAGAAGTTGGCAAAAGTTGAAGTGGTATCCTCTGAAGATGAAGAATTGACTGAACAAGAACAGCCACAAGATAAAACAATAGAAATGTCTAAAAGAAAAATGCAACAATATCAGCCTCCAGTTGTGATACATGATGAGGAGGGGTCTGCTGATGAAGATCCACGCCAAAAGGCTTATGATTCTTTTGTTTCAGATGATACATTCATTCAGTCGAAGGAATTTAAATCATTCCTGTATAAATACAAGGGAAAAGAAATTAGAGAGTCAGTAGATAATGTTTCTGCTGACAATGAAAAATAATTATTAGATATGTTGAAGGAGACAGTGGATAAGGAAATGCAGGACATGACACCAAGCAGAGGCAGACAGCTGCTCAAAGATGCAGGGGTTATGATTTTTCCCGGTTTGGATTTAAATTCTGCTTTGGTTTTTGATAGCTTTTTGAATAATGCTAATGACAAGTATAAGCTTACTCCAGAAGGAGTTAATGAAGTATATATGGGAACTAGATACAATAATGATGAAAATTCTTTGATGATATGGGCATTGTATCCTCCCCATAAGAAGACGGCCATCATAGACACTGAGAAAACTTTTGGCCATGTTATGACTTTTAGAGCAGGTGAAACTGACCCCATAATTACTGCAGACATTGGTATCAATGTTGCAAAGTTAAATAAAGCACAAGCTCAGATGTTAATCAAGGAAAGAGATGCTTATAAACTGAATTGTGAAAGATTAACAAAAGAGAATGACTACTTGAAGGACGCTGTTAAGAGCACCTTTGGCCAATCTACAAAAAGAATAACTCAAGGTGAGAGCTCACAAAGTAGTCAAGTAATATCCCCTGATCAGGCCAAACAAATTCAAATAGATGCATTTGTTACAATACTGCAGAGCAGGTATGCAAACATGGTATGGTGGTTAAACCAGTTTTGGGATAACTACTCAGAAAATCATAAAGCAGTCAAAGAACATGAAAGGCTTGATAAGAGGATACAAGAAAAGGTGATTGAGTTGCAAAATAGAAGTGCCACTGATGGTACAGATATCTCTGATGCAAGAGCATTGCTCAAACGGCACCAGAATTATTATGATAAACTCAAAGCTGATGCTAAGGAAGGGACTGATGCCTCAGACGCAGGAGTGCCTAGGATATTTAAAGATAACGGAGAGGTAAAGAGCAAAGAAGAGTGGACTGTTGATTGTCAAGTTATATTGCACAAAGCCACAGGAGCTCTGAAAGATAAAGCCTCTGTGTCTACAGAAGTTTGCAAACAATTGGAGGAAATGGTCACCCTTGATATAATCACCAGGAGTGCAGTTGAGCTTACTGATTCTCACCGTGAGCAGGAGTATTTAGATCATCTGGCAAAAGTCTATTTATGGCTAAACAGAGCCTAATTAAGCTTATGTAATTATTGTTTATGTTGGTTAAAATCCCAAGAGACTTATTGAAGAGTTGTATCTCTTCATGAAAATATGTATATAAGTTCAAACAATCTATGCTGAAAAAGGATCAGCAGTAGAAGATATTCATATATACATAATACACAATATTCCAAAATGACTGTGTTGCATATTTTATTTGAAGAAGAAGTTTGAAGTTCTCTGATTCAGTATTTCTACTTTGGTATCAGTTATTTGTTGAAATTATTCAATTGTGTGGCTGTCTCCATTTCTGCATTTCCCTGTTATTCGGATTAAGATATCAAGTATATATTTAATCTGTCAATACACATTTGCTGTATCTGTGTGATTAATTTGGTTGGTGTCCATCTAAGGAATTAAACCCTTCTGATTTATTCACAGTAGCCTGGAAGTAGTAAGTTGGGATTACTAAGTAGAGCCATATAATTAGGATTGACACACTGTCTCCAGTAAAATATTATCTGTTAATCTTGTCTATTCATTTCATTTGGTTCCTTCAAGTAAGGATTAAAATACCTTCTGGTGAATTATAAGATATCTGATTTTATTTGGTTGGATTATCAAGAAGAGTCTGTCAGTCATTTACTTGCACGTTTATACAAGCTATAAACCAGAACTGTGCCAAATATCTAGAATTATTACCATTAAGAAACTACTGTTCTTAGTCCTTCAAATTGACTCTATTACCCAACAAGGCACTAGTCTCATTCAACTCATTAATTAAAACCTTTTTACCTTGATATTGCTTATACAATTTCTGCCAATCACTTATTAAACATTATACATAGAATTAATTAGTCAGCTTTGTCATCTATCCTACATCCTATGCCATTGTAGATAGACCTAGTTAGTCCATTCATCCACACTCAGACTGCTTTAATATTTCAAGGTTCACCCACCTAGGTGTAGCAGGACCTAAAGTGTAGGAAATCATCAAACCTTGAAGGTTGATTTCGTCAAGTTAGTTCAAAAACGTTGCAAATCCAAACATAGAGCCTGGCATCCTCTTAGGATTAGCAACTTGCATTTTTGAGACCTAACAGATAGCGTCAGTCACCACAATCCCGCAACAGTTCCAAGGGGTATCAGTGATAAGGTGGTAAACTATGAGAGTGACAACATATTTCTACTATAGTCACGTGATGGCCGGATTGAATACTGGTAGGGTAGTGGTAAAAGGAAGTGGACAAACTAGATGTTTCTCATGATCTTGCAATGATTAGCTCATGCACCTATGGGCTGGAGGTAAATGATAAAATCTAATGCAAGGGGTTGTAAACCCCACAATCTTGCAATGGTCAAATCATGTGATGGCAGGGTGGTGGTAAATTGAAAATTTGAGTCTAAAAGTGCCAACGATTCTCAAAGTCCTGCAACCGGTATGGGTAGGTCCTACTACAATGCAGTAAAAGAATAAATGGGTGAATCAATTCATTGTGGGACTATGGTTATCGAGGAATACAATAAATCTTCCTCATCTCATCTACCATTGGATCTAGTTCAATCAAGGGCCTGTATTTGAAATGAATTAAATGCTGAGATTTTACAATCTTGTGGCATGAACCAGAGTAATGGTGATATGATGAATTTCTTGGCACAATACAATTTGAGGATTTCTCAACATTTTCTCATTCTATTGATTGCAGACTTGATTTAGAGAAGGCTCTATCTGGCTCGGTGTGCTCTCTATAAGCTTCAAATTGACTAGGTAAGTTTATCTTTGCACTCCTTCCAAAAAGTTGGTGAAGATTTTGTGCTCTATTTTTCAGTTGTTGGTGTTGTAATTTGGGTTTCAAAGCCATAGTTTGCATAAGTATCTAAAATGATGCCCAAGAAGTCTAAGTCTGCCAGGAAGAGTAATGAACCTATAGCCCCCAAAAAGAGATCACTTCAATAGTTCCTATTAGAATTATTGCCCAATTCCATAGATAATGGTTAAAAGAAAATATTTAGGGATGCGGAAGAAGGGTGTCAGGATGCCACAATCCCAATCTCTGGGTGGAACTTGTTCTGATACTTCTATGAAAAGAAAGATGGTCTAGGTCAAGTAGACAACCCATGTAAACTGGACTTGCCAAAACTAGTGGTCCCGAATGTATTTGTAGATGTAGAACTAATTAAATCCCTAGCACGACATTACCATTATACCACAAAAATAGTTAGGTTGCTAGATGGACAACCATTGGTAGCAGTTGATAGAAATGTCATTGTGGGTCCTATTTTATGCTAAACAAACAACATCAAGCACTCAAGTGGACATGCAGAAGAGTCAGGAAGAATATACAAGCTTGAGGAGAACACTGAGGAGAGATGAATTGCCAATGTACATGAAAAGGGGGGCCAACAATAGAAATATTGATATCCCATCCAATGCTATTGAGCCTTTCCCTGTGGAGGAGTTTGTTTTGTACTTCAAGAGAACCTAGTTTGCATTATACCAAGTTTTGGGAATTGATGCTCATGGAAGAATACAAATTGTCCTAATGAGGATGGCCATGAAAATATAGAACCCAGAAGTAAATACTGAGTATGATTTTGCATCATATATTGAAAAGAAACTACATGAAGGGTTTTTGTATGTAAGGGAAGGTAAGAAACCCTTGGAAATCAGGTTCTATTATTTGTTGTGCCAACTAATTTTGTATCAGAACATAAGGAAATGATCAAGTAGAATGGACATAAGCATGATTGATAATGTAGGACAGAGGAAGCCTACTCAGTGTTGGTGTTATAAGTGGGACTCATTTTGTTAAACTGGTGACTACACTATGTTTCATGATGAATTTATTGTTACGATATTAATCTCTCTTGGAAATTGGTCTCCTAGGTTGACCAAGGAGGCCATGGTGATGCTAAGGCCACTTGCACATAAACCAGAACAAGATCATAGTATAATTGTGTTGGTTGGTTCTTTTTGTCTGATCAAACTATCATTAGAGTGTATGGTTGTCCCCAACCACCCCATAAATTGCCAAAGTTTGTGTCATAGAATATTAGTCCTAGAATTCATGTGGCAAATGATGTGGATGGAAAAAGAGGTGATGAAAAAGTAGAAAAAATGGCACATTTTTGCCTGATGCCACACTATTTGGTGAGTGGTCAATTGGCTCAGGCACTCTTGAGGACTTGCAAGCCTATTTCAAGGAAAAATATTGTTTAAAATATGGAATTGACAGAGTTTGTGACCCTGAGGGTCACATGAGTTTTGTAAGGAAAATAATTTTGACAAAGATGGGGATATCCCGTCAAATTCTTTTTGATGAGGATGTGACAAGAAATTTGGTAACTTTTGAAGAAGTTTATGCAAGGAAATGGGAATGTTACTATTTTTTGACCCCTACTCAAAAATTGGCTAAGAAGATTTATCATTTATCATTTTTGTTATGTGTTAGTTGCAGAGTTGTTGACAAATGTAGTTTAGTTGTTCAGGTACAGAAAAGAAAAGTTTCAATCATTCATTGCATTGCAGAGTAGTAAAAGAGATAAGTATTCATTCACTAATAGTGATTGTTCATTTACAATTTTGAATACATAAGAGAACAAACATTGCATTGAAAGAAACTATGACATATCAGATGTCCCACACAAGCCGTGGGTTATAGATGCACTCATGGAAATACAAGTAAAACACTATGCATCTAATGAAGAAGAGGGAAAGACATAGCCATCATTGCCTTTTTGGGTTGATCTTCATAAAAGCCTCCAGTTCCCGCTCCCGACCTCGGTATGTACTTGAAAAAATTACAAGAAGGTCTTGTTAGAAGCTCTGGTTATGAAAATCCTTCATCAATCAAGAAATAATATTTTAGTTGTAATGCATTGATCAAATAAGAATATCCATGTGTAGAAGGAACAGAAGGCAGGCAAACATAAGAGCATCATTGTTTTTATTCTAATCTATTTGTTTCATGTGTAGGTATAGGACAAATCATGAAGCTGAGTGAAGACATTCAGCATGCAGTGTCAAGTGGGCTCCCACAAGGGTTGAGCCCAACATGTTGATGTCCCTTGTTCTTAAAAGGGATGAACAGAAGAAGAGAATCATTGATAACTTTCACATGACAAGACGAAAGAGTAACAAGACTATCATATGCATCAGTCCCATGTCAGTACATGACCATGATTTCACTTCAGAATATGAAATGCAACCAAGAGCATGACATGAACAAATGGAGGATAGGATTCAATGCATATGATAGCCAATACACTACTTCAACTGCTATGAAATAACATTCTCAAGCATGATAATAATCACAAATACACAATACATTTGTAGTCATCAGACTGATGAAGGAGTAAGTATTCACAAGTATGAATTATCTGAAGGCTACTTACTCATTCATAATTAGCAGTCCAATCGAAGCATTCATTATAAATTAGTAAGAAAATTGCAAAGATAGGTGAGTACCAAGCTTCATACTTTCTCATTTAAATGTGTGATATAATCAATTCAGAATTCAATGACATAAGCTACCTCTTAAATGATGAAATATATCCAATTATGCCTCACTTTTTGCTACTGATAAGTTGAGTATCAGAAGAAGTGTTATTACATGTTGCATTCATTACATATCTATAAAAGACACATGATAGTATCGGAAATCTATAGCAAAATTCAAGACAGCTAATCCAAATGGCTCATCTTTTGCATTTGACAAACTCCAAGAAAATAAAAAAAGAGGCATTTCATTACATGTGTGTAATAGAGTATCATCATCATGTGATAGGAGTAGTCAAACTGATACAGTAGACTTGATCATATCATATAGGACATCTCATATAAGCATTTTATATGATAGGATATAGTGAAAGAAGAGGAGCTGATATGTTACAGTTATACAGAACAAGTAAGTGTTGTCTTCATGTATTACAATTCCAACATATCATGAAACAACTAGGTCATCATGATCATCATATAAAAGAAATCTGATTGCTACAGTCCACTAAATGGACAAGTGAAAGATACATAAATGAAAGTATGTATGTTGCTACAAGAAGTGGAGGAATTCAAAAGTGACATTATACATGTCATGTGCAAAGTCCACATAAAGATTAAGTAGAGATACAGAGAGAGAATAGTGAAAGACATCATCACTTCATTGGAATAGTAATAATGATTATCATCAAACAGTGACAATATAATGAAGAGGAAGTGATACCATGTGCCATGTTTGTTACTAAAGAAGTTCCTATGCTTAGAAAGGAATAAATATTGTTTCATTTTTCAAATCTGAAGTGTATACAGTAGGCCAAAAAATATAGATACATTCATGATAGGTTAGTGGCATATAACACCTTATACAATCATCTTTTCAGATACCCACATCAATTTTCAAAACCATGTGTTTTGTAGTGTTTAAGAGAAAGATAAATGGTAAGCAAGACTATCCAAAAAAGGTCGTAAAGAATGAGTTTATTGTCTAATACAAGGAAATGAAACTCTTATCAGGTTTAAAGAAAAAGAGGGTTTCTTTCTTTTCACAGTCGAGCAAGGTCGAATAGGGTATAGAAGACATGGCCGTGCATAGAAAGAAAGTTCTATGCTAGATAAAAAATGAAACCCTAACTAACAATACATGAAGCCTCACATTTTTACATCAAGATATAAAGGTGAAGCTACAAGGTGCATTCCATGAAGCGGCCATGCCATTTAAAGAGGTATTTCACATACCCATCTAATACAAAGAAAACATGAAACTCTCTTCACAATTTTGTAGAATGCAGAGATAAGAGAAGCTATAGAAATGAGCAAATATCAAAGAGAAACATTAGACTTACCATTGATAGTGCAGTTGAGAGAAGGATGATCGCTACAACCATTTGAATAAAGCCTTGTCATTTTTGCTATTTTAAAGCAGAGTTCAACACACAGAAAACACAAACAAATACTTGTCAAAGACTGAGAGACTGAAGAAGCAGTGGCATGGCCACAACAATGTATTAAAATGTGAGCTATCAAAACACAGAAAAATATCATTGAAATCTTAGATTCAAACTTACCAGAGGTGGCCTATCATTTTGGCTAGAGAAATACATAGCTTTTACCATCGAAGTCACTAAATGGAGCAACAAAACACAGAGCATTCAAGCCTCAAGTCAGCAACCAATTGCAGAGCCATATCAATGACAGAAAAATGAAATGACATACATTTTAGGGTTTTTCACCTACTTTTGTTTGACATTCCTTCATATTTGGACCATGCAAACTTTTAATCATTCTTTATCCAAATATGATCGGGGTCAACCCTTCATGTTGATAAGTGTCTAGCAATCATAAGCAGGAGTGGCCGATAGCATATGGGACATGGCTATATGCATTAAGTCAAGGGTAGGCAAGACCATAAAATATGCCCTTAGAATCTTCCAAGGCTTAATCATTATTGGTGGTCGACTCACTTTGGAGTCAAAGCTTTATTTGATAATGCATGTGGTTGAGTGTCTTTGACCTCCCACATATGCATTTTATTTATTCCTTCATAAATTTTAGTATATGCATAAGATAAAACCAAAACCATGCAAATATGAAGAATATGCTAGAGGAAGACATGGTCAAAGGGGGGTCAATACGACATGTTGGCATGATATTGACACATTGAAGTCCATGGTGTCAAGCCTTTTAAGGTTTTTTATTTATTTTTGTGACGTGTAATAGTTCATATTTTTATGATTTTTATAGAAAATCATAAATGATATCTTGTAAGTAGCTTGGTGAATTATAAACTAGATATCATTTTTTATTCTTAAAAAAAAATCATATCAATAGGATATTGATTAAAACTACCAAGTCATGTAAAGTTAACTTTAAAGCAATGCAGTTATAAAATTGCTTTTAAAGTTGAACTATTTTTAGGCAGTCAAAGCATTTTTACTTTCTTGGGTAAAATTGAGCACAATAGGACAAACTTTTGCTTTCATGAGGCAAATTGGACAAATTTAGATGTAGTTTTGGTGGGGACCACCTAGAGGATCAAGTTGGCAATTTTATTTTGTAGTTTGGAGGCAATTTGTGGCTATTTTGGCAACTTTTATGTAAAGCTCAAAAATGGATTGCAGATCTATTTTTACGACCTTTTTCAGTTTTCTTCAGAGTAGATCATTTGGAGTCATTTATAGGAGGAAAGTTTAGTTTTTTATCAGTTAGTTAGCATCAGTTTCTTCATTCTTGTAGAGTTGTATACAGCAGTTGGCTCACACATTTTTTTTCATACGTTGTATTCCTTTCAGTTCTAATAGAATACCATCTTGTTTCACATTTTTGTAGTCTTGATCTGATGTTATATTGTGACTATTTCAGCCCTTTATTTTATCTCAATACTGTTAGAATTTAGTTCTTCCTGGTTCCAGTTTGTGTTTGACATCAAACCTTGTTGTAAATTACTTAAGGAGTAGCTATTAGTGAATTTGTGAGGATTTATGTTAGAGGATCTACCTGTGAATGATAGAACCTCATTTAGTTTAAATTCCAAAATCAGCTTGCATTTTAGTTACATCTTTCTATCCCTTTTCACCTCGAGTCATAGTTTAGAAGTTTTAAGAGAACCAACTCACTCTTGAGATTCATTCTCATGAAAGAAGACCCACATCCAAGAATGATTCCATGTTTCAACAAGTAGGTAAGTTTTTGCAAAACTTAACAAGGGTGCACACTTGAATTGACAATAGGGAAATCTTAAAGAACATTGAAGAGGAGAAGAAGAAGCAAAATCCCCATTTTCCTGGATTTTTTGTTGAAGAAAAGGATCCTCTAAAGAGGATTGATATGGTAATTGATAATTTTGAATTTTTTTATGGAAAGTTTGAGAAGTAGTCTCATAAGGCTACAAAGCTTCTAGTGAAGAGGTTTGCATAAATTGAAATTCATGAACATGCCCCTAATGTTGTGTTAGTACAAGATTGACAAGTTCCTGCATCCCCTTCATTGAAAAGGTAGAGAAATGAAGATGAGCCTCCACTTGTTCCTTATGAGATAACTTAAGAGGTTGGGGACACTAAAGATGTGGCCAATATTCTCAAGCACTTGGGTGATGAAGAGGAAGTTGAGAAACCATTGGTTGGCCAAAAGATAGATGCACACAAGCCTGAGGCTAGGATGGATAAACAGACCCAAGGTGAACCAGAATTGGAGGAATATGAAAGAATTGTGGCATCAATGAGATTTATTGAAGATGATGACTTTATCAAGACTCTAGAGTTTAAGGACTTCTAGTTGAAAATGAAAATGAAAATGAAAGAGTTTGATGAAAAGGTGGCAATAAACAAAATGGGTACTGATGAATCACAGCATAATCACATTGTCACACAAACTTTTAAAGTTTTGAAGATAGATGAAATAAATGTGATTCTAGAAGAAGCAATGAAAATGGTTCTGCATAGAAATATGCTAATCATTCCTGGCCTTGAGTTGAAAAAGGTATTTTTTCTTAACCAAGTCATAAGCCAAGAGGATCCAAAACTTCTTTTTGAATTTGATCATGAGGATGGCATTAGTGGGTGTGGTTTCAACCCAAAAATAAAGACTCTTCAAATTTGTACCATGCAAAAGAACACAAGAAAACCAATGTTGCTTGATGTTGTGCATGAGATGAGGGGTTCAAATGTGGTGAAAACTTTCCAAGATACATCAGCTATAGAAGCATCTTCCCTCATTGTCCATACTGCCATGTTCACTCATGCTGTTGTGAAAAGATTAGAACAAAGAGTACAGGATTATGAGAAACTCAAAAGGAAATGAATGATGAAGTAAATAGATTGTTCCTTGAGAATGTACATTTGAGAAAGCAATTGCAATGTATGAGTTCTTCTCAGAGTCAGGCTATTGTACCATACCAACTATTGTGCCAAAACCAACAAGTGATGCCACAATGAAAATTGAAAAAATAAATGCATTGAAGTTGAAGCTTCAAAAAGAAATTGAGGATTTGAGAAAACAAAATGAAATGATAAAGGATGAGGCAAAGTTGAAAGTTCTTGAAGTTTTTGAAAAGATATTGGAATACAAAGTGAAGATGGTTGTTGATAAGTTGGGAAATGTGCATGAGTGCTATTCTTCCTTATCTTAGGCCATGGAGTAGCTCAAAGTGAATTTTTCTATTTTGGACACACTGTATCAAAGATGACAACCTTCACACCACACTTTAACCATTATCTATAAAGTCTTGCAAAGAAATACTGATGCCCCTACATCTTTGAAGCCTACAGAAAGGATGATTGGATTGATCTTGGAGGAGCACCAGTATGCCAATGGTGAAGGACATAAGATGTAGGTCAAAATTGATTCCTTTGCCACATTTAAGCATCAATTTATCCCCTCAATTCTATCAAAAGACAAGCAAATCAAGAGCCTTGATGCATGGAGAGTGGAGTTTGGCTAAAAAGTATGTCAAATCATGGACTTTTTGAAGAAGGATGGAGATATCAACATCATCAGGTTCAACATGATCTTGGACAGAGTGCTTTCTGTAAATGTTGGGTATGGGAAATTTGTGATGGATGTCAAAGCTCTGCTAGATAAAAGATGGAAGGATCACCAAGATAACTTGCTCAAGATTCAAAATTACAAATGGCCTAGTGATTTTGCAATTTTTCAATGGAAGAGCATGTGTCTTGTAGATTGATAAACAACATAGGTTTTGGTGCAAAGGAGCAATGAGCTATCATAGCTGGTGTCAAATAGCACCACCACATCTTGGATGCTCTCCTCTTTGTCTTCTTTATGTTTTTCATGTTTTTATAATGTATTAAAAAATGTGCTTCAAAGTCTAATCTAGATTTATCAAAGTGAAAATATTGTAATGAATGTCAAGGGTTGGGAATACAAAGAGCCAGTTTGAATGTGAATGGTCTGAAGCCTGTTGCTTCCCTCAAATATATATAAGGGAATCCAAGACCTTATGGGCTCTCTCTAGGAATTTTTATTTTTGAAAGAGACATTGCACTGTCTATCCTTTGAATCTAGTCAATAAAAAAACATCTAGATTCATTCATCTACATCATATCTAGAATTCAAAGCATTTGCATCAATTATCGGAAAGATATCACTATTAGAAGATCAACTATTTTCTCAAAACAGAGCATCCTGAGAGTCTCATATAATCAGCTAAAGCAGAAGACTTGTGGAGCATTCCTCAACTTATGGAGCCTAATAACACATCATTCAATGATCTTTGGTTCATGGCTGACTTCCCTGAAGATCCACACATCATTCCATTTATTTGCAGAGGAATTCTACAGGATCAGGTCTGACCTATCCATGTAAACACATTACAGCTCTTCATTGGAGTTTTCTATCTTCCTTGGCTGATGCAAAGGAATCTTTTGTACTAAGATGATATATAAGGATGTAATAGATCCCTAGGAAATCATATTAGAGTAGTTGGAAATAGATTCATATGTTCATTGTTTCAATTTGCACGAAGGGACTTCAAAGCTATATCTTCTGTATATTATGAATTTAGGCCTGTGAGTCCTAATTGTAAGCCTACATGTTGTCAGCTGATTTGTATTTGAATTCTATGATATTCTAAATGATTGAATATTCATTTGTTCTATATCTTTGAGTCATTTCTATTGTGTTTACTCTTGTTGCATGGTCTGGACAATTCATTCTGTGAACCCTCCTACCATGACTGCACCAAGTGGTATCAAAGCAAAAGTTTAAATCTTTGGGGTTGAATTAAGTGAACTTGGTGAAGGAATTCCATAAGATCTTGTTGTTGATAGATTGTTGAATTGAGGTAGATTACTTGTGTTACAACTGGTCACCAATTGTGAGGCAGTTGTCACCTTGTAGCCCGATTGCCAAACTTGAGGCAGTTTGCACTTGATCTTGGAAGATGCCACCAAGGAGAGTTATTACTGTTGGAACAATGGATGGTAATATGGATGAAATGATGAAAACAATGAGAATTTGATTGGATTTTTTTGAAGAAGATAGGTGAAGAGGATTGACACTGAGACCTAATGTTCAAAGTGATGATGACAAAGAATTTCAATCTATTGAACAAATTGGTGAAACACTAGGAGGTGATGAAGAAGAAGAATCAGATCAAGTGAAGATGTTGCAAGCTATTTCAAAGATTGGAAATAGACCCAAATTTGATGTGCCGAATTACACTGGCAATTTGAACCCTGAAGAGTTGATTGACTTGATAAATGACATGAAATAATATTTTGAATATGAAGAAGGTGAAATTTGCAAAGACAAAGTTGAAAGTACATGCTGCTATCTGGTGGATGCAAGTTCAATTGGATAGAAATAGAATGGGAAAAGGAAAGATTACAAAGTGGGATAGAATGGTGATAAAATTGAAGAATCACTTTATACCTACCGACTATGAGTTGGAGCTATTGAAAAGATTGCAAAACCTAAGACAAAAGGAGAAATCTTTGAAGGAGTATACTAAAGAATTTCATAACATGATCATAAGGACATGGCATAGTGAAGCAAGCAAGGAGAAAATGGCTAGATACATCAATGGACTGAGATTGAACATTCAAGTAGAACTAAGTTTGGTGATGATGACATCTTTGGAGGAAGCATATCAGTTTTCCTTGAAAGTTGCAGAGAAGTTGAACAAGAGACATGATCATAGACAAAGAGGTAGAGGAGGTAAATTTTATAGAAATAGAACATTTTCCAAAGGAGACAGATGACATCCGAAGTAGAACAAGTTTGACAACAAATTTAAGAAGGATGACAGATATAGCAATGCATACTGAAGTAATGACAAAAATTTTCATCACAAAGGTAATTACAATTCATACTGGAATGAAGGATATAGAAGAGAAGGAAGAGGATTTGATAAGAGAACATTCAAAGGCACTTGTTTCAAGTGTGGAGGTGAAGGACATAGAGAATTCAAGTGTAATTGAGGGAGTACAAGCAAGAGAATAGAGAACAGTGGAAGAGAAGCCTATGTTTAAGAGGAACCTATTGGATCACCTAGTTCAGTTGGTAAACCAGAGAAAGGAGAATCACTTGTGATGAGGAGAGCAATATTTTAAGAAGATACAAATGGGGAACTACTGCAGCAAAAAATTTTGTTCAGAACCGGATGCAAATCAGGAGGTAAATGTTGTAAAGTTATTATTGATAGTGGTAGTTTTGATAATCTAGCTTAAGAGGAAATGGTTGCTAAGATGAAGTTGGAAAGATTGAAACACCCTAAGCCCTGTCAGATAGCATGGATTCATGATGCAGTCACAGTAGGAGGGTTCACAGAATGAACTATCCAGATTGTGTAGCAAGAGTGAACACGATGGAAACAACTCAAAGAAATGAAGCAAATGCAGATTTCATTCAATATATCATAGAATTCAAATAGAGATTGGCTAGCAATATGCGGGCTTACAATTAGGGCTCACATGCCTGATTACATACATGCACCAGATAAATCTTTGAGGCTCCTTCGCACAAAATCTAAACTATCAATTTTTTCTTATGTGAATAGCTACTTTCCTAAGGATCTATTACATCAATATATATCATTTTTAGACCAATAGATTCCTTTACGTTGGCCAGGGAAGGTCAAAAACTCCAATGAAGAATTGTAATGTGTTCACAGATAGGTCAGACCTAAATGCATAGAACACTTCCTCAAATGAATGGAACAATGTGTGGACCTGTTGATGAGAGTTTTTACACACTCACATGATAGTTAAAATTTACAAAAGAACCTTAGCTGTCTTGGAAGATATGTAGAATTAACTAGTAATTCTCAATCTCAAGTTTCTGGATGGTCAGTTCTTGACTGTGTGGGATAAACCAATAGTTCATTATGAAGCTATTATATTCAAGGGGCCATACTGAATCTAAAGATATGCTACTAGCAATTATTACTGGTTATGTGCAAATATTTCAAAATATCTCTCAAGTTAGTGCTCATTTGCAACTATTTATTACTTTCAAGTCAAACTTTAAATGTATTTTATAGAAAATAGACTTGATACTTCAGAATTTATGAAAATCATTAAAGATCATTTGCATTTTCACGTATTTAGCAGGATCTTTCACAATTTCCTTTAAATGACTGCATTTCAGCTAGTTATTTATTAATTGTTGGAGAAAAGTTAGAAAGACTTAAATTAAAATACCATGCCATACATGATCTAAATGTTTTGCTATTCACATATTAAAGAATACAATATCTGAACAATTCAACACAATCAAATCTACAAATGTAAAGTCTTGAACATTTTCATGAACATACATAAGAGATTACAATCTTTCAAAGAATAATACTTCAAGTAAAAATCTGAATTAGAAAACACTCTATAATAGATGTCGAATTCTGAGTATACCTTTATTTAAAGTATAAAGTCATATAAAATTTACAATGTAATAATGACTTCTGTTTCATTGATCAAATTACTAGAAAAACATACAAATGCTTTGACAGATACACCAAGGAGACCAGACATTCGATGTACTCCTTAATGCAGGCGTAGGCATCCTCCCTTTTTAAAACTAAAAGAAACATCCTCTCTATTGCAATAAAACCTGACAATTACAACCTCAAGCTAAAATTCAAAATCCCTATGTAAAATAATACAAGTAACAGAGCTTCTTATATAGACTCTAAAGTTTCTTCCTACTATGGTTACAAAATCAATCCAATGGTTAGCATTCAAATCCTCTAGATCAATGGTAGGAATCATTTCCTAACTATTCCCAAAATATTCCAATGGTATCTTTACTCAGCTCAAAGGATGCCTTTAGAATCTTTTCAAAATAAAAGATAGCCGCTGACCCTTTCATGTTTGTTGAATTTTGGCTGATGATAAATCTCCAAGCACATTCATATTTAGCATATCCTCCTTTTGATATCTTTCTACTCCTTCAGGTACTCTACAAAATTACCTGTTATCTCCTTAATGAAAGTATGATCACTCTCTTGAGTTTTTGTCCATGTATACTCCTGTGCTTTGATTCCTTCTTTCAATTTCTTCTCTTCTGTTACCAAATCTTTAACCCTTTTCTGATACTTCTTGATCTTAGAATTCATTTCCATTATTGAATCAATCATCCATGTACTAATATGTGTTGCAAGGGTCTCCAAACATGCTGAAAAAATAGCTTTAAAATCCTTCAATGCCTTTTCTAAGCCATATGCTGGTACCTCTAGGCATTCATGCCCAATGAGGTTTTTTTATTATTTTCATATGTACTCTTATCATATTATCAGTGACCTCTTCTAGGTCTGTAGTACTCATGATACAAATTTTAAGAATGTCCTCTTCAAATTTTAATTCAAACCTTGTTTGTGGCAATTGGTTAGCCATTCAAGGAGTAATGACTCCTTCATTTATCAATTCTTCTACTCTCTCCTCCATTTCTTCAAGCTATTTTAATTCTGATCTGTATTCTTTCTTTCTGATTGACAACTATGTAAAATAAAATTACATTTATTCTTCTCTATCAAAGCCATATCCCAACATGTCACTGCTTGCTTTGTTACATCCTCTCCTTTCTATATAAATTCCTTGAACCATTTCTCAAAAATATTATCTTCAATCTTTTTATTCTCCATCTCTTTCACCTCATCTTTTGATAATAATGCCATTTCAATAGGTAATTTGGCACGGTGGCGTTGGGATCAAACATTCCCCTAATGAATTGTTGATGCTGGACAATATATCCCTTCAAATAATCATGTTTATCTTTATCCTTTTTTAGTATTTCAGCAATGGCCTTGTTCATATCTTCCCATTCAATTATATGTTGCTCCTTGGTCATGTGTTCTAAATCTAGATTAAGTAATTTGTAATCATCCACAATCATTTCTCCTTTAGATTTAGCCTTTTGTGGTATAGCTAGATCTCGAATTCTAGATCCAAAAGGACCTCTTTTAATTGCTGACATAGTTCTAGCTTTTCTTTTCTCCTTCTGTGGTGTAGAACCACCTAGTAAACTCTTGATATCAATGGGTACTAATTGTACTACTACCTTCTTTCTTCTAACCTTAGAGCCTAACCAGGCTAGAGCCTCCTTAGTAGCTTCTGGTATTTTTTCCTCATTTATCACCTCTTCCTGAGGTTTCTCCATTTCTACCTATTCTATGTGTTGTTGTTGTTGCTGAGGTAGTTGAGGTTAAGGACCATGCTCTAGAAAAAGTGGATCATCATGTTGTTGTGATTCTCCCTCATCATTATCTTCTTCTATTTCAGTATCCCCTCCCTTGTTATCTTCTAGGCTCTCTTTTTCAAAAAATTCCTTTTGTTCTTCTTTTTTATCATTTTGTTCCATGTTTTCTCTATCCATATTTTATTTTTGCTCTTTATGTTGAGTATTATCCTTAGAAATATTTTCTATGTTATCCAAGCTTTCTTCAGGATTACCTGATATCCCCACCAATTCCTTTGTTGTTTCAACTTGTTGTCATACTCTTTCAGGCATATTTATTTGATCCATCTGTAAGGGTGAACTTGTGATTTTATTAGGTTCCTCTACATCTTTTTCTTTCTCTAGTTTGCTCTCTGTGTTCTTCCCTTCTTCTATATTTTCTTCCTATTCACTTTGTTCATTGTACATATTAAGAATATCTAGGACATTAGTACTAGAAACATTTATCTCTATCTCCTTCTCCGTTTGGTCTAGCATTTCTTTCACAACTTTTTATGGTTTTTATTCTTTCCAATATTCTTCTATTTGTTATGCCACATCTTGCACTTCCTTTATAATCTTAGGTGGCACTAGGGTACTAAAAGGATCAACATTTTCTGACCTGCCCTATATATTTTCTTCTTTTGATTCTGGGCTTTGTTCTATTCCCATACATACCTGAGTATCCTATTATTTCCCTATATCAGAATATTCACTTACTTCTTATTCATTCCTTCCAATTTCCCCTTTGGCACTAGGATCCATCTCCCTAACTTCATCATCTCTACTGTCATCTTCTACATTTACGATCTCACTTACTTTTTTGAATTCATGAAGTTTTGACTCTTGTAGCTTCTCTTCAATCAATTCTTTCTTAACCTTTGCATATCTTTTTCTTTCCTCTTCTAGTGTGGATTCACTATGTATACCAATAAGCCTAGTACCCACCTGTTGAGCACCTGTACTAGTGTTTATCCTTTTGAGGTTTCAATTGCTATGGCTCTCATAATTGTTTGTCCTGCTGGCCTCTTAAGAGTTTGAGTCTGCTCTGTACTAATGTTATGTCTTGATGATTCTGCATCCATGAATGTCCCTGAAGATATTGCTATTGTAACAACCAAGGCATAGAGATCCATTAAGGTTGCATTTTTATCCTTTTCACTAATTTTAGCTTCTACAATTCTTCTTTTCTTTTCATAAAAGCACTATAGCTCATCTTGGTTCTGTTGGAAACAAGGGAGATAACTGAGAGGGGGGGTTGAATCAGTTATCTTAAATATCTTAACTTTCTTTTCTTAATTAATATTAATACAACATCAAAACATAAGAGCATACATAATCATGAGAGCAGAAATAAAATCAACACACATAACACAAGGATTTTTACATAGAAGACCCTGTTAAGGGAAAAACCATGGGGTGACTAACCCAAGATTGTATTCTCTGTTAAAAGACTAAGAAGTAAAAAATGGCACTTGCCAATTAGGGCTCACTGCCCGAGCACACTGCTCACAAGAGGCACACTGCCTACAAGAGACTCACTGTCTACAAGGTATATAGAAAGTAACCAGGTATTTGAATTGATGAGAGGCATCCACATATGCTGAGGTTTAGTTCTTGTTAGCCTCAATATACTGATCTAATGCACTTCATTCTTTCTCTACTCTAATGCGTTTGTTATATCACATACCAGACTTGTCTCGCTGCTTTCACACTTCTCTCTGTCTTTCCTCGCACATTATATCAACACACACACACCTTCATACCAAAATTCATCTAGTATATATATCCACATCAAGGATTTCAAGATCTTTCTGGTCGGCAATTGGAATACTTAATATATTTACAAAACATTGATCTATCCGCTGAATCCATGCTTAGTATGTGATGCGTATCAAAGACATAGACATAGAAGTCATCATTTATGATGGACAACCATGTATGATCTCTCAAATAGCTTGACCACCAACAATTTCTCATCTGGGTTAAAGTCTGATGCTCTGGCGGTCAGTTCTTCCTCACTCTACTCTGCCTGTTAGGAACCCAACACTTAGGTGCTCATATCTTTTCACTCTTTCATCACCGAAGGCTCAATCTCTAGAATGTAGTAGTCATGGTACTCCTCTTGACTTATCCAAGTCCACAACATGTTGAGTTAGACCATCTGAGAGATCTAGACCTGATTGTCAGACCTTGCTACATGCTTTGTTCTTGTTCACCAGACCAAAACACTTCAATCTGATTTCCAGTATAGGCATACTATGTGCTGCGGATATGTGCGATAGACTTTGTTGCCATCAATGACAACAATAATGAAGCCACACAGTGTCTCTTTCCAACAATCTCCCCTTTTGGCATTGATGGCAACACTTAGTGAAAAATGACTAAGTGTCGTAGCAAACTCGCCCTTGGCTGATGCTCTATCTTGTGCACTGTTTTACTGGAGCTTCTCCTTAGCTAGATTCCACATTTTTCACTACACCTCACTCCCCCTTTGACATCAATGCAAAAGGGTGGAATCCACACACCAAAATTTGTAAAAATTAACTTATACATAGCTGCAAAAGTATATATACATGTTATACTTACATATACTTAAGTATATCTGCAAAGGTGGTCTTCAACTATACAATTTTTGTCGTCCAACTCTGCTTCATCCTGCCCAAAATTGAAATGTGGCCACTCAACAAAAATGCAAAATCTTCTGCCATTCTTAAGTCTACCGGATCACTGGTCTGATCTGTAGTCTAAGCATCAATTAGGGCCTCATGCATTGCCTCTAACTTAGGGATAATTATCCCTCTTAGTTCACTCATTCTGCTTATTCTATTCTTCTTTTCCTTTTCAAGCCTCTTTATTTAATTTATAGTGGCAATAGCCTGGCACTCTTAATTCATTATGGATGAGGTGAGAGGATCAAAATTTTGAGATAAACTTGATAGTTTACTCTCTTGTTCTTCCACCTTCTTTGCAATGTCTTCTGTCACTGTGGACCAAGATAGCCAAAATTTGTATATTTCTCTGCCATCTTTAAGAGCATTTTCTAGGCTCTTTATCCCAATATCTAGGGTCCTCCTATCATTAGTTATGAGTCCCTACACCTTAATGAATCTCTTTCCCAAAAATTCTTTCAAAACTTTCTCTTCTGCCAATTTCTCCAAAGAATCAAAATGGGTGCTAACAGAGTTAACCATAGATTTCAAATTACCAGATGAAGAGGCCAAAAGATCCTTTTGGAAGGATGGCATGATCTTCTATAGCACACTAGATGCAATCTCTATCAGCTCATAGTCTTCCATGTGAGACTTCAAAAGATTTTGTTTTGCTTTAGCTTGAGCAAAAGGTGCTACCTTCATTGTCTGGACCGGAGAGAGGGAGTCAAAATTGAGTGGTCCTTGAAATAGTTCTGATTCATCTATTTCGATCATCTCTTTGGTCAAGAAGTTTTTCACTTCTTCTATAGTGTCTTTCCAAAGATAGAGTCTTCTTTCCTTTTGTATCCTCAGAAATGTCATCAGAGATCTTCTCTATGTGTTCTTCTCTTCCCTTTTCCTCCTCTACTTGACTCAATTTCTCCTCTTTTCTTCCTTCTCCTTCAGTTTCGGAGTCTGCAGGGGGATCTTGAAGAGAAATGTTTACTTCTTCATGGACTTCCTCTTCTGAAATAGAGGAATCCAAGTCCTTAGTCCTCTCCTCACCTATCTCCTTTGACTCTTCTGCAATTTTCTCAGTAGATTCTTCTTTTGATGCGCTTAATCCTTCAGCATCCATGGCAGAAGGTTCTTCATCTATTTCCTCTATGATAGGAATTTTTAATCTTTTGAAGGCATTATGGAGGATGTCTTCTATTTCTTGTGCTACTTGATCTATTTCTCCAAGCATACATTTCTTCACTTACTTTGCTCCGGAACTCATCCTTGCAGTTCTTAAAGATCATGTTCAATTGTTTTGGAGTAATGGAAGGATAGAGATGAATAGCAATATGTGCCTAGATCTCTTGGTCCTTTGCCTTAGTATTCTCCTTTCTCAGTTCAAGTACCTTCTCTACACTTTTGGGAATTAGAGAGATGATTTCAATGAATGCTTTATTATAAATGTTTAGGTACTTAACTGTAGCTTCTTCCAAGATCCTTTTGTCTATGTCACTATACTCATCATAAAATTCAGTGACTGGTTGCAGGTTCCCATCCACTGGGACTGCCTTGATGATATCATCAATATAGAGAGTAGGCCTTTCAACAAATTCTTCTACCTCTTCTTCTTTGTTTGTATTGGTAAAGGATTCCCTTGAAGTTTTCTTCTTCTTCCTCATTTTCTTAACTTCCTCATCAGATTATATTTCTTCATCATCTTTTTGGCTTATGTATGACCTTGTGGCCTTTGTCTTCATTCTCTTCTCACCCTTTCCGAATGTCTTGGCTTCTGGTTTTGAGGATTTTGAGCTCTTAGAGGTGGTAGGTGCAGAGCTCTTGGAGGATCTGGTCCGGGAGGAGGCTTGTACCAAAACACTTCCTTTTTCTGCTTCTTGTTTCTCTTTCTCATCTCTTTCTATTTTTTCTCTATTTGCATCAACTGCTTCTTTTGAAATGCCATATCTTTTGGCAACTTCCTCTACTTCCCTTCTCACTTTTCTTTTCATTTCTGGTTGTCTCAGTTCAACATGTATTTTTACACTCAATTCTTGAAAGGTTCCAAACCTTTCTGCCTCAGGGTCCTTAGGATGACTTAGCAAGTGTTGGACATGCAGCTCCAAGATTTTCTCATCTACCTCATAGCCCATTGGCATAATCCAGACTATTCTAGGCTCAACTACCTCCATTAGGCATTGATCAGTGTCTACCATGAAACATATTGTATCCTTGTATTTTTCAACTATTGTTGTGGAATTCTTTCTCTGGCCTGCATCAAACTTTGGATGTTTTTTAAGAATTCCCAAAGTGCTATGCTTTGAGCCTTGGCATCACCAAGCCCATACATATAATCTCTGATTTGCATAGAAACCAGTCTATCATTTTTCCATACCCAACCACTTGATTTGGGTAGCTATTTCATATAGTAAAAGAATAAACACAATATTAAACCACCATACTTGAATGAGTTATTCTTGTCCTTCTTGATCTTTTGCAATTTTTCTAATAGTTGGCTCACGAGAAGCTCACATAGATCATAGTCTGCATTTTCCCTTAGCATCTGATATGTAGTATAAATTACAATTCCGGACACAAAGTTCTCCCTGCTAGAATGATATATTTTGTAGCCAATTATCATAGAGGCCAATTTGATATCCGAATCTATGATATCTTCTATTGTCATTGCTCTTTTGTCAAACTTTAATTTGGTAGCCTCACTTACTATTTGGTTCTTGACTAATTTGAGAGAAGGTAACCCACCGGCTAAGTGCAAACCAGTTACTACCCTAATTGCATCCTTTGTTATCTTGAAGGGATTCAACAACCACATGAAGTTGTCATGTATTCTACTAAGAACATACCAGACCCATTCATCTTCTGCAAAATAGGGAAAGTGGATGCAATGTCCAAAATACTTATCCCGAATGGCCTTGTAGTGAGGTTTAAGTTCAAAGGTATCATCTATTAGTTGTTTATGGTAGATATCCATCAGCTTTGATTCTACAAATTCCTCAATATTGGCATGGATGTATACCCTAACATCTTCTACGTGTAGAACCCCATGCGAAATGCTAGAAAAGGTGCCTAAGGGATTAACTTCTAGGGATTTGTAGGGGTGTTTCTTGAACTTTGGGTGCGGCCTATCAGTGATATTAACAACCATAGGAGTAGCCATCTTTGCAAAAGATTTAAAGAGAGATATTCAAAAATCAAAATACCTTTTCATGCTTCTAGGGTTCACAATATACATAGGAAAAGATTGTTGGTTGAATCAAATTCTACAATTGATCTTTGAGAGGGTTGTAACAATTTTGCTGCAAAGCTCTTCCTTTCTTCTTTTCGAATGCAAATGTGCAAGTGATGAATAAAAGAACCCTTTTATCTCTATGCAAACCCTAAATTCCTATTGCAATAAATGCACAACTTAAGTCATCCGGTTACCTTGTTCTAAGAGAGATCTTTTTGAACCACTGAGATGCACTTAGAATCATTTTCAATGATAGTTGACAATGTATCTTCTTTCATCCAATCATGCCATGAGTTTGCAGATCAAGATATTTCACTTTTAAATCATACCGGATCTGTCTATGAAGATTCTGCTTTACCAGATGGCTATCAAACTAGATCAATCTTGACTGATCAAACTCTTCAAAACTCCTTGCAGATCTTTCATATTTTTATTGCGGGTTATTTGGACATTTCTCTGAGAGCCCTTTAATCTGCAACATTCCATGTGCCAACTTTAGGCACCAATTGATTGGTTGGGGGAATTTATTTTCCTTTGTGACTCCCCCTAAGCTAGAGCTCATCTATTTAGTTTCTAGAAGGAATATCAGCACCAGATTCTAGTGCGGATCCATCTCCAACATTTTCTATACTTCTCTTCACCCAAATCTTATTCATCTCCCTTTGAACTTCATCTGCATTCACTTTTCCTTTTCCTTTGTCTTGATTTTGATTATGATGCACTAGGCCCTTTTTATCTTCATTCTTACTTCTGTGGAATTTGGCAATATGATTGGATCTATTGCAATTGTAGCAAACAACACTTCTTTGCATATGTGACTAATATCCTCTATATCTGCATTGATTAGCCATATGTCACATTCTATTGCATGCAAAGCATCTACCATTGAATTAATTATTTATTTGCATATTTCTGCATTCATGAGATTTGTGACCATACCTTTTGTAGTTGAAACATTGACCATTCTTCTTTTGCACCAAGTTGCTTTATGACTGAAATTGTTGCAATTGTAGCAGTATCCATTGAAGGATCGATATCTTTGAGAATTTGCTTGCCTTATCAGAGCTCTTCTAGGCATTTTCCTTATATTTCTTGATCTAGAGTTTTTATGACCGGATCCAAAGATTTCACCTTTCTCATATCAAAATTCATGCTTTTCATCTACCCTCTTTTGGCTTTCAAGAAGAACTTCAAGTTGAGCAGAGCTTATCTTGAATTTCTCTTTGTATTCATTTTCTATTTGAAGATCCCTTATAAGAGTGTCTATTTGATTCTCAAGTTGTTCTTCATTATCTCTAGCTTCTTCAAGATCCGATTCTAGATACCTGATATTTCTATCCATTTTGTGACAGTCCTCTGACTTCTCCTTGAGAGATTGTTTTAGATTATCTTCAATTTTCCTTTTCTCTTCAATTTCTTGGGTGAATCTCATAACCCCTGATTCTATTTCATGTCTAACCATAATGACCTCTTTTGATAGCTTATCACATAGCTTGTTTTTCTCATTCAAATCTTCATTAGTATCATTGGCTTCACTTTGACTTGCTAATTAAGTAACTCTAGTTTGTCAATCTCCAACATTTCTTTTGTTAAGAAGTCCTTAATAGTTTCTGCAGTGTCTCTTGCCAGAGACAAAGATTTCTCATCTTCTGCACTGTCACTTATGTTCTTCTCAGCTTGACTTTCTTCTCTGCCTTTCACTTCTTTTTCATCTTGTTTAGATCTAGAGACTGTAGGGGAAACCAGAGGAGAGATATTTGTTTGTTCATGAGCCACCTCTTCCTTTTCTAGAATAGAGGATTCTAAGTCCTTATCCTTTTCTGTACTGATGTCCATTACTTCTTTTGCCATTTTCTCAGTGAACTCTTCTGCAATATTTGTGGCCAAGGGGTCAGTCCTCTATGATAGGAAGATTGAATCTTTTGAAGACCTTTTAAAGGATCTCTTCTGTTTCCTTAGCTACCTTGTCAGTCTCACCAAGCATGAGCTGATTCATTCTGGCTTTGCTCCTAAACTCATCCTTGCAATCTTTAAAGATCATATTCATTTTCTTTGAATCAATTGAAGGATATAGCTAAATAGCTATCTATTCCCGAATCTCAAGGTCTTTTGCCATGGCATTATTGTTTCTTATTTCTAACTCCTTTTCTAGGCTCTTGGGAATAAGAGATATAATTTCAATAAAAGCCTTATTATATATGTTCAGATACTTAACTGTAGCTTCCTGCAAGATCTTTTGGTCAGCCTCATTATAATCATCATAGAATTCAGCCATTGGTTGAAGGTTTCCATCCACAGTGACTGATTTGATTACATTTTCTAGAGATAGGGTGGGCTTTTCAACAAATTCCTCTGCCATTTCTTCCTTGTCTTGACGTGTGGAAGTTTCACTAGATCGTTTCTTCTTCTACTTCTTTATTTCCTTTATCCCCTCATTAGAGTCAGTCTCTTCTTCATCCTTTTGACTCGCATAAGACCTTGTGGCCTTAGTCTTGGTTCTTTTCTCTGTTTTATCGGATGATCTTGCTTCCGGTTTAGATGCCCTTGAGCTTTTGGCAGTGGCAGGTGCAGATCTCTTTGATGATCTAGTCCAGGTGGAGGTTTCTACCGGAGCACTTTTGTTGCTTTCCTTTTCTGCCTCTTTCTTCTCTTCTTCAGCCCTTTCCCTCTTTTCCCTGTTGGCATCAAGTGCCTCCTTTGAGATGCCAAATCCTTTGGCAACATCTTCAACTTCTTTTCTCACCTTCTTCTTGATCTCTGGATGTCTGAGTTCCACATGAATCTTTATACTTAGCTCTTCAAAGGTTCCAAACCTTTCTACCTTTGGATCCTTTGGCTAACTTAGCATGTGTTGAACATGCAACTCCACAATGTTCTCATCAACTTCATATCCCATTGGCATGATCCACACTATTCTCAGTTCCACTGCCTCCATTAGGCATTGATCAGTCTCTACCATAAAGCATACTGTGTCTTTGTATTTCTCAACTAGAGATTGAGGAATTCTCTCTCTAGCTTGCATCATGTTTTGGAAGTTCTTAAAGTACCCCCACAGAACTGTATTCCTTGCCTTGGCATCCCCAAGTTCATGCAAGTAATCTCTGACTTGAATTGCTATCAGTTTGTTATTTTCCCATACCCATCCATTGGATCCGAGTAGTTCATTCATGAAGTAGAAAAATAAGCACAATATCAGTCCACCATATTTAAAGGAGTTCTTCTTGTCCTTTTTGATCTTCTTTATGTTTTCCATCAATTGACTTAGAAGGAGTTCACAGAGATCATACTCTGCATTCTTTCTCAGCATCTCATAGGGAGTATATACTATAGTTTCGAATACTAAATTTTCCCTACTAGAGTGATTTGTCTTATATCCTATTATCATAGATGTAAACTTGACATTCGGGTCAGTAATATCTTCAATGGTCATTGCCCTCTTATCAAATTTTAATCCGGTGGCCTCAGTTACAATGTTGTTTTTGACAGATTTGAGGACAGGTATCCCTTCGGAGGAGTATAAACCAGTTACTACCCTAATTGCCTCCTTAGTGATTTTGCAAGGTCTGTTCAGCCATAGGAAGTTATCATGCACCCTACTCAATACATATCGGACCCATTCATCTTCTTCCAAGAAGGGAAATGAATGAACTAATCAAAATGTTTCTCCTGGATGCACTTATATTCTGGTTTAAGCTCAAAAGCATCATCTATCAATTGTTTGTGATAGATGTCTCTTAGTCTGAATTCCCCAAACTCTTCAATAATTGCATGTATGTAAACCCTAATGTCTTCTCTATGCAAAATGCCATGTGGAACACTAGAGAATGCTCCTAGGGGATCTACCTCCAAGGATTTGTATGGATGTTTCTTGAATTTTGGGCAAGGCCTATCAGAGATCTTTACTATATTCAGAGTATCCATCATCAGAGAATTTTACTGAGAGATATCAAGAGTGGAAAATACCTTTTAACACTGTCTAGGGTGAACGAAGGAATCCTGATTAATTTGTAGGAAGAATCATCTTGATCTTGGGAGAATTTGTTGCAGAGCTCCTTTTCTTTTCATTTCTTCTTGAATGCAGAATGAACAAATGCTTAATGAGAAGACCCTTATATTGCTTCGCAAACCCTAATGTTAAGATGCAATAAATGCTTGACCTAAGTCATTTTGATTTGCCTTATTTGGATGACTTGAAGAACCAGATCAATCTTGATCATAAACATCTTGCAGATCTTTCAAATCTTAACCATAGTTTATTTAGATGTTTCTCTTATGAACCCTTTAATCTGCAACTCTTCTTGTGCCAGTTCCAACACCAATTGACTGGCTAGGGGAACAAGGTTTTCTTTGTGTCTCCCCCTAAGCTAGGGCTCACTTTTTAATATTTGGAAGGAAAATCAACACCAGGCTCTCGTGCGGACCCATCCCCTACATTCTCTATACTTTTCTTCACCCAAATCTTGTTCATCTCACTTTGAACTTCATCCGCATTCTCTTTTTGTTTTCCCTTATCTTGATTCTAATTATGATGTACCGGACCTCTTTTGTCCTGATTCTTTCTTCTATAGAACTTTGCAATATGACCGGATCTATTGCAAATTTGGAAAACAATATTTCTTTGCATATTTCATTGATATCCTCTTGATCTGCATTGATTAGCCATATGACCTATTCTATTGCATGCAAAGCATCTACCATTGAATGATTTGCTCATTTGCATATTTCTACATTCATGAGATTTGTGACCATACCTTTTGCAGTTGAAACATTGTTTGGAGAAGGATGAATTAGTCTGATTCATTCTCTTTCTACATTGATTAGCTTTATGACCAAAGTTATTGTAGTTGTGGCAGTATCCATTGAAGGTTGGATATCTTTGGGCATTAGGCTATCTTACCAAAGGTCTTCTAGGCCTGTTCCTTGGATTTACTAATCCAAAATTCTTCTGACCAGATCTAGAGCTTTCTCCTTTCTCATAGCCCAACCACACTTGTCATCTACCCTCTTTTGACTTTCAAGAAGAACTTCAAGTTGAGCAGAACTTATCTTGAATTTTTCTTTATACTCATTTGTTGTTTGAAGATCCCTTTTAAGAGGGACAATTTGATCCTCAAGTTTTTCTTCATTATCTTTAGCATCTTCAAGATTAGATTCAAGGTTTCTGATTATTCTATCCATCTTGTGGTAGTCTTCTAATTTCTCCTTGAGAGATTGTCTTAGATCATCTTCAATTTTTCTTTTCTCTTCAATTTCTTGGGTAAGCTTCATAACTCCTGATTCCATCTTATGTCTTACCATGATGATCTCTTTTGATAACTTTTCACACAACTTGGTTTTCTCCTTTAGATCTTCATTTGTATCATTGGCTTCACCTTGACTTGCCAGTTGCTGAAGGTGCTCTTTTCTCTTTTTCATAGAGAGACTTATTTTCCCTTTTAGTTCATTTATGAAATCATTAGCCTGTTTGAGTCTTTCCTTCAATTCATTGACTTTAGAATTTGACTGCTCCAGATCATCTAGGGTAGACTTGAGTTGCTCCCTCATACCATACACATCCATTTGAATTCCCAGATCTTCCTCAAGTGGTTAGGCTCTATTTGGAGGAACTTGGCTCTGATACCAATTGTTAATAACTGAGAGGGGGGGTGAATCAGTTATCCTAATTATTTCTACTTTCTAAACTTTCTTATTAATTAATGCAACATTAATTCAAATAAGCAAACATAACCATGAAATGGAAATACACATGACACAATATTTTTAATGTGGAAACCCTGTTAAGGGAGAAAACCACGGGGTGATTAACCCAAGATTGTATTCTCTATTAGAAGAATGGAAATACAAAATGGCACTTGCCAATTAGGGCTCACTGCCCGAGCACACTCCTCACAAGAGGCACACTGCCTACAAGAGACACACTGTCTACAATTTATAAAGAGTTAATACAATACTTGAATTGATAAGGAGCATCTACATATGCTAGAGTTTAGTTCCAGTTAGGTTCAGTATACTAATCTGCTGCACTTCATCTTTCCTCTTCTTTTGTGCTGCTCTACTTTCACATACCAGATCTTCCTTACTGCTTTTACTCTGCTCTACTGGTTTTCTTCACACAACCAAAACTGCAACACTTCTCACAACTAAATCCATTTTGTATATATATCCGCATAAGTGATTTCATCACCTTTCTAGTCGGCATCTGGAATAGTCAATCTTTTCCACTAACTTTGATCTGTCGGCTGAATCCTTGCTTACCAAGTTATGTGGATCAAGGATATACTTGTAGAAGTCATCAATCATGTCGGCCAATCATAACTTATGCCTTAATAACCTTTACCATCATCAGTAACACATCCAAAATAATGTCTGATGTTCTACCGGTTAGTTCTTCCTCTGTCCATACTGCCAATCAGGAACCCGCTACTCAAGTATTCATATATTTTTATTCATCCATCACTGGAGGCTAAATCCTTGGAATTTATCAGTCAAGGTAGTCCTCTTGACTTCCCCAAATCTGTACTTCATCAAGATACTTCCTCTGAGAGATCCAGACCTAACTGTCGGACCTCACCACATGCTCTGTTCTTGCTTACCGGACCACAACATTCTTCACTCTGACTTCTGGTATAGACACACCATGTCCTGCGGATGTGTGGGATGAACTTTGTTTCCATCAATGACAACAATAATGAATCCATATAGTGTCTCTTGCCAACACTAGATCCTTCAATGTTAGGGTGAAAGGAGGATTCAAACATCTAAACAACAAAGATTAATAAAATCCAATTTTACCTTAAATAGGAAGGGTGTTTAGTTTCTTACCTTTTTCTTTGGACTGTGCATCTCTACCAGGAACATCTATGTCAACAGAAGTTTCCTTTGCCATAGATGTATCTAAATATTTTATGAAGGCAGTTTTTACCCTTGGACTTCTCAATAACTCATATAGAGGTACACTAACCTTGATTTTTCTAATTTTTTCAGAGAAATAGTTCATTAACTTTACTATTTCCATAGACTCCATTTTCCCTATTTGAACCTTTGATGCTGTTGTCCCACCCGTCGTATGATAATTAGCCTTCAAAATTGTAGGGTTATTACTAGCATGTTGATCTGGAGGCGTATTGAAATTGTTAGGAGTGGAAGTAAAAGGACCTCCAGGCTTAGTGTTGCTTCTTAGATTATAAGTGTGATTCTTTTTAGATTTTTGAAAAGACTACACCTCCTCTAGTTCACATAATACTTCATTTTTAGTTATAAAGGGAAATTGAAAAGCATCCAATACTAGGGCTGACTCAGGATACAAACTCTCAAAAAAATAAGGTTCATCCTCTACTATCTAATTTTCTTTTTCTGTACTTGCGAAGGTGAAACTTTCAAAGACCAAAGTGAAATCAAATCTTGAAGGTACTATTTCATTCCCTTTGGGAATGAGAAACTCGGATGTAGGAGCTTGTACTTCAACATTGAAAATGCTAGCAGCAAGATGAAATTAAGGGCAATCAAGTTCAACATGTGCATTCATATTATGAATCCTGCACCAATTTTTTAATGCTACATTAGCCATTTGGATTTTGGCTGGCTGTTTCATTTCTTGGTTATCTAAACTCTCAAATGGAGATGCCAGAGTACCATTATTTGGTCTCGTGTTCTATGTCCTAGATGGCTTAGGTTGATTCTGATTTCTGTTGTTATTACCCCAAGCTTTGTTGTCTCCATTATATCCCTTGTTTTGCATCCCTTGTCCTGTTTATGATTTTGTCCTTGGTTATAATTCTAATTTTGATTTGACACGTGACCCTGACTATAGTTCTGGTTCTAGTTCTGACTATCCCTAAGTATTTCTACCATAGAAATTTGTATTTCTCAATTGTGTCATCTCAGTGGTCAATCTTCTTAAATGTGTAGTAATATCCTTTATTTATTCTCTGTCATCTTGTGCCCTTGCTACAAATGTATCTTGAGGAGCCTAAAAGAAAGACTGCCCATTAGTCTGATTGTTACTAGTATTATTATCCATATAAGGAACTATAGCCTGAATGGGGGAAGGATTATACACTGGTGTATATGTAGGAATTGGATTTAATAATGGAGTATGATGCATTGGAACTCCATTCTATGGCTATGCTCGATTCTGCATCATAGGGTTTCCTACATTTAGAAAAGGATTATATGTCATTTGTCTCATCTCTTAGTTTACAGTGGCTGCTTCTTTATAAGCTTTTGATATAGTATCTATATCAACCTTTCTCTTGATAAAAATTGTAGTCAACGGATCCAAAGTAGCATAATACATTGCTAATATGGCCTCAGGAGTTACAGTATAAGGAATGACTAACCTAGAGAAAGCCTTCTAGAACCTATCATTGAAATTGTTTATGAGCTCTCCCTCACCTCTTTTAATTGCTGACAATTTGTGATATAAGGTAGAAGGATCAATTGGTCCTCTAAACCTAGATAGGAATTCCTCCTCCATGAGTTCCCAAGTAGAGACAACCATTTGGCAAGTTAACATACCAATTAGAAGCCTGCTCATTAATGGTGTAAGGGAACAACCTACACACCACATCTTCATGTTCTAATCTATCTCTAAAGCATGCTTCCTTGAATATCCTAATATGATCCTCTGGATCCTAATGCAATTAATATTTAGGATAGATCTTCTCAGGATTCTTTGGCATTTCATAATAATCTACAAAAGATATAGGAGAATTGACATCAAAATATGCCATTGTAGGACGATAGGTTGGGCTAGGACCTCTGGAAGTACTTGGATTTAAAGGAGGAATAGGACCTCTAGGAGTCCTCGAACCAAAATTTAAGGATATAAATGAAGAACTGTCAGGACTCACTATATTATGTATGTTAAAAGGTGATCTAGGAGGAGTTCCTGATGAACCTCTGACATGTGATATTCTAGGATTCTAGATCAAAGAACTCTTATTTTGTCTTATGTCAGGTAATTGTATGAAAATATCATCTAAATTAGACCTAGACCTGGTCACTCAACCACTATTATAAGCTAGCTTTACACAAATCCTATCTTAATTCTAATTAGACCCTCCTAGCACCAAATTACTATTAATGAGAGTTTTTACACACTCACAACATAGTTAAAATTCACAAAAGAGCCTTAGCTATCTTGGAAGATATGTAGAATTAACTAGTAATTCTCAATCTCAAGTTTCTAGATGGTCAGTTCTTGATCGTGTGGGATAAACCAGCAGTTCATTGTGAAGCTGTTATATTCAAGGGGCCTTACTGAATCTAAAGATATACTACTAGCAATTATTACTTGTTATGTGCAAATATTTCAAAATATCTCTCAACTCAGTGCTCATTTGAAACTATTTATTACTTTCAAGTCAAACATTAAATGAGTTTTATAGAAAATAGACTTGATAATTCAGAATTTATTAAAATCATTAAAGATCATTAGCATTTTTACATATTTAGCAGGATCTTTCACAATTTCCTTTAAATGACTGTGTTTTAGCTAATTATTGATCAATTGTTGGAGAAAAGTTAGAAAGACTCAAATTAAAATACCATTCCATACAGGATGTAAATTTTCTGCTATTCACGTATTAAAGAATATAGTAATCTGAACAATTCAACACAATCAAATCTACAAATGGAAAGTCTTGAACATTTTCATGAACATACATAAGAGATTGCAACCTTTGAAAGAATAATACTTCAAGTAAAAGTCCAAATTAGAAAACACTCTGTAATAGATGCAGAATTCTAAGTTTACCTTTATTTAAAGTATAATGTCATTCAAAATTTACAATGTAATAATGACTTCTATTTCATTGATCAAATCACCAAAAAAACTTACAAATGCTTTGATAGATACACCAAGGAGACCTGACACTCCACGTAGTCCTTAGTGTAGACATAGGCGACCTCCCTTTCTATAACTAAAAGAAACGTCTTCTCTATTGCAATAAAACTTGATAATTACAACCTCAAGCTAAAATTCAAAATCCCTATGTAAAATAATACAAGTAATAGAGCTTCTTATATTGACTTTGAAGCTTGTTCCTACTATGGTTACAAAATCAATCCAACGGTCAGCATTCAAATCCTCTAGATCAATGGTAGGAATCATTTCCTAACCATTCCCAAAATATTCCAACGGTATCTTTACTCAGCTCAAAGGATTCCTTTAGAATATTTTCAAAATAAAAGATACTCACTTACCCTTTCCTATTTATTAACTTTTCGCTGATGATAAATCTCCAAGCACATTCATATTTAGCGTATCCTCCTTTTGATATCTTTCTACTCCTTTAGGTACTATGCAAATTGCCTATTATCTCCTTAATGAAAGTATGATCACCCTCTTGACTTTTTGTCCATGTATACTCCTGTGCTTTGATTCCTTCTTTCAACTTCTTCTCTTCTGTTACCAAATCTTTAACCATTTTCTGATACTTCTTGATCTTAGCATTCATTTCCATTACTGAATTAATCATCCTTAAACTAAGATGTGCTGCAGGATTCTCCAAACATGGTGAAAAAATAGCCTTAAATTCCTTCAATGCCTTTTCTAAGCCATATGCTGGTACCTCTAGACATTCATGCCCAATGAGTTTTTCTATTATTTTCATATGTACTCTTATCATATTATCAGCAACCTCTTCTAGGTCTCTAGTACTCATGATACATCTTTTAAGAATGTCCTCTTCAAATTTTAATTGAAACCTTGTTTGTGGCAATTGGTTAGCCATTCGGGGAGTAATGACTCCTTCATTTATCAATTCTTATACTCTCTCCTCTATTTCTTCAAGTTGTTTTAATTTTGATCTACATTCTTCTTTTCTGAATTGATAACTATGTAAAATAACATTACATTTATTTTTCTCTGTTAAAGCCATATCCCAACATGTCACTGCTTGCTTTGTTACATCCTCTCCTTTTGTTATAAATTCCTTGAACCATTTCTAAAAAATATTAGCTTCAATCTTTTTATTCTCCATCTCTTTCACCTCATCTTTTGATAATACTACCATTTCAATAGGTAATTCTGGCATGGTGGCATTGGGATCAAACATTCCCCTAATGAATTGTTGCAGATGGACAAGATGCCCCTTCAAATAATCTTGTTTATCTTTATCCTTCTTTAGTATTTCAACAGTGGCCTTGTTCATATCTTCCCATTCAGTTATATGTTGCTTCTTGGTCGTGTTGCCTAAATCTAGATTAAGTAATTTGTAATCATCCACAGTTCATTTCTCCTTTAGATTTAGCCTTTTGTGGTATAGTTAGATCCAGAATTCTAGATCTAGAAGGACCTCTTTTAATTGCCGACATAGTTCTAGCTTTTCTTTTCTCCTTCTGTGGTGCAGAACCACCCAGTAAACTCTTGATATCAATGGGTACTAATTGTACTGCTACCTTCTCTCTTCTAACCTCAAAGCCTTACCAGGATGGAGCCTCCTTAGTAGCTTCCGCTATTTTTTCCTCATTTATAACCTCTTCCAAGGGTTTCTCCATTTCTACCTATTCTATGTGTTGTTGTTGCTAAGGTGGTTGAGTTTGAGGACCATGCTCTAGAAAAATTGGATCATCACGCTGTTGTGATTCTCCCTCATCATTATCTTCTTCTATTTTAGTTTCCCCTCCCTCCTCAACTTTTGGGCGCTCTTTTGTGAAAATTCCTTTTGTTCTTCTTCTTTATCATTATGTTCCATGTTTTTCTATCCATATTTTCTTTTTGCTCTTTATGCTTAGTATTATCCTTAGAAATATTTTCTATGTTATCCAAGATTTCTTTAGGATTACTTGGTATCCCCACCTATTCCTTTGCTGTTTCAACTTGTTCTTGTACTTTTTTAGGCATATTTGTTTGATTCATTTGTACGGGTGAACCTGTGACTTTATTAGGTTCCTCTGCATTTTCTTCTTTCTATGGTTTACTGTCTATGTTCTAACCTTTTTCTATATTTTCTTCCTATTCACTTTGTTCATTGTACATATCAAGAATATCTAGGACATCAGTACTAGAAACATTTATCTTTGTCTCCTCCATAGTTCAGTTTGGTGTTTCTTTCACAACTCTTTTTGGTTTTTCTTCTTTCTTAGATTCTTCTATTTGTTGTGCCACATCTTGCACATCCTTTATAATATTAGGTGGCACCAGTGTACCAAAAGGATCAACTATTTCTGACCTGCCCTATATATTTTCTTCTTTTGATTTTGGGCTTTGTTCTATTCCCATACATACCTGAGTATCCTGTTCTTCCCTTGTATCAGAATATTCACTTACTTCTTCTTCTTTCCTTTTAATTTCCCCTTTGGCACTAGGATCCATCTCCCTAACTTCACAATCACTACTATCATCTTCTACATTTACGATCTCACTTACTTTTTTGACTTCATGAAGTTTTGACTCTTGCATCTTCTCTTTAGTCAATTCTTTCTTAACCTTTACATATCTCTGTCTTTTCTCTTCTAGTGTAGATTCACTATGTATGCCAATTAGCCTAGTACCCACCTGTTGAGCACCTATAACTTCATCCTGTGCTAGTGTTTGTCCTTTTGTGATTTCAATTGCTATGGCTCTCATAATTCTTTGTCCTATTGGCCTCTTAATAGTTTGAGTCTTCTATGTACTAATGTTATGTCCTGATGATTCTGCTTCCATGAATGTGCCTGAAGATATTGTTATTGTAATACCCAAGGCATAGGGATCCATTAAGGTTGCATTTTTATCCTTTTCATTGATTTTAGCTTCTACAAATCTTCTTTTCTTTTCATAAAAGTGTTGATAACTGAGAGGGGGGGGGTGAATCAGTTATCCTAATTAGTTCTGCTTTCTGAACTTTATTAATAGTCAATGTAACATTAATCCAAATGAGAAAACATAATCATGAAATGGAAATACACATGACACAATATTTTTGACGTGGAAACCCTGTCAAGGGAGAAAACCACGGGGTGATCAACCCAAGATTGTATTCTTTGTTAGAAGAATGGAAATACAAAATGGCACTTGCCAATTAGGGCTCATTGCCCGAGCACACTGCTCACAAGAAGGCACACTGCCTACAAGAGACACACTGTCTACAAAAAGAGTGTTATACAATACTTGAACTAATTGGAAGCATCTATATATGCTGGAGTTCAGTTTCGGTTAGGCTCAGTATATTGATCTGCTGCACTTCATCTTTCCTCTTCTCTTATGCTACTTTCCTTTCACATACCGGACCTTCCTTACTGCTTCTGTTCTACTCTTCTACTTTTATTCACACATTACTAACAACCACAATGCATCTCACAACTAAATCCATCTTGTATATATATCCGCACAAGTGATTTCATTACCTTTCAAGTCGGCATCCAAAATAGTCAATCTTTTCATAAACTTTGATCTGTCAGCTAAATCCTTGCATACCAAGTAATGCGGATCAAGCATATACTTGTAGAAGTCATCAATTACATCAGCCAAACATAACTTATGCCTTAAGAACCTTTTTCATCATCAGTAACACATCCGGAATAATATCTGATGTTCTTCCAGTCAGTTCTTCCTCTGTTTATACTGTCACTTGGGAACCCGACACTCAAGCATTCATATCTCTTTATCCTTTCCACACCGGAGGCTCAAACCTTGGAATCTATTAGTCAAGATACTCCTCTTGACTTCCCCAAATCTGCACTTTACCAAGGTACTTCCTTTGAGAGATCCGGACCTCTCTGTCGGACCTTACCACATGCTCTGTTCTTGTTTACCAGACCACAACATTCTTCATTCAGACTTACAGTAGAGACATACCATATCCTACGGATGTGTGGGTTGAACTTTGTTGCCATCAGTGACAACAATCATGAATCCATATAGTGTCTCTTGCCAACAATCTCCCCCTTTGGCATTGATGGCAACACTTAGTGAAAAATGACTAAGTGTTTACACTATGCTCCCCCTTGTCTGATGCTCTATTTTTATATACATTTTTCAGAGCTCCCCCTTCGTTGGATTCCTCATTTTTCACTACTCGTCACTCCCCCTTTGACATCAATGGCAAAGGGTAGGGTCCGCACACCAAAATTTTCAAAAATAGTCTATACATATCCGCATAAGTATATATAAAAGTTGTACTTACATATACTTAAGTATGTCTCCAAAAGTATTCTTCAACTGTACAACTTCTGTCACCCAACTCTACTTCATCCTATCTAAAATTGAAATATGACCACTCAACAAGAATGCAAAAGCTTCTGCCCTCTTAAGATCTATCAGATCATTGGTTCGGGCAGTAGATTGAGCATCACTTACGGCCTCATGCATGGCCTCTAACTTAGGGATAATGATCCCTCTAAGTTCACCCATCCGGCTAATTATGTTCTTCCTTTCCTTCTCAAAATTCTTTATTGCATTTGTGATTGCAATAGTCTGACACTTCTTGATTTACTATGGAGGATGAGAGAGGATCAAAACTTTGAGATAGAATTAATAGTTTATCCTCTTGATCTTTTACTTTCTTCTCAATATCTTTGGTCACTGTGGGCCAAGATAAGCAAAATTTGTACATGTTTCTACCATCTTTAAGAGCATTTTCCAACTCTTTATCCCAATATCCATAACTCTCCTATCATTTGTTATCAGACCCTGTACTTCAGAGAATCTCTTATCCAAAAACTCCTTCCGGACCTTTTCTTCAGCTAATTTCTCTAGAGAATCAAAATGTGTACTAACACTGCTGACTAGAGTTTTGAGATTACCAGAAGAGGAGGCTATGGGATCCTTCTGAAATGATGGCATAATCTTTTTTAGCACTCTGGAAGTAGCTTCTATCAACTTATAGTCTTCCATGTGAGACTTTAGGAGTTTTTCTTTAGCCTTTGCATTAGCAAATGAAGCTATCTTCATTGTCTGTACCAGAGAAAGAGAATCAGAATTGAATGGTCCTTGTAGAAGCTCCGGTTCATCAATCTCCATTGTTTCTTTGTTTAGGAATTCTTGGATAGTTTTTGTAATGTCTCTTGCTAGAGACAGATGTTTCTTCTCTTCTGCATTCTTAGAGCAGTCTCTTGGAGTTTTCTCTCCTACATTCTTATCACTAGCAGTTGTGGTCTTCTCTGTTGAGGTCTTCTCTCCCTCTACAACCTTGGTATTGGCATCTTCCTTTTCCTTTACCTTTGCTTCTTTCTCCTATGTTCTTACTTCTCCTTTAGATTCAAAGACTATAGGGGAAGCCGGAGGAGAGATATTTGATTGTTCACAAGCCACTTCTTCCGAAGTAGAAGATTCCAAGTCCTTATCCTTTTCTGCACCGGTGTCCATGACTTGCTCAGTGGATTCTTTTTCAACACTTGTGGTTGAAGGGTAAGTACCCAAGTTCTCTATAATTAGAATATTGAATTTCTTAAAAGCATTCTAGAGGATCTCTTCGGTCTCTCTTTCCACTTTGTTAGTTTCACCAAGCATTAGCTGATTCATCCTGGCTTTGCTTCGGAACTCATCCTTGCAATCTTTGAATACCATATTCATTGTCTTGGGATCGACTGAATGATATAGCTAAATTGCTATTTGTTCCCAGATATTGAGATCTTTTACTTGAGCATTATTCTTCCTCATTTCAAGCCTTTTCTCTAAGCTTTTGGGAATTAGAGAGATAATTTCAATAAAAGCTTTGTTGTAAGTGTTCAAAAACTGAATTGTGGCTTCCTCCAGAATTTTTTTATCTGCTTTATTATATTCATCATAGAATTCTGTTAAGGGTTGCAGGTTCCCATTCATACTCACTATTTTCACTACAACATCTAAGGATAGAGTGGGTTTTTCAACAAATTCCTCTTCTTTTCTTCTGCTTGACCAATAGAGTGTTCACCGGATGATTTCTTCTTCTTCTTCAGTTTCTTTATCTCCTCATCTGATTCAGTTTCCTCATCATCTTTTAGGCTAACATAGGACCTTGTTGCCTTTTTCTTTGTTCTCTTTTCTTCTTTTCCAGATGCCTGGACTTTTAGTTTTGATGTTCTTGAGCTTTTGGATGTGACAGGTGCTGATCTCTTTGATAATCTTGTCTGGGTGGAAGATTCTACCAGAGCACTTTCCTTACTTCTCTTTTCTACCTCTTTCACCTCTTTCTCTGCCCTTTGCCTCTTTTCCCTGTTGGCATCAAGTGCCTCCTTTGAGATGCCTAAGCCTTTGGCAATTTCTTCAACTTCTTTTCTTACTTTCCTCTTCATTTCTGGTTGTCTGAGTTCCACATGAACTTTTATACTTAGCTCTTCAAAGGTTCCAAACCTTTCTGCCTTTGGATCCTTTGGCTGACTTAGCATGTGTTGAACATGCAGCTCCACAATTTGTTCATCAACTTCATACCCCATGGGTATGATCCATACAGTTCTTGGTTCTACTACATCCATTAGGCACTGATCAGTCTCTACCATAAAACATACTGTGTCTTTATATTTCTCAACAAGAGACTGAGGAATCCTTTCCCTTGCTTGCATCATGTTCTAAAAATTCTTGAAATATCCCCACAGGGCTGTATTTCTTGCTTTAGCATCCCCAAGCCCATGCAAATAGTCTCTGATTTGGATGGCAACCGGTCTATCATTTTGCCATACCCATCCATTAGATCTAGGAAGCTCATTCATGTAATAAAAGAATAGGAAGAGTATCAAGCCACCATACTTGAAGGAGTTCTTTTTATCCTTCTTAATCTTTTGTAGATTTTCCAACAGTTGGCTTAGAAGAAGTTCACACAGATTATAGTTAGCATTTTCTTTTAGCATTTGATAGCCTGTGTAAATTGCAATTCTTAGTACTAAATTTTCCCTACTGGAGTGATAAATCTTGTAACCAATTACCATGGAAGCAAATTTGACATCCGGTTCAGTGATGTCTTCAATTGTCATAGCTCTCTTGTCAAACTTTGATCCGGTTGCATCACTTACTATCTGATTCTTGACAGACTTGAGAATAGGTATTCCACCGTATGAGTGCAAACCGATTACTGCCCTAATTGCATCTTTGATGATCTTAAATGGTTTATTCAACCATAGGAAATTGTCATGCACTCTACTCAACACATACCAGACCCATTCATCTTCCTCAAAACAGGGGAAATGAATGCACTATGCAAAATGCTTATCTCAGATGGCTTTATACTGAGGTTTAATCTCAAAAGAGTCATCTATCAACTATTTGTGATAGATATCTACTAACTTTGATTCCCCAAATTCTTCAATATTCACATGTATGTAAACCCTAATGTCTTCTGTATGTAATACGCCATGCAGAACACTAGAAAATGCTCCTAGGGGATCTACATCCAAAGATTTGTATGGATGTTTCTTGAAAATGGGGTGAGGTCTATCAAAAATCTTTACTATATTTGGAGTAGCCATCATCAAAGAATTTTACTGAAAGATATCAAGAATGAAGAATACCTTTTACGCTGTTTAGGGCATACACGATGAAATCTGGATTGAGCTGAATGAAGAATTGTCTTGATCTTTGGGAGAAGTAGTTGTAGAGCTCCTTTCTCTCTTCTTCGCATGCAAAATGAACAAGTGAATAATGAGAAAACTCTTATATCGCTCCGCAGACCCTAATGTCAGGTTGCAATAAATGCTTGACCTAAGTCATTCCAGTTTGCCTTATTCGGATGACTTGAAGAACCAGATCAATCTTGATCTTAAAACATCTTGCAGATCTTCCAAATCTTAACCATAGTTTGTTTGGATGTTTCCCTTATGAACCCTTCAATCCGCAACTCTTCTTGTGCCAGTTCCAGCACCGATTGACTAGTTGGGGGAACAAGGTTTTCTTTGTGTCTTCCCCTGAGCCAGAGCTCACCTTTTAATTTCTGGAAGGAATATCAGCACCAGAGTCTGCTGCGGATCCATCCTCTACATTCTCTATACTTTTCTTCACCCAAATCTTGTTCATCTCACTTTTGACTTCATCTGCATTCACTTTTTGTTTACCCTTATCTTGATTCTGATTATGATATACTGGACCTTTTTTGTCCTGATTCTTGCTTCTACAGAATTTTGCACTATGATCGGATCTATTACAGTTTTGGAAAACAACATTTCTTGGCATGTTTGACTGATATCCTCTTGATCTGCATTGATTAGCCATATGACCTATTCTATTGCATGCAAAGCATTTACCATTGAATGATTTGTTCATTTGCATATTTTTGCATTCATGAGATTTGTGACCATACCTTTTATAGTTAAAACACTGTCCGGAGAAGGATGAATTAGTCTGATTCATTCTCTTTCTGCACTGATTAGCTTTATGACCAAAGTTATTATAGTTGTGGTAGTATCCATTGAAGGATGGATATCTTTGAGCATTAGGCTGTCTTACCAGAGGTCTTCTAGGCTTGTTCCTTGGATTTTCTGATCCAAAATTCTTCTGACCAGATCCGGAGCTTTCTCCTTTCTCATATCCCAAACCACACTTGTCATCTACCTTCTTTTGACTTCCAAGAAGAACTTCAAGTTGAGCAGAACTTATCTTGAATTTCTCTTTATATTCATTTACTATTTGAAGATCCCTTTTGAGAGAGACAATTTGATCCTCAAGTTTTTCTTCATTATCGTTAGCATCTTCAAGATCAGATTCAAGATGTCTGATAATTCTATCCATCTCGTGGCAATCTTCTAATTTCTCCTTGAGAGATTGTCTTAGATTATATTCAATTTTTCTTTTCTCTTCAATTTCTTGGGTAAACTTCATAACTCCTAATTCCATTTCATGTCTTACCATAATGATTTCTTTTGATAACTTTTCACATAACTTGGTTTTCTCATTCATCTCTTCATTTGCTTCACCTTGTCTTGCCAATTGCTAAAGAAGCTCCTTTCTCTTTTTCATAGAGAGACTTAATTTGCCTTTTAGTTCTCTCATGAGATCATCACCCTGCTTGAGTCTTTCCTTTAATTCATTGACTTTAGAGTTTGACTGTTCAAGATCATCAAGGGAAGTCTTGAGTTGTTCCCTTAAACCATATGCATCCATTTGCATTCCTAGATCTTCCTCAAGCTATTAGGCTTTGTTAGGAGGAACTTAGCTCTAATACCAATTGTTGATAACTGAGAGGGGGGGTGAATCAGTTATCCTAATTAGTTCTGCTTTCTAAACTTTATTAATAATCAATGTAACATTAACCCAAATGAGCAAACATAATCATGAAATGGAAATACACATGACACAATAGTTTTGATGTGGAAACCCTGTTAAGGGAGAAAACCATGGGGTGATTAACCCAAGATTGTATTCTTTGTTAGAAGAATGGAAATACAAAATGGCACTTGCCAATTAGGGCTCACTGCCTGAGCACACTACTCACAAGAAGGCACACTGCCTGCAAGAGACACACTATCTACAAAAAGAGTGTTATACAATACTTGAACTGATTGGAAGCATCTATATATGTTGGAGTTTAGTTCCAGTTAGGCTCAGTATACTGATCTGCTGCACTTCATCTTTCCTCTTCTCTTATGCTGCTTTTCTTTCACATACCAGACCTTCCTTACTGCTTCTATTCTACTCTTCTACTTTTATTCACACATTACTAACAACCACAATGCATCTCACAACTAAATCCATCTTGTATATATATCTGCACAAGTGATTTCATCACCTTTCAAGTCGGCATCCGGAATAGTCAATCTTTTCATAAACTCTAATCTGTCAGCTGAATCCTTGCATACCAAGTAATGTTGATCAAGCATATACTTGTAGAAGTTATCAATTATGTTGGCCAAACATAACTTATGCCTTAAGAACATTTTTCATCATCAGCAACACATCTGGAATAATATCTGATGTTCTGCCAGTTAGTTCTTCCTCTGTTTATACTGTCACTTGGGAACCCGACACTCAAGCATTCATATCTCTTTATCCTTTCCACATCAGAGGCTCAAACCTTGAAATCTATCAGTTAAGATACTCCTCTTGACTTCCCCAAATCCGCACTTTACCAAGATATTTCCTCTGAGAGATCCGGACCTCTCTGTCGGACCTCGCCACATGCTCTGTTCTTGTTTACCAGACCACAACATTCTTCATTCTGACTTCCGGTAGAGACATACCATGTCCTGCGGATGTGTGGGTTGAACTTTGTTGCCATCAATGACAACAATCATGAATCCATATAGTGTCTCTTGCCAACAAAAAGTACTGCAGCTCATCTTGGTTCTCTCTTCCCCTTTTCTTACAGTTCTTTTGAAGTGTAAGATCATTCCCTTTAGCTTTAAATTCTTCTATTTGGTCTTTTAAGTATGTTTTAGAAAATATATTAATTGATTTAGATAATGCATCCAAAGATATTCTCCATGGTTGTGTCTAATCAGGATCACCAATGGGAGCACGCCTTGCATTCTCATAACTATGGTGCAACAACTTATTATCATCTTCAACTTCTAAGGGCTTATCAATTTCCCCCATAGTCCTCATCTATTCTATAGTCAACCTTTGATGAGTTTTTTTTTACATTTCTTTGTCATTTTTGCAATCTGACCAATAATCTTCAATATGGATCTGATGTTTATATTTAGGATTAATAGTACTCTGGATCCTATGGAAAGGATCAAAGCATCTAGCTAACTCAAATTCCTCAAAACCATAGTATCTCAACTCCTTTTCTGCATAACCAGCTGCCTCCTCACTATAACAAGAATATCTTCCAATAGCCCAGGGGAGCTTCATATTTCCTCTTCCCCACTTCTTCTTATACATCCTAAATGCATTTAGGTTCATTCTAGAAAACTTCAATACAATTAGTTTATTTGATGGATACCTAGGCAGCATGAATGGCCTCCCCTCAAAAGCTTTAGTTCTGATATATGTAAAATTTGGGAATTGTATATACCATGAGCTATGTGCCCCAATAGTGTTTTATGCTTCTAATGATAACCTCTTATCTTTTTCCCTAGTAAAAAATCTTACCATGTAAGTATAGAACACATCATTTACCAAGGCATACTTTCTCAATACATTATCCTCTTGCAAATCTTGATAATGATCATAAACTAATTTCTGATATGGGCCATTTCTCATCTTGCTACAACTTTAGGTTTTTTTTCTACTGTGTACCATATGTAGAAAATCTTGCTCTTGCAATGTCTTTCATTGCTGTTAAAATCTTCGGTATATTGGTATATGTCTATATGCACCATTTCCTCCTGAATCTCTAAACCAAACGTCCTTGCTATCCCTTATGTGGACAAATCTGCAATAACCTAATTTTCATGTATTACTCTTTTGACACTTGTATCATATCTATTTATGCACTCCAAAACCAAATCCTTAGCCTCCATGGATAATGGGAACCCTATAGCCTTATACAATCTCCTATCCCAAATTCACTTCATATAAGAGGTAGCATCTACTGATGTAATTTTTTGAAGAACATCCTCTACATCATAAGATCCTATGCTTGTATCGGTCATGACACCGCTCATGCTAATCATGATTGGATATCCTCTTTGCATCGGCAATTCCTCCTTTTCTATTTCCTTTCACAGATTTATCAATTTTTTACTTTTACCTTTTCTTCACCTACTAGATGTGTTCTCTTTTATTTTGGAGCCATCCTGTATGAAAAGTCACATATTTAACTTCCTGTTTTACTTCATCTTCTTAGGGTTTTACCGTGAATTTCTTACATTTTACATTTACCCTAACCCTTTTTGTCTTTTCTTGCTTTAGATTTCATGCTACTTAACACAATCTGTTAATTTCTTTAATCAGGTATAATAATTTTCCATTTACTTGCATTTTTAAATGAAATTACTCATAACCAATTTGCATTTTTGATAAACTATATTGCAACAGCATTTAAGAAACATACCTATTTTAGTCACAGCTTAACTCTATGAGCGTTGACCCATTTTACCATTTTTACCAAGCTGTTCCCGTTTTGAAATTTCATTCAGCTATGGACTGTCTGCTCAATTTGTGCAATAATCTCCTTTCTGTACAATTTTAGCTTTCACGATACAATTATGAAAGAATAATAATCTTTACTTAACCCTAACATGTTTAAATTCATCCTTTTCACTATTAATTTTACATTAAATACTGCAATCAATGCATCATATAGACTCGGCTCTCTATTTTAACTTTATATTTTGAACATTGTATCCATTAATAATCTGCCCATTGCATTTGGACTTCACATATCATTTTTGTATATCACTTTGTATATCATTTTTTGTATATCACTTTGTATATCACTTATTATACAAACTGAAATATGCAATGGGTTATAAAACAATGTTGCACTTTACTTTATGTTCATCTTTGTATCTCCTATTTGTATATCGTAATGTACATATAATAGATACAAACCATTATACAAATGCAATTGATACCTTAGTTTCACTTTACTTTCCTTTTATCTTTTGACAATGCACTTTTACCTTTCTGTATGTCAAGATTGTATGTATACCATCTTTCATATATACAAGAGTATTAATCGTATTTCATCACTTTTTAAAATCCGCATCAAGTTTTACCTTTTTCATCATTTGTACCACCCTTATGTATCTCTCCATGTATATGTAACATACAATGATGGGATACCATCATGGGCCCTACTCTACTTAACTACTTTTATCTCTTCAAAGAAACAATAATTGTATATGCACTTGGATACAATCACTCATATATGCGAACGTATGATACAACCCTATTTGACTTTTGACTTTCACTAACTACATTGCATAATCTTTTTGGGTCTGTGCCTATATATCAAGCAACTGCATACCTATCTAGAATGTGTCAAGTAATAATGTATCTTTCATATTGGATTTAAATAACCTTTGGAATCTATAATTGCATGTATTTGAAAGATGCAAAGTTGAGACATAAAAAAATACAATACTACGTAAAGTACCTTTTTCACCTTAATAAACTGCATTGTATACTTTCCTTGGGTCTGTGCATGTATATCACCCCTATGTATATAGATTACGCTTATATTGAACATACATACAAACCTATATACAACGCAGACCTGACACTTCATTCATTCAACTTTTTAAACACCTATCGGGTCTTATTGGTATATAAAAGGCCCAAACACTAGACACATGCATGCAATCAGAAGATACAAAAACCCGATTACACCCAGCATGACCTATACAAAGACCTCATATACAAACAAATTTTTATATGACATAGAAACCTCCAAAATGATGCATTTTGCCAAAAAAAGCATATCTCACATAATACTGGGAATTTCTCGCTGGTTTAAAAAATAACCCTTACTCATTTTTCACAAAGAATTCACCACTACTCCTGCCTTGTACCTACCACTAGGTATTTTTAATTTTCAACATGGTTTGTAATACTTACCTCTTTTTCCCTTTACCACCAAGCACAACCACACACAAACCAAAAGCAACAACCACAACAGGGGTCCTCATTTTGCTAAGAGGTAAAATGGGGTGTGTTGTGAACATCACAATAGGATCCTTAGAGAAGGTCAGCCATGTATCACAGATCATTTAAATATGTGTCAATGAGATCCACATGTCAAGGAACGATCCACAAGCCTTCTCCTTTAGTTGGTTATCAGGTACTGTTAGAATGCTCTGCACTGAGAAAATAGTTGATCTTCTGATAGCGATATCTTTCTGGTAACTGATCCAAATGCTCTAATTCTTGATATGATGTAGATGAATGAATGTAGATGCTAAGTCCAGATATGCAAGATGTGAAATGCCAAAATCAGACCACAAGCTGAGAACTACTACTAACTGAACTAGAAAATTAAAGAACTGAAATGCAAACAAACTAAAATACAAATGTTTTTGGTTTATGCAAGATTTCTCTTGAACCAGGGATGCTCTTGCATCTAACATCGAGGGTTATTGAAACAGTCAGTCCCTCACTTTGCTGGGGCTAGGGGAGAACCTAGACGGTCCATCTCAGGATGAGAAATCCAAGATGAATCTTCTTCCATTCTACCTTTCCACTTCACAAGGTATTCTTTGTATTGTCTTCGTCTAGTGCTATGTCCAACTTTGTTGTCCAAAATGTCTTCAATTTGTTCTAGGGCTTGTTGTGGTAACTACTTCAAGTCTTCTTCCATGTTGTCACTAAACTTTGCTTCATGATACTGATAAAGATCTATAATGTTGAAAATAGTTGAAATACCCAATGTCTCTGGTAATTCCACTTCATATGTATTTTCGGAATCAAATTTCCTAAGTATCCTACAAGGTCCAAACTTCTTCATCTTCAACTTGTTATAAGTCCCAACTAGAAATATTTCTTTTCTCAAGTACACCATCACTTCATTTCCAACTTTGAATTCCTTATGTCTTCTCTTCTCATCTACTTTCTCTTTGTACTTACTATTCATGTTCTCCAAATGCTTCTTCACCTTATTATGCACTGTCTTCATATGATTTGTAAATTCTTCTACTTCTACACTCCTTTTATCTTCTATATTGATATCTCTTAAACCTACAACTCCTCTAGGATTCAATCAAGTCACAATCTCAAAAGGTGTTCTTCTATTACTCCTATTCACCAAATTATTGTATGTAAACTCTGCTTGTGAAAGAATCAAGTCCCAACTTCTCATTTTCTCTTCAACCAAACATCTCAACAAGTTTCCCAAACTCCTATTTACTACCTCTATCTATCAATTTGTCTATGGGTGAAAAGTTGAACTAAACTTCAAATCTGTCTTCGTCTTCTTCTAAAGTGTCTTCCAAAAGTAACCAACAATCTTAGTGTCTCTATCTGAAACTATACTCTTAGGTAATCCATGCAATCTCACAATTTCCTTGAAAAATAGATTAGCTACATCCACTTCATCAGTTGTCTTCTTACAAGGTATGAAATGAGCCATTTTTGAAAATCTATCAATTACTACAAATATTGAATCATATCCTGTCTGTGTCTTAGGTAATCCCATTACAAATTCCATGCTTATGTCTTCCCAAGGTCTCTCCAAAACTATCAAAGGTTTATACAATCCAATGTTCTGACTACAACCTTTTGTAACTTGACAAACTCTACAACTCCGTACAAATCTCCTAACATAATTATGTATCTGAGGCCAAAAGTAATTTTCACTCACCAAAGCCACTATCTTATCAATGCCAAAATGTCCTGCCAATCCACCACTATGCTTCTCCTTGATCACATTATCTCTAATTAAACTTCTAGGTATGCACAACTAACTTCCTCTGAACATATCTTCTTGAATGAAATAGTTCAACCACTTACTTCTATCTATCACAACAGGTTCCTTACATGCTTTCCAAGGTTCTACAAAATCAGTGTCTCCCTCATACATATTCTTCAATTCATCAAAACCCACCACTTTAACTCTCATCTCTGTCAACAGTTTCTTCTTCTACTCAAGGCATCAACAACTTTGTTTGATTTACCACTCCTATGCTTCAACACAAAAGTATAACTCTGCATGACTTCTACCCATCTCATATGTTTATGATTCAACTTACCTTGACTATTTAAATATTGCAAAGCTTGATGATCTGTATACAACACAAACTCCTTAGTGCAACAAGTAATGTCTCCACTTCTTCAAGGCTTGAATTATGGCATAGAACTCTTGATCATAAACTGAATATCATTTCCTTGCATCATCAACTTCTCACTGAAATAAGCTATAGGTCTACCTTCACTTAACGCCGCTCCAATTACATTTCCACTTGCATCATAATCAACTTTAAATACCTTATTGAAAGCTGGTAATGCCAAAATAGGTTGCTCTGTCACTTTTTGCTTCAATAAATCAAAACTTTTGTCTACTACTGATGTCCACTTAAAATCCTTTCTATCACCTCTCATTGTCTCTGTCATAGGGTTACAAACTGAACTAAATTTTTTCATGAACTTCTCGTAGAAATTAGCTAATCCATGAAATGATCTAACTTCTCTAATGTTCTCTCATGTAGGCCATTCAATAATTGTTCTCACTTTTTTAGAGTCCATGTTCAATCCTTCTGTAGAAATCACCAATCCCAAATATACCAACTCTTCCTTCATGAAACTACACTTCTTGATGTTTATCAACAATTTCTCCTCTCTCAACCTCTGCAAAACTTGTCTAATATGCCACAAATGTTCTATTGGTGCCTGCATCATTTATCAGGTTCCAAGTTATTAGCTTGCAGGCACCCTCCCAGGATTTCATGAAATTTCTAAGTCTTAGACCATCTCTGTGTTTTACTACATCATCAGGATATTTTCAAGGAAGGGGTCATCATCATCATCATCATATTTCCATGCATCCACCTGATGTTTCTTGCGAGGGTCATTTCTCCTCATCTCTGGATATCCTGTGGGGGTCATCATGCATTTATCGACCTGACCTTTGCCGCGGGGTGATATTTTAATATCAGGTAAGCTTAATCAAGATCATCCTGATGTTGGCGCTATGAAATTTCTAAGTATGACCCACTTTTCATCGGGGTCATCATATTTGAATATTGGGTGATCTTTGTTAAGATCACCCTGATGTTATTTTGTCACCTTATGTTTGTTCAACATCAGGATCCTGCTGATGTCATTTTCCTGCGGGGGTGGTATCCGCTCGACCTTTGCCTTCATTTTTTTTCTCTGCAGGATGATATTCTCAATATCAGGTGATATTCCAAATATCAGGTCATCTTCTAAATATCATCCTTGCTCTAAATGTGATGATGATGTCATCAGGATGTTCAATTATCAGGGTGATATCCTTCAGGTGATATGCTGCTGACGTCATCCAGATTCGATGGGGTCATACTTCAAGTTTTCAATTTGACCTGACATTGTGATGTGATGCTAACGTCATTCTTATGACAGGATGATATCCACTTTTCTTCTTGTCTGCATCATGATATTTCCAAAAGGGGGGTGATATTTCAAATATCCGTTTATCTTCCGAATATCACCCCAATGTGTGAATATGGTGGTGATGTCATCAAGGTCCGGGGGGTCATATTTCTAACATTAGTCATCTTGTGGAGATCCCCCGATATTTGCAAATATGATGATGACATCATCCGGATATGAGGAGGTGTGCGATAGGTAGATATGCTGATGATGTTAGTAAGATATGATGGTGACATCATTAGGATGTTCATCGGCCTGACATTTGGTATCGGCTAAGTAGGAGGATCTTCCTCTGATGCATCAGGTTGTGCCGATGAAGGTGAATATGAGGTTGATGTCTCACATGAAGGTGAGGTTGGTCATCAAGATGATTTTCTTATGTCAAGGTGATATATTTTATTTGGTGATGCAGACGGCATGATACTTTCCTGCAGGGTGATATTTTCTGCGGGGTGATTTTTCATATTGGGGTGATGTGAATTATTAGGGTGAACTCATGCAAATGATGATACTGACGTCAGGGTGATATTGAGTATTTGGATATCATGCTGGAGGATGATGATGATGAGGTTTATGTTGGTGTCGTAGGGAGCAAAATCTCCAACATTATATATGTACCTAGCCTAGCATATAAAGTGTTAAAAAGAGTGTTGTAGGGTGAATGTGGGATAATGTATCCTCATGATATTTAAAAGGAAAGTCAACATGATGTACCTGCGAGGCACGGATATCTTTGCTCACTAACTTTGCAGCATGACCTACACCACAAATCTCGGCGGGAAGCAAGGTGATCGATGGTGACGTTTGAAAGAAAGGTTTTTCTCGATGCATGTACGAGCATTTTGGTGGGAGGAGGTTTGCAAGGCCTGTAATTGCTGCATCCTGAGGCTGTGAGTTGGTATGCCATTAATGGCAAGATTGTACAGAGGTATGGGTCAGAAGGACACACCAACTACTCGATTCAAACAGAAAATCATGACAAGGCATTGTAGGTCAAGATCTCACCTACCCTTTCCCTCCTATCTGTGCGGCTGCATTAAATGTTTAGGATGCCCCCCGGTGATGCACTGCACCTAGTAATGTCATGGGGACTGCCATGTAATTAATGAGGGAGTACATCATCCTGCTTTATAAGAAGATGATGTTACTCAATTCAAGTTGTTGAAAATTGGACATATCTGGCTCTGTAATAAGATACAATTGGTTCTGGTTGCTCTGTGTAGGTGACCTTGTGAGTTTATGTATCTATTGTTGTATGTCTCATGCATGAATCTACTGATTTCATGATTGGTTTTATATGAGTAATGTTGTATTTGCATGTGTTTTGTTATTCTGTCTCTAGTATTGCAGGTATCCTTCTTCTGAATCTAGATATCTAAGGGATGTCTAGGATTCTAGAATATAGAATTCCTATATTGAATGCTTGATCTTTCAACTTCTGCTCAAAGGGTAGATTAAAGTGTTTTCAGATTAAGTGTTGGGAAAGATATACTGCAATAGGGATGCCATAAGTAGAGATGACTTAACACTCTATTCTGGGAGGTATTTGTAAGGCAGATACCATAAAATCCCCTTGAGATTCAGTTTTAGTGTGTTCCTGCTGATCATTCACAGGTGTATGTCTACTGACTCCAAGCCTTGGATAGACACCAATCTAGCTCTGCATTGAGATTACACACCAGGTCCTAGTTTTGCATCCAAACACATAAATCAAACTCATACTTCCAAATCAAACCATTAGGACCTTAGAAGTAGTTTAGGACCAAGATCCTCTGATTCACAACTAAACATAGGCCCAAAGCTAGCCCCTTTGCACTTATCCTATAGTTTTGGTCTACTTATAGGAGGATTTATCTGCTTTGTATCAAAATTCCAAGCCAACCCACAAGCATATTCTCATGGGTGTTGAGTAGGGAATACCCCCCTAGGTTTTGCAGAGCCTAAAGAAGAAGAGGAGATAAAAATAGAGTCTATCTCCTACACTGTTGGCCCCTGGCCTAGAGATCCTAGTGATCACTGATGGCTACCTTGTAGGGAAATCTAGGAATGAGTACCCAATCAGGGAAAAAACCACCATGTTCTTCTTTTATCTTACTAAAAATTAGAATGTCATCCAAGTACACAATCACAACCTTACCTAGGAATTTCTTCAAGACTTCATTCATCAATCTCATGAAAGTACTTGGTGCATTTGTCAATCCAAAAGGCATCACTAACAACTCATAAAATCCTTCATTTGTCTAAAAAGCTATCTTCCATTCATCACCTTCTCTGATTCTGATCTGATGGTATCCACTCTTCGGGTCTATCTTTGTGAAATATTTTTCTCCACTCAAACAATCCATGATATCATCCATCCTAGGTAAAGGAAATCTATACTTAATTGTGATCTTGTTTATGGCTCTAGAGTCAGTACACATTCTCCATTGTCCATCCTTCTTTGGTGCTAACACTACAGGTACTGCATAGGGACTCAAGCTTTCTTTGATCAAACCTTTCCTCAACAACTCTTGTATCTATCTATTTAGTTCTTCATTCTCTGCCAGTGTCATCTGATGTGCTTCTTTATTAGGAAAACTTGCTCCTGATATAAGATCCATGTGATGACAGATACTCCGTATAGGTGGTAATCCTTCAGGCACATTATATGATATGATGTCTTCATACTCCATCAACAACTCATTTATTTCTTCCCGTTTAGTTTCTCTCTTGACTACTTTAGGCGTTTTAGGAATCAAGGCATAACACATACTTTCCTATTTCAAACCATGCATAAATTTCCTTCCACATAACACATTTTTAGGATCATCTTCCAAAGTAATCAAAGTAATTCTTTTCCTATTTACTATTATAGTATAGGTATTCTTTCTTCCATCATGCATAGATTTTCTATCATACTGCCAAGGTCTACCCAGCAAGATATGACAAATATCCATAGGCATAATATCACACAAGACTCCATGAGGATAAGATCCAATATGAAATTTCACCAAACATTGTTCACTCACCAGTATGTTATGATCATCCTGAATCCATTCTATCTGATAGGGCTTAGGATGTTTCAACCTTTCCAACTTCATCTTAGTCACCATCTCCTCTGAAACTAGGTTATCTGAACTACCACTATCAATTACAACTTTACAACACTTACTTCCTAATTTGCATTTAGTTTTGAACAGACTTTTCCTCTATGACGGTTCCTCATTTGTCTCTATTGGAAATAGTTCTCTCCTCATCACCAATGATTCTCCTTTCTTCAGATTGTCAACTAGACAAGGTGAGCCAACAGGTTCTTCTTCAACATAGGAGCTACTCTCCCACTATTCTCTATCTTCTTTCTGGTACTACCCACATTCAAATGCTCTATGTCCTTCACCTCCACACTTGAAACAAGTACCTCTGAATGTATTCTTATCAAATCCTCTTCCTTCTCTTCTGTATTCTTCATTCTGGTATGCACTAGGGTTTCCTCTCTGGTAAAAATCTCTATCATCTCTCTGGTAAGCATTGTTATCTTTGTCATCCTTTCTAACTAGGTTGTCAAACTTGTTTTGCTCCACAAATGATTTATCATATCTGGAAAATGATCTTCCCTTTTGAAAATTAACTCCTCTACCTCTCTGTCTTTGATCCCTACCAAACTTAGTTCTTCTTGACTGTTCAATCTCAGTCCATTGATGTATCTAGCCACTTTCTCCTTGCTTGCTTCACTATGTCTTGTTCTTATGAAATTCTTGAGTATATTCCTTCACAGATTTCTCCTTTTGTCTCAGGTTTTGCAATCTTCTCAATAATTCAAACTCATAGTCAGTAGTTATGAATTGATTCTTCAACTTTATCACCATCTGGTCCCACTTTGTAATCTTTTCTTTTCCTCTTCTATTTCTTTCCAACTAAACTTCTTTCCACCATATAGTAGCATGTCCTTTCAACTTTATCTTTGCCAATTTCACCTTCTCTAGATCTTCAATTTCTTCATATTCAAAGTATTCTTCCATGTCATTTATCCTATCAATAAACTCTTCAAGGTTCAAATTACCAGTATAGTTCAGAACATCAACTCTAGGTCTCTTTCCAATCTTTGAAATAGCTCACAACATCTTTATCTGATCTGATTCTTCTTCTTCATCACCTCCTAGGGTTTCACCAATGTCTTCAATAGATTGAAATTCTTCTTCATCAACACTTTCAACATTAGGTCTAGGTGTCAATCCTCTTCACCTATCTTCTTCAACAACATCCAAATTAATTTTCATTGTTCTTATCAATTCCATCATCTCATCCATTCTATTAGCCATTGTACCAATAGGGGGAACTCTTCGCGGAAGCATCTACCAAGGATCAAGTGCAAACTACCTCAGGGTCAACGATCGGGCTACAAGAGACAACTGTCTCTCAATTAGAAATCAATTGCACAAAAGTAACCTACCTCAGATTAGTGATCTGCTTACAACAAGATCATATGGAATCCCCTTCACCAATTTGTTCCAAAGAATCAAACTTTTACTCTCCAAGATTCAGACTTTCGCTCTGATACCACTTGGTGCAGTCACGGTAGGAGGGTTCATAGAATGAACTACCCGGACCATACAATAAGAGTAAACACAATAGAAACAACTCAAATAAATGAAGCAAATGTAGATTCAGTCATTCAATATATCATAGAATTCAAATAGAGATCGGCTGGCAACATTTGGGCTTACAATTAGGGCTCATAGGCCTGATTACATACATGCGCCAGATAAATATTTGAGGCTCCTTTGCACAAAATATAAACTATAAGATCTTTCTTATTTGAGTAGCTACTTTCCTAAGGATCTATTACATCAATATATATCATTTTTGGACCAACAGATTCCTTCGTGTCGGCCAAGGAAGGTCACAAACTCCAATGAAGAGTTGTAACGTGTTCACAAGTAGGTCAGACCTAAATGCATAAAACTCTTCCTCAAATGAATGGAACAACGTATGGACCCTTGGGGAAGGTTGACCATGAACTACAAATCATTGAATAATGTGTCAATGAGATCCACAAGCCTTCTCCTTCAATTGGTTATCAGGTACTGTTAGAATGCTCTGTACTGAGAAAACAATTGATCTTTTGATAGTGATATCTTTTTAGTAACTAATACAAATGCTCTGAGTTCTTGATATGATGTAGATGAATGAATGTAGATGATAAGTCTAGATCTACAAGATGTGTAATGCCAAAACTGGACCACAAGCTGAGAACTGGTACTGACTGAACTACCTAAATTGAACTGGAAAATGAAAGAGAAGAAATGCAAACAAATTGAAATGCAAATGTTTTTGGTGAACATAAGGTACTGCTGAGTGAACAATATTTGGTGAAATTTCATATTGGATCTTATCATGATGAAGTCTTTTGTGATATTATGCCTATGGATGTTTTTCATATTTTGTTGGGTAGACCTTGGCAGTATGATAGGAAAGCTATACCTGATAGGAGAAAGAATACATATACCATAACATCAAATGGGAAGAGAATTACCATGATTCCTTTGGAGGAGGATCGTAAGAGTGAAGTGTGCAGGAATGCTAGAAGTTTGGTAGATGGGAGGAAGTTCTTCGATGGTTTAAGGCATGAGAAGATGTGTTATGCTTTGATTCCTAAGAAGCCTGAAGCATTGAAGAAGGAGACTGGAGAATCACAATGAGAGGAGATAAAAGAGTTGTTGACAGTGTATGAAGACATCATATCAGGTAATGTGCATGAAGGATTACAGCCTATAAGGAGTATCAGTCATCACATGGATCTTATACCAGGAGCTAGTTTGCCTAATAAAGCAACACATAGAATGATACTGACAAAGAATGAAGAACTGAATAGATAGATATAGGAATTGTTGAGGAAAGGTTTGATTAGAGAAGTTTTGAGTCCTTGTGTAGTACCTGTAGTGTTAGCACCTAAGAAGGATGGAGAATGGAGAATGTGTACTAACTCTAGAGAAATCAACAAGATCACAATTAAGTATAGATTTCCTTTACCTAAGATGGATGATATCATGGATTGTTTGATTGGAGAAAGATATTTTACAAAGATAGACTTGAAGAGTGGATACCATCAGATCAAAATTAGAGAAGGAGATGAATGGAAGACTACTTTTAAGACAAATGAAGGATTGTATGAGTGGTTAGTGATGCCTTCTAGATTGACAAATGCACCTAGTACGTTCATGAGGTTAATGAATGAAGCCTTGAAGAGATTATTGGGTATGTTATTGTTTATTTGGATGGCATTCTAATTTTTAGTCAGACAAAAGAAGAACATTTGTAGCATATTAGACAAGTATTGCAGAGACTAAGAGAGGAGGAATTGCTGATAAACATCAAGAAGTGCAGTTTCATGAAGGAAGAACTAATGTATTTGAGATTTGTGATTTCTACGGAAGGATTGAAGATGGACCCTGAGAAAGTGAGAGAAATTGTTGAATGGCCTACACCAGATATCATTTGAGAGGTTAGATCATTTCATGGATTGGCTAGTTTCTACTGGAAGTTCATCAGAAATTTTAGTTTAGTATGCAACCCTATGACAGAGACAATGAGAGGTGACAAGAAAGACTTTAAGTGGACATTAGGAGCATATAAAATCTTTGAGATATTGAAGTATAAGGTGATAGAGCAGCCTATTTTAGCATTACTAGATTTCAATAAGGTATTTCAAGTAGATTGTGATGCAAGTGGGAGTGTAATTGGAGTGGTGTTAAGTCAAGAAGGTAGACCTATAGCATATTTCAATAAAAAGTTAAATGATGCAAGGAGAAGATATTTAATTTATGATCAAGATCTCTACGCCATAATTCAAGACCTAAAGAAGTGGAGACATTATTTGTTGCCTAAGGAGTTTGTGTTGTATATAGATTATCAAGCTTTGTAGTATTTGAATAGTCAAGGTAAGTTGAATCAGAGGCATATGCGATGGGTAGAGTTCATGAAGAGTGATACTTTTGTGTTGAAGCATATGAGTGGTAAATCAAATAAAGTTGTTGATGCTCTGAGTAGGAGAAGAAACTTGATGACAAAGATGAGAGTTGAAGTGATGGGATTTGATGAATTGAAGAACATGTATGAGGGAGACACTAATTTTCTAGAACCTTGGAATGCATGTAAGGAACCTATTCTTACAAAAAGGAGTAACTGGTTGGACTATTTCATTTAGGAAGTTATGTTGTTCAAATGAAGTTAGTTATGTATACCTAGGAGTTCAATGAGAGATAATTTGATCAAGCAAAAACATAGTGGTGGATTGGCAGGACATTTTGGCATTGACAAGAAAGTGGCTTTGGTGAGTGAAAATTACTTTTGGCCACAGATACATAAGGATGTTAGGAAATTTGTGCAGAGTTGTAGAGTTTGTCAAGTTGCAAAAGGGAGTAGTCAGAATATTAGATTGTATAAACCTTTGACAGTATTAGAGAGACCTTGGGAAGACATAAGTATGGATTTTGTGATGGGATTGCGTAAGACAGAGAGAAGACATGATTCAATATTTTTAGTGGTATACAGATTTTCAAAGGTGGTACATTTCATACCTTGTAAGAAAATAACTAATGCAGTGCATGTAGCTGACCTATTTTTCAAGGAGATTGTAAGATTGCATGGATTACCTAAGAGTATAATTTCAGACGGAGACACTAGATTCCTTGGAAATTTTTGGAAGAAACTTTGGAAGAAGATGAAGACAGACTTGACGTTCAATTCAACATTTCATCCATAGACTGATGAATAGACAGAGGTAGTGAATAGGAGTTTGGGAAACTTGTTGATATGTTTGGTTGGATAGAAAGCATAATGTTGGGATTTGATTCTTTGATAAGCAGAGTTTGCATACAATAATTTAGTAAATAGGAGTACTAGAAGAACACCTTTTGAGATTGTTATTAGAGTGAATCCTAGAGGAGCAACAGAATTAAGAGATATCAATACAGAGGAAAAGAGAAGTGCAAAAGTAGAAGAATTTGTAATGAAGACAATGTATAATCAGGTTAAGAAGCATTTGGAATATATGAACAACAAATACAAGGAGCAAGTAGTTGATAAGAGAAGGCACAAAGAATTTGTAGTGGGAGATGAAGTGATGTTATACTTGAGAAATGAAAGATTTCTAGTTGGGACATATAACAAGTTAAAGATGAAAAAGGTTGGACCTTGTAGGATACTCAAAAAATTTGATTCAGGAAATGCATACGAAGTGGGGCTACTGGAGACATTGGGCATATCACCTATTTTCAAAATTGCAGACCTATATTAGTATCATGAAGCAGAGTTCAATGACAGAAGACTTGAAGAAGCAGTTACCACAACAAGCACTAGAGCAGATTGAAGACATTTAGCAAAGTTGGATGTAACATGAGAGGAAGACAATACAAAGAATACCTTGTGAAGTAGAAAGGCAGACCAGAGGAAGATTCAACATGGATTTCTTAGGTTGAGGTGGACCATCTTGGTTCTCCCCTAGCCCCAACAAAATGAGGGACTCAGTTTTTTAATAACCCTAGATGTCTAATGTAGGAGCATCCCTAGTTCAAGAGCAATCTTACATCAACCAAAAACATTTGCATTTTAGTTTGTTTCTTTTCATTTTCCAGTTTAGTTTAGGTAGCTCAGTCAGTAGCAGTTTCTATATTTTGGTCTGCATTCTATCGTAATTGCATTTCAGATCTTGTAGAGAAGGACTTAGCATCTAGATTCATTCATCTACATCATATCTATAATTTAGATCATTTGGATCAGTTACCAGAAAGATATCGCTATCAAAGGATCAACTATTTTCTCAAAACAGAGCATCCTGATAGTCTCAGATAATTAACCAAAAGAGAAGACTTACAGAGAATTCCTTGACTTATGGAACCTAATGACACATCATTCAATGATATTTGGTTTGTGGATGACCTTCCCCAAAGATCCACACATCATTCCATTCATTTGCGGAGGAATTCTATAGGATTATGTTGACCTATCCATGTACACATGTTATAGCTCTTCATTGGAGTTTGTGATCTTCCTTGGTCGACGCGGAGGAATCTTTTGTACCAGGGATGATATATAAGCATGTAATAGATCCATAGGAAATCATATTAGAATAGCTAGAAATAGGTTCATAAGTTCATTGTTTGGATTTACACGAGGGGACTTCAAAACTATATCTCGTGTATACTCTGAAATTAGGCTTGTGAACCCTAATTGTAAGCCTGCATGTTGTCAGTTGGTATGTATTTAAATTCTATGATATACTAAATGACTGAATCTGCATTTGGTCTACATCTTTGAGTTATTTCTGTTGTGTTTACTCTTGTTGTACAGTCTGGATGGTTCATTTTGTGAACCCTCCTACCATGAATGTACCAATTCTAAACTCACCAATATATTTGAAGTGTAATAGTGATCTAGTGAGCATAAGGTACACCCACCTAGGCCAAACGAAGCCTAAAGTGTAGAGAATTTTAATCAATTTGATTCATTCTATTAGTTGGCCAAATTCACATATAAAATCTGATCATAAGACTTGGCATATCTTTAGGGTTTTATAATATGTTGATTTGAGTACCAACAAACTGGTGACTCTACTGGGGAGTCAAAGGGAATTTAGGTTCCTAAAGCATTGGAAGACCAAGAGTCAAGTTTTTCATTTTTCCTCTTTTTGTAAAAGGAGGTGGCAGCTCTAGATAAATATCTCTAAAAGACCCAAATTGCATTATATTAGCTCTCCATCATGGATGGCCAAAGGTCTCAACAAAATTTGAACAACAAAAACCAAAAGTTTGTTGAGAAGAATAAAGAAGGTTTGAAGCCTATGACTACTATAAATGTTTCCAATGGGAATGGTTCAAAAGTTGTGAGCAATCCAGTTGTCTAACAAATTTACGAGAATACATAGGATAATCAAGTGAATATTTCTAAACAATCATATACCATAGATGACGACACCATAATTGAAACACACATGGGGAAGACTAAATGATTTCAACCCAGGGATCCTTTAAATATTAATGAGTCTTAACAAGAATTTGAATCTATAATCTGGTAGTAGGTATGAGACGAAATGAAGTAATAAGAGATTATGAACAGCAAATGGTAAATCAATGTGCTGACAGCTCCCAGCAAGGGTTTGTTGAACAAACCCCAAAAATAGTAGGATTCCAATATGCTAATGTTGTTTCAACATCCAAAGGAAGATTCACTAATAGAGATTTGAAAGAAAATGTGGTGCGATTGCAAGCACAACTTGGGAGGATGAAATTGTTGGTAATGCAAGAAGATTTGGAATGAGAAATACTCCAATTGAATGCTCAATTTGTTACAAATACCTTGTAGAACATACATGGCAATAATCTAGTTACCTCTAGAAATATAACTAGACCTTTGGTCTCACAAGCAACACATAATGTAGTTAGGGGACAGGGCAATGTAGGTAATGTTCAACAGGTGCAGGCCAACGTTCATACAATGCTAGCATCAAATCCTACAAATGTTCCTATGTTATGTCAGGGTAATGCTCACCCTTTTCCTCTAGGCCACAATCCATATGCAACACAATATCAGTATCCATATCCACCTTCGTATCATAATTTATATAGCAACATGTATCATCCTAGAGGGATGCATCACAATGTTAAAGGTAATGTGAACCCTAATGCATGGGTTAATTACAATGTGCATCCAGGAGTACATCAACAGCCTCAATAGCAAGGACCTCATCACAACAATATCAGCCTAATCAGAGGCACAATCCATTTGCAAGAGGCCCAATGAATGTGGATAGATTCAGACAGCTATACTTTTTTGGCATCTAGGGATATCCGAATGATATAATAAAGTAAGAAAATCAATCCCTAATTTTTTGGTAACAATACTATTTCTACAAAGGATCATATAAGGTCATTTGAAACTATCATGGATAATTTTGATGTTGTACATGAAGATTTATATATGAAGTTATCCATGCAATCATTAGTAGATGATGCAAGGGATTGGTATAGAAGTTTGTCAGATGCTTCAAGTAGCTCATGGGCAGAATTCAAAAGATTGTTCAAAGAACAATATGGTGATCATTCTAATCCCAAATTTACCTTACATGAGTTAACCAATATCTAGAAGAATTATAATGAGGTTGTGGCAAATTTCAATGCTAGATTCATGAAGATCTTCAACAAGATCCCTCATCATTTGAAACCAATAGACCCAATGTGTTTGGTCTTCTATTTGAATGCTTTTGATCCCAAAACATGATATGAGATTAGAACAAGAAATCCACCAAGTCTTACAGATGCATTCAAGGCTGCTCTGAATATTGAAAACAATAGAAGAGCTTCAGGGAAAGTTGGCAGAAGGGAAAAGCCTAGAATATTGCATAACCCTAAGGTTCATCAGAATACGCAGTAGAAAGACAAAGACAAATTGGAAAAGTTGTGGCATGCTATCATAGATTTATCATATAAGGTGGCTAGAAATGAAAAAGGATTACCTTAAGATAAATCAAACTATCCCAAAAATGAAAGACCAAGGTTGCAGGATATGCCATACATAACAAATTGGAAGGATGGAAGGCCTATGGTTGAGGGCCAAAAGCAAAATGTTGGCAGAGAGATGTTTGATCTACTAAGGAGACATGCGATGAACATGGTAGATGATACTCCTTAGTGTGTGCCTTGCAATTTACCTCACTCCCCTATTGTGTGGTGGCACAGTCAATTTAGGAAAATGAAATATCATATGATCTAGAGAGAGATGAACATACCATAAATATGTTGGAAGTTAGGCCATATGAAGTGGAAAGAGATTACTCTTCTTCAAAGGAAGATGGATCAAAGTATGATGTGAATCATTAAAGATACAACAGTCATGTTGGACAACAAGAAATATTCTCTGATCAAGAGGATAATGGCATAAGAGATACTCAGGTCTGCGCTACAAGGACTCATTTAAATTAAACACAATTGAGGAGGCCTATTGAAGATGAAATGAAGGCACTCACGGTTTCTACTATATCACAGGCTAAAAGCAACTATAATCTCAGAAATAGGAGTATCAATACTGATCAAGGTGTCCTAGGAAGTGTGTTCATGAAGGACCCACAAGCTGATAAAAACATTGCCCCTGAATCACAAAGAGATGGTGAAAATAGGAATGCTCAAAAATCTACTCAGAGATATGTGCCCAAAGATGTTGCAAAGGATGATCACATCAAGACAAGGACTTATCCAAAGCAATACATAATCGAGGAAAATAAATCTGCAAAAGAAGAAAGTAAAGTAGAACCTATAATAGGTATGCCCTCTTTTGACATAGCTCAGGCTTTATCTCAAGTCAAATTGCCTGTCCCATTACTAGAAATGATGAAAATTGATGAGTATAGGGATAGAGTCATGAAATTGATTTCAAATATGCAAATCAAGCCTGGGGTTTCTAGAAAAAATTAGAATGATTTGGAGAAGAATAAAAAGCAAGTAAATAACGTGAAAGTGGAAGCCATGAAGAATCCTAAGATCTATGTGGGGACTACTTTGACAAAAAGTCCATCTCAAGTTGATCCCTTTTATGTCACACTGTTGATAAACAATAAATTGGTAAAAAATTACATGATTGACTTAGGAGCTACAATAAACATCATGCCAATGGTAGTCATGAAGGAATTGGGTATGTGGTAGACTCCACATATGGAAAATGCTATGCAATGGATAACAGATCAATTCTTGTCATTGGTATCATGAGAGATGTGGAGATAAAGCTTGCTACATATCCAGAAGCCACATATAGAACTAATATAACTATGGTTGACATTCCACCATATTATGATATGTTATTATCTCAACAATGGACTTCTACATTGGCAAGATAATAAGTCCAAAAATCAGGGACATGCTTATAAGCTTGCTCAAAAATACAAACATGTATTTGCATGGTCTTATGAGGATTTAAAAGATTATAGAGAGGATGTGTTCCAACATGAAATCCCATTTAATTCAGATGCTAAGCCTTTTAGATAGAGACATAGGCCTGTAAACCTTTTTTTGGAACAAAAAATGTAGGAAGAACTAATGAAACTCAGAGATGCTGGTATTATTAAGCCTATTAGGCATTCTTCTTGGGTTTCTAACTTGGTACCTATCAGAAAGAAGAATGGGGATATAAGGCTATGTGTGGATTTTTGTAATCTAAATGTCTCATCTTTGAAGGATAACTACCCACTTCCAAATATGGAAGCAATGTTGCAAAGAGTCACAGGGTGTGAACTACTTTCTATGATGGATGGATTCTCTAGTTATAACCAGGTGAAAGTAAAGGAATCAGAGAAATATAAAACTATATTTACCACACCTTGGGGAACATATGTATATGTTAGAATGCCCTTTGGTCTTACAAACATAGGTGCAACATTTCAAAGAGCTATGGATGTTGTATTTGCATATTTGATCAATGTGATAGTGATTATATATCAAGATGACCTGACAACATATTCTAAGAGGGCAAAGGATTATTGTTTACATCTAGAGAAGATATTCATAAAGGCACTGGAGTATGGTATTTCCTTAAACCCTAAAAAGAGTCAATTTGTTGTTATAGATGGTAAACTCCTTGTGCACATTGTTTCTAAGGAGGGTGTGAGAATAGATCTGGAAAGAGTTTCTACAATTGATAAGATTCCCATTCCAAAGATAGTGAACGTCATCCAATCATTTCCTGGCCAGATAAATTTTGTTGAGATTGTCAAACCTATTGCTAAGATGCTGAAGAAAGGAGCCAAAATTGATTGGATTTTAGAAGCAGTTGATGTATTTGCATCTATCAAAAGGGCAATCAGAGAAGCTACAATTCTAAAGTCTCCAGATTTTGGTATGCCATTTCAATTTTTTTCATTTCCTTCCTTTCATACCATTGCTACTATCATGTTGTAGAAAAATGAAGAAGGATATGAACAACATTTATATTTCTTTAGCAAATCACTCCAAGGAGTAGAGCTAAAGTATGATGCTATAGAGAAACAAACCTATGCTCTTGTAAAGGCAATTAAGAAATTTAGACCCTACTTGGAAGGAGCCCAAGTAACTGCTTATGTACCTAATGTAGCAGTCAAAAAAGTCCATACACAAATAGAAGTCATAGGAAGGTGTAGATGGATAAACAAAATTCATGAATTCAATATTGATATCTAGATCGCAAACTGGTAAGAGGACATGGACTAGCAAAGTTGATGGCTGAATCAAATTTGGAAGCTGCACAAGTGTGTGAAATTCATGAAGAAGAAAGTATGGTATCTAACATTGAACATACACCATGGTACAATAATATTTTTCACTACCTTAAGCACATGAAATGTTTGAAAGGGTTCAGTGACAATCAGAGGACTCTAAAATTGCAAGCTTTAAGGTATGTGTTCATAGAAGGTGATATGTATTGGAAAAATAAAGATGGTGCTCTACTTTTCTGTTTGGATCAAGGACAAGCAGAAAAGATCCTGAGAGAAATGCATCATGGCATTTGTGGTGGGAATTTCTCTGCTAAAACTACTACTCATAAAGTTTTGAGAGCAGGCTATTACTGGCCTACTATTTTTTTTGATGCTCAGAAGTATATGAGAAAGTATGAATCATGTGAGAAGTTTTGTGATAAATTAAAATATCAAGGAGCTTTGCCTTTAATGGCTAGGTAGATTTATGTGTCATTCGATCAATGGGGTCTTTATTTTATAGGGGAGATACTAGAAAAATCTAGTGGCGGTTATAGGTGGATTCTTACTGTCACTGATTACTTTACTAAATGGATTGAATTAATCCCCACAAAACAAGCTACTAGTAAAGTAGTCATAGTTTTTTTGTTGTAAAATATTATCACCAGGCTTGGAGTCCCAGTAAGGATTATCATAGATAATGCAATGTGCTTCAGATCTAAAGAGTTCAAAAAAATTTATGATTCTTATGGAATCATCATATCATATGCTTCTCCCTCTCATCCCAAAGCCAATGATCAAGAAGAATCTAGTAATAAAAGTATCATGAATATTATCAAGAGGATGCGTGAAAATAATAAAAGATAATGGGATTCAAAGTTGAGGCTAGATCTGTGGGCAAATATAGTCATGGTGAAGAAGGCCATTGGTAAATCACCTTTTGAATTGGTTTATGAGGCACAAGCAAGAATGCCAATACATAATCTTCTGCCTATACACAAGTTCATATTCCAAGAAGATTTAGATGTGCTTGAACCAATGGAGGAAAGAATGGAGCAGTTAGTAGAGCTAGATGAAATGAGGAATCAAGCTCAAAAGTAGAATGAAAAAGTACAGATGTAGATACAATACTTGTTCGATAAGAAGGCCAAAGATAGGAAGTTTCAAATTGGTGATATGGTCCTTATGTGGAATGCCAGGGGCCAAGATAAAGGAAAACATGGGATGTTTGAAGCCCTATAGTTGAGTCCATTTGTCATTGTTGACAAGTGTGGTGAGGACTCCTATTTTCTGCAAAATCTTCTTGGTGAAAATCAAGAATTGCCAGTGCATGGAAAATTTCTAAAACTCTTCTTTTCATAAAGAAGATTTAACTCCATGTACAATAGATTAGGTCTTTCATTTTTCCCTTTCCCATTTTATTTGTTTCCTTTCCTTTTCCTTATCTCCTTGTTTTCCCAAAATTTTCATTTTTGTGTGTCGGCCTGGTCCACCAGAGAATTGTATCTAGATCCTTGCAATGACTATCAAGCCATTCATCCCCAACAAGAGCCATTGTTAAGAACCTTCCCAAATTTGTAAGATTCTATTCTAGTCATAAAACCATCTCATGGTCTACATTCTTGTCAAATTATTTTTCCATTTATCTCCCAAGGTCTCATATTATAACCATTCTAAGAAAATTTTGATTGCTCCCAACTATCTGTGTATTTTTGTCTCTTATCGCAATCCCGTGAGGCACACACAATCGAATGGCAACTTGGCAGTATGAAATTCTTAACATAAGAAGGCTACCACACCCCCATGGAGGTTTCATCATATAATTGCAACATCATGGTAAACAAAGACAGGTGGTAAGGATTAAAATTGCAGTCTTGCAAAGGCTTGGAAGGATACCAATGATGTTGCAATAATAAGGAATGAACATAGTGTCAGTCATCGCAATCCCACAATAGTTCCAAGGGGTATCTATGGTAAGGTAGTAAACTGTGAGAATGACAACATATTGCTACTGCTGTCATGCGATGGCTAGATCAAATACTAGAGGTGTAGCAATAAAAATAAGTAGACAAACTAGATGTTTCCCATGATCTGACAATGGTTAGCCCATGCACCTATGGGTCAGAGGTAAATGATAAAATCTAGTGCAAGGGACTGTAAGCCCCACAATCCCATGTCGATCAAGTCATGCGATGATGGGGTGGAGGTAAATTAAAAATTTGAGTCTAAAGGTACCAATGATTTTTCTAGTCCTACAACTGGTATGGAAAGGTCCTGCGATAATGTAGTAAAAGAATCAATTGGTGAATCAACTCATTGCGGGGCTGCGGTTATCGTGGAATACAATAAATCTTTGTCATTATTGATGAGAAGGATTGCACCCATTATGAAAAGCTATGAAGCTGAGCAATCCTATGTAACATGGGATCAAACTCAGGTTGTGGGTGACCTATGGTGAGCTTGAACCTCCAGAGTATGGGTTGGCTCCCTTCTAATTTTCAATGGATCAATGACTTTGTAAGAAAAGGGATAAAATGATCTACTAAAAGCACTAAAATTGCAATCTAAAGTGTGGTGATGCACCTAATTTTGATGGAAAGCTTCAAATCTAACTCACAATAGATCTTAGAAAATCTATCCACACAATCCACTTTTGGCAATGTGATCACAAAAATGATTCTAAGCGAGGCTAGAAATAACATTCTTTTTTAAGGAAAATAGGGTTCTCACAACATGAAAGAAAATTATTCCAATTACACAACCTAAGACCTGTGATTTCAATGCTTTGTAATACATGCAAGTATAAATGAGACAATGATTTTAAAGGTTCTGATGTTTAAACACAATAAAATCTCATCAAATCATTCACAAAAGAAGCATTAATGAAAAAGGTAGACACTTGATTTAGCTGAAAGATGATGAAACAATTGCATAAAAAAGATAAAGAATAGAACCTTAAACCTACTGTAATCTCTCTAAATCTACAAAATATGAGTTACAATACCTTCCTTCTCTCTCAAAGTGTAAAGAGCAAAAAAGCCAAGAACAAGAAAAACCTAAGTTTTTCTTACAATATATAATATGCTCTCTCCAAGAGAACTAGAAAGGTCAACTGTAGTCAACTACCTCTAAAAATAAGCTCTCAAAGTTTATCCACAAGAAAGCAAGAAAATCCCTAAAAATAAGGGCTATAACTATCCCAAATTGAGCTAAAATAACTCCAAACTACTCCTCTCTATTAGTTTGACCAAGAGGTGGACCAAACTCTCCAATTTTGACCCAAAAACCATGCAAGGAACTCTGAAAACCTTAGTTAAGTCCATCCCTCAAAATTACATGATTTTGGCATGAGAAAACAATGTGAGCAAAATATAAAGTAATTAGGATAATTACTTTACTATGAGTTACAACTTGTTCTATCTTCTTGATTCTACAACTTTTGATAAAATAATAAAGTAATTTATAAGTATATTACTTTATTATTTGTTTACATTATTTGAGTTGCAAATTCATGTAAATTTGAATGCATTTGTCTTTTAAAAGATTAAAAAAGAAAAAATAACTCCTTATCTCTCCCATGCAAATATAGAGATCTCCTCATGCAAAACACCTTATAACTCCTAGAACCATACATCATGCATCATGTTTCAACACTTAATACATTTCACAAACAAGGCTATTATCCCTTATGCCTCCCATGCATACATACATATTATATCATGCATCATCCATTTCATCATCATGCAAAAACACCTTATATGTCCCTTGCATACCTCATGCATGTATTACACAGTATCAAATATGTGTCTTCATAACTTAACTCCATTGCAATATATAATACATCTTTTCCTTGAACATGTGCAACATAAATCTCCTTTGAATCACTACCTATGTTTGACTTCAACTTCATGCCTTAGCAAAAATTAATATAAGGCACAAGGCCTTAACCTTTCATCATGTGTTTAATATTTTGAGTTGTGAAAAAAAAATAAAGGCAAGAAAGAAATTGGCCCTGACGAGCCCCTGTTGCATTATTGATTTGAATCATTAGGTTTTTAAAGACTTTCAAGTCCTTACCAAGATGAAGAAATGGATTATAATGATTTCATAAAATACAAGTAAAAAAATGAAAAGAGCTCAGTTGAGCTTTTAGACAAAAGAGGGTTTTCAAATCCACTCCTCTTGAGTTGCCACCATGCTTTGTAGGGTTTGAAGATTTCTCCATCATTCTTTTTCAAACTTCTAAGGTTTCTTCATGATATTCTTTCAAATCTTTGATAGGAAACTGAAGGTGAGTATATTTGTAACAGTTTAACCCTTTTTTTTCTGACGCAAGAAATGGCCTACAAGCTGTGGTCTTGAAATAGTTTCTTTTGCATTATCCTTTACTATGCTTTGTATCATCACTATATTTGTTTTCTCTGGTTAAAATGCCATCATGGCCAACTAGTTTTTGAGTTTTAAGAGCTCACCTGTGAGCATATCCGCAGCCTGTGAGCAAGTATCTTTCTATTGGGACAACAAGGTAAGATTTCCTTCATATCTTTATATTTTCTAAGTGTTTACAAGCTTTGCAAACTAGAAACCCTACCTAATATATGTGAGTGTTATCTTTCTTTAGAAAAATATTTGTTCCCAGGTTGCGGCCATGCCAACTACATACATGGAATCTTTTGTATTTTCTATCTCTGTGTGGAAAGAAGATTACTCAACCCATAGAAAAAAGAAGGCAATTCCATTGAATAAATACACCCTCCTATAGAAAGAAAACTTCCTTATACACTAGTTGTCATTTGTGAGTATTTCTTCATATGCTATTACAAGGGTTTGAAGTAAAACTTTATATTCTTTGTGTTTCGACCTTCATGATAAAAGATAAAAGGGTTTGTAGCACTTTTACCCTACTGAAAACAGCAACAAACTAGGTTTATCATCTTTACTGTTCTATTTCTGTGGGAATGCAAAGCACACAAAAACCCTTCATTCTTCTTCTATAGACGTTATTTCCATTTATTTTTATCTAGTTTTTTAAAACTTTGTGAAGGAAAAAATCTTCTCTTGGCTTCAGCCTGAGCACTCATATACACATATGATTTACATTTTATATCTTCATTTTTCTCTGCCACAAAGGTATTTTGTACATTTTGCATAGCCAACCTAGAGTTGTTCTTTAAAAAAAATACTAATAAGGTTTAAAACATTTAACCTCCTTCTTGTATAATATGTAACAAAGATTCAACCCTCCTATTACATTTCATGGCTTCTTACTGTGGTGTGGTGAATCTTTCTCATATTTAGTGGCTTTTGATAGTGACAAATGATGCTTTATGAGGCTGGTACTACACCCTTCTACTTTTAGTCTTATGGCATGAACCTGAGAAAGGTTACAACTCTACTTCTCCTTCATATTAGTGGAACAAATAAATATTGCAATATATAGAAGGCATGAGCTTCCTCATGATGTAATCACATGGTATAATCATAATGTTTCTTGTACATGTAGCTAGATATTATATCCTTTCTAATCACTCCTTTTGTTGTTCCTTCTGTGTATTTGTACTTGATACATCATCTTTTGGTATCTTCTTCATAGCTGAAACAATGTGTTTGTTTAATATGAACATTTGTAATGCGTCGAAGGGATAAGTATCTCATGATGAAATTAGATGATGTAAAGTTTCCTTGTTGTCCCTTGATCTTCTTCATAGCTTAATTATATTTGATCATAGTGAGTTGTATCTAAACCATGTCAATTATGTATTATAGAAAAACTTGTTGCTCACATTGAAGAGATATGACTTGTACCATATATAGAAGGCATGGTATCTCCATGATGTATAATACTACTCCTTATACCAGTCTTCAGTTGTTTCATTTATGTGTTTGGACCTGACTATGTAAAGAAAAAGAAAAAAGGTTGTTCCTCCATTTTGTGAATGTTTATGGCTCCACTGTGTTGTCTCCGTCTATGCACTTGTGACTTGACCATTCATTTGGTGGTTGTATATGTTTTTCCATCTATACATTTGCATGGTGAACCTTATATATTAGCTTCTCAACTATTCTGTTCAAGGTTTTATCACCTTCATGGCCTACTTCTTCTATACGCATCAATCCACTTGATATATTCAATGTAGCTTTCCTATGGATGAGTAATATGCATAATGTTCTATACATGATGCATCTTTTGAGAAGATCACTATACCTTCTAGCTCTTTTGGTAGCATAGTGGATTCTTCATGACTTAATCACATGGCTTTTGACTTAGTTGTTCCTCATGTTGTTCCATGGTATGGTTGTTCCGCATGCTAAGACTATCCATTATGATGGCACATGTCTTCTTCTAAGACTATTCTATAGTTATAAAATAACTGCTCCACCTTGTATATGTTTTTCAACTGTGATTGATCATTTATTATGGCTAAAAGTCATGTTTATGATTTGAATATTTCTGCATTAGTAACAATTCTACATATGCAATAAATCAGATTATCAGTTGAAAGCCAAATCATCATGAGAGAGATCTTTCAACTTCCAAAGGTATGTTTTTATGTTGCCGATTTGAAGACATTAAAGCATGTGGAGAAAATGGGCTTAACCCTTATGGGAGCCCATTTTCTCCACATGCTTTAATGTCTTCAAATCAGCAAAATAACTTTTCCTATACCTGCATAGTGAACAAACAAGTTAGCATAGAAACATACCTTTAGAAGTTGAAAGATCTTTCTCATGGTGATTTGGCTTTCAACTGATGATCTAATTTACTACATATGTCTTATATTGATCCAATTGTATTGATCCATCATGATTGCAAGTCTATATATCTACTGATAAGGCATATGATGAATTTGTATAGCTGGAGCTCTAAAAAGAAAAATTCTAACCTTGTAGGCTCATCATTTTGATAAGGAGAAAGAAGTTGAAAACATGAATATCAATCTGTTAGAAAGGAGTGTCAACCTTCATGATAAGGCAATGACAGATATCACTTTCCTCATGTGTTCTTTTCCTTTACTTTATCTTCAGATGTATAGCTTGCATGCTTTTTTGTATTGGCTCAGTTTAGTCATTCCCAAGGCTTGTGTGGAACATATTTAAACATTCTCTTTAATATAATCAGTTATTTCATTTTATGCAACGATTTATGTATGTTTTGCTTTATGAATCAAAAGCATATAATAAAATAATTGAATCTTCTTTAAAACATATGTTTAAAACATGATGAAATGATATTTTATAAGTACCTTTTCCTTTTGCACTATACAGTGGCACTTGAATTATTAGTAACATCATAACTGAAAGATGAAATTAGTTAGATACCTATCATTCCTTGAATGCCTATTGTCACGTCTTCATATCAGTTCACTTATCAAAATGGTTTGACAGCCCAGCTTGGTAAGTGATCCTTCATTTGTCTCTTATCAAGATAACCGGCATTTGATTGAGTGATCACACATATAAATATGTTCTTTTATCCCCTTTGCAACAACTGCAATCTAGACCTTGCTAAATTAGGTGTGAACATAATTTAGTAACATTTTTTGTGACCTCTCAGGGGTGTTTACCTGGTAAACAAAACAAAACAAATAGCCTTGCAAATCCTTTGGGCATATGAGTCAACTTTTGTCCTAGATAACCTTGAAAACCCTTTGTAACTTAGCTGCTAGAAAAATACAGCAACAAAAAAATAGTGAAATTTAAACTAATCTAACCCTGTTTAGGACATGGCCAGAAAAATGTGCATGTGCACTCCTTGGAAAATGAAATACTAAACTGAAATTCAACTCTATCCTACACTAACCAGCCATAGAAGCTGGTCAAATAAATCCATTAAATGCTTTGTAAAATAACTTCCCTTCTTGATTAAGAAAGGATGTTGTGCAAGGTGATTTGCTACTAATAAGATATGATTCATAAGAACATACCTTATCGAATGTTGCAAAACTCTCTGAAGAGAAAAAACAAACTCACTCACCATCCGAACCCAATCACAAATATTGATGTTATGGGGTGAATAGATGATCTGATTCTACCATTCTAAGGCTGCAATCTTCTTCTTGGGTACAATAGCAATCTGTGTCTCCTTATTTAGCTCTCTGTCAGCTAAATCTCTAATTGGATATCCTTTTGCAAGGATGAACCTTTGGATAATACTCCTAGTGTCTTGATTTAGATCTGTTGTCTTGTTTTTAGTTGCAATCTCAACCTGATTTAAAAAGGTTAGCTCACATGAATGAAATAAAAGAATGCTTGCCTCTTTGACATGAATAGGTTGACTACATACTTTTGGTTCACATGGAACCAAATTATCATCAATGTTAGAGAAAAAATCATCTATGATACCAGAGAAAATGCTCTCATCAAACTCATAATGGTGCAGTCACAGAAGGAGGGTTCACATAATGAACTATTTGGACCATGCAACAAGAGTAAACACAACTGAAACAAATCAAAGAAATAGAACAAATGTAGATCCAATCATTTAGTATATCATAGAATTCAAATAGAGATCAGTCGGCAACATAGAGACTTACAATTAGGGATCATAGGCCTGATTACATACATGTGCAAGATAAGGCTTTAAAGCTCCTTCGTACAAAAATCTAAACTATCAATCTTCTAAATCATGAGAATTATGTTAACTACTTTCCTAAGGATCTATTACATCAATATATATCGAATCTAGATCAATAGATTCCTCCACGTTGGCCAAGGAAGATCACAAATTCAAAAGAAGAGATGTAACATGTGTACATAGATAGGTCAGACCTAAATGCATAGACCACTTCCAGAAAATGAATGGAATGATATGTAGATCTCCTGGGAAGGTCAACCATGAACCAAAGATCATTGAATTATGTGTCATTAGACTCCAAAGATCAAGAAATGCTTTTGCAAGTTTCTCCTTCAATTGATTATCTGTGACTATCAGGATGCTCTGCTCTGAGAAACAATCAACTTCTGATAGCAATATCTTTCCAGTATTCACATATGGATCTCTGAATTCTAGATATGATGTAGATGAATGAATGTAGATGCTAAGTCTGGCTCCACAAGATCTAAAAATGATACTCGACCAAAATACAAAATCTGCTTATGATTGAATTGCTTGAACCGAACTGGAAAGAAACAAACTAAATTGCAAACAAAATAAAATGTAAATGTTTTTTTTGGTTGATGCAAGATTGCTCTTGAACTAGGGATGCTCATGTATCAAACATCCAGGGTTATTGAAAGTGAGTCCCTCACTTTGTTGGGGCTAGGGGAGAACCAAGACGGTCCACCTTAGCCTTCAAAATCCATGATGAATCTTCTTTTGGTCTGCCTTTCGACTTCACAAAGTATTCTTTGTCTTGTCTTCCTCTATTGCTATGTCCAACTTTGCTGTCCAAAATGTCTTCAACCAATTCTGGGGCTTTTTGTGGTAACTTCTTCTTCATGTCTTCTTCCATCCTGTCACTAAACTTTGTTTCATGATACTGATATAAGTTTGCAATGTTGAAAATAGGTGGTATACCAAAGGTCTCCGGTAATTCCACTTCATATGCATTTCCTAAATCAAATTTTCTCAGTATCATACAAGGTCCAAACCTCTTCATCTTCAACTTGTTATATGTCCCAACTAGATATCTTTATTTTCTCAGATATACCATTACTTCATCTCCAACTTCAAATTCCTTATGTCTTCTCTTCTCATTTGCCTTTTCCTTATATTTACTATTCATGTCCTCTAAATGCTTCTTCACATGATTATGCACTGTCTTCATGTGATCTACAAATTTTTTTACTTCTACACTTCTCTTTTCTTCCATGCTGATAGCTCTGAACTCTGCAACTCCTCTAGGATTCACTCCAGTCACAATCTCAAAAGGTGTTCTTCTGGTACTCCTGTTTACTAAATTATTGTAGGCAAACTCTACTTGTGAAAGAATCAAATCCCAACTTCCTATCTTCTCTCCAACCAAACATCTCAACAAGTTTCCCAAACTCCTATTCACTACCTCTATCTATCCATCGGTTTGTGGATGAAAAGTTGAACTAAACTTAAAATATGTCTTCATCTTCTCCCAAAGTGTCTTTCAGAAGTATCCAACAAACTTTGTGTCTCTGTCTGAAACTATACTCTTAGATAATCCATTCAATCTTACAATCTGCTTGAAAAATAGGTCAACTACATGCACTACATTAGTTGTCTTCTTGCAAGGTATGAAATGAGACATCTTTGAAAATCTGTCAACCACTACAAATATTGAATCATGTCCTCTTTGTGTCTTAGGGAATCCCATCACAAAATCCATGTTTATGTCTTCCCAAGGTCTCTCCAGTATTGTCAAAGGTTTATACAATCCAGTATTTTGACTACTCCCTTTTGCAACTTGACAAACTCTACAAGTCTGCACAAATCTTCAAAAATCCTTATGTATCTAAGGCCAAAAGTAATTTTCACTCACTAAAGCCACCGTCTTATCAATGCCAAAATGTCCTACGAATCTACCACTATGTTTCTCCTTGATCAAATTATCCCTCATCGAACTTCTAGGTATACACAACTAACTTCCTTTGAACAACATATCTTTTTGAATGAAATAGTCCAACCAATTACTCCTATCTATCACAACAGGTTCCTTACATGCTTTGCAAGGCTCTACAAAATCAGTGTCTCCCTCATACATGTTCTTCAATTCATTAAAACCTAACACTTCAACTCTCATCTCTGTCAACAAGTTTCTTCTCCTACTCAATGCATCAGCAACTTTGTTTGATTTACCACTCCTATGTTTAAAAAAAATGTATAACTCTACATGAACTCTACCCACCTCATATGTCTCTGATTCAATTTACCTTGAATATTCAAATATTGTAAAGCTTGATGATCTATATACAACACAAACTCGTTAGGCAATAAATAATGTCTCCACTTCTTCAAGGTTTGAATTATGGCATAGAACTCTTGACCATAAATTGAATATCTTCTCCTTGCATCATTCAACTTCTCATTGAAATATGCTACAGGTCTACCTTCTTGAATTAATACTGCTCCAATCACATTTCCATTTGCATCACAATCAACTTGAAATACCTTATTGAAATCTAGTAATGCCAAAATAGGTTGCTCTATCACTTTCTGCTTCAACAACTCAAAACTTTTATTGGCTCCAGATGTCCACTTAAAATATTTTATGTCTCCTCTCATTCTCTCTGTCATAGGGTTATAGACTGAACTAAGATTTCTAATGAACTTTTGGTAGAAACTAGCCAATCCATGAAATGATCTAACCTCTATAATGCTCTCTGATGTAGGCCATTCAACAATTGCTTTTACTTTCTTAGGGTCCATCTTCAATCCTTCCGCAGAAATCACATATCCCAAATATAGCAACTCTTCCTTCATAATACTACACATCTTGATGTTTATCAGCAATTTCTCTTCTCACAGTCTCTGCAAAACTTGTCTAATATGCCACAAGTGTTCTTCCTTTGTCTTACTAAAAATCACAATATCATCCAAATATACAATAAAAAACTTACCCAAGAATTTCTTCAAGACTTCATTCATCAATCTCATGAAGTACTCAATTCATTTTTCAATCCAAAGGACATCACTAACCACTTGTACAATCCTTTGTTTGTCTTAAAAGCAGTCTTCCATTCATCTCCTTCTCTAATTTTGATATGATGGTATCCACTCTTTAAATCTGTCTTTGTGAAATATCTTGCTCCACTCAAACAATCCATGATATCATCCATCCTAGGTAAAGAAAATCTATACTTAATTGTAATCTTGTTTATTGCTCTGGAATTAGTACATATTCTCCATTCTCCATCCTTCTTTGATGCTAAGATTGCAGGTACTACACAAGGACTCAAACATTCTCTAATCAAACATTTCCTCAGCAATTCTTGTATCTATCTATTTATTTCTTCATTCTTTGGTGGCGTCATTCTATGTGCTTCTTTGTTAGGCAAACTTGCTCCAGGAATAAAATCCATGTGATGATTGATACTCCTTATAGGTGGTAATCCATCAGGTACATTATCTGATATGATGTCTTCATATTCTATCAGCAACTCTCTTATCTCCTCTAGTTGTTCTTCTTGATTTTCTTTCTTCAATGTTTCAGGCTTCTTGGGAATCAAGGCATAACACATATTCTCATGTTTCCAACCATCTAGAAATTTTCTTCCATGTACCAAACAGATTCTAGCATTTCCACACCACATCTCTAGGGTCATCCTCGAAAGGAATCAAAGTAATTCTCTTTCCATTTTTTGTTATAGTATATGTATTCTTTCTCCCATCATGTATATCTTTTCTATCATACTTCCAAGGTCTACCCGACAAGATATGACATACATCCATAGGCATAATAACACACAAGACTTCATCATGATAGATCCAATATGAAATTTCACCAAACATTGTTCACTCACTGGTACCTTATGATCATCCTAAATCCATTCTATCTGACAGGGCTTAGGGTGTTTCAATTCTTCCAACTTCAGCTTAGTCACCATCTCCTCTAAAACTAGGCTATCTGAACTACCACTATCAATCACAACTTTACAACACTTACCTCCAGATTTGCATCTAGTTGTGAACTAACTCTTCCCTTGCAATGGTTCCTCATTTGTCTCTACTTGAAATAGTTGTCTCCTCATTACCAACAGAATAGGGGTCATCTAGTTTAACAATTTCTTCTTCAACATAGGTTTCTCTTCCACTATTCTCTATCCTCTTACTTGTACTACCCTGACTACATTCAAATGCTTTATGTCCTACACCTCCATACTTGAAACAAGTACCTCTAAATGCTCTCTTATCAAATCATCTTCCTTCTCTTTTATATCCTTCATTTCGGTATGAATTATAGTTGCCTCTGGGATGAAAATTTCTATCATTCCTTTGGTATGCAATAGTATCTCTGTCATTCTTCTTAAATGGGTTGTCAAACTTGTTTTTCTCTAGAAATAATTTGTCTCCTCTGAAATAAGTCCTACCTCTCTAAAATTTACCTCTTCTTCCTCTCTATCTCTGATCATGTCTCTTACTCAGCTTCACTTCAACTTTCAAGAAAAACTAATATGCTTCCTCCAAAGATGTCATCCTCATCAAACTTAGCTCCTCTTGAATGTTCAATCTCAGTCTATTGATTTATCTCGCCACTTTCTCCTTTCTCGCTTCATTATGTCTTGTTCTTATGACCATCTTGTGAAATTCTTCAGTGTATTCCTTCACAGATTTCTCCTTTTGTCTAAGGTTTTGCAATCTTTTCAACAGCTCCAACTCATAGTCAGTAGGTATAAACTGATTCTTCAACTTTGTCACCATCCTATCCCATTTTGTAATCTTTTCTTTTCCTGTTCTGTTTCTTTCCAACTGAACTTCTTTCCACCATATAGAAGCATGTCCTTTCAACTTTGTTTTTGCAAATTTCACCTTCTCCTGATCTTCAATTTCCTCATATTCAAAGTATTCTTCCATATCATTTATCTAGTCAATCAATTCTTTAGGATTCAAATTGCCAGTATAATTCGGCACATCAACTCTAGGTCTCTTTCCAATCTTTGAAATAGCTTGCAACATATTTACTTGATCTGATTCTTCTTCTTCATCACCTCCTAGGGTTTTTCAAATTTGTTCAATATATTGAAATTTTTCTTCATCACTTTCAACATTAGGTCTCGGTGTTAATCCTCTTCACCTATCTTCTTCAACAACATCCAATTGAATTCACATTAATTTAATTATCTCCATCATCTCATCTATTCTACTAGCCATTATTCCAATAGCATCAACTCTCCTTGGTGGCATTCTTCCTAGGATCAAGTGTAAATTGCCTCAGGTTCAGCAATTGTGCTGCAAGGTGACAGCTGCTTCACAATCGGCAATTGATTGAAACACAAGTAACCTACATCAATTTAGTGATCTGTGCACAGTAAGATCTTATGCAATTCCTTCACCAATTTTGCTCAACTCACTCCTAAAGATTCAAACTTTCGCTTTGATACCACTTGGTACAGTCACGGTAGGAGGGTTCATAGAATGAACTATCCAAACCGTACAGCAAGAGTAAACACAATGGAAACAACTCAAAGAAATAGAACAAATTTAGATCCAGTCATTTAGTATATCATAGAATTCAAATAGAGATCGACTGGCAACATACAGGCTTACAATTAGGGCTTAAAGGCCTGATTACATACAAGCAGCAAGATAAGGATTTGAAACTCCTTTGCACAAAAATATAAACTATCAATCTTCTAAATCATAAGAACTATGTTAACTGCTTTCCTAAGGATCTATTACATAAATATATATCAAATCTAGATCAATATATTCCTCCGCGTTAGCTAAGGAAGATCACAAATTCTAGAGAAGAGATGTAACATGTGTACACAGATAGGTCGGACCTAAATGCATAGAACACTTCTGAAAAAGAATGGAATCAAATGCAGATCTCCTGGGAAGATCAGCCATGAACCAAAGATAATTGAATGATGTCTCATTAGACTCCAAAGATCAGGAAATGCTTCCACAAGTTTCTCCTTCAACTGATTGTCTGTGATTATCAAGATGCCCTGCTCTAAGAAACAGTCAACTTCTATTAGTGATATCTTTCCGGTATTAATATGTAGATCTCTAAATTCTAGATATGATGTAGATGAATGAATGTAGATGCTAAGTCCACCTTCACAAGATATGAAAATGCTACTAGACCAAAATACAGAATCTGTTTCTGACTGAACTGCCTGAACTAAACTGAAAAAAAACAAAATAAAATGCAAATGTTTTTTTTGTTTGATACAAGATTGCTCTTGAACTAGGGATGCTCTTGCATCACATAATCTTGTACTGAATCTAGATGAATTTCATCACCCTACTACTCAAAACTAGGCACTAATGTTAGTATGCTTGTGTTATCTTGATTCTCATTTACAAAATCAAGAAGTTCATCAAACAAATCAACCAAATTCTGAGACTCAATGTCCACTTCGAAAGAAGTACCCTACCTTTGGTCTTGTTGTACTTGCACAAAATTCACATTTATCTCAACATCTTGATTACTCAAAAATAGGCTATTGTTTGTGATCTACTCATTAATTAGTAGTTTATCCAGATGAATTATATAATTATCACAACCATTATCACCCACAAAACCAGGGAGTGCATCAAAGATATTAATTGAAACCTTCTTAACATTATCTAATCTTGCAACAAACTCATCAAGGTTATCCCAAAAATGAAAGTTCATCACATTCTTGTTCAATTTCTGATAGAAGAGGATTGTTCCTTACCTTATAGCAACTTTCATCAAACAACAATTCATCAGAAGGTTCTTTTTGTGATCCTCATTCTAATCAAAGTCTGTAGAATCATCTTCTTTATCTGCCTCTTTTACCTTTACATTATGTTGTTCCATCTGATTCTTTGAGATAACATTCTCATGATCTTCAATAAAAGTAGGCAATTGATTCTTTATCAGAACCTGGGTAGTTTGACTTTGCAACTGAAGAATATTTGGCATTTTATAATTAGAATATTTTGTCCAAGAAGGCTATCATGTTTGTTCAAAACCATGATGACTTGGTTCAGGTACTCTATGTGATTGATACTAAGGATTAATGGACTAATTTTGAATGCAAACAAGCCCCTGATCAAAATCAGAACTTCTAAAACTTGGAATTTGATACCTACTACCCTCATTTTCAACAGGTTGATCTAGAATGAAATGAGTTGTTTAGATCTCGTACCTTTGTGCTTGTGCAAGAAAGTGTTTTATTTGTTCTTCTTTGGCTGCAACCTCTCTTGCAAAATCTTCTTTATCTTGTCTTCTCTGCATCAGCAACTCCTACTCATAGATATAGGCCTAATAAGCCATCTCTTCCTATTGCTGATCATACTCTTGTTGCTTCTTGATTTCTTCTATCTGCTTATTGATTTCTAGAAATGTGTTATTGAGCATAAGCCGCATACTCTTTATGCTTGCAATCTCCTCCTTTTCACTTACTTCGAGCTAGTTGGGAAAGATGTACTACTAGTTTTGAAGAAGATAGGGTTCTTTTAGATGATTTGGATTATGTATAGGCTACCAAGAAGGCTGAACTAGGGTGGGTGGGAGGTAAGCATGTTGAGGATGATGATATACTACTGTTGCATGGCTTTTTGGGATAAAACCAGCAACATTCTCAATCTGATATGGCTGGCTAGAAAGCTGGTACTATTGGTTATAATGAGGAAAATGATTGTTTAGGGATCAATAGCTTAGATTTTCATGATATGGTGGAGAATACCCATAATTGCTATAATCTCTATACATTTTACATGAAAAGTCTAAATTATATGACTATCAAAACATGGAAATTAAAAGACTGCACCAACCTAATTCCTTGTAGATTCCTAGGCTACTGAAACTAGATAATATATGCTTAGAGTTGCCATTGTGTTTGATGATTTTGCCTCCCAAGCCTGAAAAGATGTGATCTATCAAACTAGAAACTTGGAGTCACTAAGTACTTGAATTGAAACCTCCAAAAGGTTATATTTATATTAGCTCGTACTAAAACAACAGAATATAATAAGTTCTTTATTGAACTAAAAATCGGTTCAATGTCCCATTGGGCATGCCAAAAACTGTTGACGAACAAGATTGCATGAGTTATGCAAAGCTGTGAAGCTCAGCAATCCTATGTAACAGGGGATGAAACTCAGGTTGTTAGTGACCTATGGTGAGCTTGAACCTCGAGAGTATGGTTTGGTTCCCTTTTAATTTTTAATGGATCAATGACTTGGTAAAAAAAGGGTTAAAATGATCTACTAAAAGCACTAAAACTACAATCTAAATTGTGGTGATGCACCTAATTTTGATGGAAAACTGTAAATCTAACTCATAATAGATCTCAGAAAATCTATCCACACAATCCACTTTTGGCAATGTGATCAGAAAAATGATTCTAAGGGAGGCTGAAAATAACTTTCTTTTTGAAGGAAAATAGGGTTCTCACAACATGAAAGAAAATTATTCCAATTGCACAACCTAAGACCTGTGATTTTAATGCTTTCTAATACATGCAAGTACAAATGAGATAATTATTTTAAATGTTGTGATGTTTAAACATGATAAAATCTCATCAAATCATTCACAAAAGCAACATTAATGAAAAGGTAGACACTTCATTCTGCTAAAAGATAAATGAACAATTGCATAAAAAAGAAAAAGAATAGAACCTAAAACCTACTGTAATCTCTATAGATCTGCAAAATATGAGTTACAAAACATTCCTTCTCTCTCAAAGTGTAAAGAGCAAAAAATGTAAGAACTAGAAAAACTTAAGTTTTTCTTACAATATATAATATGCTCTCTCCAAGAGACATAGAAAGGTAACTCTAGTCAACTACCTCTAAAAATAAGCTCTCAAAGTTGATCCATGAGCAAGCAAGAAAATCCCTAAAAATAAGGGCTATAAATGTCCCAGAACAAGATAAAATAGCTCCAAACTGCTCCTCTCTCTTAGCTTGACCAAGAGGTGGACCAAACTCTCCAATTTTGACCCAAAAACCATGCAAAGAACTCCAAAAACCTCAGTTAACTCCATCCCTCAAATTGCATGATTTTGGATGAGAAAATGACGTGAGAAAAAATAATGTAATTAGGATAATTACTTGACTATGAGTTACAACTTTTTCTATCTTCTTGATTTTACAACTTGTGACAAAATAATAAAGTAATTTATAAGTATATTACTTATATATTTGTTTACATTATTTTGAGTTTCAAAGTCATGCAAGTTTGAATGCATTTGTCTTTTAAAATATTAAAACATAAAAAAATAACTCATTATCTCTCCCATGCAAATATAGAGATCTGCTCATGCAAAACACATTATAACTCCTAGCACCATACATCATGCATCATGTTTCAACACTCAATACATTTCAAAAACAAGGATATTATCCCTTATATCTCCCATGCATATATACATATTATATCACACATCATCCATTTCATCATCATGCAAAAATGCCTTATAACTCCCTTGAATACCTCATGCATGTATTACACTATATCAAATATGTGTCTTCATACCTTATCTCTCCCTTGCAATATATAATACATCTTTTCCTTGCACATGTGCAGCATAAATCTCCTTCGAATCATTGCCTATGTTTGATTTCAACTTCATGCCTTAGTAAAAATTAATAAGGCATAAGGCCTTAACCTTTCATCATTTGTTTAATGTTTTGACTTTTGAAAAAATCAAAAAGGCAAGAAAGAAAATCTAAATGGATAATAATGATTCCATAAAATACAACTAAAAAAATGAAAAGAGCTTAATCAATCTTTTGGACAAAAGAGGATTTTGAAATCCTAATTTTGTTATTTTCATGTGCTCTTTTTATCACTCCTCTTGAGCTGCCACCATGCTTGCTACAGTTTGAAGATTTCTCCATCATTCTTTCTGCAACTTCTGAGGTTTCTTCATGCTATTCTTTTGAATCTTCAACAAGAAACTGAAAGTGAGTATAATTGTAATAGTTCAACCCATTTTGTTTTGATTTTATGATGCAAGAAATGGCCTACAAGCTGTAGTCTTGAAGTAGTTTCTTTTACATTATCCTTTACTATGCTTTGTCACATCACTGTATTTGTTTTCTCTAGTTAAAATACCATCATGGCCGACTAGTTTATGAGTTTTAAGAGGTCAACTGTGAGTATATCCATGGCCTGTGAGAAAGTATCTTTCTCTTGGGACAACAAGGTAATATTTCCTTCACATATCTATATTACAAGCTTTGCAAACTAGAAACCCTACCTAATATATGTGAGTTTTATCTTTCTTTAGAAAAATATCTGTTCCCAGGAAGTGACCATGGCCAACTGCATACATGAAATATTTTTTATTCTCTATCTCTAAGTGGAAAGAAGATTACTCAACCCATAGCAAAAAGAAGGCAATCCTATTGAATGAAAACATGCTCCTATATAAAGAAAACTTCCTTATAATCTAGTTGTCTTTTGTGAGTATTTTGCCATATGCTATTACAAGGGTTTGAAGTAAAACTTTATATTCTTTGTGTTTCAACCTTCATGGTGAAAGATAAAAGGGTTTGCAGCACTTTTACCCTCCTATAATATCAATGAACTAGGTTTTTCATTTTTATTGTTCTTCTTCTATGGGAATGCAAAGCACACAAAAACCCTTCATTCTTCTCCTGTAGACATTCTTTCCCTTTATTTTGATCTATTTTTTAAAACTTTGTGAAGGGAAAAATCTTCTCTTTCCTTTGGCCTGAACACTCATATAATCATATGATTTGCATTTTATAGCTTATTGTAGATTTTACATAGCCAACCTGGAGTTGTTCTTGAAAATAAATTCTCATAAGGTTTAAAACATTTAACCTCCTTCTTGTATATTAGATGTAACAAACATTCAACCCTCCTATGAAATTTCATGCTTTTCGACTATGGCATGGTGGATCTTTCTAATATTTAGTGGCTTTTGATAGTGACAAATAATACTTTATGAGCTAGTACTGCACTCTTCTACTTTTAGTCTTATGGCATGAACCTGAGAAAGGTTACACCTGTACTTCTCCTTCATATCATTGGGACAAATAAATATTGAAATATATAGAAGGCATGAGCTTCTTCATGATATAATAACATGGTATAATCATAATGCTTCTTGTACCTACAGCTTGATATTATATCTTTTGTAATCACCCCTTTTGTTGTCCCTTTTGTGTATTTGCACTTGATCGATCATCTTTTGGTATCTTCTTCATAGCTAAAACAATGTGTTTGTTTAATATGAAAATTTGCAATATGTAGAAGGCATAAGTATCTCATGATGAAATCAAATGATGTAAAGTTTCCTTCTTGTCCCTTGATCTTCTTCATAACTTAATTATATTTGATCTTAGTGAGCTATTTCTAGACCATGTCAATGTTGTACTGTAGCAAAGCTTGTTGCTCACATTGATGAGATATGACTTGTACCATATATAGAAGGCATGGTATCTCCATGATGTATCATACTACTCCTTTTACCAGTCTTCAACTGTTTCATTTATGTATTTGCACCTGACTGTGTAAAAAAACAAGAAAAAAGGTTGTTCCTCCATTTTGTGTATCTTTATGGCTCCACTATGTTATCTCCTTCTATGCACTTGTGACTTGACCATTCATTTGGTGGTTGTATATGCTTTTCCATATATACATTTGCATGGTGAACCTTATATATTAGGTTCTCAACTATTATTTTCAAGGTTTAGTTACCTTCATAGCCTACTGCTACTATAGGCATCAATCCACTTGATATATTCAATGTAGCTTTCCTATGGATGAGTAATATGCATAATGTTCTATACTTGATGCATCTTTTGAGAAGATCATTGTACCTTCTAGCTCTTTTGGAAACATAATGGATTCTTCATGACTTAAGCACATGGATTTTGACTTAGTTGTTCCTCAAGCTTCTCCACCTTGTATATGCCTTTCCACTATGACTAATCATTTATTATGGCTGAAAATCATGTTTATAATTTGAATATTTCTATCTTAGTCACAATACTTGAGCATGCTAGGCTCAACCCTTATGGGAGCCCATTTTATCCACATACTTTAATGTCTTCAAATTAGCAACATAACTTTTCCTATACCTACACAGTGAATGAACAAGTTAGCATAAAAACATACCTTTGGAAGTTGAAAGATCTTTCTCATGATGATTTAGCTTCCAACTGATGATCTGGTTTATTGCATGTGTCTAATATTGATCCAATTGTATTGATGCATCATTATTGCAAGTTTATATATCTACTGATAAGGCATATGATGAATTTGTATATCCATAGCTATAACAAAACATTTTCTAACCTTGCAAGCTCATTATTCTGATCAGGAGAAAGAAGCTGAAAACATGAAGATTAGGCTTCTAGATAGGAGGGTCAACCTTCATGATAAGGGAATGATGGATATCACTTTCCTTATGTGTTATTTTCCTTTACTTTATCTTCAGAAGTATAGCTTGCATGTTTTGTTGTATTGGCTCAGTTTAGTCATTCCCACGGCTTGTGTGGAACATATTTAAACATTCTTTTGAATATAATTAGTTATTTTATTTTATGCAATGATTTATGTATGTTTTTTTTTTCTGAATCAAATGCATATCATAAAATAACTGAATCTTCTTTAAAGCATATGTTTAAAACATGATGATGAAATGATAGTTTATAAGTACCTTTTCCTTTTGCACTGTACTGTGGCACTTGAATCATTAGTAACATCATAACTGAAAGATGAAATCAGTCAGATACCTGTCATTCCTTGAATGCATGTTGTCTTGTCTTCAGATCAGTTCACTTATTAGGATGGTTTGACAGCCCAACTTGAGTTGTCACATTATCCTAGTAAGTGATCCTTCATTGCTCTCTTGTCAAGATAACTGGAATTTGACTAAGTGATCATGCATAGAAAACTTTTATTTTATCCCCTTTGCAACATCTGCAATCTAGGCCTTGCTAAATTAGGTGTGAACAAAATTTAGTAACATTTTTGGAGACCTCTCAGGGGTGTTTGCCTGCTAAATAGAATAGAACCAGTAGCGTTACAAATCCATTGGGTATATTGTTGGGAATTAACGTGTCTCAACCTTTGCAAATTCTTAATGTTGTATTTATTTATCCCATGTTGAGTTGGCATAGTAGGCACCTTGTGTACATGTAGCAGGATAAATTTTGGTGACTTTGGCAGCTGCGATTTCCCCCTTGAATAATTAACAGGGGTTTGGGGATAGCACCCCCAAGATGGGGTCAAGGGGCAAAACCCCTTGCGGGGTCCAGGAACAGCACCCCTGGTGCACTCCCTGTCGCGGTACAGGGTGGGGTCGAGGGGCAACGCTCCCATGGGGGCTCAGGGGCAATGCCCCCAAAACCTCAACCAAATTTTATTTAATGACAAGTGTTGGTGAGTATCTTTGCATGAGAGAAAGGCATCTTTGGGCGGTCAAGGGAGGTTATGACAAGTTGTAAGAGGAATAAGATATTTTTAGTCAGTGTATGATAGATTCTCTTACAGCTGTATGTGCTTTCAGTTATGACAGATTCTATGACAGTTGTAAGGTGTGTAAGAGCATCTGTCATAGCCTATCTTGGGACAAGGCACCCACTTTGGGATGGGATGTTGGACAAGTTTCCCTAGGCATGGGTTTTGGGGCATGAGTCCAAGATGGATGCCCATCTCTAGAAGGTTCCATATTTGCCTTGTAAACTCTATAAAAATAGGTGCTTGGATGGGAGATAAGTAGTGTGTTTTATAGGTACTGTTATGTTGCTAGAATATCTCTAGATTCAACATTTGAAGACTCCTGAAAGAGCATTGGATCTGAAACTGTATTGTAATCTATTATTGTTTACTGTAATACATTTGAGCTATGTTTTGGAGTGTGGGGTTTTTCACCCATAAGGGTTTTCCCCACATATATCTTGTCTCTCTCTTCTGTCTACTTTCTGTGTGTATGTGTATTGCTGCAATATCTCTATTAGATGTTCTATATTGTTGTAGTTGTAAGAATTAAATTTGAATTTGCATACATCTCTCCTGATTAGATTACTGTAGGAAGTGATTTCCACACACCTAACTTCCTTTCACATATGAGTCAACTTATGTCTTGGATAACCTTGAAAACCCTTTGTAACTCAGCTGCTAGAAAATTGCAGCAACAAAACAATATTGAAATTTAAAGTAATTTGACCTTGTTTAGGACATGCCCATAAAAATGTGCATGTGCAATTCTTGGAAAATGAAATACTGAACTAAAATTCTACTCTACCCTACACTAACTAGCTGTAGAAGCTAGTTAAACAAATCCTTTAACTAGCTTTGTAAAATAACTTCCCTTTCTGATTAAAAAAGGATGTTCTGCAAGGTGATTTGCCATTGATAAGATATGATTCATAAGAACAAACCTTATAGAATGTTGCAAAACTCTCTAAAGAGCAAAACAAACTCACTCACCATCTAAGCTTGATCACAAATACTATTATTATGGGGTGAATAGATGATTTGATTCTGTTGTTCTATGGCTACAATCTCCTTCTTGGTTACAACAATAATCTATGTCTCCTTATTTAGCTCTTTGTCAGTTAAATTCCTGATTGCACATCCTCTTACAAGGATTAACCTTTGGCTAATACTCCTGGTGTCTTGATTTAGATCTGTTGTCATGTTTTAGTCGTAATCTCAACCTAATTTAAAAAGGTTAGGTCACATGAATGAAATAAAGGAATTCTTGCCTCTGTGACTTAAATAGGTGGATTACATACTATTGGTTCACATGACACCAAATTATCATCAATGTTAGACAAAAAATCATCTATGATACTAGAGAAAATGCTCTCATCAAACTCATAATCTTGTACTCAATCTAGATGAATTTCATCACTCTGCTGCTCAAAACTAGGCATTGATGTTAGTAAGCATGTGTTATCTTGATTCTCATCAACAAACTTAGGAAGTTCATCAAACAAATCAGTTAAATTTTGAGACTCAACCTCCACTTGGAAAGAAGTACCCTACTTTTGGTCTTGCTGCACTTGCACAAAATTCACATTTATCCCAACATCTTGATTACTCAAAACAAGGTTGTTGTCTGTGATCTGCTCATTAATTAGTAGTTTATATAGATGATTTATATCATTCACACAACCATTCTCACCCACAAAACTACGGAGTGTATCAAAGATATTAACTGAAACCTTCTTAGCATTATCTAAGCTTGCAACAAACTCATCAAGGTCATCCTAAAATGAATGTTCATCACATTCTTCTTGAACTTCTGATAGAAGGACTATTCCTTACCTTATGGCAACTTTCATCAAACATCAATTCATTAGAAGGTTCATTTTTGTGATCCTCATTTTGATCCAAGGCTGTAGAATGATCTTCTTGATCTGCCTCTTTTACCTTTTCATTCTGTTATTCTAGCTAATTCTCTGAGATAACATTCTCATCATCTTCAACAAAAGTAGGCAGTTGATTCTTTATTAGAACCTGGGTAGTTTGTCTTTGCAACTGAAGACTTTCACCGTCCAATCTCTATATCCTAATTTCATTCATCTTGTACACAACATTATAAAATCCTTCAAATGAATCAAAATCCAAAGGATTGAGTGTCAAGTTTGCACCAGCATCCTCTTCGTATGCATTATGCTTATTTTCAACTAGGAATGCAACACAAATAGCAGCAACCTCTTGGTCCACATCTGATTTTTTTGATTTGGTGGCACAATAAGGACTGTAAGAACCTTCAACTACTAGATTAAAACTTGGAATCATGATTGGTTCAAATTTTACTACCTCTTTCCTTTCTTGATTTTGGGTTGGTATAGGAGGGGTACCCTTAATAATATTTGGCATTTTATAATAAGGATATTTGGTCCAAGAAGGCTACCATGTTTGTTCAAAACTGTGATGACTTGGTTTAGGTACTTGATGTGACTAATACTGAGGATTAATGGACTAATTTTAAATGCAAATAGGCTCTTGTTCAAAATCACAACTTCTAAAACTTGGAATTTGATACCTACTAACCTCATTTTGAATAGGTTGATCTGGAATGAAATGAGCTATTTAGATCTCATACATTTGTGCTTTTGCAAGCAAGTGTTTTATTTGTTCTTCTTTGGCTATAGCCTCCCTTGCAAGATCTTCTTCATCTTGTCTTCTCTACATCAACAAGTCCTGCTCATAGATATATGCCTGATAAGCCATCTCTTCCTGTTGCTGATCATACTCTTACTACTTCTTGACTTCTTCTATCTACTTATTGATTTCTAGCAATGTGTTAGTGAGATCAAGAGATATACTCTTTATGCTTGCAATCTCCTTCTTTTCACTCACTTGGAGCTAGTTGGGAAAGATATATTACTAGTTTTGAAGAAGATAGGCTTATTGAAGCTGATTTGGTTTATATATAGCTTGCCAAGAAGGTTGAACTGGGGTTGGTGGGAGGTAACCATGTTGAGCATGCTGATATACTATTGTTGTGTGGCTGTTTGGGATAAAACCAGTAGCATTCTCAATCTAATATGGTTGGCTAGAAAGATGGTACTATTGGTTATAATGAGGAAAATGATTGTTTGGGGACCAAGAGCTTGGATTTTCATGATATGGTTGAGAATACCAATAATTGCTGCAATCTATAGACATTATACATGAAAAGTCTAAATCATATGATCGTCAAAACATGAACATTAAAAGACTGCACCAACCTGATTCCTTGTAGATTCCTAGGCTACTGAAACTAGCTAATAGATGCTCAGAGTCACCATGGTATTTGATGATTTTGCCTCCCAGGGCTGAAAAGTTCTAAACTATCAAACCAGAAACTTAGAGTCACTAGGTACTTGAATTGAAACCTCCAAAAGGCTGTATTTGCTACTACTTGTACCAAAACAAGAGAATATAATAAGTTCTTTATTGAACTAAAAATTAGTTCAATGTCCCACCAGGCATTCAAAAAACTATTGACGAGTAGGATTGTGCTCGTAATGCAAAGCTGTGAAGCTCAACAATCTTGTAAAACATGGGATCAAACACAAGCTATGGGTGACCTATGGTGTGCTTGAACCTCCAGAGTATGGGCTGGTTCCCTTGTAATTTGTAATGGATCAATGACTTGGTAAGAAAAGGGTTAAAATGATCTACTAAAAGCATTAAAACTACAATCTAAAGTGTGGTGATGCACCTAATTTTGATGGAAAACTACAAATCTAACTCACAATAGATCTTACAAAATCTATTCACACAATCCACTTTGGGCAATTTGATCACAAAAATGATTCTAAGGGAGGTTGGAAATAACTTTCTTTTTGAAGGAAAATAGGGTTCTCACAACATGAAAGAAAATTATTCCAATTGCGCAACCTAAGACCTATGATTTCAATGCTTTCTAATACATGGAAGTACAAATGAGACAATGATTTTAAAGGTTCTAATGTTTAACCACAATAAAATCTCATCAAATCATTCAGAAAAGCAACATTAATGAAAAGGTAGACACTTGATTTAGCTGAAAGAAAAAGGAACAATTACATAAAAAAGACAAAAAATAGAACCTAAAACCTGTTGTAATCTCTATAAATCTACAAAATATGAGTTACAAAATCTTCCTTCTCTCTCAAAGTGTAAAGAGAAAAAAAGGCAAGAACTAGAAAAACCTAAGTTTTCTTACAATATATAATATGCTCTCTCCAACACACCTAGAAAGGTCAACTACAGTCAACTGCCTCTAAAAATAAGCTCTCAAAGTTTATACACAAGCAAGAAAGAAAATCCCTAAAAATAAGGGATATAACTATCCCAAATTGAGCTAAAATAGCTGTAAACTACTCGTCTCTATTAGTTTGACCAAGAGGTGGACCAAACTCTCAAAATTTGACCCAAAAACCATGCAAAGAACTCCAAAAACCTCAGTTAACTCCATCCCTCAAAATTGCATGATTTTGGGATGAGAAAATGATGTGAGCAAAAAATAAAGTAATTAGGATAATTACTTTACTATGATTTACAACTTGTTCTATCTTCTTGATTCTACAACTTGTGACAAAATAATAAAGTAATTTATAAGTATATTACTTTATTATTTGTTTACATTATTTTGAGTTGCAAAGTCATGTAAATTTGAATGCATTTGTCTTTCAAAAGATTAAAAACAAAAAATAACTCCTTATCTCTCCCATGCAAATATAGAGATCTCCTCATGCAAAACACCTTATAACTCCTAGCAACATACATCATGCATCATGTTTCAACACTTAATACATTTCAAAAACAAGCCTATTATCCCTTATGTCTCCCATGCATACATACATATTATATAATGCATCATCCAATTCATCATCATGCAAAAACACCTTATAACTCCCTTGCATACCTCATGCATGTATTACACTATATCAAATATTTGTCTTCATACCTTATCACTCCCTTGCAATATATAATACATCTTTTCCTTGCACATGTGCAGCATAAATCTCCTTCAAATCATTGCCAATGTTTGACTTCAACTTCATTCCTTAGCAAAAATTAATATAAGGCATAAGGCCTTAACCTTTCATCATTTGTTTAATGTTTTGACTTTTGAAAAAATCAAAAAGGCAAGAAATAAATTGGATCTCACAGGCACCTATGGCATCATTGATTTGATTCATTAGGTTTTTAAAGACTCTTAAGTCTTTACTATGATGATGAAATGGATAATAATGATTTCATATGATACAAGTCAAAAAACAAAAAAGAGATCAGTCAATCTTTTGGACAAAAGAGGGTTTTGAAATCCTAACTTTGTCATTTTCATGTGCTTTTTTTGTCACTCCTCTTGAGCTTCCACCATGCTTGCTAGGGTTTGAAGATTTGTCCATCATTATTTCTGCAACTTCTGAGATTTCACCATGATATTCTTTCGAATCTTTGATAGGAATCTTTGTAACAGTTTAACCCATTTTTTTAATTTTCTGATGTAAGAAATGGCCTACAGGATGAGGTCTTGAAGTAGTTTCTTTCACATTATCCTTTACTATTCTTTGTCTCATCACTGTATTTATTTTCATTGGTTAAAATGCCATCATGGCCGACTGGTTTCTGAGTTATAAGAGCTCAACCGTGAGCATATCTGTGGCCTATGAGCAAGTATCTTTCTCTTGGGAAAACATGGTAAGCTTTCCTTCACATCTCTATATTTTTTGAGTGTTTACAAGATTTGCAAACTGGAAACCCTACCTAATATATGTGATTTTTATCTGTATCTTTGGGTGGAACTTGTTCTAGTACTTCTGTGAAAAGAAAGATGGTCTAGGACCAGTAGGCAACCCATGGAAACTAGAGTTGTCAAAATTGGTGTTCCTGAATGTATTTGTAGATGTAGAACTAATTAAGGCTCTGGTACGACATTACCATTCTTCCACAAAAATAGTCAGGTTGCTAGATGGACAACCATTTGTAGCATTTGATAGAAATGGCATTGTGGAATGTTTTATGCTAAACAAACAAGCTCACTCAAGTGGACTTACAAAAGAGTGAGCAAGAATATATAGGCTTGAGGAGAACACTGAGGAGAGATGAATTTCCAATGTACATGAAAAGGGGGCCAACAATAGAAAGATTGACATCCCATCTAATGTTATTGAGCCTTTCCATGTGGAGGAGTTTGTTGTGTACTTCAAGAGAACCTACTTCGCATTATGCCAAGTTTTGGGAATTGATGCTCATGGAAGAATACCAATTGGCATAATGATGATGGCAATTAAAATACAGAAGCTAGAAGCAAATACTGAGTATGATTTTGCATCATACATTGAGAAGAAACTACGTGAAGGGTTCTTGTATGTAAGGAATGGTAAGAAACCCTTGGAATTTAGGTTCAATTCTTTGTTGTGCCACCTAATTTTGTATCAGAATAGAAGGAAATGGTCAAGAATAATGGACATACACATGATTGATAAAGAAGGATAGAGGAAGTCTACTTAGTGTTAGTGTTATAAGTGGGACTCATTTTGTCAAACTAGTAACTACATTGTGTTTCATGATGAATTTACTATTAACATAATAAACTCTCTTGGAAATTGGTCTCCTAAGTTGACCAAGGAGGTCATGGTGATGCTGACCACTTGTACATAAACCAGAACAAGGTCATAATCTTAATTATTTTGATTGGTTCTTTTCGCCTGATCACACTATTATCAGAGTGTATGTTTGTCCCCAACCATCCCATAAATTGCCAAAGTTTGTGTCAAATAGAATATTGTTCCTGGAATTCATGTGGCAAATGATGTGGATGGAAAAACAGGTGATGAAAAAGATGATAAAGAAGAAAAAGGGCACATTTTTTCCTGATGCCACAATATTTAGTGATTGGCCAATTCGCTCAGACACTCTTGAGGACTTGTAGGCCTATTTCAAGGCAAAATATTCTTTAAAATATGGAATTGATAGAGTTTGTGACCTTGAGGGTCATATGAATTTTGTAAGCCAAATAATTTTGACAAAGATGGGGATATCCCATCAGATTCTTTTTGAAGAGTATGTGCTAAGAAATTTGGTAACTTTTGAAGAAGTTTATACAAGGAAAAGGAAATGGAAAATCTTGAAGAACATTGAAGATGAGAAGAAGGAGAATCACCATTTTTCTAGGTTTTTTGCTGAAGAAAAGGATCCTCTAAAGAGGATTGATATGATAATTGATAATTTTGAGAGTATCTATAGAAAGTCTGAGAGGCAACCCCATAAGGCTACAAAGATTCCAATGAAGAGGTCTGCAAAAACTAAAATTTATGAACCTGCCCCTCATGCTATGTCAGTACAAGATCCACAGGTTCCTGGATCCCCTTCATTGAAAAGGAAGAGAACTGAAGATGATCCTCCTCTTGTTCCTTATGAGATAACTGAAGAGGTTGGGGACACTGAAGATGTGGCCAATATTCTCAGGCACTTGGGTGATGAAGAGGAAGTTGATCAACCACTGGTTGGCCAAGAGACAAATGCACACAAGCCTAAGGCTAGGATGGATTAATAGACCCAACGTGAACCAGAATTATGAAGATGAAAGAATTGTGGCATCAATGAGATTTATTGAAGATGATGACTCCATCAAGACTCTAGATTTTAAGGACTTCTAGTTGAAAATGAAAATGAAAGAATTTGATGAAAAGGTGGCAATAAACAAAATGGGTGTTGATGAATCACAGCATAATCACATTGTCAATCGAACTTTTAAAGATTTAAAGATAGATGAAATAAATGTGAGTCCAAAAGAATCAAGGGCAATGGTCATTAATAGCAATATCCTAATCATTTCTAGCCTTGAGTTGAAAAAAGTATTTTTGCTCGACCAAGTCAGAAGCCAAGAGGATCCAAAACTTGTTTCTAAATTTGATCATGAGGATGGCATTAGTGGGTGTGGTTTCAACCCAAAAATAGAGAATCTTTGAATCTGGACCACATAAAAGAACAACAGCAAACCAAGATTTCTTGATGTTGTTTAGGAGATGAGGTGTTTAGCTGTGGTGAAGACTTTCCACGATACATCAGCAACAGATGCATCTGCCCTCACTATCCATACTACCATGTTCACTCATGCTGTTGTGAAAAGATTAGAACAAAGAGTAGAGGATTATGAGAAAAATTAGAAGGAAATGAATGATGAAGTAAATAGATTGTTCATTGAGAATGTAAATTTGAGAAAAAAATTGTAATGTATGAGTTCTTCTTAGAGTTAGTGTATTGTACCATATCAACCCTCTATGCCAAAAGCAACAAGTGATGCCACAATGACAATTGAATAAATAAGTGCATTGAAGTTGAAGCTTGAAAAAGAAATTGAGGATTTGAGGAAACAAAATGAAATGATAAAGGATGAGGCAAAGTTAAAATTTCTTGAAGTTTTTGAAAAGATATTAGAATACAAAGTGAATCTGGTTATTGATAAGTTGGGAAATGTGCATGAGTGCTATTCTTCCTTATCTCATGCCATGGAGTAGCTCAAAGTGACTTTTTATGTTTTGGACCCATTGTATCAAAGATGGCAACCTTCACACCACACTTTAACCATTCTCCATTAAGCCTTGCAAAGAAATATTGATGCCCCTACAACTTTGAAGCCTACAGAAAGGATGATTGGATTGATCTTGGAGGAGCACCAGTATGCCAATGGTGAAGGCCAGAAGATGCAGACCAAAATTGATTCTTTTGCCACATTTGAGCATTAGTTTATCCCCTTAATTTTGTTAGAAGACAATAAAATCAAGAGCCTTGATGCATGGAGAGTGGAGTTTGGCCAAACAGTATGTCAAATCATGGACTTTTTGAAGAAGGATGGAGATGTCAACATCATTAGCTTCAACATGATCTTGGACATAGTTATTGCCTTGGATGTTGGGTATAGGAAATTTGTGATGGATGTTAAAGCTCTACTGGATAAAAGATGGAAGGATCACTAGGCTAACTTGCTCGAGATTCAAAACTACAAATGGCCTAGTGATTTTGTAATTTTTCAATCGAAGAGCACGTATCTTGTAGATTGATAAGCATCACATGTTATGGTGCAGAGGAGCAACAAGCTATATGTTGGTGTCAAATAGCACCACCACATCTTGGACGCTCTCCTCTTTATGTTTTTCATGTGTTTATAATGTATTCAAAAATGTGCTTGAAAGTCTAATTTAGACTTATCAAAGTGAAAATATTGTAATGAATGTCAAGGATTGGGAGTACAAAGAACCATTTTGAATGTGAAAGGTCTCAAGCTTGTTGCTTCCCTTGAATCTATAAAAGGGAATCCAAGACCTTATGGGCTCTCTTTGGGAATTTTGATTTGTGAAAGAGACATTGCACAACATGTTTTTTGAAGATAATCAATGCAAAAGCTATTTTTCTCTAGTGCTAAACTTTTAGTTCTCATTTGTTTGTTGATTCCAATTGTTAAGAATTTGTCTGGTTGTCTCCAATTTAGTATTCATTTGTTATTCAAATCAATATATCAAGTATATATTTGATTTGTTAGAACACATTTGATGTTTCTTTTGTGGTTTGTTTATTGGGATCCTTCAAGAAAGGATTAAAATCCTATAGGTAAATCACAGTAACTTGGGAAGGTTAATTGGATCATTAAGGAAGAACTAGATAATATACATATTTGCATGTCTATGCTAGTCATAGACCTAGAATTGTCAAGCAAATCAAGTTGTGGCTAAAAGGGAAGCACAAATCTTTTCTAAATAAAGACTCCATAACCTAAGAGAAGGCACCCATTGGTCTCTTCTAAAAATCATTTCCTTGTATATATTTTCAAAAATTCTAATTTTAATTTTTTGTTTTAGGAGTAGGGTTTAAACATAAAAAAAGAAATTAATCCAAATCATATGCCAGACTGGATTAAGTGAAGTGGATGATTTAATTGACAAAATTATATGAATTCCTTAATCTATCCTGAAGTCACCAACATATTTGAAGCCCAATAGTTATCTGGTGTACATAAGGTACACCCACCTAGGCCAAATAGGGCCTAAAGTATAGAGAATTTTAATCAATTTGATTAATTCTATTAGTTGGCCAAATTCACATATAAAACCTTATCATAAGACTTGGCATATATTTAGGGTTTTATAATTTGTTGATTTGAGTACCAACATCATGTAGACATTTGAGCATGCATGTTAACATTCAAGTACAACATGGCTAAAAAAATAGAAAATAGAAATAGAACATCACAAGGGCACAAAGAAATATACAAACACATAAACAATACTTAAACATACAAGAACACAAGACCATATTGACACTAGGAGTGAGGTAGAGGGAAAGGATAGGCTAAATGAATCCTAAAATCATGATAAGGGAGGTGAAGATTAAAATTAGGATTATAATTTATGGTGTCAAAATTGTAGGGTATGTAATATTTGACCTTACATTTTGCCCTCACTTTACTAGGTTTGTGCCACTAGGTGATAAAGATACATTAAAGTAATAAGGAAAATATAGAAAATAACAACATTTGGAAACTTCTTTAAAAGTTAGCCAAATTTATATACAGACTCAACCTTAACCTACTTGTGCGAAGTAAGCCCATCCATGGTCATATGGCACATATGCAAGGAAAGGAACTTCTGCATTTTTAGGAAAATGATCACAACCATGGGGAAGGTAATTGAAAACTTCAAGAAAGAAATCTCAAATGTAACAATGACAAAAGAGAGGAAATCATCAAGCCAAGACATGAAATTCACAAACTGGGACAACTTAGTTCGTAAAAATTGGAAACTTCTGAAATTCAAGTCCATCAATATTTCAAATCAATGTAATTTAATGAAGGTTGATAGAAGGAAGGTGAGATGGATGCCTCCTTCCCCCTCTTTTGTCAAATTAAATTTTGACAAGGCTTATAGGGGCAATCCAAGAGTGTCGGGAACAGGTTGTGTTCTCCAAGACCATCAGAGCCAAGTGAAGCAAAGGCCTGGCCAATTGTCCATGGACAAAAATTACCATTTGAGAACAAGTGAACCAACCTATGGATTGAAGCAGATTCACTCAACATTATAAATGCAATAAAGTCCAAGTACACAAAAAATTGGAAAATCAATTATATAGTACAAGGACTAGTTCTGCTTGATTAATTGCAATCATATCATATCACACATTTCTATAGAGGGGAAAATGGTGGAAGGCATGTTATAAAATAGAGAAATTGACCAGCTAGTCAAATAGGAACCTTTTTATCCACATTAGAAAGAACTACCAAATTAGTTGCTTACATGGGTCCAAGCGGACATGCATCAGAGATCAAGTTGATAAACCAATACTAAGCAGTTGATTCTAATTCAATTGGATAGGTATAGAGTAAATTAATGAAAATAGCCATCATTAAAATCAATATCAAATGTCCTCACATCTTTTAGGAGTAAAAACTGGACACGTATCTTTTTACCTCCAAGTTTAGCTCCTAGGTCATTGTGCTTACACTCTACGAGCAAAATATTCATCTCGATGAGAATTCCCTCGAAACCCATATGAAATGGGAACTAGGGGTGAATTTAAAGCTTAGGTCCCAACAATAAAGGCCCCTTGGGACTTGGGTGCCTATACCCAAGTCCACCCTAATTGGTCAGGGTAAAATTAAATTTATTTCAGCATAGGACTCTTAAATGGGTCCTCCCTTGTCAGCTCTTTGAATTAATTTGTGAAAGTTTAACGGGATAGCATATATAAAATAGTGTTTCAATTCATTTTGTAACAAGTTGATGAAATCAATGTTATGATATTATGCAAAGGTGAATTCAAGGTATTCATTGTGTTTGTGGTGGGCTTGTATGAGTATTATGTTTGTTCCAGATTTGCAATCATCATCAACATCCAAGTATGAGTTGAACAATCTTCATCCTCCTATGGACTTCACCACCAAGGTAACATCATTATGTTTGAATCATTTCATCATAATTTAGATTATCTTTATCTTTTGTTCGATAAGGACATGATCTTTCTCTAACAATAGGGTTAGGAAAGCTTTAACGCTAACCCAGGATTTGACTGAGGCAAACCCCTAAACACCACAACCTCCAAACCCCTTTTCTTCTTGTGTGTAGGTTACATGTGTGGGAATTACATAAGTAAAGGTATAGGCAAGCTAGTTAAGCGTTAAAGATTTAGGATCCAAAAATAGAGTTTGAAAATTCATTTGTAGCAGACTTGGGCTCTAGCCCCATTGTCCAACAGGTAAAACAAATGCTAGATTCAGCATTAGAGCATCATTTATGACATTTTTCCAATTTTGAGCTTTTGGATATCAAGACTTTCTAGACACAAGCACTAGCCCTAGAGTCTTTTGACATTTCATATTCTAAGGGACAGGTTTTGACATCTCACTGATCACCCTAGTACATTCAGATCCTGGCTTGTTATTTTTTCATTGTTATAAGTTGATTATCATAATTCTAGGGTTTAGTGCATTGATTGGCCTAGGATTTGATAAAAGGCTTGGTTGAATCACATATTTCCTCTACAAACAAGAGAAAAAATTAATAACTGAGTCCTCTTCCATCTTGTAGTGACTTGGCTCGATTTTGTCCTTGAATGTTGTAGTGAAAGGAGGGTTTGATCTTGTGTACTCACATACTTTGTATCCATCTCTCCTTTCCCTATTTAACATTTTGGTGAGTTTGGTTTTTAAATAATATGCATCTTGCTAAGTGTTAAAATCAGATCTTACATTAATTCATATCATACTTATCATTCTTTATAGAAAAATCTTGTATAAATTTGAAAAAATTGAAAAAATAAGCATTCTAGGCTTGCATAAATGCATAGTTTTGTATTATTTTCATTGCATATCATTGGAAGCATTTGAAAATATGATTTATACATCAGATCTAACACAAATTACAAGAATTAATCATTTTATGATATCACACTTTGCATTTGGATATCTCTTTTTCTAGGGTTTTGTAAACAAATGGCATTTTTCATATAACCTAGTTTTTGCAAAAAACTAGGGTTGGTAGTCAAATCTTGCTTCAGATTTTGTTGCTCCTTTAAACACTCATTCCAACCTAATTTTGAGTTCTAGTGTTGCATCATTGTGTCTTTTGCAGGAATACTCACTATCACAGAGAGGGGGGTGAATTAGTAATATAAAAGAAACAAAGCAATTAAATAACTTTAAACATTTGATAAACACAAACTTCAATGAAACCACATAAAGATCATTATGACACAAGATTTATAAGTGGAAAACCGTAGAAAGGGAAAAACCATTGTGTGAGTTGGACCAATCCAAACCTCACAATTAGTTCACTATTAGCTTTCATTGACCAAAATCTCACTGATTACAATAGAGCACCAACTCCACCATTAGGTCACACTGACCAAAATCTCATTGATTATAGACATAAGGAACACCAATTCCCTACACAAAAGCATCAACTCCAGGCTTTTCAAGAGCACCAACTCCACAAAGAATTTTTAATACAAATAAAGATGCAAATACATAGTACTACTCTATTTACAATGACCATCAAACCAAAAATTTCACTTGCTTGACAAACAACCTATCAAAATCCAACGTTGCATACATGGATGACCATTATATTGCTATATATGTGGCCAAATAGATCACTGAATCTCTATAGACATTTTTGACTATCACATTCTTTGAATGATAAAAAAAGAATAATACAAAATAGTGACTTCCTGTTACATAAACAACTACAATCACATGAACATATTCACATATAAAGCATATACACATTTTCCTTACAAACTTCAAGAATCAATGTCCTCAATCAACTCACAATTCTATGTAAAACAAAAACACACTCCATGAACAGAGTGATATAATGGCATTATATAGCAATGTCATTCAATTTTCCCTCACTATGCATAATTTGGATATCAAAGCAAAGCCCACATGCTTGTTATCTCACCCAGATGATTAGTCTATGCAAAGTATAGGGACAATCCAAAATTTAGTCTTTCAAAACTATGAAACCCTTCCTTTAACTAGTAATGATATCTCTCATTCTATATATTAACACTTCAAAAGCATGGTCTCACAAAACTTTTTCATACTCTCACTCTCCAAACAAAAAATACTAAGAATCTCCTCAAAGCATTTTCGAAGATCCTCATTCCACCACCAACTTCAGATAGTTATGAAACCACACATAACTGTAACAAAGATAATACACTCATAAGCCTATCAAAAAGAGATCTTCAGGAAATGACCATTCTGTAGATTTAAAAAGAGTCATTGATCATCAACACCTACCAATACACATATTAAATTATAGCCTTTGATTTGTCTTTAAAGTGTTTCATATGAATGATTAACTTTCCATGCTGGTTAACCCTAAGAATAGGAGCCAGTTAACAGTGGACTTAACCCCTTGGAATAGTCACTTAAAGGAATTTAAACCTACTATAGCAAGTCACTTTTAAATTATAACGTAAAATGATGAATATTTATGAAAAGAAGGATTCCATAAATGATTAATAACTTTGTCAATTTATCACCTCCATAAATACATCTGAATGATTTGCATGTGCCTTGTCATGAGAAAAAGTGTCTTTGACATCAAATATCTTTTTGTACCTTGAACACCGCATTTTACATCATGAACAAGAACAAGTATCTTTGAAAACCCTGGACTTAGGATGATTCAAGTGACAACAAGTTCTTTGCATATTCAAGGTGGTCCTCAACATCAATCCTCTCAACATCATGAAATGAACCATACAATGAATCAATGAAGAGTACCACCATGAGATGAAGCAACTCCTTAAACAACTCTATGATAAGGATGAAAAGGGAATGCACCTCTTGGAGATCATCAAGCATCAACACCAATAAAACACCATGGCAAGTTCCTTTGCATCATGATGAAATGAAAACACAGTACCTTGGAAACTATCAAGCATCAACATCATGAAATGAATGACTTCTGACATCAATGATAAACTTTTGAAATTAATGAAAAACCATACCAATAAACTCCCCCTTTGTCATTGATGGCAATTCAACACCATAACTCAAACAACTCTCTCCCCCTTTGACATCACATGAAAAAGGAGCACTTACTCCCCCTACAAAAGAGATAAACCTCCAATGAAAGACAGAAATTGTCAATCTGACTACACTGTCATACAAATAGGGCATTGAGCATAGTGTAGTTATACCATCTAAGCATAATATCACTGGCCAAGACTCAGATCACATAATCACTATGATGAAATATAGTCTACAATAAAAAGTGGTTGATAGCACTGTTCTCTGTGTCAGTTGTAAACTATGATTGAGATATTCATTGAGTCAGAATAGTCATCATACCAACTGGAAAAAGATTTCCTCAAGATAAAAACATCATTGTTCAAGAATAAACAATCCAAAATGAATGAATATCATTGTCAACTTGGTGAAGACCCTATTACCGTATCTTGGACAATGTCATGCATATCAAGGTGAAGACCCATGTTACTATATTAACTGGAATGCATGTCATTACACTTGCACATTATAATCCATACCTCTACAAAAGGAAACTCTCATGGAAAACATCACTTTACAACATACAATCCATAAATACTATCAAAAGTGGACTGAGATTGTGAAAAGTAGTCATGGCATTGACCATGGCATTGAAGAAGAGGAGAAAAATAAACACCATATCATTGTCCCTATCATTGCAAATATCAAACATGAACTACCACTAACCCTTGAACCATATCACTATGCACTGTGACAACTTAAGCATACCACTAAATCAATGTCTTGATGGAGTGGTTTATGAATCATGTCTGGCAATATAGTCACTGTACTATCACTATGCATTATCATCATACTCCTGGAACAAGATACTAACATGGAAAACACTACTATGCAAGAACATACATGCCTCAACAAAGGAGTATCATAGCATTGACCATGGCATTGAAGAAGAGGAGAAGAAATAAACACCATATCATTGTCCTTGTAATTGTAAATATCAAACATGAACTGCCACTAGCCCTTGAACCATATCACTATTCACTATGACAACTTAAGCATAACACTGAATCAATGTCTTGATGGAGTGGTTTATGAATCATGTCTAGCAATATAGTCACTGCACTATCACTATGCACTATCATCGTACTCTTGGAACAAGATACTGACATGGAAAACACTACTATGCAGGAACATACATGCCTCAACAAAGGAGTATCACCATGTGACTAAGACAACCTGTAAACTTTGATTGAAAGAATACATCATGCCATAGTCCAAGGTTCGTATTGTCACTATGTGTTCACCAAAACCACACAAGACTCTACCTGTTCCACTACAAAAGCTAAACAAATCATCATAGTCACTACCAATTGCCAAAAAAAGGTCACTGCCAAAGTATGGAAATTACAATCACTGACAATAAAGCAAAGACAAGAAATGGATGAACATGTTGCAAGGTGTGCAAGACATAGAATGAAGAAACCACCAATTGCCATAACATTGTATGAACACAATATCACTATAGGCATCTTAGTGCATCTACATACCAATTCACTGAAATCCATTTCATTAGTCACTACAATACCTACATAACATTTCACCTACTTCTTGATTACTACAAAAGTGATTCAATGCATAGCACTACTCCCTCAGACAAATAAGGACTATTACACTATTCTTGTAATGACATCATCCCGCAATACAATCTTTGTGTAATATATAAAGACATGAACAAGGCAAATCATGAACCAGCTATTTTGTAAACCATATGATGGAATATGGACCATTCTAGTTTCAGAGATAAAAAAGAATAAGTTATGAACTCCCCCTGAAACTATGCTGAAAAGAATGGAGCTAGTGAAGAGAGGCAAGAGAAAGAACACCTAATCTCTCCCTCAATAGTTCAAATGCATCTCTGGTTTTGATCCTTGTGAGACTATACACATGTTGAAAGTATGGATCTAACCGGTGTTGTCATTGATGTCAACATACTCCTGTTACATTAATGATAAGGATTGGATGAGTTGTGTGCTAAGGATATTGAGAAAATCAGTCCTAATCAGGAACAGAGAAGATCAGTGAAGACAATAAGGTAAAGATCCCAGCTAAGATGCAGATCAGAGGATGTACTTCAAATGTTTTGTAGATATGTGTCTTAAGATGATCCGGTAAATATTTTAGAGATCTGCATGAAGATCTGAAGAAGTTATGGCCACTTCAGTAAAACCAGTTCTGGCAAATGTTCAGAGGTGATAGAGTGACATAGATAGGTCCAATAAGATCCAGAAATGAAATATCTTGTTCTATGGATTTGGTGGAGTGTTTAGGAAGTCAATTTGAATTGACAACTCAATTTCTTCGTGGTCTGGAGGTCTGCAAGCATCTATTCCAATATGATAGTGATGAGAGACTATGTTCTTGAGGTTCTGGATGAAGGAGAGAATGATTTCAGTAAGGAGAAGTAGTGTGGATGTTCTTGGTGATTCAAGGAAGCTTGTGGAGGTCTTTGTATTGTGTTCAGTTTGTGTTGGTGGTCCACATTAAAGATTAAGCTTGTAATTAAAGAATTACCTCTGGATGATGATGTTCTTCCTATGTTTGGCCAACCAAATGAGTTACACATCCTACGGATGATCTTGGAGATGTTTTGTGGAGAATTGTGTGTACCTAAAGGAAGATTGAAGTCTTAGATCTTTGTGGCTGACAATGTGTTGATCCGTGTGAAGTATTTTTGTAATTAGTTATGTTGTATTTATGTATTTGCTCTATAATGTATACCAACTTGGATGATTATCCCTAAGTTGATGTCTTGTATACATAAGGAGTTGTAAAGTCATTTCAAAAAGTATCTTATGGAGATGAGAGTGTGGTAGAGAGGAGAAGAGTGAAAAGGAAGAGCAGAAGTATTGAGCTTAAATGGAACTGACTCAAGCATGTTGGAGATGATATTCCTCAATTAAAGTATGTAATACTTATCATTCTGTAGACATTGTGTCTATTGTAGGTAGTGGGCCTCTTGTGAGCAGTGTGCTCAAGCAGTGAACCCTAATTGGCATGTGCCATTTTGTTCTTTCTATTCTTCTAACAAAGAATACAATCTTGGGCTAGTCACCCCGTGGTTTTTCCCTTAACCGAGTTTTCCACATTAAAAATCTTGGTGTCTTATGTGTTAATTTGTTTCTGCTCTTGAATTGTTGCATTATGTTTTCATGATTGATTTAAATTATGCTGCTGAATTAAGAAAAGAATTTAAGTGATTAATTGGAAGAAAGTTTTGGACAACTGATTCACCCCCCCCCCCTCAGTCGATTGTCTTAAATCTAACAATTGATATCAAAGCCAAGTTCCTCTAAAAGGAGCTTAACCACTTGAGGAGATCTAAGATGGTGTCCTACAAGAAGGATAGTCCAAGGTTTGATAGAACCAATTTCACTCTTTGGAAAAGTCGCATGGAATGCCACTTTCAATGTATGGGAATGCAGTATTGGATCATGGCTTCAAATAAATATGATCCTCCGCAGAATGGTCCACATACCGTAGATGAAATTAGAGATGCTGAAAACAATATATGGACTAAAGAAGCTCTTCTAAGTGCCTTATCTGATTCAGAGCTGACAAATGTTATTGATCTAAAAACTACATATGAGATTTGGTAAAAACTAGAACTTCTGCATGAAGGAGACAAGTATGTTAAATGTGCCAAGATGTAGAGTTTGAAAGGAAAATTTGAAAACCTAAAGATGAGAGAAGATAAAAATATCACTTCATTTATGCCAAGAGTAAATGAGCTTGTTTGTGGCATTAGATGTGCTGGTGGAATCTTGGACATAGATGAGATTGTTGGTAAAGTTCTCAGATCTCTTCTTGATTCTTACAAATATAAGGTTACTTCTATTGAAGAATTCAAATCCTTCTCAGGTATCACAAGAGATCAATTGGTTTCATTTGAATTGACTGAGTTTGGAGATGCACCCCCTAAGATTGAATCTGCATTTAAAGCTAGTGCTTCTATAAAAGGAAAACAAAGGTTTGATCCGGGAGAGAACTCTTCAAGGAAACTATCACGGTATGAAAAAGCAAGAAAAGACCTAGTAGAAGATGAAGCATAAGCTGCTCAACTTGAAGCCCTTATTGCAAAAGGACTGCCAAGAGGATCCAGTAAGTATGAAGGGAAATTGCCTTTTAAGTGTTTTAACTGCAATAAGATTGGTCATTTTTCCTCAAGGTGTCCGGAAGGATTTTCAAGGCCAAATCCTAACATACCAAGGTTCCAAAAGAATTGTTACTATGTTCATGAAGATGATGAATCAGAGACAGGAAACAAATCCAAAAGTGACTGGGTGTTTATTGCCATCAAGGAAGAAGATTCAATGCCCTCTGAATCTATCAATCATAAAATTGTAGAATGAGCTCTGGCTGCCCAAGTTGAAGAAAAGGATGATTGGGTTATTGACAGTGGATGCTCTCACCATATGACAGGTGACAAAAATAAGTTCATAGATTTGGAAAGATATGAAGGAGTGGTAAAATTTCATGATAATTCTGCTGGTAGAATCAAAGGTAGAGGAACCATTTCTTTTGATGGAAAGAACAAAACTAGTAATGTACTATATGTTGAAAGTCTGAAGTACAATCTTCTCAGTGTTGGACAGTTGGTGGATAGAGGTTATGATCTTCAATTCAAGAATGGAAAATGTAAGATCTTTGAAAGTTCCAGAATAGAGATTGCATCTGGTACTCAAATAAAAGGTAATATCTTCCACTTGGTTGGTACTGGTAAAAGTTGTCTATTTGTTCAAATTGATCAGATTTGGTTGTGGCATAGGAGAATGTGTCATGTGAATTTTGATAATATCATCAAGATAAGCAACACTCAAGCTGTAAGAGATCTTCTAAGATTGGTGAAACCTACAAATAGTTTGTACAAAGAATGTCAATTGGGTAAACAAAGTAGAATCTCATTCAAAAGCAAGGAACAATTTTCTACCAGATTATTGGACTTAGTTCATACTGACCTATGTGGTCCAACAAGAATTAGGAGTGTGCAAGGTGATAGATACTTCATGTTATTAATTGTTAACCATTCCCGGATGATGTGGGTGACTTTTTTGAAAGAGAAATTAAAAGCTCTTGAGAAATTCAAAATATTCAAGGCTATGGTAGAGAAATTAAAATGTCTGAGGTCTGATAGAGGTGGAGAATTCACATCCAGCGAGTTCATAGAATTCTGTGAGAAAGATGGAATAAAAAGATAGTTGTCTACTGCAAGGACTCTACAGTAGAATGGAGTAGTGGAGAAACAAAACCAGACCATCCAGGAAGCATCTAGAACCATGATGATCGAAGAAAATGTTCCTCAAATCTATTGGAGAGAAGTTGTAAGCACTGCAGTCTATACTCTCAATCAAGTACAAATCAGAAGCAATACCGGTAAGACTCCTTATGAACTTTGGTTTGGCATCACTCCCACTGTGACGTATTTTAGAGTCTTTTGTAGCAAATGTTACATCAAAAGAGACAAAGATCTAGGAAAATTTGATGCTAGAAGTGATGAAGGAATATTCTTGGGTTATTCTACTCAAAGAAAAGTATACAAGTGTTATAACAAGAGATTGAGGAAGACTGTAGAAAGTACAAATGTGAAGGTTGATGAAGGTATTGAAAAACCCTCAAGGTTTTATGAATATGATGAAGATGATCAAAATGATGTTTTTGTTTAAGAAGTTCAAGCCCCTTCTGAAATTTAGATTCAGACTAATCCAGTGAATCAGGAAGAAAAGATAAGTTTGAATGAACATGTTCAAGAATCAGAAGTGTAAGAAATTCCCAAAATTCCTAGGTATGTAAGACTGGATCACTCTAAAGATCAGATCATAGGTGATAAAAGAAAAGGTGTTCAAACAAGAAGAAATATTGCTCAAGATTTAGAAGAGTATTGTCTAATTTTAAAGATTGAACCAAAGACAATGAATGAATCTTGCAATGATGAAAACTAGACTAAAGCAATGGAGGAAGAACTTATGCAAATTGAGAAAAACCACACTTGGGATCTTGTTCCCAAACCGAAAAACAAGAATGTGATTGGAACCAAATGGGTCTTCTAGAATAAACTAAATGAAGATGGTGAAGTAGTCAGAAACAAAGTCAGATTGGTCTGCAAGGGTTACTCTCAAGTAGAAGAAGTTGATTTTGAAGAAACTTTTGCTCTGGTGGGAAGGATTGAAGCAGCTAGATTATTTCTTTCCTTTGTTGCCTTCAAGGATTTCAAAGCATATTAGATGGATGTCAAGTCTACCTTCCTGAATGGTGACTTGGAAGAAGAAGTTTACATTGAGCAACCGAATGGATTTCAATTGTCTGATCATGGTGATATGGTTTGCAAGTTGAAGAAAGCATTGTATGGACTCAAGCAAGCCCCAAAAGCCTCGTATGAAAGATTGGATAAGCATCTTTTGAAGATTGGTTTCAACAAGGGTACTGCTGATAGTAATTTGTATTTCAAAATTGATCATGAAAATATCTTGATTGTTGAAGTGTTTGTTGATGATATCATTTTTGGAGGAAGAGATAATATGTGCAAAACCTTTGCAAATCAAATGAAAAGTGAATTTGAGATGTCAATGTTTGGGGAAATAAATTTCTTCTTGGGTCTGCAAATCACTCAAACAAAGAAAGGAATCTTCATTTCTCAGACCAAATATGTGAAAGAATTGTTGAAGAAATTTGGGATGGAAGACTTAAAACCAATGAATACTCCCATGGCAATCAGATGTAAATTGAGAAAAGATGATGACTCTCCTAAGGTTTATCATAAAAAGTACAGGTCAATGATTGGAGGACTATTGTATCTCACTCAACCTAGACCTGACATTATGAATGTTGTTGGTCTTATTGCTAGATTCCAAGCTGGTCCTAGAGAATCTCATGTCATAGCAATCAAGAGGATATTTAGATATCTAAAAGGGACAGTTGAGTATGGATTGTGTTATCTAAGAGATCATGATTTCTCTCTTCATGTATTTATAGATGCGGATTGGGCAGGAGATGTGGATGACCGGAAGAGTACCAGTGGTAGAGCATTCTTTTTAGGGAAGAGATTGGTTTCTTGGCTGAGCAAGAAACAAGAGGCGATATCTCTATCCACTGTAGAAGCAAAATATATTGCAGTAGCAGGTAGTTGTAGTCAAGTATTGTGGATGAAGCAAATGCTAAGAGATATCAAACTGGAGTATGAAGATCCTATCACAATCTTTTGTGAGAATTCAAGTGCAATTAACATATCAAAAAATCTAGTGTTGCATTCAAAGACTAAACATATATCCATCAAGTTTCACTTTTTGAGAGAGAAAGTGAACAAGAATGAAGTCAGATTGGAGTTTGTGCCTTCCAAGGATCAGATTGCAGATATTTTTACTAAACCTCTACCTAAGGACTCTTTTTAGTATCTTAGGGAGAAGTTAGGGGTTATTACCCCTCTGATTTTGAATTAAGGTGCACTGATGTGCATCAGTTTGGTGGATCTCAAAGTTATATTTTGTGGTCCAAATTGATGATGTGAAGCTGCTACTCAGGGGGAGCATATGGTATGATTCTGAATTGATGCAAGTATGTGCCCTTTGCCATTGATGTCAAAGGGGGAGAGAAGACATGTGAAAAATAAGTAATTGTTGATCAAAGGGGGAGCAGGAAAGGAAGAGAAGACATGTGAATGGTTTTTGTTGATAAGGGGAGTTGCGACAGTGAGGAGAAGTTCTTGTCTTGATGGTTAAAATAGATTTTCACATCATATGTTGCCATCAATGACAAAGGGGGAGATTATTGCAAGTATGGGCCTAATCTGTGTTGTCATTGATTTCAACATACTCCTGTTGCATTAATGATAAGGATTGGATGAGTTGTGTGCTGAGGATATTGAGAAAATTAGTCCTAATCAGGAACAGAGAAGATCAATGAAGATAGTGAGGTAAAGATCCCAGCTAAGATGAAGATTAGAGGATGCATTTCAAAGGGTTTGTAGATATGTGTCTTAAGATGATCTAGTAAAGATTTTAGAGATCCGCATGAAGATCTAAAGAAGTTATGGCCACTTAAGTAAAACTAGTTCTAGAAGATGTTCAAAGGTGACAAAGTGACACAGATAGGTTCGGTAAGATCTAGAAATGCTATATCTTGTTCTGTGGATTTGGTGGAGTGTTTAGGAAGTCAATGTGAATTGACAACTCAATTGGTTCATGGTCTGGAGGTTCGCAAGCATCTATTTCACTATGACAGTGATGACAAAATATGTTCTTGAGGTTCTGGATGAAGGAGAGAATGATTTCAGTAAGGAGTAGTGTGGATGTTCTTGGTGATTCGGGAAAGCTTATGGAGGTCTTTGGATTGTGTCCAGTTCGTGTTGGTGGTCTGCATTGAAGATTAAACTTGTAATTGAAGAATTACTTCTGAATGACGATGTTCTTCCTATGTCTGGTTGACCAGATGAGTTACACATCCTACGAATGATCTTGGAGATGTTCTGTGGAGAATGGCGTGTTCCTAAATGAAGATTGAAGTCTCAGATCTTTGTGGCTGACAGTGTGTTGATCCACATGATGTCTTTTTGTAATTAGTTATGTTGTATTTATGTATTTGCTTTGTAATGTATGCCGACTTGGATGATTATCCCTAAGTCAATGTCTTGTATAAATAAGGAGATGTAAAGTCATTTCAAAAAGTATCTTATGGAGATGAGAGCGTGGTAGAGAGGAGTAGAGAGAAAAGGCAGAGCAGAAGTATTGAGCTTAAATGGAACTAACTCAAGCATGGTGAAGATGCTATTCCTTAGCTCAAGTATGTAATACTTATCATTTTGTAGACAGTGTGTCTCCTGTAGGTAGTGGGCCTCTTCTGAGTAGTGTGCTTAGGCAATGAGTCCTAATTGGCATGTGCCATTTTGTTCTTTCTATTCTTCTAATAGAGAATACAATCTTGGGTTAGTCACCCCCTAGTTTTTCCCTTAACCAGGTTTTCCACATCAAAAATCTTGGTGTCTTATGTGTTAATTTGGTTCTGCTCTTGAATTGTTGCATTATGTTTTCATGATTGAATTATTATTATGCTACTGAATTGCGATAAGAATTTCAGTGATTAATTGGAAGAAAGTTTCAGAGAACTGATTCACCCCCCCTCTCAGTTGACTATCCTAAATCTAACAACACATTTATTTTTTTCCTTAAACCTTTAGCCACTGACTATCCTGATTTCGTCTTTATTTCATAGCCTTGATTATCAAACAAAAAGTTATATCCACTATCACAAATCTAACTTACACTCAACAAATCATGTTTAAGACCTTCAACAATGTAGACATGATCATGAATAGGTGTTTTTCCATCTAAAAGCAATGTACCTTTATGTCTAATTTGGACAGTAGTATTGTCTCCAAACTTAACAAACCCTTCATCATGGTCTTCAAACTTAATGAATCTACTCTTGTCACTTGTCATGTGGTGCGAACATCTACTATCTATGATCCACAAATCCTTATTCTTAGCATGCAGGGTAGCTTGTACAAACATTGACTTTTCTTTTTGCCTCCAGACGAACTTTGATTTATCCTTCTTCTTATCAAGGTTTGTAAGATTCATCTTTTTCATGGAATGATCATTACCCCTTTGTTTCCAGACTAATTTTGACTTGTTCTTGTTCTTATCAGGACTAGATCTACAGTATTTGGCTATGTGACCAAAATTATCACAATTATAACACCTCAACCTACTTAAGACATCAAATGGATTTTACTAACAAAGTTTGATCTCCTTCTTAAACCAAATTTACAATCACTAGCTTTATGGCCATATCTATTACAACAAAAGAAATAACCATAAAAATATAGATTGTAGCTGAATGATGTGTTCCTTCTTGTAATAAATGGTTTCTTGAACTTCTTATCTCTGATTTTTATGAAGTCATCTTTATCAGCATCTTGGATTAGGTTATTGTCACCATCTTTTGAAGGAGTTTGAGAGAACTATTTAACATCTTTCCTTTGATCATCACAACCCTTTGAACTTTTACCCATCTCATAACCAAGACTAGATCTATCATTACAACTCTTTTTGTGCCATCAAACTTATCTAACTTCCTTCTCAAGGATTCAATTTCTACTTCCAATCTTTGACAGTCCTTTATCTTCACTTCTAACTCAATTTTGGTCACTTCTTCAACTCTTTTACTTTCCTCAAGTTGTACTTTTAAGTCTGTAATCAACTTATCACATTCTTTAGCCTTGCTGATTAGTTTTTCAGTCTCCTTTAAGGTCTGATTTCTTTGCATAGCAGCTTCCTTTTCTAGTCTTTTAATCTCTCCTAGAGCACAAATCAGTTCTCCCTCAAGATCAACCCCTTCTTTACCATTATCTTCATTCTTATCAGATTCATTTACACATTTTTCATTCTACTTTTTACTTGGTCTAACAACAGTCATAATTAATGTTTCTTCTTCTTTTTCTTCAATGGAGTCTTCAGAGATGCAATCAGATGTATCAACATCTTTGATGAAGAGACTTTTCTTCTTTTTGAAATTATTCTTTCTTCTAGAATTATACTGTTTCTTTTTGCCTTGTTTCATATCATCTTCCACATCACTTTTAGAGTTTTTATAAGGACACTTGCCATCAAAATGTCCTTTTTTTCCACTGTTAAAGCATTTGAAAGGAAGTTTTCCTTTGTACTTTCCCAACCCCTTCTTCAATCTTCTAACAAAATTTGACTCTTTTTCATCTGTCTTTAGATTCAAAGTCTATTTCTTTGTCTTTCTTTACAGTTTTGGATGTTGCCTCTTTATTTGTTGACTCATCTTTACACATCCTCATTTCATAGGCAATGAATGTTCCATGTAACTCATCTAAGGTAAGCTTGTTTAAATCTCTTTCTTCAATAGAAGATACCTTAGAATAATATTTAGATGTTAGAGATCATAACACCTTTTTGACCACTTCTTTTTCTTCCAAAGTTTCACCAAGACCACAGATAGCATTAAACTGTCTCATGTACCCTTAGAAGATAATCAACAATCTTCTCTTCTTCATCCATTTTCAATCCTTGAAAGTTTTCTCTAAATGCTTGGAATTTAGCTTCTTTAAATTTATCATCACCTTGATAAATACTAGCCAACTTGTCCCACAATTCCTTTGCAGATTTATAATACATAACTTTAACTAGAATTTCATTTGTCAGACCACAACAAATGGCATGTTTGGCCTTGGCATTACATGCATAGGCTTTCTTTTCATTGACAATGGAAGGTTTAGTCTCAGTATATGCATTTTCTACTATTTCCCATACATCATATCCTAGAGAGGATAAGTAACACTCCATTCTAAACTTCCAAAAAGCAAAATCAGTGCCATCAAATAGAGGTGCATTTGAGGTAAGAGCTCCTTCATGATTAGTCATAGTATTCCACTATCAGGATCAACCCAAGTTGATTAAACTTCTACAGGGAACCTGCTACTCTCACACCAATTGTAAGAATACTCACTATCACTGAGAGGAGGAGTGAATAAGTGATATACAAAAAACAAATAAATTAAACAACTTTAAACATTTGATAAACACAAACTTCAATGAAACCACATCAAGATCATCATGACATAAGATTTATAAGTGGAAAACCCTAGAAAGGGAAAAACCTATTGGAATACATAGGACAACTGAGAGGGGTGAGGGGTGAATCAGTTGTCACAAAACTTTAACCCCTTATGACTATCAAGACATCAAATTCTCAATCACTGTTATTAAGATTAATCATGAAAAGCATGAAACAAGAAGCTCAAACACAATAACACATGAGACACGAGAATTTTTATGTCAAAATCCCTATATGGGAAAAACCAATGTGGGTGTTAGCCCAAAGAAATATATATGTTATAAAAATACTAAAAAATAGAGCCTCATTGCCTTAGGGATCACTGCCAAGATTGGTTCACTGCCAAGTGATGGCTCACTACCAAGAATTGGTGAACTAATTTGATAGCATCTACTTCATGCCTAAGTTTAGTTCCAACAATGCACAATATAATACCTCTGCTCTACTCTCCTTACACCTTCACACTTATCTTCACAATTTCACACTTCCAAACATTTTTTGCCACTACATTACATGTTTTTATACAATTCATCAATCTTGGAATGTAAATCAAGGTCGGCATTACATTCATCAACCGTTGGAACAATCTCCAAGGTCAGCAATACAAACATAAATAGAAATAGGTTTGGACATAAACAAGATTATTTAAGGAAAGGATGTATGTGGATCACATTTCACTTTAGCTGGGACTCAAATGCAATTTTCCATGTCACAACATGCTTCCACAATCTTTAATGCATCACTGCAAATAGTGAAAACAACCAAGTCGGCCAAGACTGGTGTTAACACTAAGTCTTCTATGAATATTCTTTGTCTTTGATCAAAATTTATTTTTGTGGACCAATCTAAAGATCAAAACATGATCAAGAGACATCCACAAGCACATTGTAACCACCAAGAACACCTGTACAATCTCTAACCACTCTGTCAATATTATTCTTCAAACTGGAGCACATAAACAACACTGTCAGCTACTGTCATAAGGAAAAGATTACTTGTGAACCACCAAATCATGAACCATTAAATTTGAAGGCACTTAACATCATTACCAGCTATATTTTAGAACTACAGACTATGAAACTTCAATGCAGAGAAATGCAGAGAAAAATACTTCCTCCCTGTCACCACTGAATACATAGATAAAACAATTTTCACTCTGGTGAATATATCTCACTCAAATTTTCATACCAGAGGCTCAAACTTGGAACATAGCATCTTCAGATATGTATCTAAATAACTTCCAATCTACAGATAAATATATTCATTCTATAAGAAATGTGGAGCAATTTGTTGGACTGTTCTTCTGTAGACAAAGATACTCTGCAACACATTGTTTCCACTGGAGCAGAAAATTTTCTTAATATCCTCAATATCAAGATCTCCAACACTTACATGGTCAAATACAAAGCATCTAACCTCATTACAATCAAGCATAAAAAAAAAGAGTATAGTTGACACTAATGACAACAAAGATATGTTGACATCAATGACAACACTAATTAAGAACATACTTGCCACAATCTCCCCCTTTGTCATTGATGGCAACATATGATGTGAAAAACATTAGAGACCATCAATACAAGATTCTCCCCCTTTCTCTTTACACATCTGCACTCTTTTCTTCTTCTAATTTTTTCACATGATTTCTCTCCCCCTTTGACATCAATGGCAAAGGGCACATACTGGGACTCTACTACTTTGAATCATCTAAACATTTACTATTATTAACACTTTCTTTATTAGGAACTCATACCGGTAACATCTAGCTACTCCCCTTGAGAGGCAGCTCTCAAAACATCAATCCAGATCAAAGATTGAGACTTTGAGCACCACTATACTGATGCATTCCTATGCATCTTAGTTTAGAGCAGGAGGGGTAATGACCCCTAACTTTGCTCTAAGATACTCAAAAGTATCCTTAGGCAGAGGCTTAGTGAAAAAATCTGCAATCTAATCCTTTGTGGACACATATTCCATCTTTACTTCATTCTCTATCACCTTTTCTCATAGAAAATGATGCCTTATAGATACATGCTTTGTTCTTGAATGCATCACTAGATTTTTTTGAAATGGTTATAGCACTTATATTGTCATAGAAGATTGCAATTGGATCTTCATACACAACTCTTAAATCCTTCAAAGTCTGCTTCATCCATAGCAATTGAGTACAACAACATGCTGTTGCAATATACTCTGCTTCTGCAGTTGACAAAGATATTGAATCTTGCTTCTTTCTTAGCCATGAAACTAATCTATTACCCACCAAGAAAGCACCTCCACTTGTACTTTTTCTATCATCAACATCTATATAAGCATTAAGAGTGAAATCATTATCCTTGGGATACCATAAGCCATGATCTGGTGTGCCTTTTAAATATCTCAAAATTCTCTTAACTACCATCACATGTGACTCTCTTGGATCTTCTTGAAATCTTGGAACAAGACAAATTGCATGCATTATATTAGGTCTGGTTTGAGTTAGATAAAGAAATCCTCCTATCATGGATCTATACCTTTTCTGATCAATCTTGGGTGATTCATCAATTTAGCTCAATTTGCAACCAGTCACCATGGGAGTACATACTGGTTTAGAGTCTTCCATCCCAAACTTCTTCAACAACTCTTTAACATACTTAGACTGAGATATGAAGATTCCTTTATTTGGTTTATTAATTTGCAGACCCAAAAAGAAATTCATTTCACCAAACATAGACATCTCAAACTCATTTTGTATTTCACCTACAAACTTCATACAGATACCTTCATTACCTCCAAACATAATGTCGTCAACAAAGACTACAACAATTAGGATCTGATTATCATTGATTTTGAAATACAAATTGCTATCAACAGTGTCTTTATTGAATCCTAATTGTAACAAATACTTGTCTAGCCTTGCATACCAGGCTTTGGGGTTTGCTTTAATCCATACAAGGCCTTCTTCAATCTAGACACCATATCACCTTGTTGTGATAATTAAAATCCTTTTGGTTGCTCAATGTAGACCTCTTCTTCCAACTCACCAATTAAGAATGTAGACTTAACATCCATCTGATACACTTTGTAATCTTTGAATACTGTAAAATCTAAAAACATTCTAATTGCTTCAATTCTTACCATAGGAGCATAGGTCTCCTCAAAATCTTTCCCTTTAACTTGAGAGTATCCTTTGCATAGAAATCTTGCTTTGTTTCTTATTACTTCTTCATTCTCATTCATCTTGTTTCTGAAAACCCATTTTGTGCCAATCACATTCTTATCAACAGGTCTTGAAACAATTTCCCAAGTTTGATTCTTCTCTATCTGCAACAATTCTTCTTCCATGGATTTTACCAAATTTTCATCATTGCAAGCTTCATTCCTAGTTTTTGACTAAAGCTTTGAAAGTAAACAATAATTCACTTGTTCTTTTGTAGATCTTTTCCTTGTTAACACACCTTTGTTTATGTCACCTATAATCTGATATTTAGAATGATTAATTCTTACATACTTGGGAGTCTTAGTAGCACTTTCTGGAGCCTTTTCTTCTTCATCTTGACTATCTTCTTGTTTAACTTTTTCTTTGTTTATTATAATAGCAAGTTCATCTGATTCATAACCACTCATATATGATATTATTTCCTTGTCTTCATCAACCTTTACATTAGCACTTTCAATAATCTTCTTCAATCTCTTATTATAGCACCGATAGGCCTTACTCTTGCTAGAGTATCCAAGAAAGATTCCTTCATCACACCTAGCATCAAACTTTCCTAGATCTTATTCTCTTCTGATATAACATTTGCTACCAAAAACTTTAAAATATCACACTGTAGGAGCTCTTCCATACCACAAGTCATAAGGAGTTTTAGCACTGTTATCTTTAACTTCAACTCTGTTTAAGATCTACACAATAGTATGTATAACTTCTCTCCAGTGCACTTACAGTAGGTTAGCTTCGTTCAACATAGTCCTAGCAGCCTCTTGAACTATAATGTTTTTCCTTTCAACAACTCCATTCTGTTGAGGAGTTCTAGGTGCAAACAGTTGTCTTTTTATCTCTTGTTCTTCATAGAAAAAATTGAATTTATTTGATGTAAACTCACCTCCTATATTAGACCTCAAGCATTTGATCCTTAATTCTAACTCATTCTTAACCATTGCCTTGAAGACTCAAATGAACTTGTCTCCTTGTCTAGGGCTTTTGATTTGTCTTTTAGAAATTTGACTTGTCTCCAAGAGTAATCATCAATAAGCAACATAAAATACATGTCTCCTTGCAGAATTCTTGTTCTTGTGGGACCACATAGATCTGTATGAATCAGCTCCAACAATCTAGCAGAGAATTGTTCTTTTCTTTTGAAACATGTTCTTGTTTGTTTCCCAAATTGAAATTCTTTGCAAATGGTGTTGGCAAGCTTCACAAGCTTAGGCAGATCTATTACAGACTAAACAAAACTTATCTTTACGAAGTTGTCAAAATTTATATGACACATCCTTCTATGCCACAACCAACTCTCATCAGTTTGATCCAATAAACAATAATTATTAGTTCATTTCAAAAGATAAACATTACCTTTGGTCTTTTTACAAGTAGAAATCATAGTTCTGGAGCTTTCCATGATCTTGCATCCATTGTTCTTGAATCTCATTACATAACCTTTGCCACAAATATGACCAACACTCAAAAGATTGTACTTTCAACCCTTCACATACAGAACATTATCAGTATTGTGATTTCCATCAAAAGAAATAGATCATTTTCCACAAATCTTACCAACTGTATCATCTCCAAACCTAACCAATCCACCATCATACTTTTCCAAACTTACAAACTTACTTTTGTCACCAGTCATGTGATGTGAGAATCCACTATCAATAAACCATTTATCCTTATCTTTTTTGACCTGAACAGTCAAGGTACTTTCTTCCATTGGTTTTACTTCCTTCACATAGCTAGTAGGATTAGTAGACACAAGTTCTTCCTTAACTGCAATAAACAAGCATTAATTTGCACTAGTACTAGCATCATCATATTCATTATCTGTCACACCTTCATCAGCAATATCTCTAACATAGTAGAATTTCTTTGAAACCTTAGGTATGCTCTCAAATCTTTTTCTATTTCTTTGAATTCTTTCAGGACACCTAGAAGCATAGTGACCAACCTTACCACATGTAAAACATTTGAATGTTTATTTGCCTTTGAACTTACTAGAACCTCTTTGCAATTAGTCAACAAAGTTGGCTTCAATTTCATCAAGTTCCACCTTGTACTTTTCTACTCTGGATATCTTCTCTGAATTACTAGCTTTGAAAGTAGTTTCAACCTTTGGTAAGGCATCACCAAACTCTCTCATCTCAAAGGATGTAAGCTTTCCAAGAAACTAATCCTTAGTGACATCTTGCACTATTATTATTTCTTCAAGTGCAGCTACCTTGTGAGCATCGAATTTAGGTAGTGACCTAAGAATTTTTATATCAACTTCTTTCTCATCAATAGTTCCTCCCATACCTTTGATTCCGGTGACAAGTTCATCAACCTTTTGCAACAAGGCAGTTATGTTTTCATCTTCAATCATTTTTAAACCCTCATATCTCATTTTCAAGCCCTACAGTTTGGCACTCTTTACAAAATCATCTCCTTCAAATAGTTTTTCAAACTTTTCCCAAACTTCATGAGTAGATCCCAGATTGATGACTTTTATCAACTCAATGTTAAGCAAGGCACTTAACAGAGCATCTCTAGCTTTTATATTTAACTCATATTCTTTGACTTCATCTTCACTTTGCAAACCATTCTAAGCCAAGGTATACCTTGTATCTGTCACTTTCTAGACTTTATAACCAAGACAAAGGTGATGGATTTTCATTTGTACCTTCCAGAGAGCATAATTCATTCCACCAAACTATGGAGCTTCCTTCCTATAAGACATCCTAGATCTTCCTCAAGTGGCTAAGCTTTCTTCTAAGGAACCTATTCTAACACCAATTATTGGAATACACAAGACAATTGAGAGGGGGGTGAATCAGTTGCCATAAAACTTTAACCTCTTATGAATATCAAGACATCAAATTCTCAATAACGGTTATTAAGATTAATCATGAAAGCATGAAACAAGAAGCTCAAACACAATAACAAATGAGACACTAAAAGTTTTACGTGGAAAACCCTATAAGGGAAAAACCATTGTGGGTGTTAGCCCACAAAAATATATATGTTATAACAATACTGAAAAATAGAGGCTCACTACCTTAGGGCTCATTGCCCAAAATGCTCATTACATATTTTAGGGCTCACTGCCAAGGGGTGGCTCACTACCAGGAATTGGTGAACTGATTTGATAGCATCTACTTCATGCCTGAGTTCAATTCCATTGAAGCACAATATAGTACCTCTACTCTTCTCTCCTTACACCTTCGCACTTATCTTCACATTTTTGCAACTACATTATATGTTTTAATACAATTCATGAACCTTGGAATGTATATCAAGGTCGGCATTACACTCATTAACCATTGGAACAATCTCCAAGGTTGACAATACAAACATACATAGAAATAGGTCTAGACTTGAACAAGATTAGCTAAGGAAAGGATGTATGTAGATCACATTTCACCTTAGCTGGGACTAAAATGCAATTTTCCACATTAGAACACACTTCCACAATCTTCAATGCATCTCCACAAATAGTGAAAACAACCAGGTCGGCCAAGACTGGTGTTAACACTAAGTCTTCTACAAACAGTCTTCATCGTCAATCCAAATTTCTCTTTGTAGACCAATCCAAAGATAGGAACACAATAAAGAGACATCCACAAGTACATTGTACCCACCAGGAATAACTGCACAATCTCTAACCACTATGTCAAGATTATTCTTCAAACTGGAGCACATAAACAACACTACCAGCTAATGTCATAAGAAAACATTGTCTTGTAGACCACCAAATCATGAACCATTGGAGTTGAAGGCACTTAACATTATTACCAACCAGATTCCAAAACCGCAGACTGTGAAACTTCAATCTGGAGGAATGCAGAGCAAAATACTTCCTCCCTACCACCACTGAATACACAAAAAAATCAATTTTCACTCAGGTGAATATATCTCACTCAAATCTTCATACTAGAGGCTCAAACTTGGAAGATAGCATCTTTAGACATGTATCTAAATGATTCCAATCCACAAATAAATATATTTGTTCTACAAGAAATGTGGACCAATTGGTTGGACTATTCTTCTATAGACAAAGATACTTTGCAACACATTGTTTCCACCAGAGGAGCAAATTTTCTCAATATTCTCAATATCAGGATCTCCAACATTTACATGGGCAAATACAATGCATCTAACCTCATTACAATAAAGCATCAAAACAAGATTACAGTTGACACTAATGACAACATCGGTTAAGCACATACTTATAACAAAACCACTGTGTGAGTTGAAACAATCCAAACCTCACAATTAGTTCACTATTATCTCTCACTAACCAAAATCTCACTGATTACAATAGAGCACCAACTCCACCATTAGGTCTCGCTGACTAAAATCTCATTGATTATAAACAAAAGGAACACCAATTCCATACACAAGAAGCACCACCTGCAAGACCTTCAGGAGCACCAACTCCAACAACTTTGAGGAACAACAACTCCACAAAACAATTTCAATACAAATAAAGACAAATATAGTGTACTACTCTGTTTACAATTAGCATCAAATCACCAATTTCACTTGTTTGACAAATAATCTATCACGCTCCAACCCTACATACATGGATGACCATTATACTACTATATATGTGGAAAAATAGATCACTGAATCTCTGCACACTTTTTTGACTGTCACATTCTTTGAATGATCAAAAAGAATAATGCAAAATAGTGACTTCCTGTTACATAGACAAATGCAATCACATGAACACATTCACATATAAAGCATATACACAATATCCTTACAAACTTCAAGAATCAATGTTCTCAATCAGATCACACTTCAGTGCAAAACAAAAACACACTCCATGAACACAATGGTATAATGACATTATATATCACTACCATTCAATTTTCCCTCATTGTACATAATTTTAATATCAAATCAAACTCCACATGCTTGTTATCTCACTCAAAAATCCAAAATCTAGTCTTTCAAAACTATGAAACCCTTCCTTTAACTGGTAATGATATCTCTCAATTTATATATTAACACTTCAAAGGCATAGTCTCACAAAAAAATTTCAGACACACACTCTCTACACAACAAATACTAAGAATCCCCTCATAGCATTTTTGAAGATCCTCATTCCACCACCACCTTTAGATAGTTATAAAATGATACATAACTATAACAAAGATAATACACTCATAAGCCCATCAAAAAGAGATGTTTAGGAAATGATCGTTCTAGAAATTTAAAAAGAGACATTGATCATCAACACCTGCCAATACCCAAATTAAATTATAGTCTTTTATTTGTCTTTAAGCGGTTTAATATGAATCATTAACCTGTCATGCTGGTTAACCCTAAGAGTAGGAGCCGACTAACAATGGACTTAACCACTTCGAATAGTCACTTAAATGACTTTCAACCTACTATAGATAGTCACTTTTATAATATAACATAAAATGATGAAGAATATTTGTTAAAAGAAGGATTCCATAAATTATCAATAACTTTGTCAATTCATCACCTCTATAAATACCTCTGAATGATCTGCAAGTGTCTTGTTATGAGAACAAGTGTCTTTGACATCAAACATCTTTTTGAACCCTGAACACCACATTTTACATCATGAACAAGAACAAGTATCTTTGAAAACCATGAACTTAGGATGATTCAAGTGACAACAAGCTCTTTGTATATTCAAGGTGGTTCTTGACATCAATCTTCTCAACATCATGAAATGAACCATAAAATAAATCAATGAATAGTACCACCATGAGATGAAGTAACTCCTAAAACAACTCTGTGATAAGGATGAAAAGGGAATGCACCTCTTGGAGATCATCAAGCATCAACACCAATAAAACACCATGGCAAATTCATTTGCATCAAGATGAAATGAAAACATAGTACCTTGGAAACTATCAAGCGTGAACATCATGAAATGAATGACTTTTGACATCAATGACCTTTGACATCAATTGACATCAATGACAAACCATACCAAAATCTTCTTGCATTACAATTTCAATTTTTCTACAATTAAAAAATGTGTAATTCAACACTAAGGGTTTTTACACACTTTCATCACAACTATTTGAGCACATTTTATATCATTTCCTCTTTTGTTATTGTGAAGTACTATTTACATCATATATACTTTGTTTTTCATGAAATCCATGTGTTTTTTCTCTTTAAAAACCGGATTTCCTCAAACAAGTGCTTTGGTGTGAAACATTCTTACATACATGACTTCTCATCACAATAGAGATGCTACAATCTCTCCTTGAGTTTATAGGAATATACTTAAGACTTATAAACCTGAAATAACATTTAAACACCACATGATAGAACAATTGGAGACATTGAGGGACCTCTTTACATCACCACATGTATAAGTGGAAATCCTACAAGAGGGGTCCTTATCGATCCTAACTGTATGATGAATGTCATAACTAAAGAGTTCCTCTACATGAATTATTTGATACAAGAATATTATGAACCCACACATATGATGGTTAAGACACATACTAGAGCTTTCCTCTCAGCTATAGGGAAGATTACATTATTGATTAAAATAGTTGAGAAAGCTTTGGAACAATAATTTGATATCATCCCTACTTCCAACCTATTTTGTGTGAAACAAGGCCACCCATGGCTCAAGTACATGAAAGCAGTCCCCTCTACAATTCATAAATGTCTAGAATTTCCCCACCAAGGGAGTGTGTATGTTGTCCACCATAGTAGATGGAAACCTATGGTTACTCACAAAAATTTCAGGCTAGACTACTTTTGGCCACAACCTACTAAGCCTCCTCAACCAAGAGAAAATCAATTCTTCCTGGGATATCAAAGATACAAGGCAAAGTTTATAAAAAGATTGGCTGGACCTCCTATTGAACAAGAAGAAAGTCAAGAGTAGATTGAATTAAAAGAACCCCCTCTACCATGAGGTAAGGAAGTTTTTGTTGAGGTTCCTCCTCCACTATCCTGATAGGGATCAAGAGATACCCATAAAGAACAAGGCAGTTTATCACACAAGATCAATTTTGTACCATCTTCCTCCTCTGAAATATCAAAAGCTATGGAAAACCATGAGAATCCTTTTGCAAACACCACTAATAAAACTAGAAGGAATAGGAAAGCAAGAGAAAGGAGGAGGAAGAGACAAACCTTAGCTCGACAAGCAGCACCTCAACAAGAAAACATTCCACCAACTACTATTGAATCAAACAAGGAAGAGGTAAAGGTTGAAGAGTTAAAAAACAATGATTCAAGTGGGGCAATTGTACCTTATATACCTATTTCCTCTTGCATTTGACACTGGGATGAAGATTATTTGCTAGACGACAACTGCCAGTGCAGTTATGTAATAGGTAAGTATTTCTAACTCTTTTTAGCCACCTTTGATGTAAAATCTTTTTGAGATGCTCACTTACATGGCCTCGTCTTATGTGTTGTGTTCCCCCGTATTGTGTTATGTGTTGTTTAGGTCTCTTTGGATGACCCTTGATACTCTTGTAAGCTTAAGGATACAAGGGGACCGCCTCTATTGTGACCATTCTTCTATTATCCTCTTCTCTATTTTATTGTTGTGTGTTGTGCCTTGGAGGCATAACATCATGGGGGATGTCTTAGGGGCATCTTCCCATGTTGTAAACCCAAGTCACTCTTGTCTCCTCTCTCATTTTTATTGTTTACATTCTTCAATGACTATACTAGTCAGCATATGAAAAAAATAAACAAATACTGATACAGACTGTGTGTCCCTTCAACAAGAAAGCAAAAATGTACCTAGTCCATATATGAAAATGGAGTTGATATATATATCCAATGCTTGACTTGTAGAATCTCTCCATGTTATTTCTTGTAACAAACTTTTGCAATACTCTAAATCTACTTCCCTGCACTTTGGATTGTTTTGTACCTCACCTTGTTGCTACACTTGGTTCTAAGATACCTACAATATATAACCTAATGGCTATACTCAGTTCTAAATCTGACAGTGTAGCCTTGGTCTCTTATGTGATGTGATTTATGCATAGCTTTCATGAATTGATTTGGTTGTTATCTTACAATAACATTTTCTAACCAAAGATTATATCTTGTTGATTATCTTAGAAAATGACATCAATGTGTTTGTGGGAACATTTGGTGATCATGGCACATGTCAATTTTGGGGAATGGGCTTTGTGAAAGCTCTTGTTCCCTTGTATGTTTTCACTTTACCTTACTGTACTTGATACCAGCAAGCAGGATCAATTACCTTAAGATGGGGCCATATATAATGGTGTCTATCTGATTACTTTTGACACTGACAAAGTGTGTTTGAAATCCCTCATTATGAGGTGGGATGGTGTATCTCTTGAGATAGTGCACATCCTTTTAAGAAAAAATCTCTTATTGTGAGGAGAGATGGCGTATCTCTTGGGCTAGTGCACATGTTTTTAAACAAAGTCGTCATCGCAAAGTGAGATGGTGTATCTCTTGAGCTAGTGTACATCCTTTTATACAAAGTCCTCATCACGAGGCGGTATTGGATCTTGAATCATTCACCCTTAAGCATGTCTTTGGTGGTTGTGGTAGCATATCTCAACCGTCAGGTGTGTTTGGCATGTCTTAGATAGTGGAGTATAGTGACGAGCTAGTTCCTATCACCCATGTTTGCCATGTATAAGTGTTAGTGTGAATAGGGTTACTTTGCTATTTGCTTTCTCTCAATCAATTGCATGCTTGGGTAGAAATCTAACAATAAGATGTATAGTGTGTCATTGACATACTATACAACACTCATGTATTCCATGTGTCTTCCATATGTTTTATGTATCTGCTTTGTGTGTCTTGTGTGTTTGTGGCATGGTCTAAAGATGTATGGAGAGGAGTCCCCCCACGCTATATGTGTTTTTCATGTCTTTACATGTGTGTTTTATTTACTTTAGTTTGCATTATATAGATTTGTAATTGCTTAATCATGTCTTCTCTTCATGACTTCTTTGTGTCTTGCATGACTACATTCTTGTCTTCTCTGTGTATTGCATGCTCTCACTATCCTCTCCATGTGTTGTGTGTTTCCTTACTATATTCACTATGTCTTATGTGACTATTTAGTGTTTACTCATGTTTGCCTAAGTCTATGGGTTAGAAATGATCCTTCAAGCTTAGGCTATGTCTTCATTCTAGTGTTTGATGTGTTTTGATATGATTTGATAGTACTTTAATGTATGTGTTGAATCGTAGGATCACACACACATTAAAGTGGGGGCTAAATGTTATGGAGTAAAAAGTGGACATATGCCCTTTTACCTCCTAGTTTAACTCCTATGTCCATGTGTTTACATGCTACAAGAAATCCCTTGAAACCCATGTCAAACATAAACTAGGGGCCCGTATAAAACTTAGGTCCCAACCAAAAAGGCTCCTTGGAAAATGGGCGCCCATGCCCAAGTCCACCCTGATTGGTTGGGGTAAAATTAAATGTATGTTGGCATAAGACTCTTAAATGGGTCCTCCCTTGTCAACTCTTTCAATTAATTTGTGAAAGTTTAATGGGATAACATATATAAACAAGTGTTTGAATTCATTTTGTAACAAGTTGATGATAGCAATGTTATGATATTGTGCAAATGTGAATTTAATTGTGTTTGTTGCTGATTTAGAATCATCATCAACATTCTTATGAGTTGAAGAATATCCATCCTCCTAAGGAATTCACCACCAAGGTGACATCATTATGTTTGAATCATTTCATCATCATATGGATTATCTTTAGCCTCTATCCTAAAAGGACACGCTCTCTCTCTAACAATAGTGTTGGGAAAGCATAAATGCTAACCCAGGATTTGACTGAGGAAAATCCCTAAACACCACAACCCCCAAACCCCTTTTCTTCTTGTGTGTAGGTTATAGGTGTGGGAATTATAAAAGTAAAGGTATAGGGAGGCTACTGAAGGGTTGAAGATTCAGGATCCTTAGGAAACAAAGTTTAGAAATTCACTTGTAGCAGACTTGGGTACTAGTCCCAATGTCCACCAAGCAAAACTAACCTAGACTCATTATCAAAGCATCATTTATGACATTTTTCTAGTTTTGATCTTTTGGATATCAGGACTTTCTAGACTTGGGTGCTAGCCTCAAAGCCTTCTGACATTTCAACTTCTAAGGGACAAGTTTTGACATCTCACTGATCACCTTGGTACTTTCAGATCCTAAATTGTTGTTACTATTTTTTTGTTATTAACTGATTATCATAATTCTAGGGTTTAGTGCATTGATTGGCAGGCTAGGGTTTGATAAAAGGCTTGGTTGAATCACATATTTCCTCTACAAAGAAGACCACAAAATCAATAGATGAGTCCTCTTCCATTTTGTAGTGACTTGGCTCAGTTTTGTCCTTTAATGTTGTAGTGAAAGGAGGGTTTGATCTAGTGTACTCACATACTTTATATCCATCTCTGTTTTTCCCTACTTAATAACAACAACAACAAAAACAACAACAAGGGTTCCAACATTGACAAATCAATGAGCATATTGATAAATAATTACTCTGTTTAATGGTTAAAGTTAGGCCAAGTCCCATCACATCTTGAACAACCATAGATGCTAATAAGGATGAACTTCAATTTAGAAATGTAAATCATTTTATAGATCCTCGCCACTAGTACATCATTCAAATTCACTTTCAAATGTACATAGTGGGGCATAGATGATTTTCTAAGACACAAGATTTGAATCAAGTGATATCAAAATAAATGAAGAGGCCACGTCAAGTGAGTGAAGATACATTTCATTTTATGCAAAGCCAACTTCTCACCATCTTCATTGATGACAGTGGTCTAATCAATTAAAACTTGATTCTCATCCAAAAAGGGATGGTAGAATGCAATAAATTTTGATCGCCAAGAGCCAGGTGGAGGAGTACAAAACCCAGGTCCTAAAATCTATTTTTATAGGAGGTTTTGGGAAGTGCAGCAGATCTTTCTAGTATCTTCAACTTCAATTTTCTATTTCTTGTTGTTATTTTGAAGGTTTGCACATCTACCAAAATGGAGGATATCCTTACAACTTTCATTTCAACCTACCACCAATGGATTGGGAACTAGTAATGGAGGGGCATTATAAAATCATAAAGCTCTAGATGGTTTTTGATACTAATTGTGCCAACTTAGAATTTGCAATAAGGACCATCATAAGGAATCCATTGTTGTAGGCTTCACCAAATAAATTGAAGTACTCCAACATGGCCTCCATAGTTCTCTCAATTTTTTTTGACTTGGTACAAGACCCAGACTATGTGGTATCAACTACCTTGTCTTTCCTAAGACCTCATATAGTTAACACAAATAGGTAGCAAGCAGGCCTAGAAGGGTATAAGATTATGGAGAGAGCACCACAGCTGGGGGGTTTGTTTATTATGGAGCATCTTAGACAATCAAGGGAGATATCACAAGTACACATTGGAATGAACACCAAACTAGAAAAGTACCAATTTCATCTACTGACGGGTTTGGTGGGAAGGCGCGAGAAATTTTTTGAGGCATCAACTTCATTAGGGGCCACTGCCTATATAGAGATCCTAGACCAACATCAATGCCACTACCCATGATGATTCCACCACCAGACCCTCCTTCGATAGATGAATCTAGTGATCGCTGGTACAATGCGATAATAATAGTAGGGAAAGTTTTTGAATGCCTATGTTAATTATCAATTATTTTGAATAGTTTTTTGATTTTTTTTATAACCATATATGACTCCATATCATTATATGTAAACTTCATAATGCTATAATTCTACAATTTTTTGAGCCATATATGGTCTCTTGAAGGAACTATGTAATCTTTTCACTATTAATGGTATGGGTGAATATATCTACTTTACAAATAAACATTTGGAGGATACATAAAAAGGATAGTAACAATCTTTGGATGAAAATCCATGCCCATAAACTAAGATATGGAAAAAAAAATGTCAACCAAACAAAACCCACAACACAAAAGTGTCAAAAACATAAAACCTACGACAAAAACACATTAGTACATCACAAAAATATATATGGAAAAGAAAAACAATGTACATAATAAAACTACTAGAGAGGAAATCTTATATGGTGAGAAGAATATAGTGAGTAGAACATATATTAAGAAATCCTTTTTTTTGTTTTCCATTTTCTATTGATAATCTTTCTTTTAGTGCCTTTGGTGCCATGATGAGACTCACACTTCTATTAATCATTTATCTTGGTAAGATGGAATCTTCTCATGTTGTTCCCTTTCTTTTTCTTTGGAACATGAACTCCCTCTTTTTAATAATACTGAGCATGCTAGCATCATTCATCACTTCCTTAACATCACCTTAGTTGAACTTAATCATATAACAAATTTTTATAATATTTCTCAAATTCTTTATCTACTATTTACTCTCTAAAATCTAATCCATCTCTTTTAGATCTAGATTATTGTGAACTACCTCCTCTTAACACTACTCTTATTAATAAAACATCCATCCCAATTGTTACTCAAATTTTTGCCTCTCACCCTACACATGATACATTATTGACCATTCTTATCCCTCATGTTTTTCATTCACCCTCTTCCCTTGATCTACTGTATGTCTATATCCAAGTCTTAGAAATTTCTTCCAAGTTAGATACCTCTCTACTTCTTCCGATTGATCCTTCAACACCTACATGGTTATGCTCTCCCTTACATTGTAATGTTCTCACATGCCCTTCTCCTATTAGTATAGAAACTTTTTCTTTTGACAAATACAATGGCCATGGTGATTTGTTGCACCATATGAGACACTTCGCCACCCTATGCATGATTCATATCTATGACAATACTATTTACGCCAAATTCTTTCCTCAATTGTAACATAGACAATCTCATATCCTTGCAATTTGATGCTACATGTTATGCTCATTTTAGTGTCCACTCCCCTAGCACGTTATAGGTCCATTTTTAGCCCCACCTTAGCCTTTTCCAACCCACAAAATGTTGTGTTTCAACCATTATGTGTACTTTTTGTGAAATTCTATTTAAATACATCATAATCCTTTACTTGTCCTAAGGTATTTTGAGAGTTTAGAAACTGATGTTGCTCAAACACAAGCACTTAGTGTAGACATCCACGTGACGCACTATTGTCCCTAGCCTATCTTCTACTCAGTGACCATTTATGAGCATTACTCACTACCTTTTGTGACATGCAGGATATTGTGTAATAGCTCTGCAACTCTTGAATGAGTTAATTTGATGTACCTTCTCTTTTTTTCCTCCAATATACTCTTTTTTAATTAATTCTTTCTAATCTTGTGAAGCTCTCTCTATAACCCCATTATTCATTCAAGCATACTCTTAAATTCTTGAGTGATATTAACAACATATGGGCAATCTTTTGTGCCTCACTATAGTGTACAACAAAGTTTAATTGTGTTATTCAAACTTATGTGACCATATTCCAAGCTTTGTACATCTTCCTAGGGTTTGTGGAACCACTACTTGTTGCTAAACTCTTCATTGGGTCTTGTTCTTGCTTGAGTAGTTGTTTATCTTTATTTGTGAGGTGATTGTGTTCCATTTTGTCCTCTTATTATTAGTAATTTATATGTACAATCTACTTGTGTGTAGCATTTCATGGGTTCCTTCATTTTCCTTTATTCCTTCCATAGTACACTAGTTTACTCGAGCTTAAGTAGATTAGCTTGCTTTTGTATTCTTAACATTATCATTGCTGTTATTTTTCTAGATACATTTGGAAAATAGGAGCACACACTTATTGTCCAATATTTTCCATTATTAGTTGTCCTTTGAAGTTGAAATGCTGGAATAGGGGCTTGACCTGAAGGTAAGCCCCCAAACAATGTCAACATCTCTTTTTTTTCTCTTATAGGTTACAAATTTAAGGGAGGAGATTTTGACCACACACTAGTTTCGTAGATGTCCTCCTTTTATCTCTTGTCATTTTATTCATTTCTTTTAAGCATATTGATAATATCTCTTTGATTTTACCTTGTTTTTGTCATTCAGAAACTCATGGGTTTGTTGTTGTCTTCTATTGTGCAAGTTAAGTAAAATAGTTGAAAGCAAACTTTAAACTATTTGGACTATAGCATGATGTGTAGACGTCTGCATGACATGTTGGCATCCTAGGCAGTGGCCTCCTCCATTTGGTACCAAGTTTTTCTCATCTTCTTCTTTTCAATTATGTAATGTGAAAATCTATAAATAATTTTCTAGTTTGCATTAATTAGCACTTTATTATCATTTCTTTCATTTAATTTAGTAAAATAAAATTGTTAATTTCCTTTATTCAAAGCACTTTTGGGATTGTGTAATCATTCTATTAAACAATAGAAAAAGTAGTACAATACTAATGTGAATGTAGAGAAAAATCATTTGGCTAATATATCTTAGCTAAATCACAAATTTTTCTCTTTTACAAGTACACTAACTGATCATGCCTTAGAAGAATTCTACACCTTATCTACTCGTTCCCCACAATCCTTTTCTAATGTTTCTCATGGCTTTATCTCTTAGTTAAAGTATAGCATGGAACCCAACATCTCTCTTACACACTTGGATCAATGTAAATAGGATCCTTGTTTTTAAAATTTGAACCACTACTTTTGCACCCAACTACATATTTTTGTTGGTACCCGCAAGCATACCCAACCTTTCACATTCCCTCTCTTTATTTATAAAAGATCCTTTTTGAAACCTTAGTCTTTTCTTCTTGCTTATTGTTTCTCTCTTAGCTTTTTGTTCTCTATTGCTAGTTTTTGGGTGCTCTCCTTTGGCTGAAGCAACTTTCTTTCTCTACTTCTATCGATATACTAAATTGCATATTTTTCTTTCATTGATGCTCTCACAAAAGGGTCATATTGATTACACATCTATAGAATCCTCCAAAGAGTTTGTAGCCTCTCTTCCATATTGTCAACTAGGTAATATTGTTCCATTTCTATTTAAATAATATTGTTGTAATTTATATATTGCATCTTCTACTATCCATTGGAAATACTTTGGTGTAGACCACCACCTTGTTTATCCTTGTTATGCACACTAGGGTATTATTTCTCATAGAATAGGGTTGTTACTCATATATTTTGTTTATTTTTCAATGTTATTTTCCTAGATGCACTTAGGAAGTAAGAGAACACATAAGTTATTTTTTTAATATTGGTTGTTAGTGGAGTTTGAAAGACCAACATAGGCTCTGGACCTTAGGGAAAGCTCTTAAATAGCCCCAATCATTTTTCCTTTATTGTGTAGTTGTAGGTATTTTGTATACATTCTGGTGACAAAATTTTGCACCATTTCAAACTTTTTCAAATGTATAGAGACACAACAACTAAAAGCCACATTGATCGTCAATAATAGATACAGAAAAATTGATACGGAATAAAGCACGTGTCACCACCTGAGAATTTTTAAAAGAAACAAAAGAGAGATGGGGAGTCTGACAAGTAACAGCAACGGAAGGAAGAGACAGTCAAAAGAAGTTGGTGTGGAAGCCACCACATGCAAGCACCCGAGCAGCTCAAAAAGAAAATAAAACTGGTGCGGAAGCCACCACGTGTTTGAGTCCACACACAGAGGGGAGAAATAAGTATTTTGTTTCTTTTAATTGTGGCAACATGTTTTCACGGGATGAAAAGCTAAATTTATAATAATGTGTCTATTAAAATTTGGTGGTGGGTCCCTCTTTCACAAAGGTTGAAAATGCATGAAATTAAATAAACAAGAAAGTGGCTCTCATTTTCATTCCTCCACGAGAAGGAACAAAGCCTGTGGGAGAAACAGAGAGATGCAGAGAGTGACACTTGGCAACATTATTGAAAAAGGAGTGCAACAATGAAAATAACTCAGAGTAATGTAGAGGCTGCCAGATGGAGGTACCCAAACAACTTTAAAAAGTAACTCAAATTGATGTGGAGGAGGCCACATGGTTAAGCTCGAGCAAAGGAGAATTAAATATTTCTTTTGATTACATATGATTCATGGGAATTTTTTGAGGAAGGCAGAATTAAATAAAGATTGAACTCTTTATTAAGTTGAAACATGTGACATATAGTGGGTCCCTCATGGAATAAAGTCATGGTAATAAATGGTGAAAGCCCCAAAGATTTAATGAGCAACTTTATTTTTAATGAAAAGAAATAAAAATGATGCAGAATGCACCACTTGTCAGCACCCGCAGCAAATTGAGGAAACTCAAATTTATGTGGAAGAAGGCATGTGGCTGCAACAATGAAGAGGAAATCAAGAATGAAGTGGAAGGAGCCACATGGTGCAACCCACGCATAGGGAAATTAAATACTTCACTTCATTTAATTAAATGCATAATGTGTCACGAGATTTTACAAGGGATGAGTCTTAATTAATATAAGTTTCTCATTAGATACATTTGGTGGTGGGACCCTAATAAAGCTCAAATGCTTTATCATTAGTAAGTTTTATCTCAGATTTAATTAAAGTTACAAGAGAGGTAAACAAAGATTAAAATCTTTATTTAAATTATGACACATACTGGGTCCCAGCAGTATAAGGCAAATTTTATTAAAGACACTTACATTACTCTTTCTTCCACGGGAAAAGTGAAAAGGTGAAACCCTAAAATATGAGCAAGAATATTTCATTTTAATGGTGAGCTACAAGAAATAAGAAGAGAAGTAGCAAGTAATTTTCTTCATGCCATAGAGATATTTTATAGCCATGGGAAAAATAGAAGCCATAGTTCAGTTTCAAATAATAGATTTGTTGCCAGATTTGGTCCTGGATTATGCGGAGGCCGTTGAGATTTTGTTGGGTTTTGGGGCCTACAAATAGCCAGATTCGGGTCACATTCAGAGAGTTCTTCATATACACCTACAGAGTTCTACATTTTATAGATTAGAGATTTGAGAGTAGCGACAAATATTTTATTTTTGCCTCTGCAGTGTCTTTTGATGATGATTGTAATAGTTTATCCTGTGCAACAATTTTGCCTTTGTAAATTTATTCTTTAATTTAAATATGAGACGGTGTTCTGTGCATTGATGGGTTTACTCTATTCTTGTTTCTAATTCCTCTATTTATTCTGTGTTTGTTTAATATGTTTTAAAACTAAGTTCTAATCATGCATATTTTTCTCTTTAAATCCAGTTAAATCATTCAAAGTTAGACACTGTGCAAACTGAGGTTTAAATCTAGTGGATCGCCATAGATTAGGCATTTGTTCTCTGCAATCTTGGTTTTCTTTATAACCTTTTTTCCCAAACCCCCATTTAAGAATAGAAGAGCCAGCTTCCTTAAAATCTAGAGGTCACTCTGAGGAGCAATCCCACATCTCAGAGTTTCCCATGTTGCTGCTAGATTAGACCCGTAGATTTATGCATCAACAGTTTTTGGCATGCCTGGTGGGACTAGATTCAAAGACTTGAGTCTTTGTTTTCAGAGAATCTTTGCCTTGTATTTTGTGGTTTTGAGGGAAACTCACAGAAATATTTGCTCATAGGAGCGTGAATCATCCATCTGGTGACTCTACTAGCGGATCTTTCTTGAATCTTTGACCCTGTAGATCATGGCAGCTACTAGTATATATGTGCACCTGAATATTCAAAGAGATCTACCCTTTGTGACTTGGGATTCAAGTCCCCTTGTTCTTCAATAGTAGGGTCAGGTTCCTGACACATCATGGAAGGCACTGCCTCACTTTCTAGGAGATGGCTCTATTTGCCCTATACATCACATTCAAGATGTTGCAAATCTATGCTTTGTTCATAATGTCACGACTGAAAATCATGCTCTCTTGTTGTTGGCATCATCCCTTAAAGGCAAAGCAAAAGAATGGTACAAAAGCTTGTAGCCCAATTCAATCACTGGATGGTATCAACTTGGGGAACTCATCTACAATCAGTTCAGAGATAGGACAGATGTCAGGACTCTCACCTAGAACCTGATCACCATCAAGAAGCATCCTATGGAGACCATACATGACTTCAATTGAAGATTTGACAAGGTATGGAATATATTTTCTATAGACATGAGGCCCCCTCTAGTCTTTGCTCTCTTGTATATTTAAAGGTTTTAGACCCTGAGATCTCTATCATGATACAATCTTTGGGGAGTGAAACTTTGCCTCAGTCATATGATCTTGCCATTAAGGATGAAAGTAGCCTCATGTTGTCTAGTAAACTACCTCCTCTACCCTTAAAATAGCTGATGCCTCATGCAAATAGCCTTTCTCACTCTTTCTTGTAACCAAATGCATACAAATTTTAGTCCACCCACCCTCCCTACTAATTTGACAAATCATGCGAAGATAACTGCTATGAAAGAACTAATTAAAACCCTCTCCCATGAGATCAATGAGTTAAAAGGTCAAGCTATGTACCCTGCTGATCCATATGTCATGCCTCCAACTCTTTATGAAGCACCATACCAATGTGATCTTATTATAGAAAAAATCCTTCCTCATTACAAGAGAATGCCCAATTGTCCTAAAAATTATCCTTTACAAACTTCTATAGTTGCAAATCAATCCATAGAAGCCATTGACCAAGTCCTTTGTCACTTTGAAATTCAAGAAGAATCACGTATCAAGAATCAAATTAGAAGTAAGAAAGTGGCTCCCGTGTATCCTTCTAGTTACCAGCATCAAGCATATGTGGCAAAGGAAGATCCAGAGTTACTGTCAAATCTTAAATCAGATTCAGAAGATGCTAATGAGGTGGTGTTTCTAGAAGCTAAAAAGTACTCTAAGAAGGGCTTTGAAGCTGAAAAAGTATTGGGTAAATAGTTATGAACAGTCTGTGCCTGATTTTAAGGGCATTACAAATGACATTATACTAGAGTCTTCAAAGGATGAGTGTTTTTATTACTGCAATGAAGTTTCACACCTGTAGGAAGAAGACACAAAAATGCATGAGCAACATTTGGAGCATGATGAGGATTTGTTCTCACTTTTGCAAGAGGGCTACAGCTACTAAATGAGGAAGATCTTGCAATTGAGAAAGTGCAAGGTTCATTTGTAAGGCTTGTAGCAGATCATGGATAAAATGTTGAAAGAAAGGAAGATTCAAGAAGTGATTTGTTCTCCATTCTTGCAAATGGTTATTGTCTTCTTCTTGATGAAGTTTCACCTCTACAAGATGATGAGATTCAAAGAGACATTTGCTGCAGTGTAGAGCCACATATGATGTCACAAATAGAGTTAGATTCTACACATTTCTTCTTACATGAAGGGATCCCAATCAGATTCAGGACTGTTCTTGGTAGTTCTGTCACTTGTCAGCTAGATCTTGATGCTATCATGGATTATCATTTTGATAAAGAGTCAACAAAAGAGGTCACTAATCAGTTTCTAGTAGTAGAAGTTTTCAAATGCAAACAGAGGAAAGAGTTTCAGTGTTTTATTTTCCCTCCGCACCCTCCACTGATGCAAGAACAACATGTTGATTAGTATGACTAGTGTTTTGAAGCAAAAGGAGAATCTCCTAAGTATAGAGAACTAAAAAGGTACAAAATATTGTTATATTTCTTCATACAATTTATCTGGTTTATTTTCAGTTTGATGTGGATAAATTGGAGCAAAATAATCAGACATGGCAGCTATTTTTCTATTTTGGTGAATGGACATGTTCCTGTATGTTTCAGTTGTTAGTAATTTAGTTTCAATGTTTAGAATAAGCTACAATAGTAGCATTAGTTTCAGTTTTAGTTAGTTTTTGTTTACAATAAGTCTCAACTGCAAAGCAGAATGGTGTTTCAGAAGTTAGTTTCAGTGTTATATGTTAGTTTTAGTGGTGGGATGTATTTGGGTTAGCGATGTTTTAGTTCACCTTCATGCATCTTCAGATTTAGATGTGTCTTCAGTTTCATGAATGTTTCAGTTTTAGAGAATGTGACTCTATATGCCTAATGGATAAGGCACTAATTTGCTAATCAGAGATTCTGAGTTCGGAGTGAGCAAGCCCACTCTCCCAGCTAGTCACCATAAATTGGTGACCAAATTTTCCACCATTTCAAACTTTTTCAAATGTATAGAGACACAACAACTAAAAGCCACAGCCATCGTCAATAATAGATACAATAAAATTGATGCAGAATGAAGCACGTGTTACCACTTGAGCATTTTTAAAAGAAACAAAAGAGAGATGGGGAGTCTGACAAGTGGTAGCAGCAGAAGGAAGAGATAGTTAAAAGAAACTGGTGCGGAAGCCACCATGTGCAAGCACCTGAGCAGCTCAAAAAGAAAATAAAACTAGTGCAAAAGCCACCATGTGTTTGAGCCCGCACACAGAGGGGAGAAATAAGTATTTTGTTTCTTTTAATTGTGGCAACATGTCTTCACAGGATGAAAAGCTAAATTTATTATAATGTGTCTATTGAAATTTGGTGGTGGGTCGCTCTTTCACAAAGGTTGAAACTGCATGAAATTAAATAAACAAGAAAGTGGCTCTTATTTTTATTCCTCCACGGGAAGGAACAAAGGCTGCGGGAGAAATAGAGAGATGCAGAAAGTGACACTTGGCAACATTATAGAAAAAGGAGTACAGAAATGAAAATAACTAAGTAATGCGGAGGCTGCCAGATGAAGGCACCTGAACAACTTTCAAAAGTAACTCAAATTGATGCAGAGGAGGCCACGTGGTTAAGCCCAAGCAAAGGAGAATTAAATATTTCTTTTGATTACATCTGATTCATGGGAGTTTTTTAAGGAAGACAGAATTAAATAAAGATTGAAATATTTATTAAGTTGAAACATGTGACATATAGTGGGTCCCTCATGGAATAAAGTCATGAGTATAAATGGTGAAAGCCCAAAAGATTCAATGAGAAACTTTATTTTTAATGAAAAGAAATAAAAATGATGCGGAATGAACCACTTGTTGGCACCCGCAACAAATTGAAGAAACTCAAATTCATGCGGAAGAAGGCATGTGGCTGTAGCAATGAAGAGGAAATCAAGAATGAAGTGGAAGGAGCCACATGGTGTAACCTATGCACAAGGAAATTAAATGCTTCATTTCATTTAATTAAATGCATAATGTGTCATGGGATTTTACAAGGGATGAGTCTTAATTAATATAAGTTTCTCATTAGATACATTTGGTGGTGGGCCCCTAATAAAGCTCAAATGCTTTATCATTAATAAGTTTTATCTCAGCTTTAATTAAAGTTACGAGAGAGGTAAATAAAGATTAAAATCATTATTTAAATTATGACACATACTAGGTCCCAGCAATATAAGGCAAATTTTATTAAAGATACTTATATTACTCTTTCTTCCACGGGAAAAGTAAAAAGGTGAAACCCTAAAACATGAGCAGCAATATTTCATTTTAATGGTGAGCTACAAGAAATAAGAAGAGAAGCAGCAAGTAATTTTCTTCATGCCATAGAGATATTTTCAGCCATGGGCAAAACAAAAGCCATAGTTTAGTTTCAAAAATGGATTTGTTGCCAGATTTGGTCCCAGATTATGCAGAGGCCGTTGAGATTTTTTTGGGTTTTGGGGCCTACAAATAGCCAGATTTGGGTCACATTCAGAGATTTCTTCATATACACCTACAGAGTTCTACATTTTATAGATCAGAGATTTGAGAGTAGTGACAGATATTTTATTTTTGCCTCTGTAGTGTCTTTTGATGATGATTGTAATAGTTTATCCTGTGCAACAATTTTGCCTTTGTAAATTTATTCTTTCATTCAAATATCAGATGGTGTTCTGTGCATTTGTGGGTTTACTCTGTTCTTGTTTCTAATTCCTCTGTTTATTCTACCTCTATTTAATATGTTTTAAAACTAGGTTTTAATCATGCATATTTTTCTCTTTAAATCTAATTAAATCATTCAAAGTTAGACACTATGCAAACTAAGGTTTAAATCTGGTGGATCGCCATAGATTAGGCATTTGTTCTCTGCAATCTTGGTTTTCTTTATAATCTTTTTTCCCAAACCCCCATTGAAGAACGGAAGAGCTAGCTTCCTTAAAATCTAGAGGTCACTCTGAGGAGCAATCCCACATCTCAAAGTTTCCCATGTTGCTACTGGATTAGACCCACAGATTTATGCATCAACACATTCAACTGTACGAGGGTTTGTGGGTGTTTCACTTTTTATTTTTCTTTTCTATTTCTTGTTTCAATCAATTGAATCTATTCATTTCAATCCATTTATCTTTAGTTTTTATCATCTTTTAATTTTGTTGGGCTTTTCCTATTATTTGTTGTTTAGACTAAGTGAGTTATTGAAGTAAAAATACTCATTTATGGAAGTGTCCACTACATTCTATCTATACAAACTATAGTGTGATGTGTAGACATTCATGTGAAATGCTAGTGTCCTGGACAATGTCCTTTAACCTTTGGTGCTAGGTTCCATCTTTCATCCTCTTTTCTATTTTTCTCTCTTTCTATGAATCTTTATTTCATTTTCCAAAAGATGGCTACTTTATCATTTTCCTTGTCATTTAGCTTAGATATAAGTTATTTTTTTAAGTTTAGAGCATTTCTAGGATTTTTTGGAGTTATTTTTCTCTTCCTATTCAGATAGCACTAAAATACATTCCCTTGAAACTAGATAAGTCCTAGTGTAATGATATCAAAATTATTTTAGTTAGAAATCAAGAATATTCTTAGCTAAATCTAATTTCAACTATTACAGTGATGTTCTATTTCTATTTTATAATGTTTTTAGCCACATTGTACTTGGGCACTCAAACATTTATGTAGGCGGGTTGTCGTCTTGTGATAGTATAGTCATATAGCCTATCTTTCCTAGGATAGTAACCTCCCAACTTCTAGAAACTCTATTGTAACTATCATGCAACTTGTTGGAAGGAATCCCAATAGTCACGTAAGCCTTTTGGGTGACTCTTGAGAATCTCTCCTAAGCATCTCTATCGTTCTACCTTGCAAAAACTTGAATTTTGATGGAACCAACAATACTCTCCTTGGCTTCTTGGGAAAAGTTTCATGAATAACACCTTGATGAACTTGATAGCAACCTTCTGCAACATTATTATCATCTTGAAAGTACATTTACATCTACAAACATGTAAGGCATTCTTTTTTATAGCCTTTTAGGGTTAAGTAAACTTGTATTTGTTGTTTTTATAAAATCTTCTCTCTATTTAAATCTTTTGATATCATTCTCTTAGTTTTTGATATCATTATTTGTCTCCCCCCATTCTTGTGAGATATTTGTATTTTTTTTTTTGTTTTAGTGCAATACTACATTTTCATTGTTCACATTTTGAGGCTACATATCCCATTATACTGATCATGCACACTAGGTTGTTGAAATCTCTATACACTTGCGACTATAATACTCATAGATTAATTTTTTTTTCATTCATTTATTCTAGATGTGCTTATGATTAAGAGAACACACACAAATCCAACCTCCTCATACCATTTGACTACCAATGGAGGTCGAAAGAAAGAAATAGGGGCTTGACCATGTTGGAAAACTCCTAAGTAGTCACCAGATTCTTCTTTATCCTAGAAATAGGTATTCTTGAAGATTCAACTCATAGTGGAGGTTTACATCTCCTTTTCTCTTCTATTGTAGTTTTTTTATTTCATTTAAAATAGATTGATCAGACTATTTTTTTATCCTTCTCTATATATTTCAAGGATCATGTATCTATCTTGTTGTCTTCCCTAACTGGAAATACCCCATGTTATACATAAAAATTTCATTTTTTTGTCATTCTGGGATGACAACATGAAATCTAGACTACAATGCAACCTCATGACAACAACATTATCATGCTAGTGTCTAGCCTAAATGTCTTCTAGACTCACTATCTAGGTACTTTGATATGATTCCAGGTACTTTTATTCGCTAACTTTACTATTCTATAATTCTTTTCTATTATTTGTTTCTCTATTTTAAAATTTTCTAACTGAAATTTTTTAAATTAGTACTTTTGTAGAATGAAAAAATATAGTTTAATTGGCTAAAAGTAGCTTAAAATTTACACTATAAGTACATATAGAAGAAATAAATTGTGGACGATCATTCTAAAATAATAATAAAGGTCATGTGAAATGAACATATTGTGAGCTAGAAATGACAAGGTATCTTTAGCAAGTCTGTAAAATTTATCTTGTCCTTTGAGGAGATCACTTTTTTTGCATTGCTATAGGGAATGCAATAAAGAAGCATATTTTTTGGTTGATTCCATGATAAACAAATTTCCTCTATCTTTTGCACACAAAGAATAAAGAGATAGTTGGGGAGGACTTCCACCATTACTATCCTTGGATATGTGGTATTAACCCTTTCGCTATAATCATTTGAAGTCATTATGGTATATGATTCTTAGGACTAATGAATTATAAATCACTTCGCCCAAGGACTATAAGACATATATAGGAAATTGTGTGTTGAAATTGAAATTCCCACCATAGTGCACAAATCTTATTACTTGGAAAATAATAATTTCACATAAATGAAGGGCAAGACTCAACTAATCTCTATTTATAGCTTCAACCAAACTATATCTTCATTTCTTTCCTTGATTTTACACTAGATTTTTTCCTCCTAGTGCTTGTTATTTGTAGTGTGTTTATAATTGGAAATGGCAAAAATCTCTCTACAAGATTTACTCTATAGGGGTGTAGTCTCCAATACTCTGTGTGCGTGTGCGTGTGCGTGTGTGAAAATTATTCTAGGTACTAGTGGGACAACAAACACCATAGTGGAAAGAATGTGTCAAATATTTAAAGATAGAGATCTGTTATAGGACATGATAATTCCATGAAATATCCAATATATTATATTCATCATTCTAAAATATGATGTCCAAGACAAATATTAATAAAAATCAATTTATTTGACACAAAGTGCAATGCGAGGTATCCTAAGGATTCAAAAGTAGATCATGTGCTAGCTTTTCCAAAAATACATGTCAAGATTTGATCACATGAACTCAATTTCATAGACTAGAGACTTCCCCACAATGATGTGCATATAAAATAGTTTCTTTTAGTTGATTTATTTTAAATAAAGTAAAAAACATACTGAATACTTAAGCTCTTTTTTTAGTATATACTCTAAGAAGATTCTTAGTACTATAATGCTTATAAGTTTTATAATATCATATACACATTAATTTATGTATAATATATTTATTTTATTAGTAAAAAGATTTATCATGCAAATAATCACAAGGTTAACAAGAAAGTATTGAAGCATTTCTAATGGATGTTTTATCCAATGTTTTAGATAGAAAAAAAAAAGGCAAGCTGGAGATAAAAAAATCAATCAAATGGACAATCTCCTTCAATACCATAGCCTCCAATAATATATAAAAGCTCATCATGTCTAGTGGAAATCAGTTAAAAGTCATGAAATAGGAAATATGAACTATTAACTAAGATGTTATTTAGCAAAGCTGTTGTAAGGGAAATGACTTTTGTATCCCTCTAGCTAAACATCAAATAATTTAGTGGCTGAATAGTCAATAACAATTTCACACTTTATCTCAAAAACATGATAACTAGTTATCGTATATTTATTGAGAAAATTTTTCACTGTTAATTTTTTATTTTGGTGATAGATATACTACCAAGAGGAAGCTCCCCTACATTAAAAATTAAACTGTTAATTATTAACAATAACTCTCTTTTAATACATATAAATGTAACCTCTTTTTTTAATAAATATGTCTTATTTACTCTATATAAATATAACTATGGCTTTAAGACAGCCTCTAAAAGTGCATTGCTGGTTGCATTAATGGTATCAATGCTATCAATAGAGCATAGCAAAGATATAACAGAAAACTATCTATCTATATATGGATAATATATGTTTATGAAATATATGTGATATGTTCACTATGTATATTATATCTTGCAGTAGTGTGGACTTATAGTTTTCGAGAAGATAATACAGAATTCTTGAAATAGTCAGGGATGAAGGCATTAATAAAACACCTTAGTCAACTAAGCCTCATAAATCTATGCATCCCATATCGATTCCCACAATAGCAGTGGATCCACCTCCTCATACATGATATCTTCAGTTGTATCAGTGCAATATACATCATCTTGAACATCAGGAGATCCATTGCACAGGACGAATACAAGCTTGTCATAGTGAGAACACATATTCATGAGCTCTTCTTGCTTGGCCGCCAACTGACATTCCAGCTCGGCTATTTGCTTCTCCAGTTTCTGGATTACACTGGCACTTCCCTGGATGGGGTCCTTCACTCTTGCACTTGCTTCATTCACCAAACTATTTACTCCAACTGCTCTTTGCTTAGTCTCCAGACCCTAAAGCAAAATCCCATAAATATGAGTCCCACAATCAAATTAATAATAGGAGGAGCTCAAGTGGTGGGCGACTTGTAATTTTATCTTTAATCGCATAAAAGTAATAAAAAATAAAAAGAAAATAATGTACATCTGCAAATAAGTTTTTAAATCTGTTAGATTATAAAATAATCTATCAGGAAATGATATAGCCCGTTTCATGTCTTAACTGGGCACATGTGAAACCTGTAGATGTGTCCAAGTCACACCTTATGAAAATAAATGTAACGCTGCAAGCAAGGCTTAAATTTGATGGCCAATGGCCGTATTTAGGCATTTTTTTTAAAAGACTGTATCAGATGAAAGAAGAGATTTTGAACAAACTGTTTATATACAATTTTACTTATACTAAAATATATCATAATATTTTAAAGGTACCTTTGAATGGATAACTGTCATAAAAATTTTGATTGACGGGCAGGATCGACCGTCAAATTTAGTCCCTGTCTGCAAGTCACTTAAAGATTTGGACAGACCTGAATCATGTTAGTACCCATGAGTCTTGAAACTCCAACTTAAAAGAAAGGTTAATGGTTGATGAGCTGTGACTTCGATTTAAGCTGAAAATTTATTTAGATAAAAAAAAAAACTGAATGTGAGAAAAGTAATCTAGAACAAATCAGAAAAAATAAAAATGAAAAAAATTCAGGAGTTATGATTATGATTTAGAAACTCACGTAAATATGCTTATCTTTGTCAATGAACAATGCTTACTTTTTATTTTTTTAAACTTTATTTTAAAAGTTTAGCATCTTATAAAAAAATATTTTGAATTTTTTATAAGTAATTATTTGGAGCATGGTTTTATTATAGTATTAGTTTTTAGAAAGAAAATAAAGTTTATTTTTTTTCTAAAATAACTTATATTTTTGTTAAGTTAACAATCAGATCTCACATATACACATTATTTTTTTTTCTTGGTTAAGAGATTTTCTTAGATAATAAATTTTAAGAAGATAAATTAAAATTAAGATTAAAAAAATTTGTATTAAAAAATTATGTTTTTTCCTTTGTAGATGTCAGGCCTTAGTGGCCAGCAAAGATTTGAAACTTTAGAACATACAGTTTATATGACAGGAATCAGAGAAAGAAACAAAGCAGCAATAAAACCCAGGATCTCAACTTAAAAAATTGAGAGCTCTGTTTAAGAAATCAATTAAGTAGTTGTACAAGATTTGATGTAAATTTTTGATGTCAGATTGAATTTTAGATTTTAAATGTGAAACTTTTTAAGGAGCAGCTAAGAGTTGAAAGAGTTGAAGCTAAGACATTTCATTTGTATGCTGGAGTGCTCTACCAACTGAACTACTGACCATTTGTGACAAGTACATCATCATCCAAATATAGATTATTTCCAACTCCATTCATATGAATCTTAATTCATAGACAAGGAAACTAATTCAATAGATTATTTCCAACACCGTTCATATGAATCTTAATTCATAGACAAGGAAACTAATTCTAGAGAAAAGATAATGGCATTCAAAAGAAGTAAATATGGTTGCAAAAATAAAAGCCATTTCAACAGAAATAAAAACGGCACCATGGTTAAAAATTACTTGAAGCAGTTTGATGACATTGCTGGTCCCATACACTCTCTGCACGATTGTGAACTTTTCTCGGTCGTCTGCAGGAAAATGAGGAGCCAAAATACATTTTTCTGAACATTTCTTGCGATGCAGTCTACACGCCGCGCAGGATGCAATCTTTCTTTTTGCCATTTCTAACCCAACACAAATATTTTCTAATGCAGTTCTCATATTTTATATTAGAAACTTCTGAGAAGAAAAGTCTGTGGGGCCTACAAGTTTTTTTTCCAAACAGGGGCTTTCACTCATTGGAAAAAATTAGTAGCGCCTCCTTTCGACGAAGGAACAAAGTCTGCACATTGCATGACAATTTAACAAATCAAATTTTGATAATTGATATAAGATTTGACAGTTTATATAGTCCAAATTTAAGCCCTGACTGAAATGGAGGTTAGCATCTCTTATTACAAGGGTTTAAAACAAATTATATAATTTTGATTTCCTTATATTTAAAAACACTTTGAAGGACTGAAAATATTCTCTTCATGTTTTATTAAGATCATAGATGCATCTTTAAACGACCGTCTTCTGGACAAATTTAGTACAGGGTGCCGGCGATATTTGTGGAAACGTTTCAGAGAAGGCAGAAATGTTCGTAGTATTCTGGAAACGCGTGAGAAAAGGAGTAAACGTTCTTTTGACGTAAGCATAAAGAAAGTATATATGATTTCGATTACAGCGGACGGAAAACATAGACATCCGGCCCCAGCGGGGCAACACAGAGAGTGCATGAGCGGAGAAAAGGTGGGCGGTTACGGATTGCTTGACACTGACGTCTTACATTTTTTAATTCAAGCCTGGAATTTGATGGTACCTTGATTTTTTTTTTCAATTTTAGAGTTTATTTTAAATTTTTAAATTTATTAGAATTTGATGGAGTGGACAGCCTTGGTGAGTTATCTGAGGAGGCAAGGATTCATAATATGGCTGATTTATTGATCAAGATTCATAGTAGAGGAGGCAAGGATTCATAATATGGTTGATTTATTGATCAAGATTCATAGTAGAAGATCTGATGTGGAAAAGAGTTTGAAAATACCTTGAGGCATTGTTTTCTCCCTTAAACTCCCTAGTGGACGTTATTAAAATGTTTCATTCATTCATATCATTTGTTATATAAAAAATATAATATAGTATTCTAATTTATAATTATATAATTTTAGATTTTTTCTTATAGAAATAGATAGAATATTTTTAAAGATAGATTTTTTTTTTCCTTTTTACAATGTATTTAACTCTTAAAATATAAGATTATTATGAATATTCTTTTAATTTTTATTTTTTAAGTATAGAAACTTACTTTTAATTAATTGTAATAGTAAATTTAAGATTTTTACTTTGTATGTATTTAAAAGTAATAATTGTTATTCATTAATTTATAATTCTACTTTAACTTTTTATATATAAACTTGATACTAATATAAATTTACAATTATAAAGAGATATTTAAGAAGGGTTGTTGTTGGATTGTAACTTGTAAGTCATAATTTTATTTTATTTTATGCTTAAGCTCACATATATATTTGTAGACACTTAAAATTGTCCCCACAATCACCTACCTTTCTTCACATGAATTAAATAATTCTTAATTATTTTATTAAATTCATATATTCATCTCCATCTTATCCCTCCATATTAATTAAATAATTCTAATTATTTAAATAAATCAATTTTCTTCCACATATTAATTAAATAAATTTAAACTATTTATTTAATTAAAGCTAATATTTTATTTTCTTCAAAATAAATAAAATTCAATATTTTATTTATTTATCCATGTGTATGAAATTAAATAATTTATTTATTTAATTTTCTTATTATTCTCTCTCCTCCATAATGCACTCTCTTGAAAACAGTTTAGATAATCAATCAATCAAATTAGTTAACTAAATCAACCAAATTAGTTAACAACTTAGTCAATCTAGTTAACTAATCAATCAATTTAGTTGACTAATCAATCAAATCAGTTGACTAATCAATCAAATTAGTTAACTAGTCAATAAATTTAGTTAACTAAGAAATCAACTCAGTCAACTCTCCAATCAAATATGTTCTCCCCTGATGCATGAGAGGACAAGGACGCTTGTCACTCTCTCATTTGCTCATGTCCTCTAAACCAATTATAGCCATTGATCTTCCTTCCTGAGGGTCTATAAATGAAACATCCTTCTCAACATCTGGGGAGCTCCCATCTTCATACAACATCATGCTATTGAACTTATTCTAGAGCTCATCATTCTCATATCACAAGGTTATCCTCAAAAATTGAGCAATCCACATATCAACATTCTTAAAAAGCAAAGAGCAATCGATTAGAGTTAGGTGCACTTCAATAAGCTCAATCCGTGAGGTTAGATTTGTGAATGCAAAAGGAGGTAATTGTACTTAATTTCGATATCTTTCATTTATGTTTGCATCTCAGTTTTTACCTATCACAATATTGATAAAGGAAACATAATTGTAACATCTCCACAAAGGGAATTGCATTCTAGGCAAGTTCACTTTTGTGGGCTTGTAGTCATGAGCATGTCTAGTGTGTTAGGAAGTGGAGTCCCTCATAAGCTGAAAGGCTCTCTACATCAGTGGTGGAAAGTGACTTACATTGACCAGTGAAGAAGTTGAAAGTCTCCATCTTATTGCTATGTTGAAGATGCCACCAATGCTACCAAGCTTTGGCCATTTGTCTAAAGTAGATATAGCCTATATCACCACAATTTCATTGTAAGTATGTATACATATAATGTTAAACTATGCTTCTGGTTTATTTTCTACTATATGCAACCAACCTCCTTATGCATACACCATAATTTTGTGTGCATATACAAATATTATCACTCTGTGTTATTTGAAAATTTTGTGCACACACACTAAATTCCTTTGTAGTCTATACCTTTATATAGGGTTTGCACTTAGCTCAATCTATGCACATAGCATAAGATAATATTCATTTGTGTTTATCCTTGCCCCCTTGCAAGAAGCTAGCACTCTTGAAGCAATTCAATTTCATAGTTGAAAAATAGCTCCTTACCACTTTACAAGGCATATTAGATTGACTGGCACCAATGTTTGATTTCTAGGATTTATTGTCATCATGACCTTGATTATTAGATGCTAGTTCTGATTTTATTTAATAGCATAGCTTGTTGCAGAGCCATCACCATGAAAAAATGTCTTACCATTCCTCTCATTTTACCCTCTATTACACACTACATACTAAATCTAGGTATAAATCATTCTTATTCTCCCTTCAATGTGCCACCATGACACTCTTGCACCATCCAATTTTTCCTTTTAATTTGCAGCCATTGGCAGCATGCCAATATCTACATTTACATCTCTAACAATTTATGCATATGGACATGTTAACATTCATAAGTTTACTTCCAAATGAGCTAATTTCATTTTAAAAGTCTTGGATTTAGTTCAACATATTCTAAAGTAAGCAATGAGAGAAATATAAAGTTTTTAATAGGAATTTTAAATTTTTTATTTATTTCAAGAAATTGAACTTTTTTTATAATTTATATTTTTCTGAAAATGTTCAAATTTAAAGGTAGTTAAATGACTAGGCTAACATATTTTTTTTCATAGGAAAGGTAGGGGTAACTATCAAATTCTAGGTTTGTTGAAGACTAACCGGTGGCTCTACTATTTAGAAAGATGTATGGTTTAATGAACTTGTTTCATTTAGTTTTAAATTATTTCTAAGTCGATGAATGATATAATTTTGTGTTAAGTTGGGTCCTTTATTTCATATTATCTATCTATCTCTTTCAACATATTTTGACATATTGATTTCTAAGTTAATCAATGCACACATATATCTCAATATATTTGTTCAAATAATGTATTAGTTGTACATATCCATACACTTATCACTATAAATTTGTTTTTCACCTCAATTTGAGCATTAATATGTCCCACATTATTTCTAATCCTTGAAAATTTAAATTTAAAATTTGGTCGACACCCACCCATTCCTTTCTTGCTCCAAAGAAACTCAAGATGTATTTGTGTGATTTATTACTATATCATTATATTTAAAGGCATTCATTTAACATTTGTCATGTTATATCCTCTTTTTTAGAACATCATTCGTACATCATTTGTATTTAAGAAAGGAACAATTAAGTTTGGTGCCCTTACTTTACTTCCTACACCTCAACATGCATTTAAAATGAAGGAGCATGACATCATTTAATAATTGTGAAGTGCTTAAGCTAAAATGTCTTTGTGATGGGAGGGTGCTCTCAGGTTGATGGGGAAGATGAACAATCTCCTACCATTATTGACCTTGAACTTACTCTCTCTTCTTTGATTGACTCTGATTAGTGTTCTTCACCTCATCTGATCTATTTCTCCTTGGTCTTTAAGTTGTTGATTTGATGTCACTGTGGGATTTCTTTCTTGTTTTTTTGGGTTTGAATTTTGTTGGGGCCTTTGGTGTGTGTTGGGTTTTGTTTTGATTTTTTGTGTTTGCTTTTATATTTTTGAATTGAATATAACCATATTTCCCACCTTGCTGAACAAATATTAATCGATGCTTGTGTTGTTATATGGGACCTAATCAGACTCGGAGGTTAAATTTCTCCCATTTTTATCAGCGTGGTTTTCCCCCAAATTATTTAATGGTGTCAAGGGGCAACACCCCTTACAGGGATTTGGGGGTAGTGCCCTCAAGATGAGGTTAAGGGGCAGCACCCCTTATGGGGGTTTGGGGGAAGCATCCCCAAGATGGGGTCAAGAGGTAGCTCCCCTTGTGAGGTCAAGAGGTAGCGCCCCTAGCACGCTCCCTGTTGTGATACAGGGCTGGGTCGAGGGGTAGTACCCTCACGGGGGCTCAGGGGTAGTGCCCCCAAAACCTCCAATGATTTTTTATTATTTTATAAGGGTGTCAAAAGTTATTTTTCTATTGTCTAACATAAAAAACCCTATTTTTTGTAACTGACATAAGGCTTGATAAAAGCGGCTAAGGGTTAGGGTTTTCATTGATGTATTGTAGCATTTTGCAGCGGTATTGAGTTGTAAGGATTCCTAGTTGTAATCAGTTTGATTTATTGCATAATAATATTAGACTCTCTATTGGTGGATGTAGCCTGGGTTTGGGTGAACCATGTTAAAACTTATCTCTTGTTGTTATTAATTTAGTGTATTTTCATTCCTTTGTTTAATCTTTATTTGCATTTAATTGATATCTTCTGTCAGCTAACCCTAACAACTTGTACACCTAATAGTAATGGCAGACACAAGTGGAAATGTGGATGGAGAAGAAATGGACCTTGTAGATGAAGAAAGGGTAATTAATGAAGAAAACATTGAAGAGAAGAAAAACCTATAGGGAGATTCATGCTAGAGAAGAGAAGATTGAGGTTCCTACTCAAGCTAAGTTTGAAGTAAAGATAAGGGAAGATGGAGAAGTTGGAGACCTATAAAAGGGAGGAGTCAGAGGTCTACAAATCAAAGAAAAAGAAGGTAAGGTTCCCCTTCCTAGAATGTTCTTCTTGGAGAACCTAATAAAGATATGAGTATTGATGTTGAGAAAGAGAAAATTAGGCTTAAAAACATTACATTTTTTTATGCAATTGATAGTAACACTCTTCCTTTGAGGAAATTATTTGATGAGTGGATTCTTATAGTTTGGGCCAAAAAATTAGGGTTGTATGTTTCATTCTATTGGATGGTTCAAAAAGGTTTGTTCATGATTTTATTTAAAAATCATAGTATGCAAAAGTGTGCCCTAAATAAGCAATTTTGGAATGTAGGGAAATCAATGTTCAAACTAGTCGTTTGGTCTCTCAAATTGTTTAATGAACACGTTTTGATGACAACTATTCTGAGATAGGTAATAGTTAAAAACCTTCCATCACATTTGTGGGCTTTTATTCCTCACTTGTTGTTACCCTTGGGTAAGGGGGTGAGTGCAAGAAGTTGGGTCCAAATTTTGGCCAAAAAGTGGAAGTGTTTTCTTTGATTTTTAGAATTTGTCACATTTGACCTAAACATTAGACACTTATAGATTTAATCTTTAAAAAGTTAGTAATATGAAATGTAGTACTGAGAGTCTAGTTTCCAAATATGTAATTTATTTTAATAACTAGATGATACAAATTGATTTTCAATAGGCATTTCTAAAAACCACTGTTTAAAAGTCACTTTTATTTACCATACCATGCACATGTACGACCAACATAAGTTGACCTAAATAAAAGTATTTTTCTAAGTCCTTTTGGGGAAAGATATTTAGTACAGTGAAGTTTGATGAGGATATTTTTTATAATTTTTTTCCAAATATATATATTTTAATTAATTTTATATTGGCCCTAATTGTTATGTTTGAAAATCCCTCGTGTATGGCCAATGTAATTTGAGCAAAGCTAATCAAAAAAATAATTTTTTTTTCATTATGTAAAGAATGATGTGTAGATTGATGACGTATAATTTTTTTTTAAAAATTAAAAATTAAAAGTGATTAAAAAAATACAAACACTTGTCATTTCAAGTTTTTAGACCAGTTTGCTCATTAATTAAATAATAAATAGAAAAACAAATCCAATCCAAAAAAAAAAATTACATATTTGAAAACTGCACATTGTCATCTGTAATGGGTTTTAATTTCGTAAAAAAAATAAAAAAACATCATTAGCGATACTAGTAAAGTTGGTCTTTTCTCTTCCTCTAAACATGGAGTTGTACATGCAAGTACAAGGCAAGGGGTTGGCTTACCATGCATTTCCCAAGCCTAATCTTTTAGGGAAGGGTACCCATTCTAAAATGGGTACCCGTTCCTATTGTGTGGGAAAAAAGTGTGCATGTCTTTTTTTTAAATTCAAATACCATTTAGAAATAGGTACCCATTTAGGCTTGGGCACCCATTCCTAAATGGGTAGCCATCCCTAAGTGGTCACTTGTTTAGTCTTGGGCACCCGTTGCTGTTGGGAATTTTTTCATCCACGTGACTTCCTCTACACGTGGACCCAACTTCTTGCTTTTACCCTTGAGGTTCTTCAATTGAAAGCAACTAGGTATTAACTTCCCCCTTTGAATGTGAGAGTGATATCCTTTCTCACACCTGGAATAGATATTCCAAAAAAATTGGTATCAATATGGGTAATGATATAGTGTATTGAAACATTAAATTTCTAGGTGGATTGAATGCTTGTTTTGTTACAAGTATAGGCCTAACCAGTGTTGTCATTGATGTCAACATACTCCTATTGCATTGATGACAATGATTGGATGAGCTATGTGCTGAGGATATTGAGGAAATTAGTCATATCAGGAACAGAGAAGAACAGTGAAGACAGTAAGGTAAGGATTGAAGATAAGATGGGTTTCAGAAGATGCGATTAAAAGGGTTTGTAGCTAAATGTCTTAAGATGTTCTAGTAAAGATTTTAGAGGTCTACATGAAGATCTGAAGAAGTTATGGCTACTCAAGTAAAACCAATTCTGGTAGATGTTCAGAGGTGACAAAGTAACACAGATAGGTCCGGTGGGATCCAGAAAGCAAATATCTTATTCTGTGGATTTGGTAGAGTGTTTAGGAAGTCCATGAGAAGTGATAACTCAGTTGGTTAGTGGTCTGGCATTCTGTAAGCATCTATTCCATTATGACAGTAATGAAAGTCTGTGTTCTTGAGGTTCCAGATGAAGGAGATAAGGATTTCAGTAAGCAGATGAAGTATGGATGTTCTTGGTGATTTAGGAAAGCTTGTGGTTGTCTATGGAGTGTGTCCAGTTCATGTTAGTTGTTCGTATTAGAGTTTGAGCCCGCAATTGAAGAATAACTTCCAGATGATGGTGTTCTTCCTAAGTTTTGGCCGACCAGATGAATTACACACCTTGCGGATGTTCTTGGAGATGTTTGCGGACTTAGATAATTATTCCTAAGTTGATGTCTTGTATAAATAAGGAATTGTAAAGTCATTTCAAAGTGTGTCTTGTGGAGATGTGAGTGTGGTAGCAAGGAAGAAAGAAAAAGATAGAGCAGAAGTTTTTGGGCTTAAATGGAACTAATTCAAGCATGGTGAACATGCTATTCTCTAGTTCAAGTATGTGATACTTATTATCTTGTAGATAGTGTGTCTCTTGTAGGCAGTGAGCCTCTTGTGGGAAGTGTGCTTGGGCAATGAGCCCTAATTGGCATGTGCCATTTTGTTCTTTCTATTCTTCTAACAGACAATACAATCTTGGGTTAATCACCTCGTGGCTTTTCCCTTAACCATGTTTTCCATATCAAAATCTTGGTGTCTTATGTGTTGATGTGTTTCTACTCTTGATTCAATGCTTTATGTGTCCATGATTGATTTATTAATATGCTGCTAAATCACAAAGTGGATTTAAGTGTTTAATTGGAAGAAAGTTTTAGACAACTGATTCACCACCCCCCCTCTCAGTTGTCTATCCTGAATCTAATAATTGGTATCAAAACCACGTTCCTCTAAAAGGAGCTTAACTGCTTGAGGAGATCCAGGATGTTGTCCTACAAGAAGGACAGTCCGAAGTTTAATGGAACCAATTTTAATCTTTGGAAAAGTCGCATGCAATGTCACTTGCAATGTATGGGAATGCAATACTGGACCATGGCTACAACAAAGTATATGCCTCCTTAGAATGGCCCAAAATCTGCAAGTGAAATCACAGATGCTGAAAACAATCTATGAACTAAAGAAGCCCTTCTAAGCGCCTTGTCTGATTCATAGCTTACAAATGTTGTTGATCTACAAACTGCTTTTGAGATTTGGGAAAAACTGGAACTTCTGCATGAAGGAGACAAATATGTTAAATGTGCAAGGCTACAGAATTTGAAAGGAAAATTTGAAAATCTAAAGATGAGAGAAGATGAAATTATCACTACATTTATGCCAAGAGTAAATGAGCTTGTTTGTGGCATTAGATGTGCTGGTGGAGTATTGGATGAAGATGAGATTGTTGGCAAAGTTCTCAGATCCCATCCTACTTATAAAATCAAGGTTACTGCCATTGAAGAATTCAAAGCCCATTCAAGTGTCACAAGTGATCAATTGGTTGGTAAATTGGCCGCATTTTAAACGACCGAGTTTGAAGATGTCCCCCCAAGACTGAATCTACATTCAAGGCTAATGCTTCAGTGAAAGGAAAACAAAGGTTTGATCTAGGAGAGAACTCAAGGAAACTATCATGGTATGAAAAAGCAAGAAAAGACATGGAAGAAGAAGAAGCAGAAACTGCTCAACTTGAAGCCCTTATTGTAAAGAGACTACCAAGAGGATATGGTAAGTATCAAGGAAAATTGCCTTTTAAGTGTTTTAACTACAATAAGATTGGTCATTTTGCCTCAAGGTGTCCAGAAAGATTTTCAAGACCAAATCCTAATAGATCAAGGTTCCAAAAGAATTGTTATGATGTTCATGAAGAGGATGATAATGAAGGAGTAGTAGATGATGAATCAGAGATAGGAAACAAATCTAGAAGTGATTGGGTGTTTATTGCCATCAAGGAAGAAGGTCCAATGCCCTCTGAATCTGTCAATCATAAAGTTGTAGAAAGAGCTCTGGCTGCCCAAATTGAAGAAAATGATGATTGGGTCATTGATAGTGGATGCTCTCACCATATGATAGGTGACAAAAATAAGTTCATAGATTTGGAAAGGTATGAAGGAGGAGTGGTAAAATTTGGAGATAATTCTGCTGGTAGAATCATAGGTAGAGGAACTATTTCTTTTGATGGAAAGAACAAAACCAGTAATGTACTGTATGTTGAAGGATTGAAGCACAATCTTCTCAGTGTTGGATAGTTGGTGGACAAAGGCTATGATCTCCTATTCAAGAATGGAAATGACAGATCTTTGAAAGTTTTGGAACATAGATTGCAACTGGAACTTAGACAAAAGGTAATATCTTCCATTTAGTTGGTACTAGTAAAATTTGTCTATTTGTGCAAACTGATCAGAGTTGGCTATGGCATAGGAGGATGTGTCATGTGAATTTTGATAATATCATCAAGATAAGAAACACCTAGGCTATAAGAGATCTTCCAAAACTGGTGAAACCTATAAATAGTTTGTGCAAAGAATGTCAATTGGGGAAACAAAGTAGAGTCTCATTCAAAAGCAAGGAACAATCCTCTACCGAATTATTAGACTTAGTTCATACTGATCTATGTGGTCCGGTAAGAATAAGGAGTGTGCAAGGTGAGAGATGATTCATGTTATTAATTGATGATAATTCTCAGATGATGTGGGTTACTTTCCTGAAAGAGAAATTAGAAGCTCTTGAGAAATTCAAAATATTCAAGGCCATGGTGGAGAATGAAACTAGATTAAAATTAAAATGTCTGAGGCCTGATAGAGGTGGAGAATTCACATCCGGTGAGTTCATAGAATTCTGTGAGAAACATGGAATAAAGAGACAGTTGTCTGCTCCTAGGACTCCACAACAGAATGGAGTAGTGGAAAGAAAGAACCAGACCATCCAGGAAGCATCTTGGACCATGATGATGGAAGCAAATGTTCCTCAGATCTATTGGAGAGAAGTTGTCAGCACTACAGTCTATACTCTCAATCAAGTTCAAATCAGAAGCAATACCGTTAAGACTCCTTATGAACTTTGGTTCGGCATCAGTCCTACTGTGAGGTATTTCAGAGTCTTTGGTAGCAAATGTTACATTAAAAGAGATGATGATCTAGGCAAGTTTGATGCTACAAGTGATGAAGGAATATTCTTGGGTTACTCTATTCAAAGCAAAGCATACTGGTGTTATAACAAGAGACTGAGAAAGATTATAGAAAGTACAAATGTGAAGGTTGATGAAGGAATTGAAAAATCTTCAATGTTTTATGAATATGATGAAGATGATCAGAATGGTGTTCTGATTCAAGGAGCCCAAGCTCCTTCTAAAATTTAGAATCAAACTGATTTGGTAAATTAGGAAGAAGAGACGAGTTATAATGAGCCTAATCAAGAATTAGAAGTGTAAGAAACTCCCAAAGTTCCCAGGTATGTAAGATTGAACCACTCTGAAGATCAGATCATAGGTGATAAAAGCAAAGGTGTACAAACAAGAAGGAGGATTGCTCATGATTCAGATGAATATTGTCTGATTTTAAAGATTGAACATAAGACAGTGAATGAAGCCTACAATGATGATAGCTAGGCTAAAGCAATGGAGGAAGAGTTGATGCAAATTGAGAAAAATCACACTTGGGATCTTATTCCCAGACCTAAGAACAAGAATGTGATTGGTACCAAATGGGTCTTCCAGAATAAACTAAATGAAATTGGTGATGTAATCAGAAATAAAGCCAGATTGGTCTGCAAGGGTTACTCTCAAATAGAAGGGGTTGATTTTGAAGAAACTTTTTCTCCGGTGGCAAGAATTGAAGTAGTCATATTATTTCTTACCTTTGTTGCCTTCAAGGATTTCAAAGTATATTAGATGGATGTCAAGTCTGCCTTCCTAAATGGTGACTTGGAAGAAGAAGTTTACATTGAGTAACCAGATGGATTTCAATTGTCTGATCATGGTGATATGGTCTATAAATTGAAGAAAGCACTGTATGGACTCAAGCAAGCTTCAAGATCCTGGTATGAAAGATTGGATAAGCACCTTTTGAAGATTGGTTTCAATAAAGGTACTGCTAATAGCAATTTATACTTCAAAATTGATCATGAAAATATCTTGATTGTTGAAGTGTTTGTTGATGATATCATTTTTGGAGGAAGAGATAGTATGTGCAAAACCTTTGCAAATCAGATGAAAAGTGAATTTGAGATGTCAATGCTTGGGGAAATAAATTTCTTCTTGGATCTGTAAATCATTCAAACTAAGAAAGGAATCTTCATTTCTCAGACCAAATATGTGAAAGAAGTGTTGAAGAAATTTGGGATGGAAGAATCAAAACCAATGTGTACTCCCATGGCAACCGGATGTAAATTGAGCAAAGATGATGACTCTCCTAAGACTAATCAGAAAATGTACAGGTCAATGATTGGAGGATTGTTGTGTCTCACTCAAACTAGACCTGATATTATGAATGTTGTTGGTCTTGTTGCTAGATTCCAAGATGATCCTAGAGAATCTCATGTCATGGCAATCAAGAGGAATTTTAGGTATCTAAAAGGGACAGTTGAGAATGGTTTGTGGTATCCTAGAGATCATAGTTTCTCTCTTCATGCATATACAGATGCGGATTGGGCAGGAGATGTGGATGACCGGAAGAGTACCAGTGGTGGAGCATTCTTTTTGGGGAAGAGATTGGTTTCTTTGCTCAGTAAGAAACAAGATACAATATCTCTGTCCACTACAAAAGTAAAATATATTGCAGCAACAGGTAGTTGTACTCAAGTTTTGTGGATGAAGCAAATGCTAAGAGACATAAGAGTAGAATATGAGGAGCCTATCACAATCTTCTGTGATAACTCAAGTGCAATAAATATTTCTAAGAATCTAGTGTTGCACTCAAAGACTAAACATATATCCATCAAGTTTCACTTTTTGAGAGAACAAGTGAACAAGAATGAAGTCAGATTGGAGTTTGTGCCCTCCAAGGATCAGATTGCAGACATCTTTACTAAACCTCTACCTAAGGACTCTTTTGATTTTCTCAGGGAGAAATTAGGGGTTATTGCCCCTCCAGTGATGAACTAAGGTGCACTGATGTGCATCAGTCTAGTGGATATCACAGTCATATCTTGTGATCTGAATTGATGATGGGGAGTTGCTACTTAGGGGGGGCAGCTGATATGATTCTGAAGTGGTGGAATTGCAAGTAAGTGCCCTTTGCCATTGATGTCGAAAGAGGGAGAGAAGACATGTGAAAAACAAGTGGTTTCTGATCAAAGGGGGAGCAAGAAAGGAAGAGAAGACATGTGAATGGTTGTTGCTGATAGGGGGAGTTGTGACACTAAGGAGAAGTTCTTGCCTTGATGGTTAAAATAGTTTTTCACATCATATGTTGCCATCAACGACAAAGGGGGAGATTGTTGCAAGTATGGACCTAACCAGTGTTGTCATTGATGTCAACATACTCATGTTGCATTGATGACAATGATTGGATGAGCTATGTGTTGAGAATATTGAGGAAATTAGTCATATCAGGAACAAAGAAGACAGTAAGGTAAAGATCCAAGATAAGATGGGTTTCAGAGGATACGGTTAAAAGGGTTTGTAGCTAAATGTATTAAGATGTTCTAGGAAAGATTTTAGAGGTTCGTATGAAGATCTGAAGAAGTTATTTCTGCTCAAATAAAATTAGTTCTGGCAGATGTTCAGAGGTGACAGAGTGACACAAATAGGTCTGGTGGGATCCGAAAAGGAAATATCCTATTTTGTGGATTTGGTAGAGTTTTTAGGAAGTCCATGAGAAGTGATAACTCAGTTGGTTAGTGGTCTGGTGGTCTACAAGCATCTATTCCATTATGACAGTAATGATAGTTTATCTTCTTGAGGTTCCAGATGAAGGAGACAAGGATTTCAGTAAGTAGATGAAGTATGGATGTTCTTGGTGATTCAGGAAAGCTTGTGGTGGTCTTTGGAGCTTGTCCATTTTGTGTTTGTGGTCTGCATTAGAGTTTGAGCCTGCAATTGAAGAATAACTTCTAGATGATGGTGTTCTTCCTAAGTTTGGCCGACCAGATGAATTACACACCATGCGAATGTTCTTGGAGATGTTTGTCAAATTAGATGATTATTCCTAAGTTGATGTCTTGTATAAATAAGGAATTGTAAAGTCATTTCAAAGTGTGTCTTGTGGAGATGTGAGTGTGGTAGCGAGGAAGAAAGCAAAAGATAGAACAAAAGTTTTTGGGCTTAAATGGAATTGATTCAAGCATGGTGAAGATACTATTGTCCAGTTCAAGTATGTGATACTTATTATCTTGTAGACAATGTGTCTCTTGTAGGCAGTGAGCCTCTTGTGAGCAGTGTACTTGGGTAGTGAGCCCTAATTGGCATGTGCCATTTTGTTCTTTCTATTATTCTAATAGAGAATACAATCTTGGGTTAATCATCCTGTGGTTTTTCCCTTAACCGGGTTTTCCATGTCAAAATCTTGGTGTCTTATGTGTTGATGTATTTCTGCTCTTGATTCAATGCTTTATGTTTCCATGATTGATTTATTAATATGCTGCTAAATCACAAAGTAGGTTTAAGTGTTTAATTGGATGAAAGTTTTAGACAACTGATTCACCCCCCCTCTCAATTGTCTATCCTGAATCTAGCATATTTCCTATGAAAAGAAGGACATATGAAAAGAGATTTCCTTAGAATTAGAAAAAGACTTAATAACTTTAAACTCAAGTTTAAAGAGAGAATTAAAAAAAAAAACTAGTCAAGAGATTAGAGAAAAAGAAGACCCTACTATCCCTAATAATATAAATTTAAATGGGCTAAAAAAATTTGATGAACCAACAAATGTGAATGGGGCCATGGATGAAATAGCCTCTACCTTACAGGGTATGAAGAATAAACTTGGTGAAATGGAAAATCTCAATAGACATTATCAAAAATGTGAGGAACATAACAAGGCAAATGAGGAAAGTAATGTAGCAACGAATCACAAGCAGAATGCTCAAGAATTAGTGATGGAAAAAGTAGAGAAAATATTTCAACTACAAAAATAAGAGAAGATGTTCATCCTTCTATTGAAACTGACCACCCTATTTTACTAGAACTAGGGGGGAGCTAGAGACTTAACAAGTGAAATAAACACTGAAGGGAAAAATGACTACAAATTCTATGATTTATCCCCACCACCTAGTGATGGTGAGGGAGGGAAGGATATAGATAAAATACTTAATAAGGTGGAGGATAAGAGGAAAATGAAACAAGTTAGTAGAGAGGATAGTGGACAAAAATGCAAGAAGATAGGAAAATGTGAAAATATTCCTAAGTGCTTTGATAGATTGTACAAAAATTAGAGAGGTAATAACACTATTCCTAATACAGATGACTCTAAACTGCATTAGTTGGATTATCGGGGGACTAGAGTCCCTTGATAGAAAATATCTTATAAGGATTTTTTTCATAAATAAGAAGAATGTTCTTTAGGAGGTAAAAGTAGTGGGTTTTCAATAGAAACCAATATGAATATTATATGGAAAGTTTCTATGTAGTTTATCAACTAACATGAGAAGGGGATGGGAGGAATTAACATCCTCTTGAATAATAAATGGAGAAATTTTCTTAAAGATAATGGGCATTCCAACTACAATAGGGTTGTTTGGATTTTGATTAAGAAGGATAACTTCATATTTGGCACTTGTGTTGTATATGATGGTAATGACTATAAAGAAAAGAATAGAAATATGGAAGTGGCTAGAAATATTGCCTAGAATTCCATGGATTATTGGTGGTGACTTTAATATAGTAGTGTAGACATTAAAAATTGCCCTAGATAATCTCTTCTATAGTTAAATAATATTTATTTAATTATCATTGTTTTAATTCCCTCCAAATTCAATAAATATTTATATTTATTCAAGTATCTAGTTTTTAATCTTGCTTATAGTTAAATAAATACTTCTATTTATTTAATTATGTAGCTTTTTTTCTATAGTTAAATAAATATTTTTATTTATTTAATTATTCATATGTCACAAATTGAATAAATTCTATTTTAATTAAAAAACACTTACCATCTTGATCTCTTGCTTTTATCTCTCTCCTTTTAGCATCTCTATCTTCTATCTCCTCTTCATTTTGGAAACTTTCTCCAATCTTTTGTAGTTAACTGAGCGTGATTTTGGAAGTTTATCTGCACCACTTATCTTCAATTTTTGAAGATAATTTATCAATATCTTCTATCAATCATAATAACAACTTTCCCATCTTTTCTTCCATGATCTTTATCATTGATTTTTCATCATCAAAAATCTATAAAATCTACCATTTTTTTCATCTTTTGAACACACCTCGGAGGATACAAAGAAACTGTACTTGATTTTTTATACGATTGTACTACAAAAATCTAAGAGAAAAATTCATTCATGCCATTTCTCAGAAGGCAAAATAGAGGAGAGCAATGGAGTGCAATTAAGCTGAATTTTTTTTACGTTTTAATGATGTCTACAATTATGTTTTGATTTCATCTTATTTACTCGATTATTGTGACTATTTCATATTATATGATTAATTTTACAGTTACACATTTTGGCGCCCACCATGGGGCCCTGTGCCCCATTTAACATTTATCTTATTATGAGAAATTAAGTTGGCAGGTTGCTGTGAGAAATTACAGACCAAGTTTGTTGTTTTTCTTTTTAAAATCCTCGCACTAAAATCATTTCCTTGGTTATTACTCTATTTCATGTGCTAAGATCTGATTCTTGTGCTGGTAATATTCCTCTTGTTATTATCAGGATTCTAGTGCTCATATTACTCCTCAACATGGGAAATTACTGACCAAGTTCCTTTCGTAGGCATCTCTTCCTGAGATTAAGGCTCACACGATTTCTACACTGTAGTTTGAAACGTAACCAAATTAGAACCTTCGATCAATGGTAGGCAGATAGTCATTGTCATCCCCATGCCAATTATAACATCTCATTGAATAACTTGACCCACTATAAATGTGAAATAGAATGTAAACAACCATGGCTATCATAATTTCAATGGAATCTTGTAAAAAGGCAACCCTCTCCCTCTATTTTGTTTACACTTCATCCTCAAGCCTTGTTTGCAATGTTGTTTTAAAGACAATCCAAACCTTCATATAAGCCCACACCAGATATAGCACAAGTGCTTTGACTATATCAATGACACTGATGTAGAGAGTGCAAACCAAGTTTGTCAGTGATCTATGCAACATTCATAGCATTTGGAAGATCCTGCTTGTTTGCAAACACAAGGAGCACTAGATCTCGCAACTCATCCTCATTCAACATCCTATGAAGCTCATCCCTAGCCTCAACTACACGGTCTCTATCATTACTGCCTACCACAAAGATAAGACCCTGAGTATTCTGGAAGTAGTGTCTCCAAAGTAGTCGAATCTTGTCCTGGCCCCCCACATCCCAAATGGTGAAGCTAATATTCTCATATTCCACTGTCTCTACATTGAATCCAATAGTTGGAATTGTGGTGACGATCTCTCCCAGCTTGAGCTTGTACAAAATAGTAGTCTTACCAGTTGCATCAAATAATCAGGCCAAAGCTTTTCCTGTCAATCATTTTATTTTATCTCTGGCAACAATGGATTTGAAGGAGATGTTTCTGATTCCTTTAGGAAATTGAGTTAACTGATCATAAAACTCAAGTGCACCAACCTTCATAAAGAATGGACCATTAATTTCTAATATATTATGGATGTGTATTCTTTAATGATGTTTTGTGTAAGCTGAGAATCAACTTCTCAAAGAGAGAGCGTAAATTCCATATAAGTCAGCTGCTACAAATTCGATATTAAAAGCTTTCCAAGGTGAATATAAAAGTGAAAGATTCAGCAAACAGAGAGGCGAGGTAAGAAAGAATTTAGTTTATTTCTAATTTTCATGTCTTTATTTTCCTTGTTAGATCATCTAATCTTTTTCGATATTTTAAGCTAACGTTTGTGCAACATGTGGTGTTGGGATAAGTGAAAATTTGATTGTAAGGCATTAAAATTGAACAAACAAAGTACACATTTTGTTTGGTGTTTTAAAAATTGAACACAACAAATTTTACATTTCAATTTGGTGTTTCAAAACAAATAAATTTCACACGTTTTCATTTGGTGTTTTACAATTGAATAGGACAACTTGCATATTTCATTTTGGTACTTTAAAATAGAACAAGACAACTTTCACATTTATATTTGGTGCTTTAAAATAGAACAAGACAACTTGCATATTTAGTTTTGGTGCTTTAAAATTAAACAAGACAACTTTCACATTTAGATTTGATGCTTTAAAGTTGAACAAAACAACTTGCATACGTCCATTTGGTGCTTTAAAATTGACCAAGACAACTTTCACATTTGGATTTTAGTGCTTTAAAATTGAACAAAATTGTTTGGTGTGTCTTGTGCACTTGCACTTTGTGAGTCAGTCTTGTCTCCTACTAGTTGGTATGTATCTTTTCCCCTCATGACATTACATGATCGAGGGTGTATGAGAAATATAAATGGCCCAATTTCTATTTTTAATAAAGAAGCCCTGCCTTGGGACCTCATCACCCAAGGGATGACCTTCAACACATTTTTTCTTGTGGGCTATATAAAGGGGCAGAATGAAAGTTGTACATCAATCCAATCATCGTCATGTTTAGTGAAATCCCGAATCTTGGGTGATACCAAGATAGAGGTGCAGGCTTGGTTCGAGCATCTTAACTGACATTTCTAACTTACACTTGTAGACGGATTGGTTTTTACAGAGTACTTCCACTATGAACCCTTGTTTAGAAGCCTAAAGTCCTTATTGATCATCTGCATAGCATCCTACAAAGTAGAATATCATGCTTGAAGTTACTTGTTGGCAAGAGACACTATGTGGCTTCATGAGTGTTGTCATTGATGGCAATAAAGTCTATCCCATACATCCGCAGCACATAGTATGCCTATACCAGAAGTCAGATTGAAGATTGTTTTGGTTTGGTGAACAAGAACAAAGTACACAACAAGGTCCGACAATCAGGTTGGGATCTCTCAGATGGCGTATCTCACCAAGTTGCAGACTTGGATAAGTCAAGAGGAGTATCATGACTACTATATTCCATAGATTTAGCCTCCAGTAGTAAAGCATGGAAAAGATATGAGCATCTGAGCATCGGGTTTCAGTCAAGTAGAGCAGACGAAGGAAGAACTAACAGACAAAGCATCAGACTTCAATCTAGATGAGTAAAAGGTGTTGATCAAGCTATTTGGAGGATCATACATTGTTGGCCAACATGATTAATGACTTCTATGTCTATGTTTTAGATACGCATCACAAATCAAGTATGGATTCAGCTGACAAATCAGTAATTTGTAAATATCTTGAGTATTCTTGTTACCGAATAGAAAGATGTTGAAATCCTTGATGCGGATATATATACTAAATGGATTCTAGTATGTAGGGTGTGATGTGAAATAGTAATAAAATAAAGTGTGAAGAAAAGAAGTATAAGTGTGCAAGTAGCAATGTAGGTCCAGTATGTGACATAGTAACAACACTAAAGCAGAGGAAGAATGAAGTGCATCAAATCGGTATATTGTGCCTAACTAGAACTAAACTCTAGAATTTGTAGATGCCTCTCATCAGTTCAAACACCTAATTACCTTCTGTAAGTTCTGTAGATACTGAGTCTCTTGTAGGTAGTGTGCCTCTTGTGAGTAGTGTGCTCAGGCAGTGAGCCCTAATTTGCAAGTGCCATTTTGTACTTCTTATTCTTTTAACACAAAATACAATCTTTGGTTAGTCACCCCATGGTTTTTCCCTTAATAGGGTTTTCCCTATAAAAATCCTTGTATTATGTGTGTTGATTTTATTTTTGTTCTTATGATCATATATGCTTATATGTTTTGATGCTACACTAATTATTAAAGGAGAAAAGAAAGTTAAGATATTTGAGATAACTAATTTACCCCCTCTCAGTTATCTACGTTGTTTCCAACAATTGGTATCAGAGCTAAGTTCCTCTAAATAGAGCCTAACAGCTTGAGGAAGATCTGGGAATCTTAATGGATATGTATGGTATGATGGACCAACTTCAGTCTACCCTAGATGATCTTGAACAATCCCACTCTAAAGTCAATAACTTAAGAGAAAGACTCAAACAAGCTAATGATTTCATAAATGAGCTAAAATAAAAATTGAGTATCTCTGTGAAGAAGATAAAGGAACTACTTCAAAAATTAGCAAATCAGAGTGAAGCCAATGACACTAATGAAGATCTGGATGAGAAAAACAAGCTACGTGAGAAGCTCTCAAAAGAGGTCATTATTTTAAGACATGAAATGGAATTAGGGGTTATGAGATTTACCCAAGAAATTGAAGAGAAAAGGAAAATTGAAGATAATCTAAAATAATCTCTCAATGAGAAGATAGAGGACTGCCACAAAATGGATAGAATAATCAGGCATCTTGAATCTAATCTTGAAGAAGCTAGAGATAATGAAGAACAACTTGAGAATCAGATAGACACTCTTAAACAAGATCTTCACACAACAAATGAATACAAAGAGAAATTCAATATAAGCTCAGTCCAACTTAAAGTTCTTCTTGAAAGCCAAAAGAGGGTAGATGACAAGCATGGTTTGGGATATGAGAAAGGTCAAAGCTCTCGCTCCGGTCAGAAGAACTTTGGATCAGGAAATCAAAGAAACGGGCCTAGAAGACCTCTGGTAAGGCAACCAAATGCTCAAAGATATCCATTCTTCAATGGATACTGCTTAAATTGCAACAACTTTGATCATAAAGCAACTCAGTGCAGAAGGAGAATGAATCAGACTAATCCATCTTTCTCCAAACAATGTTTCAATTGCAAAAGGTATGGTCACAAATCTCGTGAATGCAAAAATATGCAAATAAACAATTCATTCAATGGTAGCTGCTTTGCATGCAATAGAATGGGACATATGGCTAATCAATGCAGATCAATAGGATATCAATCAAATATGCAAAGAAATGTTGTTTGTTACAATTGCAATAGATCTAGTCATATTACCAAATTCTGTAGAAGTAAAAATCAAGATAAAAAGGGTCCACGCATCATAATCAAAAACAAGATAAGGGAAAAGGTAAAGTAAATGTAGATGAAGTTCAAAGGGAGATGAGAAAGATTTGGGTGAAGAAGAGTACAAAAATTATTAGGGATGGATCCGCACTAGAATTTGGTGCTGATATTCCTCCCGAAAACTAAACAAATGAGCTCTGGCTCAAGGGGAGTCATAGAAAAAAATAAATTCCCCCAGCTAGTCAATTAGTGCCTAAATTGGCACATGAAATGCTGTGGATTAAAGGGTACTCATAAAAATATTTAAATATTCCTCAGTAAAAATATGAAAGATCCGCATGGAGTTTTGCAAGAGTTTAATCATCTAAGATTGATCTAGTTTGACAGCCATCTGGTAAAGTAGGATTTTTACATATAGATCTGGTTGATTCAAAATCGAAACAGTTTGATCTGTGGATCCATGGCATGATTGAAGAAGAGAAGATACATTGTCAATCCTCACTAAAAATGATTCTAAATGCAACATAGTGATTCAAGAAGATCTCTCTTAGAATAGGGCATCCAGATAACTTAAGTTGTGCATTTATTGCAAAAGGAAATCTAGGTTTGTGTAAGAATAAAAGGGTTCTTTCATTATTCATTTGCACACTTGCATTCATGAAGAAGTTAAGAAGAGCTCTGCAACAAAGTTTTTACAATCCACTCAAAGATCAACTGGGAAATCAAATTCAACCAGTGATTTGTTTCAACTTCTATTTCAAACCCTAAGGCATAAAAAGGTACTTCCATTCTGGAAATCTCTCTCTGAATCTTTTGCAAAATGGCTACTCCAATGGTTGTTAATATCACTGATAGGCCATGCCCAAAATTCAAGAAACACCCCTATAAATCCCTAGAAGTTGATCCTTTAGGTGCTTTTTCTAGCATTCTACATCGGGTATTGCATGTAGAAGATGTTAGGGTCTACATCCATGCCAACATTAAGGAGTTTGGAGAGTATAAGTTGATGGACATCTATCATAAATAGTTAATAGATGAATGTTTTGAACTCAAACCTCAATACAAGGCCCTCCGGGATAAACACTTCGGATATTGCATACACTTCCCCAGTTTTGTAGAAAATGATTGGGTCCAGTATGTCCTAAGTAGAATGCATGATAATTTCATGTGCTTAATGAGGCCCTTCAAGATAACAAAAGATGCCATCAGGGCAGTAACTAGACTGCACTCATCTGGTGGGTTACCTGCACTCAAATCTATCAACAACCTGACAGTAATTGAAGCTACCGGATCTAAGTTTGACAAGAGAGCAATGACCATAGATGACATCACAGATCCAGATGTCAAATTTGCCTCAATGATAATTGGGTATAAAATCTATCATTCTAGTAGGGAGAATTCTGTGTCTGGGATTGCAATATATGTAGCATATCAGATGTTGAGGGAAAATGCAGATTATGACCTATGTGATTTTCTTTTAAATCAACTATTAGAAAATGTATAGAAGATCAAGAAGGACAAAAAGAACTCCTTTAAGTATGGTTGTTTAATACTGTGTCTATTCTTCTATTACATGAATGAGCTTCCCAGATCAAGTGGTTGGGTTTGGAAAAATGAAAAACCAATTGCAATCTAGATTAGATACCATATGTATGGACTTGGTGATGCTAAAACTCAAAGTACAACTCTCTGGGGTTACTTTAAGAACTTCCAAAGCATGATGCAAGCTAGAGAAAGGATACCTCAATCCATAGTTGAGAAATACAAGGATATAGTGTGTTTCATGGTGGATACTAATCAATACCTAATGGAAGCATTTGAGCCTAGAACAGTGTGGATAATGCCAATGGGATATGAGGTTGCTGAGAAAATCTTGGAGCTACATATTCAACACCTATTGAGACATCCTAAGGACCCTAAGGAAGAAAGGTTCGGAACCTTTCAAGAACTAAGTGTAAAAGAACATGTTGAGCTAAGACAACTAGAGATAAAGGGGAAAGTCAGAAGGGAAGTTGAAGAAATTGCCAAAAGATTTGGCATATCAAAAGAGGCAGTAGATGCAAATAGAGAGAAAGTGGAAAGGGCAGAGAAAGAGAAACAAGAAGCAGAGGAAGGAAGTGTTCTGGTACAAGCCTCCTCCCAGACTAGATCCTCCAAGAACTCTGCACCTGCCACTCCTAAGAGCTGAAGAGCTACCAAACCGGAAGTCAAGACATTCGAAAAGGGAGAAAAGAGAATGAAAACAAAAGACACAAGGTCATATACAAGTCTCAAGGATGATGAAGAAACTGAGTCTGATGAGGAAATTAATAAAAGGAAGAAGAAGAAGAAAACATCTGGGGAATTCTCTGCTAGTAAAAATAAAGAAGAAAAGGCAGAAGAATTTGTTGAAAAGCCCACTCTTTCCATTGATGATATCATCAAGGCAGTCACTGTGGATGGGAATTTGCAACCAGTAATAGAAGTCTATGATGAATATAGTGATACTGACAAGAGGATCTTGGAAGAACCTACAGTCAGGTACCTGAATATTTACAATAAAACATTCATTGAAATTATTTTATTGATTCCCAAAAGTCTAGAGAAGGTACTTGAACTAAGAAAAGAGAATGCAAAGGCCAAAGACTTAGAGATCTCAGAACAAATTGCAATTCAGCTCTATCCTTCTATTACTCTAAAGCAAATCAACATGATCTTTAAAGAGTGTAAGGATGAATTCCAGAGTAAAGCAAGAATGAATAAACTTATTCTTGGAGAAACTGACCAAGTGCAAGAGAAACAAAAGACATCCTCCAGAATGCCTTCAAAAGATTCAATCTTCCTATTGTAGGGCAAACTAATAAAGAACCTTCTACCAGAGATGTTGATGGATTAAATATAACCAATGAGGAATCTTCTGACAAAAATGTAGAAGGATCAAAAGAGATAGATGAAGAGAAGTCTAGGGACTTGGATTCCTCTATTCTGGAAGAGGAAGTTCATGAAATAGTAAGCACAGGTAACATCTCTTCTCTGGATCCCACTGTAGACATCCTAGATTTAGGAGCTAAAGGAGAAGGAAACAAAGAGGAGAAAGTGAGTCAAGAAGAGGAGGTCAATGGAAATGAAGAAGAATAAGTAGAGAAGACCCATGATGACAGTTCTGAGATCCAAAAGGAAAAGAAGACTAAATCTTAGGAAAGAGACACTACAGAGGCAGTGAAGAATTTCTTGAACAAAGAAATGATGGAAATAGATGAACCTGAGATATTTCAAGGACCACTAAATTTTGACCCTCTCTCTCTCTTTTCAGTCTAGACAATGAAAATAACATCTTTTGCTCAAGGCAAAGCAAAAGAAAAACTTCTAAAATCTCACATGGAAGACTGTGAGCTGTTGGAGATTGTATTTGGGATGCTGGAAAAGATCATGCCATCATTTCAAAAGGATCCCTCGGCATCTCCATCTGGTAACTTGAAATCTCTGGTAAATTCTGTCAGCACTCATTTTGAATCTTTAGAGAAACCGGTTGAAACAAAGGTCTAGAAGGAGTTTTCAGGAAAAAGAGTTACTAAAGTGCAAGGACTGATTACTAATGATAGGAGGACATAAAGATCCTTGAAAATTCTTTTAAAGATGGTGGGGACATATACAAATATTGTCTACTTGACCCAGAGTGACAGAGGATATTGAAAAGAAGGTGCAAGAACAAGAAGGTAAACTGTCAAGTTTATCTCAGAATTTTGATCCTCTCACTACATCCTTAATGAATCAAGAATGCCAGGCCATTGTCATCATAAATGAAATAAAGAGGCTAAACAAAGAAAAGAAGGATATAGTAAACAGAATGAGTGAACTCAGAGGGATAATTATCCCTAAGTTAGAGGCAATACATGAGGCCTTAATAGATTCTTAGACCACAACCTATACCAGTGATCTGACAGATTTAAGAAAGGCAGAAGCATATGCATTTTTGTTGAGTGGTCACATATCCATTTTGGATAGGATGAAGCAGAGCTGGGCCATAGAGTTTATATAATTGAAGGCCACTTTTTTGGATATACTCAAGTATATGTAAGTATAACATGTATATATACTTATGCAGCCATGTATAGGTTAATTTTTGCAAATTTTGGTGTGCAGATTCTACCCTTTGCCATTGATGTCAAAGGGGGATTGAGGAGTAGTGAAAAATGTGGAATCCAGCTAAGGGGGAGCTTCAGTAAGACCGTGCATAATTCAGAGCATCAACAAAGGGGGAGTTTACTATGACACTTAGCCATTTTTCACTAAGTGTTGCCATCAATGCCAAAGTGGGAGATTGTTGGCAAGAGACACTATGTGGCTTCATTAGTGTTGTCATTAATGGAAACAAAGTCTATCCCATACATTTGCAACACATAGTATGCCTATACCGGAAGTCAGATTGAAGATTGTTTTGGTCTAGTGAACAAGAACAAAGTACACAACAAGGTCTAAAAATTAGGTTTGGATCTCTCAGATGGTGTAACTCAGTAAGTTACGGACTTGGATAAGTCAAGAGGAGTATCATGACTACTATATTCCAAAGATTTAGCCTCTGATAGTAAAGCATGGAAAAGATATGAGCATATGAGCATTAGGTTTTAGTCAAGTAGAGAAGACAGAGGAAGAACTGACTGGCAGAGCATCAGACTTCAATCTAGATGAGTAAAAGGTGTTGATCAAGCTATTTAGCGGATCATACATTGTTGGCCGACATGATTAATGACTTCTATGTCTATGTTTTTCATACACATCACAAATCAAGCATGGATTTAGCTGACAGATCAGTAATTTCTAAATATCTTGAGTATTCTTCTTGCCAACTAGAAAGATGTTGAAATCTATGATGTGGATATATATACTAGATGGATTCCAGTATGTAGGGTGTGGTGTGAAGTAGTAATGAAATAAAGTGCAAAGAAAAGTAGTATAAGTGTGGAAACAACAATACAGGTCTAGTATGTGAGAGTAACAACACAAAAGCAGAGGAAGAATGAAGTGCATTAGATCAGTATATTGTGCCTAACTGAAACTAGACTCTAGCATTTGTAGATGTCTCTCATCAGTTTAAACACCTGATTACCTTCTGTAAGTTTTGTAGACAGTGAGTCTCTTGTAGGCAATGTGCCTTTTGTGAGTAGTGAGCCCTAATTTGCAAGTGACATTCTATACTTCTTATTCTTTTAATAAAGAATACAATCTTGGGTTAGTCACCCCATGGTTTTTCCCTTAACAGGGTTTTCCATGTAAAAATCCTTGTGTTATGTGTGTTAATTTTATTTCTATTCTTATGATCATATATGCTTATATGTTTTGATGCTGCACTAATTATTAAAGGAGAAAAGAACGTTAAGATATTTGAGATAACTGATTCACCCCCCTCTTAGTTATCTACCTTGTTTTCAACATTACTCACCATGTACCATCTCAAATTATAGAGGAATTGTTGGAAGACATAAGTCTCCAAAGGAGAGAGTGAAGGTGTGCCCGTGCCATTGACCTTGTGTCATTGAAACTCTATCTCTTGGTTCTTGAGAGTGGAAAGCCCCCAATGTACAAGGAACTTTTGTGCATTGCAGAGGTCGATCCTACGGTATTTTTTTGTTGTGGGCCCAAGCTATGTAGATAATCCCTACTTGAATAAATTAGGGTTGTAATGTGTGTTTTCAATGTCAAATGCCAGTAAATAAGCCACTTAACATTTTGATGTTAAGAACAAGCCTATGACCCTAAAAAGTTGAGTTAAAACTACTTTCCATTCTTTGTATTAAGTGTGTGGATCTCTTGCTACGTAGGGATTGAATAGTTATTACCAAGAAATTATCACCATAGTCTAATCCAATTTTTGAGCCCCATCTAATCCATCACTTGTCAAAATGGTTCTGATCATTAACAAGCCTAGGTCAAATCCAAAACCCAAAATCACAATCCTAGCAGGCTATCCTTCTAACTCCAATAATGGTGAGCACCTTGTAGATCATGATACCTATTTTGACGAAGAAGCTAAAATACAAAGACTTCAACATATGTATAAATCCATTCCACCAATAGAAAATAAGTACCTAAAGGACAATCCCTATGGTAGCCAAAGAATGCTTGATGAACTTAGGATTCTATATTGAAAGGAACAAGTTACTACCACACCACAACACCAATCATCCCCCTCAACTTCATACCAACCTAATCCAACCACCTATCATGTTACCCCTACATCAACTTATCCCACTTCTTCCAACGTTAACCAATATCTATATCAATCCATACCTCAAGAACATCCAACTACTTATCTTAACATTTTACCTCACCACCAAATCCATTCACATGGCTATCAAGTTCCTTCACAACTAATACACACAAGTCTAAGTTACCCTATGCACCAAAATAAAGTGTCCTTAAGTCCTTATGGTACCTTTGACAAGAGGAACACCACTCTAGCTTATGCATCCTATGGATACCCTACCTCACCATCAAATCAAATACCCATACAAGAGCCTACAAGTCCTATCCCAACACCTCCATGTAGTCCCTATCATAGTCCATTGGTCCATCAACCTTCTAATCCATCAAGCCCTTCATTACCTTCATCCCCATCTTTCTCCAATCTTCCACCAAAGGATCCCTTTGAGATAACCCTATCATAATTGATACAAACAACATTGCTTAAGCTACTCGTGAAAACCATCCAATTCAAATCCTAGTATGTCAAATCACATTATCCCTCCATCTAGTTCAAATCTTAATATGTCCAATATCATTATCCATCCACCTAAATCTAATACAACACCTTCTACACTTATTATCCATCCACCCATGTACTTATGAAGGATGTGATCCAATGGCTATTAGCAAGGAATCAACCATCTCCATGTCAACAAGTGCCCATCCTTGAACCTATTAAAGATCCTTCAAACACCATGTCTAATCCTCTAGTCCCATTATCCATCCCACAACCCATCAAGCCTATTGAAGAGTCTCCTCTTATGAGTCCAAGCCAAGATCCATTATATACTCATGTTGTTTATCATTTAGATCCCATCAAGTTTATTCAAGAACCTTCCACTTCCATCCAAATCCAAGATCTATGTCACGAGTCTAGCCCAAAGCATGTGGAAATACCAAATCTTTATCCTAATCAAGATCAAAATACCTTTGTTCATCCTATTCATACCCAATTTCACAATATCTGTGTTAAGCCCCTTTATGATCAAGCTCCTATCTATGATAATGAAATCCATGATGATCCTATTAGCCTACTTTATGCATTAGATAAGCTAGAAATTATCACTTCACCCATCCATACTCTCACAACTATCCATGAGAAAGATATCCAAACTACTCCTATCCATTCTCCACCTACCCCTATCCACGATCCAACAACATCCACTTCCCTTGACGAGACACTTGGTCCCCAAGAAAACATAGATGATCAAACAAATAGATTGGATCTTTATGAGCATAAGGATAATCAAGATCCTAATAATCCTTCATCACCCACTATTGACCATATTTCAGATCCACTATCATATTCCCTTGGTCCCGTTACCTTCATCCATGGTGATTCTCTCATAGGAGAGGAACAAACTCTATCCACCACCCATCCTCCCCCATCTAATAATGGACTCACGTCTTGTTTCCAAAGAAAGAAACATCCCATTTCACATCGCAAAGGTTTAGGCCTGCTCGAACAAGGTATATTAGAGCCTATCCAAGTCCAAATCCACCCACACATACATGACCTTGGTTATACATCTCAAGCAAAACAATTCACTCATATTGGTACCACCTTCATTCCTCATAAATCCACTTCTTTTAATCACAAACCCGGTTCACCTCATCACACCTCCAAGTCATACGTCACCATCCCTTCTCTATCATCATACCATTCATAAAAATACAAATTGGGATGCCTCCTTACATAAAGTAAAAAGCTTACAAAAGCCTCAAAATTATCATGCCAAAGGGCATCAATACACACATCAAAATCAAAAATCCAAAAGGCTACAAACACCCACACCCCCAAAAGAAAAAACAAAATGGTCTGGGTCCCTATGAAAAAAGAAATCAATCCAAATGAAGCATCCAAATCCCAAAAATCCCACAAATCATGCTCCCCATCTAAAAGTTTTAAAATTCTAAGTCCATTTGGGTCCCTAAGTTCTCAAATAAAAAAAAATCCCCATTCCTCCCAACACCCCACCCCAATCACAAGCTTCAAAATCCAAAATAGTGTGTACAACTGTTGGTCTTGGTTTCTTTCCATTTCACAACTTTCCCACATACCTCCATCTCCCCATCTTTCATCCACTATCCCACATATTTCACCCATCATATCCCTATGGTCCATGCTTTTGAATAATGCTTCCATACATAGTCCACATCATAATGCTCTATCCCCCATCCATCCTTGCATGAACCTATCATAATATACATCATAATCCACCATCTCCCATCCATCCATAATTCACATCATAAACCACTCCATTTCCATCTCATCCAATCACCTACCAACATCCATGCGCGTAATGCCACTTGACATGTTCTATGTACCGCAAGTATACAAAAATTGTACACTATCACCTCCTCTTGAAAATAGACGCTTGAGTTCCTATCCTCTATCCAAATCTCTTTCCTTCCATCAACCCATCCCATCCAAACGGAAAAAAAAATTGAAAAAAAATTGAAAAAAAAAAGTAAAGAGAAATCATTCATCCAATGGTGGAAACTTGGTGAACAGGCATGTTGGATAAGTACCATTATGAAAACCTAACAAATTGGCATCATGTGTAGGTTGATTATCTATGCACCTTAGACTTGTGGGCATGTTGTCTCATCTATCCATCCTATCATTCCTTCTCTCTATCCTACCCTATCTTTCTTATCCATTATACCCACATAAATATCCCCTTGATTCAATCCATCCTCCCTTCTTTTGATCTTGATAAAGATAGGGGCAAAATGTTGAAAATTGATTTGGAAATCTCTTGATATACCTCATCCTTTCCAACCAATTCAATCAATCCTATCATCATAAGCTTTGTCATGTAAAATCCAAAGCAATATACCTAGAATGGGGCATGTTATTCCTATGCAACATAGACTTTGAAGATCACATCCTAAACACCTTGCCCATTCCATCCATTGTTGCCTTTACTTTTATCCATCCATCTACCATGAGTGTTCCATCCCATTTACTATCTCCTATCCTTTTATCCATTCTTCCAATCCCATCTCCATCCTTTCCATCTAGACTTAGTTGTCTCTTTTCATTGGTATCCAGCATCTAGGCTATCCAAATTGTAATCCAATGTCATCCCAAAATATTTAAAAATCCAAAAAAAATCATAATATTACAAACATCCTAAAAAACCAAAATATCTAAAACAAAATTGGTAAAATCAAAATATCCAAAACAAAATCTAAAAAAATTACAACATTATGAAAATCTAAGAAATAAATCCAAATACAAGTCATCTTTAATCCATACCAATCCAATTGAATAGTCTAGCCAATCATCCAAAAGTATACTTTGGTTTTGTTTCCAACCTTGCTGTCAAACCTACCAATCGATCATTTATTCAATCATCATCAATGGGATATATCATTCCCGCATCCTTATGTTGTTCTAGGGATATATCATTCCCCACAATGACAACATTATCCTTAATCAATCCAATCAATCCTTGATCAATCAATCATTAGTTTATAGCTTGATAGGGGCAATACCTTGTTTATTTTTTAAACATTTGTGCATGTTTGCTTTCTTGCATGATTGTGTCTGTTATCATTTTATCTTGCATTTATCTTAAGGTCTCATTTCTGCAAGGACTCAAAATCTCTGGGATCAACATCCTAGTAGGCGGTGAATAGTGGAATGGGGTATTGTCAGTCAATTTCATTTGATGTGTTTGTGGAGTGCTTCTATAGCATCACTGGGGTAACAAATGTTGTATGTGTGGAATTTAATTGCAACATTATCTAATAGTTTATGTACCTACAAGATCAAACTATATCTAAGGGCATCAGGACTATCATGTTTAGAATAACAGTTCTTCACATGTTCCAACAAGGTTTACTATGTCTTAGTATACATGGGAATATTCCTTCTTTTTTTGCAGAGTTGTCAATTCATGCAATGGGTACCAAAGCTGCTATGGTTCTTCATACCTAGTATGCATATATCCATCACACATAATAAACAATCTATGATGATAAAAATTAGCAAAATATAGCAAGCACTATCTGTGTATGTCTATCTCTGTCCATCTATCTCTCCATTTTGTGACATCAATACGCATTCACTATCTTCTCACCATCTCTCACCATACTAACTTTCTTCTTGTTCTGCATCTTTCTTTTTCTTCTTCCTTCACCTCTATCCCATCTTTCTTCTTCCTTTTGTGAGTTTATCCTTCACAATTTCATTCTTTTGTCCAAACTCCCAAGGGCCATCCTTCATTCATCTCTTCATTTCACTGGGGCATGTCAACAATGTCTTCGAAACACCGCTATAAAATGCATTGTCTCAAAGAGGGGCAAAATGTAGACATTAAAAATTGCCCTAGATAATCTCACCTATAGTTAAATAAATATTTATATTTATTTAATTATCATTGTTTTAATTCCTTCCAAATTAAATAAATATTTATATTTATTTAATTATTTAGTTTTTTATCAACTTTAATATTCTTTCAAACTATTGAATGAGATAGAAAGTGAAATGGAGTAGAGCAAAATTTGTAAAAGCTGCGAAGAAACTGCTGAAGCAGAAGGCAAAAAGAAAGAAGGAAACTTGGAGCGAAAGGGTGATTTAATTGGCGATGCAGATGGAGGTGAGAAAAGGCAAGTTTCCCACTCTTGGGCTGCTGAAGTAGAGAAATAAGTTCCCCTAGAGAAGATCCAAGATAGGGCAAAAACAAAGGAGTGGTGTATGCATGTAGAGCAGCGAAGATTCAAATTTCAAGATCATCAAGGAGGTTTTGGAAGCTATTGACGGGATTTCAAATGGGAATCGGTCCTTCAGACGCTACAAGAGGTGGCATGAAAATCGAGAATTATGGGGGAGCCAAGGAAGAATGAATTATTTCTATAGGAAAAACCCTAGATTCAATGGAGAGGGAGGTATTGGTATGAATGCCTTTTCAGGCTGGGGAACAACCAAAGAGCTAGGAAAAAAGAAGACTATGCTGTTGGGATCTAGACTGTTGGGCCCGTCAATGGAACTACCATTAGAATTTTGGGAACTGAATATCTTGGAAGAAATAGGGAACCATATGGGGAAATATATTCGTGTGGAAGAATGGAAGGTTCGCGAGGAAGAAGGAACCTCTGTCAAGACATGTGGAGAATCGGTCATCCGAACTGCAATGGAGAGAAATCGAGATATACATGGACTGGGAATCCTTAAACAACCTTTGTTTTTTGAACCCAAGCTAGAGGGTTGTTGGATTGGTACTTTGGGATGGTACTCTTGGGATCGGCCCCCTATTAAGGAGAAGAAGATAAATCTAGAGCCATCGGTTGGTGATCACGGAGGTAATAAATTGAAAGGAAATATGGACCACCCTGAACCTTGTGGTTCTATCAAGAAGATTCAGCAATCCTCAGTTAACAAAGAAAAATCAAAGGAGGAAAGCTTGATCAATCCTAACCATCTTCAAGGAAATAAAGACACTGCTAGTTCTTATAAAGATCCACAACCTATGAAATTGGATCAGATTTTGAAGGTAAAATGTTTTTCATTTGAGGACTTGGCTGACAGGAGTTTGTTGGGACCAATCTCTCTAGAGAATGTGGTAAACATCACACAAAGTTTAAATATGAAGATCTCTGAGATCGTAAATGCCTTGCATCCAAATATATAGGAGGATCTTGAATCCCTAATTGAAGTTGGCAATGAGCTAGTGGAATTGGCAAAGGCAGCCAAAGATGGCTCCTTCAAGGAAGAGGAAGAAAACCTGACAGATGACTAGATGATTTATCCAAAGCATAGAAACAAAGTTCTTTGGTTAGAGGAAGAAGTCACCTCCCCCTCTCCAATACTCTAATACTTGGAAAAAGATCCTCTGATAAGTGGGGTTCTAGGATTAGGTCAAAAGGAGACTCTCAAGCTATCACCATATTGCAGGGAACACAAATCAATAGGCTATATCCCTAATACGGAAAACTTTAAGTGGGAGGGATAAGGAAATAGTCAATTGAAGATACATGAGATGCTAAAAGTAGGGAAGGTTGGTCCCCTTCCTAAACAACAATGAAAATCACATCATGGAATGTTAGGGGTCTGAACGCCCCTAACAAAAGATGTCTTTTAAGGCATCACTTGGATTTATTTTTTAGACAGACATCTGCGTCTTACAAGAAACTAAATTGGAAGAATAGGAAAAACAAAATTTGGTTAAGAATCTCAACTAGTGGAAATTTCTGGGGGTTAATTCTGTTGGCCCCTCTAGAGGACTAATCACATTATGGAAACCACAAAATGTGTTGATTGAAGAGGTTGCTTCTAATAGGGAATGGATAGCTTGCAAGGTAAGCACCTTGGCATCAAAATTATGCTTTTTTTAGTCAACGTGTATGGACCTAATTCATACATTCTTAAAAGAGAACTCTGGAGTGAATTAGATGCCATCTGTAACAATCCTACCTTCAATTTTTTCATTTTGGGAGAAGATTTCAATGCCATTCTCAGAGCAGAGGACAAAGAAGGTGGAGTAGGCAGAAAACTACAATCACAAATAGATTTTGAAGATTTTGTAGAAAGAAACATGTTGATAGACATTCAGATGGGCAATGGAACATTCACCTAGACAAATAGAATGAAAGTATTCTATAATATTGCAGAGAAGCTTGATAGATTTTTGTTCAGGGGAGATATAAGTAAATTTCACTTCAGCATGGAGAGAAAAATTATTCGTTTATCGGGCTTTGATCACTTCCCAATCAACTTAGAAATACTTGGAGAAACAAAACTTGCAAGATGCCCATTCAAATTCAAAAACATCTGGTTTAAGGATCCATCTTTTTTTGATCTAATCAAGTTATGGTGAACTGATTGTAACCCTAGAGGTTTTAATCTTTTCAATGTTATGACCAAACTAAATGTGATCAATACCAATTTGAAACAGTGGAACAAGGAACACTTTAAGAATATCTGTGAAGTCAAAAGGCAAATAGAAGAAGAATTGGGGGTTCTCAATGAAAAGATTATGGGGGAAGGAATGGATAAAAACACTTACAGGTAGGAAAAAGAACTAATGAGTAAACTGGAGGACATTCTAGCCAAAGAAGAAATTTTTTGGTGTCAAAAGTCACAAGAATTGTGGCTTCGAGTTGGAGACAAAAACAATAATTTTTTTCACAACTCCATCAAAGTGCATAGAGATATTAACAGAATCATTGCCATCAAAAACCCAGATGGAAGATTGACAGACAAAATAGAAGAAATTAAATCAGCAGTGGTGGACTATTTTCAGGATCTATTGAATGATTTTGAAGGTTCCATGCTTGGAGCCCAACAACATTTCACAAAAAACATTCCTAGACTTGTCTCAGAAGCTCAAAATAAGATGTTGATTAGCAAGTTTATAGCAAGGAAGTGCCTTTTCAACTTCACTCAGACAAAGTGCTAGGGCCCGATGGGTTTCCTATTGCCTTCTTCCAGAAATGTTGGGATATTGTGGGAAAGGAGCTAACTGAAGCAATAGAATATTCCAGAAGAAATGGAAAAGTTCTCAAAGAAATCAACAACTTCATTACTTTGATTCCTAAAAAGGAGAAGCCTAAGTCCTTTGAAGAATTTTGGCATATAGCACTATGCAATATGTTGTATAAAATTCTAGCTAAAGCAGTGGCTAATAGAATCATGAAGATTTTACCAAATATCATAGCAGAGGAATAGATAGGTTTCATTCTAGGGAGATCTATTTTCGATGGTGTGATCATTGTTGATGAAGCAATACATTCCATTCAAAAAACCAAAAAACCCTCAATTCTCATAAAGATAGATATTAGGAAGGCCTACGACAAAGTCAACTGGAGCTTTTTGTTCAAGGTTTTGGAGGCATTTGGGTTCAACAGAATTTGGCTCAACTAGATTTTTGAATGGATAGCATACCTTAGATATTTAGTGTTTATCAATAGCTCACTAAAGGATTCTTTGGTGCATCCTGAGGGCTTAGACAAGGGGACCCATTATCACGATTTCTATTTATCATCATGGCTGAGGCTCTTCATAGATCTTGTGCTAACGTAGGACATGAAAGCTAAATTTTAGGTATTTAGTTCACCAGAAACATGCTAGAAATTATTCATCAACAGTTTGCCAATGACACAATGCTCTGTGGAGTAGCTCATGAAGGGGAAGCCAAGAACTTTAAATTCATTCTGGATCAATACTCAAGAGCTTCTGGACAGGAGGTAAACAAAGACAAATCACAAGTTTTTTCTTTAATACCATTGTCAGGAGAGAAGAAAGGATTTTGAGAATTCTAAAATTTAGAAAAAGAACTCTTCCTTGCAAATATTTGGGCCTTCCACTAGTTCGAGGAATTCAACCCAGAAGAACATGGGACCCATTGATAGAGAGGGTAAAGAACAAACTGGCCTATTGGAAAAGTAAATGGCTTTTGTGGGCATGTAAGTTAACTTTGCTCAAAGCTATAATTGCAGAAATACCCATTTATATGATGTACTACCTTCCACTCTCAAGTTTAGCCAATAAGGAATTTAATCAGAAAATGAAAACATTCTTTTGGAAAGGAAACTCAGAATAGTTCAAATATCCCCTCATTAAATGGAAGTAGATTTGTGAACAGAAAGAATCAGATGGAACAATGTTAAAAAACATAATCTAACAAAATAGAGCCTTGGGGGCAAAGCTGGTTTGGGTGATGTATTCAAAACCAGAACTTAAATGGGTTAGAATACTTCAAGCCAAATACTTGGACAAAAAAGAAAAAAACATCTTTACCTCTCGATCACTACCTAGTGGATCTAGGATATGGAATATTATCAAGAGCAGATGAGATCTTAATTCCAAACATCTGACCTGGGAAATCAAGTATGACAGGAAAGTGCTCCTTCAGAAAGATTCTTGGGAAGAACACACAAATCTTGTAGGTAATATTGATTTGGTTTTGGTAAAACTTCACACAAAACAAGTCCGAGGAGACAAAGTGAGGGATTATTTAACCTTTTTGGTAGAGGAAGGTGATTTTTTCCCAAATGGAAAAGTGTGTTGAACCTCGGCTTAAATGACAGGGAAATAGAAGTCTTTGAAAATGTTCTGAAGTAGCATCCTATTTATATCAGAATGGGTCAGGACATCCTAAGATGGAATGCTTCTCCTTCTAGGAAATACAATGTTAAGGATGGGTACGGTATGTTGATTAGAATAAATGTTGGTGGAGCAAGATTTCCAATCAAGCTCTGCTAGAATAAACACTTCCTTCCCAAGGCTGGTATTTTCACTTGGGCAACCTCCCAAGGTAGAGTCCTCATAGCTGATAGATTTACCAGAAAGGGCTTTGCTGGACCATCAAGATGTTCTCTTTGCAAATTAGCTGAAGAGAATAGAGACCACCTCTTTCTGCACTGTCCCTTCACTTCCCTGTGCTGGCAATGGCTTTGCATCGAATTACAATGGAAATCAGCACACCCAGATAATCTGGTAAACTACCTGGCTGATAATCTATCAGAAGGCTATGTTCAAAGGTCTACAGCTCTCCTACCCCTTGATTTTAATATGGGAAATCTGGAAGGAGCACAATAGGAGGATTTTCGAAGAGAGAGAAATGCCCTTGCAATCTTTTTTGAACAAAATTAAGGCAAATATGGTAGAGGTAGTGAATTCAAGGCTTGAAGAATTGGGCTAAAAAAATTTGCACTTCACAGTATGGGATGTGGAGATGTGTAGGAATTGGCATGACTTAAAATTTTCATCTTGTTCATGTGAAGGTAGATCCAAAACTCAAGAAGCTAGGATGCTGGTGCAATGGACACCTACGGAGATTGAATGGTATAAATTGAATTTTGATTGTGCCACTAAGGGGAACCTAGGGGTGTTAGGGGTTGGATGCATTGTGTGGAACTCAAATGGCTTTTCTATTGGAAGACTAGCAGAACCCCTTCCCACAAGTATGAATAATGAAGCAGAGATGTAGGCACTGATTCTTGGTCTTAAGTTTTATAAGGAATTGAATATAAAAAATCTAGCTATCGAAGGGGAGTCTCTTTTGGTCATTAATGGATTGAGATCAAGGAGATTGGTGAATTGGAGGCTTGGCGAAAAATTAGACTTGGCATTAAGTATTTTGGATGGATTTGAACGAGTCAACATTAACCATATTCTAAAGGAAGGAAACTCTGAAGCAAATCTCCTCTCTAAGTCTAGGGTAGGCAGCATTTCTCTGAAAGAAGTTTTCAACCTAGGAGGTAGGAGAGCCTCCCAGACTTCATGATAGAGTGACGTGGGTGATAGAGTAGGTGACTTTCCATCATTCCAATGGTGGAAAGTCCAGGGAAGACGCTGAATCTAGGGTAAGGGTGTTACATGGTTTCCATGCTCTATATAAACATCTTGATCTCATAATCTGGTGACCATAAGACCATTTTGGCTAGATTTGGCCCCTCACTTAGTAGGTAGCTCTCATTGCAATCATTTCTTGAGTTGCTCAAGGAGGATGAAGGGTGAGTTGGTGAATACACAAGCGAGCATTTAGAGTGGAGATCTCTAGTTAGCTGCACTCAACACATGAAAGGATTTGAGGTAAGGTTTGTCAGAGTGAAGGGACAATGTCATTATGGTGTGTAGTGCATATAGCACTTCTAGCTTTATGCAGAGCCTTATTTAGAGAGCATGACACATGCTTGTCATGCATTCCCTTGATCATGTCTAAGAGAGATAAAGTAGTTCTTAACTTTCTTATAGATAGCATTAGGTGTCATGGCATGGACAGCTTGATTAGACTAGTTAGTACAAAGTGGTAGATGGCATTCTTAGGGAAGATTACTGATATGCCCTTGAAGAGAGTACTATGACAGAATGATGAATTGGTTTTAGGGGCTGCAAAAATGGTGAAGGGGAAAAGTTTCATAAAAGAAGGGGAATGCTATAGAGTGGACACGGATCTCAACTCTAGGTTTATGGCCTCACTCTTGGATTTGAATATAGCCAAAACATGGGTGAATACAATCACATGTAAAATGTTTATTCGTGATGTGCTTGGCAGATTGGAGGAAACCATAGTTGTTGCTTCCTTCGGTGTAGCACTGCCACGTCCAAAGAATATTCACTTTCTACAAACCCAAGGTGGTATCATTAAGTATTATCATTTTATTCAAGATCTCAAGGGCGTAGAATTGGTTTGGCACAAGCAAAATGCTCAAATTGGGGCTAATTTCCTATTGAAAATGTTTCAATTGATTAAGGTGCAGGGGTTTGATTGGCTCAAGGATTTCAATATGAAGCTCCACAACTATGAAATGGAAGTAGCATGAGGTCATCGCTGGTGTTTAGATAAGTTTATACTTACACTTTTAATATTTGTTCTCAATGTTTGGGTGATTCTTTGTTTATAGGTTATGGGTCTGTCTATAGTTTCTGTTATAGTTTAGTTTCAGGGTCCAGTGTGACCAACTAGTGTCTGCATTATAATGGTCTGGCTCTACGTGGCCATTTTGTATTAAGATGGTAGTGGTAGGGGTACTCAGTGAAGTAGTCATGGCATATTTGTAAACTCTCTACAAGCCAATATGGCATAGATGTAACTTTTTGAAATTCATAAATATAATATATGTTTATTACAGATAAAAAAATCATTTAGTTTTTAATCTCGCTTATAATTAAATAAATACTTCTATTTATTTAATTATGTAGCGTTTTCTTCTGTAGTTAAATAAATATTTTTATTTATTTAATTATTCATATGTTACAAATTAAATAAATTCTATTTTAAGTAAAAAAACACTTACCATATCGATCTCTCACTTTTATCTCTCTCCTTTTAGCATCTTTATCTTCTATCTCCTCTTCATTTTGAAAACATACTCCAATCTTTATTAGTTAACTAAGCATTATTTTGGAAGCTTTATCCACACCATTTATCTTCAATGTTTGAAGATAATTCATCAATATCTTCTATCAATCATAATAGCAACTTTCCCATCTTTTCTTCTTTATCATTGATTTTTCATTAGAAAAAGCCTATCAAATCTACCATTTTCTTCTTCTTTCAAACACACCTCAGAGGATGCCGAGAAACTATACTTGATTTTTTATATGATTGTGCTACAAAAATCTTAGAGCAAACTTCATTCATGCCATTTCTCCCAAGGCAAAATAGAGGAGAGCAATGGAGTGCAATTAAGGTGAAATTGTTCTACATTTTAATGATGTTTGCAATTGTGTTTTGATTCCATCTTATTTACTTGATTGTTGTGATTGTTTGATATGTTATGATTAAATTTATAGTTACATAGGTAGAGTATATGGAAGACAAAACATGGGGTCTTGATGTAAACTGGAAAGGAAATGAGAAGTACTTTTGGAATAGAATGAAAAAAACCTATTTTTTTTATCACATGAAGAAAAAGAAAAAAGATAATAAGGATATATGGTTTACCTAGTGCAATTTTTAGAAATGAGACAAAAGAATATATTACATGTTGGATGGGTTTTATGCCAATAATGAGTACTTTTGTTTTGATAAATGTCACAACAATAATATGTTGAAAGTCAATCCTTAGACAATATTAGACCATTACGCTATTGAAGCTAGAACTGTCATTCAAAATAGTTGTTCCACTAATGAAACTAGAAGGGATGATTTATTCAAAGATTAACACTAAGCTTCTTAAAAATGAAGATTGCAATGAAGGTGTTTTTACCTTGAAATAAATTAACAGGATTCTCCTAAAAAAGTTGTTACATATTGAATTATGGAATGAAAATACAAAGATTTGGAAAATTTCATTTCAAACCATTGGAAAAAAACTAGCATTAGATAGAAGAAAATTATGGAATAGGCTCTAAGAGGAACGATGTAATGGTGAGAAACTTTTGTAGGTTACTAACAAGAATTTGGGTCAACATATAGGGGAAGCGTCGGGCAAAAAATATCTTGACAAGAATGGGTTCCCTTTTAAAATAAAACGAGATCCTGTTTAAAAGAAAATGACATCTCATTTAGGCTCATAGTCTTAATCCTAAATGGGACCCTTTTTAGAAATGAGGACCCATTACGGTTTGGGATACCTGCCTAAATACGATCCCACTTAGGAATGGGACTCTGTTTCTAAATGGGGCCTCATTTATTAAAAGTATTTTTTTTAAAAAAATGTCTTATGAGCTCATTTATTTTTTCATAGGAGTTATTAATTTTTAGAAACAAATATATTTGAAACAAGTACCCATTTTAAAATGGGTACATCCATTCTATTTTGGAACAGGTACTCATTTTAAAACGGGTACCCGTTAGTGTTTTTTAAAATAGGTACCCGTTTAAATTTTTTTGAAATAATAAACCACATTTTATATTTGGTATTAGGCCTAGTAAAGGCATGGTAACCCAACCCTTAGCCTTGGACCTGCAAGTACAAGGTCATGTCAATAGCAAGAGAAAAAACTAAAACCCATTATAGATGATGATGTCTAGTTTTCAAATATATAATGTTTTAATGATTGGATTTTTCTATTTTTTAATTAATTTTAATGGAAATTGGTCCATAAACTTAAAATGTTTTTGATTAAAGTGGTCAAATAGATTTTAAGAGGGGGCCCCAAAACCCTTCACAACAAGAAGCATACAAAAAAATGTAAGCCAACCAACAACCAACAAGAAGCTACAGTTAAAATATAAGCATAATAAGAGTAGCTACGAAGAGTCCAGACAAAACTAAAACAAAACAAGAAAGTAGTTCATCTTCTTTAGAGACTCAGCTGCTTCTAATTCATGTTCATAAAAGGCCTCATGCATCTTGGCAAACTCCAGAAGCTCTTTCTTCTCTGCTTCAAACTGCTTCTTCTTTTTACCTCTAGTTCAAGATGAGGGACCACTTGTGTCTTCACCAACCACCTATTTACCCATGTTCTTAGTATTCTCACCATGATCCTGATTATCCTGATCAACTATAGTCATAATGTTCTTGGCATTGAAATCCTAGAACTGGTCCTTCCTTAGGCCTTTAAGCTTCTCAGTCAGCACACACATCCCATTTAGACTATTCTGAATAGTGAGTTTGCTAATATTGCAGATTTTCTCCAAGTTTTATTAACCTTAACAATCTTTTCCTCAAGATATTGAAGCCTGGTATTGAATTCTTCTCTCATCCTGCAAATTTCCTAATCCATTTCCTCCATTCTCGGGATGGCATCCCAGTTTTTAAAGATAAGGCAGTCTTGCTTGGCAGTAGAATGGATCCCAGTTCCCAAACTATCTTGAAGCACCTGGAATTTGATATTTATTCTACTAATCTCCAAGAAGAACCACTTGGTCATTTTGTGCTAAGAATTCACAGCAATCTTCACAAGCTCAAAGACCTCAACCTGATCACAGTTTCTCACCTGGGACAACAAATTATCAAAATCCTTAGGAAGGTTAGTGGAGGGGTCATTGATCTCAAGGAACTTGACTCCCACACTAGGATCCAGGATGGTCTTGTTAGGAGAAACTTTCATCCTAACATTGTCCTTCTCATACTATAAATCCCTAATCCCCTGCTTTTGCTCGAAACCTTGTTTAGCACTACTAATGAGCTAAAAATCTTCCTCACCCTGGATCTTGTTAGCAGGCTTTTCTTTCTTACCAATCTTAGGCCCCTGTTTCTCAGAATAGTCTCCGAATTCCTGCACTAAACCCTCCTCATCCTCCAAGATATTTTTTCATTTTTTCCTAGAGGCAGGGGTCTTCCTCTTCTAAGATCTCAACTTCTTGTCAGGGATCTCCTTGATAGAGTCATCAGTGTCATTTCCAGTTTCAAACCCATCTGACCAAGAGATAGAAACTTCCCTCTTTTGGATTTTTCTTCTCTTTTTAAACGAATCTTCCTTAGTCTCTTCTTCTTCCTCCTCCATTTCCCATTTGTCATCATTAGAGTCAACCTCCTCTTCGCTAGACACCACCCTACCCTTCTTCTTAGCACTGGGTTTATGTTTTAAAGACTTCTTAGGGGTGTTGATTTTCATGTGCTCCAACATGAGAAGAATGAGACTCTCATGCAAAACTAGAAGTCTAGGGTTTCTACTATGATCTTTCAGACCAAACTCCATAGAAGAAACCAAGTAGAATGGAAAGGAAACTAACAAGCCATGTCTGAAATGATTTAACAAATTTAAGTGACAAGAGTAAATGGTCACATACCTTCCATCAAGGGTAACATATTGCATGATAATCTCTACAAAATCTACCCAAATAGGCTTAATGGATAGATGATTGTACCCACCACTCTTGAATTTAACCAGCTTCTCCCTTTCATTCCCTTTGAAGAAATTATTGAGGGATTCCTCACTCTTCTTCCTTTCCTAGCCATATCCCATCCAAAATCTGTAATCCTCCTATTCTTATAACCATTCACAAATATATCGGTGATACTTGGGTCTGCACCGTGAAGCTTTTCCATGAATAGCGTAAGCCCTCCTACTTGAAGAATGTTCCAAAACTTTTGGTTCTGCTTAATTTCCTCACATGATGAAGGTTCAACCCCATTTCTGTCACCCCCCATTCTAAAGTTGATACACTGTATGCTATCTTTCTCTCTGCAAACTAAGTTGAAGGTGATACAATAGAAGAATAGACCATACTTGAAAGTATTAACACCCATAATCCATGTGGAGTGAATAATCTAGAAGGGAGGGTTATGTGAACCATTAAAAATCATGATGATCTTTTTAGATTTTCTTGATAGATGTACCATAGAGGCTATCATTGATAATCAACTCTTTAACATTATTAGGGATTGAAATTAATTCATCCCATATTAACTTAGCTTCAAAAACAACCCCTAGGTTGGCAAAGACATCCACCACCTTGTTCCCCTCATGATAAATATGAGAAATGTGGGTTACCTCAAAGGTCTTCAACAACATTATAGCATTTTTTATCAATGTCTCAATAGACCAGCTAGGTTTAGATATACCATTGAGACAATTGATGATGTTCATGGAGTCTCCTTCAACCCAGACTTTTCTACAACCCATAGCATGGGATAGAGCAATAGAATGATAGGCAGTCACAACTTCGACATAATGGTTTGTCTGGGTACCCAAAGAGAGTTCTACTGCTACTACGAACCCACCATTGTAATCTCTAATCACTGCCGCACTACCAGCAACTCCAGGATTACCTTTAGCCACCCCATCAATGTTGATTTTGGTCCATCCTTCAGGAGGTAACAACCACCTCACTTCCTCTCTAGAGTGTTTCATTCTTTTGGAGGAAAAGGATATGTCTTCATTAATGTTCTAGTTGTTAGAAATGTTTCTTTGCATAGGAGTAACCTCAACTCTTTTATCAAGTGAGAGTTGTTCTTGAATCCTAGCTTTGAAATTCTCCTTGATGCTTCTAATCACTTTGAAAAATAGATTGTCTGAAGATAAACTAGTGTCTCTAAAGATAGGATTATTCCTTTCCTTCCAAAGCCACCAAGAAATGTGAGGTATTGATAGGGACCAAAGGAATTTAAGAGAAGGGTTAGGAACAGGTGACAAGGTGTCATTGTACCTCATCATTTAATCATATTTCAAATGTTAAAATCCAAGGGCTATGTCCTCAGTTGTCTGCAATTAGGGATTCTACAGTTACTAGTTTTACTAGCTAATCTTAGTAACTTCTACCAATTTAAAGAAATTAATATGTCTACTTACTAAATGAATTTAAGGAATACCAAAAATAGAATTAAATAGGAAGTTACTTAAAGCAATCTAAAAAATAGTAACATGCATCTATCTACCAAAATCAGTAAATACTTTTCACAGCAAAATATGAAGTAACAAAATAGTGGTACTAGCCTTCTGCCTTGGTGGTGAGAGTGGGCCCTTTCTCCACACCCTTGGGGCTGAAGGCTATAGTAGGGAATCAGCACAAAAGAAGAAGATCACAACTAAATCTGGTCCAATTCCATTCAATTTGCATTTATGAAAAATATTGATATTAGAGAAAACTGAGATTACCGAGAATTAGAATAATCTAATCATTGTATATTTTTTCTGTTGTTTCTATCAGTCTATATAAAATGAGTGATGGCATATCACTTATCTTATCTACCAGTTCTTCTATAAGATGACATCCATCTCTTTATTACACTAGCTATCTAACCATGGAAAAATAATCATGCAATAAAAGTAGACTGAGTGGAACAGATGTCCACCTAGAATTCTAAGTTTGAGTCTTAATACATTTGGGCAGTGATGCCCTAAAAATATGGATATAAAATCACTTCTATCCGTAACTCATGCAAAAACTTTAAAAATATAAAAACTCTAGCAGTTAACTAAAGATGACCCTTCACCACTCAGGTGATGATTTGAGTGAAATGAGGGGTATTACGATCACTGCTAAAAGTGCCTGATCAGTAGCTTATGCTAGAAATATACCTTGCCCTCATGAGGTGCTGGAGATATTTGTTCCTGTCTGTAGCTCCAATGATATGTTTGTAGCTCCAGGGATATGTCTATAGCTCTGGAGATATGTCTGTAGCTCTGGAGATACCATTGTGACCTTTTTGTTCAGCTCCAGAGATAATCCAGACTCCCGCCTAGCTTTAGAGAGGCTTTTCTCTTTACTTCAAAACTTCTAGTGTCATGGTACTCTAGTTTTGTCTCCGGAGATCTTTGAAGACTACCTTCGGAGATGCACAAAATTGCTATTCCGAAAATCTACACCTGTTGATTCAAAAAGAGAGAAGATTTTACATTTTTCCATCAATTTCATGCACATTAGTTCCTCAATCAGAAATTATGATCTTAAGTAATTTATCTCAATTAATCATTAACTAGAATGATCTTGCTAGCCTATTTAGGTGTAGATATTAGGAAAGATGGAATCAGGAAGGAGAAATAGAGAGGTAAAAAGATGTATTTCATGGGTGCAACTTGGCACTCATCATCCCCCATACCTAAGGTTTGGTAGGTCCTCCTGCTTCTCACAATCTAGATTTATTCTGGTGAAGTAGCTTGTCAGTCAGGCTTTAATCGTTTGCATAGGTAGACCAAGTAGTGTGGTTGGTATTACCATTGCCTCGGTATTGATCAACCTACTTCAACCAGTCTTGCAATTTCTCATCTTCTATTTGCTTAGCCCAGACAGGGAGTGGCTCAATTATGAGAGGGGGCCTGAACCGTCCACCTATCCATTCCTGCTTATGATTATTCATCATTTTGGATATTAACTTTTTTTTCTCATAAATAATCTTAAGTTTCAAGGGCTGACCACCTTTCTCATTTTCTGCTCTGAGGTGAAAACATTCCATCTTTTCTTTGCTATGGTAAGTACCGGATTTGTTGAACTATTCTTGAAAAGACCAAAATTGATGGAGCACTCTTGGAAACTTTTTAGGTATAATGAAAAAAATTTGTTCTTACTCTTAGGGTGATAGATATAGGACTTGAATTAGGTCTTAAAAGCATTGGGATTGGGAGATTCCCTCTTGATGAAGAGATCTGTTTCTAAATCCTTCTTGAGATGATCTTCCATTCGTTCATTCCAGATCTGATGATTCCTCATTATGGACATAAATGCTTTAAGCTGGCATTCCCCCACAAAATGATTAAGAATGAAAGTTATATCATTAACATAGAAACCATGTAGATATAATTCACATAGGAAATTCTTGTCTTCATCATTACTCCTTGTATATGTTGTCATGAATCCCTCGACTGTCTCTGTATTCTCAACCAAGTCAACAGGACTAAAGAGAATTTCCTCTACAGGACTCTTTCTTGTAAGAACATAGAATAACTGGCACTTGGAGGCCTACAGGATAGAATTTTTGAAGAAAGGGAGGCCATTTCAATGATTTTGCCTTCCAAAGTTTCTATTCTTTTTGTTTTGGTAGTGACTGCCCTTTGTAATTGCGGCATAGGCTTGGAAGCCTCATATTCTCTACACTTCTTCTCCCAATGGAATAGGGCCTTAGTAATGTCAATGGGGATTGGACCCACATATGCATCTTTTTGTATTTCCTACTCATTGGTTGCCCTTAGGCCAGCCAACTCTTGAATATATTCCTCCTGATCATCTAGTTTGTTGTTGGCCCAAGTTAACTATCTATTCTGGCTATGTATTTTCTCAATCAATGCTACCATTATTGTGAGGCTATTGTCTCTAGCTATGGTGAGCTCACAAACACTCTGTGCTGCCTCTATCTCCTTTTCTTTTAATAGTTTAACTGCTCTAGTTTTCTAGGCCTCCAATTATGCTTCTTTCTCCTAGATGATATGGATTTTTCTTTGGAGCTCTGTTTGTAGATTTTCAATAACTTATTTTTGCTCTATTTCTACCTCTATTCTGACCTTCTTAAGGTCAGTAATAATCAGATGCTTCCCCCAGAGTAGTCTCTTTAGGTTTTCAGTTTCTTCTAACATTTGTTGATCTTTTGAAATTTCAACATCCTCTTGATCAGAGGGATGAGAGAAAGTTTCTTCTTCTGCTTCTATTTCTATTTGCTAATCATCAGGGTTTTCCATGGCCATTTGCTCTGCACTGTCAACTATACCCATATACCCTGTTTCATCTTTTTCTGCAGACTACCTTTCCTGAGGGTCCTCTTAGGGTTCCTCTACTTTTGTTGGCACCAATGAAGGCCCAGCTTGATCCTCATATGCTCTAAAACCCAGGAGTACCTTAGCTAGGAGGGCAGTATCTTCCTCAGCCTATGAGAGCTGTCTTTACCTCTTGCTTCTCCATAGCAGAGGTGTGGTAGGTGCATCCAGAGTAGGTCTCTCATCCTTAGAATCTAAGGAAATAGTAAGAGTTTGTCTGTGTTCTGTCTCCAAAGCACATGATGGTTCTGAAATTGGGCTTGACCCTAGATGAACAAATGGTCCTGGGGAAACTTCTCTTTGTTTTCTCTTCCTGACTAGAGGGATCTCATCTGAATCATCAGATGTTTCTTCAGCCTAGGTTTTCTCTATTCTCTGTCCTGACCTCTCCTTTGTTAATTCCTTAGGGAAAGATTCCTCAGTTAGAGTCATCTTTCTCCTAACCGATCAAGTCATGTATGGGGTTTGTTTAAGAGTAGACTCTGTAATTTCTTTGCCTTTCTTCTTCTTTTTAGGAACAGGGGCTGCAAATGAATTTGCCTCTTGTGAGGACTTCTTTCCTTTTTGAAAAGCTATGGAGGAGGTTGAAGGCTCAGTTTCTTCTTGTTGGTGAGTAGGGGAACCCTCACCTCCTAGCTATGTCATCTCTAATTCTTTGTCGTAGGGATTCTAATCAAGAAAGTTTTTCCATAATTCTTCCCCATTGGCCTGAGACATGAAGTGGTGTTTAACTACTAGAAAAATGAGGCCATGATGTTTCATGGGACCCTTATTTTTCTGATATCTTTCTGCAGTTGTCCTGATGGTAGAATATAGGAAATTGGGAATATTTATGCTAAATTCAGGGTGTCCATTCCCATGTCTTAGAAAAATTAGCATTTTCATGATTGGTCCTAAAACTAGAGAGAATTGACCATCACAAGTAAAATATTTCATTAGCCAGATGGGAACAAATTGCCAAGGGTTTGGAAGTGTGGACCTAAAAATTCCTTTTACTTCATTTTTATGTGAATGCAGTTGTATTGTAGGTTCACCTTGAATAGAGAAATTCTTAATTAAATTAGTGTATAAGGTTTTCAGGTGATAAAACCTCTCACCTTGTTCAGGAAGCCCAGAAATGTGATTGATAGTGGCTGAGGAGAGATTGATTCGGACTCCTCTAACAACTATCTGATTGTCCCTTAGATTTCTAAGGAATTCATCCACGACATCTTCTTGAAACCCTTCCAATTTTTCTAGAAAGTCCATCCATCCTACAGTTCTTAGAATGTTTATTGCAACTTCATCTTGTAGAAGACCCACAGCACTCTCTGGTTCAGACTTCTTCTTTAACCCCATTGCTAAATTGGTTCCACCTTCTGTGCTTAATTCTTCACTTTTCTATCTACAGTTTGTCCCTTCTTCTACACTCCGTAGGCTCCAGAGGATTATTTAATTTACTCTATTCTTCATGGTATTTTGGAAGTTCGAATGAGCATTTCTATGTCTCTCAACTTAGGCTCATGGAAGATTTGCAAATTAGTTAGAGTACCTAGGCAATCATAAATACACCAGACTGATAGGACACTCTAGAGGCAAGGTGTTAGTACAACACAGATGGTGGCATGTTTGAATTTAGAAAAGGAAATGATGGCAGGAGGACGTGTCATAGTGGCGGCACCCAAAAATAGAAAGACAAGACAATTGCTATTAATGCTTAATTTAAGATAGAATTACCTGGATCATTTTTAATGATGAGGAGCAATGTACACGGTAGAGATGCTGTGTCATTTTATGAGACTACATGCATCATGACACATGAGCATCTTTTGGTGGCTTGAGATGATGCCCACTACTCCATTGGTACACGACCTGCAATCATTTCGCTGAGTGGTTCGAGAATCCACGTTCCTTGGGTGACGTTAGCGCCATCTTTGTGAATACCCTTACAAATGAAATATGTGTTGATTTTATTTTATTCTTGTGATAAAGTAGAGGATGAGTCATGATGACCTCATCATGTGATGTGTCCATTGTATTGCTTAGAGAGTGTTGATAACTAAGAGGGGGGGTGAATCAGTTATCTTAATTTTTTAACTTGCTTTTCCTTTTTAATCAATTAGTACAGTATCAAAACTTATAAGCATAAATGGACATGAGAGAAGAAACAAACTCAATACACATGACAAAATATTTTTGATGTGGAAACCCTGTTAAGGGAAAGAACCATGGGGTGATTATTCCAAGATAGTATTCTCTGTTAAAAGAATAAGGTAGTATAAAATGGCACTTGCCAATTAGCGCTCACTGCCTGAGCACACTGCTAACAAGAGGCTCACTGCCTACAATAGTTTATGGAAGGAAACTAGATACTTGAACTGATGAGAAGCATCCACATGTTCTTAAGTTTAGTTCTAGTTAAGCTCAATACACTGATCTACAACACTTCATTCTTCCTCTGCCTTAGTGCTGCTATTCCGTCACATACCAGACCTCTATCTTTGTTCCCACACTATTCTCTACTTTTCTTCACACTTCACAACACCCAACATACCCATTCTTATTGAAATCCATCTGGTATATATATCCGTACCAAGGATTTCATCATCTTTCTAGTCGTTATCTGGAATAGTCAGTATTTTCCCAAACTTTGGTCTGTCGGCTAAATCCTTGCTTACCAAGTGATGCACATCACAAAGATAGTTATAAAGGTGATCAATCATGTTAGCCAATCATGAATGATACCTTAAGAACCTTGACCACCATCAATATCTCATATGGAATAAGTCTAATGCTCTACTGGTTAGTTCTTCCTCTGTCTACTCTGCCAAACAGGACCTCAATACTTAGATGCTCATATCTCTTCACTATTTCATCACCAGAGGCTCAATCCCTAGAATCTATCAGTCAAGGTACTCCTCTTGACTTCTCCAAGTCCATACTTTACAAAGATACTTCCTCTAAGAGATCTGGACCTGACTGTCAGACCTTGCTGCATGCTTTGTTCTCGCTTACCAGACCAAAGTATTCTTCAATCTGACTTCCGGTAAGGACACACCATGTCCTACAGATGTGTGGAATGGTCTTTGTTTCCATCAATGACAACACCAATGAAGCCACATAGTGTCTCTTGCCAACAATCTCCACCTTTGGCATTGATGGCAACACATAGTGAAAAATGACTAAGTGTCACACTACACTCCCCCTTGGCTGATGCTCTGTACACTTTTCTGGAGCTCCCCCTTAGCTAGATTCCATATTTTTCAATTCTCCTCACTCCCCCTTTTACATCAACGGAAAAGGGTAGGGTGCACACACCAAAATTCCCAAAAATCCAATTATACTTAGCCACATTAGTATATATATACATGCTATATTTACATATATTAAAGTATATCTATAAAACTTGTCTTTAACTAGACAAATTTTGTTGCCCAACTCTGCTTCATCCTCTCCAAAATTGAGATGTGACCACTCAATAGGAATGCAAAAGCTTTTGCCCTCTTTAGATCTTTCAGATCACTGGTCAGAGCTGTGGTCCGGGCATCGGTTAAGGCCTCATGCATGACCTCTAACTTAGGGATAATCATTCCTCTAAGTTCACCCATTCTACTTATTATGTTCTTCCTCTCCTTCTCAAGCTTCTTTATCTCATTAATGATTGTAATAGTCTGACATTCCTGGTTTATTATGGAAATGGTAAGAGGATCAAAATTCTGAGAGAAGCTTGACAGTTTATCCTCTTATTCTTTCAATTTCTTCTCAATGTCCTTTGTCACTTTAGACTAGGATAAACAAAATTTATATACTTCTCCGCAATCTTTGAGAGCATTTTCTAAGCTCTTTATTACAGTATCCAAATTTCTCCTATCATTTGTTATTAGCCCTTGAACTTCATAGAATCTCTTATCTAAAAACTCCTTCCAGACCTTTGCTTCAGCTGATTTCTCTAAGGAATCAAAATGAGTGCTGACAGAACTAACAAGAGACTTGAGATTACTAGATGAAGAGGCTGAGGAATCCTTCTGAAAGGATGGCATGATCTTTTCCAACACACCGGATGCTATCTCTAGCAACTCATAGTCTTCCATGTGAGACTTTAGAAGCTTCTCTTTTGCATTTTCTTGGGCAAAGGATGCTATCTTCATTGTTTGAACTGGGGAGAGAGAATCAAAGTCAAATGGTCCTTGAAGTAGCTCTGGTTCATCAATCTCCATCATTTCTTTAGACAGGAAATCTTTAACATTTTTTGCAGTGTCTCTTACTAGAGACAAAGTTTTCTTCCCTTCTGCAGCCTCAGCACTGTCACTTGTGGTCTTTTTAGTCTGACCTTCTCTTCCCTTCACTTCTTCTTTCTTCTCTATCTTTCCTTCTCCTTTAGATCCAGAGACTACTGGGGAATCCAGATTTACTTCTGCTAGTACTTCTTCTTCCAGAATAGAGGAGTCTAAGTCCTTAGCTTTCTCTTCATTTGACTCCTTTGCCTCTTCTGCCACTATCTTTGTAGATTCTTCTTTGTCATTCATGGTAGAGGGTTCATCACCCAAGTCCTCTATAATAGGAATATTAATTTTTTTATAGGCATTCTGGAGGATCTCTTCAGTCTCTTTAGCCACTTTGTCTGTCTCTCCAAGAATAAGTTGATTCATTCTAGCTTTGCTTTAGAACTCATCCTTGCAATCTTTAAAGATCATATTCATTTGTTTCAGAGAGATTGAAGGATAGAGCTAAATAACTATTTGTTCCCTGATCTCAATGTCCTTGGCCTCGGCATTGTTTTTCCTAATTTCTAGTTCCTTCTCTAGGGTCTTTGGAATTAGAGATATAATCTCAATGAATGCTTTATTATAAATGTTAAGATACCTGACTATAGCTTCTTGCAGGATCTTCTTATTAGCCTTATTGTTATCATCATAAAATTCAGTCATTGGCTTCAAGTTCCCATCCACAGTGACTGATTTGATGATATCATCAATGCACAGAGTAGGCTTTTCAACAAATTCCTCTACCTTTTCTTCCTTGTCTTCACCAGTAGAGGGTTCATCGGACACTTTTTTCTTCTTCTTCATTTTCTTTACCTCCTCATCTGACTAATGTAAGACCTTGTGGCCTTTGTCTTAGTTCTTTTCTCTACTTTACTGAATGATTTTGCTTATGGTTTTGAAGTCTTTGAGCTCTTAGTAGTGGTAGGTGCAAAGGTCTTAGAGGATCTGGTCCAGAAGGGGACTTCCACCGGAGCACCTTCTTTCTCTGCCCTTTCCATCTTTTCTCTATTTGCATCAAGAGCCTCCTTTGATATTCCATATTTCTTGGCAACTTCTTCAACTTCTGTTCTCACTTTCCTCTTGATCTCAGGCTGTCTCAGTTCAACATGAATTTTTACACTCAACTCTTGATAGGTTTCAAACCTTTCTACCTTAGGGTCTTTGCGCTAACTCAGTAGATGTTGGATATGCAGTTCTAGAATTTTCTCATCAGCTTCATACCCCATTGGCATGATCCATACTGTTCTTGGTTCTATTTCCTCCATTAGGCATTGATCAGTGTCTACCACGAAACACACTATATCTTTGTACTTCTCAACCAATGATTGTGGGGAATTCTTTCTCTGGTTTGCATTATATTTTGGAAGTTCTTGAAGTAACCCCATAGAGCTATATTTCTTGCCTTAGCATCCCCAAGCCCATGGAAGTAGTCTCTGATTTGAATGGCAACAGGTCTATCATTTTGTCATACCCAAACAATGGATCTAGGTAGCTCATTCATAAAGTAGAAGAACAAACATAGTATTAGCCCTCCATACTTGAAAGAATTTTTCTTGTCCTTGATCTTTTGAAGATTTTCCAATAGTTGGCTTAAAAGAAGTTCACAGAGATCATAATCTACATTTTCTTTTAACATTTGATAGGAAGTGTAAATTGTAGTTCCAGGTACTAAATTTTCCCTGCTGGAGTGATATATCTTGTAACTAATTATCATGGATGCAAACTTGACATCCGGATCTGTGACGTATTCTATTGTCATTGCTCTCTTGTCAAATTTTGATCTGGTAGCCTCACTCATAGTTACGTTTTTGACAGATTTGAGAATAGGTAATCCTCCAGATGAATGCAAATCAGTTACTATCCTAATTGCATCCTTGGTGATCTTAAATGGTCTATTCAACCATATGAAGTTATCATGTACTCTGCTCAATACATACTTGACCCACTCATCTTCTTCAAAATAGGAGAAATGGATGAAATGTCCAAAGTGTTTGTCCTAAATAGCCTTGTACTGTGGTTTGAGTTCAAAAGCATAATCTATTAACTGATTGTGATAGATATCCCTTAACTTGGATTCCCCAAATTCTTTAATATTTGCATGAATGTAAGCCCTAAAATCTTCTATATGCAAAATACCATGCAAAATGCTGGAAAATGCACCTGAGGGATCCACTTCTAGAGATTTGTAGGGATGCTTCTTAAATTTAGGGTGCGGCCTATCAATAATCTTCACAACATTCAGACTAGCCATTTTCAAGATGATTTACAGAGAGATATTCAAGAATAGAAAATACCTTTTGTGCTTCTAGGTTTCATGGTATGAGCTGAATCAGATTGCTGGATGAATTGACTTCTGTAGTTAATCTTTGATGGGCTTTGAGATAATTGGTTGTGGAGCTTCTTTTCTTTTCTTCTTGAATGTAAAATGAGGAAGTGTTCAATAAGATAACCCTTATATTTCTCTGCAAACCCTAATTCCATATTACAATAAATGCGTAACTTAAGTCATTCCAGTTTGCCTTATTCTCCTTGTTCTAAGGAAAAATCTTTTTTGGATCACTGAGAAGCATTTAGAGTTGTTCTTAGTGATGATTTACAATCTGTCTTCCTTTCTCCAAACATTTCATCTATCTATAGATTACGATCCCTCAATTTGAATCATTAACTATGAAAAACCTACTTCTTACAGGATGACTGTTGAACTGGATTAGTCTTGGAAGATTAACTTGTTCAAAACTTCTTGCCGATCATCCATCTCTTTACCAAAGCTTATTTAGATGTTCCTCTGAGAACCCTTTAATCCGCAACTTTCCTTGTGCCAATTTCAGGCACTAATTAACTAGCTGGGGGAAAATGTTTTTCTTTGTGTCTCCCCTTGAGCTAAAGCTCACCTTTTAATTTCCAGAAGGAATATCAGCACTAGTTTCTAGTGCGGATCCATCCCCAACATTTTCTGTACTCCTCTTCACCCAAATCTTGTTCATCTCCCTTTGAACTTCATTTGCATTCACTTTTCCTTTTCCTTTGTCTTGATTCTGATTATGATGCACCGGACCCCTTTTATCCTGATTCTTGCTTCTACAGAATTTGGTAATATGACCGGATCTATTGTAATTGTGGCAAACAATATTTCTTTGCATTTTTTACTGATATCCTCTTGATCTACATTGATTAGCCATATGTCCCATTCTATTGCATGCAAAGCATCTACCATTCAATGAATTGTTCATTTGCATATTTCTACATTCATGAGATTTGTGACCATACATTTTGCAGTTGAAGCACTGTCCATAGAAGGATGTATTAGTTTGGTTCATTCTCTTTCTACACTGGTTTACTTTATGACCAAAGTTATTGCAGTTGTGGTAGTATCCATTGAAGGATGGATATCTTTGAGCATTTGGTTGCCTTACCGGAGGTCTTCTAGGCCTATTCCTTGGAATTCCTGATCCAAAGTTCTTTTGACTGGATTCAGAGCTTTCACCTTTCTCATATCCAAAGCCATGCTTGTCATCTACTCTCTTTTAGTTTTCAAGAACTTCAAGTTGAGCAGAGCTTATCTTAAATTTCTCTTTGTATACATTTGCTATTTGAAGATCCTTATGAAGAGTGTCAATTTGATTCTCCAGTTGTTCTTCATTATCTCTAGCTTCTTCAAGATTAGATTTAAGATGCCTGATTATTCTATCCATTTTGTGGCAGTCTTCTAATTTCTCCTTAAGAGATTGTTTTAGATCATCTTCAGTTTTTGTTTTCTCTTCAATTTCATTGGTAAATTTCATAACTCCTGATTCCATTTCATGTCTTACCATAATGACCTCTCTTGATAACTTTTCACATAACTTGGTTTCTCCTTTAGATCTTTATTTGTATCATTGGCTTCACCTTGACTTGCCAATTGTTGGAGTAGATCCTTTCTCTTTTTCATAGAGATACTCAGTTTCCCTTTTAGTTTATTTATGAAATCATTAGCCTATTTGAGTCTTTCCTTCAATTCATTGACTTTAGAGTTAGATTGCTCAAGATCATCTAAGGTAGACTGAAGTTGTTCCCTCATACCATACACATCCATTTGAATTCCCAGATCTTCCTCAAGCTGTTAGGCTCTGTTTGGAGGAACTTGGCTTTGATACCAATTGTTGATAACTGAGAGGGGGGGTGAATCAGTTATCTTAATTCTTTAACTTGCTTTTCCTTTTTAATCAATTAGTATAGTATCAAAACTTATAAGCATAAATGAACATGAGAGCAGAAACAAACTCAATACACATGACACAATATTTTTGATGTGGAAACCCTGTTAAGGGAAAAAATCACGGGGTGATTAACCCATGATAGTATTCTTTGTTAAAAGAATAAGGTAGTACAAAATTGCACTTTCCAATTAGGGGCTCACTGCCTAAGCATACTGCTCACAAGAGGCTCACTACCTACAATAGTTTATGGACGGAAACTAGATACTTGAACTGATGAGAACCATCCACATGTGCTTAAGTTCAGTTCTGGTTAAGCTCAATACACTAATCTACAACACTTCATTCTTCCTCTTCCTTAGTGCTACTATTTTGTCACATACTTGACCTCTATCTTTGTTCCCACACCATTCTCTACTTTTCTTCGTACTTCACAACACACAACATACCCATTCTTATCAAAATCCATCTGGTATATATATCCACACCAAGGATTTCATCATCTTTTTAGTCAGCATCCAGAATAGTCAGTATTTTCCCAAACTCTAGTCTGTCAGCTGAATCCTTGCTTACCAAGTGATGTGCATCACAAAGATAGTTATAGAGGTCATCAATCATGTCGGCCAATCATGAATGATACCTTAAGAACCTTGATCACCATCAATATCTCATCCAGAATAAGTCTAATGCTCTGTTGGTCAGTTCTTCCTCTATCTACTCTAACAAATAGGACCTCAATACTTAGATGCTCATATCTCTTCACTCTTTCATCAACGGAGGCTCAATCCCTAGAATCTATTAGTCAAGGTACTCCTCTTGACTTCTCCAAGTCTGCACTTTACAAAGATACTTCCTCTAAGAGATCTGGACCTGACTATCAGACCTTACTGCATGCTCTATTCTTGCTTACCAGACCAAAGTATTCTTCAATCTAACTTCTAGTAAGGACACACCATGTCCTGCGGATGTGTGGAACGGTCTTTGTTCCCATCAATGACAACACCAATAAAGCCACACAGTGTCTCTTGCCAATAGAGAGGTGGGTCTCCTCCCCTATTATTGAAATTGACTCTTTATTGATGGAGCGTCGAAGGTGCTCCTAGTTCAGGAAGCGCCAGAGGTGCTCCTAGTTTGTGAAGCACCGGAGGTGCGTTTGACTAACTCTTAGCACCTGTTTACCTTCGTAGCTCGATTATTTTAACTATGGTGTAGAAGGGAACTACCATTTGCTGGATTTCAACTCCCTTGGTCGAGAAAGATAGCCATTTACTGGTTTTCCATCTTTCTCTCCTCTTTTTTTTCTCTTCTTTTTTTTTTTTTTCAGAAGGCCTCCATTTACTAGTTTTCGACCTTCTTTTTCTCTTATTTTTTTACTTAGTCCAACACTGTGACAGAGGAGGTATCCCCTATATTAAAACATAAATTGTTAAGAAACTCCTCTTTAGTAGATGGTCTTTTATAGAGTTTGATTCGGTGACCATTTACTAAGAATGTGTCTGTGCTTCCATCAATAGGTTCCAATAATACTATTCCATTTTTAAAAATTTCTTTTATTTGATAAGGACCCATCTAATGAGTTTGTAATTTCTCCTTGAACTCTTTGAATTTAGAATCATAAAGAAGAACCCAATCACCTTGCTGAAATGTCCATGTGTTGGTCATGCCATTGCTTCCTCTGATACTAAACCAGTTCTATTTGCTGAATGGCCTCTGTTCTAATTTCATCCAACTCATTAAGTTGAAGAATTATATTCTGTTGAGTTATAGAAAATGGTAGACCAATATCTAATACAGTTTTAATTGTCTGGAGTTCAAATTATATAGACAAAATAGACTTTTTCCCATAAACCAATTCATATGGTGAGAACTTTGTTGTGGACTTCCAAGTGGTATTAAGCCCAAACTACTTTAGGAAATCTATTAGCCCAATCTTTGTTGTTCATTGCTACTATCCTTATCAGAATATTTTCAAGTTCCCTATTAGTGACTTCTACCTGCCCATTCGCTTGAGGATGGTAAAGTGAAGATTTTCTGTGCTTGACTTGATATAAATATGTGAATGCTTTGATTACTTGTGAAGTAAACTAAGGTCCTCTGTCTAAAACTATTGATTTAGGGCTCCAAACCTTAAGAAAATCTTATTATAAAGGAAATCAGTAAATTTTTCTTCCCTTGCAAATTGTAATGCTTGAACCTCAGCCCATTTAGTAACATAGTCTGTGCATACTAGAATGTACTCCTTGCTGGATGATGGTGGAGAAATTGGTCCCACAAAGTCTAAACCCACCTGCTCAAATGGTTCCATCATGACTTGAGGATGCAGGAACATCTCTTGGGTAAAGGTTGGCTTTCCCATCCTTTGGCACTGGTCACAGTACTACACATACTTCTTTGTATATTTATGAAGAGATGGCCAGTAGTAACCAGCTCCGAGGATCTTGTGGACTATCTAGTGGAAGGAGTAATGGCCACCAGATGGTTCATCATGACATGCTCTCAACACATCAAAATCTCATCAGCTTTTAAACACCTGTGTAGAATGAAATCATGACCACATTTAAATAGTAAACCATTCAACCATTTGTAAGATAAACTTCTTTAACCAAACATTTTTTTTATTTTGAGGTAAAATGGGATGGATACAAGCTTGTAGCTAAAAGATTAGCTATATCAGCAAACCAAGGTGTAGTAGAGGAGATAGAAAAAAGATGTTCATCTGGGAACTTGTCCTCCACTTGTTGGTTTTCTCCTCCTATATGCAATCTTGACAAAAAATCAGCAACCAAATTAAACTTACCTAGATTATCAGCTATGGTAATATCAAATTCCTGCAATAGTAATAACCACCTGATGATCCTTGCACCCACTACTGGTTTGTTCATTACGTTCTTGATGGCTGCATGATCAGTGTGTACAAATATTTTATATGCAGTGATATAATGCCTGAATTTATTTATAGCATAGATGACTACCAAGAATTCTTTTTTACTTGTGGTGTAATTTCTTTCTGCAGAGGTAAGGTTTTTGCTAATGTAATAAATGACATGCATACTTTCTCTTTCCTCCTTTTGTCCTAAAACTACCCCAATGGACTCATTTGAAGCATCAATCTGTATGTGAAATGGTAAAGTCTAATTAGGTCCTCTCAAAATTGGTGTGATAGTAAGCCTTTCTTTCAAGGCTTCAAATGCTCATTAACATTCTTTTGTCCATATAAATTCTGTGTCTTTGCTAAGTAGGGTAAATAGGGGGGTAGCTATTCTGATGAAATTTTTTATGAATCTCCTATAGTAGCCTGCGTGACCCAGAAAACTTCTAACATCTATCTAATTTTTAGGTGAAGGCAACTGTGTGATCACTTCTATCTTGTTTTGATCCACTTTGATCCCCTTTTCTGAAATGTGGTGTCCAAAAAAAATTCCTTCCTCCACCATCATAAAGTACTTTCCATCGCTAAGGGATAATTGATTTTTCTCAAAGGATTTCAGTACTTTCTCAAGGTTTGTGAGAGCTTCTTCAAAATTATCCCCATACATAGTAAAGTCATCCATATAGACCTCCATGCATTCATTAGCTAGTTCAGTGAAAATAGCTAGAACAAGTCTCTAAAATGTAGATGGGGTATTGCATAGTCCAAAGGGAAGAACTTTGTAAGAAAAAGTTCCCTAAGAGCATGTGAAGGTGGTTTTGTCCTGGTCTTCAGGTGCTACTTGAATTTGATTATACCCACTGAATCCATCTAGAAAAGAAAAATACTTTCTCCCAGCAAGATTGTCGAGAACTTGGTCAATGAATGGTAGGGGATGTTGGTAGGTGGCGACTAATCAGGAAAATACTGTACACTAGCCATGTGTCCTCACCAGGGTTCAGGCCGACATAAAAAATCCTATTTTTTATGACTGACATAAGAAAACCCTAATTATTGTAACTAACAAAAGGGCTTGATAAAAGTGACTAAGGGTCAGGGTTTTGACATATTGTATTGTAGCATTTACATTGGTATTGAGTTGCAGGGATTGCTGATTGTAATTAGTTTGATTTACTGGATAATAATATTGGACTCTCTATTTGGTGGATGTAGCCCGGGTTTGGGTGAACCACGTTAAAACTTCTCTCTCGTTGTTATTATTTCTGTGTATTTCCATTCCTCTGTTTAATCTTTATTTGCATTTAATTGATATCTTCTGCCGGCTAACCCTAACAAGTGGTATCAGAGCGGGTTGTGTTAGATTATCATCTACAGGAAAGTCTCACGGTTGAGTAGGAGCAATGGTAGACGAGGGTAGATTGAAGGTCGATAAATTCAATGGGAAGAACTATCAGTTATGGAAGATGCAGATGGAGGATTACCTCTATCAAAAGGATTTATGGATGCTGTTGGAAGGAATAGCTAAGAAACCGGCAACAATGTCTGATGAGGATTGGAATCTTCTTGAAGAAAGGCACTGGGAACCATTCGGTTGTGCCTGGCACCATCGGTGGCATTCAATATAACGGAAGTGAAGACAATAGATGGTCTAATGAAAGCTTTGGCAAAATTATATGAAAAACCCTCAGCCTCAAATAAAGTATTTCTCATGAAGCATTTTTTTAATTCAAAAATGGTTGAAGGTGGATCTGTGACAGATCATTTAAATGAATTTAATATGATTGTTAGTCAATTAACTTCTGTAAATGTAAAATTTGATGAAGAAGTTAGATCCCTCTTGATATTATGTTCATTACCTGAATGCTGAGATAGTTTGGTAATGGTGATTAGTAACTCTGTTTCTGGTTCAAATACCGTAAAATTTGATGATGTTGTTGGTGTTATTCTGAGTGAGGAAATTCATAAGAAAAGCTCAGGTGGATCCAAATTAGGTAGTGTTTTGAATGCAGAAAGTAGGGGCAGATCAAAGGAGAGAGGAAAAGGTTCTATAGGTCATGGAAAGTCATGAGGAATATCAAAGGACAAAAGATCCCAAACTAGAGGACAGAAGGATTGCTGGTACTATGGAAAACCAGGTCATCTGAAGAAAGATTGCTAGTCTCGGAAGAACAAAGAAGGAGACAAACAAGAAGGAAATAAGGAAGAAAATGTGGTAAGTAATAAATCTGAAGATGATGCTTTGATTCTTTCCCTAGATAATGCTGATGATTCATGGGTTTTAGATTCAGGGGCCTCATTTCATGCTACACCCCATAGAAGTTATTTTCTTGATTATGTCTAAGGGGATTTTGGGCTAGTTTATTTGGGAGATAACGAACTCTGTCAGATTGTTGGAAAGGGAAGAATCAAGATTAAGTTGTAGAATAGGAATCATTGGCTACTACAAGAGGTAAGACATGTTCCAACGCTCAGTAGGAATTTAATTTCAGCAGGGTAGCTAGCTGAACAAGGTTGCATTGTTACATTTACTGATAAAAATTGGAAGGTTTCAAAAGGTGCCTTAGTAGTAGCAAAAGGTGTGAAAGTGGGCACCTTATATCTTTGTATAAGTCACACTGTTCCTTCTACTTTAGCTGTTGCAGAGAAAAAATAAATAGGTTCAGGAACAGTTGCTGCAGGTTCGTAGGAAGAGACTGAAACAGTTGCTGCAGGTTCTGAGACAACGCTGTGGCATAACAAACTTGGGCATGAGTGAAAAAGGTATAAAGGTACTTCATTCTAAGAAAGTTTTACCAGGTCTAAAATGTATTAATATAGATTTCTGTGAAAGTTGCGTGTATGGCAAACAAAAGAGAGTCAGTTTTCTTCAGGATGGGAAGCAAAAGAAAAATAAAAAGTTGGAGCTTGTGCATACAGATGTATGGAGACTAGCTTAGGTATCTTCTCTTGGTGGCTCTCACTATTATGTTTCATTCATAGATGATGCAACTAGGAAGGTCTGGATTTATTTCCTTAGACAAAAATCTGATGTATTTGAAACATTTAAAAAATGGAGAAGCTTGGTAAGAATGAGACGGGTAACAGATTAAAATGTCTCAGATCTGATAATGGCGGTGAGTATTGCAACAAAGAATTTGAAGATTATTGTTCCTTTAATGGAATTCGTAGGCAAAAAATAGTTCCAGGGACTCCATAAGAAAATGGAGTAGCTAAACACATGAATAGGACAATAATGGAGCGTGCAAGGACTATGAGATTGCATGCTGGGCTGCCTTTAAATATGTGGGTAGAGGCTGTCAACACTACTGTATATTTAATTAACAGAGGTCCTTCAGTTCCCTTGGGCTGTGGTATTCTAGAGGAAGCATAGATAGGCAAGAAGGCAAGTTATTCTTTTCTGAAAACCTTTGACTGTGAAGCATTTGCACATATAGATTCTGAAAATAGAACCAAGCTAGATGTGAAATAAAAAAAAAATGTACCTTTGTTGGATATGGCATTGATGAATTTGGTTATAGGCTTTGGGATTTTGAAAATTAGAAAATTGTGAGAAGTAGGGATGTCATATTCAATGAGAAGATGTTGTACAAAGATCAGTTGCAGGAGCATGAGAAGAAAGCAAAAGATTATGTGGTGCTGGATGATACTTCAAATAGTGATGTTCCAGTGGTTCCTCATGCTCCGCAACATCAACCAGAAATACCACAAACTCCAGTGAATGTTAGACAGTCAACAAGACTAAGTAGACCTCCTGAAAGGTTTTCTCCCTCTTTGTATTCTATTTTGTTAACAGATGCTGGTGAACCAGAAAGGTATGATGAAGCTATGTAGGTGGATACACAGGTTTAGTGGGAGCTTGCAATGAAAGAAGAAATGGACTCCTTGCTAAAAAATTAGACGTGGGAATTATGTAAGTTACCTACAAGAAAAAGGGCTTTACCAAACAAATGGGTTTACAGGCTGAAAGAGGAAGATGGAGTTAAGAAAAGATTTAAGGCTAGGTTAGTTGTAAAAAGATTTGCACAGAAACAGGGCATTGATTTTGATGAGATATTTTCTCTGGTTGTCAAGATGACTTCTATTCATATTGTTTTAAGTATTGTGGCTGCTGGAGATTTGCATTTGGAATAGCTAGATGTGAAAACTGCCTTTCTCCATGGTGATTTGGAGGAGGAGATATACATGGCACAACTATAGGGATTTGAAGGAGAAACAAGTGTGCCGATTAAAGAAGAGTTTGTATGGCCTAAAACAAGCACCTCGGCAATGGTATTTGAAATTTGATAGGTGTAATTCTGACCATTGTGTTTATTTTAAGAGGTTGGATAATAACAGCTACATTATTTTATGTTTATATGTTAATGACGTGCATGTAGCTGGGTCTAACATGGATCACATCAGAGAGTTAAAAAATTAGTTAGCATAGTCATTTGATGAAGGATTTGGGGGCAGCAAAAGAAATCCTTGGTATGAAAATTTGCAGAGATAGGAAGAACAGAAAATTGACTCTATCTCAGGTTGCTTATGTTGAAAAGGTGTTGCAGAGATTCCATATGGAGAATGCAAAAGTTGTCAGCACACCTTTTCCTAGTCATTTGCAATTGACTAAGGAGATGTGTCCAAAGACACAAGAGGAGGAAGAAAAAATGTCCAAGGTACCATATGCTTCAGCTGTAGGAAGTTTAATGTATGCCATGGTATGCACGAGACCGGATATTGCACATGCTATCGAAGTCATTAGTGGGTATATGAGTCATCCCGGATTTGAGCATTGGAATGTGGTAAAATAGATTCTCAGATATTTGAGAGGTACATCTAATAAACACTTATGTTTTGGGGGATCTAATATTGATTTAGCAGGTTATGTAGACTCAGATTTGGTAGGGGATATTGATACCAGGTGGAGTACTATAGGTTATGTCTTTACTGTAGGTGGAACATCGGTGAGTTAGTTTTCCAAGTTGCAAAAGGTGGTTGCTTTATCCACCACAGAGGTAGAATATGTAGCTGCAACTTAGGCAGGCAAGGAGATGATATGGCTGCAATCTTTCATGGAAGAATTGGGTAAAGAATAGGCTCACAGTTTTTTGTATATAGATAGTCAGAGTACCATACATCTTGCAAAGAATTCTTCCTTGCATTCAAAGACCAAACACATATAGTTGAGGTATCACTTTATTCAGTCGGTGTTGGATAATGGATAGTTAAGGCTAGAAAAGATACATATAGATGAAAATCCAGTGGATATGTTTACAAAGGCAATGACAAGGGAGAAGCTAAGCTCCTCTTCAGCTTCAATTGGTCTTCTAGACTGAAAACAATAAAAATAGAATAGTAGAGTCCAAGGTGCTTATTTCCAGTGGGAGCTGCATGCATAGCGGTGTCATCTAGGCTCAGTCTCCAAGTGGGAGATTGTTTGGTATGAAGCCTGATCAGTCTCCAAGTGGGAGATTGTTGGTGGGTGGCGACTGATTAGGAAAGTACTGTACACTAGCCATGTATCCTTGCTGGGGTTTGGGGCCAGGCCGGGCCCCGAGCGGGGGTTCGGGGGAGGCAGCCCCTAAGAATTTTTTTTAGGGCTGACATAAAAATCCTATTTTTTATGACCGACATAAGAAAACCCTAATTTTTGTAACTGACAAAAGGGCTTGATAAAAGTGGCTAAGGGTCAAGGTTTTGACATATTGTATTGTAGCATTTGCAGCGGTATTGAGTTGCAGGGATTGTTGATTGTAATCAGTTTGATTTACTGGATAATAATATTCGACTCTTTGTTTGGTGGATGTAGCCTAGGTTTGGGTGAACCACGTTAAAACTTGTCTCTCATTGTTATTATTTCTATGTATTTCCATTCCTTTGTTTAATCTTTATTTGCAGTTAATTCATATCTTCTACCGGCTAACCCTAATAGGGGAAAGTAGTCCTTTTTTGTGGCCTTGTTGAGTTCTCTATAATCAATACACACTATCAATTTCCCATTCTTTTTAGGTAGTATGAAAAGGGGTGAGACCCATTGAATGTCTGAGATTGGATATATAAACCTTGCTTCAAGTAATTTTTCTATTTCAGTTTTGACAATGTCCTTTAAAGCAGGATTCAATCTTCTCTGGGGTTGTCTGACATGTTTAATATCCTCAGTGTGTATATGATGGGTACATATCTCAAGAGGTATGCCTTTCATATCTTGGTATTCCCAAGCAAAAGCTGTTGAATGGGAAATCAGAAGTTGGAGAAGTTTTTCTTCCTGATTTGCTGTTAACTAAGTATTGATATTAAGTGTTTTCCCTAGTAAAATCATGACCTATTTTATGATTTGATCCATAAATGTAGTTAATTCATACATTGGAGTCATGGTATTAAGAGGACACGAATGTGGAAGCAACATGTGGAAAGTGGCTAAGTCTTTGTAAAAGGTTTCCCCACAAGGAATGATGTTGGCGAGGGTACAATGAGAAGAAGCAAGGAGTTCTCTCCTAGAATTTTGAGCAAGCTCCATCACATCCTTATTGATTAGGATGTGAGTAATGTCTTCTAAAGTATCATAGTATATTTCTACTTCTAACTCTATCAGATGTTCCTTGGTGGTTACCATAGCTACTGAGGCACTGTTGTCATTGTTCTTTGGTTCATCCACCCATACTCTTCCTCTATAATGTATTGATGGTTTAGGTTGAGGATGCAAAGATATTTTCTTCAAATCTATCCCATTAGAAATGACCATATATCCAATTTGATAATCAATAGATGTTGTTGTTGTAGCCAGCCATGGTCTTCCTAAAATCAGTGGATAAGCATTTCTCTAGTTTCTAGGTTCTAATATTAGGAAGTCCACTAAAAATTCCCATGAATCTATCACAACTGGTACATCAATAATTACTTATTTTGGAATAGCTACTGATTCGTTAGCAACTTGAAGAATTGTAGTTGTGGATTGGATACTTGATAGAGTTAATTTGTCCATTGTGTGAATCGTCATCACATTAATTGCTACTCCCAAATCAACCAGAACATTTGAAATTTCTACCCCTGAGATGAAAACAGTTATGATAGGATTTCCAGGGTCTCCATATTTTGGGATGAGAATTTCTCCCATCAATAGATCTACTACTTTTCCTTCCACCTGTATCGTGGAAGGAGAGTTTTTCTTCCTACCCTACATTTTGATACAATACTGTTTAATGAACTGATTTAGTTTCGGTACATCTCTGATTTCTTGGAGAAGAGGAATTTCAATGTTTAGTTGCTTGATTTCTTGTAAAATTTATGATTCTAGGTTGGTTTGGACTTGTTTTTGTAAGATCTTTTTCTGGGGAACATATTGTTTAAGCCGTTTTGGGTATGGTGCTAGTTTTTCCATCTCTGGAGTTGTTAATAGAATTTTGTTCAGGAATGTTCTCTAGAGTCAGTCTTTTAGGAGCAACTGTGGAGTTGTCCAAGGATAATTCTTCTAGCACTTTTTTTTAGTAATCTCCTCTGGGAGTTGAGTGGATAAATTTTTAGGTTCCTCATCATTGGTTACTTCAACTATAGTTGGAGGAGATGGTCTTGCGAATGCTTTCCTAGAACGCAGCTAGAGATTATTTGAATATATAGTGTTAATACGAGCCAGATTTTCTTTCTCTGTCATGTAAACAACTACTCCCTATTTATTCCATGGGTTTGGTATAGGCTGAGCTGGTCAAGGTGGTTGGCTAACTAGTTCATTTTGTGCTTGACCTTGTGTGTTGGAGGGTCCAGTTACTAAAGCTTGTTGTTGAGGTTGGGAACATCTAGGTTGTCCCTGGTATTGTTGACTATATCCTTGTTGAGAACCCAATTGAGGTTACATGTTTTGTGATGCAAACTGTGGTGGCCACTGTTGATTTCCCCAAGGCTGATTTTACCAATTTTGGTTTTGCCAATTTTGGTTTTACCAATGTTGACTTGGCCAATCCTGCTGTCCCCAAGGAGGGTTATTTTGAGGCCCATGCAAAGTTAGATTCCACTGATTATTTCCCCAATTAGAAGGACCCATGTAAGAAGGCTGGTTTGGATACTGATTATAAGGGAAATTCTCAACTTGTTTTTGTCCCACATAGTTCAATTCTTCTTCTATCACAACATTCTTCTTACTCAACCTTTTCAAGGTTGAAAGTTGACTACATTGACTAGTAGGATGTTCCCTATCACAGATCTGACAAATCTCTGATTTGTCCAAAGGGAATTCTCTCAACAGATGCTTGTTTCTACACCTAGGACAATAGATGGAGAGTGGTTCGGTTGATCTATTTTGATCAGTTGTTCTAATTTTTGCTTGAATTCCATCCAATGTGGTATTTAACTAGACTAGAATATCTATTTTTAGATTTGCAATCTCTTCCATTAATTGTCCTATTTCATTTTTCCCCTTAAAATTTTTGGATGACCTCACTCCATTTTGAGTTCTAGAATAGTTCCTGTAGAGTTCTTCTATAGTAGGAATATCCATTTTGTTGATATTTCCTTTTCCCATTAGATCCAGTGCCTGTTTTGATTCTTTATCCAATCCTTTTATGAACAGGGTTTTGGCTAAGGAGTGATCTACTGGGTTGCCATAACTTCTCAAGGTTAAATTAAACCTATCCACATAGTCCTCTAAGGTCTCTTTCTCCCCCTACCTAATTTTAAACAATTCTTCATTTTTATTACTGGATCTACAGTAATCTTGATACTTTCCCAAAAATTTTGTTTCCATCTGATCCCAAGAATGGATAGAATTCTGGGGTAAACCCATAACCCATCTCATCGTAGAATCTTTTAGGGTTGAAGGGAACAGTTTGAGTTTTTGGTTATCTGATCCATAATCATAAGTTTGGCAGACTACTTTGAATTCAAACAAAAACTAATCTCGATCCTCAGAAGAAAGTCCTCTAAAATTTGGCACGTGTGCTGGTGAGATATTCTTCATAGGAGCATTGTCTCCAACAGCCAAAATAATAGGATATGAGAAGGTTCTTAGAGCCTGATTTTCTCCTTCTTCATGATTATCATTATCCATGTTTAGTACTGGTTCTTCTCCCTGAGGTTCTAGGAAATTAGGTTCTATCAAAGGATCTACCTGAAACTTTTCTAATTCCTAGATATAATCGGCAAGTGGAAGATTTGGAGGATCTAAGGGATTATTGATTTGAGGTGCAACTTCCAAAGTAGGTTCTAGGTTTCTCTCTCCAACAAGATCTTGTGCCACCCCACTGCTTTCCCCTATGGCTTGTTGATGGGGTGTCTGTTTTATATATCTTCCTTTCAAATCTCTAGCTCTAACCATACAAATCTATCCTAAAACCTGTTTTAGCTAAGTTTCCCTAATTAATAGAAGATATCACTGGTAATGGTGCCAAAAATGACAAGGTGTCATTGTACTTCATCATTTAATCATATTTCAGATGTCAAAATCTAGGGGTTGTGTCCTTGGCTGTCTGCAATTAAGGATTCTATACTTACCAGTTTTCCTAGCTAATCTTAATAACTTCTACCAATTTAAAGAAATTAATCTATCTACTTACTAAATGAATTTAATGAATACTAAAAATAGAATTAAATAGGAAGTTACTGAAATCAATCTTAAAAACAATAACATGCATCTATCTACCAAAATCAATAAATACTTTTCACAGCAAAATCTGAAGTAACAAAATAGTGGTACTAGCCTTCTGCCTTGGTGGTGAGAGTGGGCCCTTGCTCCACACCCTTGGTCCTAAAGGCTATAATATGGAATTAGCACAAAAGAAGAAGATCACAACTAAATCTGGTCCAATTCCATTTACTTTGCATTCATAAAAAATATTGATATTAGAGAAAACTAAGATTACCAAGAATCAGAATAATCTAATCATTGTATATTTTTTCTATTGTTTCTATCAGTCTATATAAAATGAGTAATAACATATCACTTATCTTATCTACCAGTTCTTCTATGAGATGCAATCCATCTCTTTATTACGCTAGTTGTCTAATTATGGAAAAATAATTATGCAATAAAAGTAGACTGAGTGGAACAAAAGTCCACTCAAAATTCTATATTTGAACCTTAATACATTTGGGTAGTGAGGCCCTGAAAATATGGATATAGAATCAGTTCTATTCATAACTCATGCAAAAACTTTAAAAAGATAAAAACTCTAGCAGTTAACTAAAGATGACCCTTCACCACTCAGGTGATGATTTGAGTGAAATGAGGGGTATTACGATCACTGTTGAGAGTGTCTGATTGGCATCTTATACTGGAAATGTGCCCTGCCCTTAGGAGGTGCTGGAGATATCTATTCCTATCTGCAGCTTCAGAGATATGTCTGTAGCTTTGGAGATACTATTATGACCTTTTTGTTCAGCTCTGGAGATGCTCCAGACTCCCGCCCAGCTCTAGAGAGGCTTTTCTCTTTACTTCAAAACTTGTGGTGTCATGGTACTCTGGTTTTGTCTCCAGAGATCTTTGAAGACTACCTCTGGAGATGCACAAAATTGTCATTCTAAAAATCTACACCTATTGATTCAAAAAGATAGAAGTTTCTACATTTTTCCATCAATTCCATGCACATTAGTTCCTCAATCAGAAATTATGATCTTAAGTAATTTATCTCAATTAATCATTAACTAGAACGATCTTGCTAGCCTATTTGGGTGTAGACATTACGAAAGATGGAATCAGGAAGGAGAAAAAGAGAGGTAAAAAGATGTATTTCATGGGTGCAACTTGGCACTCATCAACATGCCACTTCCATTGAGAGACCAAATCTTTAGTGGAATTGGGGAAGGTCCAACTAAGATTCCATAAGGAAAGAAACTTGTTCCACAATTCAAGATAAAAGGGGCAAGAGAGGAGCAAATGGAAGGAGTATTTAGAATTACACATGCACAAGGGGCATCTGTTGAGCTTGAAGCCTCTTTTAAAAAGGTTATCAAAAGTAAACACTCTATCTTGAGTAAGCAACCAGAAAAAATATTGATCTTAGGGATAAGTTTATCATCCCACAACTTAGCCCAAAAAGGGGGGTCCTCCACCTTAGGAAAAAGAAGTCTAAAAGTTGAAGCCACCGAATAATGCCTAGAGGAGGTGGGCTACCAAACAAGATGATCTTCATTCCTCTCAAGGGGGATATGAAAATCATTGAGCCTATTCTGGAAATCAATCAAATGGCTATCAGTCGAGAAGTTCTTCCATCTCCCTTCATAAATAAAATCCCTCACCTTCGGCCGACAAGAGGAAGAGCAAATATCTTCAAAGGGGCTCGCCCAGGTGAGTTTGTTAAGAGGGAGATCCCTGAACCACTGGCCCTTCTAAAAATCCACTTTGCTTCCATCTCTAATCTTCCATAGAGAGGCTTTTTTGATCATTTCCCTAGACTAGGAAATTTTTTTCCAAAATTTAGATCCTTCAGGAAGAGTAGAACTGTCCAGTAGATCACAAAAGTTATTAAGAGCCCTTAGGTATTTGTTATTCACAATTTCCATCCACTCTTTCTTTTTAGTCATAAGGTGCCAAGCATTGGCCGCTAGGAGAGCTAAGTTGAATTCCTTGAGTTTTCTCAAGCCCAGACCACTAGAGCTCTTGGGTTTACAAGTCGAGTCCCATGCCACCAACGGGACTCACTTTTTCCACTCTAATCCAGGACCCTGCAACTAGCGCTGCCCCTTGACCCCATCTTGGGCACACTTACCCCAAACCTCTACAAGGGGCACTGCCCCTTGACCCCGTAGGAATTTGGGGGGAAGCCGCGCTGATAAAAGTGGGGTAAATTTAACCTCTGAGTCTGATTAGGCTCCATATAACAACATTCTCACACTTGGAGACTGATCAGACTCCACACCATATCATCTCCCACTTGGATACTGTTCATAACACTGTTGACCCTATAGCTCCCATTGGAAATAAGCACTCTAGACTCTGTTGTTCTATTTTTGTTGTTTTCAGTCTAGAAGACTAACCAAAGCTAAAGAGGAGCTCATCTTTTCCCTTATCACTTCCTTTCTAAACATATCGGCTATATTTTCATCTATATGTATCTTTTCCAACCTTAACTATCCATCATTCAACATCGACCAAATAAAGTGACCTCAACTATATGTGTTTGGTCTTTGAATGCAAGACAAAATTCTTTGCAAGATGTATGACACTCTGGCTGTCCGTAAACAAATATTTGTTAACCTGTTGTTTTCCCAATTCCTCCATGAAAGATTGTAGCCATATCATCTCCTTGCCTGCCTCTGTTGCAGCAACATATTCTACCTCTATGGTGGATAAAGAAACCACCTTTTGGAACCTAGAAATTCAACTCACCACTGTCTCACCTATAGTAAAGACATAACCTATAGTACTCCACCTAGTGTCAATATTCCCTACCAAATATGAGTCTACATTACCTAAAAAATTAGTATTAGAGCCCCCAAAACATAAGTGTTTATTGGATGTACCTCTCAAATATCGGAGAATCTATTTTATTGCATTATAATGCTCTAATCCAGAATGACTCATATACTTGCTTATGACTCCTACAACAAGTGTAATATCCGGTCTCATGTATACCATGGCATACATTAAACTTCCTACAGGTAAAGCATATGGTACCTTGGACATTTTGTCTTCCTCCTCTTGTGTCTTAGGATACATCTCCTTAGTGAATTTCAAATGACTAGGCAAAGGTGTGCTGATAGCTTTTGCATTCTCCATATGGAATCTCTACAACATCTTTTCAACATAATCAGCCTGAGATAGAGTCAATTTTTTGTTCTTCCTGTCTCTGCAAATTTTCATACCAAGGATTTGTTTTTCTACCCCCAAATCCTTCATAGCGAATGACTATGCTAAGTGCTGTTTTAACTCTCTTATGTGATCCATGTCAGACCCTACTACAAGCATGTCATCAACATATAAACATAAAATAATGTAGTTGTCATTATCCAACCTCTTAAAATAAACACAATGGTTAGAATTACACTGGTTGTAGCCTTATTCAGTCATAAAACTATCAAATTTCAAGTATCATTACCGAGGTCCTTGTTTCAGGCCATACAAATTCTTCTTCAATCTATACACCAGTTTCTCCTTACCTTAGACCTCAAATCCTTGGGGCTATTCAATGTATATCTCCTCCTCCAAGTCACCATGGAGAAAGGCATTTTTCACATCTAACTGTTCCAAATACAAATCTTCAGCAGTCACAATACTTAAAACAGTACGAATAAAAGTCATCTTGACAACCGGAGAAAATATCTCATCAAAATCAATGCCCTTTTCCTCTACAAATCCTTTTATAACTAACCTGGCTTGAAATCTTTTCTTACCTCCATCTTCCTCTATTAGCTGATAAACCCATTTGTTTGGTAAAGCCTTTTTACTTGTAGGCAACTTATATAATTCCCAAGTCTAATTTTACAGCAAGGAGTCCATTTCTTCTTTCATTGCAAGCTCCCACTGAACCTGTGTATCCACCTGCATAGCTTCATCTTACCCTTCTGGTTCATCAGCATCTGTTAACAAAATAGAATACAAAGAGGGAGAAAACCTTTTAGGAGGTCTACTTAGCATTGTTGACCGTCTAACATTCAGTGGAGTTTGTGATATTTTTGGTTGTTGTTGCAGAGCATGAGGAACCACTAGAACATCACTATTTAGAGTATCATCTAGCACCACATAATCCTTTCCTTTCTTCTTATACTGCTGCAATAGATCTTTATACAACACCTTCTCATTGAATACACCATCCCTGCTTCTCACAATTTTCTGATTTTCAAAATCCCAAAGCATATAACCAAATTCATCAATGCCATATCCAACTAAGGTACATTTTTTTGATTTTGCATCCAGCTTGGTTCTATTTTAAGAATCTACATGCGCAAATGCTTCACATCAAAAGGTTTTGAGAAAAGAATAACTCACCTTCTTATCTGTCCATACTTCCTCTAGAATACCATAGCCCAAAGGAACTGAGGGACCTCTATTAATTAAATATACAATGGTGTTGGCAGCCTCTACCCATATATTTAAAAGCAGCCCAGTATGCAATCTCATGGTCTTTGCATGCTCCATTATTGTCCTATTCATGCGTTCAACCACTCTATTCTCTTGTGGAGTTCCTAGAACCATTTTCTACCTATGGATTCCATTAAGGGAACAATAATCCTCAAATTCTTTGCTGCAATACTGACCACCATTATCAGATCTGAGACATTTTAATCTTTTTCCTATCTAATTGTCAACCAAGCTTCTCCATTTCCTAAATGTTTCAAATACATCAGATTTCTTCTTGAGGAAATAAATCCAAACAGTCCTAGTTGCATCATCTATTAATGTAACATAATACTGAGAGCCACTAAGGGAAGATACCTGAGTTAGTCCCCATACATCTGTATGCACAAGCTCCAACTTTTCATCTTTCTTTTACTTCCCATCCTTGAGAAAACTAACTCTCTTTTGTTTTCCATACCCACAACTTTCACATAAATCCATATTAATACATTTCAGGCCTGGTAAAACTTTCTTAGAATGAAGTACCTTCATACCTTTTTCACTCAGATGCCTAAGTTTCTTATGCTATAGTGTTGTCTCAGAACTTGCAACAACTGTTTCAGTCTCTTCCTACGAACCTGTAGCAACTGTTCGTGAATCTGTTTGTTTTTTCTCTGTAATACCTAAAGTAGAAGGAACAATATGACTTGTACAAAGATATAAGGTGCCTACTTTCACACCTTTTTCTACTATTAAGGCACCTTTTGAAACCTTCTAATTTTTATCAATAAATATAACAATGAAACCTTCTTTAGCTAGTTGCCCTACTGAAATTAAATTCCTACTAAACCTTGGAATGTGCCTTACCTCTTGTAGTAGCCAATGATTCCCATTCTGCAACTTTATCTTAATTCTCTTCTTTCCAACAATCTAACAGGGTTCATTATCTCCCAAATAAACCAGCCCAAAATCCGCTTGGACATAATCAAGAAAATAACTTCTATGGGCGTAGCATGAAATGATGCCCCTAAATCTAAAACCCATAAATCATTATCATTATCTAGGGAAAGAATCAAAGCATCATCTTCATATTTATTACTTACCCATTTGCCTACTTGTTGTCTTCTTGTTTGTCTCCTTATTTCTTCTGAGACCAGCAATCTTTTTTCAGATGACCTAGTTTCCCGCAGTACTAGCAATCATTTAGTCCTCTAGATTTGGATCTCTTGTCCTTTGATTTTTCTCATGACTTCCCATGACCTCCAGAACCTTTTCCTCTCTCCTTGGATCTGCCCCTACTTTTTGCATTCAAAACACTACCTGATGTGGACCCTCCTGAGCTTTTTCGTCACATTTCCTCACCAAGGATAACACCAACAACATCATCAAATTTTAAAGTGTTTAAACCAAAGACAAAGTTACTTACAGCCATTACCAAGCTATTCTAGCTTTTTGGCAAAAAACATAAAACCAAGAGAGCCCTCACCTCTTCATCAAATTTCACTTTTACAAAAGTTAACTGACTGACAATCGTATTAAACTCATTTAAATGATTTGTCACATATCCATCTTTAATCATTTTTAGATTAAACAAAAGCTTCATGAGAAATACCTTATTTAAGGCTGAGGGTTTTTCATACAATTTAGCCAAAACTTTCATCAGTTCACTTGTTGTCTTTGCTTCTGTTATATTGAATTCCATAGATGGTGCTAGGCACAACCGAATGGTTCCTAGTACCTTTTTGTCCAGAAGTTCCCAATTCTCATCTGTCATTCCTGTCAGTTTCTTGGATATTCCTTCCAATGGCCCCCATAGATCCTTTTGATAGAGGTAATCTCCATCTGCATCTTCCATAACTGTAGTTCTACCCATTGAATTTATCAACCTTCAGTTTACCCTCGTCCACCATTGCCCCCACTTGACTATGAGACTCCCACTCAATCGTGAGACCTTCCTGTAGACGATAATTAAACACAACCTGTCTCTAATACCACTTGTTAGGGTTAACCGGTAGAAGATATTAAATAAATATAAACAAATATTAAATAGAGGAATGAAAATACATAGATATAATAACAGTGACAGACAAGTTTTAACATGGTTCACCCAAACTTGGGCTACATCCACCAAACAGAGAGTCCAATCTTATTATGCAGTAAATCAAATTGATTACAACTAGCAATCCCTACAACTCAATACCACTGCAAATGCTACAATACATCAATGGAAACCCTAACCCTTAGCCATTTTTATCACAACTTTTTTTGGTTACAAACTAGGGTTTTTTTATGTCAGCCAATGAAAAATAACTCTCAATGCACTGCCCCTTGACCTCGTCTTGCGGGCGCTACCCCCAAACCCCTGCAAGGGGTGTTGTCCCTTGACCCTGTAGGAATTTGGGGGGAAACTGCGCTGATAAAAGTGGGGTAAATTTAACCTTCGAGTCTTATTGGGCTCCATATAACAATAATTATCCTTTAACTCTAGGTGATGCAACAAAATTTTTTCAAATCTAAAGGGGAATCTCTTCCTCTTACCCTTTTTATTAGCTGAGAGAACAATTGGGAAGTGGTCAGAATCCAACATGGTAAGAGCAGATAAATCACAATCGTAAGAGTCAAGCCAATCCATTGAAACAAGAGCTCTATCTAAGATGACTTGAATGAGGTTTCCCCCAGTTCTTTGATTGGACCAGGTGAATCTAGCACCCTTGAGATCCAAATCCAATAGAGCTTGCTTATCAACAAAGTCCATAAGATCCAATCTAGAGTCTAGAGGAGCCAGGGCTCCCCCCTTCTTCTCATCATTTTTGAGAATAGAGTTAAAATCTCCCATGACAAGCCATTTAGCATCAAGATTCATCCTTCTAAAAACACCAAGTCTATGCCAAAGATTTTTTCTAGCATTTTTATTGTTCAGAGCATAAATGTTAGAGATAACCCAGGCTATTTCATCTTTTTTGTGAACAAACTTAGTGACGACCTAGTTAGAATCTATAAGAACAGGGAAACCAGAGACACTTTTAGGATTCCATAGGGTAGCTAGCCCACCCGAAGCTCCATCAAAATTACTACCATGCAAGCCACACTCTGTAAAAAAATCTTTTTTTAATAAGGTCCAATTTTTGAATCTGCATTTTAGTTTCTTGGATCAGCAAAATATTTGATTTGAGATCCCAGATTCGATTAGATAGGAGGTCATGTTTATGACTGTTATTTAACCCCTTGATGTTCCAGGATAGGATCTTCATGAGAACACATTTTTTGTGCTCTTCGAGCATAGATCCATGAGGGTTTTTTGTATCCCTCCTATAATCTCCTTCAAGTTGTCCCTTTCCCTAACAACACTTGTTGAAGGTCTTCCAGGGCTCCTTTTTTCTGATCGTACATCTGCCTTGGAAGAGCTTCTAGTTTCTACCCCACAGAGGGGTTGGGTAGCTCCTTTTTTCTTCTTTCTACCCTTGACCACCACAAAGGGTAATCCTACCATAGAACTATCCTCGAGAAACACCACGATCTACTTGGGGGAGCAAGGGGCCTCTTCTTCACCCTTTCGTAAAAGGGAGATATCATCATTGAACCTATCTCCCTTCAGGGATCCTGGTACTAAAACTAAGCCCTCCTTACTTGGTTCAACTAGAGCTAACGCTTTCAAATCTCTTGATAAAGATTCCAGCATAGGAGCTAAAGGATCTTCTACCCTTGGGACAAACAAGATAATCGCAATCTTTGCCTCTTCTACTTGAGGTTCCTTATAAAAAAATTCCAATTTTTGGGGAAGAGATTCCTCTTTCTGGCTATCTTGCTTCTCTTTCCACACCTTTTGGTTAGGTCTATCTTTGTTGGAGGGACAATGTTTCAGCCAATGGCTAGGCTTCTTGCAAAGAAAGCACACAAAGGGGATAGATTCAAACTCAACAATTTGCTTCCATACAACAAGTTTAAAGTTAGTCTTTATGGAAGAGGGAAGGTTCATGCTTTGGTTTATTAAAACATAAACCCTAGCAAACACTAGTCTCTTTCTAGAGACTGTAATCGGATCAACCGTAAGAAAGCTTCCAAAGGTACTAGCTAGGCCCTTCAAGACTTCTTCATCCAAGAACTCCATTGGCAGGCCAGGGAATCTAACCCAAACTAGGGCTACGTTGAAGGGAATCTAACACAAAGCTAGCATAGAGTTCCCTATAACTTGGTGGTGCCTGCATAAGCAATCAAGTTTTAAGCATTTAAATATGTAGGCCCCTTCCCAAAAATCCAAAAAGTTATATCTCTTTTGACATCTGCAGTGCTAAAAAATGCAAAAAATTAGTCATATGCATGTGTCATTGTATATACAAGGGTTTTTGTATATACATGCAGGTAAAATGTGCATTGGCGGGTCAAAAATCTCTATCGCCCTTTGAAAAATTGAGTTAGGTGCATTTTTGATTGTATATCAAGCTCTAAATGTGCATATACAAAGGGGGAATCTTTCACAAATTCTCAAGAATATTCCCGCTTTGTATATCGGGTTGCATATAGGTATGCATTGAAAAATATACAAGGGTGCAAAAATGCATTTGCTACAGTAAAGTGGGGAAGATACATGTGGTAGGGCCCACAAGTATATACAATGCAAGATGCAAATGAAAGAGATACAAGCCAGACTTCAAAAGGAGGTACATTCTGATGCATAAAAGTTTCAGGTCCACTTTGTATGTTGAGCAATTGCATGTATCTGCATCCTGCATATACAAAGATTTAAAAAGGATTTGTATATGCATTCAAACATGTATATACAAAGGGCGAAAATGGCAAAATAGTGAATGGAAAAGTCAGCGATAGAGGAAAAAGCTGCCTATGTGGCGCGATATAATTGGCTCTTGTCTTTTCTACAGGTTTTTGAGCCATTGGATCTCAGTGATGGGGGGAGATCGATAGCCCTGTTTTGAATGCTTGACGAAGGAAGGACTTTCTGTGTGTCTACACCAATTTGTGTGGGAAAAGCTTCATAGACAAGTGGAACTACAATAGCTATGGGTAGCTGAGCATTAATGGCATTTTTCAGATGCATCGATGGATGAAATGATAGATGAACTACCAAATTTAAAAGAAAATCTTCAGGCGGCGGTGCAGATCCTGATTCCACCTGCTCATTCCTCTTTGTCTCTCTGCAGCATTGAATATTCCTGAGTGCCATTCCTCGTACATTGAATCTGGCAAATTTTTTTGTCTGTCCTTGTAATTAATTTTGCTGAGTTCACGGTTTTGCTATAAAAAGCAAACTGTGTTACTCTTTTGTTGTTGTTGAAGACCTGGGAATTTTTGTGTAAATAATGAAGAGCAAGGCATGATCCTGGGTTGTTTTATCTCATTCTAGATTTTATGAGTTGCATCATGAATGTATTTTGTACGTATGTTCAGTTTCATGTTGATATAGATGAAAAATGCTCTTATGCATGTGTTTATCTATTTGTCTCCTTCGCTACATGCATTTCCTTCTTTTGAATTTGGCTGCTAAGGGTTTCTTAGATTCTAGGGTATAAGTTTCTATATCACATGCTTCATCTCTAACTTCCATTCAAGGAGTGGATTAAATTGTTTTAGGTTAAGCATGGAGAAGTTTATTTGTCAGCAAGGATATCTATAAGTAAAGGCAGCTAAATACCCGTTCTTGGATGATGTTTGTAAGGCAAGCATCAATCCAACCCTTGAAACTTGAATGCTAGTTGTAAACCATCTGTTGCATATGTCTAGTTGACTCCTTACCCTGAGATAGGCACCAGTCTGCTCCTGGGTTAGTAATTATGACCCAAAACCCCTTGTCGTGCATCCAAATCATCATATCCATCTTTCCATAACTTCCACCTGTTAGTTGTAGGTGTAGGATTAGGATCCCTACATACTCTCATCCACAACCAGACACATATGTCCAAGAATATTGCCAACCTTGTGATGTATCATCCACATCTTTGTCCACACATGAGAGTATTCTGCATATTGCTGTCAAGCTAAATATTTAGTCATTTGGAAAGTAAATGTTACATATTGATCAAATAGGTACACCCCCCTTGGTGCAGTAGAACCAAAAGTGAAGGGGAGGCAGCTCATGCAACCTCCTGTATCTGTTAACTGAATCTGCCTATGCATTGGAACTGGCAAACTCTCTGCCGATTCAGAAAAAATAACCAATAGATATTGGCGACTCGGCTAGGGATGATATGAAAGTGTTATCTTGCAATCTCTGGTGATGTTTTCCCATCTGAGTCACCAACAAAAATGGCAACTCTGCTGGGGAAAGAGTCAAATAATGTGAAATCATTGCTGCATATCTGGATCTTTCATGTGAATGATGGTGCTCTACTGGTGGAATGAACTTAGAAACATATTTGATGAGCTTTTAGTTGTTTAAAAATTTTGTCCTCTCTAGAGAGGTGGCGACTCTGCATAAGATTTAAGTGCACATGAAAGGTTGATGTATGTTTTTGTGATAAAAGAATGTTCTATTCAGATTGCAGTATCTAGATGAGATAATGTACTTGGTTTCCTCCCACTTGTATTTGTTGTTTTATTGCATAAGTTAGATGCTAGGGGAAGCCTTAGGTCTTAGGCAGACAAAGGATGTCTAAGAGTGAGATTTATATGAATCCAAATATGTATTCACCCATACTCAGTCAAGAGGGGGATGAAATGTTGAATAAAATAATAGAAGAGATAAAAAATAGGTTGATATTCTTAGAGGCTAGGTAGGCCCAGTTAAATAGTAGTAACCCTATTGTGTCTGCCAGTCAGAAGGCTAAGCCTCTTGTCTACCCTTTTGATCCTTTGTATGACCAACTAGATTTGTCATGGGTTGATCATCAAGTTGATGTCTAGTTCTAAAAATAATGATGTGGTTATGGACAGCAATGAACATCTGTTTGAATGGGTTTGTAGAGATAATTGTGAGTATTGTGCTCAGGATAGAGAAGAAATAAGCAGACAGGCTGTTACTCCTCCACAAAGGGAGTCTGTTGGTAATAAAGATGCATGTTCTGCTGCCTATGAACCAGTGGCATACCACAATGAAGCTAAAACACCTGGATCACCTATTTATGACACGTGTGGTGATGAGGATCTGTTTGAGTATGGTGGGAATCTAGGCACTGATGTTGACATGGATTTTAGTTCTCATCCTAACGAAAGTCAAACCAACATACATCATGAAGGTTACTGCTGCAAAGAGGTGCCAGAGCCTGATCTTTTCCAGCATGGTGCAGCTGATGGTTGTGTGCATGATGTGCGCAATTGTGAATCTAAAAGCTTTTTCTTTGATATGCCAGCTTGTGATAAGATGAGCCCTAATGTTCCTAGCTGCATGATGGACATTGAGTGTTTTTAGTTTTCAGTCTAGCTAGGAGACCATTTTACAATGCATATTGCTGATGTAGATGATAAGTGCTATATGCCATATGAATATGTATTGTTTGACAAACATTGCATTCACATGTTGCTTAACGCTAAGGGTTATGTGCATAAGGTTGACAAGGATAAGCTCAGTGAGATGTTTGAATATACAAATGACAAGGGTTGTTTGTGGGTAAGTCATGGTAGCATCTTTAGGCAGGACCCAATGAGATTAGAAGAGAATCAAGTATTTGACAAAGAAAAATTTTGGTTTTTCGTTTTTGGTGGCCCTAGGCCGCCAAGTAAATTTTAATTAATGTGTTTTTTGATGCAGGTCAGTGTAACTTCATGACTCTGTGCCCAATGGATAAGGGATTGGTCTACATCCCAGAGATTCTGAAGTTCTCTCCATGCCTGCAAGAGGCATGCGTCCCCAGATAGACCCACTAGTGGTGCCTACATAAACAATCAGGTTTTAAGCATTTAAATATGCAGGCCCCTTCCCAATAATCCAAAAAGTTTTATCTCTTTTTACCTCTGCAGTGCTAAAAAATGCAAAAAATTAGTCATATGCATGTATCTTTGTATATACAAGGGCTTTTTTATATACATGTAGGTAAAATGTGCATTGGCGGGTCAAAAATATCTATCACTCTTTGAAAAATTGAGTTAGGTGCATTTCTAATTATATATCAGGCTCTAAATGTGCATATACAAAGGGGGAATCTTTTGCAGATTCCTGAGAATATTCTCGCTTTGTATATCGGGTTGCATATAGGTACACATTAAAAAATATACAAGGGTCCAAAGATGTATTTGCTACAGTGCAGCGGGGAAGATACCTGTGGTAGGGCCCGAGGGTATATACAATGCGAGATGCAAGTGAAAGAGATACAAGCTAGACTTCAAAAGGAGGTACATTCTCATGCATAAAAGGTTTAGGTCCGCCTTGTATGTTGAGCAGTTGCGTGTATATGCATCCTGCATATACAAAGATTTATAAAGGGATTTGTATATGCATTTGAACATGCATATACAAAGGGTGAAAATGGCAAAATAGTGAATGGAAAAGTCAGCGATAGAGGAAAAAGCCACCTATGTGGTGCAATATCATTGGCTCTTGGCTTTTCTGCAAGTTTTTGAGCCGTTGGATCTCAGCGATGGGGGGAGATCGATGGCCCTATTTTGAATGCTTGACGAAGGAAGGACCTTCTGTGTGTCTGCACCAACTTGTGTGGGAAAAGCTTCATAGACAAGTGGAACTGTAATGGCTGCGGGTAGCTGAGCATTAATGGCATTTTTAGATGCATCGATGGATGAAATGATAGATGAACTACCAGATTTAAAAGAAAATTTTTAGGTGGCAGTGTAGATCCCGATTCCACCTGCTCATTCCTCTTTGTCTCTCCACAGCATTGAATATTCTTGAGCGCCATTCCTCGTATATTGAATCTAGTGGATATTTTTGTCTAGCCTTGTAATTAATTTTGCTGAGTTCATAGTTTTTCTATAAAAAGAAAACTATGTTACTCTTTTGTTGTTGTTGAAGACCTGGGCATTTTTGTGTAAATAATGAAGAATAGGGCATGATCCTTGGTTGTTTTATCTCATTCTAGAGTTTATGAGTTGTATCATGAATGCATTTTACACGTATGTTTAGTTTCATTTTGATATAGATGAAAAATGCTCTTATGCATGTGCTTATCTGTTTGTCTCCTTCGCTGCATGCTTTTCCTTCTTTTGAATCTACCTGCTAAGGGTTTCTTAGATTCTAGGGTATAAGTTTCTGTATCACATGCTTCATCTCTAACTTCCATTTAAGGAGTGGATTAATTTGTTTTAGGTTAAGCATGGAGAAGGTTGTTTGTCAGTAGAGATATCTGTAAGTAGAGGCAACTAAATACCCATTCTTGGGTGATGTTTTTAAGGCAAGCATCAATCCGACCCCTTGAAACTTGAATGCTAGTTGTAAACCATATGTTGCATACGTCTAGTTGACTCCTTGCCCTGAGATAGGCACCGGTCTGCTCCTGGGTTAGTAATTATGACCCAAAACCCCTTGTCTTGCATCCAAATCATCATATCCATCTTTCCATAACTTCCACCTGTTAGTTGTAGGAGTAGGATTAGGACCCATGCATACTCTCATCCACAACCAAACACATATGTCCAAGAATATTGCCAACCTTGTGCTGTATCATCCACATCTTGGTCTACACATGAGAGTATTCTTCTTGTTGCTATCAAGCTAAATCTTTTGTCATTTGGAGAGTAAATGTTACATCTTTATCAAATAGGGACACCCCCCTTGGTGCGGCAGAACCAAAAATGAAGGGGAGGTAGCTCACACAACCTCTTGTATCTATTGGCCAAATCTACCTGTGCACTGGAACTGGCAAACCCTCTGCCGATTCTAGAAAAATAACCAACATAACCCATGGACCTCCAACCAGTGTGCACAGCAAATCTTCTTCATAGGAAAAGGAAAAAGAGAAGAACCCTTCTGAAAGGCTGCAATGTCATCTTGCCCTTTCAGGGCCCATCTCTGATGAGCCCACGACCTCACAATTTCTATGTTAGGTCTGGGACCTAAGAATTTACACACTAAAGATAGAGCCATACATGAAATGTTGTTCTCCACCACAGTATCAGGAACTGAAAGAGAGAACTTACTTGAAGTTAGATCTGAAGAATAGAAAAGAGGCAGAGCTAAACTTTTCCCTTCAGAACATGACCTGAAAAGTGATTTCCAGGGGTTAGAGTCCACCTTCTGAAAAGGTTTCTTGGGAACCACCTTAGACTCCTTGGGGGAAACCACCACCGTGGAGCCACTGGGGTCAAGCAGATAAATCTCTACTTCCAAGGAGGCTGGACAATCCCCAAAAGCACCAGAAGAGACATCATTAGCTAGGCCCTCTTCAGAAGCTTCACCACCCGCAATACTTTCACCAATAGTCAAGCTTCTATCACCTAACCTGTTAGTCCCTTCCTTCACACCTGCACCTATTACCACCTTCCCTCCATTACTGCCATTGCCATTTTTCAAAAAAACCCTTCCCACCTAATCACCTTTCCCATAGCTCCTCATTTTTTAAGGGGGGGAAGTATTATTAAACTTGAAATGTTAGGTGTTCAAGTTATTTTTTTTTAAAAAAAAATTTTAAGTTTCTTTTTAAAAAAATTATGTCATCAATCTACACACAATTATTTACACAATGAAAAAAATATTGATTTAGCTTAAATTATGCTTGCTGAACATGAGGACTTTTCAAAAATAGCAATTAGGGAAAATACAAAATTAATAAAATGAATATTTAGAAAAAAATTTATAAAAAATATCCTCATCAATATTCAGTATAATACACATCTTTTCCCAAAAGGAATTAGAAAAATACTTTTATTTAAGTCAAATTATGTTTGTCAAACAAGTGAATAGTATGGTCCTAAAAAAGTGACTTCTAAAAAGTGCTTTTGTACAACCCTATAGAAAATTAATTTATATCATCTGGGTATTGGAATAAATTAAATATTTGTAAACTAGACTCAAAATTCTATATTTCATATTATTGGAATTTTTAAATATTATGTGTAAATGTTAAAACACTTTCAATTTTTGGCCAAAAAGTGGACCCAACCTCTTCCACACACCCTGTAGGATAATCTTGGTAATGCTTCTTTGGATGATTCTCTGACAGATATCAAGCAGAATTTGAAGTGTATCCAAACTATAAAATCCCAAGGAATGAAGGTGAGATCAAAAATGACTTGGCTAGAGGCTGGTGATAAGGGCTCTAAGTTTTTCTTTAATTTCCTCAAATAAAAAAATGTTAGGGAAGAGATTGGTTCCATCTGGGTTGACAATATGTAGGTCACTGATATGAATAAAGTCAGGGAAGAATTCAAAAATAAATCATAAGTTATTGCAGAGGATAATAATATGGAATGTAATGATGTCGAAAATATCTGTAAGAACCTAATTCCAAAAAAAATCTCTAAGTAGGATGCTAACATATTGAGTAGTGACATTAGCCAAGAGGAAATTAAAAATACTATCTATTCCTTCAAAAATGAAAAGTCTCCAGGTTTTGATGGGTTACCCGCATAATTCTACAAAAATAACATTGAGTGGATTGTTTAAGATCTTTGGCATGTTTAGAGGGAATCAATAAATAAAGGATCTTTGGGGAGAAAGATAAATAGAGGAATAATTAAATTATTACCTAAATATGGTGATAAAGGGAAAATTAAAAGCTGGAGACCTATCTCTCTCCTCAATATGACTTATAAATTTTTGGCTAGGGTTTTAGCTCTAAGGTTGACTGATATTCTTCCCAAATTTGTTAATGCTTCACAGACTGGCTTCATTAATGGGAGGTATATTTTCTAAGGATAGCTTGATAACTAGTTGGGAAGCCATGAATTGGGCTAATGTCACCAATCAAAATGTTGGTATGCTTATCTTCGATTTTGAGAACGCATACGATAGGGTTGAATGGTCTTTTATTATTATGGCACTTGAAGCATTTTGATTCCCTCCTAAATGTTATTATAAGATCAAAGTATTATATAGAGATGTAATTAGTCAAATTGATGTGAATAGAGTCCTAACTAAACCATTCTTCCCCAGAGATCTATAAGAAAAGGGTGTCCTATAGCCACTACCATATTTGTTATTACATCTGATGCATTGCACTTTGTTCTGGGATCTACCATCCATGGGGACAAAGTCAAAGGTCCAATATTGCTAAATAATGATGAGTTGATTAATATATAGTTTGTTGATGATGCTACATTATTTGTTGATATAGATGAAATAAATTTTGATAACTTGATGAGAAAATTAGATATTTTTTGCAAGGCTTCATGAGCAACAAATCTTTGTTAGTAAGTCTACTATCCTCACCTAGGTTGAAACACCTCTTGTCTTGTGAGTAAATATTATCTTATGTCAAGTGGTCATAGAAAGCAAGTTAGGTACTTGAGTATTCCTTTTTTCTTCAACCCCTCTCTAAAGAACATGTGGGATTGGGTGCATAGGAAGATTGATAAGAAATGATGAAATAGAATAATCAAAATCTCTCTTTGGTAGGGATATTTCAAACTTGTCAAAATGTTTCATATTGTTACAGTATTTATTACTCTTTAATATGGTTATTCACCAGTTGTTACATTAAGCAAATTCAAAAGAGCATCAGAAACTTTCTATGGTCTGATGGTAGTGGTAATAGAGAAAGAGTTGTAGTCAAATGGGAGTGGTACGGTATTAAAAAAGACCTAGGAGTATTGGGATTGAAATACTTGCAAATTCAAGGGATAGCTCTTCCTATCAAGTGGATTTTAAAGTCTTTTGAGGGTGATGAACCATGCTAGAAACAATATTCAAGCTACAATTCTAAAAAAGTTAAAAAATGGAAGGGGTTACACCATCATGATGTTTTGTTTGGTAAGTTTTCTATCTCCCCTGGTGGTTCTACTATTTTTAGGAGCCTTTGGAAGGCTTGGGAAATGACAAGAATTTGTATTAAGGGTTGTAATTGTTGACAATAGTTTAGGAAAAGAATATGCAATTACATATCTATTTAGTGGAATTTATATTCGAAGAATAAACCCCTGGCCCTCCTCTAGGGATGCTCTATTAAGAAGTGGGAACATAAGGGTCTGAGCACATTAATTGATATTTCAATGAATGAAATCTTGAGAGATTAGTAGGACATCAGCATGTCCTTTGGACTGCCATAGTTTTTAGAAATGAAAGCAACACTACTTCAATGGAAATCTGATTCGAGATAAATTTCAGCAATCTTTAACTGTGTTCTATTAACAATGGAGATTGTAACAAAACATAAACCTACAATACAGAAATATATCAGAAGAAGAATGAAGCACATAACATAAGTGTTTAATAGGAGAAAACCCTTTCGGGTAAAAAACTCCACCAAGAAAAGATGTATTATCTTCACAAAAGGAGATTACAAATACATTTAGTTCCTTTGTCCTCCAACCTTCACTCTGGCAAAACCTGGGTACCTGTAAACTATTATGCATCTCATCTACTATGATATTGTTTACATTGAATTTACACAACCTCAAGACATTAAATGACTTCTTACAAGCCCATAACACTTGTCGAGAGTCAACAATACACCTTGGGCATCCATGGCCAAGAATAGGCTGTTACGGGGTCATAAATGATGTCATACATGCATCCTACAATTGGAAAAATGTGCCCATGCAAGATTGAACACCTTGGGGCCAAAAATAGCCACTTATAGCATCTTATGACGGGTCATATGCTATTATAAGTGTCATAGATTCTTATGACAACTTACAATTGTCATAGAATCTCTTACACCTTCTTACAGCATCTATGACGTGTGTCATAACACTAAAAATAGATTATTCCTCCACATGTGCACCCCACTTTGACCAATTACCATTTACCATAGTAAATGACATCCCATAACTACCACCAGTAACTTCAGGACTTACCGTGTAGTAACTCCGTAATTGCCATGGATAGTAAATAATTTTTACTTCTGCCAGTAAAACTTGTACATCACTTATGGGTAATTACAAATAATAAATGGAATAATACAATAATGGGATTTACAAGGTTAATGTCACCTTATCCCAACATTCTCCCACTTGCCATTATACATTGTAAATCAACCCATAGGAAATCAAATGAAAAATAATCAGTGACTAGAAACAAGGCCCATGGCTTGTCTGCACCATACGAACTTCTCTATGCTCACAGGTTTAGTCAGTGAATCTGCAACATTCTCCTTAGTGTCTATCTTCTGTAGCTCAATTTCTCCATTTGAAACCAACTCTCAAACAAAGCGATATTAAACATCAACATGCTTAGTCTGAGCATGATACATGGGATTTTTGGCCAAACAAATAGCACTCTGGCTATAACAACCAATCTAAATGATTCTGCAATCAAATTCAAAACATGTACATAGTCTCCTCAACTAAACTACCTCCTTAGAAACATAAGTAGCAGCCATATACTCTACTTCTGTGGGCTGCCTCTTACTCATCCAACTCACTACTGCTCCAAACATTGTAAACACATAGCCACTAGTGGACCTTCGACTGTCTAAGTCACCTATCTAATCTGCACCAACAAAACCTTGTACGCCCAAAGATTTGTCAGCACTATCAGTACTAGAATAAACAAAACATTAATCAGGAATACCTGCAAGATATTTAAACAGCCTCTTCACATAGTTCCAATGTTATCTACCAGGGTTAGACATAAATCTGCTCAAAACTCCCACTTCTTGGGCAAAAATCTGGTCTAATGTAAACCATTGCATACATTAAACTCCCTACAACACTAGCATATGGCACATTAGATATATCCTCAAGATAGTCCTCAGTCTTTGGACACATATCTAATCAAAGCTTAGTACCAATGGGTAAAGAAACTCTAACTTGGTTACAGTCCTGCAAACTAAACATCTACAAAATAGTATTCACATACTTTGTGACAACCAAAGCTTTTTGTTAACTTTGTCCCTCCTGATCTCCATTCCCAAAATAGACCTTGCAGCACCAAGATCCTTCATCTCAAATGCACCTGAAAGTTAGGCTTTAAGCTCACTGATCATACCCTTAGTATTGTTGAAAAACAACATGTCGTCAACATACAAAGCAATAACCAATATAGAATCATCAACGCAATGAATCTAAACACATTGATCCTCCTTGCTTCTAACAAAACCCAATTTCAAAACAAATGAGTCAAACTTTTGATACCACATTCTGGGGGACTGTTTCAAATAATAAAGACACCTCTTTAACCTTCAAACCCAATGTTCTTTTCCTTTTACCTCAAAACCTATAGGTTATTGCATATAAATTTATTCTTCAAGAACTCCATGCAAGAACACAGTCTTAACATCCATTTCCTCAATCTCCCAATCAGAAACTGCAACAATGGATAAGAGAAATCTAATAGAAGTCAATTTAGCAACAAGAGAGAACATCTCACCAAAATCAACTCCCTCTCTATGGGAGTAGCCCTTGGCTACCAATCTAGCCTTGTACTTCTCCAATGACCCATTTTCTCCAAAATCCTTCTTAAAGACCCACTTACATACTATGGCCTTTCTTTGGGCAAACGAACAAGGTCCTAGGTGTTACAAGGGTCTAAAGCCATCATCTCCTCCTGCATGGCTAACTGCCAAGACTCACTATCATCTGCAGAAATAGCTTCCCTGTAGGATCTAGGTTCATCTTTAGTACTCAATAAAGCATATATAGAATAAAAATCTGGTGGGCTATACCACTCAACTAGATTCTATTGTCTTGTGGATCTCCTCAAGGGTGGAGTAAGAGACTCTACTTGTTCTTCTGCATGATCATCTACACCAACTTCTTCTATAACAATAGATTCATCTTCATCAGAACTACTTGAATCTTTTTCTTCCTCAGCCCCAATCCATCATTTTGTTCTTCCTAAGGTGCAGCTTATTGCTCTAAATCAAAGTGCACGTTCTTTACCTTTTCTTCCTTTTCTTTTAGCTACTCAGTTTCAGAAATAGCTCTAAGTTCCTTGAAAATAACATCTCTAGAAAAGATAATCTTGCAAGTTAGTGGATTCAAAAGCTTATAAACTTTCACATTATCACCGTATCCAATCAATGTACACTTTTCAGCTTTTGGATCCAACTTAGATCGCTTTTCCTTAGGCACATGAACAAAAGCCTCACAACCAAAAACCTTTAAATGTGAAACAGAAGGTTTCTTACCTGTCCACACTTCATAAGGTGTCAAATCAAGTTCCTTACAAAGATATCTATTTATCAAGTAGCAAGTAGTACACAACCTCTGCCCAAAAGTATTTATCCAACTATGCGTCACTAAGCATACTTATGGCCCTTTCCATTATTGTTTGGTTCATCTTTTCTACAACACCATTTTGCTATGGTGTATACAGAGTTGTATTTTGCCTGATTATACCTACATGCTTGCAAAACTCATCAAATTCCTTAGAGAAATATTCCCCTCCATTGTCAGATCTTAATATTTTTATCTTTAAACCTAATTGGTTCTCTACTAAGACTTTGAATTCCTTAAACATAGTGAAAACTTCAGATTTATGCCTCATAAAATAAATCTATGTAAATCTGGATACATCATCAATGAAGGTTACAAAATACTGAGATTTTTCGATAGATTCATTATCCACAGGTCCAAACACATCCGTATGAATAATTTCTAACTTTTCTTTTGCTCTATTGCTTCCTAAAGGAAATGATTTTATGTTTTGTTTACCAAAGACACAATGCTCACATAAATCAAAGTGTTCATCAGAATAGGAGAAACCATGCAACAAATTTTTATTCTTAATAGTGTTTAATACATTATTGCTTGTGTGGCCCAATCTACGATGCCACAACATACATACATTTTCAGTATTAGCCTCAAATACATAGGAGGTATTATAAACTGTAGTGGCTTCAATCTTGTATAGGCTTATGAATCTCTTCCCCTTCGAAACTAACATTAGATTTCTAGCTAATGCAGGAAAATGAAAAACACGTGGGAGAGTTTTAATCCTCCCATCACTGAAACACAACAATACCTTTCCTTTCCTGACAATCAGATATGAAGAGTTGTCACCAAGGTAGTTTTTACCTCCATCATATTCTTCATATGAGGAGAACCATTCCTTATGTGGAGTCATATGAAATGAGCATCCTGATTCAACCAACAAGTGATCATTAGAAACAAGATAACATGCAAAAAGTAGAACTTCTTCACCTACATTTGAGGACTTATCTAAAGCACTCTCCCACTGTTTCTTGGGGTTTCTGCACTCCTTCAGGTGTCCCCTTTTACTGTAGTTCCAACACTTAACTCTATTCTTTTCACCATGATTCTTAGACTGGCCCTTGGACTTGTCATTAGCCCCTTTCTAATCTCCTTTAGGTCCTCTTTCCTTAGACCTTCCCTTGACACTTAGAGCATCCCCTGAACAATCTGAACTCTTCTTCATCAATTCCTGTGACAATAGCATTGGAACAAGAGCATCCAACTTAAGCTCTGCAAGGTTAGCAGTGATAGCAAGGATAACATTCTCCCAAGACTTAGGTAAAGAATAAAGAAGTAAGATACATTTTTATTCCTCACTAACCTCAACATCTATGGAATCAAGCTGACTCACTAACAAATTAAAAAAATCTAAATGCTCTGCAATTGATTCACCTTCTCACATTTTCATGGAAAATAATTTTCTTTTTAAATAAAGTTTATTTACTATACTCTTGGCTTGATAGATCTCACCCAACCGTTTCCACAACTTGTATGCAGTCTCTTCCTTTGCAACATTCAACAGGATAGAGTCTAAAAAACACAACTGGATGGTTCCTTGTGCCTTCTTATCTAGTCTATCCAACTCATCTTGAGAGACATTGTGAGGTTCCTTCTCTTTTTGAATAGCCAATCATTCGTTTCTTTCTTCCAACAAATCTTTCATTTTCAACTTCCACAACTCATACCCCATTCCATTGAACTTCTCAATGTCCAATCGAGTGGTTGATGCAACGGTGGATGCAGTCATAATAACAACACAAGATCTGCAAAACAAACATAATCAAATCTCCCACAGTAGCTACAGCTTCCACACTACCACCCAAGAGTCAAAGTTGGCCAGGCTCTAATACCAAATGTTAGATATGAAATCAACACTACTTCAATGGAAATCTGATTTGAGATAAATTTCAACAATCTTTAACTGTGTTCTATTAATAATGGAGATTGTAACAAAACATAAACCCACAATACAAAATTATACCAGAAGTAGAATGAAGCACATAACACAAGTGTTTAACATGGAGAAAACCCTTTCAGGTAAAAAACTCCACCAAGAAAAGAGGTCAAGTTGTATTATCTTCACAAAAGGAGATTACAAATACATTCACTTCCTCTGTCCTCCAACCTTCACTCCAGTAGAACCTAGGTACCTGTAAATTGTTATGAATCTCATCTATTATGCTATGGTTTATATAGAATTTATATAACCTTCAATTCTTCTTCTATCACAACATTCTTCTTACTAAACCTTTTCAAGGCTGGAAGTTGACTACATTGACTAGTAGGATGTTCCCTATCATAGATCTGACAAATCTCTGATTTGTCCAAAGGGCATTCTCTCAATAGATACTTGTTCCTACACCTAGGAGAATAGATGGAGAGTGGTTCAGTTGTTCTATTTTGATCAGTTGTTCTAGTTTTTGCTTGAATTCCATCCAATGTGGTATTTAACTCGACTAGAATATCTATTTTTAGATTTGCAATCTCTTCCATTAACTGTCCTATTTTATTTTTCCCCTTAAAAGTTTTGGATGACCTCACTTCATTTTGGGTTCTAAAATAGTTCCTGTAGAGTACTTCTATAGCAGGCATATCTATTTTGTTGATGTTTCCTTTTCCCATTAGATCTAGTGTTTGTTTTGATTCTTTATCTAATCCTTTTACGAACAAGGTTCTGGACAAGGAGTGATGTACTGGGTTGCCATACCTTCTCAAGGTGAAATTAAACCTATCCACATAGTCCTCTAAGGTCTCTTCCTCCCCTTGCCTAATTTTAAACAATTCTTCATTTTTATTACTGGATCTACAGTAATCTTGATACTTTCCCAAAAATTTTGTTTCCATCTGATCCCAAGAATGGATAGAATTCTAGGATAAACCCATAAACCATCTCATCACAGAATCTTTTAGGGTTGAAGGGAACAATTTGAGATTTTGGTTATCTGATCCATAATCATAAGTTTGGCAGACTACTTTGAATTCAAACAAAAACTGATCTGGATCCTCAGAAGAAAGTCCTCTAAAATTTTGCAAGTGTGCTGGTGAGATATTCTTCATAGGAGCATTGTCTCCAATAGCCAAAACAATAGGATATGAGAAGGTTCTTGGACACTGATTTTCCTCTTCTTCATGATTATCATTATCCATGTTTAGTACTCGTTCTTCTCCCTGAGGTTCTAGGAAATTAGGTTCTATCAAAGGATCTACCTAAAACTTTTGTCGTAATTCCTGGATATAATCAGCAAGTGGAAGATTTGTAGGATCTAAGGGATTATTTATTTGAGGTGTAGCTTCCAAAGTAGGTTCTAGGTTTCTCTCTTCAACAAGATCTTGTGCCACCTCACTGCTTCCCCTTATGGCTTGTTGATGGGGTGTTTGTTTTATATATCTTCCTTTCAAATCTCTAGCTCTAACCATACAAATCTATCCTAAAAACTATTTTAGCTAAGTTTCCCTAATTAACACAAGATATCGCTGGCAATAGTGCCAAAAATGACAAGGTGTCATTGTACCTCATCATTTAATCATATTTCAGATGTCAAAATCCAGGGGCTGTGTCCTCGGCTGTCTGTAATTAGGGATTCTACAGTTACCAGTTTTCCTTGCTAATCTTAATAACTTCTACCAATTTAAATAAATTAATCTGTTTACTTACTAAATCAATTTAAGGAATACTAAAAATAGAATTAAATAGGAAGTTACTTAAAGCAATGTTAAAAACAATAACATGCATCTATTTACCAAAATTAGTAAATACTTTTCACAACAAAATTTGAAGTAACAAAATAGTGGAACTAGAGTTCTACCTTGGTGGTGGGAGTGGGCCGTTGCTCCACACCCTTGGGGTTGAAGGCTACAGTAGGGAATTAGCACAAAAGAAGAAGATCACAACTAAATCTGGTCTAATTCCATTCACTTTGCATTCATGAAAAATATTGATATCAGAGAAAACATAAAATAATGTAGCTGTCATTATCCAACCTCTTAAAATAAACACAATGGTTAGAATTACACTGACTGTAGCCTTGTTCATCCATAAAACTATCAAATTTCAAGTACTATTGCCGAGGTCCTTGTTTTAGGCCATACAAATTCTTCTTCAATCTATACACCAGTCTCTCCTTACCTTTGACCTCAAATCCTTGGGGCTATTCCATGTATATCTCCTCCAAATCACCATGGAGAAAGGCATTTTTCATATCTAACTATTTGAAATGCAAATCTTTAGCAGTCACAATACTTAAAACAGTACGAATAGAAGTCATCTTGACAACTGGAGAAAATATCTCATCAAAATCAATGCCCTTTCTCTATACAAATTCTTTTACAACTAACCTAGCTTGAAATATTTTTTTACCTCCATCTTCCTCTATTAGTTGATAAACCCATTTGTTTGGTAAAGCCTTTTTACCTATAGGCAACTTACATAATTCCCAAGTCTAATTTTTCAGCAAGGAGTCCATTTCTTCTTTCATTGCAAGCTCCCACTGAACCTGTGTATCCACCGGCACAGCTTCATCATCACACCCTTCTGGGTCACCAGCATCTGTTAACAAAATAGAATACAAAGAGGGAGAAAACCTTTTAGGAGGTCTACTTAGCATTGTTGACCATCTAACATTCACTAGAGTTTGTGATATTTTTGGTTGTTGTTGTAGAGCATGAGGAACCACTGGAACATCACTATTTGGAGTATCATCCAGCACCACATAATCCCTTCCTTTTTTCTCATACTGCTGCAATTGATCTTTGTACAACACCTTCTCATTGAATACACAATCCCCGCTTCTCACAATTTTTTGATTTTCAAAATCCTAAAGCCTATAACCAAATTTATCAATCCATATCCAACGAAGGTCTTTTTTTTTATTTTGCATCCAGCTTGGTTCTATTTTTAGAATCTACATATGCAAATGCTTCACATCAAAAGGTTTTGAGAAAAAGAATAACTCACCTTCTTACCTGTCCATGCTTCCTCTAGAATACCATAGCCCAAAGGAACTGAAGGACCTCTATTAATTAAATATACAACGGTGTTGATAGCCTCTGCCCATATGTTTAAAGGCAACCCAACATGCAATCTCATGGTCTTTGCATGCTTCATTATTGTCCTATTCATGCATTCAACCACTCTATTCTCTTGTGGAGTCCCTAGAACCATTTTCTACCTATAGATTCCATTAAGGGAACAATAATCCTCAAATTCTTTGCTACAATACTAACCACCATTATCAGATCTGAGATATTTTAATCTTTTACCCGTCTCATTCTCAACCAAGCTTCTCCATTTCTTAAATGTTTCAAATACATCAATTTTATGCCTGAAGGAAATAAATCCAAACCTTCCTAGTTGCATCATCCATGAATGTAACATAATACTAAGAGCCACCAAGAGAAGATACCTGAGCCGGTCCCCATACATCTGTATGAACAAGCTCCAACTTTTCATCTTTCTTTTATTTCCCATCCTTGAGAAAACTATGTCTCTTTTATTTTCCATTAACACAACTTTCACATAAATCCATATTAATACATTTCAGATTTGGTAAAACTTTCTTAGAATGAAGTACCTTCATACCTTTTTCACTCATATGCCCAAGTTTGTCATGCCATAGTGTTGTCTCAAAACATGCAATAATCGTTTTAGTCTCTTCATGCGAACCTGTAGCAATTGTTCATGAATCTGTTTGTTTTTTCTCTACAATAGCTAAAGTAGAAGGAATAGTATGACCTATACAAAGATATAAGGTGCCTACTTTTACACCTTTTTCTACTATTAAGGCACCTTTTGAAACCTTCCAATTTTTATCAGTAAATGTAGCAATACAACCTTCTTTAGCTAGCTGCCCTGTTGAAATTAAATTTCTACTGAGCCTTGGAATGTGCCTTCCCTCTTGTAGTAGCCAATGATTGCCATTCTACAACTTAATCTTAATTCTTCCCTTTCCAACAATCTGACAGGGTTCATTATATCCCAAAAAAACTAGCCCAAAATCCCCTTGGACATAATCAAGAAAATAATTTCTATGGGACATAGCATGAAATGAGGCCCCTGAATCTAAAACCCGTGAATTATCATCATTATCTACGGAAAGAATCAAAGCATCATCTTCAGATTTATTACTTACCACATTTGCCTCCTTATTGCCTTCTGGTTTGTTTCCTTCTTTATTCTTCCGAGACTAGCAATCTTTTTTTAGATGGCCTAGTTTCCCATAGTATCAGCAATCTTTCAGTCCTCTAGATTGGGATCTCTTGTCCTTTAATTTTTCTCATGACTACCCATGACCTCCAGAACCTTTTCCTCTCTCCTTAGATTTGCCCCTATTTTCTGCACTCAAAACACTACCTGATGTGGACCCTCCTGAGCTTTTTTGTCGCATTTCCTCGCTAAGGATAACACCAACAACATCATCAACTTTCAAAGTGTTTGAACTAGAGACAGAGTTACTTACAACCATTACCAAGCTATTCTGACTTTTTGGCAAAGAACATAAAACCAAGAGAGCCCTCACCTGTTCATCAAATTTCACTTTTACAAAAATTAACTGACTGACAATTATATTAAACTCATTTAAATGATTTGTCACATATCCACCTTCAATCATTTTCAGATTAAACAAATGCTTCATGAGAAACACCTTATTTGAGGCTAAGGGTTTTTCACACAATTTAGCCAAAGCTTTCATCAGTTCACTTGTTGTCTTCGCTTCTGTTATATTGAATTCCATAGATGGTGCTAGGCACAACCGAATGGTTCCCAGTACCTTTTTATCTAGAACTTCCCAATCCTCATCTGTCATTCCTATCAGTTTCTTGGATACTCCTTCCAACGGCCCCCATAGATCCTTTTGATAGAGGTAATCCTCCATCTGCATCTTCCATAACTGTAGTTCTTCCCATTAAATTTATCAACCTTCAATTTACCCCCATCCGCCATTGTCCCCACTCAGCTGTGAGACTCCCACTCAATCGTGAGACCTTCCTGCAGACGATAATCAAACACATGTCTCTAATACCACTTGTTAGGGTTAGCCGATAGAAGATATTATTTAAATACAAATAAATATTAAATAGAGGAATGAAAATACACATAAATAATAATATCGAGAAACAAGTTTTAATGTGGTTCACCCAAACTTGGGCTACATCCACCAAATAGAGAGTTCAATATTATTATCCAATAAATCAAACTGATTACAAGTAGCAATCCCTGCAACTCAATACTAGTACAATACATCAATGCAAACCCTAACCGTTAGCCATTTTTATCACGACTTTTTTCGGTTACAAAATAGGGTTTTTTTATGTCAGCCAATGAAAAATAACTCCCGATGCACTGCCCCTTGACCCTGTCTTAGGGACGCTACCCCCAAATCTTCGCAAGGGGTGTTGCCCTTCACCCCGTAGGAATTTGGGGGGAAACCGCACTGATAAAAGTGGGGTAAATTTAACCTCTGAGTCTAATTGGGCTCCATATAACAACACTTATCCTTTAACTCTGGGTGATGCAGCCACATTTTTTCAAATCTAAAGGGGAATCTCTTCCTCTTACCCTTTTTATTAGCTAAGAGACCAATTGGGAAGTGGTCAGAACCCAACCTAGTAAGAGAAGATAAACCACAATCGTAAGAGTCAAGCTAATCCATTGAAAGAAGAGCTCTGTCTAAGATGACTTGAATGATGTTTTCCCTTGTTCTTTGATTGGACCAGGTGAATCTAGCATGCCTGAGATTCAAATCCAATAGAGCTTCCTTATCAACAAGGTCCATAAGAGCTAATCTGGAGTCTAGAGGAGCTGGGGCTCCCCCCTTCTTCTCATCATTTTTGAGAACAGAGTTAAAATCTCCCATGACAAGCCATTTCACATCAAGATTCATCCTTCTAAAAACACCAAGTCCATGCCAAAGATTTTTTTTGGCATTTTTATTGTTCAAAGCATAAATGTTAGAGATAACCCAGGCCATTTCATCTTTTTTGTGAACAAACTTAGTGATGACTTAGTTAGAATTTATAAGAACAGGGAAACAAGAGACACTTTTAGGATTCCATAGGGTAGCTAGCCCACCCGAAGCTCCATCATAATTACTACCATGCAAGCCACACTCTGCAAAAAATCTTTTTTTAATAATGTCCAATTTTTCAATCTGCATTTTAGTTTCTTCGATCAACAAAATATTTGATTTGAGATCCCAGATTTAGTTAGACAGGAGGTCATGTTTATGACTGTTATTTAACCCTCTGATGTTCCAGGATAGGATCTTCATGAGAACCCATTTTTTGTGCTCTTCGAGCATAGATCCATGAGGATTTTTTGCATCCCTCATGTAATCTCCTTCAAGTTGTCCCTTTCCCTAACATCACTTGTTGAATGTCTCCCAGGTCTCCTTGTTTCTAATCCTACATCTTCCTTGGAAGAGTTCCTAGTTTCTACCCTACAGAGGGGTGGGGTAGCTCCTTTTTTCTTCTTTCTACCCTTGACCTCCACAAAGGGTAATCCTACCATAGAACTATTCTTGAGAAACACCATGATCTACTTGGGGGAGCAAGGGGCCTCTTCTTCACCCTTTGGTAAAAGGGATACCTCATCACTGAACCTATCTCCCTTTGGGGATCCTGGTACTGAAACTGAGCCCTCCTTACTTGGTTCAACTAGAGCTAATGCTTTCAAATTTCTTGACAAAGATTCCAGCATAGGAGCTAAAGGATCTTCTGACCTTGGGAGAAACGGGATAATCGCCATCTTTGCCTCTTCTACTTGAGGTTCCTTATGAAAAACTTCCACTTTCTGGGGAAGAGATTCCTTTTTCTAGCTATCTTGCTTCTCTTTCCACACCTTTTGGTTAGGTCTATCTTTCTTAGAGGGACAATGTTTCACCCAATGGCTAGTCTTTTTGCAAAGAAAGCACACAAAGGGGATCGATTCAAAATCAACAGTCTGCTCTCATACACCAAGTTTAGAGTTAATCTTTATGGAAGAGGGAAGGTTCAAGGTTTGGTTTATTAAAACATAAACGCTGGCAAACACTAGTCTCTTTCTAAAGACTGTAACCAAATCAACCATAAGAAAGCTTCCAAAGGCACTAGCTAGGCCCTTGAAGACTTCTTCATCCATGAACTCCATTGGCAGGCTAGGGAATCTAACCCAAACTAGGGCTACATTGAAGGGAATCTAACACAAAGCTAGCATAGAGTTCCCTATAACCCATGGACCTCCAGCCAGGGTGCACAGCAAATCTTCTTCATAAGAAAAAGAAAAAGAGAAGAACCCCTTCTGAAAGGCTGTAATGCCATCTTACCCATTCAGGGCCCATCTCCGGCAAGCCCACAACCTTGCAATTTCTATGTTAGGTTTGGGACCTAAGAATTTACCCACTAAAGATAGATCCATACGTGAAATGTTGTTCTCCACCACAGTATCAGGAACCAAAAGAGAGAACTTACCTGAAGTCATATCTAAAGAATAGAAAAAAGGCAAAGCTAAACTTTTCCCTTCAGAACATGACCTGAAAAGTGATTTGTAGGGGTTAGAGTCCACCTTCAGAAAAGGTTTCTTGGGAACCACCTTAGACTCCTTGGGGGAAACCACCACCGTGGAGCCACTGGGGTCAAGAGGACAAATCTTTGCGTCCAAGGAGGCTAGACAATCCCCAAAAGCGCCAGAAGAGACATCATCAGCTAGGACCTCTTTAGAAGCTTCACCACCCGCAATACTGCCACCAACAGTCAAGATTCTGTCATCTAACCTGTCAGTCCCTTCCTTCGCACTTGCACCTACTACCAACTTCCCCCCATTACTACCATTACTATTTTTCAAAAAAACCCTTCCCACCTGATCACCTTTCCCATAGCTCCTCATTTTTTAAGAGGGGGAAGTATTATTAAACTTGAAATGTTAGGTGTTCAAGTTATTTTTAAAAAAAATATTCTTTTAAGTTTCTTTTTTAAAAAATTATGTCATCGATCTACACACAATTCTTTACACAATGAAAAAAGATTGGTTTAGCTCAAATTATGTTTGCTGAACATGAGGGCTTTTCAAAAATAGCAATTACAGAAAATACAAAATTAATAAAATGAATATTTAGAAAAAAAATTCTAAAAAATATCCTCATCAATATTCAGTATAATACATATATTTTTCGAAAAGGAATTAGAAAAATACTTTTATTTAAGTCAAATTATGTTTGTCAAACAAGTGCATAGGATGGTCCTAAAAAAGTGACTTTTAAAAAGTGCTTTTGTACAAGCTTATACAAAATTAATTTGTATCATCGCGGTATTGGAATAAATTAAATATTTGTAAACTAGACTCAAAATTCTATATTTCATATTATTGGAATTTTTAAATATTCTGTGTAAGTGTTCAAACACTTTCAATTTTTGGCCAAAAAGTGGACCCAACCTCTTACACACACCCTGTAGGATAATCCTGGTAATGCTTCTTTGGTTGATTCTCTGATGGATATCAAGCACAATTTGATGTGTATCCAAACTATAAAATCCCAAGGAATGAAGGTGAGATCAAAAACTACTTGGCTAGAGGCTGGTGACAAGGGCTCTAAGTTTTTCTTCAATTTCTTAAAATAAAAAAATGTTAGAGAAGAGATTGGTTCTTTCTAGGTTGACAATATGCAAGTAACTGATATGAATAAAGTTAAAGAAGAATTCAAAAATAAATCATAAGTTGTTTACTATAGAGGATAATAATATGGTATGTAATGATGTCGAAAATATCTGTAAGAACCTAATTCCAAAAAAAATCTCTAAGTAGGATGCTAACATATTGAGTAGTGACATTAGCCAAGAGGAAATTTAAACTGCTATCTATTCTTTCAAAAATGAAAAGTCTCCAGGTTTTGATGGCTTACCTGCATAATTCTACAAAAATAACATTGAGTGGATTATTTAAGATCTTTGGCATGGTTAGAGGGAATCAATAAATAAATGATCTTTGGGGAGAAAGATAAATAGAGGAATAATTAAATTATTACCTAAATATGGTGATAAAGAGAAAATTAAAAATTGGAGACCTATCTCTCTCCTCAATATGACTTATAAAATTTTGGCTAATATTTTAGCTCTAAGGTTGACTAGTATTCTTCCCAAATTTGTTAATGCTTCACAGACTGACTTCATTAATGGGAGGTATATTTCCTAAGGATAACTTGATAACTAGTTGGGAAGCCATGAATTGGGCTAATGTCACCAATCAAAATGTTGGTATGCTTATCTTCGATTTTGAGAAGGCATATGATAGGGTTGAATGGTCTTTTATTATTATGGCACTTGAAGCATTTCGATTCCCTCCTAAATGTTATTATATGATTAAAGTATTATATAGAGATGTAATCACTCAAATTGATGTGAATAGAGTCCTAACTAAACCATTCTTCCCCAGAGGTCTATAAGAAAAGGGTGTCCTATAGCCACTACCATATTTGTTATTACATCTGATGCATTGTACTTTGTTTTGAGATCTACCATCCATGGGGACAAAGCCAAAGGTGCAATATTGCTAAATAATGATGAGTTAATTAATATATAGTTTGTTGATGATATTACAGTATTTGTTGATATAGATGAAATAAATTTTGATAACTTGATGAGAAAATTAGATATTTTTTGCAGGGCTTCGTGAGCAACAAATCTTTGTTAGTAAGTCTACTATCCTCACCTTGGTTGAAACACCTCTTGTGTTGTGAGTAAATATGATCTTATGTTGGGTGGTCCTTAAAAGCAAGTTAGGTACTTGAGTATTCGTTTTTCCTTCAACCTCTCTCTAAAGAACATGTGGGATTGGGTGCATAGGAAGATTCATAAGAAATTGATGAAACAGAATAATCAATATCTCTCTTTGGTAGGGAGATTTCAAACTTGTCAAAATGTTTCATATTCTTACAGTATTTATTACTCTTTAATATGGTTCTTCACCAGTTGTTACATAAAGGAAATTCAAAAGAGCATTATAAACTTTTTATGGTCTAATGGCAGTGGTAATAGGGAAAGAGTTGTAGTCAAATGGGAGTGGTGCCATATTAGAAAAGACCTAGGAGTACTAGGATTGAAATACTTGCAAATTCAAGGAATAGCTCTTCCTATCAAGTGGATTTTAAAGTCTTTTGAGGTTGATGAACCATGAAACGTATTGGTTAGAAACAATATTCAAGCTACAATTCTGAAAAAGTTAAAAACTGGAAAGGGTTACACTGTCATGATGTTTTTTTTGGTAAGTTTTCTATCTCCCCTGGTGGTTCTACTATTTTTAGGAGCCTTTGGAAGGCTTGGGAAATGACAAGAATTTATATTAAGGGTTGTAATTGTTGAGAATAGTTTAGGAAAAGAATATGCAATTACATATCTATTTAGTGGAATTTATCTTCAAAGAATAAACCCATGGCCCTCCTCCAGGGATGCTCTATTAAGAAGTGAGAACATAAGGGTCTGAGCACATTCAATGTCATTTCAATGAATGAAATCTTGAGAGAGTAGTTGGACATCAGCATGTCGTTTGGACTGCCATAGTTTTTAGAAATGAAAGCAACACTACTTCAATGGAAATCTGATTCGAGATAAATTTCAGCAATCTTTAACTGTGTTCTATTAACAATGGAGATTGTAACAAAACAAAAACCTACAATACAGAAATATATCAGAAGAAGAATGAAGCACATAACACAAGTGTTTAATAGGAGAAAACCCTTTCGGGTAAAAAACTCCACCAAGAAAAGATGTATTATCTTCACAAAAGGAGATTACAAATACATTCAGTTCCTTTGTCCTCCAACCTTCACTCTAGCAGAACCTGGGTACCTACAAACTATTATGCATCTCATCTACTATGCTATTGTTTATATAGAATTTACACAACCTCAAGACATTAAATGACTTCTTACAAGCCCATAACACTTGTCAAGAGTCAATAATACACCTTGGGCATCCATGGCCAAGAATAGGCTCTTACGGGGTCATTGATGATGTCATACATGCATCCTACACTGGGAAAAATGTGCCCATGCAAGCTTGAACAACTTGGGACCAAAAATAGCCACTTATAGCATCCTATGACGTGTCATATGCTATTATAAGTGTCATAGATTCTTATGACAACTTACAATTGTCATAGAATCTCTTACACCTTCTTACAGCATCTATGACATGCGTCATAACACTAAAAATAGATTATTCCTCCATATGTGCACCCCACTTTGACCAATTACCATTTACCATAGTAAATGACATCTCATAACTACAGGTGGTAACTTTGGGACTTACCGTGTAGTAATTCTGTAATTGCCATGGACAGTAAATAATTTTTACTTCTGCAAGTGAAACTTATACATCCCTTATGGGTAATTACAAATAATAAATGGAATAATACAATAATGGGATTTACAAGGTTAATGTCACCTTATCCCAACATTCTCCCACTTGACATTATACATTATAAATCAACCCATAGGAAATCAAATGAAACATAATCAGGCACTAGAAACAAGGCCCATGGCCTCTCTGCACCATTCGAACTTCTTTGTGCTCACAGGCTTAGTCAGTGAATCTGTAACATTCTCCTTAGTGTCTATCTTCTTCAGCTTAATTTCTCCATTTGCAACCAACTCTCAAACAAAGTGATATTAAACATCAAAATGCTCAGTCTGAGAATGATACATGGGATTTTTGGCCAAACAAATAGCACTCTGGCCATCACAACCAATCTAAATGATCCTGCAATCAAATCCAAAACATGTACACAGTCTCCTCAACCAAACTGCCTCCTTAGAGACATGACTAGTAGCCATATACTCTACTTATGTGGGTTGCCTCTTACTCATCGAACTCATTGCTGCTCCAAATAGAGTAAACACATAGCCACTAGTGGACCTTTGACTGTCTAAGTCACCTGCCTAATCTGCATCAACAAAACCTTGTATGCCTAAAGATTTATCAGCACTATCAATACCAGAATAAACAAAACAATAATTAGGAGTACCTGCAAGATATTTAAACACCCTCTTTGCATAGTTCCAATGCTATCTACCAGGGTTAGACATAAATCTGCTCAAAACTCCCACTTCTTGGGCAATTTCTGGTCTAGTGCAAACCATTACATACATTAAACTCCCTATAGCACTAGCATATGGCACATTAGACATATCCTCAAGATCATCCTTAGTCTTTGGACACATATCTAATGAAAGCTTAGTACCAATGGGTAAAGGAACTCTAACTCAGTTACAGTCCTGCAAACTAAACATCTATAGAATAGTAAATTCACATACTTTGTGACAACCAAAGATTTCTGTTAACTTTGTCCCTCCTGATCTCCATTCCCAAAATAGACCTTGCAGTACCAAGATCCTTCATCTCAAATGCACCTAAAAGTTGGGCTTTAAGCTCCCTAATCATACCCTTAGTATTGTTGAAAAATAACATGTCATCAACATACAAAGCAATTACCAGTATAGAATCATCAACACAATGAATGTAAACACATTGATCTTCCTCGCTTCTAACAAAATCCAATTTCAAAACAAATGAGTCAAACTTTTGATACCACATTTTGGGGGACTATTTCAGACAATAAAGACACCTCTTTAACCTGCAAACCCAATGTTCTTTTCCTTTTACCTCAAAACCAGTAGGTTGTTGCATATAAATTTCTTCTTCAAGATCTCCATGCAAGAACACAATCTTAACATCCATTTGCTCAATCTCCAAATCATAAGCTGCAACAATGGATAAGAGAAATATAATAGAAGTCAATTTAGCAATAGGAGAGAACATCTCACCAAAATCAACTCCCTCTCTATGGGAGTAGCCCTTGGCTACTAGTCTAGCCTTGTACTTCTCCAATGACCCGTCTATTGCAAACTTCTTCTTGAAGACCCACTTACATACTATGGCCTTTCTTCCTTTGGGAAAATGAACAAGATCCTAGGTGTTACAAGAGTCTAAAGCCATCATCTCCTCCTGCATGGCTAACTATCAAGACTCACTATCATCTACAGAAATAGCTTCCCTGTAGGATCTAGGTTCATCTTTAGTACTCAATAAAGCATATATAGGATAGAAATCTGGTGGGCTATACCTGTCAACTAGATTCCATTATCTTTTGGATCTCCTCAAGGGTGGAGTAAGTGACTATACTCGTTCTTCTGCATGATCATCTGCACCAACTTCTTCTATAACAACAGATTCATCTTCATCAAAACTACTTGAATCTTTTTCTTCCTCACCCCCAATTCATCATTTTGTTCTTCCTAAGGTGTATGTTGCTACTCTAAATCAAAGTGCACCTTCTTTACCTTTTCATCCTTTTCTTTTAGCTACTCAGGTTCAGAAATAGCTCTAAGTTCCTTGAAAATAACATCTCTAGAAAAGATAATCTTGCAAGTCAGTAGATTCCAAAGCTTATAAACTTTCACATTATCACCATATCCAATGAATGTACACTTTTCAGCTTTTGGATCTAACTTAGATCACTTTTCCTTAGGCACATGAACAAAGCCTCATAACCAAAAACCCTTAAATGTGAAACAGAAGGTTTCTTACCTGTCCACACTTCATAAGGTGTCAAATTAAGAGCCTTACAAAGAGATCTATTTATCAAGTAGCAAGTAGTACACACAGCCTTTGCCCAAAAGCATTTACCCAATTGTGCGTCACTAAGCATACTTATGGCCATTTCCATAATTGTTTGGTTCATCCTTTCTACAACACCATTCTACTGTGGTGTAAACAAAGTTGTATTTTGTTTGATTATAACTACATGCTTGCAAAACTCATCAAATTCCTTAGAGAAATATTCCCTTCCATTGTCAGATCATAATATTTTTATCTTTAAACCTGATTGGTTCTCTACTAAGACTTTGAATTCCTTAAACTTAGTGAAAACTTCAGATGTATGCCTCATAAAATAAATCTATGTAAATTTGGATACATCATCAATGAAGGTTACAAAATAATGAGATTTGTTGATAGATTCATTATCCACAGGTCCAAACACATCTATATGAATAATTTCTAACTTTTCTTTTGCTCTATTGCTTCCTGAAGGAAATGAATTTATGTTTGGTTTACCAAACACACAATGCTCATGTAAATCAAAGTGCTCATCAGAATAGGAGAAACCATCCAACAAATTTTTATTCTTAATAGTGTTTAATACATTATTGCTTGTGTGGCCCAATCTATGGTGCCACAACATACATACATTTTTAGTATTAGCCTCAAATAGATAGGAGGTATTATAAACTGTAGTGGCTTCAATCTAGAATAGGCTTCTAAATCTCTTCCCCTTCGCTACCACCAAGTTCCCTCTCACTAATCTGCAGCCATGCTTGTGAAATGTCACATGCGTTCCCAAATCATTCAACTTCAAAACTAAAATTTGATTTCTAGCTAATCTAGCAACATGCAAAACACCTGGGAGAGTTTTAATCCTCCCATCACTGAAACACAACAATACCTTTCCTTTCCTAACAATTAGATATGAAGAGTTGTCACCAAGGTAGTTTTTACCTCCATCATATTCTTCATGTGAGGAGAACCATTCCTTATGTGGAGTCATATGAAATGAGCATACTGAGTCAACCAATAAGTGATCATTAGAAACAAGATAACATGCAGAAAGTAGAACTTCTTCACCTACATTCGAGGACTTATCCGAAGCACTCTCCCACTGTTTCTTGGGGTTTCTGCACTCCTTCACGTGTCTCCTTTTACTGTAGTTCCAACAGTTAACTCTGTTCTTTTTACCATTATTCTTAGACCGGCCCTTGGACTTGTTATTAGCCCCTTTCTAATCTCCTTTAGGTCCTCTTTCCTTAGACATTCCCCTGACACTGAGAGCATCCCCTGAACTATCTAAACCATTCTTCCTCAATTCCTGTGATAGTAGCACTTGAACAAGAGCATCCAACTTCAGATCCACAAGGTTAGCAATGATAGCAAGGATAACATTCTCCCAAGACTTAGGTAAAGAACAAAGAAGTAAGATACATTTATATTCCTCACTAACCTCAACATCTACTGAATCAAGCTGACTCACTAACAAATAAAAGAATTTAAATGCTCTGCAACTGATTCACCTTCTCGTATTTTAATGGAAAACAATTTTCTTTTTAAATAAAGTTTATTTACTATACTCTTGGCTTGATATATCTAACCCAACCATTTCCACAACTTGTATGCATTCTCTTCCTTTGCGACATTCAATAGGACAGAGTCTGAAAGACACAACTGGATGGTTCCTCATGCCTTCTTAGCTAGTCTATCCCACTCATCTTGAGAGATATCATGAGGTTCCTTCTCTTTTTGAACAACCAACCATTGGTTTCTTTCTTCCAACAAATCTTCCATTTTCAGCTTCGACAACTCATACCTCATTTTGTTGAACATCTCAATGTCCAATTGAGTGGTTGATGCAATGGTGGATGTAGCCATAATAACAACAGAAGATCTGCAAAATAAACACAACCAAATCTCCCACTACAGCTACAGCTTCCACACTACCACCCAAGAGTCAAAGTTGGCTAGGCTCTAATACCAAATGTTAGAAATGAAATCAACACTACTTCACTAGAAATCTGATTCGAGATAAATTTCAGCAATCTTTAACTGTCTTCTATTAACAATGGAGATTGTAACAAAACATAAACCCACAATACAAAAATGTACCAGAAGAGAATGAAGCACATAACACAAGTGTTTAACATGGAGAAAACCCTTTCAGATAAAAAACTCCACCAAGAAAAGAGGTCAAGTTGTATTATCTTCACAAAAGGAGATTACAAATACATTCACTTCCTCTGTCCTCCAACCTTCACTCTAGCAGAGCCTGGGTACCTGTAAGCTGTTATGCATCTCATCTATTACGCTATGGTTTATATATAATTTACATAACCTTAAGAATTAAATGACTTCTTACAAGTCCATAACACTTGTCAAGAGTCAACAATACAACCTTAGGCATCCATGGCCAAGAATAGGCTCTTACAGGGTCATAAATGTTGTCATGCATGCATCCTACACTTAGAAAAATGTGCCTATGCAAGATTGAACACCTTTGGGCCAAAAATAGCCACTTACAACATCTTATGACATGTCATATACTATTATAAGTCTCATAGATTCTTATGACAAACAATTGTCATAGAATCTCTTACACCTTCTTACATTATCTATGATGTGCATCATAACACTAAAAATAGATTATTCCTCCACATGTGCACCCCACTTTGACCAATTACAATTTACCATAGTAAATGACATTCCATAACTACCGCTGGTATCTCTGGGACTTACCGTGCAAAAACTTCATAATTACTGTGGATAGTAAATAATTTTTACTTCTGCCGATGAAACTTGTACATCCCTTATGGTTAATTACAAATAATAAATGGAATAATACAATAATTGGATTTACAAGGTTAATGGCACCTTATCCCAACAATAGTCTGAAAGAACTTATTATGTACTCAAAAAAGCCTATTCTAAACTTTAGTTTCCTATGGAACTAAGTTTCAACACTGAGATATATGCTACCAAATGGATACATGGAATTTTTCTTCTCAAAATTTTTCCTATTAAAGTTTATGATCTTCTAACCAACTCTCGGGACATCACCAGTTATGTTAATAATTGTTGGAAGTTGAGCCTCAGTAATAAATAGTGGTCTAAAGTCTTTAGATACTGCTGCTCTAATGTCATTGAGTCAAAAAAAGCATGTTTTAGCTGCTTCATTTTGCTAAAATCTTGTTGTGTGTGCTAATTGTTTTGATGTTAACCCTACTAAAAATCTTTGTGGTTTCTACAAGTTCCCTTAATCTGTTGAGAACTTGTTCTTTAAATGCAGTTTAGCTAAAGATATCTAGTTTGTATTTTTTTTGGTCTTAAGGGATGGGATAGAAGGAATGGTATTTCATGGAAACAAATCTTGTTTGGTTATGTTGACGGTCTAAACTTGTGTTTTAACTTTTTTTGGCTCATTTTGACTATTGATATCCTCTAGATGTTGTGGAAATTAACAAACAAGGAGAAATTTCAAGGCAAAAGGAGGTAGCTTATGTACTCTTCAAGAAGACTCACCTTCCATAATGTTACCATACAGTCTTATGGAAATAGTATTGGTATGCAAAATTTAATCTACCCAATTATGTTGAGTTCCCAAATCAAGGGTTCTATCCATGGGTCTCAAGAAATCCATGGTTTCATTTGGAAATCTACTCTGTTTTGTTCCAAAGAAATTCAAGATTCTTCTAATGAAACACTCTTCAAAGATCACATAATTTGCATTCTACATCATCAACAACCTTTACCTGAAGAGACCTATGTCATAATCCTCTTCTTGCATACAGAAGCATATGACACAACAGGGAATACTAGCTGAAATCAACCTTTTCCTCATTTGCCCTAATGGCCACCAATTTCTCATGCATTTTTTCTGCAATGAAAGTAGCATAATCATACTCACTATTCGCCATTAGGTCTTGGACATTTGATGTCATGAACATGATAGGAATAGGCATTTTCTTCTTTGCATCTTCCCCCAAGACTTGACATAGAGTATGATAAGTCCTTATGAAATAGTCATAGAAAGGGTTGATGGTTACATGCTCCTTTTCAGTCTATGAAATCTTAATTGACCTATTATCCAATCCTCTCAACATGTGCATGGGAAGAACCACTATTCTATAATTACTCCTATTTTGATGATATTTATCATTGAAATATTCAAAATTAATGACTTTATTGGCAGCAAGACTCAATCCAAAAACCTTATAAATATATTATTCTTGTTAAAAGAATCATCTCTCAACCATCTCCTACCAAAACCTTCTTACTCTATGCATTACACCTCTTGGCTATAGCTCTGATGAAATTAGCATTCACAAAGACATTTGGTACCATGAGCTATGCCAAATCAAGGGTCCAAGCATTTGACAGAGGAGCCCTAGACTACCATTTTCTATACCAATGCTCGAAGAGAGACCACCTGGTTATAGGAATGTCTGCATCTCTACACCCTCTAACATTATCCAGCAAACTATCTTCAATATCACTCAGACCACAAATATTTATAGGTCATCTAGAAGATCCAAGGAATTGTATGAGAAAATCCTCATCCAATGCCATCTTGAAAGTAGAAGGTTGACCAGTTGAATGGCTCATTTTATTGGATTGCAAAGTTTAGGGCTTTTGTTAAATAGGGGTTTAGGCAATTCCTTGACTTCAATGCTTTCCCCCTCACAATTCAAGCTTATGCGAGTACAAAGAAACTTCAAGAACAAAAAATATAAAGTAATTTCACAAATTTTAGCTCAGAAAGACCACTTGAGTTTCACTTGCAAAACCTAATTTTTAGCAGAACATAGCAGAGAACTCAAATTTCATGAAAAATCATTGTGCAATAGAAATTAATCATTGCATCATCACAAACACACTATTTATTCACTTCAAATGACCCAAAATTGGATTGGTAACAGTCACTTCTTCCATTATTTCTTGTGTGCTTGAATAAGGTGTCTGCAACAAACCAATTGAAAGTGTGAATGTGTACCATTGATTTTGGTCTCATCGCAACAAGATCGATGGTTCAAAATTTCCCGAGAATGATTTAAAAAATCCACCATGTGCATTAAATTTAGTCTTGGCCAATCATCTTGTGCCAAGAGAGACAGAACTATCCACTTCATCATACAGACTACATACATCATCTTTGACCTTTAACATGTGCCATATTGTGAACTCACACTCCTTATTGGGCCCCTCACCTCTAACACCACAAGGTTGCATGTGATTGCCAAGTGGATCGCACCATTCTCGTGATTCTATGAATATCGGTGGGTCCAAGACATGTGTCACCAAATCGTAGCAGTGTAATGCCTACTAGGATATGAAAATCTATACTCTATAGTTGTGTGTAACTAATTAGGAACTTCTCAGCTGGATGTCCTTCAGCTTGACTCTAATGAAGACTCAGGCCCACTAGATAGGTGGTAGCATAGTGTAGTAGTGCAACTCTGACAAAGTACAGATCTCCAGAGCCTACAGGCATGTGCTAAGCCACCAAGTGTCATCATCACATAGCACCACTCATACTTTAGACTTAGGCATTAATTCATCAAGTATTTTACAAACATTTCGACTGGTTACCAAGACCATAGGGGTTGGTGAGAACAATGACTTGAAAGCTCTATTTATAACTTGACTGACCAGTAATCAAGACTAAGGGGTCAATGATGAAACATAAAATAAAGCGATTGAGCAATCAAAAAGATTTAGGGTTAAAATTTTAGGGAACAAACAAGCTTGACAAATATAACAAACCCTAGAAAATTTGAAGACAAGCCAAGGGATTTTGACAAAACCCTAAAATTTTTGGAAAGGCTGCCAGGGGGTGAATAAGGATAAGTTAACCTTTTACTTATTAAGACTTAATATTCATCATAACACTATTTACACAAGATAACACAATTAAGAGTCACAAGATTTACATGGAAACCCTCTCTAGGAATAAAACCACAAAATAAAATTCTTTTACAAACTTTGTTAGAACCAACCTACTGGAGACACCAATCTCCACTATACAAGGATTTGTAAGAAATAACCCACTAGAGACACCAATCCCCACTACTAATCACCAACTTAGTAAGAGACACCAATTTCTTCTATTTGGAGGCATCAACCTCCAAATAAGGTTCCACCTTCTGAATGTTGCTACTTCAATGGATGATGGACATTTCAATCTCCACACACACACACACACATCTTATTCACATCATGATGTTTGATATTATTCTTTGATCACATGTGCTTCGATTATATACTTTAATATGTAATGCATATTCTTTCTTTTATCTCTTCTTATCTCTTTCACATATATATCTCTCACACTCACTCATATATGCTCCATTATTGATTCACTCCATGATATTTATCCACACCATAATACTTATTCAATAACACTCTTCCTCCTTGAATGATCTTCATCTATATATATATTCACTTCATCATTCTTTCCATTTCTTGACTCCTCTTCTCAATGAATGGTCTTCATATATATCTTTTGTTCATTCCTTCATTGATGTTTGATTCACTTATTTATTGATATTCGATTCAGTTCATTAGTGATATATCTTCTATTGCTCCTCTTTCTCATTCTTTTTGTTCTCACTGAATGTTCTACTCTTATATACCTTGTTCACTCCATGAGTCACAACCTTTCCTTAAGTCGATAACTTTTGTAATTATAATTTAATTTAGTTTGAAGATTACTTTTGTGATTTGATCTGCAATGATTTATTTTCTCCTAGGTGACTTGCAGTTCAACAATTTCCTCTATTTTGGAGTGATCCTCCCTATGTGCAGCTTGATAGACAATACGATAACATTTTTCTATGGCTTCCTCCTTGATACAATCTACAACTTTTTTAGAACTCCCTTCTGGATGATAGCTTTAAATTAATAGTTATGGTTGTCTTCAGACATGATAAGCGACAACCTCTTGTGACTTAAACAATTGCAAACTCATTTTATTTCTGCACTCTCAAATTCTTTTAACGTCCTTTTCTTGTTTTCTGTTTCTATATGAACGCACGTATCTGCGTTCAATGACTCCATTCACCTATCTCTTCTCTTGTTTTCTATAATATGATGATAACCCAATGGATGTGGAAGCCGTGACATTGCAAATAGAAGCATCTTGAGGCTTAAACTCATTGTGTAATGGTGCGATCTCTGTCAAGCAAACTTATGAGACATTCTTCTATTCTATGCAATATTCAAGTTTGTGGCTGTGTTGGCATTGTCTTTGTTTAAGAAGTGCTTTGATCTCCTCTCCCAAATCTCTAAATTATTTTCCATCATGCGACCTGTGTGAATGTTATTTCCAACAATCATGCAAACTCAATCTGGTACCTGTTGCCAATTCTTCTTTACGAACAATCATCCAAACTCAAAATCATCCTTTCACATTAATGACAATATTTCCAACGGAACCATATCCTGCCATGACTTAGGAAAATAAAATAGTAGCATAATGCACTTGTCTTCCTCACTTATCTCATCATCAGTACAAGCTAATTGACTTCAAATCAAATTAAAAGAATTTAAATGCTTTTCAATCAATTCACCTTCAATTTTAGAGAAAACAATTATTTTTTCAAATATAACTTATTAACAAAACTTTTAGTTTGGTAGATTTCACCTATCTTTTTCCATAAGGAATATGCAGTTTTCTCTTCTGAAATATTTAATAGAATAGAGTTTGCAAGACAAAGCAGAAATTGTACCCGATTCTTTCTTATCCATGTTATCCCACTCATCATGGTCTATTTTATCATGTTTATTTTATTTTGCTTCAACTAACCATTGATCCCTCTCTTTAAGAACATCTTCCATCTTTGGCTTCCATAAATCATAGTTAGTTCCATTAAATTTCTCAATATCCAATCAAGATGTAGATGCAGTCATGGCCTCCCCAAACAAATCTACAAAACAAAATTAAATAGAAGTCCCACTATAGCTACAAAATTTTTCCCTTCTACCCATCGCAACAAAGTTGCCCAGGCTTGGATACCAAATGTTAGGAATATAAGGTAAAGCAACTACAAATGAAAATATGAAAATAAGTCCACAAATCTAAAATTAAAACTTAATGTTCATCAAAACCCATTCATCCAAATACTTTTTAACTATAGAATGCCAATATGAGATTATGGAATTAAAATTAAAACATAAGAAATCAACAATATCATAAAAATATCATATAACATAGTATATATTATGAAGAAACCCTTTCAAGAAAAAAACTCCACCAAGGAAGAGAGGTTGAAATTGTATTATCTTGAAAACAAGAGTACAATACAACAATCTTCCTTTACATCTTTTGTGTCTTCAATCTAAATACTTATGTACCTACAAAACTCACAACGTAATATACCACCTCAAACACCTATCAAATACACGATCATACAAAAGATGAGGCATCTAAAACTGGGAAAATTCCAATGCCTTATTTTAGGAATCTAGTCAACATGATTAATATAGCCTCTTACAACTTCTTATATCCTCTCAGAATGTCTCATAACTAACTAAAATTATCTCTCTATTTTGGTCTCCTAGTTTGTTATACAATCCCTTGAATATAGGAGATGTACTTACAAGATGTCATAGACTATCAATAGCTATGCAAATATTCCCTCTTATGTATGTCATAACACCCCAAGAATAGCCATACTAACTTGGGTGCCTAGTTTGACCTTATTACCCATTTACCTTCCCAAAGTAAAATATGCTCAAACAATAAATAGTAAACATTGCTAGTAAATAATTAATTATTGTTTCCAATAAATACTTAATTACCATACTAGTAAAAAATAATTAGCACTGTCCGTTTATCCTTCATTGCTTATGAATGCGTTTACAAACAATATTAGAAATAATTAAATGACATAGGATTTAGAAGGTTGATGGCACCTTGATCCTAAAAACAACATGTGAAAACCAATGGATATGTATCTAATAATTGTGTTAAACAAAAAGAACCCTTAGTACTTCAATTTAGCATTTTACACATTGATCATAGGGTTCATTGGAGTTTTCACCTTCTTGTAGTGAATAACATGTGGAATGTTAATCTTGTGGTATCTTGACTTTATAAATGGATACATCCATCTATAATAAAAAAATCATTGTATATAAGGAAAAGGAGGTATGTGTCAAATCAATCTTGAATTTGGTACATTTACTAAATCATCACCTTCTCCTAAGCCATCTTTCATACAAATCTATGGTTGTAATACCATGTAGATCAATACTATTTTGGCTAAATGTCAGTATTAGGGCAAGCACTCAATGTGATAAATAATTAGGACTTATAATTCATTATTCTGATAACGGACATCTAGTTTACCATCAATGAATATTAAGTCAAACTTTATTGAGCAAGTGATGTTAAAAAAAAATATCTGATTGACTAGTGATTTTACAATAATCCATGAGACCAATAAAAATACATATATTAACTAATGATCTTAGATTAAATATTCTATATTAATGACTATTCAACAGATTGTTTTTTTTTGAGGTATAATCTCTTAGATTATCTTATAAAACATGGTGTCTTGACAATTTTATCTATGAGTGTAGGTTGTTGACACATAATCTTGCAATTGACATTTTCTTGGCTTTTTGGTTCATTATATGGATCTCTAGTTATAATTGATTTGAGAGATTTACGAGGCCACATTAAATCCCTCTAATGAGATTCAAATGGTGCCCTTATGTTTTAATCATGGTCTTACATGTTTTTTCTTTGGCCCTATTCTAATTTTCATGTTGTGTACTCTTGCTATGCTTCATTCATTATAGTCATAGTAGCCTCTAAAGCCCTATCTAGAACCCCTACAATTTATTAATAATTTCTTATTGACTTGCCATCACCTATGCTTAATAATTTAAGTGGAGGTCTTCAATTTGTGTGGTAACTAGAAATTACACTACAAATGAATTTTAACTAGTTTGGTCAATGCTATTCTTGTTCCTCTTTATGCTAATGGTATAAATTGTTGAGAAAAAAATGCAGACTAGTAGTCTCAAATTTAATTATGTGACATACATAAATTAACACAAAAGAAAATACATATATTGATTTAACATATATGCATTCATGAGATATAGTCAAGTCTCTATTATATTCATCATAAATAGATTATTTGAACATACCTATAAACCTACTTGTTATAGGCTAGAACCCTACCCTACACACTTTTAAATAGCTTATTTAATTTAATTATATAAGTAGGGGACCAATTACACATAGAGTCTCACCCCTTTTAATAATTACCCCTATTGATATAAGGAGGTTGAACAAATCTTTCATCCAATAAAATACAATTAACCTGACTATCTACTCAACCAGAAATAAAAAAATTATAGATCTAATCAAAGGCTTATCACAAAACATTGATGCTTATAATCACAATACTAATTACATGGAAAATGAAAATATTCTTTCTCTTGTCTTATTAAGATCAGTTAAACGCCTATCTTCTGGATAATTTAGTATAGGGTGTCGGCGATTTTTCTGTAAACGTCTGAGGTAAGGCAAAAATGTTCAAACTATTCTGGAAACGTGTGAGAAAAGAGAGAAAATCTTGGAGAGTTTTTTATCAAAACTTTCTAGTCAGATATGTTTTCGAATACATATACGCAGGGTGCGACTTGACTTCTTAGTTTTCTGACCTAAATTTTCTAGTCTAATGCCGCGGCCCGCGACGTCAGAAATATGCCGTACAAAATTAAATGAAGTGTTTTTAATTAAATAAATTTGTTTTCTGGTTTTGGAGTGTATTGCCAGAAAAGAAATTACACATCCGGCGCAACTTCATAGTTTTGAGGCAACAGAGAAAGTACATGGGCGGAAAATTCGACCAAATGCGATTAGTGAATAGGTATTTGAAAAATAAAAATCAACGGATTGCTTGACACGGCGTCTGGCATTTTTAAATGCAAAACTAAATATTACATATCCGTATCATTTTTTTTATTTTATATTTAGTTTTGAGTTCATTTTAAGAGGATCTAAAAAATTTATAGATTGACAAATGGTATAATTTTGTATTATGTGGGGTTTCTTTCTCCATGTTATTTGCTTGTGTGTTCAGAAACACTTTCACAGAATATTTCCCATCTTATCAATGCATGCACACATCTGGTTATCTTTCCTTAGATCATGCATTAATTGTACATATCTTTTGGCTTATCCCTATAAATCTGTTATTTACCTCGATTTCAACTTTATTATGTACCATGTCATTTCTGTACAAACTTGATCCTTAAAAATTCAAGGTTCAAAATTTGGTTCACACTCACTCATTCCTTTCTTGCTACAGGTTGAATCAGGGATATACAGACTTGTTCACTTAAATTTTTTATTGTTCTTTCTCTTTATAGCTCCTCAATTGGTCCTACTATTCTCCCATAATTTTGTATGAACTTGCAGTGGTAATATCCTAGAAAAGTTTTGTTTTAGTCACACTCTTACGAGGAGGCAAGTTTAAAATTATAGCAACTTTGAATGGCTCAACCATTATGCCCTCCTTGAGAACGATGTGTCTCAACTGTGTACCAAATGGTGCTATGGTTATGCACTTCATGAAATTCCAAGCTATCCTTAGACTCATGTATCTTTCAAACATTACCCTCGATACTTAAACATGGTCTCTTAGCAACCAATAAATAGTCGAATCATCCAAATAAACTTCTAACAAATCATGTATGAAATCTTTGAACACATTGACCATGATCCTATTCCAAACTGTAGGTGTATTTTTCAATCCAAATGACATTACAATATACATAAATGTTCCCCATTCAGAAGCAAAGGTCGTTTTTGACTAGTCCTCTTCTTGAATTTTGACTTGATGATACCCCAAGAAATTATCAACAAATGGGTATACTTCTCTACCCACAATAGATCCCAACACTTGTATAAATGGATTAGGAAAGTGATCGTATATACATGAACCTTATTCAATTTTTTTAAATCTACAAAAAAAATCTTAATTTCAATTGTCTTTTTGTGTTTGATGACCATTTCGCTGATTCATTCTACATCTTCAACTAGCTTGATAATACTATTTACTAACATTTTATCTAGTTCTTGTTTCACCTTAACTTTCACATTTCGATTTAGATGGTGAGGCATTTTCTTCTATGCTTTTACTCCCTTCTCTTAATTGTATCTTCATTACTCCTACTTCTTTTATTCCCTTTAGGTCAGAAAATGTTTTAGGAAAAGATCTTTGTAGTATTCTAATGCATCAACCAATTTCATCATTTCTTCTTCTCCCTAGTACACAAAATATTCTATCTCAGGTATTCCTTCATGTGCTATATTTTCTTCCCTCATCTTGCTCAAGGTTCGTAAAAATATTGAGAATTTTTCTTGTTATGTTTGTCTCTCTCTCTCTCTCTCTCTCTCTCTCTCTCTCTCTCTCTCTCTCTCTCTCTCTCTCTCTCTCTCTCTCTCTCTCTGATTTATACTGTCACAACCCATTTTAATTCACATATTTCAAAATATTTAAAAGATTAAATAATTTCTCAAGAAAAGAAAATTTGATATTTTCAATGATGTGCAATGTTTTGAAAGTGAATATTTTAATAGTTTTACTTGATATTACAATTGATTCTATTTAACAGACTAACTACTAGCATGTTGTTTTGATGTGGATGTAGGGTAGTGTTACCCCTCAAACAGGCTAAGGGAGAGTATCATCTAGGAGAGGATGATAGATGGTGACTAGTTGGTAGTAAGAACTGTACACATAGTCCATTATCTACATTGGTAGTTGAACGATGTTAAGCCATATCTGTATGCATCGATAGCTCAATGTTGAACTTGAGAGTGACTTGCATTCATATCATTATGTGTATTTTCCTCTTCCATGGACCTACTTGCATAAGTTATTTGCTTTCGACAATGTTTAGTCTAATTTGTAGTTGGGGTCTTGTGTCGTAATCACACTTAATAAGCATCATCATAGGTAAATTGAAATAAGTTATTCTATTTTTCAAATATTTAATACTAATTATATTTAATGTCAGTTGATGTTAGGGCAATTGGTTGTTGACATGTTTAGTTTTAGTCATATCGATTATTGTCGAATCAAATATTTCATCACATTGGTATGTGAACACATTCCTATTTTAGAGTACTTATAATTTGTAATAGATAGTTATTTGTTGTTTGTGAAAATTAATTATATTAATTTATTGTGGGGAAAACTACACTAATATCACATTTGGATCCCTATTATGTTAAAGATACTTTATTTTTTTCCTATCAATATTTTTATTATTATGAATAATATTCAATTCTATGTCTATCTATTTTAATAAGTGTATTTCAATCTCTGTCATGTAAGGAGAGAGTAGAGATAATGGGCCATTATACCGTATGTATAGTAGAATGGACTATTTGTTTAAGGTGGCATAAAAGTTGGTTGTTTAGTTAATAAAGAACTCAATTATTAGTTGGTACATGAGGTGTGGAATTATTCTCAGGTGGAGATCATGTAGAAAAAGGAGGTAGAATGTATGGTTTACTCTTGCTAAGAGGTGCATTAAAAAAAAAAAGGAAATTTGGATACGGCGGGGAAGGAGGAAAAAGAGGGAGATTGTTTTCCTCTATAGGAGATGTCAATTTGGGGGAGGTGTTGTTCACCTTTCTCAGATATCAGTACCTTGGTGAGGAAGGAATGTGGGCTTTTTGGCTTATGTTAGTTCGCTCTGCATTTATAGTTGATATTTTTATTGAAGTATGGTTCAACCAAGTGAATAGATCAACGATTGGATGGAAACTTGTTTCTCTCCCTCAATTAGGTGACAACACAATAGCGTGTTCCACTTTTTTGCCAAAGTAGGATGCTCAAAATCAAAAATTTTAGATTTTTTCAATTTGTGTCAATTATAGAGAACATATGGTCAATAATTTAAGGATGGTGTAAACTAATGAGTTGTAAGGATGGTGTAACCTAATGAGTTGTGAAATTTTCTATGTAAATTGAAGATATATTTTTTTATATTTTAAAAAAATTAGTTCTATCATTTTTTTTCTATTTTTTAATTGAGTGACAATATAACGTATAAATTTCACTACAAATAATTTTTTTTATGATTTATTAGAATTAGACCATTAACTCCACTGATATTTTTGATAATAGTTTATCAAATATGTTATTTATTATTAATTTTTTAATTAATACTAACAAAAATTTCAGACCCATTTTATTATGTATTACATTGCTCTTAGTATGTATATTAAAATTATTTTTTTCTTTTTTTTATTGAATGAAGGACATCTATGTGTAGTGCAATGTATTTTTTTGAGATTTCCTAACAATGTTTATTATTTTTCATAATAGACCTACATCTATTATAAAAAAAAATTAAAATATAATATTAAATAAAACATACTAAATATTATAATTTTTGGAAAGGCAATGCTAAGCACTACATACTTACAAAATAATATTTTCAAATGACTTCATTTGATTTGTCAAAAAGTAAAGTAAAGTAGGTTTTTTGTCAGTATTTTGGTAAGTATGGAGGATACTGTATTGGGGGTTTGATTTAAGCCTACGGGTGTTCTATCCAAGCGGCTTTGATCTAAGAGGGTTTGATCTAACCCCCTTCAATAAAACTCCCTTAGATGGAACACATCTAGACTTAAATCATTAATTTTTCTAAAAAAATATATGATTTCAGGCAAAAATCAGGATGTCCCACAAGTGAAACACACTATTGTGGGATCACCCGATTCTCATTCTCTTCATCTCACCTCTTTGCTAAGGTAGACAGGTAGTATAAGATGTTGCAGGTAACTATGATGATGTGTAGCAAAGGGGCGACTCGAATATGAGAGTATAACTTGCAAGTATCGGCCTAAGTTACTTTATGTATTTCTTTATCTAAAACCAAATTTGATCCATTGTCTTGATAATCTATCTTAACTAAGAGTCTATGCTGACCTTCTTACTGTGTTTGAACTACAATCTTGTCTTTCCACGAAGCTGTGTTCTTTTCTTTGAGGTAGTTAGTCAAACTGAACTCAGGCCTTGTCTGCTTGTCCATCATTCACATGCATTTAAAACATTTCTAGTTCAGGTTTATGCTAGATTCTATCTGATTATACTTGATGATTTAAAGTCTTTGTTCTTGTTCTGAAGTACTTGTTTTGGCAAGGGCAAGGAGGAATTTAGCGATGTTGAGAACGAAATTTCTCTCTTCCATTGCAATTGCTTGAAAACATGTTGAACGTTCAACCTACCAGTTACATCACGTGATGGTTTTCAAGTCTTTTGCAAATCCACTTTTTGCATATTCCAACAATCATAGTAGTTCATGGGCTTGTTTTCTTTTAGGAGATCTATTAAAATAGTTCACATACCTTCTCAGTGCATCCTTGCTCCCCATATAAGACTACCATTTCAATCATATCTACCATGTTTACAACACATCAATCTAGGCTTAAGAAACATTATTTCGAGTTTTATTTAAACATGTGAGGTCATGGCAAGTTGTGGTGATTGGCTCTATGACAACTGTAGTTCTTGTTGAAAGTTCTAATTCTATCCCAACCGATCCAGTTTGTGTATATCATGAAATCATGGAAATCCTTGAATCAATAAATAATGGAGGTCATAGAAAGTGGAGTGGGATTGATTTAATCATCAAGACATTTTCACGAAACCATCCACATACCTTTCCTTTATTTCCACGTTTGTGCATAATCTGCATTGACCGTAGGAGATCAATATAAGTTTGATTATCTTTACATTTGGATTAATGCATATATCAATGGATCTTTTGTATAAGTCTTTGATCAAGCTTTGAATTACAGGATTTTGGTTTTATTGCATACTTTTATATATTTGAAATGACATTAACTACTAGGGACTAGCACCATGTCGCTAAGTTAAATGGAAACGGTTGGTGGGTTAGGACCACTGCAAAGGTTATTGCGATAACTCCCGATGTGCCTGTTTCATGAAAAGAAGAAAGAATGAAAACATATGTTTAAAAGTCTTTTCCTTAAAGTTCTAGAACCTGTCGTAAGCACTTGTTTTATATTGAATATATGCATAACCATGCATTCATGTGATGGGTTTGACCTCAACAATTAGGATAGGTTATTATTGTTACATTTTCATAGAAAATAATCTGTCATGTTCCCATCTATAACACTAGAAGTTGCATGAAGTTTACGCATAATAAATAAGTTTCAAATATGAAGAAAATTTATTGAAAAAAAAAACTTGTTGGCACTTGCAACCTACATTAAAATTGATTTTAAAACTCAGACTTTTCATTACCCTCTATTTATTTAATAACTTTCTACCACTTACATACGTAATCATAATCAATAAGTTTCAAATATGAAGAAAAATGATTGAAAAAAGAATTTGCCGGCTCCTGCAACCTATATTGAAATTGATTTTAAAGCTCACACTTTTGATTACCCTCTATTTATTTAATAACTTTCTACTATTAGTTTTTATGATTAGAATTAAAGCAATCAGAAAATGCAACACAATGAACAATGAACACAACAAGATACCCTGGGAAAACCCTCCAACTTGAGGGAAAAAACCTAGCAACAATATATCTCTTATATATTGAATGATAAGAACAACAATATGCTTTACAATGGCCAAGTCCAAGGCCTATAGGTATGGCTTCACTTCTTGAAGCACAATAAATAAGTTCACACTTGATAAATCTGATTTTCTCTTGAAATAACTTGATCTGCTCCTTAGAAGTCTGCTCTACCTTGTGAATTATGCTTGTGATTGAATATATTCGAATGTATGTCTTGAACAATGAGGAAGCATTATATATACAAGCGAGAGGAAAGAGACGCATTTCTTCAATCTCCATGTCATCCTCCACCAAAAGTCATGTCTCCAAAAAAACTACAAGAAGTTGGGCTAGAAGTGGGAGCTCGATGCTGCTCCAATATCAACACTCCCTCTCAGCTAGGGAGGGTACTTCCAGCTACATAAGACATATCACTTCATCATGATGTCAACCACAATGGCTACACTCACATGTGAAAAGAAAGATACCACCACATTGTGATATCAGATATCACCTTAATATGATATCAACCATAATGGCTACAACAATGTATAGTATGTACGAGTGTTCATCACTTACATGACATCCACCATGGCTCTCCCAGAGGGTGGAATCAAGGGATTTCACCTCAAACTTCTCTCATAGAGAAGAACTCATTATCAAGGGATTTCACCTCAAACTTCTCTCATAGAGAAGAACTCGTTATCAAGGGATTTCACCTCGAACTTCTCTCATAGAGAAGAACTCATTATAGATTATCACTGATACTAAGACTCTTTCTCAGTTAAGGCTGTATTCTCCACTATACCAAGTGTTGTTATATGGAGCCTAATTAGACTCGGTGGTTATATTTACCCCACTTTTATCAGTGCGGTTTCCCCCCAAATTCCTATGAGGTCAAGCGGCAGCGCCCCTTGAGGGGGTTTGGGGGCAGCACCCCTTGTGGGGTCCAGGGGCAGCACCCCTAACGCGTTCCCTAAATATAATGCACTGGGAGTTATTTTTCATTGACCGACATAAGAAAACCCTATTTTTGTAACTGACAAAAAGATTGATAAAAAGCAGCTAAGGGTTAGGGTTTTGATATTGTATTGTAGCATTTGTAGCGGTATTGAGTTACAGGGATTGCTGATTGTAATTGGTTTGATTTACTGGATAATAATATTGGACTCTTTGTTTGGTGGATGTAGTCTGAGTTTGGGTGAACCACGTTAAAACTTGTCTGTCATTGTTATTATTTCTGTGTATTTCCATCCCTCTGTTTAATCCTTTTTTGCATTTAATTGATATCTTCTTCTAGCTAACCCTAACAAGTGGTATCAGAGCGGGTTGTGTCCAATTATCGTCGGTAAGAAAGTCTCACGGTTGAGTGGGAGCAATGGCGGATGAGGGTAAATTAAAGGTTGATAAATTTAATGGGAAGAACTATCAGTTATGGAAGATACAGATGGAGGACTACCTCTATCAAAAAGATTTATGGATGCCGTTGGAAGGAGTAGGTAAGAAACTGGCAACAATGTCTGATGAGGATTGGAATCTTCTTGACAGAAAGGCACTGGGAACCATTCGGTTGTGCTTGGCACCATCGGTGGCATTCAATATAATGGAAGCGAAGACAACAGATGGTCTGATGAAAGCTTTAGCAAAATTGTATGAAAAACCCTCAGCCTCAAATAAGATATTTCTCATGAAGCATTTGTTTAATCTGAAAATGGTTGAAGGTGGATCTATGACAGATCATTTAAATAAATTTAATACGATTGTCAGTCAATTGACTTCTATAAATGTAAAATTTGATGAAGAAGTTAGAGCTCTCTTGATATTATGTTCATTACCTAAAAGCTAGGATAGTTTGGTAATGGCAATTAGTAACTTTGTTTCTGGTTCACCTATCCTAAAATTTGATGATGTTGTTGGTGTTATTCTGAGTGAGGAAATTCATAGGAAAAGCTCAGGTGGATCTACATCAGGCAGTGTTTTGAATGCAGAAAGCAGGGGCCAATCAAAGGAGAGAGGAAAAGGTTCTGGAGGTCATGGGAAGTCATGAGGAAAATCAAAGGACAAAAGATCCCAAACCAGAGGACAAAAGGATTGCTGGTACTATGGAAAACCAGGTCATCTAAAGAAGGATTGCTGGTCTCGGAAGAACAAAGAAGGAGACAAAGAAGAAGGCAATAGCGAAGCAAATGTGGTAAGCAATAACTCTGAAGATGATGCTTTGATTCTTTCCCTAGATAATGCTGAAGATTCATGGGTTTTAGATTCAGGGGCCTCATTTCATACTATGCCCCATAGAAGCTATTTTCTTGATTATGTCCAAGGGGATTTTGGGCTGGTTTATTTGGGAGATAACGAACCCTGTCAGATTGTTGGAAAGGGAAGAATCAAGATTAAGTTGCAGAATAGAAATTATTGGCTACTACAAGAGGTAAGGCATGTTCCAAGGCTCAGTAGGAATTTAATTTCAGCAGGGTAGCTAACTGAATAAGGTTGCACTGTTACATTTACTAAGAAAAATTGGAAGGTTTGAAAAGGTGCCTTAGTACTAGCAAAAGGTGTGAAAGTAGGCCTTATATCTTTGTATAGGTCATACTGTTCCTTCTACTTTAGCTGTTACAAAGAAAAAACAAACAGGTTCAGGAACAGTTGCTGCAGGTTCTGAGACAACACTGTGGCATAACAGACTTGGGCATATGAATGAAAAAGGTATGAAGGTACTTCATTCTAAGAAAGTTTTACCAGGTTTGAAATGTATTAATATGGATTTCTGTGAAAGTTATGTGTATGGAAAATAAAAGAGAGTCAGTTTTCTCAAGGATGGGAAGCAAAAGAAAAATAAAAAATTAGATCTTGTGCATATAGATGTAAGGGGACCAGCTCAAGTATCTTCTCTCGATGGCTCTCAGTATTATGTTACATTCATAGATGATGCAACTAGGAAAGTCTTGATTTTTTTCCTTAGACATAAATCTGATATATTTGAAACATTCAAAAAATGAAGAAGCTTGGTTGAGAATGAGATGGGTAACAGATTAAAATGTCTCAGATCTAATAATGGTGGTGAGTATTGCAGCAAAGAATTTGAAGATTATTGTTCCTTTAATAGAATTCATAGGCAGAAAATGGTTCCAGGGACTCCACAAGAAAATGGAGTGGCTGAACGCATGAATAGGACAATAATGGAGCATGCAAGGACCATGAGATTGCATGCTGGGCTGCCTTTAAACATGTGGGCAGAGGCTGTCAACACTACTATATATTTAATTAACAGAGGTCCTTCAATTCTTTTGCATTGTGGTATTCGAGAGGAAGCATGGACAGGCAAGAAGGTCAGTTATTCTTTTATGAAAACCTTTGATTATGAAGCATTTGCACATATAGATTTTGAAAATAGAACTAAGCTGGATGCGAAATCAAAAAAATGTACCTTCTTTGGATATGGCATTGATGAATTTGGTTATAGACTTTAGGATTTTGAAAATCAGAAAATTGTGAGAAGCAGGGATGTTATATTCAATGAGAAGGTGTTGTACAAAGATCAGTTGCAGCAGCATGAGAAGAAAGAAAAAGATTATGCAGTGCTGGTTGATACTCCAAATAGTGATGTTCCAGTGGTTCCTCATGCTTCGCAACAGCAACCAGAAATACCACAAACTCAAGTGAATGTTTGACGGTCAACAAGGATAAGTAGACCTCCTAAATGGTTTTCTCCCTCTTTATATTCTATTTTGTTAATAGATACTGGTGAACCAAAAGGGTATGATGAAGCTATGCAGGTGGATACACAGGTTCAATTGGAGCTTGCAATGAAAGAAGAAATGGACTCCTTGCTGAAAAATTAGACTTGGGAATTATGTAAGTTACCTGTAGGTAAAAAGGCTTTACCAAATAAATGGGTTTACAGACTGAAAAAGGAAGATGGAGGTAAGAAAAGATTTAAGGCCAGGTTAGTTGTAAAAGGATTTGCACAGAAAAAGGGCATTGATTTTGATGAGATATTTTCTTCAGTTGTCAAGGTGACTTCTATTCGTACTGTTTTAAGTATTGTGGCTGCTGAAGATTTGCATTTGGAACAGCTAGATGTTAAAACTGTGTTTCTCCATGGTGATTTGGAGGAGGAGATATATATGGAATAGCCCCAAGGATTTGAGGTCAAAGGTAAGAAGAAACTGGTGTACAGATTGAAGAAGAGTTTGTATGGCCTGAAACAAGCACCTCGGTAATGGTATTTGAAATTTGATAATTTTATGGCCGAGCAAGGTTAGAGCCAATGTAATTCTTGTTAGCGTAACTATTACATTATTTAGTAATCGTAGTTATATCAGTTATTACTTACGGTTTGTACCTGTAGCAGTTACATGCAGTTACACCTTTTTATAACTGATAACTACTGATATATATTCCCTTGATGTATTTGCCAATATCATCGAATACAGTATCCCTTTCTTCTGCCTGTCCATTAAATGGTATCAGAGCAAGTCTGATCGCTGGGGCATTGAGTTTTGGTGCTGTTCCAGTCTGTGGCAATGTAGATAGGCGATGGGGTCTTCAAAACCTACGATGGAGAGCTGATGCTGCTGGCCAAACAATAGAAGGAAGAAATATCTGTTGGTGTCTGCAGTCTACAGTCTATCTCCCCATGTGAAGAAGACTAGGAGGCTGAAAGGAGGTCATGGGTTTCTGGAGCAGTGTTGGTGTGCAGGAACGTGGGTGCGGTGAGAGTAGAACACAAGATATGTTCTTTGTTTCTATCCCACTCCCAGTCTGATGCTGTAGAGTTCGTTCTTCTACCTTTCATTTAAAAACTACTGGATTGAAGTTGCAATCTACGTGGAGGAGGAGACTAGAAGGCTTTGGCACAGATTGCAAGCTGAAAGTGGATGTCCACCACACCCGATGCCAGCAGTGTGGCCAGTAATCATGCTAATGAGCCACCTCAAGGTGGACGTGCTGTTTCAGAAAGCTCGGGCTTCTACTTTGCACTTCTAGATGCCCTACAAAACACCTGTAATCTCCAATTCGATGAATTGTTTAGGCAAGGATTGCTAGATTACTTTCTATTTGATGTACAATGTCAAGCAAGGAAGATTAGAGCAAAACTAGATGAGGGTTATGATGCTGATGACGAAGATGAGGTAGAACGCACACCAAAGCGTCCCCGTCTCACAACACAGGCCTATCGTGCTCATCTCTGTGCCACTATTTCCTCTTCAAAGTGAATGTACTGTCAAATAAAATAATAATAAATTTGTTGTCTGGATTATTTTATTTTTTGAAAAATGTTTGCCCCGAAATTGCTTCTTTCCGATGCTCAACTTTTGAAAGGGCCAAATTATGCCGCATGGAAGACAAAGATGTGGACTATTCTCATTTTTGAGGAGCTATGGGGAATTGTCAATGGTGACATAACCAGACCAATAGACCCAGATGAAAGGTAGAAGTTTGACAAGGCCGATGCCAAAGCATTGATGTTGATAACACTTGGCATCACCGATGAAGTTCAACCTCACATTCAGGATGCACCAACATCAAAGGCGGCATGGGATTCTCTCTCCACAATCTACCAAGCGAAGAACCAGATGAATATCCTCCATCTACAGTCCAAGCTACATACACTCAGTATGCATGCTAGCGAGAAAGTTGAGGAATTCTTACGGCGAGTATCTGAACTGTGAGCTGAGCTTGTTGCACTTGGAGAAAAGGTGGAGGTCAAACTACTTGTTCCAATTACACTGCGAGCACTGCCATCTCAGTTCAAAATCTTTTTCACCACGCTGAACATCACCAAGCAAACTGTGTCATTTGATGAATTGGTGAATCTGTTGCAGCAAGAAGAAGCCATTCAATCTGTTCAACGTGAACTGGAAGATAAGGCCCTGATCTCTAGACAATCAAAAGGTCTGAAGTTTCGTGGAAAGCAACCATAGAAACAACAAGAACATCAATAGTCGAAGCCTCCAAAGGCAAACTGATGGTGTCATATATGCAACAAGAACAATCATGACACTATCAACTGTTGGTACAACGCCTTAACAAAAGGCAATTCAAGTAAAGAATGCTTTTCTAGTTGCAGTGATACTCAGCCATCCAAACGTCATCATCATCGCAGAGGGCACAAAGGCAATGTAGTAGCCCAACAAGATGATGCATCAGAAGATGATGAACCAGAAATAGCCAACTGCGGCACTCATCACAATCTAGTCCTTGTCTCCCAAACCTCGCAGCCCACGAGGGATATTTGGTTGATAGACTCGGGTGCCAGCAAGCATATGATAGGTAATCATGAGCTATTCGATGCACTAACAGAACAACCTACTAGAGATAGAGTTCGAATTGCTGACAATAAGGAGTATGTTGCAGAGGGTATAGGCAAGTTCATCATTCCTCTTGGGACAAGCCATTGTACCCTCACCAAGGTGCTATATGTTCCTAGTTTGACAACAAACCTGCTCTCTGTCAGTCAGCTTTTGAACCACAAACTGAAAGTTGAGTTCCAAGTGAAGGATGGGGTCAAGACCTGTCTAATCTCAAGAGAAGGTATGATACTTGCTAGAGCATTTATGAAGGATAGACTGTTTGCATTAGATGCTGTCTCCTCCCCTACAGTAGCTCTATCAGCCTCAACAATAGAATCTATGGGACTCTAGCACTATCACTATGGGCACCTTTCAGTCAGCTCCTTGCATTAGCTCAGCTCCAAACAAATGGTAAGAGGTCTTCCTCCAATTTCAAATTCATTGCCTATATGTCCTGGATGCCTTGCAGGTAAACAACACCAGGATCTGTTCGAGGCTAGTAGCTTCCATGCTACACATCGCCTTGAGTTGGTACATACTGATCTATGCGGACCCATGCCTGCTTCATTTTCAGGCCATAAGTACTTCTAGTTGTTCGTGGATGACTTCTTCCGAAAGACCTGGGTGTATTTTCTCAACAAGAAAGATGAAGCCTTTGCCAACTTTCAGGACTTTCACAAGCAAGTTGTCAAAGAAGCCGGCCAGTCTCTTCTTGTCCTCTGGTCAGATCGAGGGGGGAATTCACCTCCAAGGAGTTCGTGGCATACCTGAAGCATCATGGCATCAAGAAACACCTAATTGCTCCCTATACACCCCAACAGAATGGAGTTGTAGAACGTCGCAATCGGACTGTCATCGAGATGGCTCGATGCATGCTCTCCACAGCCAAGTTGGAGGAAAGATTTTGGGCAGAAGCAGTATGGATAGCTGTATACCTCATCAATAGGGCACCAACAAAGATTCTGCAACACAAGACACCGGAAGAGGTATGGACTGGACAAAAGCCTACAATTTCTCATCTAAAGGTGTTTGGTTGCACTGCCTACATGCATGTCCCTACCAATAGGAGAAAGAAGACTGATTCTAAGACACTTCAGTGTATATTGTTGGGATATAGTATTACATCAAAAGCTTATCATCTCATAGATCCTGAGACAATGAAGATACATGAGAGTCGAGATGTGGTATGTGATGAATCGTCATTCGATTCCTTATCACAGAAAGAAGAGCAACAGCCTCCTACTTCTAATAAATTGCTCTCACAATTAGATGATGAGCATATGGAAGACTCTCACAGAGACAGTGAACTACAAGGAGAGTTGTATGTTGATCTGGGCCCTCTAGAAAACATTGCACACCAGCAGCAGCACAGTCAACCTCCAAAGTGGGTCCAAAGTACAATCAGGGACTCTAACCTACACACTCTTCCAAACACTTCGTCAGGAGTCAGAACCAGGAGTCAGACAAGAAATGAAGTGAATCTTGCGCTCATGAGTACTGCTGTTGACAGCACTAAACCTGACACAGTTCGAGAGGCCTTAAGCCAACCTCAGTGGAAGAAGGCTATGGATGCAGAGTATGATTCTCTGATGCAAAATCATACTTGGGAACTTGTCGATCTGCCTGAAGGGAAGAAACCCATTGGCTGCAAATGGATCTTCAAAACAAAGTATAAGGCAGATGGATCTATCGACAAGTACAAAGCATGACTTGTAGCAAAGGGATATTCTCAACAGGAAGGCATTGATTATGAAGAGACCTTTGCACCCACTGCGAAGATCAAAACTATCAGAATGGTCTGTGCATTAGCAGTGCAGAAGGGATGGAAGCTTCAGCAGATGGATGTCAAGAGTGCTTTCTTAAACGGTGATCTCAAAGAAGAAGTGTACATGATCCAGCGAGAAGGGTTTATTGATGAACATCATCCACACAAGGTATGTCGTCTTATCAAATCTCTTTATGGCCTTAAGCAAGCTCCTCAGGCATCATACATCAAGATTGATGGTCACCTATTGTAGCATGGATTCACCCATAGCCCCTCAGATCCTAATTTGTATATTAAGAAGGTAGGCATAGATATTATCATTCTGGTTTTGTATGTGGATGATCTTATTCTCACTGGCAGCTTAGATAGTCTCGTTGATGATGTCAAGAATGATCTAAAGAACTCCTTCAGACCTTAGACATTTTAGTTTCAATCCGGTTTAATTCTCTACCATAGTTTTAAAGATTTTAAACTTCTCAAGGGCTTCTGATTTCTCTTTTAGAAAGGTAACCCACATCATCCGGGAATGGTCATCAATCAGTAACTTGAAATATCTATCACCTTGCATACTCTTGATTCTTGTTGGACCACATAGATCAGTATGAACTAATTCCAATAATCCGGTAGAGGACTGATCCTTGCTTTTGAAAGAGACTCTACTCTATTTACCTAACTGACATTCTTTGCACAAACTATTTGTAGGTTTCACCAATTTTGGAAGATCTCTTACAGCTTGAGTATTGCTTATCTTGATGATGTTATCAGAATTTATATGACATATCCTTCTATGCCATAACCAACTCTGATCAACTTGAACAAACAAACAACTTTTATTTGAACCAACTAGATGGAAGATATTAACATTTGTTTGAGTACCGGATGCAATCTCAGTTCCGGAGCTTTCAAAGATCCTGCATCTTCCATTCTTGAACCAGAGATCATAGCCTTTGTCCGCCAACTGACCAACATTGAGAAGATTGTGCTTGAATCCTTCAACATATAGTACATTACCGATTTTGCTCTTTCCATCAAAAGAAATAGTTCCCCTACCTCTGATTCTGCCAGCAAAATTATCACCAAACTTTATCATTCCTCCTTCATACCTTTCCAAATCTAAGAACTTGTTCTTGTCACCTGTCATGTAGTGAGAACATCCACTGTCAATAACCCAATCATTCTTTTCTTCAACTTGGGTAGCCAAAGCCCTTTCCACAACCTTATGAATGACAGATTCAGAGGATATTGGATCTTCTTCCTTGATGGCAATAAACACCCATTCATTTCTAGATTTGCTTCCTATTTCTGATTCATCATCTGTTACTCCTTCATTATCATCTTCTTCATGAACATAATAATAGTTCTTTTGGAACCTTTGTCTATTAGCATTTGACCTTACAGATCTTTTCAGACATCTTGAGGCAAAATAACCAATCTTATTGCAGTTGAAGCACTTAGAGGGTAATTTTCCTTCATACTTACTGGATCCTCTTGGCAGTCTCTTTGCAATGAGGGCTTCAAGTTGAGCTATTTCTGCTTCTTCCTCTTCCATGTCTTTCCTTGCTTGATCATACCATGACAGCTTCCTTGAAGAGTTCTCTCCCAGATCAAATCTTTGTTTTCCTTTCACATAGGCACTGGCTTTGAATGCAGATTCAGTCTTGGGGTGATCATCTCCAAACTCATTCATTTCAAATGCAGCCAGTTTGCCAGCCAATTGCTTTCTTGTGACAGTTGTATGGGATCTAAATTCATCAATGGCAGTAACCTTGATTTTGTAGGCAGCAGGAAGGGATCTAAGAATTTTGTAAACAATCTCATTTTCATCTAGAACTCCACCAGCATTCCTAATTCCACACACTAGCTCATTTACTCTTGGCATAAAGGTAGTGATATTTTCATCATCTCTCATCTTCAATCGTTCAAATTTCCCTTTAAGACTTTGCAACCTTGCACTCTTAACAAACTCATTTCCTTCATGCAGAAGTTCCAGTTTAACCCAGGTCTCATAGGCAGTTGGTAGGTCAATAACATTTGAGAGTTCTGAGTCAGTCAATACTCTTAGAAGAGCTTCTTTTGTCTGCAAATTATTTTCAACATCTGTGATTTCATTCAGAGTTGCCGAACCACCCTATGGAGGTACATATGCTTTTGTGACCATGGACAAGTATGCTTTTCCCATACACTCCAAGTGACATTTCATGTGTCCTTTCCAGAGTGAGAAGTTGGTTCCATCGAACTTCAGACTATCCTTCTTGTATGATGATATCCTGGATCTCCTCAAGTAGTTAAGCTCCTTTTAGAGGAACTTGGCTCTGATACCAATTGTTAGATCTAGGGCACACAACTGAGAGGGGGGTGAATCAATTGTACGAAAACTTGCTTCTACTTCAAACACTCGATTCTTCTTTGTTAGTTAACAACATATCATGTAAGCATTCATGAAAGCATAAAGCATAAATATCGGAGAAGATAAACATCAACACATTAGACACCAAGATTTTGATGTGGAAAACCCGGTTAAGGGAAAAACCACAGGGTGATTAACCCAAGGATTATTCTCTGTTAGAAGAATAAGAAAAATGGATGGCACATGCCAATTAGGGCTCACTGCCCGAGCACACTGCTCACAAGGAGGCACACTGCCTACAAGAGACACACTGTCTACAAGATCATAAGTATCACAAACTTGAACTAGAGATTGACATCTTTACCATGTCTAGATCAGTTCCATTTAAGCCCGAGACACACCTACTCTATGTTTTGCTCTTTCACTATACCACACTCATCCACTCCACAATACACTTTGAAATGAATTCACAAACCTTTATTTATACAAGCCATCAACTTATGAACAATCATCTAAGTTGGCAATCAACCATAAGAACATTCGCAAGATAAATAACTGATCTGGTCGGCCAGTCTGAACAAGAACATCTTCATCTAGAAGAACTCATCCGGTCGGCCAGTAAGAACATCTTCATCTGGAAGAATATCTCCAATTCTGGGTTCTAACACTAATGTGGACCAGCAACACAACCTCAACATGATCCAATAACCTTCATAAGCTTGCCTGAATGACCAAGTACATCCGCACTTCCTCTACTTACTAGAATCTCTTCTCTTCTTCATCTAGAACTTCAAGAACATAGTCTACCGCCACTGTCATACTGAGAAAGGTGCTTTCAGACCTCCAAATTATGTACAAATTGAGATGACACATCACAAGGACATCCCAAACACTCCTTCCAATCCGTAGAATAGGACAATGCACTTCCGGATCTAACCGGGCCTTTTTGTAACACTCTGTCACTCCGGAGCATCTCCCAGAACCGGTTCTACTTGATCTATCACAACTTCTTCATATCTTCATGCAGAACTCTAAAATCTTAACTAGATCATCTCAAGACTCATATCTATAAACTCTTTAATCCACATCCTCTGATCCTCAACCTATTGAGTACTTTTACGTTCTTCTCACCATTGTTCTTCATTGTTCCTGATTGAGACTAATTTCCTCAATAACCTCAGTACACAGCTCATCCAATCCTTCTCATTAATGCAATATGAGTATGTTGACATCAATGACAACACTAGTTAACCTCATACTTACAATACTATTGACCAAAGTAAACCCTCTCTTCTGTAAGTTATCTTGGCTTAAAAAAATTTATGAACAGAAGCCCACCAAAACATATTGATTTTTGGTAAAAGTTTATGATTCCAAACTTTTCTCCATATCTCCTTTCTATGAACCTTAGGAACCAATAGATCGTAAGCAAACTTGACAGAGAAACATCCATTCTTATCTAGCCACCAATACTACTCATCTTCACGAGGGAAAAGAGGGATTCTAACCCCCTGGATCAAATGTTGAACAACCAATAATCTAGGAGTGAGATCAGGGCGATGGGCACAACAATCCAATAAGTTTTTCTAGCTCCTAATACCATTATTGTTAACCATGTAATTGCAAACTTTATCCCCAAAAAACTGAGTAGCAATGCTAGCAATAGCTCCATAATCCCCCTAAGTAATAGAGCCTTATCTTTTATCCAAACATAGTTCCAGAAGTTAATAGACATACCATTCCCCAATTTCCATCTAAACCCTTTCTTAAGAAGGCTTCTGGATTTTAGCATTTTATTCCAAATAACAGATCCCTGGGGTAACCCTTCCTATTGGAGAAAGCTAGAACTATCAGTTCCATGAAGATATTTGGCTTCCATAATTTTCCCCCAATCTTTATGGTTATGGGTCAGGTTCCAGTTCATTTTGGAAAGGAGGGCTTTATTCATATTATGGATAGATCTAATATTGAGACCACCATTGGATTTAGGAAGACACACCTTCTCCCAGCTGACCAAAGACATTCTCTATTTGTCTTCCACCCCTGTCCATAAGAATTTTCTTTGAATCTGTTCCAATCTGTCAGCAAAAGAACTAGGTATCTGGTGCAGGAGCACCTTGACAAATTAATGTTTCCATAGGATTTTGATTGAAATTTGATGATTTAACAATGTAATGAGATAATTTAAGTCATTTTCCTTTTATTAAAGTCACTAAGAGAGGTATAAGTTCAAATTTGTGTAAATGATGCAAAATTGTAAAGTTGCAAATGATGCAACATATGGAAGATGAAAGGTCATAGAGTAGTTTCATTCATTTGGAGGTAGTTAGAAACTAAAAGGTCATGATGTAATGCCTTTAAAAGGCCTTGTATCCATTTTTGAAGGTGGAGGGGAGAAGGTTGGACAATGTGGGTTGTTACATTTTGATGTGATATCAATAAAAGATACCCGTGTTTCTACATTTCTAAATGTTAAACTGTTGTTTTAGAGATTGGTACGGATTTGTACAGATTTTATATGACCAGAATGTGGTATGGATGGAAAAATTATTGAGTCTACTTTCCATTTATTTTTGTTGCATCAAATTTCATTAATATTTGAATAAGTTATGGCATTTTTATTCAAGGTAGGTCTGCAGAGTTTAATTTTCTGAAAATGCAGTCTAAAAATATGCATGGTATGGCCTGGTACAGCCTCACATTGATGCATATAATGGATGGATGGAAAGATATGTGTTTCTAGTTTACAATTATTTTGGTTTGGTACAATTTCATTAAGTTTTCTAAGAGATATTGTAATTGTGGTGAGGGAAGGTCTGAACGCTGCCTAGGGTTTGCAGTTTTGGGAAAAAACTCATAACCTTCTCCCCTACCATTGGATCTTCATGAAAATTGGAGGGAAACTATGTATTAATGTTCTCTTCAAACTAACCAAAGCAATTGGATTAGTTATTTGATTTGTTAATGTTATTGAAGATAGTTTTGGTCCTCCTACCTCTGCATCATATTGGTATCAGAGCTGGGGAAAGATTTGGGTGGTGTGTATTTGGTTCCTGTCACTGAGAAGGTAGGTGAAGAACTAAAGAATATGATTGTGTTGATGAGCATTATTTTGTTTTCTAAGTTGTTTGGTTGCAGGTGTTTGGTCCATCTAGCTGCGAGAAAGAAGTTTCTGAGGTTGTGTGTGATGGCAGACAAGAGGAGGTCTGTCATGACCATTCTCCAATGGAGATTAGGCTGGATAAGGGTGCAAAGAGAAGCCACTGAGGAGAGAGTGGTAGGATGCATCACCAGAATCTTCTGTTGGGTGAGATGAATGGTTTGGTGAGTTAGTGTTGTGAAGCAGTAGAGAGATGGATACTTGACTGAAGAAGCACTTGATGTTGCAGCCTGAAGAGTACTCCACTAATGGGAGTAGAAGGAGCCTAAAGATGCTCTAAGATGATGGTAGTTCAGATTTTCTTGGTTGGTTGGTCACTTTTCTATTGATCTTAAGATTGGAAGATTGAAGCTGAGAAGATTGAAGATAAAGCCAGAAGAGATGCAGAAAAAAGTTTTTGTTGCAGGTACATTTCCAAGGGACTTGAAAACTCTGTTGGTTGGTTGTATGGTGCAAGAGCACCTTGACAAATTAATGTTTCCATAGGATTTTGATTGAAATTTGATGATTTAACAATGTAATGAGATAATTTAAGTCATTTTCCTTTTATTAAAGTCACTAAGAGAGGTCTAAGTCAAATTTGTGTAAATGATGCAAAATTGTAAAGTTGCAAATGATGCAACATATGGAAGATGAAAGGTCATAGAGTAGTTTCATTCATTTGGAGGTAGTTAGAATTTGAAAGGTCATGATGTAGTGCCTTTAAAAGGCCTTGTATCTATTTTTGAAGGCAGAGGGGAGAAGGTTGGAGAATGTGGGTTGCTACATTTTGATGTGATATCAATAAAAGATACCCTTGTTTCTGCATTTCTTAATGTTAAACTATTGTTTCAGAGATTGGTATAGATTTGTATAGATTTTATATGACCAGAATGTGGTATGGATGGAAATATTATTGAGTTTACTTTCCATTTTTTTGTTGCATCAAATTTTATTAATATTTGAATAAGTTATGGCATTTTTATTCAGGGTAGGTCTGGAGAGTTTAATTTTCTGAAAATCCAGTCTCAAAATATGCATGGTACGGCCTGGTACAGCCTCACATTGATGCATATAATAGATGGATGGAAAGATATGTGTTTCTAGTTTACAATTATTTAGTTTGGTACAATTTCATTAAGTTGTGTGAGAGATATTGCAATTTTGGTGAGGGCAGGTCTGAACGCTGCCTAGGGTTTGCAGTTTTGGGAAAAAATTTATAACCTTCTCCCCTACCATTGGATCTTCATGAAAATTGGAGGGAAAATATGTATTAATGTTCTCTTCAACCTAACCAAAGTAATTGGATTAGTTATTTGATTTGTTAATGTTTTTTAGGATAGTTTTGGTCCTCCTACCTCTACATCAGATATGGAAATCATGTCAAACATGTCTCTCTCCCTAACTCTCTCTCTTCCTCTTTTCCTCATTCTTCTCTTTCTGTAACCCATATAGAAGGTGAAATAAGGATATAACATCAAACATATATCTAAGGTAAGATGAAGGTAAGAAAATGACGTCAAACATATAGAAGGTGAAATGAAGATAAGAAAATCATGTTAGAGGCTTTAGAAGGTAAAATAATGGCAAACACATACCTACCAAATGCATACAAATCTTGATTTTGTGAAAAGGCTAGGCCAACCTATAAAGTGTTGAAGAAGTGACTTTTGGAATGTGGTTTTCTAGTTTAGATTTTTACATAACCATTTCCAACAATAGTTATTAAATGACCAATTGTTGGCAAGAGACACTGTGTGGCCTCATAAGTGTTGTCATTGATGGCAAAAAAGTCTATCCCACACATCCACAGTACATAATATTCCTATACTAGAAGACAGATTAAAGATTGTTTTGGTCCGGTGAACAAGAACAGAGTATATAACAAGGTCTGACGATCCGGTCTAGCTCTCTCAGATGGTGTAACTTAGTAAGTTGCAGACTTGGACAAGTCAAGAGGGGTATCATGACTACTGTATTCCAGAGATTTAGCCTTCGGTGATAAAGAAAGAAAAAGATATGAGCATCTGAATGTTGGGTTCTAGTCAAGAGAGCAGACAGAGGAAGAATTAACTGGCAGACTATCAGACTTCAATCCAGACATGTAAAAGGTTCTAATCAAGCAATCTGTGATATTATACATTGTTAGATGACATGATTTATGATTTCTATGCCTATGTTTTTGATGCACATCACTAATCAAGCATGGATTCAGCTGATAGATCAATAATTTGTAAATAACTTAGATGTTCTTGTTGCCGACTAAGAAGTTGTTGGAAATCCTTGATGCAGATATATATACCCAATGGATTCAAGCTTGTAAGTGTGTGAAGGTGATAATATGTATGGTTAAGTGTGAATAAAAGTAGAGACAAGTGTGAAGGTAGTAATTCAAGCTCAGAATATGAGAGGAAAGTTATATTGAGAAGAGGAAGAATGAAATGTGCTAGATCAGTATATTGTACCTAATCAGAACTGAAATCCTACATGCATTGATGTTGTTCATCAGTTCAAACACCTTGGTATCATTTGTAAGTATTTGTAGACTGTAAGTCTCTTGTAGGCAGTGGGCCTCTTGTGAGCAGTGTGCTCAGGCAGTGAGCCCTAATTGGCAAGTGTCATTTTGTACTCCTTTATTCTTTTAACAAAGAATACAATCTTGGGTTAGTCACCCCATGGTTTTTCCCCTAATAGGGTGTCCATGTAAAAATCCTTGTGTTATCTATGTTTATTTCATTTCTGCTCTTATGATTGCATATGCTTTCATGTTTTGATATATCACTGAATATTGAGATAACAATAGAGAAGTAAATCAAAGAATTTATGAGATAACTGATTGACCCCCCTCTCAATTATCTACCTTGTTTCCAACAATTGGTATCAGAGCCAAGTTCCTCTGAACAAAGCCTAATAGCTTGAGGAAGATCTAGAAATCTCAATGTATGCATATGGTATGATGGAACAACTTCAGTCTAGCCTAGATGATCTTGAACAATCCCACTCTGAAGTCAATACTTTGAGAGAAAGACTCAAACAAGTTGACGATTTCATAAATGAGCTAAAAGAAAAACTTAGTATTTTTGTGAAAAAGAGAAAGGAACTACTCCAAAAATTATCCAATCAGAGTGAAGTCAATGATAGTAATGAAGATTTGAATGAGAAAAATAAGCTATGTGAGAACCTGTCAAAAGAAGTCATTATGATAAGGCATGAAATGTAATTAGGGGTTATGAGATTCACCCAAGAAATTGAAGAAAAGAGAAAGATTGAAGATAATTTAAAACAATCCCTCAAGGAGAAAATAGAGGACTGCCACAAAATGGATAGAATAATCAAGCATCTTGAATCTGATCTTGAAGAAGCTAGAGATAATGAAGAACAACTTGAGAATTAGATAGACACTCTTAAACAAGATCTTCAAACTACAAATGAATATAAAGAAAAATTCAAGATAAGCTCAGCCCAACTTGAAGTTCTTAAAATCTAAAAGAGGGTAGATGATAAGCATGGCTTGGGATATGAGAAAGGTGAAAGTTCTGGATCTGGTCAGAAGAACTTTGGATCAGGAAATCAAAGAAATAGGCCTAGAAGACCTCTGGTAAGGCAACCAAATGCTCAAAGATATCCATCCTTAAATGGATACTGCTTCAATTGCAACAAGTTCAGTAACAAAGCAATCTAGTGTAGAAAGAAAATGAATCAATTGAATCCATCCTTCTTTGGTCAATGTTTCAATTGTAAAAGGTATGGTAACAAATCTCATGAATGCAGAAATATGTAAATGAACAATTCTTTCAATGTTAAATGCTTTGTATGCAATAGAATTAGACATATGGCTAATGAGTGAAGATCAAGAGTATATCATTCAAATAAGAAAAGAAATGTTGTGTTACAATTGCAATAGATCTAGTCATATTGCTAAATTTTGCAGAAGCAGAAGTCGGGATAGAAAAGGTCCGGTAAAACCTGATCAAAATCAAGACAAAGGCAAAGGCAAGATTAATCTGGAAGAAGTTCAAAAGGAGATGAGCAAGATTTGGGTTAAGAAGAACACAATGACTATTGGAGATGCATCCTCACTGGAATCCAATGCGGATATTCCTTTTGGAAACTAAAAAGCTGACCTCTGGTTCAGGAGGAGTCACGGAGAAAATCAATTTCCCCCAGCCAGTCAACTAGTGCCTAAATTTGGCACATTGGGTAAACATCTGATGCTGTGGAATAATGAGTTGTCAAAAGATCCTCCAAATAACCTTCAGTCAAAATGTGAAAGGTCTGCATGGAGTTTTACAAGATTTATAATGCTCAAGTTAATTCGGTTCTGACAGCTATCTGGTAATGTAGAATTTCACAGATAGATCCGGTATGATTCAAAATTGAAATTCTTTGATCTACGGACCTATGGCATGATTGAAGAAAAGAAGATATGTTGTCAATCCTCACAGACAATGACTCTAAGTTTCGCGCAGTGATTCAAGAAAATCTATCTCAAAACAAGGTAACCAGATAACTTATGTTGTACATCAATTACAAAAGGAAATTAGGTTTTTGGGCAACGTTAAGAGGCCTCTCATCCATCACTTGCAACACTTTACACTCATGAAGAAGAGAGAAGAGCTCCAAAACGAAATCCAGTAGACCATTCGAACTCAGTTGAAGATCAAATCAAAATGCAATTTATTCTAGCAATTGCTCCAAATCCTAAGGCATGAAGAGGTATTTCTTTATGGAAACCTCTCCAATTCTTGTTGTTGATAATGGCTACTCCTATGGTTGTCAATATTTCTGAGAGACCAAGGCTAGTTTTCAAGAAACATCCTTTCAAGTCTCTAGAAGTTGATCCCCTAGGTGAATTTTCTAATATTCCACATGGCATTCTTCATGTAGAGGATGTTAGGGTTTACATTCACACAAACCTCAAGGAACTGGGAGACCTAGAATTGATAGAGTTGTATCATAAACAGTTAAGTGATGAGAATTTCAAGCTTAAGACAGAATTCAAAGCCCTAAGTGACAAACACTTTGCACACTACATACATTTCTTGTCATTTGAAGAAGATGAATGGGTCTGATATATCTTGAGAAGAATACATGATAATTTTATGTGGTTGATGAGCCCATTCAAAATATCCAAAGATGCCATCAAGGCTATAACTAGATTGCACTTAATTGGTGGGCTCCCTGCTCTCAAAGCTGTGAACAATCAAATGGTAACTAAAGCCACTAGATCAAAATATGATAGGAGGGCAATGATTATAGACAATATCATTGATCCAGATGTGAAGTTTTCATCAATCATAATTGGCTACAAAATTTACCACTCCAGTAGGGAGAACCCTGTATTTGGCATTACAATTTATGCTGCATATCAAATGTTGAGAGATAACACAGACTATGATCTATGTGATCTCATGTTGAACCAACTAATGGAAAATCTAGAGAAAGTTAAGAAAGATAAGAAAAATACCTTCAAATATGGCAATATGATATTGTGTTTATTCTTCTACTTCATGAATGAGCTACCTGGATCAAGAGGTCTAAACTGGTCAAATGATAAACTAGTTGCCATTCAAATCAAGGACTATCTGTATGGACTTGAGATATTCAAGCCCAGAAGACAGCTCTCTGGGGTTACTTCAAGAATTTCTAGAGCTTGATGGAAGCAAGAGAGAGAATTCCCAAATCATTAGTGGAGAAGTACAAAGTGATGCAAGAGCATCTAGTGGTGTAAGGGCAATCTTGCATCACCCAAAAAGAAGTTAATTCAAAATCATTGTAGTTGTTTTCATTTCTTTCCATAATTAGTGTTTTTGGTTCTATAATATCCAGAATCATGATGTAGGACTTTTAGTTTTTCCAAAACTGCTAAAAATAGCAACCTGCCTATTTTGGAAAGTGTCCCTGACATTTAAGGAAAGTTTTCATTTAGGCATGGATTAAAGAAAAAACTTATAGAAATTTACATAAGGGAAATATAAGACCTTTGGTGAAGGAATTAGGGAAAGATCATTTGTGAGTTGAAAGATATTAAAGTTTTTGTTTTCTGAAAAGTCTCTGAAAATTTATGAAATGAGATATGAGGCACTAAAACATCCCATAATGTCCCAAAAAGTTGATGGAAATCTTTTTACTTATTTTTGGTGCGATATTTCACATTGTAAGCTTTTCTTCACTTAAAATGGTTCGTCAATCGGACACCCGAATCAAAAGTTATGCTTCCCGGAAGTTGACCTATTTTTGGAGGGAGTTGCAAATTTGAAATTTCGCTGGAGGCGACCAAAAAGTGCTATTTATGACTATTTTGGGAACCCTAGATGATAGTAGTGTTAAGGGGACAAGTGTGGATTCAAGAATAGGCAGGAAAACAGAAACCCTAGTTGATTTGGGGGTTACATAAGGTAGAATATTCCAGAGCCTGGTGAGGTGTAACTATAGTGTGTTACAACCTATGGAGGATTGATTCCTCAGATTGTAATTGAGCTTCTATAATGTAATGAGTTGCCTAGATTAATAAAGAAGTATTCTATTTTTGTTGTGTGTTTTATGATTTACACCCCCTTCATCACAAAGACACAGTTTGCTTTATGGTAGATACTGATCAATGCCTAATAGGGGCAGTTGAGCCAAGGACAGTATGGGTAATACCCATGGGCTATGAGGTTGATGGAAACATATTGAAGGCTCATATTCAACACTTGTTGAGTCAACCCAAGGACCCCAAGGTAGAGAGATTTGGCACTTTTGAGGAATTGAACATAAAATTGCATGTTGAATTAAGAAGGCCTAAAACAAAAAGAAAGGTGAGGAAAGAAATTGAAAAGTTTGCAGAGCAATTTGGTATTACTAGACAAGCTGTCATTGCAAATAGAGAAAGATTAGAGAAGATTGAGAAAGAAAAAGAGGATGCAAAGAAAGAAAGTGTTCTAGTGCAAACCTCCTCCTGGACTAGATCTTCCAAGAGTTCTACTCTTATCACCCCTAAAAGCTCAAAATCTACCAAACTTGAAGTCAGGCCATCTAGTAAAGGAGAAAAGAGAATGAAGACCAAAGCATCAAGAACCTATAAGAGCCAAAAGGATGATGAAGAGACTAAATTAGACAAAGAAATTAGGAAAGTAAAGAAGCAAAGAACATCCAAGAAGTCCTCCGATAACATAAATGAGGAAGAGAAATCAAAGGAATTTGTTGAAAAACCCACTTTATCAATTGATGATATAATCAAAGGCATCACTATAGATGGAAATCTACAACTAGTGACAGAATTTTATGATGAATACGATGAGGCTAATAAAAGATTACTTGAAGAGGCTACTGGCAGGTTCTTGAACATTTACAATAAAGCTTTCATTAAAATTATATCGTTGATTCCTAAGAGCCTAGAAAAGGTACTTGAGCTGAGAAAAGAGAATACAAAGGCAAAAGACTTAGAGATTTGGGAGCAGATAGCAATTCAACTATATCCTTCCATTACTCCAAAACAAATGAGCATGATTTTTAAGGATTGTAGGGATGAGTTCTGGATCAAGGCGAGAATGAACAAACTCATGCTTGGAGAAACTGACCAAGTAGCAAGTCAAACAAAAGATATCCACTAGAATGCCTTGAAGAGATTCAATCTTCCTATTGTAGAGGAAATAGATGAAGAACCTTCTACCATGGATGTTGAAGGATTAAATGATATCAATGAAAAACCTTCTGACAAGGATGTCGAAGGATTTAAGAAAATAAATGAAGAAATCTTTGAGGACTTAGACTCCTTTGTTCTGATAGAGGAAGATTATGAAGCAGCAGACACAGGTGATATCTCTCCTTTGGATCCCACTCTAGCTATGACAAACATTCTAGACACTGAAGCTGAAGGGGAAGGTAGAAGAGAGGAAAAGAAGAATCAAGAAAAAGAGGATAAGGGAAAAGAAGAAGAACAAGCAGAAAAGACTAATGACGACTGTCCTGATATCTCAAAAGGAAAGAAGTATCAATCACCAACAAGAGACACTGTAGAGATAATGAAGAACTTCTTAGATAGAGAAATGATGGAGTTGGATGAACTAGAGTTATTCAAGGACCATTGAATTTTGACTCTCTCCCCGGTTCAGACAATGAAAATAGCATCTTTTGCTCAAGCCAAAGCAAAAGAGAAACTCTTGAAATCACATATGGAGAATTGTGAGCTATTGGAAAGTGCATCCAGGATATTGGAAAAGATCATACCATCCTATCAAAAGGATCCTTTGGCCTCACCATCCGATAACTTGAAAAACTTAGTATATTCTGTTAACACTCATTTTGAATCTCTAGAGAAATCAGCAGAAGTAAAGGTCTGGAAGGAGTTTATGGGGAAAAGATTCACTAAGGTGCAAGGGCTTATTGCAAATGATAGAAGGACCCTAGATATTAGAATAAAGAGCCTTGAAAATGCTCTCAAAGACAGTAGGGACCTATTCAAATTTTGTCTGACTTGGCCTAAAGTGACAAAAGACATTGAGGAGAAAGTAAAAGAACAAGAAGAAAAACTGTCAAGCCTAGTTCAAAAATTTGACCCTCTTTCCTCCTCTTTAATGAATCAATAATGCTAGGCTATTGTTATAATAGATGAAATGAAGAGACGGGGAAAAGAAAGGAAGAACATAATGAATAGAATGGGTGAACTCAAAGGGATAATTATCCCTAAGTTAGAGGCAATGGATGAGGCCTTAACAGAAGCTCAGACCATGGCCCGGACCAGTGATCAAGTAGATTTAAGAAGGGAAGAAACCTATGCATGTTTTTTGAGTGGTCACATCTCCATTTTGGATAGGATGAAGAGGAGTTGGGCCACAAAGTTTGTACAGTTGAAGACTACTTTTGCAGACAAACTCAAGTACAAGTAAGTTTATCATATGAATTATATGTACATATCTGGCCTTATGTAGAAACTTTTTTTGGCTTGCAGATCCTACCCTTTGCCATTGATGTCAAAGGGGGAGTGAAGTCCAGTGAAAAATAAAAAATCCCACATCAAAAGAATACCGGCTTAGTTGGAGCATATGCAAAGGGGGAGTTACTACGACACTTAGCCATTTTTTGCTAAGTGTTGCCATCAATGCCAAAGGGGGAGATTGTTGGCAAGAGACACTGTGTGGCCTCATAAGTATTGTCATTGATGGAAACAAAGTCTATCGCACATATCCACAGTACATAATATGCCTATACTGGAAGATAGATTGAAGATTGTTTTGGTCCAGTGAACAAGAATAGAGTATATAACAAGGTCTAACAATCAGGTCTGGATCTCTTAGATGGTGTAACTCAATAAGTTACAGACTTGGACAAGTTATGAGGGGTATCATGACTATTGTACTTCAGAGATTTCACCTCCAATGATAAAGCAAGAAAAAGATATGAGCATCTGAGTGTTGGGTTCCAGTTAGGCAGAGCAGACAGAGGAAGAACAAACCAACAGAGTATCAGACTTAAATCTGGATGTGTAAAAGGTTCTGATCAAGCAATCTATGATATTATACATTGTTGGCCGACATGATTTATGACTTATATGCCTATGTTTCTTATGTGCATCACTAATCAAGCATGGATTCAGCTGACAGATCAATAACTTGCAAATATCTTAGGTCTTCTTGTTACCGACTAAGAAGTTGTTGGAAATCCTTGATACAGATATATATACCCAATGGATTCAAGCCTATAAGTGTGTGAAGGTGATAATATGTATGGTTAAGTGCAAAGAAAAGCAGAGACAAGTGCGAAGGCAATAATTCAAGCCTAGAATGTGACATGAAAGTTATATTGAGCAGAGGAAGAATGAAATGTGCCAGATCAGTATACTGGACCTAACCAGAACTGAAATCCTGCATGCATTGATGTTGTTCATTAGTTCAAACACATTGTATCATTTGTAAGCATTTGTAGATTGTAAGTCTCTTGTAGGCAGTGGACCTCTTGTGAGCAGTCTGCTCAGGCAGTGAACCCTAATTGGCAAGTGCCATTTTGTACTCCTTTATTCTTTTAACAGAGAATACAATCTTGGGTTAGTCACCCTATGGTTTTTTTCCTAACAAGGCTTCCATGTAAAAATCCTTGTGTTATGTGTGTTTATTTCATTTCTTCTCTTATGATTGCATATGATTTCGTGTTTTGATATATCATTGAATATTGAGATAACAATAGAGAAGTAAATAAAAGAAATTTTGAGATAACTGATTCATGCCCCCTCTCAGTTATCTACCTTGTTTCCAACATGAATTTAGTAGTAGGTAATCTAATTCTTCTTCTTCCTCTCCACATAGAACACATTTGAATGCAGTGGAGATTCCCATTTTATCGAATTTGTTGCCTATTAAATTTTATTGTGGAGAGCCAACCATGCAAAGGCTCCTACTTTTGGAAGGTAAGCTAGATAGAAAGTAATTATTTACAAGGGAGAATGTATACATGAAGGCAAACTTTGGTCAAATATAACACTAATTTATTTTGAGTTTGAAGACTTTTCTAATTAACTTTTTTATACTTGGCTTTGAAGAAATCTTGTCACATATTGTAATTATTTGTAGTTAATCAAAATTGATAGGGCAATTCTTTTATAGGGTGATGAGAATATTTCTTTTAAATAGATGTATTTAATATATCTATACTAGTTAATATTATATTTTGTATATGTAATATTTGAGATATTGTAATTATAGAATTTGATTTGTAATAGAAAAAATTAACATAGATGGAATGAGGCCCTAAATTTGATATTTGTATGGCTATGTCTAGTCATTTTTGGTATAGCACACAATCAAAAATCTAGGGGACAAAAAATTACTTGACATGTTATCTTGACCATCAAGTTTAGGCTATAAATTAGACCAAAGTAGTATGCATTATAACTACATTAAAATTCATATAGAGTATAAAAAATATTTTGTATACATTTGAAATAAATATATTTTAATAAATTAAGGCACATTTACTTTTTCTAATTTTATGATTATTATTCAAACAAATATATTTTAAAAAATTATTTTCATTTAATTTAATGTTAATGAGAGATCAAAATTAATTCATAGAATTGAGAGAAATATAATATAAAAGATAAAAAAGAATGTAGAATATATATAAATCTATAAATATAATATAAATCTTACCATTCCACTATCTTGAATCACTTTCATTTCCACCATAAAATTTCTTTTCCCTTCTATTTGATTTCTTCTCTGGATGTGGTGGTGAAGGAATTTATGAGAGGGGTGGGTAATTACCCTGCCCATGTAGGCCTAATTTTTCTCCTTATCACAACCCTTGGAAAAGAACCCATCCTAAAATAAAATCTAACCCTATCCAAAAGAAAGGGAAATGCACTAATTTTGATTCCTCTAGTTTGGCCATGGATAGCGATGAGGAGGTATGTCTTACTAGTAGTTTTGAAATGGAGGATGTCTCTATTGATGAGTCTGATGATCAAAGGGAGGAGGATCTTGATTAAATGGATTATAGGAATGTTGAGGAGAAGGAGAAAAAGGTTTAACATAAGGGTAAGGCTAAAGAGTGGGTGGAACCTATGGCTAGGGCTAACTTCCCTAGAATTCAGAACCTATGCCCTCACCATTATGGTGAAAAGTGGGTTAACTAGTGTGATAATAGCACTTTGGAGGGAGTTATTAGTGTTATTAACCAATTGGTGGATTAGTTAGCGGGGATTGTGTAGGAAATGAAGGTTCACCATCATCTTTCAAAATGGTTCTTCATGGAGATTAATTTCTTGAATAGGGATAAGAGATGGTTGGGTTGGTGTAGAAGAAGCCCTATGATAATGATGGTGGGGTGAGGTCCAAAAAGATGATGGTAAATCTTGGTCCCAAAGGAGGAGGACAAGTTGATCCTTAAGTATTGGAATGCCATGCAACAAATTTTCATTCTTAAGATAGAGAAGGATAAATTGAATGCAAAAATTATTTTTCTTAAGGAGGTTAAGGAGATGAAACCTTTCTTAAGAAAGAATGGTAGTGGGGAAGGATCAAAATAGGGGACTGAGGATGATTATCTTGTGATGCAAAAAGATAAAAAGATAGAACACCTATGGCAGTACCAGCAAAGGTGTGAGTAGTAAAAGTTGCAACATATCTAAAGAAGGATTCTTCACTATAGAGTTGGAAGGAGTGGAAATGCTTCACAATCTATTAGTCAGTTAGCCCCTAGTTGATATGGCCCTCTTTTTGTATTTTTCTATTGTTTTAAGTGGTTGTTTTTATCTCTATTTCACTACTTGATAGCTCTTTGTAGTCCTCATCACAACATGTCTTGGCTAAGTTCTAGTTGTAATTTTATTGTTGTAAAGGGTTTCTGGTCCCTCCAAAACCACCCAATCCTAATCAAAACAATAATATAAATTTATAACAATACTAAGTTTATATTAAAATAAAAAAAATAAAACAATGATATTTATAAAAAAGTATTTAAAATAAATTGTTTATATGGAAAATTTGGAGTCCCATGTATATCAATTTTGAGGTTTTAGGTATTCCCCATAGTCTATTGTATTCTTGGGTGAATGTTGAAGTCAGAGTCACAAAGCTTAAGATAGTCAAAAATCTAATTTAAAACCTTAAGTTGTAGTAGCCTTTAATGATTGCATGTGTTTTTGTCATAGAAAACTTAAGTTTTGGCTTTAAATTACTTAGCGAGCTTTTTATTTATTTTTATTTAAAAATTGTATAACCTATATGTTACATTTTAATAGTTTTATCCATTGTAAATTAATTTCATTAAAAATTAAATTAGTACAAATATTATAAATACATCTATTGAAAAAAGCCTAGAGCTATTTTATAAATAAAATTAGATATTTTATTAAGAACACTCTAATATGGAAGCATATCCAAAATATAAGAGAAAAGGATATAAATATGTAATTGTCACTATTACACCATCTAACTACAAAAATGGACAATATTAAGAGTCCAACCTTCTTTATGAACTTAACCAATAAACTAAACTAAATATATTCAACTATTACATTGGTTGATTTGAGTATAAAGAATCCTTGTTCAAATTGACAACTAAATTTCTTATTAAATTAGTTCATATAATTTTTTTGACATAAATATCTTATAGAATCAAATCATAAATTTTTTATACATAAAGATCTTATAAAATCAGGTCATATAATTTCTCCAAGGCATATTCAACCATGTTCTCTAAGTACTTTGGAATCCAATATTAATTACATTACTAAACAAGGCATGAACAAAATGGAGGAGTGTGATGTGTGTGTGTGTGTGAGAGAGAGAGAGAGAGTGATAAATACTTTTAACTAGAGCAATGAACCAGGAATATGAAAAAACAATTCTAAGATATACATTCAACACACCATTTAGTGGTAACATGTCCTCAAGGGAATTGTATATTTTTATTTCAATTCAACATGTGATTGGTAGGAAATCGATTTGTGGCCATGAGATAATAGATCTAACTTGTATATATTAACTATTGTCACATATACTAGTTGTATTAATATAACATAAATTATTAAATGCCTTAAAAAATGTAAAGATTGTATTAAGAGGGGAAACTACGAGTCAATAGGAATTCAAAACTGCTCTTAACTAGTCAATAAAAATATTTATAATTAATCTTTAAAATATTTTTAATGAAAAAGTTATATATTTACTTTAAAAGACTAAATTAAATTTTAGATGGAAAAAATTATAACATATAATTAATTAATTAATTAATTAATTCAACTAATAATAACTAGTTAAATTATTTTGACTATAATAATAACTGGCAAAGACAAATACTAATGAGAAATGGCATGGATTTATAAATTTCACCATTACACATATTAATTCGGCTGATAGGCCATTCTATATGTGCACACATCTTGTTTCTGCCAAAAATTTGGTAGTCCTATTTTTTGGTAATGCAAAAAAAAATGGTCATCCAAAAAAAATTGGTCATCCATATTAAATAAATGTTTAAAACAACCCCAAAAAAATAGCATATATATATATAAGGAGAAGACCCAAAAATAGAGGATGCAAGAGACATCGTGCAAGAAATGTTGGCTGCAAGGATATAAATCAGAGAATGAAATGTCACAAGGAAGATTTGTTGAGTATGTTTGAATCCAACAAAATTATGAATATGCAATCGTGGCTTCAAGTTGTGCATGAGAATCAGGTATGTCTTTCCATTTGTATACTGGTACAGGGTAAAAATGTAATTTTTAGTACTAGCATCACTGAAATATATCATGATTTTGCAAAGGCTCGATCAAATTAATGCCGTTTAGCTTACTGAGGAGGAGTATGAATCTAGGTATGAACTTGATGAGAAGCACATTGCTTCAATAAAAAAATTGTTGAGTTCTGGCCTTGGCGAATCAGATAAATGTATCATGATCAAGTCAAAAGACACCCAAATTTAAAGAACTGAGATTTCTTTGACTAGGAGGTGACATCTTTGGTTTATGGTCAGTGAATTTAGAGTCCCTTGAGTGGTTGGCTATGTTCCATGGTCTTGTCTTTAAGGATGGTGTGACTTTGTATAAGGCAAGTCCTTCCTAATTTCAATTAAATAATTTTTGTAAGAATTATTTGTTTAGATTTAGAAAGAAATCCTTATAATCGAATCACAATATGGATGCAGTTACCCAAGAGGCTATGGGTGATGAAAGCCACTACACAGTCTTAGGAATCTACAAATTCGTAGGAGTTCAAGCCTACCAACATCATAAATAATTCTTCATTAGAAGAATTGGATTTAAAGGAATTGAAAAGTCTCCAGAGATTGCCCGAACATCTTGACCACTTAACTGCCCTCAAGGTTTTGATATTAGATGAATGGGACAATGCAGGAGCTATCTGAGTAGGTTTGTGGACTGTGTTCATTATGTAAATTGAGCATCTATGGTGGCAATTCTTTGAAGAATCTGCCAAAATCATTTGGGCAATTAACTTGTCTAGAGGAGTTGATCTTAACAAATTGCAAGCAATTGGAAGAATTGTCCTCAACTTTTTGAGACCTGAGTTCTCTAAAATATTTGAATCTAGCAGACTATGCTAACTTAAAGGAAATTCCTCTAAGCTTTGGGAAATTAAGGTCTTTACAGGTTTTAAATTTAGAAAGTTACTGGAAATTGGAAGCCTTGCCTTCTAGCTTTGGGGAACTATGTTAGTTAAAGAAGATGAGCCTACAGTCTGATGATCTTAAACAATTGCCTTCTAGTTTTGGGGAGCTTGGCTCTTTTACAGAGCTGAGGGGCAATTGTCTAGAACTAAAGGAATTGCTTGTCACCTTTGGGCAGCTTATTTCTTTAACACATTTAGATATAAGTTGTTGCATGAAATTTAAAACCTTTCCCTCTAGCATAGGAAAACTTAGGTCACTAAAAGATTTCAATTTATTGGCTTGCTTTAAGTTATAAGAATTTCCCTCCAACATTGGGGAACTTACATGTTTAAAATAGTTAGATTTAAGATGATGTCATAGTTTGAGAGAATGTCCTATTTCTGCTCTAAGGCAAACAAATCAAGGGTTAACCATTTGGTTTCCTAACCTCTCAAGGCAGATGGAGTCCTTGTCTTCTAATCAAAGTCTCCAATAATGGAATCGTTTGAGCACTAATGTTGCCTTTATCCTCTCTGTATGGCAGAAATATGTCTGTATATGCTGTCAACCTGTGTTTTATAATATATTTTTATATTTTCTCAATGGCATTAGTGGGCCCTTTTGGATAGAATAAATTCAACTTCTTTATTGTTATATCTTTATTTAGGATTGATTGGAACTAGTTGTGGGATGGTTTAGAGGATGGAGAAAACGTTGCTCTTACTAGATGGGAACCTATAGATATTGGCAAGGATCTGGGAGGTGGAGGGAAGGATAATCTTGATGGGCAAAACTACCTATCCCGAACATTGAGTTGCTCTTGCTATTTATTTGCGACAATTTCTACCTTTTTCTATTGTATGTTTTTATGTAGTTTTGGTTTTCTAAATTTATATGAAAATTTTATATGGAGTTTTTTTATTTCTTTGAGATTAAGTTAAAATAGGTTGATTTCTGAAAATAGTAGTCATGAGTTTTTGACAGTCCATGAAGATAGCAAAATTGTTTTTGGATTCAACTACCTACATTTTTACATTGATATTTCTAATTAAGCATACTGATCCATCATAGGAAGAGGAGATTTAGTCATTCTATCACCTCTCCACCTCTATCTCCATTTAAGTGTCAAGTCTACAATCCAAATCACAACTTTCCTCTTTGTGATGATGTATCAGTGCGTGTGATCTAAAACATATACACAGTTGAATCCCAAAACAATCTTGCTAAAAATATTTTTGAACTTTTTATTTTCAATATATAACTAATCTAATTTATCAATAATTATATATATTCTCTTAGTTTTTAATAGATAGTAAATATGAAGTCCATTAAGTCCATGATAATGATGATACTGTTTTTAAATTTAACTATAATTTTTTTCCATCCAAAAACACTATTATCACCCTTCACTGATGTTTTCTCAACTTCACATAGGTGAATCTAGATACCCATTTAATCAATTACTTATTAAAAATAACTTCTTTAAACAATTATAACATTTGGACTATTAAAGCCTCTACATCTTTTTAAGGAAAGACCCACCACATTTTTGAAAAGGCAAATGATTGTTATATGAGTGCACTTTGCTTGAAAAGATATTGAATCAAACACAGGATCTATCAGCTTCCTAGATGAAAAGTTTCTTTTAGTTCTTACATATCTCTACATTTCGCAAAATAGTACTTTTGAATTTCCATGATTAAACTTTTTTTTTCTATATGTGAACCATTCTTAACAAAGAAAGGACAAACACTTATTTAGTATTAAGATGGCTTGAACAGATCTTTCCATGCTGCAAAAAGTTTGGTTGCAAATCTGTACGTTTTCTCACAGAAACTTTTGCTTACACCATGATTAGGTACTTTATCTATTATTTCATTTGATGTTATGCAAGCAAATTCTAAAGAAAGAAAAATTTTAGCAAGTAAATGAATGCAGTGAAATCTTACATGTATAACGAAAAGAAGAAAAAGTTACTTGAAAGAAAATTCTAGTAAATTTTTTTTGGGTACTCTCAAAACTTAAAAATTGCAGACAACAAAAAGGAAAAATATGCAAAAAATGTATTGAAGTAAGTGTATATGGGGTGTAATAAATGAGGGGTGATTGGTGAATAAAGGAATGGATGTAAATAGAACTAAATGGAGATGGATAGGATTGAGGCATGAGCCAAATACAACAGAACAGTGTGCCAATTGTTGATCTCTATAATTGCATTAAAGGCATTCCACCAAGGTGCACACAACTGCTTTGATGTTTGTGTAAATCTATCATGAGCATGCATTTCACAATATATAAACTTGCTCAATCAACATGAAAAGTAAATATTCATGTACAAACATAAAAAAATATGGGATCCACATAAAGTAATAGATCATTCTTAGATTGTTTGTGTATTCTCTTTGGTGTGGATGTTCCCTATATATATATATATATATATATATTGAGTAACTTCTATCACACAACTAAAATATGCACAAATTGCAAGTTGATGAATGCAACAATGTGATATGGCCATGTGGTAAGGCTCCACTCAATGTAGAAATGTAAGAAGTCTCCATTTAATGTGGTAATAGATCTCCACCTGATGTAGACATTGTAATATAATCAAAGATTTGTTTGTGCATGTGATAATGAGTTCCTATGAATAACACAAGTGATTATTTGAAATCTTGAACTTGAAAAATATTAGTGAATATATGTCCTCCCATAAATTTATTGCATGATAAAGCAAATTAAGGTAATCAAATCATACAAGCATGTAAGAACATATCATGTAATGTGTAAAGAAGCATGCAACAACATAAGTTGGTGCAAAATCATGAAGGCATGTATGAGGGGTTGCCCCATAGTATAGAGACACATAAAGGATGAACAACCCTATAAGAATGCAACCAAATCAAAAAATACATATGTGAACATAAATGTGTAGGATATAATTGTCAAAGTTCATGCAAAGATGATTGCCCCCTATGCATGAAAGATGAGAAGATGAAGATGGTCTTAGGAGGCAAGACAAAGATCTTAAGAACATGAATGTAATGAATAAAATGAGGTCATGACAAGGGTACCCAATGTGTAATCATATAAGATGGAAGTGTGAAAGATATAATAAGGTAATAACATGAAATCATGAAAACATGGGCATGATTTAGTGATAAAGTAGTAGACATGAAGTGATAAGTAGGTATGTATGATAAGAACAAGAGAAGTAAATATCTATAGACTTTATATAAAACATAAATATAAAAATTCATGGTGGTCACCATTAATAAGAAAGCATCATATGGTATGGAAACATAAGAGCATATAACGGTAAGTGTAGGGAAAGAGGGGGTCATTGAAAAGGGATCATAAATGGCCACTTTTTTCTTAAAATCAACAAAAAATGAACCTCAACAAGAAATTTGATATGTAGCATGTGCATGAAGATGGGGGACCAAAACATGGCCACCCCACTTTTTGGTCCTAGAAAAATAAAATGTGATCATGTTTTTTACTTCTAGACATAAAGAAAACATAGACCCACGACAATCATTTTTCATTTGCATTTTAGAGGTGTGAAAACATGATATGTGTTATTCCACAAGTGTGTTTTGAGGATATTGAGGGAGAAAGCACACAAACACAATGTCGTATCACCGTTTCCATTTTGCATGAGCTCAACAATGGCAACAAACTCTAGAAGGGAGGGTTTTCATCTATTTTCTACACTTGAAGATCAATTAAATTTGTTTTTCATTGTTTTGATTGAATTTCTATTTTAAATTTTTAGACAATCAATCACCCCAAAACCCTAATCTAGGAGATAAGATTCCATTTGAAGAGGAGGCTCAAAATTCTCCTCAAACTCTGCCTTTTCTTCCTCGCCATCCACGTGACACACAAGAAAACTATTTAGGGCAAATCCAAGATAATAAAAAATAACTTGAAACCTTAATTCAAAAATTAAAAACTCTGAATGCAAGCAATGATCATAGGAGATCCCTTAAAAACACACAATAAATTCAAACACACAAAGTGAACATCGTTGAAGCTAGAAAGCACTTTTGTGCATATACTTCACACAAAGTGAACATCAAAGTATTTTTGTTAGGCCTAGTGTTCAAAGACACACACATACACATGCACTTCGAACAAAGTGAATGCCAAAATTAACTTTTCACACACACACACACTTCAGACAAAGTGAATGCCAAAATTTATTTTTCACACCCATAGACACATGCAGTTGAAACAAAGTGAATGCCAAATTTACTTTTCACACACACATGGACATGCACTTTTAAACAAAGTGAATGCCAAAATTAACTTTTCACACACACACACACATAGTGAATGCCAAAGTTAACTTTCAAAACCATGCACACACAATGAAAGCCAAAGTTAGTTCAAACACACACATGTGCATGCACATAGAGTGAATGCTAAAGTTAACTTTCAAAGCCACAGACAATGAACGTTAAAGTTAGTTCAAACACACACACACACACAAATACTTCAAAAAAAGTGAATGCCAAAATTAACATTTCGAACACACATAGAGATGTGCATGTGCATAGAGTGAATGTCAACATTCATTCGCACATTCATTAAGATTATTCTTAGGGTTAGGGTTAGAAGTAGAATCAGGGTTAGGGCTAGAATTAGGGTTAGGCTTAGGGTTAAAATTATAAATAGGGTTGGGGTTAGATTTATAGTTAGGATTAAGATTCAAATTATGGTTAGCACTAACATTAGAATAATTAGGACTAGGGTTAGGGTTAGAATTAGTATTAGGGTTAGGGAAATTAGGGTTAGAATTAGGGTTAATGTTAGGGTTAGGGTTAGAATTAGGCTTAGGGTTATGGTGAGGGTAAGAATTATGGTTAGAATTATGGTTAGGGTTAGAATTTGGATATCTAAAATTTTGTAGGATACAAGAGTGGTATCATAAATCTACATTGTAGAGTTCATGTAAAAAATTTACAACATTCATTAAACACATGTTTCTAAGGCATAGATCAAAAGTTATTATTTTAATAAGAGAGTTGAATTGCAAGTATTTTCTTTCATCCATTTAAAATTATTCTTTACAATTAAAATGATCAACTAATCAAATCACATGATAATAAGTTACAAATTTGATAGCACCTTTGGTGCTTTTACTTCTTGTTAAACCATTTAACCTTAATCTTTCTAAAAAGTAGAGCCCCGTGTTAGTTTTCAATTCGTAAATGTTCTCAAGTGTTAGACAACAGTGTCAAGCGGTGCGTTGTTTTTTCAAATCCGTAACCGACCACATCTTCTCACGCGTGACATTTTTCTCGGATTCTCCGCCCATGTACTCTCTCTGTTCACCAAAATCTGACAAATCGCGCCACACCAGCTGCCGGATGTCTAGTTAGCCACGAAACGCATTTCAAAACCACAGAACAAAAGTATTTAATCGCAAGCATATCTGACGTAGCCTTTGCAAAGAAATCACAAACGCCGTAGTAATAGTAAAGAGTCGTTGATTTTAAAGATAGAAATCTCTTATTGTAAATAAGAGAGAACATTTTAACGGTCCATATTAATAATTGACAGTATTTTTCATATAATTAATGTAATTGATTGTAAATGTCAATGTTCTGGATTAGGCTTTTTCTATCTTAATAATAAAAAATTATGCAGTGTAATTGTTAAATTGTCATTCAGTATCCTACCAACTTTGTTCAGTACGAAAAACCACTGATTTAGAAAGGTGGAAACTTGTAGCCCACAGAATTTTCGGCTGTATAAAATATTAGAACTGCATTATAAAATATTTATATTAAGGTTTCCATTACCATACAAATGGCAAAAAGAAAGATTGTATCCTGCGCGGCCTGTAAGTTGCAACGCAAAAAATGTTCAGAAGAATGTGTTCTGGCTCCTCATTTTCCTGCACACGATCCAGACAAGTTCACAGTTGTGCAGAAAGTGTATGGAAACATCAATATCATCAAACTGCTTCAAGTAATTTTAACCATGGCCCCATTTTTATTTTCTGTTGAAATGGCTTTTAATTTTGCAACCATGTGTACTTGCTTTTTGAACGCCATTATCTTTTGTCTAAAATTTGTTTCCTCGCATATGACTTAAAAAGTTTCACATGGTATGGTATCCAAGATTTGGTGTTATTGCAAATTGTTGCCAATGATTTTGGTTTAGGGCTGCAAAATCTTTAAATGTCAAATTTCACAGACGTCTGAAGAAGTTATTCCCCTAAAGTGTATGCAGCTTTTGTATTAGTTTGATTGTGTGATTCACATATTTATGCGATGTTGCTTTACGGTCTGGAAACTACGCAAAGAGCAGATGCAGTAAATAGCTTGGTGTCTGAAGCAACTGCAAGACTGAAGGACCCCATCCAGGGAATTGGCAGTGTAGTCCATGAACTGCAGAAGCAAAGAGCTGAGCTCGAATCTCAGTTGGCGGCCAAGCAAGAAGAGCTCATAAATATGCGATCTCAGTATGATAAGCTTGTATTCCTCCTGCGCACTGGATCTCCTGATGTCCAAGATGATGTATATCATAATATTACAACGGACGATATCATGTATGAGGAGGTGGATCCACTGCTGTTGTGGGAGCCAATATGGGGCGTATAGATTTATGAGACTGAGTTGACTAAGATGTTTTATTAATGCCATATACATAACTGCAATAAGCAGGTGTCTTCATCCTTGAATATTTCAAGAATTCTGTATTATCTTCTCGAAAACTATAAGTCCACACTGTTGTAGGATATAATATATTGAATAAACACATATTACTCAGATATAGATCTAGATAGCTTTCTGTTATATCTTGGATATACACTTTTGATAGCATTGCAGCATTGACCCATTAATGCAAGCAGCAAAGCACCTTTAGTGGCCTAAAGCCAAAGTTAGATTTACAAGTATTAGAAAAGGGCTACTCTTCAATATTGCGCTTTTTTTTTTTTGGTTCTGAGCTTGCTTTTGCCTTTTCCATCTAGAACATTGGATAAAAGATGTCCATTACAAATATTTCATTGCTTTCTTTTTGTTCTTGTGATTATTTGCATGATAAATCTTTTTATCAATTAAAAAAATCTAATATACATAAATAAATGTGTATATATAGTATTATAAAATTTATAAGTGTTTTATCATTAAGAATTTTATTAGAATATATATTTTAGAAGAGTATAAACAGTTGGTGTAGTGTAATTTTGATTCTTGTTGAAATCAATCAACTAAAAGTATTAGTATTTTATGCACACATCATTGTGATAAATCTTTGGTCTATGAAACTGGGGTTGTGTGATCAAATCTTGACATGTATTTTTTGAATAGTTAGCACATGATATGCTATCTTTTCTTTGAGGTGGTTTGATTTTAACTCCTAAGGATAATCATATTTACACTTTGTATTAAAAAAAAGAATTTTATTTAAAAAAAGGGTCTAAAATTTTTGACTTGGACATCATCCTTTGGAACAATGAATATAATTTATTGGGTGTTTCATGGAATTACCATGTCTCCTAATAGATCTCTATCTCAAATTATTTGACAAGATAAATTTTGTATCTAGTTTTTTGCTATTTCCAATTATAAATATGCTACAAATCACTAGTATTGGGAAGAAAAATCTAGGGTAAAATCATGGAAGACAATGAACATTTAATTTGGTTGAAGGTATAAATGGAGATAAGTCAAGGATTCTATTCATTTCTATGAATTTATTCTCTTCCAAATCATAAGATTAGTGCACTTTTATGGGAAATATTTATCGTAATCCAAGTGAGTTTTAGTCATTGATCCTAAGAATTAAATACCATAATGATTTCAAATGATTGTTGTGAAAGGGTTAATACCACCTATCAAATGATATTACTAGTGGAAGTCCTCCCCAATTATCTACTAAATCTTCGTGAATAGAAGATAGAGGAAATTGGTCTATCATAGAATCAATCCAAAAAAATGCTTCTCTACTGAACATTTTATAGTAGTACCACAAAAATGAACTCAAAGGACAAGATAATTTTTTAGATTTGCTAAAAATAGTTTTTGGTTTTTGGTTCAAAATATTTTCCTTTCACATATCCTCTATTATGATTTTAAAATTCTCCTCTACAGTTTCTTTCTTACATTCACTCTCTAGCAAGTTTCAATCTTGTTTTTAGTGTCGTGGATTATACCTCATTATTTGTATCTCAAAACATCCCTCCCACCAAAGAAATCCCTTTTGTGATCTCTAAGGAGATAAATAGAAACTACCAACCTATGATATTCCCCACATGCTTCATCAAGATTTGGCATAATTGATATTATAGGAGGGATGTATAATATCTTTCCCATTTTGTCTCCTTAATGCCTCTAAATCCATTAACCATAAGATAAAAAAACAAATTTTACCTTAAAAAAAAAGAAAAAATTGTCCTAAGAAAATGAAATAAAGAAAATTATGTTACAATTTATTTCAAATATCTCAATCAAGATTACCAATCATAAGAAAAACTAGAAGTGTGTACTCATCTCAAATACATTCAATGATAACAATATGATTTGCTTTAAAACTATTGATATTATTTTTGTTACCAATTCTAAATTAACATAAATAAGAATGTGAATTAAAGGATTTCAATTAGAACAATTGTAAAAACTAAAATAATGGCACTATCATATATAAAACCCAATTTTAAATAATCATAACATTTAGGTCCAAATTGTTGGAAAAATCAGAGAACATTTACATTTGATCAATAAAGAAAACAAAAATATTGATCATATTATTGAGAATATGTTGAGATTGTATTAGAATATGACTTTTATAAAGCTTTTACAATAATAAATTCCATAGCTGCCATCTTACAAGAATGTAACTAATTATTTAATAACAATAATAAACTACAGATCACTATGGTCTTTATTAATATAAACCTTAATATTTCAACACAAATCCTCTAAAATTCATGTTATTGAAGTAAACTAATACAATTCCTAAAATAAATCCCTTCAAAATCATCTATCGTCTCTTATACTACAGATATAACTATAGAGCTTTGCTCACTATTTTCTTTTGGGCCATCTTGTTCTAGTTATGGTAGAGTGTTCTTTTCAGATTTTGTATTCTTTGGGCCATGGTAGGATTTTGCATTGGTATATATTTCTATTTCATGCTTGTCCATCTTCGTGTTATTTTCAACACTTTTTATTTTTGTCTTGTGCTACTTCAGCTTTGTTTTGATGGAATAATCTAAGCCCATTGATCTTCTTTGAAATCAATAGTTCACATATTCAGAAGATGTTGTCTCTGCAATTATTAGAATATTGCTACACTATTGGTTCATTTATTACACGTATTGCTATGGCAAGGCCCTCCTCTCTTGTTTAGTCAAGCATGAGCACACTAATAAATGATAGAAAAGCTACCTGCCAGGCTCCTACATCCGTGACAGAACTGGAAAAATCTCTATTGCAGAGCTGGCAGTGAATGCAATGGAGGAGTTAGTCCGCCTGGCAGAGACTGACGAGCCCCTGTGAATGAAAAATGTCAACGAGAGCAACGAGGTTCTATGTTTGGAAGCCTACGCCAACTTATTGCATAGAGCACTGGAGTCCAAGTCTTAGAGTGATAGAAAGGAGGCCACCCGAGACTCCGGTTTGGTTATCATCAATGGAAATGCTTTGGTCTATATCTTCGTAGACATGAATAAGTGGATCGAAATGTTTTCAATTATGGTTTTTCAAGCATTCTATTTAAATATCATTTAATTTACTGGTCAAACAACCAATAGAGAATTACACTTCATCTATATAAAAAAGTGATAATTATTTGTCCTATTTTTATTGGTCAAAATTGTCATTTGACTATTGAAGTTGATAATTTTTAAGGCCAAAACTGTGGAAGTTCTTGCCCCTAGGATGTGGGCAGAGAAAAATGGTTCATTGTAGCTGATGTGTGCGGAACTACATGTGCTTTCTTTGACGGTTTCCACGTGAGAGGTATACTTCTTTAGTTATTGCCAGCAACACAGGAATGAGTAGGGTGTTTGGCTGTGAAGTCTGACCATCATGACTTTCTGACCTCCTATTCTTCAGACTCTTCATCTGCCCTAAAGAGTGTAATATAAAATTTGTACTCAATCTTTGGGATTGATTGATGATAGCATTCTAATTGCTACTACTAATAATAAGAGATATTTTCCTTGCTTTTCCTATGGACGTAGCCATTATTTGGTGAAGTACATAACTTTATTTGTCTAACTACAATTGTGTGTGTGTGACTCTTGTTATCTCTATTTTTTCTTATTCACTATTTGGTGTTTAAATCTACTCCAATTACTTTACAACTGGTATCAGAGCTGAGGCAATTTAATTTAAAGTGTTTTCTGGTCAAAACTTTGGAATGTGGAAACTACAGATAGAAGTGTTGTAAATTGAAAAAGACTTCTCAATTACACTAGAGGGAAAATTGAATAAGCCTGTTGCAATGTCTGATAAAGATTGGGACAAACTAGAAAAGAAGGCAGCGACAACCATTATCCTCTCTTTCAAGTAATGTTATATTTAATGTTTCAATGGAGAAGACAAGAAAGCGTCTATGGGATCGATTTTCTGACATGTATGAGATGGCTTCCGGATCAAACAAAGTTTTCTTAATGAAGAAATTATACAATTTGAAGATGAAGGGTGGTGGTAATGTATCAAACCACTTGAAAAAATTTAACACATTGATCAACCAACTAATTTCTATTGATATCAACTTGGAAGATGAAATAAAGGCTATCTTTCTTTTGTGTACTCTACTCTATAGCTGGTAAGAAGTTTTATGGTTGTTAGCAACTCAGCATCTAGCAAGAAGGGAAGTGTGCTCAATTTTGATGATGTTGTTGGGATTCTTCTTAGTGAGGACATGAGAAGAAAAAATCAAGGAACTTCATCGGGAGATGCTTTGATAACTGGTAGAAGGGGGAGAGCACAAGAACAAGGGAGGAATAACCATAGAAGAATATCCAAATCCAGTAAGAGATCAAAATATAGAGGTAGAAACATAGGTTTCTAGTATTGTGGTAAAGGTCACATAAAGAGGAATTGTTGGTCATTCAAGAAGGTAGAAAATCAATCAAAGGAAAATGAGCTAAATGTAGCATATGAAGAAGATGTAGGTGTGCTTGTATTATCTATAGGTGAAACTGCAATAAATGTTTGGGTGCTTGATTCCTAAGCATCATTTCATGCCACATCATGCAAGGATTTTTTCAACAACTATCAAGAAGGTGATTTTGGTAAAGTTTATCTTAGTTTTGATGAAACTTGTAATATTGTTGGCAAATGAGATGTTTTTTTGAAATTAAAAAATCATAACAACTATTTTCTAAGGGATGTTAGACATGTACCTCAACTCAAAAAGAATTTGATTTTAGTTGGACAGTTGGATCCTCAATGTTGCATCATCACTTTTGAATCAAGTATGTGGAAGGAGACAAATTTGCACAATACAAAATTTGCCTAAAGGATTGAATAGAGTTGCAATACTAGTCCCTATTATTGTTGGAAGGGGTTTATTCACCTTTAACACGCCTATTACTACTAAATCATCATATGTAGAGTTGCATGAGTATCATCTTCTTTCCTACAACGCCAAGGAAAATTTTGATCCTCCGCATAAGCTAGAAAATGCATGTAACTAAGAAGTATGCCCATGATGAACAATTATAAGATTTATGGGCCAACTGCAGAGATGATTATGAGGTAAAGAAGAAAAAATAGTCCAGACTCCTACTCAATTTCATCAAGAAGTTTCACATTACTGCAGTGTCAGATCAAGTAGTGGATGATGGAGAAATAGTCTAAGAGGATGAATGGAGAATAGTTTCTAATCAACCTATATTCCTCCTCCAAATTGGGCTAAAGAATAAATTGGATCATTAGATGAGATTATGAAAGACATCATTAGATATAGCAGAAATTGGGTGAATACATAAGTACCACAATTGTTATCCCAAGGTTTGCCTTTGACCTACACACCCTGAGAACCCAAAAATAGAAGAGTGATTGAAGAATCTACTAAGGAGCCATCTGAGGAAGTTAAGCAACCTTCGAATCCAAAGGGGAAAGTTGTAGATGTTGATAGTGAGAAAACAAAAGATGAAATGATAACAACTTTTGTCAAGGGTTAAGGAAAGGAGAAAGTTGAAGAGAAGAAGAAAAGAATGAGAGGTATCTTGTACCCTCCTACTGCTAGAATGAGAATCTATCAGAGGAAACTAAACCATGCTAAGGGTCCAAAGTAAAGAAGCCTAGAAATAAAAAAGATCAAGCACCACTACTCATCACCACATTTGTACGATCTCTTTCCATTTCCTCTATTGCTACTGTTTCTGTTGCATCCATCCCAGTTTCTTCATGCATCCACTCCTCATCCTCCATTGCTGTAATTGGCTATCTCTTCTTCTATCTTCCAAGCTCCCATTTCACTTCACACTTCTTCACCTAGTCCCACTTCCATTGATGTCTCTACCATTCCTTTGGTTCCAACATCTTCTACCATACCTTCATCCTCCACTATTTCCTCCATTCCTACAATGACTTCTTTAATACTTCCTCCACCTCCATTCCACCCCCTTCATATCTTACCACTTTATTCCCATCTTCCTCTTTACAATAGTTACCCATGTCGATCCCCACCAATATTCTTTTCATATCCACCTTCTCTTCCATCCCTTTGAGCATCTCATCTCCACCTTTCTCGCATCTCACTCAAGCTTGTGTGCCAAGAGATGTAGCTTTGGTACTTCACGAAATAAATAATGCCATAATGCCCAAAATTAATATTAGCCTGGATGACCCTTCCTCCCCTAAGTTTCCATCATTGGATGGAATAGATAAGGTGTATAAATAATTTGTTATCCAAGGAGCTCCTTATAATAATAAAATTGTTCAAGATGATACTATTAGTAGACAAAAGGTGATTGATGTGATTGATCTTGATGAAGATGATGATGTCCTAATGCACCAACAAGTACATGGACCTAATAAGGAGTAGGTTTAGACTAAGAATAAAATTGAGGTGTCATTGATTGAATATCAACATAATAAGGATATTGATCTTAGGGATAAATCCAAGGAAGAAGAGGAAGTTAATAAAAATACAGAACAATAGGAAATTCCTACCTCCTCTCTTCCTCAGTAGCAGGTAATTGATACTACTTAGAATTCCTTAGACTAGGCTTAGTGGCTGAAAATAAGGTTGAAACAAAAACAACCAGAAATTGACACTCCTAACTTAGATCTTGCAAACTTTCTAGGTAGATTGTATCAACCTAAAAGGAAGAAGAAGGCCAAGATTCAATCTCACATTAGCAGGGATGCATCAAGATCTAGAATTGCAGAAATTGTAACACCAATGATCAATAAAGATAATAGGGATCTAAGACCTGAGGATTTTGATATATCCACAGTTAACCTTGGCCTAACAAACCATTCAAGGGTGTTTTTGATACCATTGTACAAAGGATGGACAAAGAAAGCTATTTATGAATAACGCTCTAAAATTATAAGAGGATAAAGTTTATTTACCCTTTATAATTAAAAGTGAGATGAAAAATAAAAGATATTATGATCCTTTTCATTAAAATGGAGATAAATAAATAATAATTATGAAAACCCCTTTAAAAGAGAGGAGTTATTATGTTTATTAAACCATTATTAAAGACAACATTTGTGAAAGGGTGTCATGGTTTACAAAGCACCCCTTAAAAGGTTATTTAAGTCCTTTGTGTGAGACTTGGAATAGGCATGAAGATCACTAAAAGGAAGAAGAAGGTGGAGAGAGGAATAAATAAGAGCATTTCAAGAAATCCAAAAGGAAAATGATTAGTAATTTGGCAAGCAGTGAGCATTGGAGAAGGGGCACATAGAGTGTGTCAAACTCAGGGTACAGAGCACACCCAAGATTCTCCTGGCTAGTGCTTGTGTGCACTTGTGTTGAGCATATTTTGTTGAACATGGCTCTGGAGTACTTGTGTGTGTGTGCTTTTTGAAAAAGAGCTAAATGCTTGGGAAGCACGTGGTTGGTTTTGAATAAGAACTGGTCTTCCTAGAATTGCTTACTAGCTGAAAGGGTGTTGAATCTTTGATCCATTTTCCAGAGTGATATTTGGGAGAACTTCCAGAGCCAAAAGATATGCATTTACTCCTTTCTATGATGGAAACTAATTAAGAAATAAACTTAATTCTAATAAAAGATATTAGAATCATGATATATGTGGGTTTTTTTTGTTAATCTAATTATGGATTGTTTTATTCAATTGACTATGTTAATTATTTACTTTAGAGTTGTCATTAAAATATTACATGTTGTAATTTTTATTTTCTAGTTATATCTATTTGATATCTTCACACATTCTAAACTATCTTAACTCTAAATATTAACCATAATAAATCTACTGCAAAATAACTTTGGGGAAAAGTAGAGTTACATTTGGTATCAGAGCCTAGATTAGACCTTGACAAGTAACTATGTCTCTTAGGGGGTTCGAAATGAGTGCAAATGAACAAAGGGTTGCAAAAAATAGAATTCTATTTAATTCTCAAAATCAAGATAAATTCTAAGAAGAGAAGTTATTAACTCCAAATGGTGAGGAAAATTAAGCTAGATTTGTTTCTACCTAAAGTTAATGCTACAAATAAAATCTACTAGATAAAATTTCAATTATGGATTAGACTTTTTGATGCTTGAGATAGAAAACTAAATTGAAAAAAGTCATCTTTACCTATCAAAGGTTTATTTAAACATAGTATGAGAGGGTAAAGTAAGTTGTGTTAGTCAACCTTGACTAGTTATCAAATTATAGATGAAGGAATTGTTAGCATAATATATTACATTGTTATATATTTGTTTGTTACGTAACCATGTAGTTACGTTAGTTGATTCTAGTTCTGCAGTTATACCAACTGTTGTAACAATTTCATAAACTGTTACCTATTATTTATACTCACATTGTAATGCATTCATCATCGCATACATTCACACTTCTTCTGCTTTACCATTAAATGGTATCAGAGCAGTGGCTGGCAATGAAGTCTTGTTGATTTGCAAGGAGGAACGCCCATAGTGCAGGCCAACAGCAATAAGGAAGAAATCACCCACGATGTGAGAGGAATACCATGCCCGAGTTGAAGGCTTGCATTGCATTGCATTGAGGAATAGATCCAAGAGGAGGCCGTGGGTTTCTGGAGTAGTGTTTGTGTACATATGCAGGGACGCGGGTGGTACACTGAGGAGAATATAAGTTATGTTCTTTTTCTCTTTCCCAATCCTAGCCTGACAGACTTGAAGATGCTGTAGAGTTCGTTCCTCTAACTTTCATTTAAAAACTAGTCTAAGTTCCAAAGCAGTAGACTGAAGTCTCTCTGCAATCTATGTGGAGGAGGAGACTAGAAGGCGTTGGTACAGATTGCAAGAAGTGTGTCTTCTCCACACCATTGGGAGGGAGAAATTATCTGCAGGTCCAAAAGTGGATGTCCACCACACCCGATGCCAGCAGTGTGGCTAGTAATCATGCTAATGAGCCACCTTGAGGCAGACATATTATTTTAGAAAGCTCAGGCTTCTATTTTGCTCTTCTAGATGCCTTGCAAAACACCGGTAATCTTCAATTCGATGAGTTGTTTAGGCAAGGATTGATAGATTACTTTCTATTTGATGTACAATGTCAAGCAAGGAAGATTAAAGCAAAACTAGACGAGGGTTATGATGCTGATGACGAAGATGAGGTAGAATGCACACCAAAGCGTCCCCGTCTCATAGCACATGCCTATCATGCTCATCTCCGTGCCACAATTTCCTCTTGAAAGTGAATGTACTATCAAATAAAATAATAATAAATTTGTTGTCCGGATTATTTTTTTAAAATGTCTGCCTCGAAATTGCTTCTTTCTGATGCTCAACTTTTGAAAGGGCCAAATTATGCTGCATGGAAGACAAAGATGTGGACAATTCTCATTTTTGAGGAGCTATGGGGAATTATCAGTGGTGACATAACCAAACCAGCAGACCCAGATGATAGGCAGAAGTTTGACAAGGCCGATGCCAAAGCATTGATGTTGATAACACTCAGCATCACCGATGAAGTTCAACCTCACATTCGGAATGCAGCAACATCAAAGGCAACATGGGATTCTCTCTCCATAATCTACTGAGTGAAGAACCAGACAAAGATCCTCCATCTATAGTCCAAGCTACATACACTTAGTATGCAGGCTGGTGAGAAAGTTGAGGAATTCTTATGGTTGGTATCTGAATTGCGAGCTGAGCTTGTTGCACTTGGAGAAAAGGTGGAGGACAAACTACTTGTCCCAATTACACTGAGAGAACTACCATCTTAGTTTAAAATTTTTGTCACCATGCTAAACATCACCAAGAAAAATGTGTCATTTGATGAATTGGTGAATTTGTTGCAGCAGGAAGAAGCCATTCAATCTGTCCAAGGTGAACTTGAAGACAAGGCCCTGATCTCCAGACAATCAAAAGGTCAGAAGTTTTGTGGAAAGTAGCCACAGAAACAACAAGAACATCAACAATTGAAGCCTCCAAAGGCAAACCGATGGTGTCATATATGCAACAAGAACAATCATGACACTATCAACTGTTGGTACAATGCATTAACACAAGGCAATTCAAGTAAAAAAGGCTTTTCTAGTTGTAGTGATACTCAGCCATCCAAACACCGTCATCGTCGCAGAAGGGACAAAGGCAATGTAGTGGCCCAACCAGATGATGCATCAGAAGAAGATGAACCAGAAATAGCCAACTGCGGCACTCATCACAATCTAGTCCTTGTCTCCCAAACCTTGCAGCCCACGAGGGATATTTGGTTGATAGACTCAGGTGCCAGCAAGCATATAATAGGCAATCACGAGCTGTTTGATGCACTAATAGAGCAACCTACTTGAGATAGAGTTTGAATTGCTGATAATAAGGAGTATGTTACAGAGGGTATAGGAAAGGTCATCATTCCTCTTGGGACAAGCCATTGTACCCTCACCAAGGTGCTGTATGTTCCTGGTTTGACAACAAACTTGCTCTCTGTCAGTCAGCTTCTGAACCACAAACTGAAAGTTGAGTTCCAGGTGAAGGATGGGGTCAAGACCTGTCTAATCTCAAGAGAAGGTATGATACTTGCTAGAGCATTTATGAAGGATAGACTGTTTGCATTAGATGTTGTCTCCTCCCCTATAGTAGCTCTATCAGCCTCAACAATAGAATCTATGGGACTCTGGCACTATCACTATGGGCACCTTTCAGTTAGCTACTTGCATCAGCTCAGCTCCAAACAAATGGTAAGAGGTCTTCCTCCAATTTCAAACTCATTGCCTATATGTCTCGGACGCCTTGCAGGTAAACAACATCGGGATCCGTTCAAGGCTAGTAGATTCCATGCTACACATCACCTTGAGTTGGTACATACCAATCTATGCGGACCCTTGCCTGCTTCATTTTCAGGCCATAAGTACTTCCAGTTGTTCGTGGATGACTTCTCCCAAAAGACCTGGGTGTAGTTTCTCAAGAAGAAAGATGAAGCCTTTGCCAACTTTCAGGACTTTCACAAGCAAGTTGTCAAAGAAGCTGGCTAGTCTCTTCCTGTCCTTCGGTCAGATCAAGGGGGGAATTCACCTCCAAGGAGTTTGTGGCATACCTAAAGCATCATGGCATCAAGCAGCACCTAACTGCTCCCTATACACCCCAACAGAATGGAGTTGCAGAATGTCACAATCAGACTGTCATGGAGATGGCTCGATGCATGCTCTCCACTACCAAGTTGGAGGAAAGATTTTGGGCAGAAGCAGTATAGACAGCTGTATACCTCATCAACAGGGCACCAACAAAGATCCTGCAACACAAGACACCAGAAGAGGTATGGACTGGACAAAAGCCTTCAATTTCTCATCTAAGGGTGTTTGTTTGCACTGCATACATGCATGTCCCTGCCAATAGGAGAAAGAAGACTGATCCTAAGACACTACATGAGAGTCGAGATGTGGTATGTGATGAATCCTCATTCGATTCCTTATCACAGAAAGAAGAGCAACAATCTCCTACTTCTCATAAATTGCTCTCAGATGATAAGCATATGGAAGACTCTCACAGAGAAAGGGAACTACAAGGAGAGTTGTATGTTGATCTGGGCCCTCTAGAAAACATTGCACACCAGCAGCAACATAGTCAACCTCCAAAGTGGGTCCAAAGTACAATCGGGGACTCTAACCTGCACACTCTTCTAGACACTTCATCAGGAATCAGAACTAGGAGTCAAACAAGACATGAAGTGAATCTTGCACTCATGAGTACTATTGTTGATAGTACTGAACTTGACACAGTTCGAGAGGCATTAAGCCAACCTCGGTGGAAGAAGGCTATGGATGTAGAGTATGATTCTCTGATGCAAAATCATACTTGGGAACTTGTCGATCTGCCTGAAGGGAAGAAACGCATTGGCTGCAAATGGATCTATCAACAAGTACAAAGCATGACTTGTAGCAAAGGGATATGCTCAATAAGAGGGCATTGATTATGAAGAAACCTTTGCACCCACTGTGAAGATCAAAACTATCAGAATGGTCTGTGTATTGGCAGCACAGAAGGGATGCAAGCTTCAGCAAATGGATGTCAAGAGTGCTTTCTTAAATGGTGATCTCAAAGAAGAAGTGTACATGACCCAGCCAGAAGGGTTTGTTGATGAACATCATCCACACAAGGTATGTCATCTTATCAAATCTCTTTATGGCCCTAAGCAAGCTCCTAGGGCATGGTACATCAAGATTGATGGACACCTATTGCAGCATGGATTCACTCGTAGCCCCTCAGATCCTAATTTGTATATTAAGAAGGTAGGCACAGAGCTTGTCATTCTAGTTTTGTATGTGGACGATCTTATTCTCACTGGCAGCTCAGACAGTCTCATTAATGATGTAAAGAATGATCTCAAGAACTCCTTCGACATGACAGATTTGGGGCTACCTCATTATTGTCTTGGCTTGGAGATATGGCAGAAGAAGAACCACATATTCATCTCCCAAATGAAATATGCCAAGACACTCCTGGAAAAGTATTGAATGGTCAACTGTAAGCCTATTTCCACTCCAATGGAGAAAGGTTTGCAACTATCCCGTTTCCAGGATTCACTCAAGTAGATGTCACTCTCTATAGGCAGCTGGTTGGGAGTCTTATCTACTTGACCTACACTAGACCAGACTTGTGTTTTTCTATAAGTTATCTCACTAGATTCATGTAGGAGCCAAAGAAGTGTCATTGGGTTGCAGTAAAGCATGTGTTGAGATATATCCGAGGCACAGTTGATTATGGTCTGGAATATAAGAAGAACAATCAGTTCTTATAGGGATATATAGACTCAGATTATGCAGGATCTATAGATGACAGGAAATCCACCTTAGGTTATGTTTTTCATCTTGGATCTGGGCCAATTTCATGGGTTAGTAAGAAGCAAACTGTTGTTGCTCTTTCATCAACTGAGGCTGAATATCGCACCGCATGAGGAGCTGTGTGCGAAGCGATTTGGTTACGTCGCATTCTGACAGATATGGACATTCCTGAAGAAAAGTCACTAGTTCTCCATTGTGATAATCAGGGTGTGTTAAAACTTGTGAAAAATCTAGTTTTCCATGAGCGCACTAAGCATATTAAGGTCACGTGTCATTACATTTAGGATCAAGTTTTCAACCACCACATCCAACTCCAGTACTGCCCTATAGACTCTCAGATAGTAGATATGTTCACCAAATCTCTTGGTAGGATCAAATTTGAACTGTTTAGGGGGTACATTTGTAAAAACAATGTAATAAGGGGGGTAATGTTAGCATAATATATTACATTGTTATATATTTGTTTGTTACGTAAAACATGTAGTTACATTAGTTGATTCTAGTTCTGTAGTTATACCAACTACTGTAACAGTTTCATAAACTGTTACCTATTATTTATACTCACATTGTAATGCATTCATCATCGAATACATTTGCACTTCTTCTTTACCATTAGGAATTAAGGGTTCTTGTTACCAATGAATCGGTGAGAAGCACCCATTTATGTGTCTACAAACCATGCACACAGATTTCTTTAACAAATAACTTTCAATAAAATAGAAAGCCTATGAATAGAGCATGGACATTCCTCAAAATATAAAAGATAAAATAATTATTACCAAACATTATGTTTTAAATCGCCTAGGAAGGGATGTATACAAGAGATGAAAACAAAGATAAGGTTATCTTATCCACTGAAACAAAATGCCACAAAGGATGTGATCACATAAAATTGCATTGGTTTCTTGATATACACAAAATGCATTTCATAGGAACACTTTAATAAATTTTAATCAATAGGAATTATTAGGTGTAAAGTCAGTCACCATGGCTCTTGCCAACATGCACATGACTTGTAGCAAGATAGGAACTAAAAATTCGTCAAAACATAATTAAGAATGATATTATAGTCATAACTATTGTTAAACATGAATACAAAATGCATTGGCACAAACAAGGAGTGTAGACTATTCAACAAAATAGCGTATTCTCTATGAATTCAAATATACAAATATTTTCCATTCAAATATTTAAGTAACACTTTTAAAAAATCTTAATGTGAATTGTGTATCAATATTTTGATTTCACGTTCATGTATAAGTGTTTTGAAGATAAAGTTGTGAAGTAATAATAATACTTTAAGCCCATGCTTACCAAGAAATTAGCATGCCACAAAATCCTTTGGTCAACTACTGAACTCAAAACAACCATTAGTGTTTTAAATTTGAAAACAACTTGACATCCTTTAGAAACTTCATACAATTAAAACTTTTTAAATCCATCCTTTGTGTATTCTTTAATTCATTAACTATTCCATAGAGAATATTGTGGAAGAGAAAGGGATCGATTTTAATATTGGTTTTCTATTTCAATTTCCTAGGTGGCCAATTTCAGTGGTACCATTTTGCATCGGGTGGATGTTCTATGAACAACGATTAAGTGCTAATATCTTTATGAGAAACTAACAAGGGTTATTTAGTTGGGCAAAAAGAATTCAAACAGTATTGCGCATTTGGTGGTGCTCAACAAAGGTGGTATATGAATGGAATCTATCTCTATGGTGTCTTTGTGGAATGTCCTCTTTCTGAAATGAACCTTGCTTTCACTCTTATATCCCTCACCGGTCAATTGATGTGTCTCCACATAGTCGGTAGGACAGGCAACTGGAGAATGTAGCCTATGCAATGAATTTTTATTACCCTTACCCACATTGTATTTACACTCTACTAGTATCTATATTTCATCAGAACAATGTGGAAGTAAATCCTTACTACTTGAATGCAGCAAAGGTGCGACATGCATAATACTCATTGAGCAAGGATACAATGGTGGAGATAGTGGTTCCCAATGAATGGGCATGCATGGAAGATAGAAGGCCATGGAAAGACAGAGTAGAGAGGGTTCCTAGTATTTGTGATTCCTTATATTTGCATTCACAAGATATGGAGACTTTGTCATCAATTTTATTACAGGCACTAGCACTCTTCTAAAGGTGGCCTCTTAATTAAGTTGTCATGCTCTTGAAATCAAGAGCAATCATTTGTATTCTCCAAATGTTGTTAGAACCATCCCAATTTATTATACATAAATATTGAATATTGTAAAGACATATATACTCTTCTATCCTATGGATGTTGGACTACAATACCACCGAGAGGGGGGGGTGAATCAATGGTATACTAATTTTTAGAAGACTTTGAGACCTTGAAATAATCTTACAACACTTTGAAACAAAGGCAACTTCTATTGCACAGCTATGACATCTTTGGTTCAGTTGAGACAGGTATCATGACTAGTAAAAACTGACAGATTGTTGACAAGAATATATTAACATAGTTTATGATAAATATTGGCTCACATCAAACTTAAGAGTGATGGTGTTTACAAACATGTGAAGTTTGATTGATCATAATAAGGATGAACAGAGAGCAACACTTGAAACAATGATTTATAATGAATATTTGTTTGAGCAAACCAAATTAACTTAGAACAACTTTAAAACTAAATGACATATGATAAACAAATAAACATAAAGATCAAACACATCAGAGATAGTAACAACTCATAACACAAATATTTTCTTGAGTGGAAAGCCGCTGGCATAAAACCACTCAAAAATGCCTCACTGGCTTATAAAAGAATCTCACTGATTATAGGCCTCACTGGCTTACAACGTTGCCTCACTGGCATATAACATTGCCTCACTGGTTTATAAAAGAATCTCACTAATTACATACCTCACTGGCTTACAACATTGCCTCACTGGCATATAACATCCATTCCATTGAATCAAGTAAAACTCATACAGAGGGACACTCTGTTTCTCTTTGTACTAGACTATTATAATCTCAACAATGCATACACATAACTTGTGTATCCATCATTAATATTTTATCAAGTTTATGCACACCACTTACCATTCCTGTTCAAAGCCCTTTTATATATTTCATAATGTCTTCCTTTTCTCATGAAACAGTTTAAAGAGATAACTGTGCACAAAAATTGTTTCAGATGTCTTCCAACTGTCAAAGCAGTTACGGTCGAATATACCTCATATGTTCAATGCTTTTGAAGGATATTCAAACTATATTGTAAGATAAAATACTTAACCAGAGTTAAGTCTTTTTACAGCTGCTTCATAATGATATACAGAAAAAAAAATTGCCACCAAAAAGTGCATTTGAAGACAGTTATAATTGGTCATAACAAATCCATAACAAAGCCTTGAAATGACTTTCCAAACCATAGGTAACAACCTTAGTTAATAGCATTTTAAAACCCAAATGAGGAAGTATTGATTTTGTTTTAAAACCCTAATCACCATCATTATGGGTAATAGAGAAAAGAATTATTTTCAAATATATGGGACCCTGTAATAGAAAAGCAATACCCATAACTGCTAGTTACCATTTACAACTACCATTACCCAGTCTCAAATCCTTTATTACCTAGTTTCAAACCCTAGGTAAAAATAACCACTGGTCCTTCGACATAAACTCTTAATTCAAAATTGCATGAGTAAAGCCTTATACATTTTTGCATTAGTCTTCCATTATAGAAGAAAGTAAAAATAAACTAATGCAGAAAACAAAACATAAAGGAACGAAGTCTCCTGTAGATTGACAGAAGAAAAAGTTGTGGAGTCCAGCTTTGTCACATCTAGTATATTCTTCAAAACTTCAAAGATTCATACCATCGTTCCCATATTCTTTCATGATAACAACAGATAGCAAATGAAATGGAACCCTAGGTTCATATTCGAAGCTTTAGAATTTTCAAAATGAGTGCCTAAACTTCCTTTTTTCCCGTGAATATTTTTGCAAGTGGTGCATTCGGTATACCTTAAGAAGGGCCCAGTGATAAAACATCTTTTACCTACTTTGAAGAGCTTGAGACCTATTCAATAGGTCATCCTTAATTAAGCCGGAAATGACATTTGTAACAAAGTTTATTTTGTTTCCTCTTTTTTTTAAAAAATATCACATAATACCTTATGACAAATAATGTGCCCTTTGATGCTACTTTTAAAAATCCACACCAAAACTTTACAAAAATATCACATTATAACGCCACTATGAAAGGAAGTCAAACTCCATGGTCAACGTTATTTCCACTGAGTGTCCAATCAACATTGCCCACTGTTGTCTAGTGCCTTGAACCAAACAAATAATAACTTGCAACTGTTATCATCTCATACTCAAAATACCACAACACAGGAAATGCCACTGAGCATGATATCAAAACATATGTCACTGACTAGTATGTATATCAATTGAATACATCCACTGTATGTACAACAATGAACACAAAGCACGTCCACTGTTATATGTCAAATTGAATCATGATCCACATCATAGGCAACTGTGTGAAGTGTATGCCAAGGATGCCATACCAAAGTCAAACAATGTAATCAACCTCATATGATAGAAGTATATCATGTAGGCCAAACATACTGTTATGTACCATACTAACATCATATAAGCTAACATAAGCAAGATATACAAATATCACTGTGCCACAATCAAATAACAAATGCCACTGTCCAAAAGTACAAATGCCACTTAGCAATATAAGTGTTATTGCCATTGAATAACATCACACTAAACTGATCATGACTAACATCATACTAAATTGATCATGGGCCAAAGAACATAAATACCATACCATGATGCAACTAAGCCATCACTGTAATAACACTCATTTGACACAATGGCAACACTAGAATGCCACAGGGGTCAACAATGGATTCATGATGTTATGACATTGCCCAAGATCTTTTGCATCTATACACTTTCATAAAATTTGATACATTTAGCGTACACACATTAGACCATGTGATGTTTTTGGAGTAGAACCATAGTGAGCTCAATTGATATTTGCATAATTATCTTAGATAGTTTCAAATTCAAAGGGATATTACAAACTTAGCCTTTGTTGGAAAAAATAATATGGCTAGTCAATGATAGCTCACCATTTTTTCAAGCTTTCTCAGAACTTGCACATCGTAACAAATTCTTCATAGAAAGAAACAAAGGCACTGGCAATCAGCGTCAGCTCATATATATTACTTGAATTGAATAGAGGAATAGGGGAAAGGAAGCAAGAGACCAACCTTATACATTCTTATCAGACTTGTTATTCCTCTTGATGTACTTGACATAAACAAGTTGTTTCGTGTGTTTCGATTACATGAGCCTAGTCACGTCAAAGTTGTTGGAGGAAATACCCTTGACTACTACATACCTAGTATTGTTGTTCAAAACAAAAATAAAAATACAAATATGATCCTTCTTTCCATTTCCATGGTAATAACTAAACATCTTACTACAAGACAAACGTTGCAACTAGAGAACAAACTAGTCACAGAGATTCTCCTTATTGTATTTATACTGATGTGATAACATTAGCTATTAATCTACATTTTGATAGATAAGTAATGTGAAAAGGATGTGGCATTTTTGTATTGTGCTTCTTTTGTACCATTCTTTGTGTGCTCCTCGATGGATAACATTATGGTAGCTAGCCAACATAAAATGACGAAGTCATTTTGGGCTCATTGCAAGCATACATGATATAAAAACCCTAGAGATTAGAAGTTTTCATTGCAAAGTTGCCCTCCATTTAAAATGGGAAATCTCTTAACAATTCAATGAAATGAGGGAAATAAGAGATGATGGCTTTAGTGGCATTATGTTCATATTTTTATTTGGTTAGAACTTTATTATGCTTTGGTATTTATCATGGTGAAGTTTGTTTATTCATGTTAATTTCCGTTTAGTTTTGTGTCTATTTTAAGATAGTGATTCCACTATGCTTGTTATGTTTGTTTAAAACCAACACCTTGATTTGTTACATGTGGTCTCATAACCAACTAGTCATAGGATCATTTCTTTTATATACCAAAATTGGTCAAATATAATATTATGTTAGTTAAAATGATAAAATATTTTATATCGTATACACCAAAGTGGTTCTCTTAGGCTAACATGTGGGGACATGTCGAACATAATAGGGGGAGAGACAAACTACAAAAAGTAAAACTTTTTTTTTTTGGATTACAATTTTTTCATTGGTATGGAAGTTTTGCATTAATTAAATTAAATCATTTATATACCTATTAGTTTTTAGATGGACCTGATCAACCCAATAACCTTGTACATGTGTTTTGTATAAGATTAAGATCCTTGGGATGTTATATCATTGTTGATTACCTATGAATCCTTGAGATTATGTTGGAATATTTTTTCTAGGTCAGGTATTATAAACACCCTATTGATAGAAATAAACCAATTTTCAAGGCATCTTTGTTGGATTCAAAACATGCTCCAGAACTTTGTTTGAGTAATTGTGTGAAATAATATGAACTTTGTTTAAGGGTAATTGTGTATTGATTTCCATTCGATTGTATTGGGTATATGAAAAGAGGTTATTCATGTAGTCCGGAATGCATGACTATCATCTTTGAATATATTTTGAGTATATGGTACTCAATGACGAGTGACTACATGTATGGGATATGCATGTCATTCACTAGGTATGTGCTATGTGATCACATGATAATAATTTTGCATGTTTTATATTGAAGTGACACTTAAAAGATTAAAATATTTGTATTAAAGATAAGGTTACACATTAATGACCAACTTAAAAAGATTATTGGATACGAAATTTATTGTATACACTTATATTAGCTTCTCAAGTATAAATTCATGATCTATTTCATGTGAAAATGTACTTATAGCTCTAATCGTGTTATTGATTAACAATGTATTTCTATGGGATTTTATTGTGGTTTTAGTTAAAGCGGAAGAGCTATCAAGAAAGATTTAAAATTTGAGAAATATGATTATAAATGAAGTAGATTCATTGTGATATCAATAATGTTACTTGAATAATTATTTTGTTGAAATATGTTGTAGATTCAACTTGAGCTACTGAGGATAGCGACCGATTTATAGGAGGAGAAATGTTACGTGACTTTTTATCCAAGATGGAAAAAAAACATATTTATGAATAACCCTCTAAAATTATAAGAGGATAAAGTCTATTTACCCTTTATAATTAAAATGGAGATGGAAAATAAAGGATATTATGATCCTTTTGGTTAAAAAGGAGATAAATAAAGAATAATTATGAAAACCCCTTTAAAAGGGATGAGTTATTATGTTAATTAAACCATTATTAATGAAAGCCTTTGCGAAAGGGTTTAATGGTTTAAAAAGCACCCCTTAAAAGCTTATATAAGGCCTTTGTGTGAGACTTGGAATAGGCATGAAGATCACTAAAAGGAGGAAATAAGAGCATTTCAATAAACATGAAGGAAAATGATTAATGATTTGGCAGGAGTGAGCATTGGAGAAGGGGCACATAGAGTGTGTCCAACTTAGGTATAGAGTACACCCAACATTGTCCTACCCAAGGCTTGTGTGTGCACTTGTGTTGAGCATATTTTGTTGAACATGGCTCTAAAGTACTTGTGTGTGTGTGCTTTTTGAAAAGAGATAAATTATTGGGAACCGCATGGTTAGTTCTAAATAAGAATTGGGTTCCTCCTGGAAGTGCTCACTAGTTGAAAGGGGGATGAATCTCTTATCCATTTCCAAAGTGATATTTAGGAGAACTTCTAGAGCCAAAAGATATGTATTTATTCCTTTCTATGATGGAAATTAATTAAGCACTAACCTTAATGCTAATAAAAGATATTAGAATCATGATATATGTGGGTTTTTTATGTTAATCTAATTATGGAGTGTGTTATTCAATTGAATATGTTAATTATTTAATTTAGAGTTCTTATTAAAATATTACATGTAATTTTCATTTTCTATTTATATCTATTTGATATCTTCGCATATTCTAAACTATCTTAACTCTAAATATTAACCATAATAAATCTACTACAAAATAACTCTGGAAAAAGTAGAGTTACAAATGAGTTGACCAAGAAACAACTGAAAGAAGTAGAATGAAGAATTACATGGCTATACCAAGTATCTAGTAGATCCACTGCAAAAAGAAGATGACACATTTGTGCCTCCAACCCTCCTCTCACAACAAGAAGTTAATGAGCTTGATAGAATAAAGAAAGTGGTTCATGTTACTCAAGAGTGGTTAAAGGAAATATATGACAAAGGATGTCAAGTGATTGATGACACAATTCAAATTCATAAAGACCTTTGGTCATTAAAAGAAGATAGGGACACTTTGGTTGAGAAATATTGTCACACCCCATTCTAAAAAAAAATACTTATCATTTTATTTCAAGTAGACATATAGCTAGTTAGTGAAATTATCATGAAGAAAGTAATGTTGTGTTAGAATACAAAATGCATTTGACTTATATTATTATTATATGCAAAGAATAATTGTCCATGACTTTATTATTATGCACATGGTTAAACGATGTAATGGACTAAGTAGCTTTGTGTGACTAAGGTGGATGCAGGAACAATATTTTTCCTCCCTCCAAGATGAAGAGAGCATCACCATGGAGAGGGTATTAGATCAAGTGAATACAATAATAATTGTGCCATCTAGAAACACACACTCACATTATAGGTTAGGTCAATTTTGGAATAAGTCTTATTCTTTATGTTGTTTGTCACCTTAGTAATATTTTAACATTGTGATAATTCCATACTTGTTTAATGTTATCATCCTCATGTCACTGTGAATTCCAAGTCAATGTGAGTAATCAACCAATCATGTCTAGTCTTGACATAAAGGTCTAAGTTGGCTTTGCAAGACTCCATCGTTGATATTATGCTCGTGAAAACCATAATTAAATCATTAAAAAATGCATCAATAACATATATGAATTAGTTGTACTAAAGTTTATATTTTAATTATTTTAAAGCTTAGTCACAGTTAAATTTAATGACTATCTTGAAAGAAAGAAGTAAAGTTTTAGTGGATAGATTCCCCTCAAGCTCTCCCTAGATACTAGGAGGAGTAGTAGTTACATACTCCCTTTTTCTAGCACATAGAGGCTATATATGGGTAAGGGAAAAGAGGAGATATGAATGTATAATAGTTTTATTTAACTGGCGGTAGTGGGAGAGGATTAAAAAAGGATTCATTCTTGCATTAAGGACCACAAACTAAGTAGTGGATAAGAGGTGAAAATATCATTGATTTTGAATAGTTAGAAGCAAGAAGAGCATGATAGGAGAAGAGTATTAGTTGGATTTGAAAGAAGTTGTGATTGTTGGAGGTATGCGAATAAACTTTCAATATACTATGAATATGTAAGCTTTATTCTATATGTAAAGAAACTAGAAGAGTTTGTTTTCTTTAATAATCTTTATTTTGGGCACCTTAAGAGGTCATTGGTTTGCATGAGATAATAATTAACTGTAGCAATATTTCTTAATTGCAAAACATGCCTTTAATAGAAGTTTCTAATGAAGTTACACATTGTAATAGTTTCCAAATAAGCTTAGTATTATGGATAAATACAATTAAAAGCCATGAGAATCATTCATTATAGATTATGATATGTATTCTTGAAATTATGATAGAATTCTTAGAATGCTTCTAAAGTTGTCTAGAGTCTTGAATAGTTTTATATTAAGTCTTTGTTAAGTATAAATGTATCATGTACGTAGAACAAACTCTTCATTGAAGAATTTTACCTACTGGACAAACTATAGATATTACTCTATATACCTTGAATAATCTTGCAAAACATATGGTATGTAGAAGGTCGATTGATTATGATTAAAAGTTGAAAGGCATTTTTTCATTGTTTAAAACTGTTTAAGGTTATCCTTAACATATATAACCATGTGTAGAAGGCCAATTGTTATGAAATATCTAGGAACTAAGCATTTTCTTATAGTTCTGTTTAAACTGATCATCCTATGTATTCTTTTATAAAAACATTTGTTGGAGTGAAACAAAGGCGAAGAAACTTTTAAAGGATGTAATTTTGGTAAACATAGACATTATATAGGGCCAATGTTAAGTATTTCTTTATGTTCTTTATGCATCAAAAAATGTTTTTCTTTAAGACCAAAGTAGACCATAGGTTTACATTTCCTTTATGCCTTGAGAAAGTTGAAATAAGTGATATATTCTTATTATATCTATTATGGAGCTGTAACAATCCTATAATGGAAAGCTATCATTGCTCATAATGTCTATAAAACTTATAACTTTGTGAAAGGTCGATGACCTTGTTTGAAGTCAATAGTTGTAAAGACATGTGTATTCAAATAGATATGCAAACAAAATTTTCCTCCCATGTCTATAGTGGAAGGTTAAATAGGAATTATCTTTTGATAGCAATAAATAATTGAGAGTTATCAGGTACTATCTTTATCCTAGTTAAGAAGGGATTATTAACTATCAAATCTAGGCTAAGAATGGCCAATAGATTTAAATGAAATACACTTGTACCTTGTTATGGCAGTATCAGGGTCAATTTTTATTGTTAATGAAACTACCTTTTTTTTTTTTCTGAATTCTCTTTTGAAATACAAGTGGAAATTTATCCTATGAGAAGGAAAGTAACGTGTATTGTTTTCTTTGACGAGTTATAAGTTGAATATAACCCTAGGCTAAGGAAGATAGATCTTAGTGGCAAGAACTTAGAGTTGTCTAGTCATCAAAATCAATAACTTAATGTAAAAGTCTTGCATATCTTTATGATTGAATATCATATTTATTTATGAGCATGGAAATGGGTTGACTAGCCATTGAGTGGTTGATAGGTCATTATAGACCCCAGATTGCAAGAATTCAATGAGGAGCTCAATGCATTCTTTTTAAGTCACCTAGGCTCTTACCTTATGCCTGTCTTGTTGACTTATAGTAAAAGAGTATATTTTATGTCTTTTAGATTGATATTGAATAAGCAAGTCAAAGTATGTTGATTTATTAATTAATGATATAAAATAATGTTGTCTCCAAGTCAATAAAAGAGTGAATAAACATACAACTTATTATATGAAACTTTGGCCAAAGTAATGCAAAATTCATTTCTTGCATTGTCAGTTCACTATGTACCAGATAGAAGAATAGTTAGACTGGGTTATACATAGGTAGAGTTAGACTAGAGTTGTAAGACTGATTGTTTTTAGCTAGGACACTCCACTATTGAGAGATGGATTAGCTAGGACTCGAACCTAGGACCTTCCATTCACTGCTGGAGTGCTCTACCATTGAGCAACTAGCCCCTCTTGGACCGGTCCATCATCAGTTCGGGTGTGGCTTATTTCCAACACCAACACCCCCCTTAAGCCACACCTCTCGTGTGCTTGGGGCTTCTATCCCGAGCCTAGCTCTGATACCATGTGGATACATGGACCAGCTAGGACTTGAACCTAGGACCTTCCATTCACTATTGGAGTGCTCTACCACTGAGCTACTGGCCCCTCTTGGACCAGTCCATTGTCAGTCCGGGTGTGGCTTATTTCCAACACCAACATGCACTAGTTCTTAGATGACACATATAATAAGTTGATTCTCATTATCCAGACCCTCCCAAATGGAAGGCCCACTTTCAAAAGGAGGGTGTATGCGGGCTCCTGATTTGTGGTTGGAGGAAAAGCACCAAGGTGATGCTCTCTCTATCCTACAGTTGACGACCAAAGATTTATGAACATGAAACATTACTTCATATGCAAATGAAATTGTTAAATGATGTAACTTGCAAGGAATGTGACCATCTGATATTGTACATGATAAAGTGTAAAATTGGTAAGTCGCATGTGAAGTGACCATCAATTGAAATTATATATTGTACTTTGAAATTGTAAATGTATTATTATTGGATTTTGTTATAAAAAAATAGAAATGAGATTTTTACATTATTTATATTTCTTTTATTTAATATTCCATTTGGGATGTTACACATGGTATTAGAGCCATCAAGTTCAACACTTGTGTTGCTATATGGAGCCTAATCAAACTTAGAGGTTAAATTTTCCCCACTTTTATCGGCGCGGTTTCCCCCCAAATTCCTACAGGGTCAAGGGGCAGTGCCCCTAAGTCAGGGTCAAGGGGCAATGCCCCTTGCGGGGTTATAAAGGCACCAGGAGTTATTTTTTCATTGATTAACATAAGAAAACCCTATTTTTGTAACTAACAAGAAGCTTGATAAAAGCAGTTAGGGTTAGGGTTTCAATTGATATGGTATTGTAGCATTTGCAGAGGTATTGAGTTGTAGGGATTACTAGTTGTAATCAATTTGATTTACTGGATAATAATATTGGACTCTCTATTTGGTGGATGTAGCCTGAGTTTGGGTGAACCACGTTAAAACTTGTCTCTCGCTATTATTATTTATGTGTATTTCCATTCCTCTATTTAATCTTTATTTGCATTCAATTGATATCTTCTGCTAACTAACCCTAACAAGTGGTATCAGAGCGGGTTGTGTTCCATTATTCTCTACAGGAGGGTCTCACGATTGCACAGGAGTCTCACGGTTGAGTGGGAGCAATGGCAGATGAGGGTAAATTGAAGGTCAATAAATTCAATGGGAAGAACTATCAGTTATGCAAGATGCAGATGGAGGATTACCTCTATCAAAAGTATTTATGGATGTCATTGGAAGGAATAGCCAAGAAACCACCAACAATGTCTAATGAGGATTGGAATCTTCTTCACAGAAAGGCACTGGGAACCATTCGGTTATGCCTGGCACCATCAGTGGCATTCAATATAATGGAAGTGAAGACAACAGATGGTCTAATGAAAGCTTTGGCTAAATTGTATGAAAAACCCTAAGCCTTAAATAAGGTATTTCTCATGAAGCGTTTGTTTAATCTGAAAATGGTTGAAGGTGGATTTGTGACAGATCGTTTAAATGAATTTAATACAATTGTCAGTCAATTGACTTCTATAAATGTAAAATTTGATGAAGAAGTTAGAGCTCTCTTGATATTATGTTTATTGCCTCAAAGCTAGAATAGTTTGGTAATGGCGGTTAGTAACTTTGTTTCTTGTTTAACTACCCTAAAATTTGATGATGTTGTTGGTGTTATTCTAAGTGAGACAATTCATAGGAAAAGATCAGGTGGATCCACATCAGGTAGTGTTTTGAATGTAGAAAGAAGGGGTAGATCAAAGGAGAGAGGTAAAGGTTCTGGAGGTCATCAGGAAAATCAAGGGATAAGAGATCCCAAACCAAAGGATAGAAGGATTGCTGGTACTGTGGGAAACCAGGTCATCTGAAAAAAGATTACTGGTCTCAGAAAAATAAAGAAGGAGACAAACAAGAAGACAATAAGGAGGCAAATGTGGTAAGTAATAAGTCTAAAGATGATACTTTGATTCTTTCCCTAGATGATGTTGATGATTCATGGGTTTTAGATTCAGGGGCCTCATTTCATGCTATGCCACATACAAGTTATTTTCTTGATTATGTCCAAGGGGATTTTGGGCTAGTTTATTTGGGAGATAATGGACCCTGTCAGATTGTTGGAAAGAGAAGAATTAAGATTAAGTTACAGAATGGGAATCATTGGCTACTACAAGAGGTAAGGCACATTCTAAGGCTTAGTAGGAATTTAATTTCAACATGGCAACTAACTGAAGAAGGATGCATTGTTACATTTGTTGATAAAAATTGGAAGGTTTCAAAAGGTGCCTTAATAGTAGCAAAAGATGTGAAAGTTGTAAGGAAAGCACAGGTGCGGAATACAGCTTCCCTAATGTCAATTCAAAGGGGATAATACAGACAGGTAACATTTAATTCAAATACATAGATGAGCACACCAGAAAATATAGAATAAACATGTAAGATAATAGAGAACAACACTAGATATACTTGGGAAAACCCTTTTAGGTAAAAAAATCCACCACCATAAGAGAGACAATCTTTATTTACAGTAAGCTTAAAAGGATTACAATAAAGATCTCAGTCTTCTCACTCAGGTATTGATTCTCAAATCATACAAACAGTTCACTTTCACTATACATCTACAAAATGAACAATATGATCGAATCTCTTCATCAACATCGACGACATCACCAGATATATATATATTCATAGTCTTCAAGAGCAAAACTATTTTTAACTTCTGCCCTAACTACTTGATTCAACTGACCCAGCACCACTGTCCTCCAACTATCAAATAACTATTTACATTCAAGAGGACTCATTAGTCTCACATGGACCAGGTCACATTGGAAATTTAGGTTCATATACCTAAACACAGAGTAAGACTATCATCGGCAATTTTGTTGTTGATGATGCCAGTCTAAGTCTCATCGAAATAGTTTAAACCATCAGTAAACACTCCACCATTCACAATGATGAGCCCTTGTCCCACCAATGCCCAAGTCTTCATCCTTCATCAGAGTAACTGACGACAGTCAGAGAGATACTTTGAAACTGCATCGATAGTAATGGTCTTGCCGATTCAAGCCTTCATCGGAAAGACACACGACTATCAGAATAACATCTCAAGACTGGACCGATAGTGGTTGTCATCCTGATATATTAAACTTTGATACCAACTCCCATCAGAGTAACCTAAACTATCAGAGTGACTACCACAAGCTTAGCCGATAGAGCATGTCAACTCGATGGAAAGCCCTTCATCAGTGAAACCTTGCAAATCAGCAAAAGAACTCCTCACTTATTCCGACATAGAAAGTTAACCCGATAGACAAACCACCATTAGTGAGAGTAAATCAATCGATGTAGGCTTAACCAAATTTGTCGATGCTCTATTGTGGCCAATAACCAAGCAACTATCAAAGAGAAATTGTCCATCGGTAGAAGAAGATAAGAGTTCACCGATAGTTCAAGTCTTGCCGATGAACAACTGAGGTTCAAAGAAGTAACTTGAGACATTAGCTCTCTTCAATCTCCCACTTGTCGAAGAGATTACTGCTACCTCTTAATCCTCATTCAATTACTGAGAATTATGGGCCTGAAGACCCATTTCATTTGAACAACATTTGAACTTGGCCATGCACACTAGTTTAGTCAAGGCATCTACAACATTTTCCAAACCATCAACCTTTTCGAGCTTTACCTTTTTGTCTTCCACCATATCATGAACAAAGTGATATTGGACATTAATATGTTTTGTCCTAGCGTGAAAAGTAAGAGTTTTCACAAAACAGATAGCACTTTTACTATCACAATGAATTTGTATCTACCCTGCATCAAAACTAACATCAGAGCACAACCTCTTCAACCAAATGACTTTTTGGCATGCACAAGTAGCTACCATGTACTCTGCCTCTATTGTGGACAAAGTGACTACAACCTACTACTTGCTCATCCAACTAATAGCACCGCCATTTAACATGAATACATATCCACTAGTGGATCTTCTAGTATCAATGTCCCTACCCAATCAAAATCAACATATCCCTGATTGCTGATAGATTTCTAAGATCCAACTAAGTTTCCATGATTGCAAATAGCATAGTTAGAAGTTCCCTTCAAATACCTCATAACTTTTTTCACAACATCCCAATGTGATTTGCTTGGATTTTCCATAAATCAGCTCAAAACTTCCACTGCCTGGGCAATGTCTAGTCTGGTATAGACCATTGCGTATATTAAACTGCCAACAAAACTTGCATAAGGCACTTTTTTCATGTCATCAATTTCATTCAAAGATTCTAGACAATCTTCAAAAGATAGTTTTGTTCCTTGCAAAACTAGAACAACTAACTGTTTGCAATTAAATATATTAAATTTATTAAGAACATTGGTAATATACTTGCGTTGGCTGAGCCAAAGCTTTCTCTTAGATCTGTCCCTTTTAATTTCCATTCCTAGAATGTACTTCGCTGCCCCCAGATTCTTCATTTCAAATTTCAAGGACAATTGAGATTTTAAATCTAATATCATCCCCTTGCCATTGCCAATAAATAACATGTCGTCCACATACAGTGCAATTATAAGAATCTGATCACCATCAGTTTTATAATAGACACAATGATCAGATTTAGATCTCACATATCCCAAAGATAAAACATACGTATCAAATTTCTAATACCACATTCTAGGAGATTGTTTCAAGCCATAAAGAGACATTTTAAGTTTACATACCAGATGTTCTTTACCTTTTTAACACAAAATGCTCTGGTTGGGACATATAAATTTCTTCTTTAAGGTCCCCATGAAGAAATGCTATCATCACATCCATCTACTCAATTTCAAAGTCATACAATGTTGCAAGTGACAACAGAAATCTAATGGATGTCAGCTTAGCTACAGGAGAAAAGATTTCTCCATAATCTATACCTTCTTTTTGGGAATACCCCTTAGCAAACAGTCTTGCCTTGTACATTTCAATACTACCATCTGGACTATATTTCTTTTTAAATAGCCACTTACAACCCACAAGTTTTCTACCTTCAGGCAAGGGTACCAGATCTGAGGTTCCATTTTTCTCCAACGATGACATTTCGTTATCCATGGCTTCCAACCAAGAATCTAAATCAGGTGAACTAATAGCTTCTTTCATAGTCCTAGGTTCATCAGTATCAGTAAGCAAAACATAGGCACAACTTGAATCAAGTACTTAAAATCCATACCTATCTGGTTGTCTTCTTCCATGTGTAGACCGCCTAAATGGCTGAGTTACTGGTTTAGATTCTTGCTTTGATCTCAATCTTCAGAGATACTCGAACTCACTTCTGAACCATCTACACTTGGTGCTTGTTGTTCCTCTTTTACAGGGGTCAGAGGAATATTAACAATGCTCTTTTCTTTCTTTTCTTCTATCTTCTCTGGCTGAGGATTAATAACCAAAGGTTTCAACTCTCTAAAAATTACATTCCTACTGTAAATTACTTTTTTAGTTTTAGGATTCCAAAGTGTGTACCCTTTAACATCGACTCCATAGCCAATAAAGATACATTTGACTACCTTGTAATCTAGCTTAGATCTTTTTACCTCAGGAGTATGAGCATATGCCTCACAGCCAAAGACACGAAGATGTCTTAGAGAGGGCTTCTTTCTAGACCATTCTTTCATAGGTGTCTTATCAACCAATGCTGAAGTAGGAGAACGATTCAGCAAGTAACAAGCTATAGTAACTGCCTCAGCCCAGAACTTTTGTTCAAGACCATCATAACTCAACATACTTCTTGCTTTCTCCATCAATGATCGATTCAACCTGTTAGCAATTCCATTTTGTTGTGGAGTACAAGGTGTATTTTTATGCCTTTCTATTCCATGATCAAGACAAAATTTATCAAAATTTGCATTGCAATATTTACCACCATTATCCGTTCTCAAACATTTTATTTTTCTATCAATCTGATTTTCCATGATATTTTTAAAATCTTTCAACTGACTAAACACTTCTCATTTATTTTTCAAAAAATATATAAATGCCCTCCTTGAATAATCATTAATAAACGATACATAGTATCTTGATTTAGACAGAGAAGGAAGATCAACTAGACCAAAAACATCATTGTACATAGTCCAGAATACCAGAAGATTTATGAGAACTAGAGTAAAAAGAAACATAGTTCTATTTTCCATATATGCACTATTTGCAGAAATTGAACTCTAGATTACAATCAATCAGCCCATCTTCCAGGTTTTTGTTCTTCAAGGTTTGTAAAACTTTTTCACCTATGTGACCAAGTCTATGATGCCAGAGCATTGTTTTCTCTATAGGAAGTTTAACTTCCATAGAGTTTGTATCATGCATTACAATAGTACCTTTTTTAGATTTTACAGAGAAATTATTATAGCACACTGGTTTAGCATCTAACCTATACAAAGTTCCAGTACGTTCACCCTTTACTAGAACAATAGAACCTCTAGTCATCTTACAGCCACTATTCACAAAAGTAACTTGCACTCCAACATCATTAAGCTTACCAATAGAAAGTAAATTTTGAGCCAGACGTGGTATGTGTAGTACTCTATTCATTCCCTTTATTCTACCATCCGAGAATTGGATTCTGACTCTTCCTCGGCCAACAATTTTTAGTGTCGAATCACTTGCCAGGAACACCTTCCCACCAACATACGGTTCATACTTTGTGAACCATTATCTATGAGATGTCATATGAAAAGATGCTCTTGAATCCACCATCCATACATCTTCAGATGTAGGTGTTGACAAGGCAGCAATGAAGGCATCAACATCACTCTCAGAAGAATCCGTGTAAGAGAAGTTCTACTTCTTCTTTTTCTCCTCTTTGCAGTCTTTTCTGATGTGTCCTTTCTATCCACAATTCTAGCACTTCACCTTGGACTTTTTTCCAAGAGATTTTGATCTCCCCTCTAATTTGGACTTAGACTTCTTGTCCTTCTTCTTGTCTCTTTCCTTTGATCTACCTCAAACAGACAAGGCCTCTTTGGCCATCTCAGAAGATTTCCTCTACATCTCTTGAGATAACGTCAAGGCAATAACTTCTTCAGTTTTAAATGTGGTTGTTGTACTTCTAATATCCATCACAAGATGATCCCATGAGTTAGGTAAGGTACACAATAGAAGCATACAATGGCCCTCCTCTTCTATTTTTACACCTACAGAAGTTAATTGTGCAACAATCATATTAAATGCTCCTTCATCCATCTTCAGAGAGTACAACTTCTTTCTAAGGAAAAGTTTATTCACCAAGGACTTGCCCTGGTAAATATCTCCCAACTTCTTCCACAAATTGTTTGTAGTCTTCTCCTCATGGATGTTCAATAGAACAGAATCCGGTAAACTTAATCTTATCAGACCTCTGGCTTTCCTATCTACTAGGTCCTAGACTTCTTGCTTCATGCCTGAAGGTTGAACCCCAAACACATCAACCCGATGATCTTTATCAACCAACATATCTTCAACCTTAAGCTTCCACAACTCAAAGTTTGTGCCATTGAACTTTTCAATGTCTATTTTTCCTAATGAACTTGCCATGTTATTTAACAAAATAGACCTCTATAGAACTCCCACCCATAGAACTAACACAAAATACCTAACCTACCAACAAGGATAACACAATTGGCCAGGCTCTGATACCACTTGTAAGGAAATCATAGGTGTGGAATACAGATTCCCTAATGTCAATTCAAAGGGGATAATGTAGACAAGTAACATTTAATTCAAATACACAGATGAGCACACCAGAAAAAATAGAATAAACATGTAAGATAACAAAGAACAACAATAGATATATGTGGGAAAACCCTTTCGGGTAAAAACACCCACCACCACAAGAGAGACAATCTTTATTTATAGTAAGCTTAAAAGGATTACAATAAAGATCTCACTCTTCTCACTCAAGTATCGATTCTCAAATCATACAAATAGTTCACTTTGACTGTACATCTAGAAAATGAACAATATGATTGAATCTCTTCATCAACTTCGACAACATCACTAGATATGTATATATTCAGTCTTCAAGAGCAAAACCGTTTTAACTTCTGCCCTAATTGTTTGATTCAACTGACCCAACACCATTGTCTTCCAACCATCGCATGACTATTCACATTCAAGAGGACTCATTAGTCCCACATGCACTGGGTCACGTTGGACATCCAAGTTTATCTACCCAAACACTCTGTAAGACTATCCTCGGTAATTTTGTGGCTGATGATGCCAGTCTCAGCCTCAGCGGTGAACACTCCACCATCCACAGTGATGAGCCCTTGTCCCACCAATGCCCAAGTCTTCATCCTTCATTGGAGTAACAGACAACTGTCAGAGAGATACTTTGAAACTGCATCAATAGTAATGGTCTTGTTGATTCAAGCCTTCATCGGAAAGGCACATGACTATTGGAGTGACATCTCAAGGCTAGATTGAAAGGGGTTCTCACACTGATATATTAAACTCTGATACCAACTCCCATTGGAGTAATCCAAACTGTTGGAGTGACTACCACAAGCTTAGCTGATAGAGCATGTCAACCTGATGGTGAGCCCTTCGTCGGTGAAACCTTGCATATCAGCCAAAGAACTCCTCACTTCTGCCGACACAAAAAGTCAACCTGATAGATGAACCACCATCGGTTAGTGTAAATCAATCAGTGTAGCTTCAACCAAATCTACCGATGCTCTAGTATGGCTGATGACCAAGCAACTATCAGAGAGAAACTATCCATCAGTAGAAGAAGATAAGAGTTAACCGATAGTTCAAGTCTTGTCGATGAACAACTGAGGTTCCAAGTAGTAACTTAAGACATTAGGTTTCTTCAAAAGTAGGCACCTTATATCTTTGTACACGTCATACTGTTCCTTCTACTTTAGCTATTGCAGAGAAAAGACAAATAGGTTTAGGAACAGTTGCTACAAGTTTGCATGAAGAGACTGAAACAGTTGATGCATGTTCTAAGACAACACTATGGCATAATAGACTTGGGCATATGAGTGAAAAAGGCATGAAGGTACTTCATTCTAAGAAAGTTTTACTAGGTCTAAAATGTATTAATATAGATTTCTGTGAAAGTTGTGTGTATGGCAAACAAAAGAGAGTTAGTTTTCTAAGAGATGGGAAGCAAAAGAAAGATGAAAAGTTGGAGCTTGTACATACAGATGTATTGGGACCAACTTAGGTATCTTCTCTCGGTGGCTCTCAGTATTATGTTACATTCATAAGTGATGCAACTAGGAAGGTATGGATTTATTTCCTTAGGCAAAAATATGATGTATTTGAAACATTTAAGAAATGGAGAATCTTGGTTGAGAATTGTAGCAAAGAATTTGAGGATTATTGTTCCTTTAATAGAATTCCTAGGCAAAAAATGGTTCCAAGGACTCCATAGGAAAATGGAGTGGCCGAATGTATGAATAGGACAATAATGGAGCATGCAAAGACCATGAGATTGCATGCTGGGTTGCCTTTAAACATGTGGGTAGAGGCTATCAATACTACTATATATTTAATTAATAGAGGTCCTTCAGTTCCTTTGGACTGTGGTATTCTAGAGGAAGCATGGATAGGTAAGAAGGTGAGTTATTTTTTTCTCAAAACCTTTAGATGTGAAGCATTTACACATGTAGATTCTGAAAATAGAACCAAGCTGGATGCAAAATCAAAAAAATGTACCTTTGTTGGATATGGCATTGATGAATTTGGTTATAGGCTTTGGGATTTTAAAAATCAGAAAATTGTGAGAAGCAGGGATGTTATATTCAATGAGAAGGTGTTGTACAAAGATTAGTTACAGCAACATGAGAAGAAAGAAAAGGATTATGTGGTGCTGGATGATATTCCAAATAGTAATATTCTAGTGGTTCCTCATGCTCTGCAACAGCAACCAGAAATACCACAAACTCTAGTGAATGTTAGATGGTCAACAAGGCTAAGTAGACCTCTTGAAAGGTTTTCTCCCTCTTTCTATTCTATTTTGTTAATAGATGCTAGTGAACAAGAAGGGTATGATGAAGCTATCTAGGTGGATACAAAGGTTCAGTGGGAACTTGCAATGAAAGAAGAAATGAACTCCTTGCTGAAAAATCAGACTTGGGAATTATGTAAGTTGCCTACAAGTAAAAAGGCTTTACCAAACAAATGGGTTTACAGGCTGAAAGAGAAAGATGGGGGCAAGAAAAGATTTAAGGCCAGGTTAGTTGTAAAAGGATTTGCTTAGAAAAACGGCATTGATTTTGATAAGATATTTTCTCTGGCTGTCAAGATGACTTCTATTCGTACTATTTTAAGTATTATGGTTGTTAAAGATTTGCATTTGGAACAAGTAGATGTGAAAGCTGCCTTTCTCCATGGTGATTTGGAGGAGGAGATATATATGGAATAGCCCTAAGGATTTGAGGTCAAAGTTAAAGAGAAATAGGTGCATAGATTGAAGAAGAGTTTGTATGGCTTGAAACAAGCACCTCGATAATGGTATTTGAAATTTGATAGTTTTATGGCTAAGCAAGGCTACAACTGGTGTAATTCTGACTATTGTGTTTATTTTAAGAGGTTGGATAATGACAGCTACATTATTTTATGTTTATATGTTGATGACATGCTTGTAGCTGGGTCTAACATTGATCACATAAGAGAGCTAAAACAACAGTTAGCATAGTCATTTGCTATGAAGGATATGGGAGCAACAAAACAAATCCTTGGTATAAAAATTTGTAGAGATAGAAAGAACATGAAATTGACTCTATTTCAGGCTAATTATGTTGAATAGGTGTTGTAAAGATTCCATATGGAGAATGCCAAAGTTGTCAGCACACCTTTGCCTAGTCATTTGAAATTGACTAAGGAGACGTGTCCTAAGATACAATAGGAGGAAGAGAAAATGTCCAAGGTACCATATGCTTCAGCTATAGGAAGTTTAATGTATGCCATGGTATGCATGAGACTGGATACTGCACATGTTGTAGGAGTCGTTAGCAGGTATATGAGTCATCCCGGATTGGAGCATTGGAATGTTGTAAAATGGATTCTCAGATATTTGAGAGGTACATCCAATAAACACTTATGTTTTGGGGGCTCTAATACTGATTTATCAGGTTATGTAGACTCATATTTGGTAGGGGATATTGATACCAGGCGGAGTACTATAGGTTATGTCTTTACTGTAGGTGGGACAATGATGAGTTGGATTTCCAGGTTGCTAAAGGTGGTTGCTTTATCCACCCCAGAGGCAAAATATGTAGCTACAACAGAGGCAAGCAAGGAGATGATATGGTTGCAATCTTTCATGGAAGAATTGGGCAAATAATAGGTTAACAGTTATTTGTTTACAGACAGCCAGAGTGCCATATATCTTGCAAATAATTCTACCTTGCATTCAAAGACCAAACACATACAGTTGAGGTATCAATTCATTCAGTCAGTATTGGATGATAGATAGTTAAGGCCAGAAAAGAAACATATAGATGAAAATCTAGCATATATGTATACAAAGGTAGTGACAAGGGAGAAGCTGAGCTCCTCTTTATCTTCGGTTGGTCTTCTAGACTTAAAATAACATAAATAGAACAACAAAGTCTAGAGTGCTTATTTCCAGTGGGAGCTATAGGGTCAGTGGAGTTATGGCCAGTCTCTAAGTGGGAGATGATATGGTGTGGAGTCTGATCAGTCTCCAACTGGGAGATTATTGTTATATGGAGCCTAATCAGACTCAGAGGTTAAATTTTCCCCACTTTTATCAGCGCGATTTCCCCCCAAATTCCTACGGGGTCAAGGGGCAGTGCCCTTTGCAGGGGTTTAGGGGCAACACCCCTAAGACGGGGTCAAGGGTAAGTGCCCCTTGTGGGGTCCAGGGGCAGCACCCCTAGTGCGCTCCCTATCATGAGACAGGGCGAGTTGAGGGGCAGCGCCCCTATGGTTGCTCAGGGGCAACGCTCCTGAAACCTCACATGGTTTTTATTATTTTATAAAGGCACCCAAAGTTATTTCTTCATTCACCAACATAAGAAAACCCTATTTTTGTAATCAACAAAAGGATTGATAAAAGCAGCTAAGGGTTAGGGTTTTGATTGATATGGTATTGTAGCATTTGCAACAGTATTGAGTTGTAGGGATTACTGGTTGTAATCAATTTGATTTACTAGATAATAATATTGGACTCTCTATTTGGTGGATGTAGCCTAAGTTTGGGTGAACCACGTTAAAACTTGTCTCTCATTATTATTATTTCTATGTATTTCCATTCCTCTGTTTAATCTTTATTTGCATTTAATTGATATCTTCTACCGTCTAACCCTAACAACTTGGACCTAGGAGCTCATTGCGAGATTTTGCAGATTGGAAAGATATATGCTAATGATAAACATTTTTTCTTATACTAGAATGATAGGAAACAAAAGGACAAGAAAGCGAGCCAAGAAAACAAAATCTAGGAATATGCCTAAGGTCACTATTAAGAAAGAGCCATCTCTTGAGCTAGAAATGAAGGAACTGGTGAGTTACTCAGAAGGGGCTTGGCTCATTGATTCTGAAACACTAGCTGATGCACTCAAAGGTATCTATCTAAAGAGGAGGTAATGGATTGAGGTAGTAGAAAGGTTGTCAATCCCTACTATTTTTAATATTAGTAAACCATCTTCCCACTATGATATGTCTTTCAGATGTGTTTGAGATATGCCTGTAATAGGAAAAGAGGTGTGAATTGAGTACTCATGAGTACACCCACACTCTAAGTTTGTGATAGTTAATTCTTATGGGGAGGAAGAATCTATGGAAATTCCTTTATCAGAAAGTGATATGCAAATAGTTTTTATACATAAAAAATACAAACGTTTTGTATTTGAATAAGCATGTAAAAAACCATTAAGAGAATAAAGTAAAAATTTTGGCTTTTTGTATAAACAAATGTATATGTGATGCATCTCTAAGTTTCTGTATTTATGAATTTGCAATTTATGATTAGTATATCAAAAGTCTAATGTTTTGATAAGTTTTTATGTAAATGTTAGGTGTGGATAAGTATTGTTATGGAACATACTAGGAATCAACTAGGAAGGATCCTTGATGGCCCAGATCCTGAAAATAATCCTATGGCAAAATTAGATCAAATCTTTTTCATTTTAAATGAAACAAAGGAAAGATTGGAAACCCTAGAATAGGAAGTTAGAGGGGCAGAAAATAATCAAGAACACGACTATGAAGAAATTCAAGAATTTAGTTTTCATTGTGAGCCGAGAGTAAGAAAACAAGAATCTTTAACTCATAGTGAGGAAAAAACTCATCTTACCAATGAGTTAGCCTGAGATATGAACAAAGTTTTACCTCCTAAGTTAGATGGAGTTGTGAGTGGAGATGGAGCTGAGGCTTGGCTAATAGAGATAGAAAAGTATTTTGAGATAACCAGTTACTCTGAGATCACTAAAGATGGATGGGGAGAATACTAGTATACAAGAGAAGCATGCATGTGGTGGATGAAAAAGAAAATAGAATTAGGGTCAACTAAGTTCCTTAAATCTAACTTGGGAAGAATTTGTAGTCATATTTAGGAAAAGGTGGTTTCCCCAACTATACATTGACCAAAAATTGATAGATTTCCAAAATCTACGTTAGAGAGATATAACCATCACTAAATACTGGGAAACACTTGCTAGGTTGTTCAAGTATGTGCCACAATATTAGAACGATGAGAGATTTAGGATAAAGAAATTTATTAAGGGTTTAAATGTTCAGATAGGCGGAGAAGTAGATGTCCATGGACCCACAACCATGGATCAAGTCTTTGAGAAAGCCATCAAGCAGGAGAAAAAGCTCAATTCCATCTCATCATATCGAGAAAAATCATGAAAGAAATTTAATTGGAGTCGTTCTTCAACAACCTTCAAAAAGAGAACAATAAATTAGGAAACTTGAGGGAGAAACCATAGTAAAAGTTCCAGATATAATAGAAATGAAGCTAGGGATGTAAACATGGATTTGGGACCAGTATTAAGAGGAAAATGCTAGTTTATCAAAAGTTTCCCCATCTTTTTATGCAAACATGATGTAAAAGAATATAACTGTTATATTTATTTTGTTATGGACATAGTCATCGAGGAAGATGATCTCTCAGGGGGAACATATGTCATACCATATTCTAAAACAAACATACTTATCATTTTATCTCTAGCAAATAGATAGCTAGTTAGTGAAATTATTATGAAGAAAGTAATGTTGTGTTGGAATAGAAAATGCATTTAGTTTATATTATTATATGCAAAGAATAATTGTCTATGACATTATTATTATGCACATGGTTAAATGATGTAATGGACTTACAACCTTTGTGCGATTGAGGTGGATGCTTGAATAGTGTTTTTTCTCCCTCCAAGATGAGGAGAGAGAGTATAACCATGAAGAGGGTGCTAGATCGCATGAATACAATGATCATTGTGCCATCTACAAACACACACACACATTATAGGTTATGTTAAGTCAATTTTGGAATAAGTCTTATTCTTTATGTGGCTGGTCACCTTAGTAATATTTTAATGTTATGATCATTCTACACTTGTTTAATATTGTCATCATCATGTCGATGTAAATGCCAAGTCAACATGAGTAATAAACTGATCAAGTCTAGTATTGATGTAACATTGGTCTAAGTCAACTTTCAAAAACTTCATCATCGATATTGTACTTGTGAAAAGCATAATTAAAGTATTCAAAAATGCATCAATGACATCTATGTATTAGGTGTACTAAAGTTTATATTTTAAATTATTTTAATAAAGCTTAGTCACAATTAGATTTAATTACTAGCTTGAAAGAAAGAAGTAATGTTTTAGTGGATAGATTCCCATTGAGATCTTCCTAGATACTAGGAGGAGCAAGGAGGAGCAGTATCTCCATACTACCTTTTCCTAGCACATAGAGGCCATAGATGGCTGTGGGAAAAGACCTAAGATATGAATGTATTATAGTTTTATTTAGTTTTCAATAGTGAGAGAGGATCAAAAAAAGATTCTTTCTTGCATTAAGGACTACAAACTAGGTAGTGCATAAGAGGTGAAAATTGCATTGATTTTGAACAATTAGAAGCAAGAAGAGAACATGAGAAGAGTATCAGTTGGATTTGAAAGAAGTTGTGAGTGTTCAAAATGTGAATAAACCTTTAGTATACTGTGAATATGTAAGATTTATTCTATATGTAAAGAAACTAGAAGAGTTTGTTTTCTTTAATAATATTTATTTTGTGTCCCTTAAGAGGTCACAGGTTTGCATGAGATAATAGTAAACTGTAGCAGTATTTCTTATCTACAAAAGATGCCTTCAACAAAGGTTTCTAATGAAGTTACACCTTTTCATAGTTTCCAAATAAGCTTAGTATTATGGATATATACTTTTAAAAGTCGTGAGATTCATTCATTGCATATTATGATACATATTCTTAAACGTATATGATAACTTTCCTATAATACTTATGAAGCTATCTAGAGTCTTATATAGTTTGATATTATGTCTTTGTTAAGTATAAATGTGTCATGTATGTAGAAAACTCTTCACTGAATAATTTTACCCATTAGACAAACTTTAGATATTACTCTATATCTTGTGAATAATCTTGCAAAATGTATGGTTTGTATAAGGTGAATTGACTATGTTTAAAAGTTGAAAGGTAGTCTTTCATTGCTTAAAACTATTTAATGTTATCCAAGTAACGTATATAACCCTATGTAGAAGGATGAATGTTATGAAATGGCCAAGTACTAAGAGTTTGCTTATGGTTTTGTTTAAACTAACCATCCTATGTATTCTTTTATAAAAACATCTATTAGAGTGATTAAAAGTCTTAGAAACCTTTAAAGGCCATAATTCTAGTAAATACAAATGTTATATAAGGCCAATGTTAATATTTTCTTTTTGTGCTTTATCCATCAAAAAATGTTTATCTTTAAGACAAAAGTAGACTATAGGTTTACATTTCCTTTGTGTCTTGAGAAGGTTGAAGTAATTGATATGTGCTTATTATATCTATTATGGAGCCGTAATAGTCCTATAATTGAAAGATATCATTTCTCATGATGTCTATAAAAGCTTATAACTTTGTGAAAGGTTGATGACCTTGTTTGAAGTCAATGGTTGTAAAGACATATGTATTCAAATATATATGTAAAAGAATTTATTCCTCCCATGGCTATAGAGTAAGGTTAAATAGAAATTATCTTTTGATAGAAAGAGATAACTGAGAGTTCTCGGGTACTACCTTTATCCTAGACAAGGGATTATTAATTATCTAATCTAGGTTAAGAATGGCTAATAGATTATCATGAAATACACTTACCCTATTATGGCAGTATTAGGGTTAATTTTTATTTTTAATGAAACTACCTTTCTTTTGGAATTTTCTTTTGAGAGACAAGTGGAAATTTATCCAATGAGAAGGAAAGTAAAGTTCATTGTTTTCTTTGATAAGTTATAAGTTGAATATAAACCTTGAATAAGGTAGATAGATATTAGTGGTAAGAACTTAGAGTTCCCTAGTTGTCAGAATCAATGACTTAATGTAAAGTATTGCATATCTTAATGACTGAATATCAAATTTATTTATCAACACGTAAATGGGTTAACTAGCCATTGAGTAGTTGATAGGTCATCATAGACTCGAGATTGCAAGGATGTAAAGAGGGGCTCAATGAATGTTTTTTATGTCACCTAGGCTCGTACCTGACACCTATCTTTTTGACTTATAGTAAAAGGGTATATTTTATGCCTTTATATTGATATTGAATAAGCAAGTCAATGTATGTTGATTTATTAATTAATGATTTAAAAGAATGTTGTCTTCAAGTCAAGAAAAGAGTGTGTGAACATACAACTTATTAGATGAAACTTTTGGAGCCTAGAAAAACCAGTCCATAAAATTCCTCATTTTACCCCAAAATCCATTTGTATTCCATCTGAATCCCACTTTATTCCTTCATTCTTGAACCTATAGTTCATAACTGATCAGAGACATATTTCATAGGTTTTCATGTGTTTACCTTTTGAAAATGCAAGGTAGCAAACCTAAAAAATGACTAAGTCCAAAAAACTATAAGTGTTTCCTTGTATTTCCACCTCTGTTGGAGTTTCAGAGTTCAAAGTTTATGCCTTCCACCTTGTAGTATCTATTGACTCCAAAATTAGACTCCAAAATTTCACTAAGCATTATTAATTGTAAATTATTCTATGTATTTGAGAGGTTAGACTTTGGGCATTTGGCCTTCAGTCTTCTTCATGGAATGTGTCAGGGATAAGTCCCAAAGTCCAAAGTCTGATAGGTCTACATGAAAGTATTCTAAGTGTGAAGAAATTGGTAGAGTTCAGAGGATGGTTCTTCTTCCTTCCTTTGAGGAAGGTGATATGAGGAAGGCTTGACGACCGACTCCCGAAAAGTATTTTTCTAACGCATTCCACCATTCTACAAATCCTTTTGGGTGGACCCACCATAGGCTTACAAAACTATGGAAAGCTGCCATGGGGTGTAAGGCAAAATGATGAAGGCTCGGAGGCCAAAGTCCCATGAGGTTAGTATTATTCTAAGTGTTGCATTGAAAGGCGAGAGTTTTTCTTTCTTTCCTTCTTCCTTTTGGAAGGTGGAAAGTGGAAAGTCTAAAGTCTGAAAGCCTAATTTTTTGGAGCTCAACTTCCTGGCCTTCCAAACTCCTCCAACCACCTAGGATTGTGCCAACTACTTCTAGTAATGCCATTAATGCAGAGTAGGTGGCTGAAACAAGTATATGCCTTCAATATGCAAGCACCAAATTTAATGGGAGGTGTAATGTTTCAGTATCCATATCATCTATGGTACCCTCAAGAACTAAAATCAGTATGAAAGGGATGGGCTTTCCTTCTTATCCACTAATTTTTTTGACATGGTCATGTACCACCTTCATTGCAGTAGCAGTTACTTCTTGATTAATTCTCTAGCATCTAGAAGCTGCACGATAATCTTAATTGCTATATATACATGTTTGAAAGACATTCTCAGGATTGGTCGCTGAGCCAATTATCTCATCTGGGAGCACCTAAGGATTTTCATTGGCATCAACACATGATCTATCTAGTTTGTATGTGAAGGGATATGCTAAGTAGAGAGTAGGAAGTTTATGTAAAGAAGATTTGAATGTAATGGTATGTCTCCATGGGAGTTTGTAGTAATTTTAGTAAAAATATAATTGCTAATATGTATTTTCCTTTGCCACATTTGTTGGCATGATTGTAATAGATGTTTGAAGATGTGTGATAGCATCCAAATTAATACAAGGATTTTTATTTACCATTCTTTTGTTGCATAGGAATCATTGTAGTTCTCTTTTGGATGATTAAGTATGTCCATTGTATGAACATCTATCTGAAACCATATATGTAAATATATGTCTAGTTGTATTGATCCTTTATTCCAAATTTCCTTTCCTCGCATTATATGACTTTGTTGCCCAATGGAATAGGCACTGATTGATATTTGAGAGGGATCAAACACTCATTTAAATCAAACAAATCATTCACCTTTGGTTTAGGGGAAAAGCCATCTTTCTTGTGCATGTACATTCACACAGTTGAATTAGCTTTATAGGGGTTTTGTGATAGCCAATCGTTATTGACTTAGTGACAGCTTTTGAGTCAAGATGACAAATTAGGTTTGGTTGTTCATTTATTTTTAGTTGTTCATCTAGTTTAAACTTAATACCTATTTAGGTATACCCCTTTAGAATATCCTTCTAGAGTCTAAGTTAAGCTCGAAGTGTAGAGGAGTCTACCCACTCCTACTTGTTGGCCAAAATCCCCCTTAACCTATTGATAAAACTCTTTCAATCACCTTAATGACACCCCTAGCATTGGTGATAGTGAAATATTTTAGGGTTTTAGGTTGCTGCTATTTTGGGTCCCAATAGATTGGAGCCATTACTGGAGAATGTATTAAAAGGTTGATCAGTTTGAAGCCCCCTGTAATAGTTAATTTGTAGTGGTGCAGTCTATTATTGTGGCTAAGTTGGAAGCCCTTCAACTTATACCAACAGATTGGTGCCAATGATGTGATGGGTATAAAGATTTGAAGACTCTGTTGGGTTGACAACCCAGAATTAGTTTTGAAGCACTAAAGATTGTCATGCTTCAGGGGTTTTCCTCATTCAGTGAGGTGGTGACTCTACTATTAAAAGAAACAAAGTTTTGTTGTTGTGTGCATGTTTCAAGGAGACTACAACTGGTTAAGTTACATGTTTTTCTTGTTGCGTTGACCATGGTTTGTTTCTTAGTGAAGGAACATGTTTGCTTTCCTTTGTCTAGCACATGTGGTTTGTAGTTGGTCATGGCCAACTGGTACGAACATGGATACCCTAGGGAGGATTCGTCATGTGCATCTTCTTATGTTGCAGACCCTATGAACTATATGGCCTTTGAGCATCAAGATAATGCATTTTCTTATCACAGCTCTACCAATTTTACAAATCAATAATTTTTGAACCCTTTCCTGATAGAAACGAGTCATACAGGCTGCAGTATGAAATTGAAAAAGAAAAGCAATTGTTAGAGTATTTACTACAACAACAAAAAGAGTTAGTAAAACAAATCAAGTTGCTTCAGTCAAATCCCCTTCATGTTGTTCCTAGTTCCTCTTTTCCTCGACCTTCTCCTATTACAAATGAAAATACATATAGATAGCTAGACCTCTCATGGGTCAATTATGAACAACAATCCATCCCCAAAAAAAAAAATTACAATCAAATACCATTATTTGATGGGTATGAGGTTTACAATGGGAAGGCACACATTGAGGCATTTTCAAACTTCATAGAGAAGATCCAGTTCGAAGATGAGGATATGTGGATGAGATTTTTTGTTAGATCTCTATTTGGAGTAGCACAAAAGTGAATGGTTAGTTTCCTTGACCATCATTTTGCTTCTTGGGATCAATTAGTGTCTACATTTAAATACTTTGCAAGTCATCTACACCCTATTTTCTTATCCAAGAACTAGAAAATATTAGAAAGCAAGAAGGAGAGTCTATCATAGAGCTTAGCCATAGATTTGTTGTTACTCTGTCTCACATCCCAGAAAAATTTAGACCTGATCTTCCTATGTGTATTGATATGTATTTGAAATCTTATGATGCTACCTTAAGCTTGAGTTCTATATGGGAGGAATTCAATCTAGTGGGTATGCAATAGGCATATTTGTTCATTGATTATGTTGACAATGTTAAGCAGGATATGATTGTAAAATCTATATCCTCAGATGCAGAAGTGGTTGGCAATGAACAATCTATTATAGACAGTAGGGATATAGACATTTTATATGATTTAGACACAATATCAAGTGATGATTGTGTGTGCAGAAGGGTAGAGGATGGTGCTGGTGTAGTATATGACGATAGTTTAAATGAAAACAATAGTGATTCAACTTACCTTCAATTGGATCAGTCATCAGTGGTTAATGAAGATGAGAAAAGCAATGATGATTTCCAATCTGGTGAAGAATGTTATGGCCATGTTGCTTGTTGTAGTATCATGGACCACCTGGAAGGTATGTATGCAAGTGAAACATCAAATGATGTAGTTCATGTAGTTGATTATGAAGAGCATATATATATTGATGAAGTAAATGATGATGAAGAGACAAGCATAAGGGATAATGCCCTTTATGAGGAGCATGCAAGTTTGTCAAATAGAACAATTTATGATTTTCATTGGTGCATGGATAATCCTTTTTTTGAAGATGACTTTGGGCTCAATGAATTTGATATATCATCTTTGGTGGAGGAGAGTTTTATGGAATATGACATAGCTAGTACCTATGGACAACAAGTGGATAGAGAGGGAATACAAATTGCTATTTAGGGTGAACAAGATGCTAGTCTCTTGTTTGATGTTTTACCCTTATTTATCCCTAATGATGACCTTGAGGTCATTGGCACTTGTTCGCATGAGGATGATGTGAATTATTCTTCATCTAGACATCCTGAAGGTATTAATACAATTACAAGTGATTTTGAGGTAACTATTTTGCATTGTGAAGACTATGTTATAAATAATTTTCTAGAGCTTTGTTTGGAGCAGTTATCTCTTATTGATGTGGATTGTGTTGAGAGAACATTTTTGGGCTCATTAGATGGGCCTAATAATATTGAGGTTGGATGTTGTAGTGTGCGTCAAGTTTTTGATCTGCAGAGTGAAGAGGAGAAAATCATTAGTGATCTTCTTAGTAGCAGTTTTTACACAGCAGTGTGTGTCAAGGAGTACAAAACAAAGAGACAACTTGAAGATTGTGACTCTTCAATTGAATTGCCTCAAATTTTAGATCTATGTGCTAATGGTGGATATTTAAATCTAAATCATGCCTTTGATTCAGTCATAGAGGAGCACATTAACATTTGTAGTGCAGCTGGTGTTGTGAATTAAGGTGTCTCAACCTTTGTAATCCTTGTATTATTTCATTGTATTTATTTATTTATTGCCTATTTTATAATTAGGATGCAAATCCTATGTTGTCATCTTGTGGGAGTTGGCATAGTGATGTGTCATCCTACATAGTATATGATAACATATAAATTTTTCCTCACATGAGGAGATAGGCGTCCCACTTAGTGGTAGGGATATTTTGCCATGTGTCAGCATCTTGGAATGTGTGTAAGGGAAGATTCCTATGAAAAAGTTATGACATGTAAGAGTCAAAAATAGAAGATCCTATGACAGGTATGGACATGTGTCGAGAAGCATCTTTGAAAAAGGCATCTTTGCGCACCCCAAGGTGGGTTATGACATGTTGTAAGAGAATATGCTATTTATAGTCTCTGTATGACAGCTATGACAGATTCTATGACAGTTGTAAGAGTTGTAGGAGCATCTGTCATTACCCATCTTGGGAATAGGTGACCTCTTTGGGATGGGGTGACTTGAAAAGTGTTAAGAACATCCTACAGTGTTGCACAAGTGTCCATAGGCATAGATTTTGTGCCATGAGGCCATGTTGGATGCCCATCTCAATGTGGAGGCATTTTTACCTTGTATTTTCTTTATAAATAGGTGCTTTGGAGAGGTGATGCATTATGTGATTGGGTATTGTTATACTACTGGATCCTCTCCAAATATGAGTGTCGAAGACTCCTACAAGAGCATTGGCTCTGTGACTATATTGTAACCTTTATTTTTTATGGAATACATTTGAGTTGTATTTTGGAGTGTGTGGTTTTTCATCTGTAAGGGTTTTTCCCACATATATCTTATGTCTCTCTTCTTCTGTATTACATTCTTGTGTTTGTGTTTGCTGCAATATCTCTATTAGTGGGTTAACATAGCTATAATTGTAAAGATTAAATTGAATTTCTAATCTCCTCCCCTCATTAGATTAGTGTAGGAAGTGATTTCCATACACCTAACTTCCTTTCAGCTAGGCCACAAGAATTAAAATGGTCATATTACATATCCCATCATGAGATCACACTTGGGCTGGATATATTTCAGCTTGATATTTTTCTTCATGCTGATATTTATGCAAATCCAAAAATGTATCATGCTAACATGAAATTTGAAAGTAAGTACTCCTATATAAGTCAACATGATGATGAGTCGTATTATCTATGGATGCCTTGCCCTGGTGAATTTTTTTTCCATCTTCAACATGATGATATGAAGGTCTGTATTTTGTTTGTGCATGCATGCAAAATTCTTTTATAGTTGATATTGGTTGATCAGTGTAGCAAAGGATTGATGGAGGTGAGCTCCTTCAATAGGCTTGTCTTTGATAGAGGCAACTAACTTCACTAGTTTTTCTCTAGGGGTGGCTTTTAGTGTCCCAAAATTTTGATATAGTAATCTTTTGATTGTATGCTTTTTTGTAAATATGTTTTGTGTTGTGTCCCTTCCTATGTCTTATGTTTTAGTTTGCCCAGAGATATTTTGGATTCTCATTGTGCCACTACTTGGCACATGTCCCCAGCTAGAGCCATTGTTGGAGCCTAGAAAAACTAGCCCTCAAAATTCCACATTTTGCCCCAAAATCTATTTGTAATCCATCTAAATCCCACTTTGTGCCTTCATTGTTGAACCTATAGTTTATAACTGATTAGAGGTCCATCTTTTATAGGTTTTCATGTGTTTGCCTTTTGAAAATGTAAGGTAGGAAACCCAAAAAATGACTAAGTCCAAAAGAATCTAAGTGTTTCCTTGTATTTTCACCTCTATCAGAGTTTCAGAGTTCAGAGTTTATCCCTTCTACGTTGTATTATCTATTGGCTCCAAAATTAGACTCCAAAATTTCTCTGAGTGTTATTCATTGTAAATTCTTCTAAGTATTTCATAGGTCATACTTCAAGCCTTTGGCCTTCAGTCTTCTTCATGGAAAGTTAGGAAGAAGCCCTGAAGTAAAAAATCTAACAAGTTTACATGAAAATATTCTAATTATGAAGGGATCGATGGCGTTTGGAGGATGGCTCTTCTTTCTTCCTTTGAGGAAGGAAAAATGAGGAAGGCCTAACGACTGATGACCGATGACCAAAAAATATTTTTTCAAAGGCAATATGCTATTCCGTGGAGCCTTTTTGGTGGACCCACCATTGGCTTGCAGATCTGCAGAAAGCAGCCATGTGGAATAAGGAAAAATGATGAAGACCTAAAGGCCAAAGTCTGATAGGGTTAGTATTATTCTAAGTGTTACATCAGACGGAAGAGGTTTCTCTTTCCTCCCTTCTTGATTTTGGAAGGTGGAAAGCAGAAGGTCCAAAGTCTAAAAGTTTGATTTTTTGGAGCTCAACTTCCTAGCCTTCCAAACTCTTCCAACCACTTAAGAAAATGTCAACTACTTCCAATAAGACCATTAATACAAAGTGGGTGGCTAAATTAGGTAAATGCCTTCAATACGCAAATACCAAAAGCAATGGGACTTGCAGTGTTTTAGTATCCATATCTCCTATGGTACCCTCAAGGACTAAAATTAGTATGCAAGGGATGCATGCAGTGTTTTAGTATGTTACATCTACTGATTCTTCAGACATGCCCATGCACCACACTCATTGCAACACCAGTTACTTCTTGACTAATTTTCTAGTGTCTAGAAGCTACAAGGTGAGCCCAATTGCCATATATACATGTTTGAAATACATTCTCAAGGTTGGTCACTGAGCCAATTGTCTGGTCTAGGAGAGCCTAATGATTTTCTTTGGCATCAACACAAAATCTGTCTAGTCTGTAAGTTAAGGGATGTATTCAGTAGAGAGTAGGAAGGTTATGTAAAGAAGATTTAAATGTAATGGTATGTCTCCACGGGTGTTTGTAGCAATTTTGGTAAATATATAAATGTAATTATGTATTTTCGTTTGCCACATTTGCTGGCATGATTGTAATAGATATTTGGAGATGTGTGAGAACATCCAAGTTAATACAAGGCTTTATATTTGTCATTCTTTTGTTGCATAGGAATCATTGCATTTTTCTTTTGGATCATGAAGTATGTCCATTACATCAGCATCTATCTGAAGCCATATATGTAGATGTATGTCTAGTTTTGTTGATCCTTTGCTACATATTCCGTTTCCTCCTTAAATTCTATGACTATGTTGCTTGAAGCAATAGGCACCGATCCATATTAGAGAGGGATCAAACACTCATTTAAATCAAACAAATCATTCACCTATTGTTTAAGGAAAAAACCATCTTTCTTGTGCATGTACATTTGCACAATTGAATCAACTATATAGGGGTTTTGTGATAGCCAGTCATTCTTGAGTTAGTAATGGCTTTTGGAGTCAAGATGACAAATTAGATTTGGTTGTTCATTTATTTGTAGTTGTACATCTAGTTTGAACTTAATACCTATTCAGGTATACTCCTTTGGAATGTCCCTTTAGAGTCTAAGCTGAGCTCAAAGTGTAGAGGAGTCTATCGACTCTTGTTAGTTGGCCAAAATCCCCCTTAACATGTTGATAAACCTCTTTCAATCACCTTGACAATACCCCTAGCCTTTGTGATAGTGAAATGTTATATGGTTTTGGGTTGCTTCTATTTGTGTCCCAACAGAAACTTTGGTCAAAGTAATGGAAAAGTCACTGCTTGCATTGTCGATTACTGTGTACCAGATAGATGAATAGTCAGAGTGGGTTATACATTGGTAGAGTTAGACTAGAGTTGTAATCCCAATTGTTATTAGCTAGGACACTGCACTAGTTCTTAAATAGTACATAGAATCAGTTGATTCTCATTATCTATACCCTTGCATAGGTAAGGGTCATTTACAAAAGGAAGGTGTTTAGGGGACCACCAGTCTGTGGTTGGAGGAAAAGCACTAGGGTGATGCTCTCTCTCTTGCAGTTGATTGCTGAAGACTTATGAACAAGAAACATTACTTATATGTAAATGAAATTGTTAAATGATGTAACTCATAAGGAATGCAACCATCTGATATTGTACATAATAAAGTGTAAAATTTGTAAGTCGCATGTGAAGCGACCATCAACTAAATTTATTTATTGTACTTTAAAATTGTAAATGTAATATTATTGGATTTTGTTATAAGAAAAAAGAGAAATGAGATTTTTGCATTATTTGTATTTATTTTATTTAATATTCCAATTAGGATGTTACAACTATGATGAGAATAAGGAATATTATTCCAACATATTTCCTCCAATTGAAATGATATGCAAATTGCCTCCGGAGACTCTATTCAAAGAAGGCATAATACTAGAGGACGGTCTGGAAGATTATCATAAAATACCTTTTTACTAGTCTAAAATAATAAAATATCAAAACAAAGCAATAGAAAAGGCCAAAAAAGATACATCAACCAAACTAGAGAAAATTATTCAAGTTACATATAGTTGTCTTGATGTAATACTTAAATTTGGAGTTGCTAGTATATGGATTGTTGCGTCACAAAACCAATACTCCACTTCCTAGGACAAAATCACACTCACAAGGCTAGGGTTGTCATCATGTAAGCATAATCACTCCATCAACAAAACATGGAGGGTTAAAGGCCAACTCTACGGGATTGGGTTTCATCCCCTACACTTCAAGCTTAACTTAGGTTGTAGAGGGATATTCCAAGGGGTATACCTTAATAGGTATTGAGTTCAAACTAGATGATCAACTAAAAACAAATGGACAACCAAACCCAACTTATTGTCTTGGCCCCAAAGACTATCACTGAACCAAGAACAACTTGTTGTCACAAAACCCCTATATAGCTAATACATCTATGCGAATAGACATGCACAAGAAAGATAGTTTTTCCCCTAAACACTGGTAAATATTTGTTGGATTTAAAAAGTTTGAGATTTCTCTAATGGAGGCAAGACTAATGCTAGTCAAATTTAGCTATAGAGTCATAAATTTTGTGACAAAAATGAAACAAATAGAGGGGAAATAAAGTAAATTTGATCTAAGCATACACTTTAGCAAATTGCAGGTTTTGTGCCTCAAACATACTTAATAATCCATAAAGGAAATGCATACATTCAAATGTAAAAAACAAATGACAATTACAGGGCTTGTAATATATTTAGAATGCTATCACATTTTCAAATGCTCAATACAAACGTGTCAACAAATGTGATAAGAGGAAAGACCCTAAATACATACAAACGATCATGGAGACATTCTCTACACAATCCCTACTACACATTATTTCTCACTTGTTTCACCACTCCATTACTTCTCTGCGACTGGGCATGGCGTTATTTGGAGCCCTAAAAGCATTGTTGGACTTGCACAGCCTCCAGTCACAAACAAAGAACTATCCTATAATGCATCAAAAACATATGCATATATAGAAATTCATCTCACTAGGAAGTTCAAAGCATTGCCCTCTGTCATCGAGTACTCCCATGCTATATCAAGCTCTAGTCCATGACCCTGTCAGAAGATATCTCTGCCAAAGGAATGTTTGTATACATCTATTTTTCCAATCATAAATACAGAAATATCTTGATTTGATTTGTACCATTTAATACAGAAATATCTGAAGATGAAGTAGATGACAAATATTTGGTACATTGAAGACTAGCAACTGACTCAGTCACCTGCACAATTAAACATACAAAAAGTACCTAGAACATTGATGAGGGAAGATTTGAATCCACTCCCTGAAAAGTCTAAGTACTGACAACAAAAGATTTTCCACATGCCTAGAATACTTGGAGCAATAATGAGAGATGGTTTGAGTCCACTCCCTAAAACTTACAACATTAATTTCATCTTCTTTCTCCATGAGTACCTGTACATTAAAGAATTTTACTGTGCTACCTACATGAACAACCTTGTTCTATGGAATCATTAATTTTGAGTACAAATCTACCTGCACAATCCTATAATCATGGCACAAATTCAAGAAATCGTCCCCTCAAATCTCTTACAACATTTTAAAAGTGTTGTCTAATTTTTCAGTTATAGGCACCCCTTGAATCTATTTGTACCCGATAATTTATAATTCAACCAATTTGATCATTTTTATCTCTGACATGCCATTTGAACTCTGGTTCTATCTCTTCCTATGCACTGGACACCTTCTTTCCTCTTTCTTAGCAAATTTTGGCAAGCAAGCTGCTTATTCGATAAACTGTCAAGTTCGCGAACCCTCTGTTTCATTGGCAGACACTCCTTTCTCCTTTTTTCATCCTTTATATGCTTTATCAGTGAATTCACCTTTCCACAAACCTTGGAAAAGTCCTCACTTTTCTTCCTTTTCCATTTCCTTCTCTTCGCCTTATTTCTTCTTCTCACTTTCAAACTATTTCTTTCACCCTTTGGTCACTTTATCAGAATACCACGCTACAGCAGATTCAAAGTAAAAAGGACTTGAATAGAAGTTGTAATCATAATAAATGTTGGAACAAATGAAGAACAATTTCTTCAGTCCTTGCCAATGACCCCCTCTCCTTTCCCAATCTCCATTTCCTTTTAAAACCTTTCTTGATCTGAAACAATCATGACTCTTTACCTTCAGCTGCTGACCAACGTTTCTTGTTCTCTGATTTATTTCCTTGCAGCCAATGTTTCTTACATTTTGCTATTTTTTTGGTTGTTTTAAACACTTTATTTATATGGACGACCAATTTTTTTAAAATTTTTGGACCACCAATTTTTTTTTTAATTTTTGGATGACCAAAAAATGGAACTACCAAATTTTTAACAGTTACAAGATGTGTGCATGTATAGAATGGCCTATCGGCCAAATAAAAAATTTCAAACTATACTTTTTAGTTCATTGAAATATATATTACATACTTTATGAAAATAAGCTTTTTAATATAATATTAAAAATCAATCAAATTTTTACGTCATGAGTACTTGGGAAGCAATTAGGTCCTTGAAAAAGAATGGAAACTTCTTAAGATAGAAACATGATCTTGGAGCCATTTGTTAGTCAATCGACACACCTTCGTTGACACAAGAGCAGGATAAACGCCAGTGTCAAGCAGTCCGTTGGTTTTTTCAAATACGTACTTTCTCTGTCGCCCACCTTTTCTCACGCATCGCATTTTGTTTTTTTCAAATACGGAACCGCCCATGTACTCTATCTGTTCCCTGAAAACTAAGAAATTGTGCCGCACCCTGCGGCCGGATGTCTATATTTCTTTTCGGTCTCCTGTAACAATTTATGTAGAAAAATATATTAATTAAAAACACTTCATGTAGTCGAAAACATATCTGACGTCGCGGCCTTACGCTAGAAAGTTTAGGTCAAAAAAACTATCTAGAAAGATGCTATCTCTGATCTTAATAAAACTTAAGAGAGAATCTTTTCATAATACATGTTAATAATTGAAAGTGCATTTTCATCTAATTGTTATTGGTGATGCAAGTATCAATGTAAGGAGCAGTTTTGTATTGGGACTGCTGTACTGCGCTTATGAGGAAGTGACCCCATGGCCGTAATTCTGTTCATACCTTGTTTTCCCTGTTTGGCTGTTTTTGATCTGTGTTATGTACAGTGTTGTTTTATGGTGTGTGCTGTTTTGGTTAATATTTCGTCACAGTGTTTGGCTGTATTATTATTGTTTTTTATTTTTTATTTTTATTTTTATTTTATTTAAGTAATTTTGCATTGTTGAATACAAAAAAATTATCAATGTTCTATGATAGGTTTTTGATTAATTGATAGATTCAAAATTTCATGTAACAGTGGGCACAACAATGTGTTGGCTATTCAAAAAAATTTGACCTTGTGACCTCTTCATTTCAACATCAACGTCTTCACTCATTATGCTTTTCACAAGCATGTACATGTAGCTGATTTTTGGTCAAATTTATTTCAACTATGGTCAATTTAACAATGTACTGGCTGGATAAGTTTTAGCGCGTCCTACTATCTACAACGCATAGTTATTAGGGGTGAGCGCTTGCCTAGGTAACTGGTCCCCTACTTGTATAACCAAGTAAGCTCTTCAAACTCTTCAAAGCTGTCTATAGATAGTAGGGATCTCGCCTATAAATTGTAGGGCATGGGGGACATGGGTCTATTCAAATAGAACCCATTGTGATGGATAGTCTTCCTTGAGTGTTGAAGTGACCTATTAATAATATGGTATACAAAATATAGAGAGAATCCCAAAGAGAGGTCTGATTAACCAAGGGCCTACTTTATAGTGGGGGTAGGGTGGATCCTACCTCCCATATAACAAAATCAAAATTGTGTAGCTTGTTCTAAGCCCTTCTTCTAATAGGAGGGCCAATGCGAGTGACCCCAATAAAGTTTTTATCTATGGAGAAAGGTTAATAGCTGTCACCCTCATAGATCTTTTGTTTGAGCACACTCTCTTACTCCATCTACTCACCTAACTATTCCCTCTAATTAAAATGCCAACCTCTACCCACCTAGCTCATCCTTTTTACTTGATACAATTTCATCTTAATAATAAATTATAAAATGTCATCTAAACAAAATCAAATTGTGTACCTTGTCCTAAGTGATTCTTCTAATAACAAGCCTAGTGCAAATGACCCTTGCTAGAGTTCCTATTCTATAGGGAAAGGTTACCATCCGTCATGCTCATAGATCGTTTGATTGGACACTCTCTTACTTTATCTATTCACCCAACTATTCCCCTAACCCATGTGCCAATCTCTACATGCCCACTCGATCCTCTTTACTTACTATTGTTTCATCTTAATAATAAATTTTTTAAAATGATCTAAAATATTAATAGCAAAAATTAATATATCAAGATATATCCTCAATCAAATCTTATATCAACTATTGAAATTTGAGGTGTTAAAATTTCATTCAATGTTCTATTCAATGTCTTATTCCTTCTAACTTTGCTCCTTTATAAAAATGAGGGGCTACTAACTTTGTCCAACGAAAAAAAACTGTTTTTTGAAAAAATAGAAACTTGTAGGCCCCACAAAATGTTTGGCTAAAAATTATCTAATATAAAAGTTTGTATTACATTATAAAATATTTATGTTAAGGTTGGTAAAAGAAAGATTGTATCCTTGGGGGCCTATAGACTACAACACAAGAAAAAAAATGTATTTTGGATCCTCATTTTCCTCCAGATGATCTAGACATGTTCAAAGTTGTGCAGAAAGTGTATGGAATTAGCCAACCACTATCTCCAAACACCAGTCTCCAGAAGCTCCCACATAGCTTGAAAGTTAAATTGTACAATTTATATAATTCTTGTTTCTAGTTCAACCAGTTATACCATGGATGCCACCCCCCTAAATTTTCCATCAACAAAGGCAACATGTTGTAGGGTTACTATCATTCCTAGTCATGACCTCATCGAGATTGAGTCTGTGTTGGTATCTAACAAATCTCTCTCAACCCATACCATAGCTATTGTGGAGTGAGTGAGACAAAGGAAATTCAATTGGAGGAATCTAGTCCATGGGATTGAAATTGTTGAGCCAAGACATGCCAAGAGGAGATGCTAAGATCTAAAGCTTGGCCACAATATAATCTTTCTCCATTGTGTGAGGATTCACATTGCATTCATTTTGGTTGTCACAAGATAAATTCGATGTGTGAGTGATCAATTGGTGCAGGGGCACCATAGTAAAATATACTATGTGGAAATAAGGCCTATTTGGCTATGTCATCTTGTTCATGTTTTGTTTTCTAAAAACCTAGAAGTCTTTGTATTCCATTTGGCAAATAATGGACACATTTTGTATCTAATAGAATCCGAAAAGGTCATTAGGAGTCAGTTGGGATTCAGGGCAGTTGGCCTTCCCTAACTGTTGAGCAACTATTGATCTTCCAACTCTAGCTTGATAAAAGCACAGAGGAGCAACCGAGAAGGGGGTTCTGTATATTCGAAGATTGTGATTCGAAAATCATCTGAGCAATAATAACTTTTGTCCATCATTTTCTGTGTTTGATGTATGTTGTAAATATTTTCTAACTATTCATAATAGTTTTCTATTCTCTGCAATTGAAATAGTTTAGTTTAAATTGTCAAAGATGAGTTGATAACCATTCCACTGGTAGATTTCCAAAGAAATTAGAGGAATGGCATTGGTCTGTACATATTTCTATTTGTTTTTCCTTTCATTCAACTATTTGGTGGGAAGATGTTCCAGACTAAGGAGTGTGCACAGTAGCATGCCCTAGCATCTCTATGTGCTAGGCGTAGACTGTAGATTAGACTGTGTGAGGGTGACAACCCTATTGATGTATCGTTGTGTCACAGAGTCATGGCCAAAGATGGTCACTAACCACTAGTGGTGTCATTGGATCCCACCTACAAAGAGATAAATTCTGGTGACCTAAAGGACTCTGGCCGATAGCAAAGAGTGGATGTTATCTGAGTATTAGGTTGATAATTTTTGGCTCCACCAATAGGTGTATGTCTTGCTGAAACCATGATGACAAATGCTAATTTTTCATAGTTGCATCGGAGTGACTCAGACTTCGGAGAGATAAGTTGTAAGGTGGCTGATGACATTGGTCTTACTGATCGAGGCGTATCGAGGTGATAAGGGACAAGTGATACCAACAAAGACCCATTGGGATGAAATGGCTAGAGCTAAGAGATCTTAAGGTTTGGCCGGTAGCATTCATCTGGCCAATGAGTGATGAGAGTGACTAACGTATCAGAGACACAAAAAGGAAGTTCACCAATAGTGTTGAGTCTCACCGATGACAATAGTATCAGCGTATTGGCCAATGGAAGGTTTAGTTCACCGATGGTGTTAAGTCTCACCGACGTCAAGAGTTGGCCTCATCGCTATGTCAACCTGATGAGGATGAGGTTCCACCAACAACACTAGTTATACTGAAGGAAGAGTCATTGGTGTATCACTGGGACAATTTCTGAAGTGGCCGATGGGGTATGTTTGGCTGATAACAAAAGAAGAAGAGTAGATTGCTGAGATCGAAGGTCAAACTCTCACTGATCAATTTTGATCAGTTGTACACTTTCACTGCGTGCTCCTCAACATATTGGTATCAGAGCCATAAAAGGTTCTATTGTTGATTTGGTATATGTCAGCAGAGGAGAGTGAAGGAGAGGCTAGCAATATGCCTCCAAAGGGGATGACCACGGAAGTGGTCAAGAAATTTAAGGAGATGAAAGAAAAGATCAAAACTAGAGTCAGGGAAGCACTCCAAGAAGAATTAAAGGCACTAAAGATAGGAAAAGGGATGGAGGATAGTTTAGATGAAGAGGAAGAGAACAAGGAAGAAGAAGAGGCAGAGATACCAGCTGATCAAAAGCATTTCCTGGAAGCCATTAAGGCTATTGGTAAGGACTCTTTGGAGGCTCGGATAGAGATCCCCATGTTCAGTGGGAAGATGAATGCTGATGAAGTCATGGAGTGGATTGAGGCTCTAAACAACTATTTTGAGTACAAAGAAGTTCCTGAGAATAAGATAGTTAAATTTGTGAAAACCAAACTAAAAGGTGTTGCCCTTACGTGGTGGAATTACACACAAGGAGAAAGAGTAAAGAATGGGAAGAGTATGATCTCTTCATGGAGTAGAATAGTGGAGAAGATCAAGTCCCAGTTCCTTCCATCTGACTATAAGGTACAGATTTATAGGAAAATGTAGAACCTTAAGCAAAAAGATATGGATGTGGCTACTTACACCGAGGAGTTTCACAAAAACACTCTTCATTGTGGGTACATGGAGGATGAAAAAGATAAGGTAGCAAGGTCTCTAAATGGTTTGAGGTTCAATATCCAAGATGAGATAAGTTTATTAACCCCTAAAACCATGGAAAAATACTTTCAAGTAGCATTAAGAGCTGAAGAGAAGTTGAAGAGGAAAGGTGAGCAGCAAGGTAGAGGAAGAGGTGGCAAAAATTTTAGAGGCAGAGGCAGTTTTGGATGAAGAAGTCCTAACCAGAGAACTAATGGTGAGTCTAGCCAAGGAGAACAAGTTGGGGACTCAAGTAGCAGAGGAGGCTACCGTGGAAGAAGGCCTAATGGAAGAGGTGGGACAAATTGATCAGGTAGAGGATCCAAGTTCTCTAATATGAGATGTTATAACTGCAATCAGATAGGGCACCTAGCTTACAAGTGTCCAGAGAAGGCCTCAACTTCTCATGGTAATGAGACAAGAACCACATTGACTCAAGAGGATGCAAGGAGTGTGACATCTCCTGAAGTGAATTTGACATCAGAGATGGGAGAAAATTTGATGATCAAGAGGACGCTGCTCAAAAAACCAGTACAGATTGAACCATCACAAAGAAGAGCTTTGTTTAGAGTCAACTGCAAGATCCAAGGTAAGGTTTGTAAAGTTATTATTGACTATGGTTCTACTAACAATATTATATCTTTAGAAGTAGTAGATAAATTGAAATTAGAAAAGATACCCCATAGCTGTCCATATAGGGTCAGTTGGTTAAACAAGGGACAACATATAGTCATCAATGAACAAGCATGGGTAGAATTCAGTATTGGGGGGTATAGAGACAGGATTTTGTGTGACATCCTTCCAATGGATGCTTTCCATCCTCTACTAGGCAGACGATGGCATTTTGACAGAAAGGCTCATCATGATGGAGAAAAGAATGCTTACTCATTCCAAAAGGATGGTGTGACTTATAGGATATAGTCATTGGTAGAAGGGCATCCACAGCCTGTAGGATCTAGTGTAATGCTAGTAGGAGAACAAGAATTCATGGATACACTAAAGGAAGGTGGTGGAGTAGTTTTTTCTTTGATTATGAAGTCTAAGGGGGAAAAGAAGGAAATTGTGAGAGAAGTAGGGCCTAAGGAGGTCAGAGATTTGCTTGAGAGTTACAAAGGAGTGATTGCAAAATATATACCTGATTCCCTACCACCTGTCAGAGACATTAGCCATCAAATAGAGATCATACCCAGAGCTGTACTCCCTAATAATGCAGCATATAAAATGACCCCTCAATAAAATGAAGAGATAGCAAATCATGTTCAAGAACTTTTAGACAAGGGGTTAATAAGAAAGAGTTTGAGTCCATGTGCAGTCCCCACTATTTTGGCACCAAAGAAAGATGGGAAATGCAGACTGTGTACTAATTCTAGGGTAATAAATAGGATAACCATCAGATACAGGTTTCCTATTCCTAGGATTGAAGACCTAATGGACTATTTGGGGGGTGCTACTTATTTCTCCAAGATAGACTTAAAGAGTGGGTATCACCAAATAAGAATAAGAGAGGGGGATGAGTGGAAGACGGCATTTAAAACCAATGAAGGGTTGTGACACAGAGTGGGCAATGAAAACTGGTGGAACCGGTCTAAAAATATGCGGCTGTGACTGTAGTTGAGTCACTATAGCCCTACACTTAATATTTTATTGTGTCAAAGCTATTGACATGCATCACCTGTTGTTGAACTCACAACCTCCATTGAACCTCTAAACCCCGATCTGCTGAACCGCTAAACTATCAGTTCATTGAACCTTTGAACCTTGGTGAGCCGTTGAACCCATCGAGCTCGTTGAACCATTGAACTGTTGATCCATTTCAATGGGTGGTTCAACGATCATTATTAATCTTTACCACCTTCATCGTTCCACTGGGCTTTCAACCAACACGCGGTTGAACCATTGAACCCTTTGAACTATTGAACCAGTTCAAAGGTTCAACCAAAAGGTTTTCTCTATCAAACTTATCATGCCGATCACTTAGCTTCAAAATCCGTTGAAGTAGTGAACTCTTGAACATTGAAATTTGATTCAAACAAAAGACTACAGCTCGATTAAGTAATCGGTGGAGCCGATACTCTTCGCCCGATGGTGAACTTCACACCACACTACACTCTGTTTCTGCTAAATTAGCAGACCATTGAACCATTAAAAATGGTTCAATCACAGAAAATTAACACTTCAAATTTCACTGGTGGAGTCTGCTAAAACCCTCGCGATTTCGTAGAATTACTTCTCCCACAAACAAACAAACTTTTACACTTCGTCAGCCTAGCACATGCAAATGCTAGGGTTTATTCTAGCATACTGTTGATCGATCTTGTAACTATAAAACTGACACAAATAGAAAATGCAAAAACAAAATCTAAACTAATATGTATAGCCATTCCACCAATTACAGAGTAATCAACCGATAGAATGGAGAAATCCCATATCGACCGTAAATCAGAAATCGACTACACAGATGCAATTCAAATGCAAAATAGGATCTTCTTTATTTCTCTAAGGATGAATACAAATGTCTTTTTTCACAATACAACTCAAATTCACAATCACTGCTCTGTCTAATTTCTTTTTTTTGATCTCTCTTTCTATCTATATCTGTATCTCTATATCTCAATCGATCAGAACTTAGGCTATTTAATAACCCGAAGAGAGTAGTACTGACAAGATTCCCAGTGCCTGGGAGACAATTCTAGGTGGCTGGGAGATACAATTAACTAACAAACGCATAACTAACTAATAGCCTATCATTACAGATTGACAGGTGTCCTATCAACAAAAACAAACTAAAAATAGCAAGCATTGGTCAAATAGACCTTATTACATAGTAAATGCATAACAACCTATGCAAGACTTTAGGCTTCTAATTAACTTGATGAAGGGGTGCCCTTGCACCATACTCCCCAAGAGGAGAGATCTCAAGCCCACTTGAGATCAAAGTGTGTAAGTCTGCTCCATGTTTCTTGATCTGTTTGGCAGTCATCCAAATTGCTTCTGAATCAGGTTTTCACTGCCAAGCCACCAAATATTCTATATATTCTTTGTTCCTGGTCTACTTTACCATTCGGGTATTTAAAATCTTCTACAAGGTTGGTGGATCATGTTTTCGAATATCATCATCTGTTGTACCCTGTAATGTTTCCTGTTCCATATCTGCAGTAGGTTTGTATTGAGTTAAATCACATACATTAAATATAGGTGACAATCCAAGATCAGGATGAAGTTGGATCTCATAAGCATTCTATCCACATTTCATTAAAATCTGACATGGTCCAATCTTCCTCTACATTAGCCTAGTATGTTTTCCTTTTGGGAGTCTTTCCTTTTTCAGATAAACCCATACCAAATCTCCAACATCAAACTATACATCTCTCTTTTTCTTATCAGCATAGTCTTTATATTTCATTGTGGTTTGCTAGAGTTGGTTCTTGACTTGATCATGCACCTCTTTTATTGCTGCTACAAAAGCTTCTCCATCTGCACTAATTCAGTCTCCTGTAGGTAGATTTCTTAATTCCAAAATACCTCGTGGATGCATACCATACACCACTTGAAAAGGTGATTTCCCTGTACTCCTATTGATGGTATCATTATAAGAAAAGTATGCCTGTGGTAGGATGCTATCCCACTTCTCTCCATGTTGTTTTCTCAAACATCTGAGTAGATTTCCTAATGAATGGTTAACCACTTCAGTCTGTCCATCTGTCTAAGGATGATATGCTTATGAGAAAGATAAATTTGTGCCAAGTTTCTTCCAAAGAGTCCTCCAAAAATGACCAATGAATTTCACATCTCTATCTGACATTATACTCAATGGCAATCCATGTATCCACACTATTCCCTTGAAAACCAAATATGCAACATATGAGGCATCACAAGTAGTTTTGTATGGCAAGAAATGTTCCATTTTACTGAACCTGTCTACTACAACAAAGACACTATCATTACCCTTCCTTGTTTTGGGTAAACCCAACACAAAATCCATACTTATGCCTTCCCATGGCCTAGAAGGAATGGGCAGTGGCTGATATAAACCTGCATTAGTTGATCTACTTTTTGCTTTCTAACATATCACACATGTCTCCACAAATTTTCTGACATCTGACTGTAGCTTTGGCCAAAAGTAATGCCTCTTTACCAGTTCCAGAGTCTTATCTAAACCAAAATGTCCTGCCATAGCTCTGCAATGCTTTTCCCTAATGATGTTCAGCCTCATAGAACACCTTGGAATACACAATTTTATGCCTTTCAACAACAATCCATCCTGGATCAGAAATTCAAAAAATTTAGTATGATATTTGTCTCCAAAAGAAATACATACTCGATATATCTCTCCAAAGTCTTCATCAGCATCATACATAGTCTTCAAGGAATTAATACCAACACTTTCTAGTTGAATCTAATTTATGGTTAGAGTTCTCCTACTCAAAGCATTTGCTACTTTGTTCTTTACCCCTTTCTTGTGCTTAAGTGTGAAAGTAAAGGCTTGCGAAGTTTCTACCCATTTCCTATGTCTATGATTCAGCTTCTCTTGACTGTTAATGAAACTAAGAACCTGATTATCTATAAATACTATGAATTCTTTTGGCATTAGGTAATGTCTCCACTTCTTGAGTGACTGGACTAGAGCATACATCTCCAAATCATATGATGAATACCTCTTCTTTGCATCATTTAACTTCTCACTGGAAAATGCAATAGGCCTACCTTCTTGACTAAGTATTGTGCCAATTGCCATGTGACTTGTATCACATTCTACCTGAGAAATTTTGTTGTAATCAGGAAGTGTGAGGACTAGCTGCTATGCCACCTTCTTCTTCAGTGTTTCAAATGAATCATCTGCTTCTTTGGTCCAAGTAAACCTGCACTTCTATCCTCCTTTAATGGTGTCAAGCATGGGTGCACATACATGACTAAACCCTCTTATAAACTTCCTATAGAAAGTTGCTAACCCATGGAAACTTCTGACATCATTCATAGTTCTAGGAGTTGGCCAAGTCAATATGGCAGTTACCTTCTCCTTATCCATTTTCAGTTTACCTTGTGAAATGACAAAACCTAAATAGATGATCTCTTCCTGCATAAACAAACACTTTTCTAAGTTGATCATGAACTGTTCTTCATGTAACCTTTTGAGGACCAAGTCTCTATGTCTGAGATGCTCTTCCTTGGTATTACTGAAAATCAAAATGTCGTCTAGATATACTATGACAAATTTACCTATAAATTCTCTCAAGACCTCATTCATCAATCTCATAAAAGTACTAGGAGCATTAGATAATCCAAAAGGCATAACCTTCCACTCATACAATCCCTCATTTGTTTTAAATGTTGTTTTCCACTCATCTCCTGGCCTAATCTTGATCTGATGATAACCACTCTTCAAATCTATTTTTGTGAAATACTTAGCACCTCCTAAACAATCAAGCAAATCTTCTATCCTAGGTATTGGAAATCTATACCTAATTGTGATCTTATTAATAGCCCTTGAACCAGTGCAAAGTCTCCAAGTACCTTCCTTCTTTGGTGCTAGTATAGCTAGTACTGCACATGGACTTAAACTCTTGCCAATTACGCTTGTGTCCAATAATTCTTCAATCTATCTTGCAATTTCTGCATTGTCTTCTAGAGTAGGCTTGTTTACTACCTTGTTTGGAAGTGTAGATCCTGGTATCCCTTACAGGTGGTAGGGATCTTGGCATTCCATCAGAGATGATGCCTTTGTATTTATCCAACAACTCTTGGACAGTAGGATCTATGAACCTCTGCCGCTTCTCTCCCTTGATTTCTTGTTGTTGTACTTTATTTATTTTCAAGCATGAAATTAGGGCATATGCAACTATACCCTCTTCTACTATTTCTTTCATGAACTATTTACCTTCTACTAGCATTACCTTGGCTTCTTTCCCCTTTGATTCTACCTCCTTCTCCATCAATGGTAGTAACTCTATCACCTTACTATCCTTGGTGATTGAATATGTATTTCTAACTCCATCATGTTGTGCTCCTAAGTCTTATTGCCATGGTCTTCCAAATAGGAGATGACAAGTGTCCATCTGAGCTATGTCAAACAATAATCTGTCCTTATATGTTCCAATTTGAAATTCTAACCAAGCCTGCTCTTGTACAACTATTTGCTGACCTTGAGTGAGCCATGAAATCTTATATGGGTAAGGATGCGGCAATCTCCTAAGTTTCAGCTTTTCTACCATTTCAACAGACACAAAATTTTCAGTAGATCCACAGTCAATCAAAACTCTACATACCTTTTCTCCTACTTTGTAAGTAGTCTTGAAAAGAGATTTTCTTTGTGGGGGTTCTCTGTTAGGTACCTTCATGGTGGTCATTGCCCTTCTAATCATCAAAGATTCTCCTATCTCAGGTTATCCATAACTATCCAGAGCTCTTACACTTTGGCCAGTGTTTGAGCTAGTCATACTTTGACAATCAGATTCTTGTATCAGACTTGTTCTTCTTTCTCATGTTCAACTCAATGCTTTTTCTAGACATCTGCTGGCTATATGACCTTCTTGATTGCAAGTGTAACATCTAATAGATCCTCTGCCCTGAGATCTTCCTCTGAATGGTGGTCTTCTGCCTCTAAAGTTTCCTTGCTGATTGTAATGTCCTTTTTGAATTTGACTGTTGTCTCCTTTGCTGTTTTCCTAATTAGATGCTCCATGATATCGAAATCCATTGCCTCTGCCTCTAAAAGGACTTCTTCCACCTCTTTGCTATCTTCCTCTTCCTCTGCTGTTCTGCTCTTGTCTTCTCTTTAACTTCTCTTCCATCTTCAATGCCAATTGATAACACTTCTGAACTATATCTAGACTATGCAGATTTAAATCTTCTTGGATGGCAAGTCTCAACCCATTGAGATACCTTGCTACCCTCTCTTCCTCATTTTCCTTTACCTTTATCTTGACACAGAGTTTCATGAATTCTTCAGTATATGAGCTGACATCTAACTCTTTCTGCTTCAAGATTTGCCTCCTCTTATGCAATTGGATGTTGTAATCCAATGGAACATAGGCTTCCTTCACTAAAGCCACCATTTTCTTCCAAGTACCAACTCTGTTATTTCCTTCCTTCACTCTGTCATCTTGGATGAAATTCCACCAAGTCAATGTAGCCTCTTTCATTTTGGACTGTGCCATCTTTACCTTTTGATGCTCTAGTATTTCTTTTGTTTTGAAGAAATTATTCAAGGAGTCTATCCACTCCATCACCAAATCAGGATCCATCTTTCCTATAAACACTGGTAAATCCAATTTCACATCCATGGTTCTCCTCTCCATGGATTTAAGGGAATTCAATAAGGGTCTCTGGTCTGCAAGAATCTCTAGCTCTTCCCACCTAGGGATTTCCTCTTCTTCCGTATCATCTTCTTTACCAGAACTTACTCTGCCCCTCAATTTCTCCAACTCATCTTTCAAACTCTGATTTTGAGCTTTCACTACTTTGCTCTCTACAATCTGCTTCTTTACCAAGACAGCCAACTTAGCATTGGTCATCCTTGCTGGGAGCTCTGATGATCCCTCTCTGTCTGACATTCTGTCTTCTTATCTTCCCAGAAGATACTCCTTCGCTCTGATACCACTATGACGTAGAGCAGGCAGCCAAAACTGGTGGAACCAGTCTAAAAATATGCGGTTGTGACTGTAGTTGAGTCACTATAGCCCTACACTTAATATTTTATTATGTCAAATTCTATTGACACACATCATAGGCTATTGAACTCGCAACCTCCATTGAACCTCTGAACCCTGATCTGCTGAACCGCTGAACTATCGATTCACTGAACCTTCGAACCTTGGTGAGCTGTTGAACCTCAGAACTAGTGCTCGTCATTGAACCTGCCGAGCTCGTTGAACCATTGAACCATTGATCCAGTTCAATGGGTGGTTTAATGATCGTTATTAATCTTTACCACCTTCATCATTACACTGGGCTTTCAACCAACACGTGGTTGAACTGTTGAACCCTTTGAACCGTTGAACCGGTTCAAAGGTTCAACCAAAAGGTTTTCTCCGCCAAACTTATCATGCCAATCACGTAGCTTCAAAAGCCATTGAAGTAGTGAACTCTTGAACTTTCAAATTTGATTCAAACAAAAGACTACGGCCTGATTAAGTCATCGGCGGAGCCGATACTCTTTGTCCAATGGTGAACTTCACACTGATGCTACACTCTGTTTCTGCTAAAATTAGCGGACTGTTGAACCATTAAAAATGGTTCAATCACAGAAACTTAACACTTCAAATTTCACCGATGGACTCTGCAAAAACCCTCGCGATTTCACAGAATTACTTCTCCCACAAACAAACAAACTTTTACACTTCGTTAGCCTAGCACATGCAGATGCTAGGGTTTATTCCAGTGTGCTATCGATTGATCCTGTAACTGTAAAACTCACACAAATAGAAAATGCAAAAACAAAATCTAAACTAATATGTACAGCCATTCCACCGATTATAGAGTAATCAACTGGTGGAATGGAGAAATCCCATATCAACCGTAAATTAGAAATCGACTACACAGATGCAATTCAAACGCAAAATAGGATCTTCTTTATTTTTCTGAGGGTGAATACAAATGCCTGTTTTCACAGTACAACTCAAATTCACAATCACTACTCTGTCTAATTTCTTCGTTCTGATCTCTCTTTCTATCAATATCTGTATCTCTATATCTCAATCGATAAAAACTTAGGCTATTTAATAATCCAAAGAGAGTAGTACTGATAGGATTCCCAGTGGCTAGGAGACAATTCCAGGTGGTTGGGAGACACAACTAACTAACAAACTCATAACTAACTAATAGCTTATCATTACAGATCAACAGGTGTCCTATCAACAGAAATAAACTAAAAATAGCAAGTGTTGGTCAAATAGACCTTATTACATAGTAAATGCATAGCAACCTATGCAAGACATTAGGCTTCTAATTAACTTGATGAAAGGGTGCCCCTGCACCAGGTTGTATGAGTGGCTTGTGATGCCTTTTGGTCTTTCAAATGCCCCAAGCACCTTTATGAGGCTGATAAATGAGGTGTTACAGGTGTTCATAGGGAAATTTGTGGTAGTCTACATTGATGATATCTTGGTGTTCAGTAAGAGCAAGGAAGAACACTTGAAACATTTGGAGATAGTCTTGAAGAGGCTGTAAGATCAGAAGTTACTGATAAACTTGGAAAAGTGTGACTTCATGAAAAAAGAATTGGTGTACCTAGGTTTTGTCATCTCTAAGGGTGATTTGAAAATGGATCCTTCCAAGGTAGAGGCTATTTTGAATTGGCCTACACATAGGACAACAGGAGAGGTCCAAAGTGTTCATGGCTTGGCCACATTTTACAGAAAATTTATTAAGAACTATAGTGATATTTGTGCACCTATATTGAAGACCATCAAGGGTGGTGGTAAGGTGAAGTTTGTGTGGACAAAAGAGGTAGACCAGAGTTTAGAGAGTCTAAAATAGAAAGCTGCTAAGCTCCATGTCTTAGTGTTACCTAATTTCAGTAAGGTTTTCACAATTGAATGTGATGCAAGTGGGCTTCCCATAGGAGCAGTGTTGAGCCAAGAAGGTAGACCGGTGGCCTTTTTCAGTGAGAAATTGAATGAAGCTAAGAGGAAGTCCTCCTCTTATGATTTAGAATTGTATGCCTTGGTACAAGGTCTGAAAAAGTGGAGGCATTATTTGCTTCCCAAAGAATTCATTCTGTACACTGACAATCATGCTCTCAGTTTTTTGAATGGATAGGAAAAGCTTAGTCATAGACACATGAAGTGGGTGGAAAGTCTACAAGCATACACTTTCACCATTAAGCATAAGAAAGGAGTCACAAACAAGGTGGCAGATGCTTTAAACAGAAGGGTGTTGATAGTGCAAGAAGTGTAGTTGCAAAGCATAGGTGTTGAGTCACTCAAGGAATTGTATGAAGAAGATTAGGATTTTAGAGAAATATACAAGGTATGCAATGAATTTGCTAATATTTTTCATAATGAGTTTTTAGATTTTACATTGCAGAATGGACTATTGTTCAAAGGATGTCAGTTGTGTATCCCTAAATGCTTAATGAGGGATAATATTATGAAGGAAAAATATAGTGGAGGACTGGGCAGACATTTTGGGTTGAATAAGACTTTAGATCTGGTAAGGAGATTTTATTTCTGGCCAAGAATGTAGTCTGACATCAGAAAATTTGTTGAAAGTTGCATAGTATGCTAAAGAGCAAAAGGAGTCTCGACCAATGCAGGATTGTATCAACCTTTGCCAATAGTCAACAGGCCTTGGGAATGTTTGAGTATGGATTTTGTGATGGGGTTACCTAAGACAAGGATAGGTTGTGACAGTGTGTTTGTAGTGGTAGACCGATTCAGCAAGATGGCTCATTTCATTCCTTGCAGGACCACTAATGATGCTAGCTACATTGCAGGTTCGTTCTTTAATGAAATTGTTAGGATTCATGGGCTACCCTTGAGCATTGTGTCTGATAGGGACAACAAATTTGTGGGACATTTTTGGAGAACTTTGTGGAAAAGATTGGGAACAAATTTGTCTTTCAGTTCAACCTATCATCCTCAGACTGATGGGAAAATTGAGGTGGTCAATAGATCTTTGGGCAATCTCCTTAGATGCTTAACAAAAGAACATGGCAAAAGTTGGGATGTGATACTCCCACAAGCATAATATGCTTAATGACTCGACAAATAGGAGCACAGGTCTGAGTCCCTTTAAAATTGTATATGGCAGTCACCCCATGGGTATTTTTGAATTGAGAGATGTCTAAGGGTTGGATAAAAGGAGTGGTCATGTTGATGCATTTGCAGAAACCATGAAAGAAATACACCAATAGGTTAAAGATACTTTACACCAAAATAGTCAGAAGATGAAGGCTTGAATGGATCAAAGGAGAAGGGATGTGCAGTATCAAGTAGGTGACTTGGTCATGGTTCATATAAACAAAAATAGGTTGCCAAAAGGAGGCCATAGAAAATTGATGATGACGAAGATTGGACCCTGTCAGATTTTGGAGATGTACGGTCCAAATGCTTACAAGATTGAGCTTCCTGACGATATTGCCATTTCACCCAGATCCAACATTGCTGATTTGACACTGTACAGAAGTCCTAATACAGGGGAGAATGCAGAAGACCCTGTCCAGGAAAATGAAGACTGGCTGAAGCATTTACCTTCTAGGGAGCCACCAAAAATGGAGTACATTTTGGAAAGCAGAGAAGCTAGGAAGACAAGGCACAAAACATACTTTGAACATCTGGTTAAGTGGCAAGGGCTTCTAGATTCAGAAGCTACATGGATGCTAGAGGAAGACATTCTAAACCAAGGTGGAGATGTACAAGAATTGGTCTCTAAGAGGACTTGAGACATTTTTTCTTCTAGGGAGTATGGTGCAGGGGCACCATAGTAAAATCTACTATGTGGAAATAAGGCCTATTTGGCCATGTCATCTAGTTCATGTTTTGTTTTCTAAAAACCTAGAAGTCTTTGTATTCCATTTGGCAAATAATGGACACATTTTGTATCTAATAGAATCTAAAAAGATCATCAGGAGTTGGTTGGGATTTAGGGCAGTTGGCCTTCCCTAACTATTGAGCAACGGTTGATCTTCCAACTCTAGCTTAATAAAAGCACAAAGGAGCAACTGAGAAGGGAGTTCTATAGATTCAAAGATTGTGATTCAGAAATCATTTGAGCAATAATAACTTTTGTCCATCATTTTCTGTGTTTGATCTGTGCCGTAAATATTTCCTAACTGTTCATAATAGTTTTATGTTCTCTGCAATTGAAATAGTTTAGTTTAAATTATTGAAGATGAGTTGATAACCATTCCTCTGGTGGATTTCAAAAGAAATTAGTGGAATGGCATCAGTTTGTACATATTTCTGTTTGTTTTTCCTTTCATTCACCTGTTTGGCAGGTAGATGTTCCAGATTGAGGAGTGTGCATAGTAGCATGCCCTAGCATCTCTATGTGCTAGGTGTAGAGTGTAGATCAGACTATGTGAGAGTGACAACCCTATCGACGTATCACTGTGTCACAGAGTCATAGACAAATACGGTCACTAACTGCTAGTGGTGTCGTTGGATCGGGCCAACGAAGAGACAAATTTTGGTGACCAATGCTAATTTTGGTGACCGATTGAGGCGTATCGGGGTGATAAGGGACAAGTGATACCGACAGAGACCCATCAGGAGGAAATGACTAGTGGCAAGAGATCTTAAGGTTTGGCCGATAGCATTCATCTGGCCAATGAGTGATTTGAGTGACTAATGTATTGGAGACAAAAAGGAAGTTCGTCGATAGTGTTAAGTCTCACCAATGATAATAGTATCAGCATATTGGCCAATGGAAGGTTTAGTTCACTGATGGTGTTAAGCCTCACCGATGTCAAGAGTTGGCCTCATTGCTATGTCATCCTGATGAGGATGAGTTTCCATCAACAACATTAGTTATATCGAAGGAAGAGTCGTTGTTGTATCGCTGGGACAATTTCTGAAGTGGCCAACGAGGTATGTTTGGCCAATAACAAAAGAAGAAGAGTAGATTGCTGAGACCAAAGGTCAAACTCTCACCGATCAATTTTGATTAGTTGTGTGCTTTCACTACATGCTCCTCAACATCAATTAATGCAAATTATTTAATCAACTTGTCATATTTGTGTTCATGTTGTAGATGAGTGTTCCCCAAGGAAAGAAAGATAGATTTTCATACACAATTCCAAGCATTAGGGAGTCCTTCCCACTTTTATATATCACTTGAAATTATTTGTTCATCAGTGAAACCAATTCCCATTTCTGTGAGGTGGTCAACTAGAAAATAATCTCCCTATAGCAATGTTGGTTGACTATGTTTTCAAATCGATTGATTGTTTATTTTTCAATATTGACACTTTTTTTAGTGGGAATTTAAAAAAAATATATTCTCACCATTGTGAGAGTTGTCATTTGGATAGTGAGATTGGTTGTCAAAGCTTTAGCTTCATTGTAGATACCCTCTTGTAACTTTTTTGATATTGTTGCTAAAAATTCTACACTGTGGTACGTGACCAACAAAATTGATATTGAAATAACTTCTTGGAATGGAGATATAGGTAGAATCATTTCTTTTATTATTGGTAGGTTCAACCCTCATGGTCTCTTGAATGTTAATAATTTAATTATTCTCAACTATTTATTCTAAAGTTTATTACTAATCTTTATGAATTAATTAATTTACTTATAAGAATTTTGAAAAAAAAAAATTATTTTCTTTTTAAAAAAACTGAAATATAATAAAACTATGTGTAAAAATTCAAAATAATATTTTATAAAAGATATAAAACTTTAAAAAGAAAAAATTCAAAAATAAAAGGTAAACATTGTTCATTCACAAAGACAACCATATTAACATGAGTCTCTATATCATAATCTAGTAGCAAGTTAGAGTTGGTTGTGCAATTTTCTACCATATTGACATGAGTTACAATTTGCTACCAATTTTCTACAAAATTTAAATAAAAAGAGTTGTTTTAATGAATTTTAAATTATACAAATTACTTTCACTTTATAAATATTGGGGAAAACTAAATGTATTTTAGTTGCTAAATTTTGTGAAAGTTTTAAATGAGATTAGGAAATCGCATTTTTCTAATAAATTTCCATTAAAATTACAAGTAAAATTAATGGATAGAAATTATTCATTTTTATAAGGGCCTCACTCTACTTAAACATCATATGTTTTATTGGTTAAATAGTAAATAGCAATTTTACACCTCATTCCCACCAAAATATAGAAATAATTATCTTATTTTTATTATTCAAACTTTATCTTTCACAAGTAAATAATCTGATTTCATTTTTTATATATTCTACTAAATTAAAATTTTTAATAAATATATATGTTTAGTCACAGCCAATAACAGCGCCCTATAATTGATGAATAAATAGAGCTGAGATGAAGAAAAAATAAAAAGAAAAACAGTGCGCTGGTTACAAGTATGATCTTAGGTATTCATTAACATTACGCTTAAAGTTAATGGATTGAAATTATTGTACCTTGTGCTGAATTTTATTTTCTATTTCTGATTTGCTGTAAATTGTTTTTCTCACTTTCAGATTTTTTTGTTTTTAATTTTTTTTTTTGGTTGGCCCGTAAGTCAGTAGAGTTGGGACTTACAACCGGAAAATCGAAAGTTATGCTATTTAACGTTTAGATAGAGTTATAAATATACTCGACTAATAGTCTATTTATCAATTTTATTCTCAACTTCAATAGAAATCACAGCTCATCAACCAGTAAGCTCTTTCTAAGTTGAAGCTTCAAAACTCATGCTTACTAACTTGATTCAGGTCTTTCTGCATGTTTCATTTGTGCTCAGTTTAGACACCAGACAGGCTATATCATTTAAAAGTGTTATTTTAAATGTCAATATACCAAAGTGCTATGTTTCACTTGTGCTCCTCGGCCTGTGAATGCCAATTTGCTGGTTCCCCCAGCTCCTTTGACTTCTCCCGGTGATGACACTGCGGATTCTCAAGTCCCTGATTGAGAGTATCTCGTGGTGGTGTGGATTTTTTTGGATGTGCCCTTTGTGGTTTTTTACTACCTTCTGTTGGCATCTATCGTCTGCTGTTTTATGTTTTGTTTATAAGTTTGTCAAAACTTTTCTCTGTTTGTTTTCATGGCGGCAGTTTTGCCCTACTTGGCTACTTGGGGCCCTTCAATGTACTTTTGTAATCTTTGTGGTTATTAATGTCTATTTTTTTCTAACGTTGTTGTGGCATCAAAGATTCTTCATTATTCTAACCTTGATGCATATGATCACCATAGTGATTTAGAAAATATTCTTTTATTTTGCATGTCTTAGGAACTTAATGAGTTGATAATCACATTTAAATTGACATTAGAGAGTAAATAGGACTGTCATACATCCTAGGATAGCCACCTCCATAAAAGGTGTAATGTTTGGTGGTGACCTAAAGAACTACCAATTTTCCTTTTAACTATACATGTCATTTATCTTTTTACTTGTTTAGTATTGTTTGTATCTTAATCCATCTTCCAACTAATATGCTTATTCAACATTTATTTTGTTGAGTGTGGTTTCACATATTTTTGCACTAAACAAGGCACGGTACAAGAGATTCAATTCTTCTCTATTAAGAATTGTTGTATAATAGATTTGGTTCATTTTTCTATAATACTTATACATCAATTATATGATAACTTGTTATGAAGGTCACAAATATAAATTTAATACCTCTTCATGATGGTGCAAGTTGAGGATAGTCATGATCATGAAATAAAAAATGATGATAGTCATGATCATGAACCAACTATTTCATGAATAGCCAATTCTACAACATTTAGTTCTTACAATTAATTTACCAATGGCAAGAAGGATACATTTAAATTACATTTTGTATTTGATGAAAACATCCTTGGGATTGTCCATCAACAAGATACATAAAACATTTTTTATTTAAGTAAGAAGCCTCTTACATCTATCCCCCCTTCAACAAACTTACAAACTTGCAATAGGAGTGGAATTTTGCATTTCGCACCTCATGGTGTCAAATGGACTATGCCAACACATTGAGGTGGGCGGGTAAATGCTAGGGGAGGTGTTTTTTTAGTGGTAAAGCCTCCCGGTTCTTATCAACTACATCAGATGGAGACAGTCTCTTAGGAGCCCTAAGACAAAAAGTTGTCAAACATTGGACCAACTGTTATGTCATATTGTGACACCTATGAATGTCTTCTTTGCATGTATAGGTGGATGGCATGTCCACCTACAAATACCTACCTCATTTTTTTTTTAATCAATTTTATTTTCCTATGGTGGTAAGGAACACAATGTTCAAAAATGCTTCAGTTTCATGCAGTACAAAGGTGTTATGAGTAAAATTTTACATTTTGCACCTCGTGGAGCCAAACAGACTATGCCAACACATCAGGGTGGAACGATAAATTCTAGGAGATGTCTTCTTTTATGTGTGTGTCCCAGTCATTTTGGGCTATAAGCTTTTGACAAAGTCACTTAAGATCCATAAGAGCAAAAAACTACCAAACTTTGACGGAGTAGTTCTTAGAATCTATGGCACCTAAGAATATTCTGTTTAGATCTACAAGTGCACATGGGGTCTATCCACAATAAGATCTTTCCTTTCAACTCCAATCCATTTTACTATGCTGAAATTAAATGCATTCCTGCAAAATGCATCAGTGACATTCAACATAACCTTGTCAAAAGTTGTAGTTTTTGTTCTACACTAAGACATTGGGGTGGGCAAGTAAATGCTAGGGAAGGTCTCATTGCATGCATTAGGTATCCCAATTATTTTTGGCTATAGGCTTCCAACAAAGTCACTTAAGATCCCTAAGAGCAAAAAACTGACAAACTTTAATGAAGTAGTTTTCAGATTTCATGGCACCAGAGAATATTCCAATCAGACCTACATGTACATGTGGGTTCATCCACAATAACCTCTCTTATTTTTTTTCAACTTCAATCCATTTGACCATGCCAAATATAAATACATTCTTACAAAATATATTAGTGACATTCAACATAACCTTGCCATAAGTTGTATTTTTCATTCTGCACCTTGTGGGGCCAAATGGACTACACTAACATGTTAGGGGGTAAGTAAATGCTAGGGGATGTCTCTTTTTACACACCAGGTGTCCCAGTCGTTCTAATCTACAGGATTTTAGTAAAGTCACTCAAGATCCCTAAGAGCAAACAAATGTCAAACTTTGATGGAGTAGTTTTCAAAATCTGTGGCACCTGGGAATGTTACATTTGGACCTATAGGTTCATGTGGGGCTCATCCACAATAACCTCTCTTGGTTTTTCTCAACTCCAATCCATTTGGCCGTGTCAAAATTAAATGCATTCTTGCAAAATGCATAAGTGACATTCAACATAACCTTTCCATAAGACGTATTTTTCATTTTTGGTCTCATGGGGCTGAAAAAACTATACCAACATATTAGGGTGGGTGGGTAAATGCTAGGCAAAGTCTTGTTTCATGTGCCAAGTATCCCAGTCATTTCGAGCTATAGATTTTTTATAAAGTGTGAGCCAGAAGCTTGTAGCCTAGAATGACTAGGACACGCAGCTGTTATGTCATAAATTGTACTCCTACTTGGATTAGCACATTATCACTCAGTTTATCTCCTACATTTTGGTGTCCCTTAAACCCTTTCATCATTAGACCTATCTAAACCCTGATTGGCATTTATCCTTTCAAAGAAATGTAGCATTTCAGAGTAATTACTAAAAAAACTTAAAAAGGACTATGGATTCTAGAGATTTACGACACCCTTAAGCATGACCAAGAGTCAAATTTGGGGCTTGGACTTGGGTGGTACCACCCTAGTCCTTCCCCAAACCTCTGGGGTTACAAATTTAATTCTTGTGTCGGATTATGCTTTGGTTTTCGTGTTTCTAAATTCAAATTTTTGGTCTCGTGTCATGTTGGCCTTTTATTTCAATTTATTTTATTTATAAGGTTTAATATTTAAAGAGAAATCAAAATTATTCTATTACACACAATGTTTATGCCAACTTATTATGCCAAAATTCTACTACTACTACTACTACTACTACTACTACTACTACTACTACTACTACTACTATTGAAGGTCTGCATAGTGTTGAAGCTCATTGAAGATCAGGATCTTTTCTATCTTGGAATTATGTTGTGAAGATAAGGAATCAAGATCTTGAGTCTATCTTGCTCTTCCTAGGATTTGCAAAGCCTTTTGCATGATCAGGAGAAGGGTTGAAGCCTCCAACTTGAGTTTTGGAATGTTATCCTCCATAGATACGGCTACCTCACCTTCTTGTTCTGCAAGCCTTCATTTGTGTCATCTCCTTTATGCTTGAGTCATTAAGGAATTGATTCGATGATTATGCTCATAGTTAGGGCTTATGATCACACACATCTACATCTCTTAACATTGGCTATTGTTGAGGTAGGAATAACAAAATAGGGTTTGACTAAGGCCAACTCCTGTATAGCCACAACAAGGTTTATCCATTTTTTTGTTGTGTAGGGTAGGTTCAAGAAGATCTAGCGAAAAGGAGTGAACATGAAGTAGGTGTCACTATCACAATTGCTACAAAAGTTTTAGATTCATCATTGGATAAGTGCAGGGATGATTTTAGGACTACCCAAGTCTATCAAACCCTTAAATTCAGGATCTAGAGCCTTAATCAGAGGCTCAGTCACCTGGTACAAAAAGTTTCATGTCAGGGAATCTTTAGGGATGATTTCAAGACTGCCCAAGTCTTTAGGTCCCTCAAAATTCAAGTGCATAGTCTTTGATAGTGTTTATTTACATTCCTATGTTCGTTTGACATTTCTTGCTTCTAGGATTTGAATGTCCTAACAATTCTTATAACTAGGGTTTAACTTGATCTAGCTACTTAAGGCTTGTGAAAACCTAGTGAAAGCATCCTTTCATGTACAACAATAGGGGAATAAGGTACTTTTAGAATAGCCCTTTCATAGTGGTTGAGCTCAGATCATATTCTAAATGTTAGTATATGAAAAGGGAGGTTTGACCTAGTTTGAGCATGTTAATCATTCTCTCTCTTTTCTAGATCTAACATTTTGGTGAACCCATGTTTAAGGAATTTGCATCCTTATTCATTATATCTAAGTGAATTTTCTGTTCTAAATCAAATTTAGATTGTAATATCTTTTCATGAATAGTATATGCATTGTACCTTGATTGATATCTATCTTTGCGTTAAAAGAGCATTAAGGTTTCATAAATTGAAATTTTACATAGTGATCTTAGTTTCATTCTTGTAAAGTATATTATATCTTGATTCACATTAAGTCTTGGGTAAAATAGATTATGTGGAAATGTTTGATTTGTTTATAAGACTTTAATACATATAATGAGCTTTTTAGTTGTGATGACCTCAATATGTTAGATGAAGCCTTAGATGAATTTATATCTATTGAATATTCCACTACAACTCCTAAAATTCCGTTCCTTCAAATATTAGTAAGTTACACAATCTATGTTCCAAGCTCTCAAGAAGAACCTGTGAAACCAAAAATAGTGATCGACTTGTGTTTTGATGTGCCTTAAACACAAACAAAACTAGTTTTCACTGTAAGAGGTCTTCTAAATTCTTCTCAATCTCCTAGTTACATTTATAATCATGCTAAACAAATAACAAACTAAAATCAAGTGTATCCAAATGTGGTTTCTCACATGTATAATACACGAAATAATAAACAAAGTAAGCAATAGTCAAACATTTCAATCTCTTTACCAACTTGTCAACCTATGCTTCCTTAACCACCTCATTTAACTCATAAAGTTGGTCAAGACTATGGTCTTGTTGAGTAGCTTTATGTTACTCTTTCTAAGATTTCTCTTTGGGAACTTATACAATCATCGCCTACATATCATAGAATGCTCCAGGAAGCTTTAAAAAAGGTGATTGTACCACCCACTACTAAGATTAATGATGTAGCCTCTCTATTAGATTGTCTGGAAAAAAAATAAATATTTTGTTTCAACAAATTGAGTTACCATTGAAGTTCAAAAGCAATATGATCTTCTAATGATGTTTGTCATAATAAATAAAAAGTTGATAAGGAGAACTATGATTAACAATGGATCAACTCTTAATGTTTATGGCATTGATTTGTTACACAAAATCAAGGTAGACATATCTCTAATCAAACCAGATAAATTAAGAATTTATGGCTTTGATAATGTTGGTAGACAATCACTAGTTACCATAGTAAAGGTTGGGCCTATTACATTATCTACCCTCATTCATTTTATGCCTAGGGCACTGTCATATAATATGATTCTTGGTAGACCATGGATTCACATCATGGGGATAGTTCCGTCTATCCTCCATCGATCAATAAAGTTTATTTATGTAAATAAACTTCAAACAATTGAAGTTGATCCAAATCCAGAAAGTTGTTTACAACTTGAAGCACAAAAATAGGTTATCAATTACAAACATCTTGAGAGGAACCTCCTGCAACAATATAATGAAAAATGTACGAAATAAAAAAAATAGCAGAATCACAGAAAGAATTTATTGATCGTAGGCCACTTCGAGGGGGCAACCTCTTTTGCGCAAGCTCAATACAATAAATTCATGGATGCCTTCATTGGCCTCAACATGTAATTATATACTAAGTCTAATCTAAACAACTATTACTTCCCATGAATGTGGGATAATACAATATACTCACAAGAAAACTTACAAAGCATATGTGTCCAAAAGTAGCATACTAACAAAGTAAAGAGAAGGGTTAAACATGGGTTCCTAACATCCCCTCCCTCTTAGAAAAGCTTTGTCCTCAAAGCCTAAGATGTGGAAATTGTTACTAAATCTAAAGGAGTGGTTCCCATGTAGCATCCTCTAGTTGTAGGCCATGCCACTGAATTAATACCTCGGTGATAGATAAGGAGCGAAGCTGACAAGTGTGCCTGTCGAAGATTTCCTCTGGCTCCAAAATGATGGATCCTTCATTATCCAGTTCTAGTAAAATAGTTTGTGCTCTTATGTTGGTGCCAAGAACTTTCTTTAGACAAGAGACATGAAATACTGGATGAAGGTGGGAAGGAGGAAGCTCCAATTTATAAGCAACTAACCCAATCTTTTGAAGAACCTTATATGGCCCATAGAACTTTAGAGTCATCTTATGATGCCATTTGACTTTCAGGGATGATTGCTTGTATGGCTATAGACAAATAAAAACCATACCACCTACTTGAAAAGTGTGCTCAAAATGGTGTTGATAAACTTGTTGTTTCATTTGATTTCTTTCCATGTGAAGATTGTCCTGTAAGATGCGAAGAATCTGATCCTGGGTTCAGAGAACCATGTTGACTGCCTGAACTGGTGAACTGTTGGGGGTGTATGGAAGTAGCATTGGCGGTGCCTAACCATAGATTGCTTCGTATGGAGTCATTTTAGATGTAGTGTGGTAGGAGGTATTGTACCACCATTTAGTGAGAGGGAGCCACTTTGCCCACTGATGCTGTTATTCTGAGGTGAAGCAACAAAGATAAGTTTCCAAACATTTGTTGATAATTTCAGTATGACCATTTGCTTGTGAGTGATACCTAGAACTCATCTTCAGTTTGGTGTCAGTGTGTTAAAATAATTATGTCCAAAAATGACTGGTGAAAGTTACATCCTGATTTGAGACAATGGAAGAAGGGATGCCATGAAGACGGAAGATCTGGTCCATAAAAATTTGTGCGACTAAGGAGGCTATATAGGGATGGCTGAGTGCACAAAAATGACTAAATTTGGAGAGGCGATCAACCACAATCAAGATCACTATCTTCCCTCTAGATTTAGGGAGCCCCTAAATGAAATCCATAGAAATATCTATCCAAATCCATGTAGGGATGGGCAAGGGTTCGAGCAATCTAGGAAGGAGTGTCATTTCAATTTTGTTGCATTGGTAGGTATCATATTCAGTCACCATTTGTTTAATTTCCCTTTTCATTCCCTTCCAAAAGAAGTTACACCATGCCCGCTCATAAGTTTTGAGGAACCTAGAGTGCCCTGTCGATGGAGAAGAATGGAGTTCATAGAAGATAGCTTGCTTCAGTAAGCTGTACCACATTACTCTTCATTATCTCAATTCATTCAATAGTTTGCCAATAACCCTTCTACTATACCGCATTACTCTGGGGATGGTGCTTCTCTATGATACAAGGGTTGTCTGGTTCCTCCTCCATTCAACAACCTAAAGATCTGTGCCTTAAGGAAGCACCAGACGACCCTTGTATCATAGAGAAGCACCATCCCAAGAGTAATGTGGTATAGTAGAAGGGTTATTAGCCAACTATTGAATGATTTGAGATAATGAAGAGTCATTGACATAGCCCTACTAGATAGATTCCAACCAATTTGAAACAAGTATAGAAATAGTTGAAAGAGAAGCTTGCTCATCAAATGTGGGAGAAAGAGCATCTACCACAATACCCTTCTTGTAAGTGATCTCATAGTCATAACCAATGAGTTTTCTGACCCATTTATGTTTTGTTGGGGAGGAGACCCATTGTTCAAGGAAAATTTTTAGACTTTGGTGATCAGTCTTGATGCAAAAATGATTCCCTACTAGGTATGGCTGCCACTTCTATACTACATGCAAAATAGCCATCATTTCCTTCTCATATGTAGAGAGTACTAAATTCTTGCCAGAAAGGGCTTTGCTGGTGAATGTCATGGGATGTTCATCTTGAAGGAGAACAACACCAAGTCCATTGTCGCAAGCATCACTCTCAATACTGAAGGTCTTGGAAAAATTTGGCATAGCTAGAACAGGTGTAGTACACATAGCTTGTTTTAGTTTTTCAATGGCACACTGAGCAACATGTGTCCAGGTAAAAGCATCCTTTTTTAACATAGTTGTTAATGGAGATGCAATCTTCTTGTTATCCTTGACAAACTTGTGATAGTGGCCAGTCAGTCCCAAAAAACCATAGAGACTCTTGAGCATCTGAGGATGCGGCTAATTTTTCATGGCATCTATTTTTACAGGATCCACTCGAACCCCTTTGGCTGAAACAATATGCCTGAGATACTCCACTTCCTTCTAGCCAAAAACACATTTAGACTATTTTGCATAGAGACATGATGATCAAAGAGAAGTTGCAGTACAAGATCCAGATGTTGGAGATGCTCAACCCATGTTTTACTATAGATGAGGATATCATCGAAGAAAACTAGAATGAATTTCCACAGGTAGGGCCAGAATGTTTTATTCATCAATTCCTAGAATATTGAAGGAGCATTAGTGAGGCCAAAGGGCATGACCAAAAACTCATAGTGGCCATCATGTGTGTGGAAATCCATTTTAGGGATATCATCCCCATGAACACGAATTTGGTGATACCTAGAACGAATATCCAACTTGGAGAAAAAATGAGCTCCATGAAGCTCATCAAGAACCTCATCAACAATAGGAATCAGAAACTTATCCTTGATTATGATGTGATTAAGTGCTCGGAAGTCAATGTAGAGGCACCATGACCCATCTTTTTTCTAAACAAGAAGAACTAGTGAAGAAAAGGAACTAGTACTAGGGTGAATAATACCTTGCTTCAATAAGTCTCGAACAATCATCTCAATCTCTATCTTTTGGTGAAATGGGTAGCGGTAGGGCCTGATGTTGGGAGGAATGCTTCTAGGAAGGAGCTGAATATGGTGGTCCTCTAGTCGTGAAGGTGGTAATCCCACTAGTTCAATGAAGACACAAGCATAGCTATCCAAAATTTGTTGTAGATTAGAAGTGGTGGAGACCACTGATGGTTGCATTTGAATGGAATGGAGCTAAGCGATGACACCATGTGAGTTCATCTGAAGAAGTTTTTCCATGTGATGTGAAATTATGATGTTGAGAGACCCTAGTTGTAAGCTCTTCAATGTGTGTTTTTGCCCATTGTCTAAAAACTATATCCAAAGTTCAACAAAATCCAATAAGATGGGTCCAAGTGTGCATAACCATTGGGTGCCCACAATCACATCACATCTACCTAAGGGTAAGGAAAACATGTTAGAGCATAGGATATAATCTCCAATAGAGATATGCACCTTGCAACACTTCCCTTTGTAAGGTAATGTGCCCCCATTGGCAATCATGACTTCAAAGCTGGAGCAAGGATGGACAAAGCAATCATCCTGTTTGGTGATCCAAGGGTCAATGAAGTTATGAGTGCTACTATAATCAATGAGTATTTTAAGAGGGAGCTTCTTGAAGTAACCCTTGACCTACATAGTTTATGGGGTGGTGACTCGTGCTAAAGCATGGAGAGAGATCTCTGGGTGGTCTTCCTGAGAAGCAGGGTCAACAAGCGGCTATTAATTTTTGACTTGATCATCTATTGTATCTTGAACATTTGCATAAATTTTAGTTTTAGGTGGAGAATCCACATCCAAGAGATAGAGCTTTTACTTAATAGATCTATGTCCCTAAGTGAATTTCTCATCACAATTATAACAAAGCCCTTTTTCCCTACATGCCTGCATCTTTGCTTCAGTCAAATGCTTGATAGGAGTTGTTCTAGGAGTTGGTGTTATTTGAGGTCTCTGGGAAACCATATTTTTGAATGGAACAAAATTGGATTTAGATCGTTGTTGAGCTATGATCTTGTCCTTCGCCAACTTTTCCAACCCTAGGGCTTCCATCATTGTGTTGGGATGGAATATTTTAACCTCAGATCGGATTGCACCCTTCAGACCACTGACAAAACAACTCTTCAAGAATTCATTAGACAATCCTTCTGTGTGATTGGCCAATTTTTTAAATTCTATTTGATATTCTCTCATAGTGCCTATTTGGCGAAGTTCAGTGAGTGCTCCTATGAAGTCATCAAAAGCACTAGGGCCAAATCGTTACAAAATGAGTTTACAAAAATCTATCCATTTTGGCTCTTCATGAACCTTGATGTACTAACGAAACCATTGAAGGGCTTCATGTTCCAAATGAAAGGATGCAAGTGGGAATTTGTTGACATCAAAAGTATTATGTAGACTAAAATATTGTTCTACCCGGTATATCCATCTAGTCAGAACATCACCATTGAAGTGAGGAAAATCAATCTTCAGCCCACAAAAATTGCTGGAAGAAAAGAACCCAGTATCTATAGAAGACTCTGGCTGCCATCTATTGTTCATGGTTGAATGTTGAAGATTGAGGCCAAGAATTGTTTCAGCCAGATCTTAGAGTTTGGCCTTGAGTGCTGTAAGTTCATCCTCCATGTTTTTTTCTCTCGTGCAGGTGACAACCATAAGAAGGAGATATTTTTTAGGAATGGGTATAAAAATAGAAACAAAAACTCTTTTAGTAAAGGAAAATTTGGATTTGGGAAAAACTCTGATGGGTAATTAGGGTTTGACTAGGTTTTGGACACTACAGGAAAGGGAAGTAGAAAATGGGGATTTCAGAAGTGGGATGAAAGAATGGGAAAATTTGTCTAAGAGGGACAAAGGAACAGAAAGATGAAATGAACACTGTGGTAAAATTTGAAGGGTATTGTGAGAATAGAAGAAGTTATGGCAAACCCTAAAAATAGACAAATGTGAGATTTCTAGCTTCGATAAGTGGAATTTGGGATAGGGCCCTCAAGGAAGGAAATATGCAGAATGAAATTTTGGGGTTCTAGTCAATTTTGTGAGGAAACGAAGCTAAAACAAGGAAGATATGGCAAAAAAATAGATTTATTATTATTTTTTTCTGGAAATGATCTGCCAACTACTCTAGATGGACTCAATCTGTGATTTTCTGATTGTCAATATATATGGGCCCCAAGGATATTCATCTTCCTAAAGGTTCAGGGGAGTCACTTGGCCACCAATGCTATCTAACAGCTTGCATATTGGGGTAGTACCCCTCACTCTACAGCTCAAGTAAAACTGATAATCGCTTTGCCACAAATGACAGTGCTTGGTTTACCTCATGGATGGGAACTAGTCAATCAGGTAGGGGCCATTTCCCTTTTCACTGGCAGGTCCTCTCAATGGGCCAGCTACTTTGGGGTTCCTGTGGTACTCCTGTGATGCAGAGGTATTGGTAGTTTTGGCTTTGCTCACACAATAGACCTAGACTTTAGGATTTCCTTCACAAGGTTTTCAAATGCTATGCAACACAAGCCTATGGAAGGCTATCCAAGAGATTGACCTAGTCTGGGACCACACCCTAGTGTCCACCCTCATAGACTATCCAACTCTCTTTTGGGGAGTCTCTACTCAACCCAAACAACACACACACTCACCTTCTTGACCAACAACCAACTACCAACATCCCTACCAGATAGGATCTCAGACTACAATCAACACAAACTTGTCAAGGACATGACCAACTCAAGGTCTTTGACCCAACAACTATGTTCTGTACCTGCAAGGATAGTGAACAACAAACTATAGCATGACTGCACTATGACAGTGCCTAGGAGACCTATTCCTTGTAGCCCTTGAGATCAGCTAAACCAAGGATAACTTTTCAAACCTCCAAATTACAACCTAGACACATTGCACATTTAAATACCCATTATGGACTTACAACCATATACCAAGTTGTAGGGCTGTACTCTATACTAGGCGCCCAATGACATCGAGCTCTTCTTTTTAGGAAATAGGCCTAATTTGAGGGCTTTACAAAGGAAGTGCATCAAATCTACTTGCTCAGGATCAAACAAGCACCTGCATAGGTCTATTTTCATCTATAAACATCAAGTCAACCATCCATTGGGTCAACCACTTACCTGTTCTCTGAATTCACATTAATTTCCACCATTGCACACTAACCAGTCACTATGTAGACTAGATAGATTCATGCCAAATGCCTTGGAGGGAGGAGTGTAGACCTAGAAACCAACAAAAACATGAAATATACTCTCTCGTCCTCCATCCTACTAAAAATAGTTGATGCCTTTCAGAGGACAGAGGAGAAATTATACATTTTGCCACAAAACCCTAGTTTTGAGGGTTTTCAGACCTATTTACACAAATTGATTTAAAACTCACAACACAAGAGGTTTCAAGAGACCTAATTACACTCAAATGAAAGGTGTTTTAGAGGACTAACACATTTCTAAAGTTGCAGACCCCTTACTATCCGTACAGAGCCGTACAAAATGACTATTTTCTAGGAAATGTAGAAAAAGGCAATTTTTTACACTCCAAAACTTTTCCACTTCATTATTCTTGGCATGTCATTACATGGTTTGGCCTATAGAAGGCTTGGGAGATGTTTTTCCTCCTCCACCAACCATACAACTACTCTCCAAGGCAGTTAGCCATTGGTTATCACTTCCTCCACAAGAAACCACATGTTTCTTAAGTGGAATTACATTCAATTTGACCATATCAAGGTCTATATTGGATAAATTGACCAAATGAACCAAGTCCTTATTACAAATCATGAAAATGGATTTCAAAGACTTAGAGAGAAAAATAGAAACATGACAACAAAACATGACAAAGCACAAATGACTAGAATTGGGAGCTCCTGCACCATACTCCCCCTGCAAGAAGAACTTAAGTCCCTTGAGTTTCCAAATGTTGAAGGGTCATTCCATGCTTCGAGATATCTGCTTCAGTCATCCAAGTGGCCTCTAAATTAGGAAAATCCTTCCATTTCACCAAGTAGTCTTTGTAGACACCTCTCCTAGACTTCTTGACAATTTTGGAATCTAGAATACATTCCAGCTGCAAAGGTTTGCTTGGAGGCAAATCCTTGATCCAATCATCATCTGTATCCACCACATCTGATCCACTTTCACCAGGCAATGGGGGTCTGAATCAGGTTTTCACTGCCAAGCCACCAAATATTCTATATATTCTTTGTTCCTGGTCTACTTTACCATTCGGGTATTTAAAATCTTCTACAAGGTTGGTGGATCATGTTTTCGAATATCATCATCTGTTGTACCCTGTAATGTTTCCTGTTCCATATCTGCAGTAGGTTTGTATTGAGTTAAATCACATACATTAAATATAGGTGACAATCCAAGATCAGGATGAAGTTGGATCTCATAAGCATTCTATCCACATTTCATTAAAATCTGACATGGTCCAATCTTCCTCTACATTAGCCTAGTATGTTTTCCTTTTGGGAGTCTTTCCTTTTTCAGATAAACCCATACCAAATCTCCAACATCAAACTATACATCTCTCTTTTTCTTATCAGCATAGTCTTTATATTTCATTGTGGTTTGCTAGAGTTGGTTCTTGACTTGATCATGCACCTCTTTTATTGCTGCTACAAAAGCTTCTCCATCTGCACTAATTCAGTCTCCTGTAGGTAGATTTCTTAATTCCAAAATACCTCGTGGATGCATACCATACACCACTTGAAAAGGTGATTTCCCTGTACTCCTATTGATGGTATCATTATAAGAAAAGTATGCCTGTGGTAGGATGCTATCCCACTTCTCTCCATGTTGTTTTCTCAAACATCTGAGTAGATTTCCTAATGAATGGTTAACCACTTCAGTCTGTCCATCTGTCTAAGGATGATATGCTTATGAGAAAGATAAATTTGTGCCAAGTTTCTTCCAAAGAGTCCTCCAAAAATGACCAATGAATTTCACATCTCTATCTGACATTATACTCAATGGCAATCCATGTATCCACACTATTCCCTTGAAAACCAAATATGCAACATATGAGGCATCACAAGTAGTTTTGTATGGCAAGAAATGTTCCATTTTACTGAACCTGTCTACTACAACAAAGACACTATCATTACCCTTCCTTGTTTTGGGTAAACCCAACACAAAATCCATACTTATGCCTTCCCATGGCCTAGAAGGAATGGGCAGTGGCTGATATAAACCTGCATTAGTTGATCTACTTTTTGCTTTCTAACATATCACACATGTCTCCACAAATTTTCTGACATCTGACTGTAGCTTTGGCCAAAAGTAATGCCTCTTTACCAGTTCCAGAGTCTTATCTAAACCAAAATGTCCTGCCATAGCTCTGCAATGCTTTTCCCTAATGATGTTCAGCCTCATAGAACACCTTGGAATACACAATTTTATGCCTTTCAACAACAATCCATCCTGGATCAGAAATTCAAAAAATTTAGTATGATATTTGTCTCCAAAAGAAATACATACTCGATATATCTCTCCAAAGTCTTCATCAGCATCATACATAGTCTTCAAGGAATTAATACCAACACTTTCTAGTTGAATCTAATTTATGGTTAGAGTTCTCCTACTCAAAGCATTTGCTACTTTGTTCTTTACCCCTTTCTTGTGCTTAAGTGTGAAAGTAAAGGCTTGCGAAGTTTCTACCCATTTCCTATGTCTATGATTCAGCTTCTCTTGACTGTTAATGAAACTAAGAACCTGATTATCTATAAATACTATGAATTCTTTTGGCATTAGGTAATGTCTCCACTTCTTGAGTGACTGGACTAGAGCATACATCTCCAAATCATATGATGAATACCTCTTCTTTGCATCATTTAACTTCTCACTGGAAAATGCAATAGGCCTACCTTCTTGACTAAGTATTGTGCCAATTGCCATGTGACTTGTATCACATTCTACCTGAGAAATTTTGTTGTAATCAGGAAGTGTGAGGACTAGCTGCTATGCCACCTTCTTCTTCAGTGTTTCAAATGAATCATCTGCTTCTTTGGTCCAAGTAAACCTGCACTTCTATCCTCCTTTAATGGTGTCAAGCATGGGTGCACATACATGACTAAACCCTCTTATAAACTTCCTATAGAAAGTTGCTAACCCATGGAAACTTCTGACATCATTCATAGTTCTAGGAGTTGGCCAAGTCAATATGGCAGTTACCTTCTCCTTATCCATTTTCAGTTTACCTTGTGAAATGACAAAACCTAAATAGATGATCTCTTCCTGCATAAACAAACACTTTTCTAAGTTGATCATGAACTGTTCTTCATGTAACCTTTTGAGGACCAAGTCTCTATGTCTGAGATGCTCTTCCTTGGTATTACTGAAAATCAAAATGTCGTCTAGATATACTATGACAAATTTACCTATAAATTCTCTCAAGACCTCATTCATCAATCTCATAAAAGTACTAGGAGCATTAGATAATCCAAAAGGCATAACCTTCCACTCATACAATCCCTCATTTGTTTTAAATGTTGTTTTCCACTCATCTCCTGGCCTAATCTTGATCTGATGATAACCACTCTTCAAATCTATTTTTGTGAAATACTTAGCACCTCCTAAACAATCAAGCAAATCTTCTATCCTAGGTATTGGAAATCTATACCTAATTGTGATCTTATTAATAGCCCTTGAACCAGTGCAAAGTCTCCAAGTACCTTCCTTCTTTGGTGCTAGTATAGCTAGTACTGCACATGGACTTAAACTCTTGCCAATTACGCTTGTGTCCAATAATTCTTCAATCTATCTTGCAATTTCTGCATTGTCTTCTAGAGTAGGCTTGTTTACTACCTTGTTTGGAAGTGTAGATCCTGGTATCCCTTACAGGTGGTAGGGATCTTGGCATTCCATCAGAGATGATGCCTTTGTATTTATCCAACAACTCTTGGACAGTAGGATCTATGAACCTCTGCCGCTTCTCTCCCTTGATTTCTTGTTGTTGTACTTTATTTATTTTCAAGCATGAAATTAGGGCATATGCAACTATACCCTCTTCTACTATTTCTTTCATGAACTATTTACCTTCTACTAGCATTACCTTGGCTTCTTTCCCCTTTGATTCTACCTCCTTCTCCATCAATGGTAGTAACTCTATCACCTTACTATCCTTGGTGATTGAATATGTATTTCTAACTCCATCATGTTGTGCTCCTAAGTCTTATTGCCATGGTCTTCCAAATAGGAGATGACAAGTGTCCATCTGAGCTATGTCAAACAATAATCTGTCCTTATATGTTCCAATTTGAAATTCTAACCAAGCCTGCTCTTGTACAACTATTTGCTGACCTTGAGTGAGCCATGAAATCTTATATGGGTAAGGATGCGGCAATCTCCTAAGTTTCAGCTTTTCTACCATTTCAACAGACACAAAATTTTCAGTAGATCCACAGTCAATCAAAACTCTACATACCTTTTCTCCTACTTTGTAAGTAGTCTTGAAAAGAGATTTTCTTTGTGGGGGTTCTCTGTTAGGTACCTTCATGGTGGTCATTGCCCTTCTAATCATCAAAGATTCTCCTATCTCAGGTTATCCATAACTATCCAGAGCTCTTACACTTTGGCCAGTGTTTGAGCTAGTCATACTTTGACAATCAGATTCTTGTATCAGACTTGTTCTTCTTTCTCATGTTCAACTCAATGCTTTTTCTAGACATCTGCTGGCTATATGACCTTCTTGATTGCAAGTGTAACATCTAATAGATCCTCTGCCCTGAGATCTTCCTCTGAATGGTGGTCTTCTGCCTCTAAAGTTTCCTTGCTGATTGTAATGTCCTTTTTGAATTTGACTGTTGTCTCCTTTGCTGTTTTCCTAATTAGATGCTCCATGATATCGAAATCCATTGCCTCTGCCTCTAAAAGGACTTCTTCCACCTCTTTGCTATCTTCCTCTTCCTCTGCTGTTCTGCTCTTGTCTTCTCTTTAACTTCTCTTCCATCTTCAATGCCAATTGATAACACTTCTGAACTATATCTAGACTATGCAGATTTAAATCTTCTTGGATGGCAAGTCTCAACCCATTGAGATACCTTGCTACCCTCTCTTCCTCATTTTCCTTTACCTTTATCTTGACACAGAGTTTCATGAATTCTTCAGTATATGAGCTGACATCTAACTCTTTCTGCTTCAAGATTTGCCTCCTCTTATGCAATTGGATGTTGTAATCCAATGGAACATAGGCTTCCTTCACTAAAGCCACCATTTTCTTCCAAGTACCAACTCTGTTATTTCCTTCCTTCACTCTGTCATCTTGGATGAAATTCCACCAAGTCAATGTAGCCTCTTTCATTTTGGACTGTGCCATCTTTACCTTTTGATGCTCTAGTATTTCTTTTGTTTTGAAGAAATTATTCAAGGAGTCTATCCACTCCATCACCAAATCAGGATCCATCTTTCCTATAAACACTGGTAAATCCAATTTCACATCCATGGTTCTCCTCTCCATGGATTTAAGGGAATTCAATAAGGGTCTCTGGTCTGCAAGAATCTCTAGCTCTTCCCACCTAGGGATTTCCTCTTCTTCCGTATCATCTTCTTTACCAGAACTTACTCTGCCCCTCAATTTCTCCAACTCATCTTTCAAACTCTGATTTTGAGCTTTCACTACTTTGCTCTCTACAATCTGCTTCTTTACCAAGACAGCCAACTTAGCATTGGTCATCCTTGCTGGGAGCTCTGATGATCCCTCTCTGTCTGACATTCTGTCTTCTTATCTTCCCAGAAGATACTCCTTCGCTCTGATACCACTATGACGTAGAGCAGGCAGCCAAAACTGGTGGAACCAGTCTAAAAATATGCGGTTGTGACTGTAGTTGAGTCACTATAGCCCTACACTTAATATTTTATTATGTCAAATTCTATTGACACACATCATAGGCTATTGAACTCGCAACCTCCATTGAACCTCTGAACCCTGATCTGCTGAACCGCTGAACTATCGATTCACTGAACCTTCGAACCTTGGTGAGCTGTTGAACCTCAGAACTAGTGCTCGTCATTGAACCTGCCGAGCTCGTTGAACCATTGAACCATTGATCCAGTTCAATGGGTGGTTTAATGATCGTTATTAATCTTTACCACCTTCATCATTACACTGGGCTTTCAACCAACACGTGGTTGAACTGTTGAACCCTTTGAACCGTTGAACCGGTTCAAAGGTTCAACCAAAAGGTTTTCTCCGCCAAACTTATCATGCCAATCACGTAGCTTCAAAAGCCATTGAAGTAGTGAACTCTTGAACTTTCAAATTTGATTCAAACAAAAGACTACGGCCTGATTAAGTCATCGGCGGAGCCGATACTCTTTGTCCAATGGTGAACTTCACACTGATGCTACACTCTGTTTCTGCTAAAATTAGCGGACTGTTGAACCATTAAAAATGGTTCAATCACAGAAACTTAACACTTCAAATTTCACCGATGGACTCTGCAAAAACCCTCGCGATTTCACAGAATTACTTCTCCCACAAACAAACAAACTTTTACACTTCGTTAGCCTAGCACATGCAGATGCTAGGGTTTATTCCAGTGTGCTATCGATTGATCCTGTAACTGTAAAACTCACACAAATAGAAAATGCAAAAACAAAATCTAAACTAATATGTACAGCCATTCCACCGATTATAGAGTAATCAACTGGTGGAATGGAGAAATCCCATATCAACCGTAAATTAGAAATCGACTACACAGATGCAATTCAAACGCAAAATAGGATCTTCTTTATTTTTCTGAGGGTGAATACAAATGCCTGTTTTCACAGTACAACTCAAATTCACAATCACTACTCTGTCTAATTTCTTCGTTCTGATCTCTCTTTCTATCAATATCTGTATCTCTATATCTCAATCGATAAAAACTTAGGCTATTTAATAATCCAAAGAGAGTAGTACTGATAGGATTCCCAGTGGCTAGGAGACAATTCCAGGTGGTTGGGAGACACAACTAACTAACAAACTCATAACTAACTAATAGCTTATCATTACAGATCAACAGGTGTCCTATCAACAGAAATAAACTAAAAATAGCAAGTGTTGGTCAAATAGACCTTATTACATAGTAAATGCATAGCAACCTATGCAAGACATTAGGCTTCTAATTAACTTGATGAAAGGGTGCCCCTGCACCAGGTTGTATGAGTGGCTTGTGATGCCTTTTGGTCTTTCAAATGCCCCAAGCACCTTTATGAGGCTGATAAATGAGGTGTTACAGGTGTTCATAGGGAAATTTGTGGTAGTCTACATTGATGATATCTTGGTGTTCAGTAAGAGCAAGGAAGAACACTTGAAACATTTGGAGATAGTCTTGAAGAGGCTGTAAGATCAGAAGTTACTGATAAACTTGGAAAAGTGTGACTTCATGAAAAAAGAATTGGTGTACCTAGGTTTTGTCATCTCTAAGGGTGATTTGAAAATGGATCCTTCCAAGGTAGAGGCTATTTTGAATTGGCCTACACATAGGACAACAGGAGAGGTCCAAAGTGTTCATGGCTTGGCCACATTTTACAGAAAATTTATTAAGAACTATAGTGATATTTGTGCACCTATATTGAAGACCATCAAGGGTGGTGGTAAGGTGAAGTTTGTGTGGACAAAAGAGGTAGACCAGAGTTTAGAGAGTCTAAAATAGAAAGCTGCTAAGCTCCATGTCTTAGTGTTACCTAATTTCAGTAAGGTTTTCACAATTGAATGTGATGCAAGTGGGCTTCCCATAGGAGCAGTGTTGAGCCAAGAAGGTAGACCGGTGGCCTTTTTCAGTGAGAAATTGAATGAAGCTAAGAGGAAGTCCTCCTCTTATGATTTAGAATTGTATGCCTTGGTACAAGGTCTGAAAAAGTGGAGGCATTATTTGCTTCCCAAAGAATTCATTCTGTACACTGACAATCATGCTCTCAGTTTTTTGAATGGATAGGAAAAGCTTAGTCATAGACACATGAAGTGGGTGGAAAGTCTACAAGCATACACTTTCACCATTAAGCATAAGAAAGGAGTCACAAACAAGGTGGCAGATGCTTTAAACAGAAGGGTGTTGATAGTGCAAGAAGTGTAGTTGCAAAGCATAGGTGTTGAGTCACTCAAGGAATTGTATGAAGAAGATTAGGATTTTAGAGAAATATACAAGGTATGCAATGAATTTGCTAATATTTTTCATAATGAGTTTTTAGATTTTACATTGCAGAATGGACTATTGTTCAAAGGATGTCAGTTGTGTATCCCTAAATGCTTAATGAGGGATAATATTATGAAGGAAAAATATAGTGGAGGACTGGGCAGACATTTTGGGTTGAATAAGACTTTAGATCTGGTAAGGAGATTTTATTTCTGGCCAAGAATGTAGTCTGACATCAGAAAATTTGTTGAAAGTTGCATAGTATGCTAAAGAGCAAAAGGAGTCTCGACCAATGCAGGATTGTATCAACCTTTGCCAATAGTCAACAGGCCTTGGGAATGTTTGAGTATGGATTTTGTGATGGGGTTACCTAAGACAAGGATAGGTTGTGACAGTGTGTTTGTAGTGGTAGACCGATTCAGCAAGATGGCTCATTTCATTCCTTGCAGGACCACTAATGATGCTAGCTACATTGCAGGTTCGTTCTTTAATGAAATTGTTAGGATTCATGGGCTACCCTTGAGCATTGTGTCTGATAGGGACAACAAATTTGTGGGACATTTTTGGAGAACTTTGTGGAAAAGATTGGGAACAAATTTGTCTTTCAGTTCAACCTATCATCCTCAGACTGATGGGAAAATTGAGGTGGTCAATAGATCTTTGGGCAATCTCCTTAGATGCTTAACAAAAGAACATGGCAAAAGTTGGGATGTGATACTCCCACAAGCATAATATGCTTAATGACTCGACAAATAGGAGCACAGGTCTGAGTCCCTTTAAAATTGTATATGGCAGTCACCCCATGGGTATTTTTGAATTGAGAGATGTCTAAGGGTTGGATAAAAGGAGTGGTCATGTTGATGCATTTGCAGAAACCATGAAAGAAATACACCAATAGGTTAAAGATACTTTACACCAAAATAGTCAGAAGATGAAGGCTTGAATGGATCAAAGGAGAAGGGATGTGCAGTATCAAGTAGGTGACTTGGTCATGGTTCATATAAACAAAAATAGGTTGCCAAAAGGAGGCCATAGAAAATTGATGATGACGAAGATTGGACCCTGTCAGATTTTGGAGATGTACGGTCCAAATGCTTACAAGATTGAGCTTCCTGACGATATTGCCATTTCACCCAGATCCAACATTGCTGATTTGACACTGTACAGAAGTCCTAATACAGGGGAGAATGCAGAAGACCCTGTCCAGGAAAATGAAGACTGGCTGAAGCATTTACCTTCTAGGGAGCCACCAAAAATGGAGTACATTTTGGAAAGCAGAGAAGCTAGGAAGACAAGGCACAAAACATACTTTGAACATCTGGTTAAGTGGCAAGGGCTTCTAGATTCAGAAGCTACATGGATGCTAGAGGAAGACATTCTAAACCAAGGTGGAGATGTACAAGAATTGGTCTCTAAGAGGACTTGAGACATTTTTTCTTCTAGGGAGTATGGTGCAGGGGCACCATAGTAAAATCTACTATGTGGAAATAAGGCCTATTTGGCCATGTCATCTAGTTCATGTTTTGTTTTCTAAAAACCTAGAAGTCTTTGTATTCCATTTGGCAAATAATGGACACATTTTGTATCTAATAGAATCTAAAAAGATCATCAGGAGTTGGTTGGGATTTAGGGCAGTTGGCCTTCCCTAACTATTGAGCAACGGTTGATCTTCCAACTCTAGCTTAATAAAAGCACAAAGGAGCAACTGAGAAGGGAGTTCTATAGATTCAAAGATTGTGATTCAGAAATCATTTGAGCAATAATAACTTTTGTCCATCATTTTCTGTGTTTGATCTGTGCCGTAAATATTTCCTAACTGTTCATAATAGTTTTATGTTCTCTGCAATTGAAATAGTTTAGTTTAAATTATTGAAGATGAGTTGATAACCATTCCTCTGGTGGATTTCAAAAGAAATTAGTGGAATGGCATCAGTTTGTACATATTTCTGTTTGTTTTTCCTTTCATTCACCTGTTTGGCAGGTAGATGTTCCAGATTGAGGAGTGTGCATAGTAGCATGCCCTAGCATCTCTATGTGCTAGGTGTAGAGTGTAGATCAGACTATGTGAGAGTGACAACCCTATCGACGTATCACTGTGTCACAGAGTCATAGACAAATACGGTCACTAACTGCTAGTGGTGTCGTTGGATCGGGCCAACGAAGAGACAAATTTTGGTGACCAATGCTAATTTTGGTGACCGATTGAGGCGTATCGGGGTGATAAGGGACAAGTGATACCGACAGAGACCCATCAGGAGGAAATGACTAGTGGCAAGAGATCTTAAGGTTTGGCCGATAGCATTCATCTGGCCAATGAGTGATTTGAGTGACTAATGTATTGGAGACAAAAAGGAAGTTCGTCGATAGTGTTAAGTCTCACCAATGATAATAGTATCAGCATATTGGCCAATGGAAGGTTTAGTTCACTGATGGTGTTAAGCCTCACCGATGTCAAGAGTTGGCCTCATTGCTATGTCATCCTGATGAGGATGAGTTTCCATCAACAACATTAGTTATATCGAAGGAAGAGTCGTTGTTGTATCGCTGGGACAATTTCTGAAGTGGCCAACGAGGTATGTTTGGCCAATAACAAAAGAAGAAGAGTAGATTGCTGAGACCAAAGGTCAAACTCTCACCGATCAATTTTGATTAGTTGTGTGCTTTCACTACATGCTCCTCAACATCAATTAATGCAAATTATTTAATCAACTTGTCATATTTGTGTTCATGTTGTAGATGAGTGTTCCCCAAGGAAAGAAAGATAGATTTTCATACACAATTCCAAGCATTAGGGAGTCCTTCCCACTTTTATATATCACTTGAAATTATTTGTTCATCAGTGAAACCAATTCCCATTTCTGTGAGGTGGTCAACTAGAAAATAATCTCCCTATAGCAATGTTGGTTGACTATGTTTTCAAATCGATTGATTGTTTATTTTTCAATATTGACACTTTTTTTAGTGGGAATTTAAAAAAAATATATTCTCACCATTGTGAGAGTTGTCATTTGGATAGTGAGATTGGTTGTCAAAGCTTTAGCTTCATTGTAGATACCCTCTTGTAACTTTTTTGATATTGTTGCTAAAAATTCTACACTGTGGTACGTGACCAACAAAATTGATATTGAAATAACTTCTTGGAATGGAGATATAGGTAGAATCATTTCTTTTATTATTGGTAGGTTCAACCCTCATGGTCTCTTGAATGTTAATAATTTAATTATTCTCAACTATTTATTCTAAAGTTTATTACTAATCTTTATGAATTAATTAATTTACTTATAAGAATTTTGAAAAAAAAAAATTATTTTCTTTTTAAAAAAAACTGAAATATAATAAAACTATGTGTAAAAATTCAAAATAATATTTTATAAAAGATATAAAACTTTAAAAAGAAAAAATTCAAAAATAAAAGGTAAACATTGTTCATTCACAAAGACAACCATATTAACATGAGTCTCTATATCATAATCTAGTAGCAAGTTAGAGTTGGTTGTGCAATTTTCTACCATATTGACATGAGTTACAATTTGCTACCAATTTTCTACAAAATTTAAATAAAAAGAGTTGTTTTAAATGAATTTTAAATTATACAAATTACTTTCACTTTATAAATATTGGGGAAAACTAAATGTATTTTAGTTGCTAAATTTTGTGAAAGTTTTAAATGAGATTAGGAAATCGCATTTTTCTAATAAATTTCCATTAAAATTACAAGTAAAATTAATGGATAGAAATTATTCATTTTTATAAGGGCCTCACTCTACTTAAACATCATATGTTTTATTGGTTAAATAGTAAATAGCAATTTTACACCTCATTCCCACCAAAATATAGAAATAATTATCTTATTTTTATTATTCAAACTTTATCTTTCACAAGTAAATAATCTGATTTCATTTTTTATATATTCTACTAAATTAAAATTTTTAATAAATATATATGTTTAGTCACAGCCAATAACAGCGCCCTATAATTGATGAATAAATAGAGCTGAGATGAAGAAAAAATAAAAAGAAAAACAGTGCGCTGGTTACAAGTATGATCTTAGGTATTCATTAACATTACGCTTAAAGTTAATGGATTGAAATTATTGTACCCTTGTGCTGAATTTTATTTTCTATTTCTGATTTGCTGTAAATTGTTTTTCTCACTTTCAGATTTTTTTTGTTTTTAATTTTTTTTTTTGGTTGGCCCGTAAGTCAGTAGAGTTGGGACTTACAACCGGAAAATCGAAAGTTATGCTATTTAACGTTTAGATAGAGTTATAAATATACTCGACTAATAGTCTATTTATCAATTTTATTCTCAACTTCAATAGAAATCACAGCTCATCAACCAGTAAGCTCTTTCTAAGTTGAAGCTTCAAAAACTCATGCTTACTAACTTGATTCAGGTCTTTCTGCATGTTTCATTTGTGCTCAGTTTAGACACCAGACAGGCTATATCATTTAAAAGTGTTATTTTAAATGTCAATATACCAAAGTGCTATGTTTCACTTGTGCTCCTCGGCCTGTGAATGCCAATTTGCTGGTTCCCCAGCTCCTTTGACTTCTCCCGGTGATGACACTGCGGATTCTCAAGTCCCTGATTGAGAGTATCTCGTGGTGGTGTGGATTTTTTTGGATGTGCCCTTTGTGGTTTTTTACTACCTTCTGTTGGCATCTATCGTCTGCTGTTTTATGTTTTGTTTATAAGTTTGTCAAAACTTTTCTCTGTTTGTTTTCATGGCGGCAGTTTTGCCCTACTTGGCTACTTGGGGCCCCTTCAATGTACTTTTGTAATCTTTGTGGTTATTAATGTCTATTTTTTTCTAACGTTGTTGTGGCATCAAAGATTCTTCATTATTCTAACCTTGATGCATATGATCACCATAGTGATTTAGAAAATATTCTTTTATTTTGCATGTCTTAGGAACTTAATGAGTTGATAATCACATTTAAATTGACATTAGAGAGTAAATAGGACTGTCATACATCCTAGGATAGCCACCTCCATAAAAGGTGTAATGTTTTGGTGGTGACCTAAAGAACTACCAATTTTCCTTTTAACTATACATGTCATTTATCTTTTTACTTGTTTAGTATTGTTTGTATCTTAATCCATCTTCCAACTAATATGCTTATTCAACATTTATTTTGTTGAGTGTGGTTTCACATATTTTTGCACTAAACAAGGCACGGTAACAAGAGATTCAATTCTTCTCTATTAAGAATTGTTGTATAATAGATTTGGTTCATTTTTCTATAATACTTATACATCAATTATATGATAACTTGTTATGAAGGTCACAAATATAAATTTAATACCTCTTCATGATGGTGCAAGTTGAGGATAGTCATGATCATGAAATAAAAAATGATGATAGTCATGATCATGAACCAACTATTTCATGAATAGCCAATTCTACAACATTTAGTTCTTACAATTAATTTACCAATGGCAAGAAGGATACATTTAAATTACATTTTGTATTTGATGAAAACATCCTTGGGATTGTCCATATACATAAAACATTTTTTATTTAAGTAAGAAGCCTCTTACATCTATCCCCCCTTCAACAAACTTACAAACTTGCAATAGGAGTGGAATTTTGCATTTCGCACCTCATGGTGTCAAATGGACTATGCCAACACATTGAGGTGGGCGGGTAAATGCTAGGGGAGGTGTTTTTTTAGTGGTAAAGCCTCCCGGTTCTTATCAACTACATCAGATGGAGACAGTCTCTTAGGAGCCCTAAGACAAAAAGTTGTCAAACATTGGACCAACTGTTATGTCATATTGTGACACCTATGAATGTCTTCTTTGCATGTATAGGTGGATGGCATGTCCACCTACAAATACCTACCTCATTTTTTTTTTAATCAATTTTATTTTCCTATGGTGGTAAGGAACACAATGTTCAAAAATGCTTCAGTTTCATGCAGTACAAAGGTGTTATGAGTAAAATTTTACATTTTGCACCTCGTGGAGCCAAACAGACTATGCCAACACATCAGGGTGGAACGATAAATTCTAGGAGATGTCTTCTTTTATGTGTGTGTCCCAGTCATTTTGGGCTATAAGCTTTTGACAAAGTCACTTAAGATCCATAAGAGCAAAAAACTACCAAACTTTGACGGAGTAGTTCTTAGAATCTATGGCACCTAAGAATATTCTGTTTAGATCTACAAGTGCACATGGGGTCTATCCACAATAAGATCTTTCCTTTCAACTCCAATCCATTTTACTATGCTGAAATTAAATGCATTCCTGCAAAATGCATCAGTGACATTCAACATAACCTTGTCAAAAGTTGTAGTTTTTGTTCTACACTAAGACATTGGGGTGGGCAAGTAAATGCTAGGGAAGGTCTCATTGCATGCATTAGGTATCCCAATTATTTTTGGCTATAGGCTTCCAACAAAGTCACTTAAGATCCCTAAGAGCAAAAAACTGACAAACTTTAATGAAGTAGTTTTCAGATTTCATGGCACCAGAGAATATTCCAATCAGACCTACATGTACATGTGGGTTCATCCACAATAACCTCTCTTATTTTTTTTCAACTTCAATCCATTTGACCATGCCAAATATAAATACATTCTTACAAAATATATTAGTGACATTCAACATAACCTTGCCATAAGTTGTATTTTTCATTCTGCACCTTGTGGGGCCAAATGGACTACACTAACATGTTAGGGGGTAAGTAAATGCTAGGGGATGTCTCTTTTTACACACCAGGTGTCCCAGTCGTTCTAATCTACAGGATTTTAGTAAAGTCACTCAAGATCCCTAAGAGCAAACAAATGTCAAACTTTGATGGAGTAGTTTTCAAAATCTGTGGCACCTGGGAATGTTACATTTGGACCTATAGGTTCATGTGGGGCTCATCCACAATAACCTCTCTTGGTTTTTCTCAACTCCAATCCATTTGGCCGTGTCAAAATTAAATGCATTCTTGCAAAATGCATAAGTGACATTCAACATAACCTTTCCATAAGACGTATTTTTCATTTTTGGTCTCATGGGGCTGAAAAAACTATACCAACATATTAGGGTGGGTGGGTAAATGCTAGGCAAAGTCTTGTTTCATGTGCCAAGTATCCCAGTCATTTCGAGCTATAGATTTTTTATAAAGTGTGAGCCAGAAGCTTGTAGCCTAGAATGACTAGGACACGCAGCTGTTATGTCATAAATTGTACTCCTACTTGGATTAGCACATTATCACTCAGTTTATCTCCTACATTTTGGTGTCCCTTAAACCCTTTCATCATTAGACCTATCTAAACCCTGATTGGCATTTATCCTTTCAAAGAAATGTAGCATTTCAGAGTAATTACTAAAAAAACTTAAAAAGGACTATGGATTCTAGAGATTTACGACACCCTTAAGCATGACCAAGAGTCAAATTTGGGGCTTGGACTTGGGTGGTACCACCCTAGTCCTTCCCCAAACCTCTGGGGTTACAAATTTAATTCTTGTGTCGGATTATGCTTTGGTTTTCGTGTTTCTAAATTCAAATTTTTGGTCTCGTGTCATGTTGGCCTTTTATTTCAATTTATTTTATTTATAAGGTTTAATATTTAAAGAGAAATCAAAATTATTCTATTACACACAATGTTTATGCCAACTTATTATGCCAAAATTCTACTACTACTACTACTACTACTACTACTACTACTACTACTACTACTACTACTATTGAAGGTCTGCATAGTGTTGAAGCTCATTGAAGATCAGGATCTTTTCTATCTTGGAATTATGTTGTGAAGATAAGGAATCAAGATCTTGAGTCTATCTTGCTCTTCCTAGGATTTGCAAAGCCTTTTGCATGATCAGGAGAAGGGTTGAAGCCTCCAACTTGAGTTTTGGAATGTTATCCTCCATAGATACGGCTACCTCACCTTCTTGTTCTGCAAGCCTTCATTTGTGTCATCTCCTTTATGCTTGAGTCATTAAGGAATTGATTCGATGATTATGCTCATAGTTAGGGCTTATGATCACACACATCTACATCTCTTAACATTGGCTATTGTTGAGGTAGGAATAACAAAATAGGGTTTGACTAAGGCCAACTCCTGTATAGCCACAACAAGGTTTATCCATTTTTTTGTTGTGTAGGGTAGGTTCAAGAAGATCTAGCGAAAAGGAGTGAACATGAAGTAGGTGTCACTATCACAATTGCTACAAAAGTTTTAGATTCATCATTGGATAAGTGCAGGGATGATTTTAGGACTACCCAAGTCTATCAAACCCTTAAATTCAGGATCTAGAGCCTTAATCAGAGGCTCAGTCACCTGGTACAAAAAGTTTCATGTCAGGGAATCTTTAGGGATGATTTCAAGACTGCCCAAGTCTTTAGGTCCCTCAAAATTCAAGTGCATAGTCTTTGATAGTGTTTATTTACATTCCTATGTTCGTTTGACATTTCTTGCTTCTAGGATTTGAATGTCCTAACAATTCTTATAACTAGGGTTTAACTTGATCTAGCTACTTAAGGCTTGTGAAAACCTAGTGAAAGCATCCTTTCATGTACAACAATAGGGGAATAAGGTACTTTTAGAATAGCCCTTTCATAGTGGTTGAGCTCAGATCATATTCTAAATGTTAGTATATGAAAAGGGAGGTTTGACCTAGTTTGAGCATGTTAATCATTCTCTCTCTTTTCTAGATCTAACATTTTGGTGAACCCATGTTTAAGGAATTTGCATCCTTATTCATTATATCTAAGTGAATTTTCTGTTCTAAATCAAATTTAGATTGTAATATCTTTTCATGAATAGTATATGCATTGTACCTTGATTGATATCTATCTTTGCGTTAAAAGAGCATTAAGGTTTCATAAATTGAAATTTTACATAGTGATCTTAGTTTCATTCTTGTAAAGTATATTATATCTTGATTCACATTAAGTCTTGGGTAAAATAGATTATGTGGAAATGTTTGATTTGTTTATAAGACTTTAATACATATAATGAGCTTTTTAGTTGTGATGACCTCAATATGTTAGATGAAGCCTTAGATGAATTTATATCTATTGAATATTCCACTACAACTCCTAAAATTCCGTTCCTTCAAATATTAGTAAGTTACACAATCTATGTTCCAAGCTCTCAAGAAGAACCTGTGAAACCAAAAATAGTGATCGACTTGTGTTTTGATGTGCCTTAAACACAAACAAAACTAGTTTTCACTGTAAGAGGTCTTCTAAATTCTTCTCAATCTCCTAGTTACATTTATAATCATGCTAAACAAATAACAAACTAAAATCAAGTGTATCCAAATGTGGTTTCTCACATGTATAATACACGAAATAATAAACAAAGTAAGCAATAGTCAAACATTTCAATCTCTTTACCAACTTGTCAACCTATGCTTCCTTAACCACCTCATTTAACTCATAAAGTTGGTCAAGACTATGGTCTTGTTGAGTAGCTTTATGTTACTCTTTCTAAGATTTCTCTTTGGGAACTTATACAATCATCGCCTACATATCATAGAATGCTCCAGGAAGCTTTAAAAAAGGTGATTGTACCACCCACTACTAAGATTAATGATGTAGCCTCTCTATTAGATTGTCTGGAAAAAAAATAAATATTTTGTTTCAACAAATTGAGTTACCATTGAAGTTCAAAAGCAATATGATCTTCTAATGATGTTTGTCATAATAAATAAAAAGTTGATAAGGAGAACTATGATTAACAATGGATCAACTCTTAATGTTTATGGCATTGATTTGTTACACAAAATCAAGGTAGACATATCTCTAATCAAACCAGATAAATTAAGAATTTATGGCTTTGATAATGTTGGTAGACAATCACTAGTTACCATAGTAAAGGTTGGGCCTATTACATTATCTACCCTCATTCATTTTATGCCTAGGGCACTGTCATATAATATGATTCTTGGTAGACCATGGATTCACATCATGGGGATAGTTCCGTCTATCCTCCATCGATCAATAAAGTTTATTTATGTAAATAAACTTCAAACAATTGAAGTTGATCCAAATCCAGAAAGTTGTTTACAACTTGAAGCACAAAAATAGGTTATCAATTACAAACATCTTGAGAGGAACCTCCTGCAACAATATAATGAAAAATGTACGAAATAAAAAAAATAGCAGAATCACAGAAAGAATTTATTGATCGTAGGCCACTTCGAGGGGGCAACCTCTTTTGCGCAAGCTCAATACAATAAATTCATGGATGCCTTCATTGGCCTCAACATGTAATTATATACTAAGTCTAATCTAAACAACTATTACTTCCCATGAATGTGGGATAATACAATATACTCACAAGAAAACTTACAAAGCATATGTGTCCAAAAGTAGCATACTAACAAAGTAAAGAGAAGGGTTAAACATGGGTTCCTAACATCCCCTCCCTCTTAGAAAAGCTTTGTCCTCAAAGCCTAAGATGTGGAAATTGTTACTAAATCTAAAGGAGTGGTTCCCATGTAGCATCCTCTAGTTGTAGGCCATGCCACTGAATTAATACCTCGGTGATAGATAAGGAGCGAAGCTGACAAGTGTGCCTGTCGAAGATTTCCTCTGGCTCCAAAATGATGGATCCTTCATTATCCAGTTCTAGTAAAATAGTTTGTGCTCTTATGTTGGTGCCAAGAACTTTCTTTAGACAAGAGACATGAAATACTGGATGAAGGTGGGAAGGAGGAAGCTCCAATTTATAAGCAACTAACCCAATCTTTTGAAGAACCTTATATGGCCCATAGAACTTTAGAGTCATCTTATGATGCCATTTGACTTTCAGGGATGATTGCTTGTATGGCTATAGACAAATAAAAACCATACCACCTACTTGAAAAGTGTGCTCAAAATGGTGTTGATAAACTTGTTGTTTCATTTGATTTCTTTCCATGTGAAGATTGTCCTGTAAGATGCGAAGAATCTGATCCTGGGTTCAGAGAACCATGTTGACTGCCTGAACTGGTGAACTGTTGGGGGTGTATGGAAGTAGCATTGGCGGTGCCTAACCATAGATTGCTTCGTATGGAGTCATTTTAGATGTAGTGTGGTAGGAGGTATTGTACCACCATTTAGTGAGAGGGAGCCACTTTGCCCACTGATGCTGTTATTCTGAGGTGAAGCAACAAAGATAAGTTTCCAAACATTTGTTGATAATTTCAGTATGACCATTTGCTTGTGAGTGATACCTAGAACTCATCTTCAGTTTGGTGTCAGTGTGTTAAAATAATTATGTCCAAAAATGACTGGTGAAAGTTACATCCTGATTTGAGACAATGGAAGAAGGGATGCCATGAAGACGGAAGATCTGGTCCATAAAAATTTGTGCGACTAAGGAGGCTATATAGGGATGGCTGAGTGCACAAAAATGACTAAATTTGGAGAGGCGATCAACCACAATCAAGATCACTATCTTCCCTCTAGATTTAGGGAGCCCCTAAATGAAATCCATAGAAATATCTATCCAAATCCATGTAGGGATGGGCAAGGGTTCGAGCAATCTAGGAAGGAGTGTCATTTCAATTTTGTTGCATTGGTAGGTATCATATTCAGTCACCATTTGTTTAATTTCCCTTTTCATTCCCTTCCAAAAGAAGTTACACCATGCCCGCTCATAAGTTTTGAGGAACCTAGAGTGCCCTGTCGATGGAGAAGAATGGAGTTCATAGAAGATAGCTTGCTTCAGTAAGCTGTACCACATTACTCTTCATTATCTCAATTCATTCAATAGTTTGCCAATAACCCTTCTACTATACCGCATTACTCTGGGGATGGTGCTTCTCTATGATACAAGGGTTGTCTGGTTCCTCCTCCATTCAACAACCTAAAGATCTGTGCCTTAAGGAAGCACCAGACGACCCTTGTATCATAGAGAAGCACCATCCCAAGAGTAATGTGGTATAGTAGAAGGGTTATTAGCCAACTATTGAATGATTTGAGATAATGAAGAGTCATTGACATAGCCCTACTAGATAGATTCCAACCAATTTGAAACAAGTATAGAAATAGTTGAAAGAGAAGCTTGCTCATCAAATGTGGGAGAAAGAGCATCTACCACAATACCCTTCTTGTAAGTGATCTCATAGTCATAACCAATGAGTTTTCTGACCCATTTATGTTTTGTTGGGGAGGAGACCCATTGTTCAAGGAAAATTTTTAGACTTTGGTGATCAGTCTTGATGCAAAAATGATTCCCTACTAGGTATGGCTGCCACTTCTATACTACATGCAAAATAGCCATCATTTCCTTCTCATATGTAGAGAGTACTAAATTCTTGCCAGAAAGGGCTTTGCTGGTGAATGTCATGGGATGTTCATCTTGAAGGAGAACAACACCAAGTCCATTGTCGCAAGCATCACTCTCAATACTGAAGGTCTTGGAAAAATTTGGCATAGCTAGAACAGGTGTAGTACACATAGCTTGTTTTAGTTTTTCAATGGCACACTGAGCAACATGTGTCCAGGTAAAAGCATCCTTTTTTAACATAGTTGTTAATGGAGATGCAATCTTCTTGTTATCCTTGACAAACTTGTGATAGTGGCCAGTCAGTCCCAAAAAACCATAGAGACTCTTGAGCATCTGAGGATGCGGCTAATTTTTCATGGCATCTATTTTTACAGGATCCACTCGAACCCCTTTGGCTGAAACAATATGCCTGAGATACTCCACTTCCTTCTAGCCAAAAACACATTTAGACTATTTTGCATAGAGACATGATGATCAAAGAGAAGTTGCAGTACAAGATCCAGATGTTGGAGATGCTCAACCCATGTTTTACTATAGATGAGGATATCATCGAAGAAAACTAGAATGAATTTCCACAGGTAGGGCCAGAATGTTTTATTCATCAATTCCTAGAATATTGAAGGAGCATTAGTGAGGCCAAAGGGCATGACCAAAAACTCATAGTGGCCATCATGTGTGTGGAAATCCATTTTAGGGATATCATCCCCATGAACACGAATTTGGTGATACCTAGAACGAATATCCAACTTGGAGAAAAAATGAGCTCCATGAAGCTCATCAAGAACCTCATCAACAATAGGAATCAGAAACTTATCCTTGATTATGATGTGATTAAGTGCTCGGAAGTCAATGTAGAGGCACCATGACCCATCTTTTTTCTAAACAAGAAGAACTAGTGAAGAAAAGGAACTAGTACTAGGGTGAATAATACCTTGCTTCAATAAGTCTCGAACAATCATCTCAATCTCTATCTTTTGGTGAAATGGGTAGCGGTAGGGCCTGATGTTGGGAGGAATGCTTCTAGGAAGGAGCTGAATATGGTGGTCCTCTAGTCGTGAAGGTGGTAATCCCACTAGTTCAATGAAGACACAAGCATAGCTATCCAAAATTTGTTGTAGATTAGAAGTGGTGGAGACCACTGATGGTTGCATTTGAATGGAATGGAGCTAAGCGATGACACCATGTGAGTTCATCTGAAGAAGTTTTTCCATGTGATGTGAAATTATGATGTTGAGAGACCCTAGTTGTAAGCTCTTCAATGTGTGTTTTTGCCCATTGTCTAAAAACTATATCCAAAGTTCAACAAAATCCAATAAGATGGGTCCAAGTGTGCATAACCATTGGGTGCCCACAATCACATCACATCTACCTAAGGGTAAGGAAAACATGTTAGAGCATAGGATATAATCTCCAATAGAGATATGCACCTTGCAACACTTCCCTTTGTAAGGTAATGTGCCCCCATTGGCAATCATGACTTCAAAGCTGGAGCAAGGATGGACAAAGCAATCATCCTGTTTGGTGATCCAAGGGTCAATGAAGTTATGAGTGCTACTATAATCAATGAGTATTTTAAGAGGGAGCTTCTTGAAGTAACCCTTGACCTACATAGTTTATGGGGTGGTGACTCGTGCTAAAGCATGGAGAGAGATCTCTGGGTGGTCTTCCTGAGAAGCAGGGTCAACAAGCGGCTATTAATTTTTGACTTGATCATCTATTGTATCTTGAACATTTGCATAAATTTTAGTTTTAGGTGGAGAATCCACATCCAAGAGATAGAGCTTTTACTTAATAGATCTATGTCCCTAAGTGAATTTCTCATCACAATTATAACAAAGCCCTTTTTCCCTACATGCCTGCATCTTTGCTTCAGTCAAATGCTTGATAGGAGTTGTTCTAGGAGTTGGTGTTATTTGAGGTCTCTGGGAAACCATATTTTTGAATGGAACAAAATTGGATTTAGATCGTTGTTGAGCTATGATCTTGTCCTTCGCCAACTTTTCCAACCCTAGGGCTTCCATCATTGTGTTGGGATGGAATATTTTAACCTCAGATCGGATTGCACCCTTCAGACCACTGACAAAACAACTCTTCAAGAATTCATTAGACAATCCTTCTGTGTGATTGGCCAATTTTTTAAATTCTATTTGATATTCTCTCATAGTGCCTATTTGGCGAAGTTCAGTGAGTGCTCCTATGAAGTCATCAAAAGCACTAGGGCCAAATCGTTACAAAATGAGTTTACAAAAATCTATCCATTTTGGCTCTTCATGAACCTTGATGTACTAACGAAACCATTGAAGGGCTTCATGTTCCAAATGAAAGGATGCAAGTGGGAATTTGTTGACATCAAAAGTATTATGTAGACTAAAATATTGTTCTACCCGGTATATCCATCTAGTCAGAACATCACCATTGAAGTGAGGAAAATCAATCTTCAGCCCACAAAAATTGCTGGAAGAAAAGAACCCAGTATCTATAGAAGACTCTGGCTGCCATCTATTGTTCATGGTTGAATGTTGAAGATTGAGGCCAAGAATTGTTTCAGCCAGATCTTAGAGTTTGGCCTTGAGTGCTGTAAGTTCATCCTCCATGTTTTTTTCTCTCGTGCAGGTGACAACCATAAGAAGGAGATATTTTTTAGGAATGGGTATAAAAATAGAAACAAAAACTCTTTTAGTAAAGGAAAATTTGGATTTGGGAAAAACTCTGATGGGTAATTAGGGTTTGACTAGGTTTTGGACACTACAGGAAAGGGAAGTAGAAAATGGGGATTTCAGAAGTGGGATGAAAGAATGGGAAAATTTGTCTAAGAGGGACAAAGGAACAGAAAGATGAAATGAACACTGTGGTAAAATTTGAAGGGTATTGTGAGAATAGAAGAAGTTATGGCAAACCCTAAAAATAGACAAATGTGAGATTTCTAGCTTCGATAAGTGGAATTTGGGATAGGGCCCTCAAGGAAGGAAATATGCAGAATGAAATTTTGGGGTTCTAGTCAATTTTGTGAGGAAACGAAGCTAAAACAAGGAAGATATGGCAAAAAAATAGATTTATTATTATTTTTTTCTGGAAATGATCTGCCAACTACTCTAGATGGACTCAATCTGTGATTTTCTGATTGTCAATATATATGGGCCCCAAGGATATTCATCTTCCTAAAGGTTCAGGGGAGTCACTTGGCCACCAATGCTATCTAACAGCTTGCATATTGGGGTAGTACCCCTCACTCTACAGCTCAAGTAAAACTGATAATCGCTTTGCCACAAATGACAGTGCTTGGTTTACCTCATGGATGGGAACTAGTCAATCAGGTAGGGGCCATTTCCCTTTTCACTGGCAGGTCCTCTCAATGGGCCAGCTACTTTGGGGTTCCTGTGGTACTCCTGTGATGCAGAGGTATTGGTAGTTTTGGCTTTGCTCACACAATAGACCTAGACTTTAGGATTTCCTTCACAAGGTTTTCAAATGCTATGCAACACAAGCCTATGGAAGGCTATCCAAGAGATTGACCTAGTCTGGGACCACACCCTAGTGTCCACCCTCATAGACTATCCAACTCTCTTTTGGGGAGTCTCTACTCAACCCAAACAACACACACACTCACCTTCTTGACCAACAACCAACTACCAACATCCCTACCAGATAGGATCTCAGACTACAATCAACACAAACTTGTCAAGGACATGACCAACTCAAGGTCTTTGACCCAACAACTATGTTCTGTACCTGCAAGGATAGTGAACAACAAACTATAGCATGACTGCACTATGACAGTGCCTAGGAGACCTATTCCTTGTAGCCCTTGAGATCAGCTAAACCAAGGATAACTTTTCAAACCTCCAAATTACAACCTAGACACATTGCACATTTAAATACCCATTATGGACTTACAACCATATACCAAGTTGTAGGGCTGTACTCTATACTAGGCGCCCAATGACATCGAGCTCTTCTTTTTAGGAAATAGGCCTAATTTGAGGGCTTTACAAAGGAAGTGCATCAAATCTACTTGCTCAGGATCAAACAAGCACCTGCATAGGTCTATTTTCATCTATAAACATCAAGTCAACCATCCATTGGGTCAACCACTTACCTGTTCTCTGAATTCACATTAATTTCCACCATTGCACACTAACCAGTCACTATGTAGACTAGATAGATTCATGCCAAATGCCTTGGAGGGAGGAGTGTAGACCTAGAAACCAACAAAAACATGAAATATACTCTCTCGTCCTCCATCCTACTAAAAATAGTTGATGCCTTTCAGAGGACAGAGGAGAAATTATACATTTTGCCACAAAACCCTAGTTTTGAGGGTTTTCAGACCTATTTACACAAATTGATTTAAAACTCACAACACAAGAGGTTTCAAGAGACCTAATTACACTCAAATGAAAGGTGTTTTAGAGGACTAACACATTTCTAAAGTTGCAGACCCCTTACTATCCGTACAGAGCCGTACAAAATGACTATTTTCTAGGAAATGTAGAAAAAGGCAATTTTTTACACTCCAAAACTTTTCCACTTCATTATTCTTGGCATGTCATTACATGGTTTGGCCTATAGAAGGCTTGGGAGATGTTTTTCCTCCTCCACCAACCATACAACTACTCTCCAAGGCAGTTAGCCATTGGTTATCACTTCCTCCACAAGAAACCACATGTTTCTTAAGTGGAATTACATTCAATTTGACCATATCAAGGTCTATATTGGATAAATTGACCAAATGAACCAAGTCCTTATTACAAATCATGAAAATGGATTTCAAAGACTTAGAGAGAAAAATAGAAACATGACAACAAAACATGACAAAGCACAAATGACTAGAATTGGGAGCTCCTGCACCATACTCCCCCTGCAAGAAGAACTTAAGTCCCTTGAGTTTCCAAATGTTGAAGGGTCATTCCATGCTTCGAGATATCTGCTTCAGTCATCCAAGTGGCCTCTAAATTAGGAAAATCCTTCCATTTCACCAAGTAGTCTTTGTAGACACCTCTCCTAGACTTCTTGACAATTTTGGAATCTAGAATACATTCCAGCTGCAAAGGTTTGCTTGGAGGCAAATCCTTGATCCAATCATCATCTGTATCCACCACATCTGATCCACTTTCACCAGGCAATGGGGGTCTGAAAGGAAAAAGATCACTAACATTGAAAATAGGAGAGATACCAAGATCGGATGGTAACTCAATCTCAAATGCATTTAGACTGAATTTGCACACTATTTGACATGGCCCGATCTTCTTCATCAAGAGTTTAGTTGGCTGACCTTTTGGCAACCTTTCTTTCCTCAGATATGCCATAACTAAATCTCCAACTTTGAATTGTACTTCTCTTTTCTTTAAATCTGCCCTTTCTTTGTACTTTGTGACTATTTTTTCCAATTGCAACTTGACTTGATCATGGACTATTTTCATGGAGGCAGCAAAATCTTCCCCAAGTGCACTCCTTTTATCCCATCCTTGGAGATCCTTCAGTTCAAGTGGCCCTCTTGGGTGAAATCCAAAAACTACTTCAAAAGGACTTTTACCAGTACTCCTATTCTTTGAATCATTGTAGGCATATTCAGCCTGATTGATAACCAAGTCCCATGCCAAACCATGCTATTTTCTAAGGCACCTTAGGAGGTTTCCAAGTGATCTATTAACCACTTCAGTCTGACCATCAGTTTGTGGATGGTAGGTTGATGAAAAGGACAACTGTGTGCCCAACTTTCTCCACAAGGCCCTCTAGAAGTGACCCACAAACTTAGAATCTCTGTCTATTACAATTGACAATGGAAAACCATGTATTCATACTACCTCTCTGAAAAATAGACCTACAACATGAGATGCATCATTTGTGCATTTACATGGCACAAAATGAGCCATCTTGCAAAATCTATCAATAATAACAAACACACTATCCACCCCTTTGGCTGTCCTAGGTAACCCAAGTACAAAATACATGCTTATACTTTCCCAGGGCCTATTGGGAATGGGAAGGGGCTGGTATAGACCTACATTTGAAGACACACTTTTGGCCCTTTGACAAATTGCACAACTAGCAACATACCTTCTCACATTAGATTGCACCTTTGGCCAAAAATAGAACCTTGTAACTTGTTCTAGTGTCTTGTCTAAGCCAAAATGTCCTCCCAAAGAGACATTATGCTTCTCCTTAATGATATTGTCCCTCATGGAAAACTTAGGGATACACAACAAATTGCCCTTAAACAAAAGGCCTTCCTGTAAGACAAAATTTGCATATTCTCCATGGAATGTGTTAGCCAAGTTTACACAAACATCATAAGCCTCTTTGAAATCTGAATCCTCTTTATACAACTCCTTCAAATAGTCAATGTCCATGCTTTCTAACTAAATTTCATGAACAAGAAGCAACCTCCTACTTAAAGCATCAGCCACCTTGTTAGAAACACCTTTTTTGTGCTTAATTGTGAAGGTATAAACTTGTAACTGTTCCATCCATTTAACATGTCTATGGTTCAATTTTTCTTAACTATTTAGAAATATTAGAGCATGATTATCAGTAAACACAATAAATTATTTGGGCAATAAATAATGTCTTCATTTCTTAAGAGCTTGAACCATTGCATAGAGCTATAGGTCATAGATAGAGTACCTTTGCTTGGCTTCATTCAACTTCTCTGAGAAGAATGCCACAGGATGTTCTTCTTGGCTTAGAACAGCACCAATAGCTTGCTTACTTGCATCACACTCAACAACAAACACCTTATCAAAATCAGGAAGTACTAAGGTAGGCAACTCAGCCACCTTTGTTTTTAACAACTCATAACTAACATCAGCTTCCTTTGTCCATTGGAATCTACATTTGACTCCACCCTTGATGGTGTTGAGGATGGGAGCACTAATGTGACTGAAACCTCTAATAAACTTCCTATAAAAAGTCACCAATCCATGGAAACTTCTCACATCTCCCACTGTCTTAGGAGTAGGCCAACTGAGAATAGCATCAACCTTAGAGGGATCCATCTTCAAACAACCATTGGAAATCACAAATCCAAGGTATACAAGTTCAGTTTTCATGAACTCACACTTGTCTAAGTTGATCATCAACTTGTGCTCATGTAGCTTCTCCAACACATGACCAACAAGCTTCATATGCTCTTCTTTTGCCCTACTGAAGATTAGTATGTTATCAAGATAAACAATACTAAATTTACCAATGAATTCAACTAATACCTCATTCATCAAGCACATAAATGTACTTGGAGCATTGCTAAGACCAAATGGCATAACAAGCCATTCATAAAGACCCTCATTAGTCTTGAAGGCAGTCTTCCATTCATCTCCCTGTCTGATCTGGATTTGATGATAACCTGATTTTAAATCTATCTTTGAGTAATAGCATGAGCCTCCAAGATAATCCAAAAGATCTTCAATCCTTGGCATTGGGAACCTGTACCTTATGGTGATCTTGTTTATGGCCCTTAAATCTGTACATAGCCTCCATTTTCCATCCTTCTTAGGAGCCAGTACACTTGGGACTGGACAAGGACTTAAACTCTTCCTAATCAGCCCTTTCTCCAAGAGATCTTGAATTTGCCTTGCCACCTCTTCATTTTGCTGTGGGGTCAACTTATAGGCAGCCTTGTTAGGCAATGTAGCACCAGGTATTAAGTCAATTTGATGACTTATGTCCCTCATAGGTGGTAAGGAGTTGGGGACTTCCTCTACCACAAGATCTTGATACTTGTCTTGAAGGTGCTGTACTTCCAATGGAATCTCCTTCTATTTTTGTTCTTGCTGATCTGATCCACTCTTGGGCTTCATGACCAAGGCATACACTTGGGTATCCTTATCCTTCAAGAGGTTCAAAAACTCTTTTCCATTCACCAACATGACACTGCTGTCATTATTCTTCCCCCCGGTCTACTCTGACATAGGATCCATCTTGTATGGTCTTCCATTCTTGGTGATGACATAGGTGTTCTTCTCACCATCATGTTGTGCTTTCACATCATATTGCCATGGGTGGCCAAGAAGTAGATGACATGCATCCATAGGGATGATTTATCATAACACTTTGTCCTTGTAGTCACCGATTGCAAATTCAACCCAAGTTTGCTCTTCCACCATAAAACTTTGGTTCTTGTTCAACCAAGAGATCTTCTAAGGACTGATATGAGGCAGCCTCTTGAACTTGTACTTCTCAACAATCTCAGTGGATACCACATTCTTAGTAGATCCTGAATCTACTATGATCTTGCAAAGTTTCCCATAGGCTAGGCCTTCAGTTCTAAAAAGATTCTTTCTTTGAGGGGGCTCTTGTTTCAATGGCATCTTCAACATAGACCTCTTAATCATCATACTCTCTCCTTCTAGGACAGGTGCAACACTTCCCATTGGTGAATTCACACTCTCATAGTCATCATCCTTTACTAATTGATTTCTCCTTCCATTGTCATGAGAACTATTGGCTTTCTCTGGGCATTTGTTCATTGTATGGCCAACTTGGTTGCAGCCATAACACCTTCTAGTGAAGACTCCTGGTCCTCTACCTCCTCCACCATTTCTACCCCTACCATTAGGTCTTCTCCAACCTCTGAAGTCTCCTCTATGCTCTGTTTCAGTTTGTGTTTCTTGTTGACTATTACTTTCAGTTTTATGGGACTGTCCACGGCCAAAACTACCTCTTCCTCTTTGCTTTCTGCCACCTCTTCCTCTAGCACTCTGTTCACCCTTCCTTCTCAACTTTTCCTCTTCTCTAGAGGCCAATAGGAAGCATTCATCCACCATTCTAGGTATCACTAAACTGATCTCATCTTGCAGATTGTATTTCAGACCATTCAGGTACCTAGCCACCATCCCCTTTTCATCTTCATTATGGTTGGCTCTCTTACTTAGTCTTTGAAATTCCTCTGTGTAGGCAGCCACATCCATATCTTTTTGTCTCAAATTCTAGAATCTCCTAATGATTTGAATCTCATAGTCAGGTGGCATGAACTTGCTTCTAAGCATAGCCACCATTCTACTCCATTTAGTGATGGGACTCTTCCCAATCTTCTCCCTCTCACTTTGCATGTAGTTCCACCACACAAGTGTAGAACCTCTTAGCCTTGTCTTGGCAAATTTAACCTTCTTACTGTCATTGAACTCCTTGTAATCAAAGTAGTTACACATGGCTTCTATCCAATCAGTGAGAGCATCACCATCCAATTTGCCATGAAATGTGGGTAAATCCATCTTGGGATCACCACTGTCTCCATGAGCACCCTTAAGTGCATTCAAGAAAGCTTTCTGATCTATAGACATGCCTTCCCTTGATGACTCTCTTCTGCCTGTTCTTCATCATTTGTGTCAGAAGAACTTCCATCTTCTTTGGTCTTTCCCTTAGACCTCCTTTCTTCTTGCAGTCTTGCCTCAACCATCTCTTCCACCAACTTCTTGATGGCTTCTTGACTCATTGTCTTGGGAGGCATTGTACTAGCCTCTGTTTCAATCTCCTCATCTGACATACACTTCTCTAATCAGATATTGGCTCTGATACCAATATGATGCAGAGGTATTGGTAGTTTTGGCTTTGCTCACACAATAGACCTAGACTTTAGGATTTCCTTCACAAGGTTTTCAAAATCTATGCAACACAAACCTATGCAAGGTTGTCCAAGAGATTGACCTAGTCTGGGACCACACCCTGGTGTCCACCCTCATAGACTATCCAACTCTCTTTTGGGGAGTCTCTACTCAACCCAAACAACACACACACTCACTTTCTTGACCAACAACCAACTACCAACATCCCTACCAAATAGGATCTCACACTACAATCAACACAAACCTTTCAAGGACATGACCAACTCAAGGTCTCTGACCCAACAACTATGTTCTGTACCTGTAAGGATAGTGAACAACAAACTATAGCATGACTGCACTATGACAGTGCCTAGGAGACCTATTCCTTGTAGCCCTTGAGATCAGCTAATCCAAGGATAACTTTTCAAACCTCCAAATGACAACCTAGACACATTGAACATTTAAATACCCATTATGGACTTACAACCATCTACCAAGTTGTAGGGCCGTACTCTGTACCAGACATCCAATGACAACGAGCTCTTCTTTTTAGGGAATAGGCCTAATTTAAGGACTTTACAAAGGAAGTGCATAAAATCTACTTTCTTACGATCAAACAAGCACCTACATAGGTCTGTTTTCATCTAAAAACATCAAGTCCACCATCCATTGGGTCAACCACTTAACTATTCTCTAAATTCACATTGATTTCCACCATTGCACACTAACTAGTCACTATGTAGACTAGATAGATTCATGCCAAATGCCTTGGAGGGAGGAGTGTAGACCTAGAAACCAACAAAAACATGAAATAGACTCTCTCTTCCTCCATCCTATTGAAAATAGTTGATGCCTTTCAGAGGACAGAGGAGAAATTATACATTTTGCCACAAAACCCTAGTTTTGAGGGTTTTCAGACCTGTTTACACAAATCGATTTGAAACTCACAACACAAGAGGTTTCAAGAGACCTAATTACACTCAAATGAAAGGTATTTCAGAGGACTAATACATTTATGAAGTTGTAGACCCCTTACTATCTGTACAGAGCAGTACAAAATGACTGTTTTCCAGGAAACACAGAAAAGGATAGTTTTTTACACTCCAAAACTTTTCGACTTCATTATTCTTGGCATGTCATTACATGGTTCGGCCTATAGAAGGCTTGGGAGATGTTTTTCTTCCTCCACCAACCATACAACTACTCTCCAAGGTAGTTAGCCATTGGTTATCACTTCCTCCACAAGAAACCACATGTTTTTTAAGTGGAATTACATTCAATTTGACCATATCAAGGTCTATATTGGATAAATTGACCAAATGGACCAAGTCCTTATTACAACTCCTGAAAATGGATTTCAAAGCCTTAGAGAGAACAATAGAAACATGACAACAAAACATGACAAAGCACAAAATGACTAGAATTGGGAGCTCCTGCACTATCCTCACAATGAGTTTTAGGGCTATGCCCAGACACTTCCCACAGTTAAGCGGATAGGAATATTTCTTGATCCAAACCTGCAATTGAAATGAACAATACAAATGTGAAAAAGAAAGAACTACTATAATAATCACAACACCTAGAAGCCACTACGAAAAAAAAATTTGGTAGAAATTCCACCAAGCGAGCCCAAGAACGCACTCTGATACCAAATGAGAGGAACCTCCTACAACAATATAATGAAAAATGTAGGAAATAATAGAAATAGTAGAAACACAAAAGGAATTTATTGATTTTAGGCCACTTAATGGGGGCAACCTCCTTTGAGGAAGCTCAATACAATAACTTCGTGGATGCCTTCATTGGCCTCAACATGTACTTATATACTAAGTCTAATTTAAACAAATATTATTTCCCATGAATGTGGGATAATACAATATACTCACAGGATCAATTACAAAGCATATGTATCTAAAAGTAACATACTAACAAAGTAAAGAGAAGGGTTAAACATAGGTTCCTAACACGTCTCAATAACCTAAAAGCTGATTCATCAATACTTTTTGCCATAGATAATGTTTTGCAAGATTCTAAATTGAATGCATTTCTTGGTGACGATTGGGGTTCATAGATTTTACTCCTACCTTTATGAGGGAATATAAACTCAATAACCCTGAAATGTCAAAAGTTGCATCGATCTCATCTGAACAATCTTTGCAAATTCCTAAAGAACCTAAAGTGTCTTTAGTAACAAATAAAGATAAAAATCTTACTTACACTACACAACATGAGACTGATGAGGCTCCACCTTCTTCTGAAGAGATGGCATCCCTTTATGGTCATTAATTTCAAATCCTTTATAAAAATTGTGACTATGTAGGAAATGGTTGTGGCATGAAAGAATAAGGAATTAGAGTACCCTTAGAAGCTATTGCATCTAACTATTTAACTAGTATTGGATACCATCCTTTGAAGCCCACCAAAGATTATCATCATCCTAAACTTAATGTTAATACTATAACAATAAATCCAACACTCAATTTGATATATCCTGAGATTATAGACATTGAATGTCTACCAAGAAATGCCCCCTTAGACACTTTTTCAATAGATGAAGCATTCAATGAATTTATGGAAGCTTATGACAATTTGCCCCTTCTATCATCATAGTCATGGATTTTCCTATTATTTAAATGCAGAAGCATATTTTGGGAAAAACACTTGTTTGACAAATGATACTCTAGCATATAATGAATAATCCATGAAATCATCACATTCACCTAGCCTCCCGGACCGTAGTACTTTACTTAATGAAAATAATGTCAATGTCTCGATGGAGAAGGATAACCCTAAAAAAGTTTTCCCGATAAGAGATTGCCTAAAAAAGAAGAAAAAGAAGAAATAACAAAACTCTTACATGATTTTCCTAAATTATTTTCATGGAATTATTTAGACATGCTTGGCATTGATCCTAAAATTGTAATTAATGTTGAGAGGCATTCTATAATGGCAGCAAGGGGTGGAGTGTAATGGCATGAGTGTGTTAAAAAAAACCATTACCTTTTACTTTTAAATTGACAGCCATTTACATCTCAAATTATTAATATTTAATAATAAATATAATATAAATCTAAAATAAGATATGTTCCGATTAATCTAGACAACTTTGGATAATCATCATTCTTCTCATTTTCAAAGTTTAGCAAGAAAGTAAAATAAAACTCAAGAAAGAAAAATATTAGAAAATCAAATATTGTTAAATGAAATTAATTTTTTAAAAAGTTTATGGGTTAAGAAAGAAAATATTTTGATTTCTTAATTTGAGATTTTTTAATTTGTTAATTATAGTTGAGAAATTTATGGACATAGGGTTGAGTGAAGGAAAAAATGTGAATAGATATCAATTTGAAGTAAAATAAAATAACTTAATATTTCTTGGCATTTAATATTAAAAAATGTTAGAAAATGGAACATTACTTTGTATTATTAAATGAAAGAAAAGGGCTGTAAGTTTTCTATATAATGTTAGAAATAATTTAAACCAAAATTTTATACATGTTTTAGTTTAATCTTAATTAATTTATATAAAAAAATGTAGTAGTATAATTTAATCAATAAAACATTTAAATTTGATTTGTTAATTAATTTGATGGGCAAGATATAAATTTTAAATAATAGCTTCAAATTGATATCTCTCAGCATTTTTTTAGATAGATGTATTTAACATATCTATACTTGTAAACAATGTAGTGTTCCAACCCAATGTCAAGCCAATAAAACAAAAAAAAGGTTGAAAGATGAATCCAAAGGTTGAATTATTAGTCATAGCTAAGATAGAAAAGCTTTTACAAGTTTGTTTTATCTGCCCTATTGATTACTCACTTAGATTTCAAACGTTGTGGATGTCGCTAAACCTAACAATTGCATTTGAATTTGTACTAACTTTAGAGATTTAAATCTGACCACTTTGAAAGATGATTTTCCTCTTCCTAACATCAATATGATTGTTGATCCAATAGTTGACCATGAATTAATGTCCTTCATGGATGGTTTTTCGAGTTATAATCAAATCCTTATTAATCCTCAAGATCAATACAACTTTTATCACCTCGTGGGGAAAATTTTGTTTGGTAGTCATGCCATTTGGATTAAAGAATGCTGGAGCAACTTACTGTTGTTATATGGAGCCTAATTAGACTCGGAGGCTACATTTTCCCCACTTTTATCGGCGTGGTTTCCCCCCAAATTCCTATGGAGTCAAGGGGCAGCGCCCCTTGTGGGGGTTTGGGGGTAGTGCCCCCAAGACAGGGTCAAGGGGCAGCGCCCCTTGCAGGGTCCAGGGGCAGCGCGGTTTTTTATTATTTTACAAAGGCGCTGGGAGTTATTTTTTCATTGACCGACATAAGAAAACCCTATTTTTGTAACCGACAAAAAGCTTGATAAAAGCGGCTAAGGGTTAGGGTTTTGATATATTGTATTGTAGCATTTGCAACGGTATTGAGTTGTAGGGATTGCTGGTTGTAAGTGGTTTGATTTACTGGATAATAATATTGGACTCTCTATTTGGTGGATGTAGCTCGAGTTTGGGTGAACCATGTTAAAACTTGTCTCTCGTTGTTATTAATTCTGTATATTTCCATTTCTCTATTTAATCTTTATTTGCATTTAATTGATATCTTCTGCCAGCTAACCCTAACAAGTGGTATCAGAGCAAGTTGTGTTCTATTATCATCTGCAAGAAAGTCTCACGGTTGAGTGGGAGCAATGGCAGATGAGAGTAAATTGAAGGTTGATAAATTCAATGGGCAGAACTATCAGTTATGGAAGATACAGATGGAGGATTACCTCTATCAAAAGGATTTATGGAGGCTATTGGGAGGAGTAGCCAAGAAACCAGCAACAATGTCTGATGAAGCTTGGAATCTTCTTGATAGAAAGGCACTGGGAACCATTCGGTTGTGCCTGGCACCGTCGGTTGCATTCAATATAATGGAAGCGAAGACAACAGATAGTATGATGAAAGCTTTGGCTAAATTGTATGAAAAACCCTCAGCCTCAAATAAGGTATTTCTCATGAAGCATTTGTTTAATTTAAAAATGGTTAAAGGTGGATTTGTGACAAGTCATTTAAATGAATTTAATACGATTGTTAGTCAATTGACTTCTTTAAATATAAAATTTGATGTAGTTAGAGCTCTCTTGATATTATGTTCATTGCCTAAAAGCTGGGATAGTTTGGTAATGGCGGTTAGTAACTCTGTTTCTGGTTCAAATACCCTAAAATTTGATGATGTTGTTGGTGTTATTCTGAGTGAGGAAATTTGTAAGAAAAGCTTAGGTGGATCCACATCAGGCAGTGTTTTGAATGCAGAAAGCATGGGTAGATCAAAGGAGAGAGGAAAAGGTTATGGAGGTCATCGGAAGTCACGAGGAAAATCAAAGGACAAAAGATCCTAAATCAGAGGACAAAAGGATTGCTGGTACTATGGGAAACCAGTTCATCTGAAGAAAGATTGTTAGTCTCGAAAAAATAAAGAAGGAGACAAACAAGAAGGCAATAAGGAAGAAAATGTGGTAAGTAATAAATCTGAAGATGATGCTTTGATTCTTTCCCTAGATAATGCTGATGATTCATAGGTTTTAGATTCAGGGGCCTCATTTCATACTATGCCCCATAGAAGTTATTTTCTTGATTATGTCCAAGGGGATTTTTGGGCTGGTTTATTTGGGAGATAATGAACCCTGTCAGATTGTTGGAAAGGGAAGAATCAAGATTAAGTTGTAAAATGGGAATCATTGGCTACTACAAGAGGTAAGGCACATTCCAAGACTCAGTAGGAATTTAATTTCAGCAGGATAGCTAGCTGAACAAGGTTGCATTGTTACATTTACTGATAAAAATTGGAAGGTTTCAAAAGGTTCCTTAATAGTAGCAAAAGGTGTGAAAGTAGGCACCTTATATCTTTGTATAGGTCATACTGTTCCTTCTACTTTAGCTGTTGCAGAGAAAAAACAAACAAGTTCAGGAACTGTTGCTACAGGTTCGCATGAAGAGACTGAAATAGTTGATGTAGGTTCTGAGACAACGCTATGGCATAACAGACTTGGGCATATGAGTGAAAAAGGTATGAATGTACTTCATTCTAAGAAAGTTTTACTAGGTTTGAAATGTATTAATATAGATTTCTGTGAAAGTTGTGTGAATGGAAAACAAAAGAGAGTCAGTTTTCTCAGAGATGGGAAGCAAAAGAAAAATGAAAAGTTGGAGCTTGTGCATACAGATGTATGGGGACCTGCTCAGGTATCTTCTCTCGGTGGCTCTCGGTATTATGTTACATTCATAGATGATGCAACTAGGAAGGTCTGGATTTATTTCCTTAGATAGAAATCTGATGTATTTGAAACATTTAAGAAATGGAGAAGCTTGGTTGAGAATGAGACAGGTAAAAGATTAAAATGTCTCAGATCTGATAATGGTGGTGAGTATTGTAGCAAAGAATTTGAGGATTATTATTCCTTTAATGGAATTCGTAGGCAGAAAACAGTTCCAAGGAATCCACATTAAAATGGAGTGGTTGAACGCATGAATAAGACAATAATGGAGCATGCAAGGACCATGAAATTGCATGCTGAGCTGCCTTTAAATATGTGGGTAGAGGCTGTCAACACTGCTGTATATTTAATTAATAGAGGTCCTTTAGTTCCTTTGGACTGTAGTATTCCAAAGGAAGCATGGATAGGTAAGAAGGTGAGTTATTATTTTCTCAAAACTTTCAGATGTGAAGCATTTGCATATGTAGATTCTAAAAATAGAACCAAGCTGGATGCAAAATAAAAAAAGTGTACCTTTGTTGGATATGGCATTGATGAATTTGGTTATAGGCTTTGGGATTTTAAAAATCAGAAAATTGTGAGAAGCAGGGATGTCATATTTAATGAGAAGGTGTTGTACAAAGATCAGTTGCAGCAACATGAGAAGAAAGCAAAAGATTATGTGGTGCTGGATGATACTCCAAATAGTGATGTTCCAGTGGTTCCTCATGCTCCGCAACAGCAACCAGAAATACCACAAACTCCAGTGAATGTTAGATGGTCAACAAGGCTAAGTAGACCTCCTGAAAGGTTTTCTTCCTCTTTGTATTCTATTTTGTTAACAGATCCTAGTGAACCTGAAGGATATGATGAAGCTATGAAGGTGGATACATAGGTTCAGTGGGAGCTTGCTATGAAAGAAGAAATGGACTCCTTGCTGAAAAATTAGACTTGGGAATTATGTAAGTTACATGTAGGTAAAAAGGCTTTACCAAACAAATGGGTTTACTAGCTGAAAGAGGAAGATGGAGGTAAAAAAAGATTTAAGGCCAGGTTAGTTGTAAAAGGATTTGCACAGAAAAAGGGCATTGATTTTGATGAGATATTTTCTCTGGTTGTCAAGATGACTTTTATTCGTACTGTTTTAAGTATTGTGGCTGCTGAAGATTTGTTTTTAGAACAGCTAGATGTGAAAACTGCCTTTCTTCATGGTGATTTGGAGGAGGAGAGATACATGGAACAGCCCCATGGATTTGAGGTCAAAGGTAAGGAGAAACAGGTGTGCAAATTGAAGAAGAGTTTGTATGGCTTGAAACAAGCACCTCGGCAATGGTATTTGAAATTTGATAGTTCAATGGCTGAGCAAGGCTATAACAAGTGTAATTCTGACCATTGTGTTTATTTTAAAAGGTTGGATAATGACAGCTACATTATTTTATGTTTACATGTTGATGACATGCTTGTAGCTAGGTCTAACATGGATCACATAAGAGAGTTAAAATAGCAATTAGCATAGTCATTTGATATGAAGGATTTGCGGGCAAAAAAACAAATCCTTGGTATGAAAATCTGTAGAGATAGGAAGAACAAAAAATTGACTCTATCTCAAGCTGCTTATGTTGAAAAGGTGTTGCAGAGATTCCATATGGAGAATGCAAAAACTGTCAGCACACCTTTTCCTAGTCATTTGAAATTGACTAAGGAGATGTGGCCTAAGACACAAGAGGAGGAAGAGAAAATGTCCAAGGTACCATATGCTTCAGCTGTAGGAAGTTTAATGTATGCCATGGTATACACGAGACCGAATATTGCACATGCTGTAGGAGTCGTCAACAGGTATATGAGTCATCCTGGATTGGAGCATTGGAATGCAGTAAAATAGATTCTTAGATATTTGAGAGGTACATCCAATAAACATTTATGTTTTGGGGGCTCTAATGCTGATTTAGTGGGTTATGTAGACTCAGATTTGGCAGGAGATATTTATACCAGGCGGAGTACTACAGGTTATGTCTTTACTGTAGATGGAATAGCGGTGAGTTGGATTTTCAGGTTGCAAAAGGTGGTTGCTTTATCCACCACAGAGGCAAGCAAGGAGATGATATGGCTGCAATCTTTCATGGAAGGATTGGGCAAACAACAGGTTAATTATTATTTGTATACAGACAGCCAGAGTGCCATACATCTTGCAAAGAATTTTGCCTTGCATTTAAAGACCAAACACATATAGTTGAGGTATCACTTCATTTAGTCAATGTTGAATGATGGACAATTACAATTGCAAAAGATACATACAGATGATAATCTAGCAGATATGTTTACAAAGGCAGTGACAAGGGAGAAGCTGAGCTCCTCTTCAGCTTCGGTTGGTCTTCTCGACTGAAAATAACAAAAATAGAATAGCAGAGTCCAGGGTGCTTATTTCTAGTGGGAGCTATAGGGTCAGTGGTGTTATGATCAGTCTCCAATTGGGAGATGATATGGTGTGGAGTTTGATCAGTCTCCAAGTGGGAGATTGTTGTTATATGGAGCCTAATCAGAATCGGAGGTTACATTTTCCCCACTTTTATCGGCGCGATTTCCCCCCAAATTCCTACAGGGTCAAGGGGCAGTGCCCCTTATGGGGGTCCAGGGGCAGCGCGGTTTTTTATTATTTTATAAAGGCACTGGGAGTTATTTTTTCATTGACTGACATAAGAAAAACCTATTTTTGTAACCAACGAAAAGCTTGATAAAAGCGGCTAAGGGTTAGGGTTTTGATATATTGTATTGTAGCATTTGCAACGGTATAGAGTTGCAGGGATTGCTAGTTGTAATCAGTTTGATTTACTGGATAATAATATTGGACTCTCTGTTTGGTGGATGTGGCCCAAGTTTGGGTGAACCACGTTAAAACTTGTCTCTCGTTGTTATTAATTCTATGTATTTCCATTTCTCTATTTAATCTTTATTTGCATTTAATTGATATCTTCTACCAGCTAACCCTAACACTTACCAACATGCCATGACACTTATTTTCCATGATTACATGCATAACATCTAAGACAATTATGTTGATGGCATTCTAGTGAAGTCTAGTCATTGCTAGGATCACATCATAGTCCTCTATCAAATATTTAAATAGATACCAAAATACAACATGCACTTAAATCCCCATAAATGCATTTTAGCGTAGATAATGGTAAGATATTCGGATTTATAGTTTTGCATCACAATATTGAAGTAGACACAGAAAATTGTGTTAGGAATTGTATGCAAAAGATATCAATTAAATGTAAATAAAGATTAAACAGAGGAATGAAACTACATAGAAATAATAATAGCGAGAGACAATTTTTAACATGGTTCACCCAAACTTAGGCTACATCAAGAGAAACTCAGCCATACAATGATTTTATTATCTAGTGCAAAACATATTACAATCTCATGAATTCAGCCCCACAACATACATCCCAGCAGCTTATAACAAGCTTTTTGGAAGCTTCTAGAATTATGGTTTTACAAAGTTATTTTTCATTTTTTCAGTTTAAAAAAATTTAACTACCGACCTCAAACCTTGGTAAGGATATGTTTTGAGTGTACAATATTTGCATGATCAATCACTAAATATGAACAATCGCCCACTTGGAGACTGAGCTTGGATGACACTATTGCACTTGCAGTTCCCACTGGATTATAGGTCTAGCTAGTTTCTTATGTCCACCATTATCAGTTGTGAATGCCAATGGAAACTAATGAGGAAATCAGTTCCTCTGGTGTAACTACCTTTGTGAACATATCTACAAGATTCTCACTTGTGTGAATTTTATCCAACTTCAATTGTCCATCCTCCAAAACTGACCAGATGAAGTGATATATCAGTTGTATGTGTTTGATCTTTCAATGCAAGGTAGAAGTCTTTGCAAGATTTATGGCACTTTGGTTGTCCATAAAGAAATAATTGTTAGCCTATAGCTTGCTCAATTCTTCCATGAAAGATTGCAACCATATCATCTCCTTGCTTCCCTCTAGTGCAGCTACATACTCTGCCTCCGTGGTGGATAAAGAAACCACCTTTAACAACTGTGAGATCTAACTCACTGCTGTCCCACCTATAGTAAAGACATAACTAGTAGTACTCCACCTGGTATTAATAGCCCCTACCAAATCTGAATCTACATAACCTGCTAAATTAATATTAGAGCCCCCAAAACATAAATGTTTATTGGATGTACCTCTCAAATACCTGAGAACTAATTTTATTGCATTTTAATGCTCCAATCCAAGATTACTCATATACCTGCTTACAACTCCTACAACATGTACAATATCTAGTCTTGTGCATACCATGGCATACATTAAACTTACTACAATTGAAGCATATGGTACCTTGGAAATTTTGTCTTCCTCCTCTTTTGTCTTTGGACACTTCTCTTTAGTCAATTTCAAATGACTGGGCAAAGGTGTACACTATTTGCATGATCAGTCACCACCTACGAATAAATTGATGCAATTGTTAACATGACACCTCCTAGAAACATATCTCAACTTGTAGTTTACAAGGGAATATATAGGCCATTCAACGATTTGTGTCACGACTCATAGATAGGACTCACCCTTTCACTCAACTATTGAAGAAAGAATCAAAATTCTAATGGGATTTGAATTGCCAAAAAGATTTCAAAGACTTAAAAACTTACCTAGCTGAACCTCTTGTGCTTTAGCCTACGGTTGCAGAAAAACCTTTTCTTCTTTACACATTAACTTCTACTAATGCTCTTGCAGTATTATTAGCAAAACATGATGAATAAGGCAAATAACATGTTCTATATTGTCTAATCTAAACTTTTCTCGATTATGAAATGTGATACACTATCATTGAAAAATAGTGTTTATCTCGTCTTTGAAACTCAAAAGTTAAGACACTATCTTTTAAACACTAAAATTCATGTCATCATAAAATTTGATCCCTTGAAGCACCTCTCTACTAAAACAGATCTCTCTGGTCACCTAGCTAAATGGGTTATGCTATTAATAAAATTTGATCTCAAAAAGCGATATAAGGACAAGCATTAACAGATCATTTAGTTGAGGCACCTTCACCATTCTCTATTCAAAATCATGAAGAATTTCCTGATGACCAAATCTTAACTATGGATAAAGATGATAAATGGGAGTTATATTTTAATGGTTCAAGATGTTGAATTGGCTCTTGGTTGGTGTAATACTAGTACCTCCTTTAGGTAAGTCAATTCCTCTTTCTTATCATCTAAAATTTTCAAGTACAAACAACATTGCTGAGTATGAAGCTCTCAAGAAGATATATATCAAGTCTCTTTCATGGCTTCTGTAAGAAGATGTTTGCTCCTTCCTCCTTTCTATTTGGCCTATTTTGATTACCTTTCTTGTGTTTTGTTTCATTGAAGAGTTTTTTTGTATTTTGTCTTGACATTGGTTGTTGACGTTCCCTTTGTTGAAGGAACTCCTTTGAGATTCCAAGAAATCTTCTATGAACTGGTCTCCAACTACCATGAGATGTCTAGTCTAGATCACTTTTTGAAATGCTTCTTCCTATGTGGGAAGTGGTGCTCTACTGAATTAATCCTTCTTTCTCACAATAGGCCCACATTGATATCTCTACCGCATGTAATTTCTTGTATTATTCCTCTTCCTTTGTTCTTTGAAATGTCCTCTATAACTGGTACTTCCTCCATAGTTCTGCATAGTTGTCATAGGTATGAGTCATGTATAGGGTGAAGAAGTGTCTCACATGGTGGAACAACTCACCATTTCCATGATATTTGTCAAAAATAAAAGTTTTCACACCAAAGGGTGAAAGGCATGTGATAATCTCAAGAGATAAGGGAGAACATAGCCATCCAAGTGGAGAAGGAGCAAAAGGAAGATGGAGAGAATTATCTAAAATAGAAGAAAGTTCTAAGAGTTAGACATAGACATATGATACATCAGCAAAGCAAGAGGGTGAAGGAATTACTTGTGGGATAAGTGAAAGGAAATTTGTAACCTTAATAAACTATTTCCACATAAACCCATAACCAAAAATATGCAAATGCATATTCAAAATCCACAAACAAAAGAATAGTAGAAATGTATGGAATAATAGAAAACTAATTAAATAAATCTATTTTAAATGAATAATGAAATGGCAATAGAAGAGAAAAGTACATGCATACCTCTACTATGAGTTGAATCTTCAAGAATATGTGTTTCTAGGATAGAGAAGAATGGGCTGACTAGTTAGAAGCTTGCCAAGATGGTCAAGGCTTTATTTTGGTCTTTTAAACTCCATAGGTAGTAAAATGATGTGGGCAAGTTATATTTGTGTGTACTCTTAATTCCAAGGGCATTTATAATATAAGAACAACAAAATAAAATAATCTATGATAGCTATAATATTTGGTCTATAGGGATTTCAACAAACTAGTGTGTATGAAAAGTAGAATGGGATATGGAGCTCCAAAATTCCAAGGAAAATGTATTATTGCACTAAAGAGAAAATCAAAAGATTACAAGTCTCAAAAGAATGGGGAGATAGAGATTATTGTATAAATAACTAAGAGAATGATATAAAAAGATTCAGATATGCAAGAAGATTTTATAAAATAAGAAAATGCAAGTCTACATCATCCTAAAAGGATATAAAAAGGAATTTCTTACTTATTAGTAGATGTACCTATACATATTGGCTGATATCAAGTTCACCAGGGTATTATTCACAAATTTATTGCCCAAGGAACCAAGGCTAGTGTTGCTAGTCACATCAAAATTTAAACTTTTGCAAGGTAGAGTGATAGAGATGACTAGGAGAGAAGCTCAAAAGTCACTTAAGGCTATAGTGACTATTTATATTCCTTCCAATGATCACATGATGATTACAATAGAGGTCGTAGGAGTTGGAAGGTTACTAGCCTATCAATAAATAAACATTGTATGATTGTACTATTATAGGATGGTAGTGCACCCATACTAATATCCAATTACAACGTGACTAGAATCTTTACAAAATAGAAATGAAACATTACATGGACATAAAAACATATAAAAACACATAACAATGACTTCAACACACAAGAATAAAAGACCATGTTGGCTCTATAAATTGGGTAGTGGGCAAGGATAGGTTGAATGAATCCTAGAAACATGGTAAGGGAGGCAGCCACTAAAATGAGGATAATTTGTAGTGTCAAAATTACAATGTATGAAAGATTTCATTGAACTTACACTGCCCTCTAGCAAGTTTCAATCATGTTTTGAGTGCCATTAATTGTACATTATTTATAACTCAATAAAACCCTCTCAGCAAGGAAATCCCTTGTTTTATCTATAAGGATATAAATAGAATCTCTCATCCTAGAATATCCCCTAGATGCTTCATCAAGATTTAATATAATTCATATTATGAGAAGAGGGACTTATTTCATTCTGATTTTTTCCTTAATGCCTCTAAATCCATTAATCATAAGTTACAAACCAAATTTATCTCAAATAGAAGAGAAAAAGTAGTCCAAAGATAATTAAATAAAGGAAATGGTATGATTTATTTCAAATATCTTGATGAAGGTTGCCAGTCGTAAGATAACATTCAAGCCACTACTTATCTCAATCACATGTAAAGACAACAATATATTTTACTTTTAAATTATTGCCAATTTTTTTAACAATTCTAAATCAGCATAAATAGGAATGCAAGTTAAGAGACATCAATTAGAACAATTCTAAACTCTAAGCTTATGGCACTATCAAACTGCAAACCCATTTTTAAATTGTGTAAATAAATCCTCTAAAATTCATGTTATTATGTCAATTTGAGAAATTTTTATCCACAATAATTCATAGGTAAAAATTAATTTAATAGCGACACAAAAATTCAAACCCTAAAATAAAGCAACTAGAAAATTTTATCATCTCTTATAATACAAAGATAGCAATACAACTACACTCCCCACATTGTGTAGAGTTGTCTTCTTCTAGTTGCAGTAGAGTGTTCTTTCAACAACTAGTATGTTTAGGCAATTGTCAGAATTCACATTGGTATATGCTTCTATTTCATGGTTTTCTATTTTCATGTTTTATTTTCAGTATTTTCTATTTTTATCTTGTGGTACAAAATCTTTTTTATGGAGGAATCTAAGCCCATTGATCTCCTTTCTAATTAATTTTTCACACATTCACTAGCAATTGTTAGTGGAACCATTAGAATACTATTGCACTATATATTCATCCTTTACATGCCATCCTTTGGCAAGATGAATGTTGTATGTAATAATGTTAGAAAAAATTGTATCAAGTTGCCACATCTTCACAAGGTTGTTGAAACTAAAATGTTTCATGATGCACCATACATTCAATCTTGTTCTCACCTAATGATTAGTGTATCTTCACAATAGTGGTAGAGAGTATTCAGAGTTCCTTTAATGTACCATTGGTTGGTGAGTTATAAAGGTTTATTTTCCTTCAGTGGGCACTAATGGTGAGAGATAATAGGACACAATCCATAGATCCAAAACCTAGATCTTACTCTTATATAGTCAGTTTATAGTCCAGACTAGATAGTGGGTAAATAACAGATAAATGAGGAAAGATCTAACATATTGCGCTAAGTTAACATCATACATAAAGTATCATACACCTTATTAACAATCAAAATATTACTCCAATACTCCTTATATCTTCATATCATATATACACAATAAGTATTAGTAAGGCAAGTCTAAGTCTCTTCTCTATATATTATGTTTCCCTCTATTATGCTTATTTCTCATATTCCTAATTTGCTATCTTTAGACATTCTACTATAATATGAATGTGTCCCTTACAAAATATCCTTATATCTAATATCCCTATTGGCCTTGTGCTCCACACTCCATTTGTGGTGACTTGTGGTAGCTTCTTTCTATCGTCTACTCTGCCAACATCATCTGCCTTTTTTAAATTGTCTTGTCCTCAAGACATGCATATTCAATTACATGGGAGGATGTTCTTGTAGATGGTCATCAGCTGCACTAGAATGGTATCCCATTGACTCTTAGTCTATTGTAACACTTGAATGTGACCATGAGTCTAAATATGTGTTACCTCTACCTCTACTAGACTAGTAGTGATTTGTATTTATTGTGCACTTTTCATCCTGGTTAGATGTGCTAACCTCAATCTTATCACCTCTCTCAAAAACTCTATTTTTGCTTTTATATGTTCCCCTTGATCTTGCAGTTGTTCTATTTGTGTGTGGATAGCCTCTATTTATGATCTCACCAATCTTTCAATATCTTGAATAGGGTCATAGGTGCCTACCACTTGTGTTATCTATGTTTCCAACTAGTCCACTTGATCCTTAATCCCCTTGGTTGCAATTTGCCTTTGTAAGAAGAATTGATATAGGATATTGGTCTCACTTATTGTTTGTTGCAGTGTATTGATATGACTCTCTAATTGTGTAGTTATTGCTGCACACTTCTTCCTTGCATCATCCATTCTATTTTTGGTGGTGGAGGAGTCTATTGATGCAATTCTATTTCATCTTCTTCCGTGGGTTTGAATCTTATCTCTTTAACTATGTAGAGTGCATTACAAATATGTTCATCTAAACTATGGAGATAAATTGCATGTATGAAATATGTTTGTAGTACATTCCAATTCTTTGTTTAAGCTTTCCTTTCTAGATTTATCTACCAGTCTATGTGACTAGTCTTACTATCCAATAAAACATTTGTGTGTAAAGTATTATGTCATATTCATTTCTCCCTTTCTAGATCATTAGAATTATGTCTAAGTTTTCTTGTGGTGGTATTTGTCCATTGTATTTAGCTATTACTATGTATTCCCCTTCCTCTGGTAGATATCTTATTTTTATTCAAATCTTGAAGACTACCCACCATGGGATGTTATCTTTATGAGTGTGCCACCAACTTGCAGCATTACATACTAATGTGTGTTGCAAGGATTCTATCCTTAGGTATTCCTTTTCAAAATTTTGTTCTATTTCTCTTAGTTATATATTTAGGTTCCCTATCCCTAGATACCTAGGAAGTTTTATATGAGAAATACCCTGTGTATTGTGATTTATTTGATGTGAATTCTGGGGTGTATCTTCTTGATGGGTTTCTAGGTTGTCACGTATGTTTTGTAGTAGAGTTTCTTCTATTAGTTTTACCATAAATACTCTTTGGAACCCTGTAATTCTCTAGGTTTTTAAATTCTAGTTCATCTTGCAGCCAAGCATTTAGTACTTCATCACTGTCCATACTATAATTATCACTTTCAACCTCTATTTATCCTTGTAAATAGGTTCCTCTAAGGTTTCTTGTTTAAGAAGTTTGGAAATGGACTAAAGGATTTTGGAATCTTCATCACTATGTTCATCTTGATTAATTTCTTGCACATAGGTCTCATCAATATCTTTTCCTAGTGGGATGTGCACTATCCTAGTGTTGTTAGTAAAGGAAATGTATTCCATTCTAGAGTCTACAATTCCATTAGCATTTTAAAACTATTGAAGTCCTAGTATTGTATTAAATGAATCAAATGGTTCTTTCATTATTACTATTTTGAAGTCTACTATTTGTTTAATTGCCATGACATTGAATTCTACTATTTTCTGCATTCCTAATGTCCCTACGGATGAACCATCAGCCAAGCTGGTGTTATAAGGAGTTCCTTCTAGTTTTGGTTTGCCTAATAATTTCCAAATTGTTTTCAACAGCATGTTCACATCTAGTCCAAGGTCTACCATTACTTGTTTAGTCCTTTTGTGGTTTATATGGGTACGATAACCATCAAAGATCTAGTCTTCCGTGTGCAATGTATCTTAGTCATTTTTCTTATTTGTGGATTTTGATTTTCATTTTTTTCCAATACTCACAAGACTATTTAAGTTTTTCTAATAGGTTTGTTTGTTTTGTCAATTGTGTAACTTGTTTTAGTGCCACTACTTCCTCTCCATACAAGAAATGATTTTGTTGTTGTTCTTTTTGTTGCTCTATGGTTATTATTTGTTTGGATTTTTCTATAATTTTATCATGTTGATGTTTATTAGGGAAGGATTTTTCTTCTTCCTCTTCTTTCTCATATTCACTATAAGTATTGTATAATTTTACGATATTGGTTCCCTGCCTAGTTACTACCATAGTTTAATTCTTATTTTTATATTTCATTATGTTATTTTATTTAGGTTTTAACTTATTATGTTGGTACTCATCATCTAATGTTTTAGTGTTTGTGGTGTTTGAGTCATATTTATTTTCTTTTTGGCACCTTGTGGCTACTTGTGATCTCTTCTTTGGTACTTGATGTAGGAGCATCTAGTGGTGTAAAGGCAATCTTGTATCACCCAAAAAGAAGATAATTCAAAATAATTGTAGTTGTTTCCATTTCTTTCCATAACTAGTGTTTCTAGTTCCATAATATCCTGAATAATGATGTAGGACTTTCATTTTTTCCAAAACTACTAAAAATAGCAAACTACCAGTTTTGGAAAGTTTACCTGCCATTTTAGGAAAGTTTGCATTTGGGCAGGGATTGAAGCAAAAACTTATAGAAAGCTTCATAACAGAAATATAAGACCATTGGTGAAGGAATCAGGCAAATATCATTTGTGAGCTGAAAGAAATTAATTTTTTTTTTTTTTCAGAAAAGCCCCTAAAAATTTTTGAAACAAGATCTGAGGCACTAAAACATCCCATAATATCCGAGTAAGTCGACAAAAATCTATTTACAAATTTTCTAAGTGATAGTTCATATCAAAAACTTTTCAGTGCTTAAAACAGTTCATCAATTAGACACCCAGATCAAATGTTATGCTTCCTGAAAGTTGACCTACTTTTGGAGGGAGTTACAAATTTCAAAATTTAGCTGGAGGCCGAAAAAAAGTGCTATTTATGACTATTTTGGGAACCCTGGGTAGTAGTAGAGTTAAGAGGGGAAAGTGTAGAGTCAAGAATAGGTGGGAAAATAGAAACCCTAGCTGATTTGGGGTTATAGAAGGCTGAAGATTCCAAAGTCTTGAGGTTGGGAAAGCTGTAATGTGTTGCAACCAATAGAGGATTCATCCTCTAATTGTACTGAGCTTTTGTAATGTAATGTGTTGTCCAAATTAATAAAATAATATCTCTATTTTCTGTGTGTAATTTTTATTGTTGTGTGTTTTATGATTTACCACCTTCATCAAGTGGTATCAGAGAAACAGTTCATCAGTGTGTAGACAGATCGCTGACTGTGAGGTAGTTTGCACCAGGACCTAAGGTTGTGGGTTTTGCTACGGAGATCAAGATATCTCTACGAAGAAATCATATTGGGAGGAATGCTTTGATGGAAGAGGGTTTTAGTGCCTTGGAAAGGCAAATCAATGCATTGCAAGAGGAGCTACGAAGAGGATTTGAGTTGAGAACAAGAGAAGAAAGTGAAGATGAAGCTAAAGAAGAGCTATCTGAGGAAGAACAAGAAGTTGCAGGAGATCTTGCAGAAGTTAGATTGTTGAGGGCCATTTCAAAGATCAGAAAGAGGCCTAGGATCAAAGTTTCTACATATTCTGGAGATTTAAATCTAGAACAATTTATTGATTTGATCAATGACATGGAGGAGTATTACGAGTATGAAGAGGTGGAGGACCCAAATCGGGTCAAGTTTGCAAAAACAAAGTTGAAGGGCCACAGCAGTATTTGGTGGAAGGAGGTCCAATTAGAGAGGAACATAAGAGGAAAAGGAAAGATCACTAGATGGGATCAGATGGTGAAGAAACTGAATAAGTAGTTCATTCCTCTGGACTATGAGATGGAGTTACTGAAGAAGCTGCAAGGACTAAAACAAGGTAACAAGTCTGTTAAGGAGTATACAAAAGAGTTTTATAAGATTACTATCAGGACATGCCATGTAGAGGCCAGGAAGGAGAAGGTAGCTTGTTACATTAATAGGTTGAGGCCAAGTATTCAAGAGGAGCTGAGCTTGGTCAAAATGACCACCATAGAAGATGCATACCCATTTTCCCTGAAGGTGGAAGAGAAGCTAGATAAAAGATTTGACAGCAAGCAAAAAGAAAAAGGTCAAGGTGAAAGGACTGGTGGGAGACCCTATGGAGGCTGTAATGAAGATCAAAAGAAAAGTGAAGAAGCTGGCACCAGTTGAAATCAGACAGGGGATAATGCCTACTGCCCTTGTGACCACTATAATGGTGAGCAAAGAGGAAGAGGAAGAGGCCGACCTAGGCAAGGACCTAGAAGAGGAGGTTTCAGAGAAACCTATTTCCAATGTGGAGAAGAAGGACATCGAGCATACGAGTGTCCGCAACATCAAGGAAGGACAAACAAAAGACTTGAAGGTAATGCACGAGTTGCACATGTCAATGAAGATGCACAATCTAAGCGCTCTGAAGATGTAGAAAGGGGAGAAACCCTAGTTGTCAGAAGAACTTTGTTGAATGAGGAGAAAGAACCCAATCAAAGGAAGAGTTTATTCCACACAAGGTGCCAATGTAAAGGTGAGTGTTGTGATATTATTATTGACAGTGGAAGCACTAATAATCTTGTTTCAGAGGAGATGGTTTACAAGTTGAAGTTGACAAGAAGAAAGCATCTGCATCCATACCAAATTGCATGGTTGCAGAAGGACCATAGAGCTTTGGTCAATGAGCAGTGTTTAGTGAAGTTAAAGATTGGGGACTACCATGATGAGGTGCTATGTGATATCATACTGATGGATGGATGTCATATGTTGTTGGGGAGGCCATGGTAGTATGATAGGAGCATTGTCCATGATGGTCGTGCAAACACATATTCCCTCACAAGTTGAAGCCCTTAAAGGAGGTGGAAGAAAAGGTATGTAGTACTGCTAGAATTTTCTTGGTAGATGGTAGGAAATTTTTGGAAGGTATGAAGAATGATCGTCATTGGTTTTCATTGATTCCTAAGATCAGTCAAGAGAAATGTGAAGATGTACCAGCAAAAGTTTAAGATATGTTGGAATAATTTTAGGACATTATCTCTAATAATGTACCAGAAGGTTTACCACCAATGAGGAAGATGAGTAATCAAATGGATTTGATACCAAGAGCCAGTTTCCCAAATAAGGTAGCCCACAGAATGACTCAAGTAGAGAATGAAGAGTTGAATAGACAATTGCATGAGTTGTTAAGGAAGGGACTACTAAGGGAGAGCTTGACTCCATGTGCGGTACCTGTAGTACTAGCACCAAAGAAAGATAGAGAGTGGAGAATGTGTACAAATTCTCAAGGCATAAATAAGATCACAATCAAGTATAGGTTTCCATTGTTGAGAATGGATGACATAATGGATTGTTTGAGTGGAGCCAAGTACTTCATGAAGATTAACCTAAAGAGTGGGTATCACTAGATCTGTATCAGAGAAGGAGATGAATGGAAGACAACTTTCAAGAAAAAAGAAGATTTGTATGGGTGGTTAGTCATGCCATTTGGGCTAACAAATGCACCGAGCACATTCATGTGGCTCATGAACGAGGTATTGAAAGAATTTTTTGGGAAGTTTTGTTATTACTTATTTGGATTATATTTTTATTTTCAGTAAGACTTGGGATGAGCATCTAATGCATATCAAAAGAGTTTTGGAGAAGCTGAGGGAGGAGAAGTTGTTGATTAATCTAAAGAAATGTAGTTTTGCAAAGAAGGAGTTGGTATGCCTGGGATTTGTTGTCTCAGAGGAAGGTCTTAAGATGGACCCAGAGAAGGTGAGAGCTATCCTTGAATGGCCTACACCAAGGAGTTCCACAAAGGTAAGATCTTTTCATGGTTTGGCAAGTTTTTATAGAAAGTTTATCAGGAATTTTAGTAGCATTTGTGCACCCCTAACGGAGACAATGAGAGGGGATAGAAAAGAGTTTAGATGGACTAAAGGAGCAGACAAAAGCTTTGATACATTGAACCAGAAAGTCATAGAGCAACCTATTTTGGCACTTTCAGATTTCAATAAGGTATTTTAGGTAGATTGTGATGCAAGTGGGAGTGCTATAGGAGCTGTTTTGAGTTAGGAAGGTAAGCCCATTGCATATTTTAGCGAGAAGCTTAATGATACCAAGAAAAAGTATTTTGTTTATGATTAGGAATTTTATGCAATAGTTCAGACTTTGAAGAAATGGAGACATTATTTGTTGCCAAAAGAGTTTGCTTTATATACTAATCATTAGGCTTTGCAGTATCTTAATAGTCAAGGAAAGTTGAACCAAAGGCATTTAAAATGAGTTGATTTTTTGCAGAGTTATACTTTTGTTTTGAAGCACAAGAGTGGGAAGTCCAACATAGTTGCAGATGCCTTGAGCAGAAGGCAAAATTTGTTGACAGAAATGAAGATAGAGGTTGTTGGGTTCAATGAGCTCAAAGGTTTGTATCCTAAAGATCCAGATTTTGCAAAGGCTTGAAAAGCTTATTTAGAACCTGTTACTTTGGACAATACAAAATGGTTGGATTTTATAATCCAAGATGGCATGTTGTTTAAAGGAAGCTAGTTGTGCATTCTAAGGAATTCCATGAGAGAGAACCTGATTAAGGAGAAGCATAGTAGAGGATTGGCTAGACACTTTTCTCAAGATAAGACCATTTCTATTGTTGGTGAAAATTATTATTGGCCACAGATGTAGCAAGATGTGAGGAAATTTGTGCAGAGTTGCAGAGTGTGTCAGATGGAAAAAGGAACAAGTTAGAATACAGGGTTATATCATCCATTACCTATACCAGAGAAGCCATGGGATGATATTAGTATGGACTTTGTTCTTGGTTTACGAAGGAGACAGAGAGGACATGATTCCATTTGTGTGGTGGTCGACAGATTCTCGAAGATGGCACATTTTATTCCTTGTAAGAAGACTAATGATATTGTTCATATTGCAGAGTTATTTTTTAGAGAGGTGGTAAGACTACATGGTCTACCAAAGAGCATAGTTTAAGATCGAGATACCAAGTTTGTTGGTTATTTCTAGAGGACACTGTGGAAGAAGTTGAAGCTAGATTTGAAGTTCATTTTTACACGCCATCAGTAGATTGATGGATAGACAAAAGTGGTGAATAGGAGTTTGGGTAACCTGCTATGATGCTTAGTAGGAGATAATCCCAAGGGATGGGATTTGATTTTACCACAGACAGAATTTGCTTACAACAATTCTGGCAATAGGAGTACTGGTAAATCACCATCCTAGATTGTATATGGCAATAGCCCAAGAAATGCTTCTAAGTTAAGGAAGCCAGACGAAGGAGAAAAGACAAGTGCTGAAGTCGAAGACTTTGTAGAACATCTGAAGAATTTGCATGAAGAGGTGAGAAAGCACATTAATAAGATGAATATTTAGTACAAGGCTAAGGTAGATCAGAAGAGGAGATATAAGGAATTCCAGGTAGGAGATGAAGTCATGGTTCACTTGAAAAAATAAAGGTTCCCACTCGAAACATATAATAAGCTGAAAATGAAGAAATTTGGACCATGCAAAAATTTGAAGAAACATGATTCAAGAAATGTATATGAGGTGGAACTACCGAGTGGGATTAACATTTCCCCCATTTTCAAGATTACTTATTTATTAGAATATCATGAAGGTGGAATAGAGGATGGACCAACAAAAGAATAGTGGAGTATTTTGACATCTACTTCAATGGAGGAGATAGAAGAGATCTTGGATAGTCATGTGGGAAGAAGTACTCAGAATAGGCAATATGAAGAATATCTGGTGAAATGAAAAGGAAACCATGTTGAAGATTCTTCTTGGTTGTCTAAGATAGAGGTTGACTATTTGGGTTTTCCTCACACAAACATCTAAGACATGATAGGGTCATTTCTCAAATTACCCTGGGTGTCTGATGCAAGAGCATCCAGTGGTGTAAGGGCAATCCTGCATCACCCAAAAAGAAGTTAATTCAAAATCATTGTAGTTGTTTCTTTTTCCATAATTATTGTTTTTAGTTCCATAATATCCTGAATAATGAAGTAAGACTATCAATTTTTCTAAAAATACTAAAAATAGCAAACAGCCAGTTTTGGAAAGTTTATCTGCCATTTTAGGAAAGTTTGCATTTGGGCATGGATTGAAGTGAAAACTTACAGAAAGATTCATAACAGAAATATAAGACCTTTGGCGAAGGAATCAAGTAAAGATCATTTGTGAGCTAAAAGATATTAAGGTTTTTGTTTTCTGAAAAGCCCTTGAAAATTTTTGAAACAAGATATGAGGCACTAAGACATCCCATAACATCCTAAAAAGTTGATATAAATCTATTTACAAATTTTTAGTGTGATAGTTCACATCACGATCTTTCTAGCACTTAAAACAGTTTGTCAATCAGACACCCAGATCAAATGTTATGCTTCCCGGAAGTTGACCTACTTTTGGAGGGAGTTACAAATTAAAAAATTTAAGTGGAGGTTGCCAAAAAAAGTGCTATTTATGACTATTTTGGGAACCCTGGGCAGTAGTAGAGTTAAGGGGGGAAAGTATAAAGCCAAGGATAGGTGGGAAAATAGAAACCCTAGCTAATTTGGGGTTACAAAAGGCTAAAAATTCCAGAGTCTTGAGGTTGGGAAAGCTATAATGTGTTACAGCCAGTAGAGGATTCATCGTCTAATTGTACTAAGCTTCTGTAATGTAATGTGTTGTCCAAAACAATAAAATAACATCTCTATTTTATGTGTACAATTTTTGTTGTGTGTTTTATGATTTACCCCTTTCATTAGTACTTTTCATATTATTCTTGCTCCTTTTTGTGTATCAAAACCTTGTAGTTCGTTACTCTTAGACCGAGTTGGTGCATTTCTAAAATATTTTTGTGCCCTATTGTAGTTAAATAAGTCATGGTCTAGATTCCCACAAAATGCACATTGCTTCTTTTTATCTCCCTAACATTGATTTGCAAAGTGTGCTTGCTTACTACATTTGTAACAACTTGCATCATCTCACCTTCTCCTACTTCTATGATGACCTCTTCCTCCTTTATAACCATTATATTTTCCCCTTTCCTTGTTATTGTAGTTATTCATGTATGGTGCTTGATTAGGGTTTGTATTTTGTAGTGTATTCTAATTGTAGAGAGGTATCTTTGCCAATCGCTTAACATAGACCATGTCCTGATCACTCATTCTATTGTTGTAGTGGGTGTTACACCAAGGTTCATGGTCTTCATCCTCAGTATATAGTCTAAAACATTAGGATGGACAATATTTGTTTTCATGGTCATTCGACTCACCCTAGATGCCGCAATATAATGTATTTCTCTTTTTAGGGATTGTCTTAATGTCTACCCTTAGTGCAATAGCCTTCTTTTCACCTTTTATCATGGGGAACTCATTTCTTAGGTGTGCTTCCCTAGTGTGGTACGTAGATCGTATGTAAGGTCTTTGTTTCTATAGATTGTTTTCCTTTCTTGCTAGTATTTCCTATTTCAAATTTAGTTATTCCAATTCTCTTTCATTTTTCTAGCTCTGTATTCTCCTTTATTTTATCATTTCTTTGCCATGTTTGTGTCTCTATGAGTCATGCTAAAGTGACCACATTTGAGTAATTAATGAAGGTTTTTCCATATAAAGATGTAATTTTAGGATTCAACCATGAAATAAACCACGAAATTCTTTCCTTTTCTTTTAGTGGTTCCTCTAGCTTCCTAGAGACTTCTTTAAATCTCTTATCAAATCCCTTAATGGATTCCCCTTCTTTTTGTATGAGGTCCATCATCTTTCCAACTCCTTCAGTTGGGATCTGCAGAGATTCAAAATTATCCAAGAATTCAAAATTCAAAGGTCCCTCATTTTCTTTTAGGGGATACATTTTCATTGGTTAGTGGTTTTGGTTAACTTTTCTATCCTATTCCAATTGATATGAAATTGGTCTCATTAGGTACTGCATGTACTTATTCTCCTCACACTGCTATTCACCAATTGTTCAAAGTACTCTGTATCAAAATTTAGAGGCTAGAGATTCTTTATAGGGTTCAATATGTGTTCCTAGTTTTCATCAATCTTGATATAGATATTAGGGTAAGTGCAAGAAGATGGGGGGCCAAAAAGGGGTCTTAAGTGGTCACTTTTTTTTCTGAAATCAGGAAATACTAGCCTTGGATGAGAAATTGAGCATAGTTATGCTCAAAATTTGGAGAGGCAACCAAAACAATGTTCGTAGTGCTCCGAGTCTACTTTCTAAACTACTATTTTGTTTTGAAAATGGCATAGATTAAGGGGTTCAAAAGAGGGAGCCACAGAAATTGGTGTTGTTTCTATCAAAAAAACATAACATAGCATGTTTTGTGGCTCCCTCAAAAGGTCAACTTTTTTTTGGTATTTTTAAAATCGCTTCAGTGAGAAATTAGCTAATAGCATGTAGTTTATGCCTGATTTTTCTGATAATTTTTTGATGAATATTTGATTTTTTACTAATTTTCAAAGAGGACAGATCCTAAAAAATAGAATTTTGGCCGTGCTACCCCTATAAATTTTGAAAAATAATTGAAAATCATTTTTTTATTTTTTTAATATTTGTAGAATGGAGTCTAGTTTCTAAATATGTAATTTTTTTGAAATTTGAATGAATAGTTATTTTACAATGAAAAAAACACCAAATAGTGGTTTTTGCCTAAAAACAAACACACAAACAAAAGAAATTAAAGATGAAAGGCTTAACATTGTTAAAATGTGAAAAAAATCACATAGTCAAATAGCTAAGAGAAAGCCTAACATTACCAATGTGTTTGATTTGTTCGACCTTGAAACATGTACAAATATGAGGGTTAGCACGAATGAAATTATGTGAAATTTTGAAGAATATAGAAAAATACGTCTATGACTATTCATAAGGCACTCCAAGCCTTTGGGTTGGAAATCCAAAGCAAATCCCAAGCCCAAGGCTTGGGATTCCCAAAGCAAGACATAACGCGAGCGCGTTATAACACACTCGCATTATGTTTTGCCTTGCATTTTTCCTTTCCTGCAAGTCTATTGTTTGTCATGTTTGACATAACGTGAGCATGTTACAACGCGCTCGTGTTATGTTCCCCTCAAATTTTTTTACTTTCAAGGCTATTAATCATGAGGGTTAAGGCATAAGGGATAGAGTTCGAGGGTTTAGGGATAAGGGATTAGTGTTTAAGGTATAGTATCGAGCCTGTTGAGGGTCTAGGAATAGGGATAGAGTTTAGGGTTTAGGGATGAGAGATGACAGATTAGGGTTGAGGGTTTACGGTTTAGGGATAGGGTTGAGGGTTGAGGTTCAAGGGTCAAGTGTTTAGGAATATGGTTTAGGGTCAAGGGATTAGGGTTAAAGTAGAGTGTGGAGGGTGTAAGGATTAGGGATAGGGTTGGAGGGTTTAGGGATAAGGGATTAGGGTTTAAGGTATAGTATCAAGTTTGTTGAGGGTTTAGGAATAGGGATAGTATTTAGGGTTTAGGGATGAGGGATTAGAGTTGAGGGATGATGGATTAGGGTTGAGGGTTGAGGGATTAGGGTTTAGGGATAAGGTTTAGGGTTGAGGGATTAGGGTTTAAGGTATAGTGTTGAGGGTTGAGGGTTGAGGGTTTAGGATTAGGGTTTAGGGTTGATGGATTAGCAATTAATGTCCAGGTTAGGGTTAGAGTGTCGAGGGTAGAGGGATTAGGGATAGGGTTTAGGGTTGAAGGTTTAAGGATTGAGGGTTGAGGCTTTAGGGATGAGGGTTTAAGGCTTAAGATATAGTGTCAAGTGTTGAGGGTGTAGGGATAGGGTTTAAGTCTTAAGGGTTAAGGGTTGAGGGATAGGGATTAGGGTTTAAGGTATAGTGTTGAGGGTCGAGGGATCAGAGTTAAGGGTTGAGGGATTAGGGTTTGATGTTAAGGGTTGAGGGTTGAGGGTTGAGGTTCTAGGGTCAAGGGTTTAGGGATAGGGTTGAGGGTCGAGGAATTAGGGTTAAAGTAGAATGTGGAGGGTATAAGGATTAGGGATAGGGTTGGAGGGTTTAAGGATAAGGGATTAGGGTTTAAGGTATAGTATCGATTCTGTTGAGCATGTAGGAATAGAGATAGCATTTAGGGTTTAGGGATGAGGGATTAGAGTTGAGGGATGACAGATTAGGGTTGAGGGTTGAGAGATTAGGGTTTAGGGATAAGGTTTAGGGTTGAGGGCTGAGGGATTAGGGTTTAAGGTATAGTGTTGAGGGTTTAGGGTTGAGGGATTAGGATTTGTCGTTGAGGGTTGAGGGTTTAGGGTTTAGGGTTTACGGTTAGGGTTGAGAGATGAGGGATCAGAGTTAAGGGTTGAGGGATTAGGGTTTGACGTCGAGGGTTGAGGGTTGAGGTTCGAGGGTCAAGGGTTTAGGGATAGGGTTGAGGTTGAAGGGATTAAGGTTAAAGTAGAGTGTGGAGGGTGTAAGGATTAGGGATAGGGTTAGAGGGTTTAGGGATAAGGGATTAGAGTTTAAGGTATAGTATCGAGTCTGTTGAGGGCTTAGGAATAGGGATAGCATTTAGGGTTTAGGGATGAGGGATTAGAGTTGAGGGATGAGGAATTAGGGTTGAGGGTTGAGGGATTAGGGTTTACGGATAAGGTTTAGGGTTGAGGGTTGAGGGATTAGGGTTTAAGGTATAGTGTTGAGGGTTGATGGTTTAGGGATAGGGTTTAGGTTTGAGGGATTAGGGTTTAGGGTTGACGAATTAGGGTTTAATGTTAAGAGTTGAGGGTTGAGGGTTGAGGGTTGAGGTTGAGGGATAGGGTTAATGTTCAAGGGATTAGGGTTAAATAAGAGTGTCGAGGGTAGAGGGATTAGGGTTTAAGGTATAGTATCGAGCCTATTGAGGGTCTAGGAATAGGAATAGTATTTAGGGTTTAGGAATGAGGGATTAGAGTTGAGGGATGACGGATGACAGACTAGGGTTGAGGGTTGAGGGACTAGGGTTGAGGGATTACGGTTTAAGGTATAGTGTTGAGGGTTTAGGGATAGGGTTTAGGGTTGAGGGATTAGAGTGAAGGGTTGAGGGATTAGAATTTGATGTTTAGGGTTGAGGGTTTATGGATAGGGTTGAAGGTCGAGGGATCAGAGTTAAGGGTTGAGGGATTAGGGTTTGATGTTGAGGGTTGAGGGTTGAGGTTTGAGGGTCAAGGGTTTAGGGATAGGGTTGAGGGTCGAGGAATTAGGGTTAAAGTAGAGTGTGGAGGGTATAAGGATTAGGGATAGGGTTGGAGGGTTTAGGGATAAGGGATTAGAGTTTAAGGTATAGTATCGAGTCTGTTGAGGGTTTAGGAATAGGGATAGCATTTAGGGTTTAGGGATGAGGAATTAGAGTTGAGGGATGATGGATTAGGGTTGAGGGTTGAAGGATTAGGGTTTAGGGATTAGGGTTTAGGGTTGAGGGTTGAGGGATTAGGGTTTAAGGTATAGGATTAAGGGTTGAGGCTTTAGGGATGAGGGTTTTAGGCTTAAGATATAGTGTCAAGTGTTGACTAGAGTCTTTTAGTACCATACTTTTCCATTAAACACCATCATTTAATCCATGGCCTATCAAGCCCATCAATGAAAATGCAAACATCCTATGTAATACAATCGGACTTTAAATATTTGAAGTAGCCATCTACAAATATCCATTCAAACGTGGATTTATAATGCAAGTATGGATGCCATCAATAAAAAAGATTTGTATTAACCAAATATCCATATAGGCATACATCAATATCTATCGATATAAGTATAACATATATACAAAATAGCCATATAGGCTTACAAGAATGCCATATAGGCATACAATGTCAACTATGTACAATACAAAATATATGTCCACAAATGCCATATAGGCATACAACAAAGGAACGCAATAAAAAGTCATTCCCCTCTAGCTGGTGAAGAGAATAAATCACGAGCAGCCTTTGATCTTCTAGGGGATGGAGACACACATGTGGGTGGTCTACTACGAACCTGAGGGCTACTCCTCCTATTTAGGTCTTCCTGAATAAAAAGTATAGACATTAATATATAGAAATTACATGTTATAAAAAATAAAATATTTAACAAAATAATCACTTACCGCTAACATATAATCTGTCTCCTTGCTTGCCTCAGTAGCAGGAATAGGCCCTGGTGATGTCATGTCCTATAGAAACCATCCAGATAGAAATTAAACTTCAAATCAATAATCTTTTAATTTTTCAAAAATAGACAACTATAACAATGAATGTAAATTGAAATTTACTAATCTGCCTCATAACCTTGTCAATGCCATGGAGCTATGAATCGCAGAGGTCACACCCTGCTCCATTGCCTTATGAACATGGGGAGGTGTCTCCGCAGCCTGCATCATCTGGAAATAAAACAACATTATTTAATTACGAAAACTATAATAGTGATGCAAATCATGGCTCCTAACATACACACATGTTCATCTAAACATGGAAGTACACACAATAAAGCACACAAATCACATACAAAAATTTAGTAAGTACAATTCATTCATTAAACTATTTATTTTATTACATCCGTAAATCTTTGAAGTCCACCAGCGCTGGCAAGTGTTGCCATGAAATCTTTAGTATTAACCTATTCAACATCCAAAATCAGAAATTTGAATACCATTCATATAATGATGCTATTCACATGTAATATTTATAATTGTTTACTAGTTACATACCTCGACAATAGATGATCTAGTGAAAAATGTAGGTGGAGAACCACTGAAAACTGCATTGACGCTATGACCCTAAAATTTCATTAAAATCATCAATTTAAATTAGTTAATCTTGTATTTCAAAAATGAAATTTAATAAATTAAATTCAATAAACTTGCTAATATTTACCTGAGTATCAAGGCCAAAAGTCTCACTTAGGAGGGTATCTATCATCACCATCTGCTCAGCTGTAGATGTAGCCTGTGCACCTATGCCCTGACTGTCCATGGGGTCATAACCATAGGTTGACCCACAAGCCTGGCAAGTATGTGGCGGGACCCTACTCTTCGCACTATCTCCCAACCCACTCTGTGTTGAAGGATCGGCATGCTCTATGATGCTCTGGGTCAAGGCACTAATCAACCTCATTGTATCGACCTAACACTCTCCTTCACAATGGAAGGGATAGAAACATGCTCGTGGGCTGGTTTGCTAATTACTCATCTCACTACTTGCTGTGGGTCAAGACGTGCCCCTGGTCTATCCTGTGCTGAGCCCCCACCTCTACCCTAGAAGTCCCGCATATCAAAATAGTTTGGCACTTTATTGAGTATAAACTCGCAGTAGAGTTTCCTCAAAAAGTATTGCGGGACCTCATTATTATTGCATGGAGGATGGTCAAAAACCATCCACCACCTTTGCCCGAAATTGTCCCTTATTGCTTGGTTGTTGCACCAATGGATAGGAAACCTCTTTCATGTAATCGATGGAGGTTGATTTGTTTGTGGGTTTGTGAAAATTGAACACAAGTCTAATTTTGTAATTTGTAATATTTTGACATCTTGGTATGACAACTTGTCTGCATAGTAATCTCTAAACTCTCTCTTTTTTTCGGTCGAACTAGTTATTTGCTTGCTAATTGAATTTACATTTGATAATATAGACTCAAGAGATTCGGCAAGCGTGGACCTATGCAAGGTTGAAGTGGAAGGATCTTTCAACCTTGCAATTATATCTTCAATTTCCTTTTTGTTGTTTTCAATTTGCCCCATTATATTATCTTGTGTTCCAGGGGCATGTCGAGGAATGAATGGAGGAGGTTGTTGTTCTGCAGGTATTTCCTCCTCAGGATTTTGTGGATTTTGAGGAGGAGGAGGAGGAGGTGCATTAACATTTCCTGACAATTAACGAAATATACATCAAAAATCAGCAAAAACCTACCTATTTAGAAAGAAATTCAAACCAAAAAAAAGATAACTCACCCCTTTGGCGTGCTCGACATTGCGGTGGCATTTTGGTGACGAATCGATAAGCTTTTTGTGTTGATTGGCATTTTACAGAACGTGAGCGCATTTTTGAGGGTTTGGAAGCCACGGGCAGAGGAGAAAATCAGAATGAAATGAAATGAAATGAAATATGATTTCTTTTTTTTATTTATACTAGGTCATAACGTGAGCGCATTATAATGTGCTCGCGTTATGGCTCGGTAATGATGAGCCTAAGGCTTGTCATTACCAAGCCATAACACGAGTGCATTATGACTTAAATTTTTTTGAAATTATTTTGGCCACTTTTTGGCCCCCCATCTTCTTGCACTTACCCATTAGAGAAGTTGGGTTGAATATGTGGTGCCCTACTTAATGGCAGTAGGGTTCGGATCTATATTCTATTACATTTTTCTTCCCATTTCTTCTTAGAATTGTCATAAATGGTAAGGCTCCCTTCTAGGTTTTTTAGAATCTCTACTTCTTTGTTAACATGTAAACTCATCTCTCTTAGAGTGTGATATATATCTATCTCTATCATATTGGATGAAGGCCCTCTAGTTCACTCATTTGTTTCTTTCTAGATTAGGTGAATTAGTGTCTTGTTGTTTGACTACACCCATAGTGGCACACTCAACAGCACCCTCATTGCCATGCTCAAGTTCTTCCTCTATTTCCTTTTCTATTGCCACCCTCATGGAATGTTCCTTTTCTGTTTCTTTTGCCTTCTCCATCCTATTGCAGTACCTCTCTTGACATTCCTAAGTCTGTTTATTCCTTTTCTATTCCATGTTCATTTCCATTGCTAATTTTATGTTTTTACTAATTTCTCTTAACTTCTTGTTATCTCCCTTGGCCATGAGTGTTTTTTATATGGTATTACACTAATCCTTATGTATCCCATGGTCAACTTAGTATGAATGGTTACATCATTTCAAGGATCTTTTGAGATCCCTCCTCCTTTCCATTTGTCACCCATTAGGTGTCTACCCTGCTCTCACAAAGATAGGACCTAAGAGATTGTTTTGCACATCATGAATTTTTTCTCTCTCTTTTCTTTTATCTCTTTTTAATTGTTCTTATTATTCCATACTTCCATTTTGCTTATTTATCACATTTATTCTTCACTGATCTATCTAGGGTCCCAACAACAGAGACAAATGTTGGAAAGAGAGAATAGGACACAATCCAAAGATCTAAACCTACATTACTCTTATATTGTCAGATTATACCCTAATCTAGATAGTGGAAGAATAACAAATAAATACAAAAAGATCTAACATATTACGTAGTTAGTTACCATCATACATAACATATCATGCACCTTATAAACAATAAAAATATTACTCCAATACTCTTTATATATTCAATAAGTATTACTGTAGAGAAAACTCCCTACATTTTGATGCATTGTTCATTTTGGTTAGTTGATGTGGTCAGAATCAATTTTAGGAGCACATATTATTCACATCTTGAGGCATCAATAGAAACAATCAATGGAATGCTAATAGCAGCCTAAGATGTTAAGGGATTCTACATGATGGTTTCACCTTCCCATCAAAGTTTCTTGAAGAATCATAGGAAGAGAGGGAGCTCCACGTGGCAGTATGGTGCACCATCTTGGGGTTATTAGTCATGGGAAGGTTTCTTGTTGCACTATTCAAAGAAGATGCAATGTGCTAGCATGACAAATCATTTTGTGTTGACAAGTTTTGGCAAGGTTTCTTATGCACCATTTGTTGAGCCTTCATAGTGGAATCCATGTGTCAGCTAGCCACATTGTTTCAAGATTGTTAGTTCTATTGCTCTATTTTGTTGCAGCATTGGCTCAAGAAATACACATGGCATCACCACACAAAGGGACATGAATCATAAAAGAAATAATCTATTTTATTGTGCTAATGGTTGAAGTCTCCCATATGTCAACACTGTGCATCATATGGTGGGTCCCAGTGAAGGGAAAGGAAACAACCACGTGATAGAGCTATGCATCTCTAAAATAGTATGTTTCTAACATTGGTTTCTATTGCACCATTTGTCCAACCTAGAGTCAACATAAAGTTCTATTCTACATGTAGAGTCAACATCATGTTTCTGGTAGTTATTGGTATTTATGATGCAGTTTACTTGTATTATTCTCATTTTTAGTAGACTTATGTTTCCTTTCATAAGCTCTAGTTGGGCATTGGTTTAAATAATTAGTTGTTGTATGTTTCAGGGGTTTGAATGTATTTAGAAAGATACCAAAAAATAATAAAAATCTTGTAAAAGCCTTGACAAACATTTCTTAGAAAGGATCGAATATTATATGCATGTGCAAACTTTAGCCTTCCATATTTTGTTCTCCGATCAACAATGAAGAGTCCTGATGTTCTGTGCTAGTTTGTTTCATGATTATTATTTGTTGTATGTGATGCATTTTTAGGCACTTCCCAAATTCATGGCATAAGATTTTGAGACTCTAGATGAACACTTTCAAGATGTAGCAGATGTGTACATGGTTCAACATGTAATGGAGCACAATGTGGATTTATGATTTCTCACTACAATCTTTAAGGGGAAGGTTCTATATTGGTATCAATCTCTTCAACCAAACTCCATTAGCACATGGGACCTATTAGGAGACATATTTTTTAGAAAGTTCAATGGGAAAGGAGACAAATCATCACTTCTACAACAATGATTACTATGAAAAGAGCCCCACAAGAAGCCATTATGGATTTTAGCACAAGATTCCAAAAGACTTGGTAGAGGATTCTAGTGGTAGCCCGACCTACAATAAGTATGGTGATTTTGTTTTACCTAAAGGATTTCAATTCAGATATATTAGTTATGATTTAATCCTTAGGAGGACAGACTTCTGGTAGCCTACAATTTAGCCATAAGGATTGAGAACAACTTGATAGATGTTGGAAAGCTTCCTCAGAGGCATCCTATGTTTGTATTCTGTGAGTTATCAATTCTTATTCAAGGAGAGGTTTCCAATCTACCACAAGCCAATTCTCCCCTGTATGTCTATCCATCGCCTCAAATTATAATGACCTTAGTAGAAATGACTCTAGCATAAAAAATAGAGGATATGAAGAATTTCCTATGGATCTTCTCAAATGAAATCATAAACTGAAGAAAACAATAGGCCTCTTAACGAAGGCCTCCTTATTAGGGAATCTAAGGAGCTAAACCTCCTTATCAACCCAACCATTATCAAGGATTCCAAAGGCATGGTTATTCACATCCATCAAACCAGATCATCCTGGTTCCAACACCATTACAGGCTATTGTACCTAACTCTCATAAAGAGTTTTTCATTGGTCAAAAAAATTTGGCAAAGGAATCAAATGCATGGTGTTTCCCTTGTAACAATTCTCACATGCCTAAAGATTGTCCCAAAGGGAACTTAAAGAAAATGGTGGTAGAACAACAAAGATAAGGAATGTAAATAGAAACATCACCCTACAATATCAATATCAATCACCTAGCATGCAAAATGTAGTTCTAGTGGATCAAATGAAAGGTATGTCTATAGAGAAAAAAGTGGAAATCACTCTAGATCACACACTTTTCTCCTGGGTTGAAGAAGAAGTGGTGTTTGCAAATGATGCTTCAACTTCAAAGGCTCTACATGTGTAGTATGATTACTACACATAGTCAAAAATGAAAATTATTTAAACTACAAGAATCACGCTGCATCCAAAGACTACATTTGGGAAGAATCCAGTGATTCAAGTCACTCATCCACAAATGTAGAAGAAAGATAATGCTACGATAACACCAAATTATAGGGCTCCAAATCTACCGACTCAAAGGATAAATTATTTTAGATATCTCCCAATATAAAAACTTCTTGAGGCATGGAATGTAGTAGAGAAATTGAAAAGGCACCTACTAATGTTTCATTATGGGATGTGTTTTCCATTCCAGAGCCAAAGACTTTGCTTCAAAAAGTGTTGAATGAGAAGGAGAAACCAATGACCAAAATGCACATAAGAGATACCAGTGAGAAGAAAGCATTGATCAAAGAATAGTGAAAGACCTCTCAATTACATCCAATAACTCCTCTTGTGAATTAAAAGGTAGAGGTTGGTAAAACTAAACATATGTCCTTTTATTTGACCCTCAAAGTGGGTAAAAATTGTTACATAATTCAATGATAGACTTAGGCACAAGCGCCACATTAATGCCTAAAAAAATAGGCAATACCCTTCAAATAAAATATGAAACTATTTAAATGGGGTAATGCAACTAAATGGAAAGAAGGTTCAAATAGTGGGATTTATCAAAGAACTTCCACTCACATTGTATGCATGTCTTAATATCATAGTACTCCAAGAAGTCTTTGTAATAGGTATTTCTCTAGTCTTTGGCTTATATTTATCTAGAGATTTTACATCCAAGATTGGGGGTTATCTTTCCTTAGATTGGTCTCATCTAATTTTAAGAACTAAATATGGCTCCAAGATGAAAGTGTTGTTAGAACAGCTTCACAGGAAACAATATCACTAAAGAGGTAATAGAATTTTTTTAAGAAACTCATACCACAATCACAAAATATGAAAGGCTTTTAATGTATGAAAATAATGAATAAAGAAGTTGTACTAAGTGATCAAAATGAAGAAGAAGAAGTTCTTCTATTAGAATCTATGCATAATGACCCCTATGGAAACTATGATTCTACTAGTTCAGGGACATGTGGTTTTCGAGGAAGATACTCTGATTCCAGAAGTAACAAGTAAATCAAGGAAAGTGAAAGAACTTTTTTAAGGTGGTTCTTCACTCTAGATATTGAATTTTTATGGTGCTAAGTGCATAAATGGTTTGGGAGCTAGTGTGTGTCCTATTTCACATGTAGGAGAAAAGATTCTCAAAATTTTCTATTTTTATTTCAATTGTAGTAATAATGAAGCAAAATATAAATCTTTAGTGCATGGTTTGGTTCTTTCTAAAAATCTAGGTATCAAATAGTTAAAAGTATGTAGGGATTCTAAATTAGTGATTAAATAGGTCAGAGGAACAATGAAAGCTAAGAATGTCTAGATAAGATCTTATCGCCACTGAGTGTGGAATCTAATTGAATGATTTGATGATTTCAATATTGAAGTAGTCCTAAGGGCTCAAAACACTAAAGTAGATAAGATGGCACATATAGGGTTACAATTCAACCTAATAAGTGACCTCTTGATCAAGAAGAATATAGTCAAAATGGTCATTTGACCTGCTATCCTAGACAACCAAGATCATTGGCAAGTCTTTGAGAGTGAATTTCAAATTACCTTAATTTTATAACAATCAAGTGAGTTTGTTGATCAACTTCAATCTAAAATTGAAGAAGCTTATGGTGATCAAATAGTTCAATAGAAATCAAATAAGCTTCCAAAAGGATTGATAACTCTAGAGAGTCCTTTTAATCCTAATGCTGCAAAATTAGACAAAAGAAAGTTCATGGAAAATAAGCATGATTATTCAGAAATAGAGGTCAATGATGGTGAGAATATCAAGATAGGAAATGTTACTACCTAGGTTGAAAGAGACAGGTTAATCTCTTATGTGACAAATATGAATGGGTGATAACCTAGAACTATGATGAGCTTCATGCTTATAATAAAGAGATAGTATAACATACCATTGAGTTGGTCGATGGGTCAAAACTAGTTCGATATAAACAAAGGATTGTTAACCTAAAAAATAGAAACCCCAATGGCCCAAGAGCTCAATAAATTGATTGAATCCAAAATCATCTTTGCGATCAAGTATTCAACATGTGTATCAAATCTAGTTCCAGTTAGAAAGAAAAATGGTGAAATAAGGTTATGTGTTTGTTAAGTATGAAAAAGGAGACTGATAACAACTAGAATGCAAACTAGATCAAACCCTTTTCCATATAACATTCAAGGAGAAGGCTGAGCCAAATCACTACCAAATGAAGGTGGACTCAGCTGCTGACCTTGTGCTCATGTATTCTATAGATGGATTAGATTTAATTTAATCTTTTCCTCAAACCCTAGGTTAACAATGAATGAAACCTTAGTTCTACAATGAATTGCTTATAATGGAGAAATTACGATAGAAACCCAGAAAATAAATGCATAGGGATGATCAGAGGAATGATAGAACCTGTCTCCAAGAAAGAAGAGGTATCAGAGGAGCTTGGTGGAATTTCCCAAGTTCTAATTGAAGGAATTTGTTGAAGGTGTAAATTAAAAGGTTGTTCTAGATATTATCTTGATGCCAGATCTAAACTTAGAAAAGGTAGAAGGACATAAGTAGTACCTCCCAAGTCCTTGGTGAGAGAATACTCTAAAACCATTTAGGATTCCTGAAGCCTTGATCTATACCTAGTCTTCTTGTAGCTTTGTATTTTCTAGATCTTTCTCCTATCACCTGTACACAAGAAGAAAAGAAGGGGTTTCAAGGTTCTGGTGTTTAGGGAATTTCCTTTGTCAAATCTTGGGATAGTATTCAAGCTTCCCAACACCATTGATTGATAAAGAGTGTGTGCCCTCATGGGGGAAGAGGCTAAAAATAATGATATCACCTATGTGATGAACCCTTAGAATGATGAAGATCATTCAACTCCTATAGAAGAATAGATGATAGCTCCATATCTAAAACAAGACACAATAACAATATAAAAATTTGCTCTAGAGTCACAATGAATTCTATTGCTTGATTTTCTTCAAGATCTCAAGTTATCTCTTTCCATCCTAGTTGATAATGAACTCAAATACACACTTATATATGCTTTCCTATTCACAATTGTGAATTCAAAGCAGAAGAGCCAACAAGGAGACACCTCTACAAAGTTATCAAGCCAACATACACTTAAATTAGCCTTGACTTAAAATGAGGGACATGGGTAGTCCCTCCTAGGTCCTTTAGCCCTATTTAGGTTGAAGGTAACCTAAATCAAGGGGCCTATATTATAATTCTATCTCTATGTCAAGCAGTTTTGCATTGGGAGAAACATTTTGAATATATAATGCAATCAAGGGGACCTAGGAGCTAAACAAGGAGGTAAAAAGGTATGTGGACACTTTTTACTCCATAACATTTAGCCCCCACTTTAATGTGTGTATGATCTTATGATCAATGCACACATTAAAGTGTGGCCAAAAATACAACAAGCATGTTAGAATTACGATCAATGCACACATTAAAGTATGGTCAAAAATACAACAAGCATGTCAGATACTGAAGCCAAAAGCACACCCAAAGTTTGGAAGACCATCTCTAGCCCTTAAGGTCAGGTGAACATAAGAAAAACACTTGATAAGAATACAAAACATGAAGAAGATATTAAAGAAGCATGTAGTACATGGAGAATACATGAACATAGTCATGCCATACATAAGTATACATGAAGAGAAGAAATGAATAAGAAATTACACTTACTAATAGTTGATGGGGACAGCTCATCGCTATGTGCCACCATCAAAGAATACAAAACACATGGTGTGGGGGGAGCTCATTGCTACATGCCACCACAAAACACACAAGATACATAGCGTCAAGAGAGATCATCACTATGTGCCACCACAAAAAATGCAACGCACATGGAAAACACACAGAAAACACACAAAATACACAGGTGTTGTACATTGTCTCATCGACCCACTATATGTATTATACATAGCAAACATGGGTGATAGGAAAGAGCTCATCGCTATGCCATATAAGACATGCCAAAGGCACCTGACGGTTGAGCCATGCTACAATGACCACCAAAAACACACTTAAGGGTGAGTAACTCAAGACCTGACCCTGCCTACTATGAGAGGACATTTTCAAAAGGATGTGCAAAGACTCAAGGGAATACATAACCCCATTTTCTGTAGAAGGGATTTCAAAACCATAGAACCCCACCCTCATCACCGAGACTCCTTACAGTGAAAAGAAAACATGTGAACAAGGTATACAACCCCACCTACATTGAAAAGGAAGCATATGCAACACACAAAAACAAAGTATACAACCCCACCTACATCATGGAGATACCTTACAATGAAAAGGAAGTATACGCAAACACACAATTTGAAGTATACAAAACCACCTACATCACGGAGATGCCTTATAGTGAAAAGGTAGTATACCACACATTTTATCATAATATCTAATATATCCAAGCATTTATCACAATATATGCCCCCACCTTAAACTGGTTTCTCTTGCTTGCTGGTAGAAATCACGTGAGGGAACAAGAGCTTTTGCAAAGCCCATGCCCCAAAGTGACATGTTCTTATAGTCGCTAGATTGTTCCCAACAATCACAATAGAAAAACATCAATATCATTTACTAATGATCATTGATCTACAAGATGCATGTATACAAAAAATAATCAAAACAAGCTTTGGTTAGAAAATCTAAGCTAAGATTTAACCAAATCATTTCATGATACTAATATAGAAATAAGGCACCATGTGGCTCAAACAAACCAACGTTATACTTACAAGTTCAGAACTGAGTATAGCCATGACATTATACTTCAAGTATTTGAGAATTGAGTATAGCTACAAGGTCAGACGAAAGCATTCCAAAGTGCATAGAAGTAGATTTAGAGTGTTGCAAAGGATTGTTACAATAATTTCACAATATGATACATGATCACATCACAACATAAATTGATTCTACTAGTCAAACATCAGTAACAAATTACCCTCATCTTCACATATGGAGTGGGTCTATTTTTATTTTTTTGTTTAGGGATGCACGGTCCTTATCTGAAGTGTATATTGTTGTCATCATCCATCGACTAGTAGAGCCATAAGTACAATGGAAGAATGAAATCATGAAAAATGAGAGAGGAGATAAAAGTGACTAAGGGTCCCAATGTGGAAGGATGTCGCCGAACACACTCCACAATGTTATGCCCCCAAGGCACCACACACAACAATTACAACAAGAGAAGTGTAGAAGAATAGATAAACAAATAGAAGGAATGTCACAATAAAGGTGGTCTCCTTGTATCCTTTACCTTACAAGAGTATCACTGGTCATCCAAAGAGAACTAAACAAACATTTAACACCACACGGGGGAATACAACACAACAACATATATGTCTATATATAACAAGAGGCAAAACATGCGAGCATCTTGGAGAGGTGCTCCGTCAAGTGTGGTGGAATGGTTGAGGAATTCATACCTATTTGATTTTTAGAATAGTCACATGGTGCTTGATTCATAAGATTTTGTTTGATTGAAGTCTTATGATACTTGCGAGGAGGTGAATCATTACTTTTTCCATTGGATATTGATGACTCATCCCTTGCTCTTTTTTTTCTTTTACTTTATTATTCTACTTTTCTTGGTGAATGAGATTTTCACAATGAAAAGGGATTCTTTTCATCATTATAACTTTCTTTTCCTTATTGTGATTAAATGTAGTCTATTCCTTTTGCGTATATTGTGCATTTTAGTTATCTCCCAATCCTTGAAGCAATAACAAAGGAGGAACCTCGGTGTAGATACCTTTTTTGTCATGGATGGGGTGGATCTTTGAATTTAGGCCAATCTTCATTTTCCACCTTATATGGTTCTATCATGCTGACTATTTCATCAAATTTGAGAACTTCAATGTCAGGCTCTATTTCATTTTGTTGTTCTACCATGTTTTTGATGTTATGCTTAGGAAAAGGTTTAGTGAAGATTTCTAGATTTTAATTTAGAGGAGCAATCCAATTATTTCCATTATCATTCATACCAGTCACCTATACTATGTTAGAATCAATGAGGTCTTGAATTTCATGTTTAAGTCGCATGTACATCTTTCAGTGTCATGTCCTATCAAGTGGTGATACTGACAAAAGGCATTAGTATCAAATGAAGGTCATTGCATCTTTCTACTATCTATTGGATGAGCAAGAGGAATCTTGAAAATATTGTTGGTTACCTCTCGAATCATTATCAAATGAAGAGAATCCAATAATGGAGTGAATTTTCTCTATTGCTGCTTGAATTTGAATGGGGTCCGATTTGAAATGGCTTCCACTTGTGATTGAAAGTTGTTTGACTATTGCCTATTGATCTTGATGAATTTTTTGTTATGCTTCTTGAATGGTTGTTGAGATGTTCTAGCTTTGGATTTACCAACTAGAGTCGATGAGTTATGATTCTCATACTGACTAGCTGAAAGTTTGTAACTATGGACAGTTGTACATAGATTGTGAAAAGAACTATACTTCATCAATGATATCTTATCGTGTATGTTTAGTTGTAGATTCATAATGAATACTTTTTCAACATCCTCATCTGTAATTAGATATTGTATTTTTGCGAAGAGAGATTGATATCAACTAATGAATTCTATTAATTTCTCTTTTCGACCTTGTTTACAATGGACCAAATCAATCAATGAGAATGAGATCTAATGTTTTCTTGGAAATGTTGCAAGAATTGATCAACTAGCTATGAGAATGAATGTATCTAATTAGGAGGTAAAGAGAAGAACCATTCCAAAGCTATATCTTTGAGAGATCATGGAAAGAACTTTGTTAACAATGCCTCATCAAAGAAGAAATCACTACATATTGTTGTGAATGTTGCCACATGATTGTTAGGATCACCTTTTCCACTTTACTTTTCAAAGTGGGGAGTCCCAAATTTGTCAGGCATTTGAGATCGCAAGATTGTATAAGATAAAGGACTACGAGCATGATATGTTGGTATATTGGGTGGAGATGAAGCATTCATCATATTTGCTATGTTTTGTTGCAAGGATGTCATGCTTTGCAAAAGTTGGTTTACGATTACATCATTAGATGACGTGGTTTGTGTATTGGAGACAAAGGTATTTAATGGTGCAGTCATGGAAGTGAGACATGGTTGGGAATAGTTATTGATGGGTATGGACACATAGGGTAATGTGTTTTGATAATTATAATGTACAAATTTGTAATTGTTTCCATTAGATGCCCCTATACAAGTGGTGGCATAACCACAAGATTCTATAGTGGTAGTAAGGATTGATTATATAAAAGTCAATACTCCCATAGATGGGATGGGAGTCAATACTTGTGTTTCTATTTAATTTGGTGAAGACACATTCTTTTATGATATTCGAACAGTTGGCCACTAATGTAATTTTGTTATCAACTATATAGGCTATTCCACGGAACATGTCAACACCTTCTTGTCCTTCTTCTAATAATCCTCTTATACCTTCAATAATAGGTACCACTTCTTGAGCTAGATGTTTAGTCCCCACAAATTCTTGAAAATTAGCTAGTTCCTTGTCTAGTTTCTTGATTTGAGCTTCATGTACATGAGCAACTATGTCAATTATGTCTTAAGTATCATGAAATGTTTGTTCTTTCATGATGTTGGCATTGGTGATGTTTTGTAAATATGTTGATTCACTTTTTATAAAATAGTTGAGTAATTGATTTTTTTGATGTTTGTACATCATTGCTATTGAAAGCACAAGAACCAATCAATCTACAACTTCTTTTTACCAAGGTGTTGGTGTTAGGGAAATGGGTTATACAACTCATATAAAGTTTTATAACACTCAATGCACTAACTAAACATACTATCAATGAGATTATGAATATTAAAATATGCACTTTCTCCAAAATTATGGAAGATTTTCAAATGAATATTTTTAATATATGCAAAAATCAATATAAGATCTGATTTGAACAATCAACAAGATGCAAATGCTTGAAGCTACACATTCACCAAAATGTTTAGTATGAAAAAGGAGAATGATAACAAATAGAATGCAAAATAGATCAACCCCTTTTCCATATAACATTCAAGGACAAGGATGAGCCAAATCACTAGGAAATGAAGGTGGAGTTAGCTGTTAACCTTGTTCTCATGTATGATATAGATTAATCATATTTAATTTAGTCTTTTCCTCAAATCCTAGGTTAACAATGCATGAAACCCTATTTCTACAATGATATGCTTATAATAGAGAAAATACGATAGAAACACAAAAACTAAATGCACAGGGAAGGTCAAAGGAATGATAGAACCTATCTCTAGAAAGTAGAGGTGTCAAAGGACCTTGGTGGCACCGCTTAGATCCCAACTCAAGGAATCTATTGAAGGTGTAAACTAAAAGGTTATTCTTGATGCTATCCTAATGCTAGATCTAAACTTAGAAAAGGTAGAAGGACATGGATGGTACCACCCAAGTCCTTGGTGAGAGAATAATCTGAAACTATTTCTAGTTCCCAAAACCCTTATCTGTACCTAGACTTCTTGTAGCTCTGTATTTTCCATATCTCACTCTTGTAACCTGCACACAAGAAGATAAGAAGGGGTTTGGGGGTTATGGTGTTTAGGGACTTGCCTCAGTCAAATATTGGGATAGTATTCAAGGTTCCAAACACTGTTGATTGATAAAGAGTGCATGCCCTTGTGGGGGCAGAGGATGAAAACAATGATAGTATGATGATTGGAAAGATGATACACAAACAATGATATCACCTATGTGATGAACCCTTATAATGATGAAGACACTTCAAGTCCTAAGGAAGAATAGATGATAAATCCATATTGGAAAAAACATATAATAACAATATACAAATTCACTCTAGAATCACACTAAATGATCTTGCTTGCCTGGCTTCAATATCTCAAGTTAGCTCTTTCTAGATGTCCTAGTTTATAATGAACTCAAAAACATACTTATATGTCCTTTCCCACACACAATCATAAATTTAAATGAAAAGAGCCAACAAGGAGAAACCTTTAGAAAGGTATCAAGACAAAATACACTTAAATTAGCATTAACCTAAAAGGAGGGACATGGGCGGTACCGCTCTAGTTATTTAGCCCTGTTTAGGTCTAGGGTAAGATAAATGAAGGGGCCCATATTCCAATTCAATCTCAGTGTCAGGAAATTTTGCATTGGGAGAACATTTTGAATGTAAAATGCTATCAAGGGGACCTAGGAGCTAAATAAGGATGTAAATAGACATGTGGACACTTTTTACTCCATAATAGTGTTGATTTTCAAGATTTGAATCAAGCATCTCTTCAAGATCACTATCCTCTTCCTTCAATGGAGGCAATTCTTCAAACAATGGTAGGAGCATAAATATTCTCTTTACTTGATGGATTCTTAGGGCACAATTAGATCTATCTTAAAGAGGAGGATTAGCATAAGACTACCTTTACTACCAAATGGCAATCTTTCTCTTATGCAAAAATGCCTTTTGGCCTTTCAAATGTCAGAGCAACCTTCTAGAGTCCTTGTTGGCAAGAGACATTGTGTGGATTCATTAGTGTTGTCATTGATGGCAACAAAGTCTATCCCACACATCTGCAATACATAATATGCCTTTACTAGAAGTTAGATTGAAAATTTTTTTGGTTTGGTGAACAAGAACATAGTATGTAACATGGTCTGACAATTAGGTCCGGATCTCTAAGATGGTGTAACTCAATAAGTTGTAGTCTTGGACAAGTCAAGAGGGGTATCATGACTACTGTATTCCATAGATTTAGCATCCGGTGATAAAGCATGAAAAAGATATAAGCATCTAAGTGTTGGGTTCCATTCAGGTAGAGCAGACAGAGAAAGAACCGACTAGCAGAGTATCAGAGTTCAATCCGGATGAGTAAAAGGTGTTGATCAAGCAACTTGTGGGATTATACATTGTTGGCCAATGTGATTGATGAATTCTATGCCTATGTTTTTGATACACATCACAAATCAAGCATAGATTTAGCCAACAGATTAATTACTTGCATTCTTCTTGTTGCCAACTAGAAAGTTAATAAAAAATCCTTGATGCATATATATATATATATATATATATATATATATATATATATATATATATATATATATATATATATATATATATACCAGATAGATTTCAGCATGTAAGGTGATATGTGAACAAGTGATAAAATAAAGTACGAAGTAAGGTAGAGATAACTGTGAGAGTTGCATTTCAAGTCTGGTATGTGACAGAGTAACAACAATAAACAAAGGAAGAATGAAGTGTATCAAATTAGTGTATTGTGCCTAACTGGAACTGAACTCTTGCATTTGCAAATGCTTCTCATCAGTTCAAACACTTGATTATCTTCTGTAAGTTCTATAGACAGTGAGTCTTTTCTAGTCATTGTGTCTCTTGTGAGTAGTGTGCTCGGGCAGTGAGCCCTCATTGGAAAGTGCCATTTTGTACTCATTTATTCTTTTAACAGAGAATACAATCTTGGGTTAGTCACCCCGCGGTTTTTCCCTTAACAAGGTTTCCACGTAAAAATCCTTGTGTTATGTGTGTTGATTTTATTTTTGCTCTTATGATTACATATGCTTTCATGTTTTGATGCAACACTGAATATTAAGATAACAAAAGAAATGAAGTTAAGGAAATTTTGAGATAACTGATTCAGCCCCCTCTCAGTTATCTACCTTGTATCCAACAGTCCTATGGATATTGCCTTTAGTGGGATGATAAATAAAATCATTCTGGTTTATCTTGATGACCTTGTTGAAATAATAGTAGACAACTGAGAGGGGGGGTGAATCAATTGTCTCAAAAACTTTATCTTTTGCTATATCTAATCTTGTTCCACACTTATTAATAGATTAATGATATAACCATGAAAGCATATATCAGCAACACATGAGAGGAAACATAATCAACACATATGGCACCAGGATTTTTATGTGGAAACCCAGTTAAGGGAAAAACCATGGTGGTGGTTAACCTACAAGATTTATTCTCTGTTAAAAGAATAGAAAATGGGAAGGCACTTGCCTTCGGGCGCACTACCCAGAGCTCATTACTCACAAGAAGCTCACTACCTACATAAACATTTATAAGTTTATCATAGGAAGATTGAACTAGTAAACAACATCTTGTTCATGCCAAGGTCAGTTCCATTTAAGCACACAATACTTCTACTCTACCCCCAAACACTTCTCCACTATCTTGTCATTCTTTATTGCTTTTGCTCTTCTTCTCTTCTTCTTCTCTGCTCTACCTTTCTTCCTTTCTTAGGATCTTCTAATTTTCACACAAGGATGATTTTCCACAACTCAACCACACATATTTATATGCTTCATCAACCTTGGAATAAACATCAAGGTCGGCACTACAAACATCTAACTAAATTTGAATCACTATACTATCTGCCAAACATAGTTGGGACCCAAATATTCCTCGAACAACATGCCACACTTCACAGAACCTCTCTTAGATCATCTGCAACATGCACAAAGCATCAGGTCGGCCAAGACTAGAAAGAACAGTAACACCCAAGGACAAATCTTCAACCATGAGGTCAATCCTCAATGCAAACCACCAACATAGTAGGCACATGATCCAAAGACCACCACAAGCATAATGAAATCAACAAGAACAATCGCACTACCTCATATCACCAGAACTACTTGCACCTTCATCTGAGAACTCAAGATCACCAACTATCATGACTGTCACACTAGAAATATTGCTTGTGAACCTCCAAACCACAAAACACTTGAGTTGAGGATACACACTAAAATCCAAAACACACCTCTAGATCTGTAGATCATAATATTCCAATGCGCATCAATCCGGACTAGATTTCTATCACTCTATCACTTCTAAACAACTACAAAACTTTGTTCTACTCAGATGGTCATAACTTCACCAATTCTCCATGTGGACCTCTCAAATCTTGACTAGAGCAACTTCAGACAATCGTTTACAAACCCTTTAATCTACAGACTTTGATCTGCATCCTACTTGGAATGTAGAGCAATCTACTTCACTAAACTACATTATCTTTACTGTCTTTGATAGAGAGATATGTAACTCACTTGTTTCTTCTGGAGAAGCTAATTCTCTCAATATTCTCAATGTACAAGTCTTCTAAACAAGAAATAGAATAAGATACAGTTAACACTAATGACAACAAGAATATGTTAACATCAATGACAACATCGATTAGGCACATATTTGCAACAATCTCCCCCTTTGTCATTGATGGCAACAGATGATGTGAAAAAATGTTTCAACCATCAAGACAAGAACTTCTCCCCCTTTCTCTTATCACATTTGCAATCACTTTCTTCACTGCTCCCCCTTTCACTAGCAACTATTTACTTTCAAGTTTTTCACATGAATTCTCTCCCCCTTTGACATCAATAACAAAGGGTACATATTTGCAATCATCTCTCCCTCTTTTACTTTTTAGATAAAACAAGACTAAACTCCAAAATTAGCCTATGGACTACTCCCCCTAAGTAGCATCTCCTTAACATAAATCTAGATCACAAGATATGACTGTGAGTTCCACCAGACTGATGCACATTAGTACATCTTAGTTTTGGATAGGAGGGATAATTACTCTTAGCTTCCCTCTGAGATACTCAAAAGTGTGCTTAGGTAGAGGCTTAGTGAAGATGCCTGCAATCTGATCTTTTGATGAAACAAACTCCAATATGACTTCATTCTCATTCACCTTCTCTCTCAAAAAGTGTAACTTGATGGAAATGTGCTTTGTTTTTTAATGCAACACTAGATTCTTAGAGATGTTTATTGCACTTGAATTATCACAAAAGATTGTAATACACTCTTCAAATGCATCTCTACTATCCTTCAACATTTGTTTCATCCACAAAACTTGAGTACAATTACTTGCTATTGCTATATACTCTGCCTCTAGAGTAGACATATATAATACCTCCTACTTTTTTCTCAACCAAGAAACCAATCTCTTTCCTGAGAAAAATGCACCTCCACTAATACTCTTTTCTGTTATCCACATCTCCTACCCAATCAACATTTGTATATGCATGAAGAGTGAAATCATCACCCTTAGGATACCATAAACTATAATCAGATGTTCCCTTCAGATATCTGAAGATTCTTTTGACTGCTACAACATGAGATTCTATAGGATCAACTTGAAATCTAGCAACAAGGCCAACTGCATTCATAATATCAGGTCTGGTATGAGTCAGATAAAGCAGTCCTCCAATAATTGATCTATACCTTTTCTAATCTACCTTACGGGAAACATCATCTTTATTCAACTTGCATCTGGTTATCATAGGAGTACTCACTAGTTTTGAATCTTCCATTCCAAACTTTTTCAACAACTCTTTCACATACTTAGAATGAGATATGAAGATGCTTTTTTTTTACTAAATGATTTGTAGAGCTAAGAAGAAATTATGTATTTCACCAAGCATGGACATCTCAAATTCACTTTGCATCTGATTAGCAAATTTGTTACACATGCTCTCATTTCCACCAAAGATGATATCATCAACAAATACCTCAACAATCAGGATGTGTTCATGAATAATTTTGAAATAAAGATTACTATTAGCAGTGCCTTTGCTAAATCCTAACTTTAGCAGATACTTATCTAATCTTGCATACTAGGCTCTTGGGGCTTGTTTATGTCCATACAATGCTTTCTTCAATCTGTAGACCATATCTCCTTGATCAAACAACTAGAATCCTTTTGGTTGCTCAATGTAGACTTCTTGTTCCAACTCTCCATTCAAGAATGCTAAATTGACATCCATCTAGTAAACTCTGAAATCATTACAAGCAGCAGAGGAAATAAATAATTTGACTTCTTTGATTCTTGCCACTAGAGAAAAAGTTTCTTCAAAATCAATTTCCTCTACCTAAGAATATCCTTTCCACAACAATCTTTCTTTGTTTCTCACAACTTCACCATCTTCATTCAATTTATTTCGGAAGACCCATTTAGTTCCAATTACATTTTTGTCTTTAGGTCTAGGAACAAGATCTCAAGTGTGATTCTTTTCAATTTGCATTAATTCTTCTTCCATTGCTTTTGTCCAACTTTCATCATTACATGCTTTATTCACTGATTTAGGTTCAATCTTTGAAATTAAACAATACTCCACTTGTTCTTCACTAATTTTTCTTCTATCTCCTATGATCTAATCTTCAGAATGATTCAACCTTACATACCTAGGAGTTTTGGGATTTTCTTAAGCTTCTGATTCTTGAACGTCTTCAGCATTTTCACTAGCCTCTTGAGTCACTGGATTTTCTGGAGCAATCTAAATCTGAGTCTGACCTTGAACTTGCTTTCATTTTCATCATTTGATTCATATCCACAGAACTTGGAAGGTCTCTCCATGTTCTCATCTACTTTGAAATTAGCACTTTCAACAATCTTTTTCAATCTCTTGTTAATGCACTGGTATGCCTTTCTTTGGTTGGAATAACCCAAAAATATTCCTTCATCACTCCTTACATCAAACTTCCCTAGATCTTCATCTCTTTTGATATAGAATTTACAACCAAAAACTCTAAAGTACTTCACAGTAGGAGCATTACCAAACCAAAGTTCATAAGGTGTTTTACTAGTATTACCTTTGATCTGCACCCAGTTAAGAGTGTAGACAATAGTACTCATAGCCTCTCTCCAATAGATATGTCAAACATTTGCGTCTATCATCATGGTTCTAGTAGCCTCTTGAATAGTCTGGTTCTTCCTTTCCACAACTCCATTCTACTAAGGAGTCATAGGAGCAGATAACTATTTTCTTATTCCATGCTTTTCACAAAATTCATTAAACTCACCAAAGGTAAACTCTCCACCTATGTCAGATCTCATGTACTTTACCTTCACACCATTCTCATTCTCCACCCTAGCCTTGAACACCTTGAATTTGTCAAGAGCCTCTAATTTCTTTTTCAAGAAAGTGACCCAAATCATCTAGGAGTAATCATCAATCATCAACATAAAGTATCTATCTCCTTGCAAACTCCTAACTCTAGCAGGACCACAAATCAGTGTGCACAAGTTCCAACAATCCACTTGAAGATTTTTCTTTACTTTTGAATATAGTTTTGGTCTATTTGCCCAACTGACATTCGTTACACATGCTATTAGTAGGTTTTACAAGCTTTGGAAGATCTCTCACATCCTGAGTAGTACTTATCTTGACAATATTATCAAAGTTTACATGACACATTCTCCTATGCCATAACCAACTCTGATCAATCTTTTCAATCAAACATCTTTTACCGGTGCAATTTAAATGAAAGATATTACCTCTAGTCTATGTACCAGATGCAATCTCAGATCCAGAGGTTTCCAAAATTCTACATATTCCATCCTTGAATCAGAGGTCATACCCTTTGTCAACTAGATATCCAACACTGAGAAGATTATGCTTCAACCCTTCTACATACAAAACATCATTAGTGTTGTGCTTACCATCAAAAGAGATGGATCCTCTACCACAAATTCTACCAATTGAATTGTCTCCAAACTTCACAATTCCACCTTCATATCTTTCCATACTTACAAAGTTAGTTTTATCACCTATCATATGATGAGAACATCCACTGTCAATCACCCACTCATCATTTTCTTCAACCTGAGAAGCCAAGGCACTTTCCACATTCACATAGCTAGCAGATTTAGGAGGCACTAGATTCTCTTCTTTGATAGAAATAAACACCCATTCATTTCCAAATGTACTTCCCTTATCAGATTCATCATCTATAACTCCTTCATCAGTAGCTTCTTAGACATAGTAGCATTTCTTATGAAACTTAGGTCTGTTAGGGTTTGGCTTTGAAACCCTCTTCGGACATCTTGAGGGAAAATAATCAATCTTATTGCAAGAAAAACATTTAAAAGCCAACTTTCCTTCATACTTACTAGATCCTTTTTATAGTATTTTGGCAAAAAGGGATTCAAGTTCTTCAAGCTCCAATTCATCTTCTTCAAGATCCTTCCTTGCCTTCTCGAATTTGGTTAGTCTTCTTGAAGAGCTTTCACCTGGATCAAATCTTTGCTTTCCAAAAAACACTGGCCTTAAATGTAGATTCAAATTTAGGAAGAGAATCACCAAAATCACTCATTTCAAATGCTAAGAGCTTGCCAACCAAATGATCCCTTGTAACGGTTGTCATAGTCCTGATTTCCTCAATAGCAGCAACTCTATGCTTGTATAAAGTAGGTAAGGATCTGAGCACTTTGCTAACAATCACTTATTCTTCCAGTTTTCCACAAGCACACTTGATCCTACACACAAGTTCATTCACCTCCTGCATGTAGGAAGTGATGTTTTCATCTTCACTCATCCTTAAATTTTCGTATCTACCCTTCAAGCTCTGCAACTTAGAACATTTGACATATTCATCACCTTCATATAGAGTTTCCAACTTCTTCCAAATATCATGAGTAGTTTTTAATTCCAAGACATTTACCATTTTTGTATCAATCAGGGCACTCAGCAAAGCATCTTTATCTCCAATGTTGTTTTCAACATCTTTGAGTTCATCTAGAGTTAAAGGACCTTTCTCTAGATGCTTATACTCATCCTTTGTTATTAACCAATATGCATCACCCATGCATTGTAAATGGCACTCCATGTGACTCTTCCAAAGAGAGTAATTTGTTGCATCAAATCTTGGACTATCCTTCTTGTAAGTCGACATCCTGGATCTCCTCAAGCGGTCAAGCTTCTTTTAGAGGAATTGGCTCTAATACCTATTGTTGAAATAAGGGCAGATATTTAGAGTGGGGGTGAATCAGTTGTCTCAAAAACTTTATCTTTTTCTATATCTAATCTTCTTCCACACTTATTAACAGATTAATGATATAACCATGAAAGCATAAATCAACAACACATGAGTAGAAACATAATCAACACATATGACACTAGGATTTTTATGTGGAAACCTAGTTAAGGGAAAACAATGGTGGGGGTTAACCCACAAGATTTATTCTATATTAAAAAAATAGAAAATGGGAAGGCACTTACCATCAAGTGCACTGCCCCAGAGTTCACTACTCAAAAGAGGCTTACTGCCTACCGAAACATTTATAAGTTTATCATAGGAAGATTGAACTAGAAAACAACACCTTCTTCAGGCTAAAGTTAGTTCCATTTAAGCCCACAATACTTTTTCTCTACCCCCAAACACTTCTTCACTGTCTCCTCATTCTTTATTGCTCTTCCTGCTCTTCTTTTTTTCTTCTCTGCTCTACCTTTCTTCCTCTCTTAAGATCTTTTTATTTTCACACAAGGATGATTTTCCACAACTCAACCACACATATTTATATGCTTCATCAACCTTGGAATAAACATCAAGGTTGGTACTACAAAAATATGACTTAATGTGAATCACTACTGTCAGCCAAACATAGCTAGGACCCAAATTTTCCTCAAATAACATGCCACACTTCATAGAACCTCTCTTAGATCATCTGCAACATGCACAAAGCATTTAGTCAGCCAAAATTGGAAAGAACAACAACATTGAAGGACAAATCTTCAACCACGAGGTCAATCACCAATACTGACCACTAACATGGTAGGCACATGATCTAGAGACCACCACAAGCATAATGAAATCAACAAGAACAACTGCCCTACCTTAGATCACTAGAACCGTGACCTGCACCTTCATCCGGGAACTCAGGAACACCAACTATCATGACTTTCACACTAGAAAGATTGCTTGTGGACCTCCAAACCATGAACCACTTGAGTTGAGGATACACATGGACATCCCAAACAGATCTCTAGATCTGTAGATCATAATATTCCAATGCAGATCAATCCAGACTAGATTTCTGTCACTCTGTCACCTCTGAAAAACTTCAAAACCCAGTTCTACTCAAATGGCCATAACTACACCAATTCTCCATGTGGACCTCTCAAATATTGACTGTAGTAACTTCAGACAATTCTCTACAAACCCTTTAATCCACAAACTCTGATCTTCATCCTAGTTGGAATGTGGAACAATCTACTTCACTAAACTAAACTATCTTCATTGTCTCTGACATAGAGATATGTAACTCACTTGTTTCTTCCAGAGAGGCTAATTTTCTCAATATCCTCAACATACAAGTCTTCTAAACAAGAAATAGAATAAGATATAGTTGACACATCTGACAACAAGAATATGTTGCTATCAATGACAACACTAATTAGGCACATATTTACAACATACCTCATTTTGTTCACCAAATCAAAGTATGAGCATTTCAATCATGTAGAGATGATCTTTCAAAGGTGTCAAGAGTTGAGAATCTTACTTAATCTAAAGAAATGTGTGTTTGGCATATAACAAGGTAAATTAATTGGACAAATTATCTCTATAGAGGGAATCTCTATAGATCCAAACTGATTCAAGGCCATAGATCTACCCTTTCTTGTTAATAATAAGGTAGTGCAATCTTAGTTAGGATAGATCAATTTTGTAGGTTGTTTAATCTTAGATTTTGTAGGACTAGTTAGAACCATGACTTTGATGCTTAAAAATGACCTGAATTACAAATGGTAATCTAGAGGTAAACACACTAAATTGAAAAGATTAAGATGGCTATCTTAACAACCCTAGTTTTGGTTAATCCAGAATTCTCAAGGGATTTCATGATGTATGTGTATGAATGAGAAAAAAACATAGTTGTGGTGTTAACTCAGAAGGATGGTACTCAAGCTGAAGAGTATCAAATTGCCTTATTTTCAAAAACCTTATAAGGATATGAATCAAAGTATAAATAAAGAAACATGCCTATGCAATGATAAAAGGTTTGAACAAATTTTTTTTTACAAGTATGGGCCTAACTGGTGTTGTCATTGATGTCAACATACTCTTGTTGTCATTGATGTCAACATACTCTTGTTGCATTGATGTTAAGGATTGGATGAGTTGTGTGCTAAGGATATTGAGAAAATTAGTTCTATCAGAAACATAGAAGAATAGTGAAGACAGTGAAGCTCTATGAAGTGAAGATCCTAGCTAGATGAAGATCAGAGAATGTGCGTCAAAGGGTTTGCAGATATGTGTCTAAAGATGATCCAGTCATGATTTGAGAGGTCCGCATGAAGATTTGGAGAAGTTATGGCCATATGAGTAAAACTAGTTCTGGCAGCTGTTGAGAGGTGATAGAGTGACACAAATAGGTCTGGTTAGATCTGAAAATGCAATATCTTGTTCTGTGGATTTGGTGGAATGTTTAGGAAGCTAATGTGAATTGACAACTCAATTGGTTCATGGTCTGGAGGTTCACAAGCATTTATTCTAATGTGATAGTGGTGATAGACTGTGTTCTTGAGGTTCTAGATGAAGATGTGAATTATTTCAGTAAGCAGAAGTGGTGTTAATGTTTTTGGTGATTCAGGCAAGCTTGTGGGGGTCTCTAGATTGTGTCCAATTCGTGTTGGTGGTCCACATTATAGATTGAGCTCATAATTTCATATTTACTCTTGGGTGATAGTGTTCTTCCTAATTATGGCTGAACGGATGTTTTACACATCTTGTGGATGATCTTGACAATGTTCTGCGAAGCATGGTGTATTCCTCAAAGAAGATTGAAGTTCCAGATATGTGTGGTCGACAGTGTGGTGATACACATGAAATTCTTGTAACAAATCAAGTTGTATTTTTGTAATTGCTCTATAATAGAATATGTTGTGCTGACTTTGATGATCATTCCAAAGTTGATGTCATATATAAATAAGAATTGCAAAGTCATTTCAAAGTATCTTGGTTAAGATGAGAGAGTGGTAGAGAGGAGAAGAGTAAAAAGCAGAGTAGAAGTGTTGAGATTAAATGGAACTGTCTCAAGTATGGTGAAGATGCTAATCTCCAGTTCAAGTATGTAATATTTATATTATTATTCTGTAGATAGTGCGTCTCCTATAGGCAGTGTGCTTAGGTAGTGATGCCTAATTGGCAAGTGCCATTTTGTTATTCTTATTCTTTTAATAAAGAATACAATCTTGGGTTAGTCACCCCATGGTTTTTTCCTTAACTAAGTTTTCCACATTAAAATATTGGTGTCATATGTGTTAATGTGTTTTTGCTCTTGAGATATTACATTGTGTTTCTGTGATTAAATCATTATTATGCTGTAGAAATATAAGAAGGATTTAAGTGTTTATAGAAAAGAATGTTTTGGTGACAATTGATTCACCCCCACTCTTAGTTGTCTGTCTTAAAACCAACAATTATGAGATATGGTGATTGGAAATAAGATCATAATATTTGTTGCTCATCCAAGTGTCTGGAAATATATTATGGAAGGAGAGATTAGTAAAAAAATAGTGAGTTAGATAACTAAGATCTTGGAATATGATGTTGAAGCTAGGTTGACTAGACTTCTTAGAGGCAAGGAACTTTGCGAGTATATGAAACAAATTCTAGATGCTTCAGCAGAATTAGAAGAAACCTTGGAAACAACACTGACAAATCAAGAAGAGGATTCAAGTTCATGGATAATTGATAGAGTGTATTTCATGGAGATGGTAAAGTATCCAAGTCAGCTTCCCTTTAATTAAAGAATATTCTATAGGTTACAATGATCCAGTTATTCTTTGGTAGATGACATTCTATTCAGACATATTTTCAATGGCATTTTGCTGAGGTGCATAGAAAAGAAGGAATCTAATAGGATTATGTATGGCTCACACTATGGGACATCTGGGGCACACTTATAAAAAATTACAACAAAAATAGTTTGCGCAAGATATTATTGGCCAACCCTCTTTTCGGATTGTCACGAAATGGTTAGGAAATGTCAACAATGCCAGTTCTATGTATCAAAAAGAAGAAATTCCACCATGCCTCATAGTCTAATCATGGTAGAAGATCCATTTGCACAATGGGGTTAAGATTTCATAGGGATGATTAATCCAATGTCAAGTGCAAGGCCACAAATGGATCCCTAGAACAACAGACTATTTCATAAGGTGGACTGAAGCAGTGCCATTAAAGGAAGCCACAAAGAATGATATCCTCAATTTTATGGAATAAATTGTCACTAGGTTTGGTTGTCCTAATACAATTATGTATGATAATTTTAAGGCATTTCTTAGGTCAAAGATCTCTAACTTTTCTCTCAAGAATGTTATTCTTGAAAACATCCTCAAATTATTATCCATAGGGAAATGGTTTGGCCGAATCAACAAATAAAAACTTAATCATCCTTATTAAAAGAATGGGTGACAATCATCAAAGGGATTGGCACAAGTATCTAAAGATAGCATTATGGGAAGATCAAATCACTTTGAAACAAATCATCAAGTCATCCCCTTATGAACTAGTATATGGAAAAAGAGCCTCGATTTTCCAATATTAATTGAAATTCCAGTCCTGTAGCTTATCAAGTGACTTTATATTGAAGAGGATAGAACAATGTAGGTAAGACTTGTGGAATTGGTGAATCTCTAAGAGAAAAGAGAATCAATGGATGATGAAATGATCAATCACCAATTGATAGTGAAACAATTGTTCAATCAAGGGAATTTAAAGCCAAGTTTCAAAGTGGGTGATTCGATTCTAAAATGGGATGAGAGAGTTGTGATACTAGGGCAACATGTAAAATTTGATTCATTGTGGAGATGCCCTTTCAATATTGTTTCCTGTAAGTAGAATAATTCATATGAATTAGAAAGTGAAACTAGCGAGGTCTTGAAGATCCAGGTCAATGAGATTTTCTTGAAACATTTCAATTGAGTAAGGTTGTTGTATTTGTACATAGTTAGTGTAGGATGCATTTTCTTGAGGTTGTGATTTCTTTCCTTTATTCAAATAAGTGTCAGCTTCACAATGTTTTAGGTTTTCGTAATACTTGCATGAAGATTCCACGTTTTTGTTACTCATTAAGATTTTTCTTGAAGTTCTAGATTGGAGATACAACACAACTAATGGACATGATGGGTATTGAATGATAAAGCCCTCTTTAAGCTACCATCATCTTGAAAGTCTTAGAAATCTCCAATGACAAGAGGTTAAAATTTGTGAATTTATATCAGTTTTGAAAAGGCGCCAATGTCAAATTCAGTATGATAAATTTGCATGAAAAGGGAAGCTATATAAATGCATTTATAACTATAAACAACCATTAGAAGAAACACAAAGCCGAGAGGTTTTGAGTAGAAGAGGAGGAGAATTTTGTGACTTGTGTTCAACTATTTCAAATTTTCTAAAGGGAGGTTGTTTCAAGATAAAGAACATAGTCACAAAATAGAATTATTGGAATCAACTTCTAGAAGTGAGACTCTAAGGAAGATGAGGACTTCAGTATAAAATAAATTACATGAGATTCCTCCTTAGTTGAAGAACAACAAGTCGTATGCCTCAACCCCTACACAGCTAAATCCCAAATTGCCAAACATCAAGGAGCTCAGGAAGGGTAAATGCAAGGATTCAACCCTAAATTTTGATCCCACAAACCACATATAATTATGAGCTTGTATTCACAAAGAATCGTAAGAACCTGAGAGAGGGAGAACATGCATAGATTCTCGAGAAGGTTAAGGAGGGTGAATTAGAGACCTTCACGATAAGATTATAGAGATCTAGGTTGGCTCAATTTATTGCCCCTCTTGTACACCCATGTCCTAATTTAGTAGATGCTTGCATGCATGTTTATGATCAGAGCACCAGGATAGTCACAAGAAGAAACATAAAGCTATATAAATGCATTTATAACTATAAACAACCATTAGAAGAAACACAAAGCTGAGAGGTTTTGAGTAGAAGAGGAGGAGAATTTTGTGACTTGTGTTCAACTATTTCAAATTTTCTAAAGGGAGGTTGTTTCAAGATAAAGAACATTGTCACAAAATAGAATTATTGGAATCAACTTCTAGAAGTGAGACTCTGAGGAAGATGAGGACTTCAGTATAAAAGAAATTACATGAGATTCCTCCTTAGTTGAAGAACAACAAGTCGTATGCCTCAACCCCTACACAGCTAAATCCCAAATTGACAAACATCAAGGAGCTTGGGAAGGGTAAATGCAAGGATTCAACCCTAAATTTTGATCCCACAAACCACATATAATTATGAGCTTGTATTCACCAAGAATCGTAAGAACCTGAGAGAGGGAGAACATGCATAGATTCTCGAGAAGGTTAAGGAGGGTGAATTAGAGACCTTCACGATAAGATTATAGAGATCTAGGTTGGCTCAATTTATTGTCCCTCTTGTACACCCATGTCCTAATTTAGTAGATGCTTGCATGCATGGTTATGATCAGAGCACCAGGGTAGTCACAAGAAGAAACATAAAGCTATATAAATGCATTTATAACTATAAACAACCATTAGAAGAAACACAAAGCTGAGAGGTTTTGAGTAGAAGAGGAGGAGAATTTTGTGACTCGTGTTCAACTGTTTCAAATTTTCTAAAGGGAGGTTGTTTCAAGATAAAAAACATAGTCACAAAATAGAATTATTGGAATCAACTTCTAGAAGTGAGACTTTGAGGAAGATGAGGACTTCAGTATAAAAGAAATTACATGATATTCCTCCTTAGTTGAAGAACAACAAGTCGTATGCCTCAACCCCTACACAGCTAAATCCCAAATTGCCAAATATCAAGGAGCTCGGGAAGGGTAAATGCAAGGATTCAACCCTAATTTTGATCCCACAAACCACATATATAATTATGAGCTTGTATTCACAAAGAATCACAAGAACCTGAGAGAGGGAAAACATGCATAGATTCTCGAGAAGGTTAAGGCAGGTGAATTAGAGACCTTCACGATAAGATTATAGAGATCTGTGTTAGCTCAATTTATTGTCCCTCTCATACACCCATGTCCTAATTTAGTAGATGCTTGCATGCATGGTTATGATCAGAGCAGCAGGATAGTCACAAGAAGAAACATAAAGATAGTGTTTGATCCTCTTATTGTTATGGATATGTTGGGGATAGAATATGACCCTTGAGAAGCATTTTATCAACCTGTATGGGATTATGATTTTGTTAGGTTAATGAATCATGGTCTTAGAGCATCTCTTGTAAGAAAGGAGTGAAGCACAGAAAAGATCAATGCCTATTGGAAGTATAGGCAAGAAATCTTCAAAATAGAAAGAAATTTTGCCAATGCTAGCACCAATGAGACCTGACAATTATTGTGGGATGATGAGCATGAACAACCTACAATTCCATATGATGTAAGTATGATATATGGAGAGGAAGAAGAAGAATTAGAGGAAGTGGAGAAAGAAAAAGAACAAGTAAAGAAGAGGAGGAAGCTCAAGTTGTAGGAAGAATTAGAGGAGGAAGAAGAAATTCTCATTATTTTAGCATCATTAGTTGAACCAACAGATGACAGTATGGTTGTTGGAGGCACTCAAGTAAGTATTCCTATGCCTTCTTCTTCTCAATATTCCCTTGATCCATTAATGACATCCCTCATTTCCACAATTCCTCCATTATCTACCACTTCACCCATGACTCTGGCACCTTCTTTCTCTTCACCTCTCACTTCACAATTGTCGACCCCTCCCTTTTTGAACTTGCCACCATTTTACCCTAATTTCTTGATGATGTAATAACTATTATTCGTTGGTCCTAGTTCTACCTCAAGACAACAACACGTAACCATACCATATGGTTTACCACAAGGTTTCCCTTTTGTTGGTGGATTTATTCAATCCCTAGAAGATTTTCATCAACAAATTGAAACCACCAAGAAAGTGTAGGAGGCTTACCTGGAGAAGCATAGGAAAAAGAAGGAAGAGCCCCTATAGTATTGCGCATGTGTTCATTATATGACAATTCATAATACTCATTAATGATCACACATATGATCCCTACTATGATCAATCCTCAAGAACACATGAGACCAAGGGATTACTCCATTCATGCAATTGGTTTGAATCTTACACATGCTATACCAAAGGATAAGGTTGAGCTTATGGAGAAAACACAAAAGTCTATGACTATAGACTTCATCAAAATGAGCAAGAAACTTGAGAAACAAGGGCTTGAATTATCACATGTAAAGAGTACAGAAGATTGATTGAATGCAGATGTAAAGGCTAAAGATAGATTAGTGGACTGACTCTTGAATTGGAAGGAAGAGTGCTAAAAGAAGCATTACAAGTAGAATAGGAAAAGAAAGCAAGGTTGTAGTCAGAATTGGATGGCTACCAAATTCTTAGTGGAATCATTGAATTAGGAGAAGAGCACAATGGAGAAGTGCCTCCATGATATCTAAGATGAGGTGACTCAGCTTCACAAGAGTCTCTAAGATCAAAGGAATGAAACCAAGTAGCTTTGTGATGAACTCCAGGGAAAGGAGCAATAAATTGTGCAATTAGAGCAAGATCTTGTACAAAATTCACCAACTTCTAGGGTGTTGCCCATGAATTGGGAACTATGTTTTCATAATGGCACTACATCTCAGAAGAAATGTCACAACTTAAGTCTACCTTGAAATTCATCTTTGATGCCCAGATCCTCAGTGCAGAAGTAGGCACAGTAGTGGAGAAGACTCTCTCATCATTTATCCCCAAAGTTGTCGTATCTCAATTGTTAGTGCATAAGTTATACAGAGTTTCTAAGGAAAATTTTCAAGCAACAGTGGTATATAATAAGAGGACATCTATAGTAAAAGTAAATAATTTTTTGAGCCAAAACAAAGCTACTCTCAATTGCAAGGCTCACTTGAATACTATATAGCAGGTGGTAATGAAGGGACACACTGAAAAACTAGTCCAGTTAGGAATCCCCTCCCCATTTCTTAATGAAAAAGCAATTTTTACAAAGAAGTAGAATAATCAAACAACCTTCCATACATTTAGCCAAATGCCAAGTATTACAGAGGTGGAGAAGTTCTACAACCACTTGCTCAATAAGAGTTTCGGATGAAGGTTGTAGTTTAGAGATTGCAAAGTTTCTCTTACAAGGAGATTATTGATTTGGATAGAGTCTTTGAGGCTCTAAATAAGAAGGTTCAACCATCTAATAGTGAGTGGCCATCTCTACAACTCACTCTTCAAAAACTTTGATGTAGATTCAGGGTCTGATTCAACAATTTTGCTATTTTTATAATATTTTCTTGTTTCAAAGATTTTCGAGTTCTTCTCCATAGGCACAGATCCCCTCGTGAGTCACCAAGAATTGTAGAGAAAAAGCCCTATATTTTGACAAATTCTCCTTTTTTGTTGGTCGATGTGGTCGAAGTCAATTTTGGGAGCACATATTGTTCACATCTTGAGGCATCAATAGAAACAATGAATAAAAGAATAACAAGAGCCTAAGTTGTTAAAGGATTATGTGATGGTTTCACCTTCCCATCAAAGTTTCTTGTAGAATCAAAGGAAAAGTGGGGGCTCCACATGGTATCATTATGTATCATCTTGGGGTTGTTAGTCATAGAAATTTTTCTTATTACACTATTCGTAGAAGATGCAACGTGTTAGCATGGAAAATCATTTTGTGCTAACAAGTTTTTGTAGGGTTTCCTTGTGCACAATTCATTGAACCTTCATAGTGGAATCCACGTGTCATCTGGCCACATTATTTCTAGATTGTCAGTTTTACTGGTCTGATTTGATGCACCATTCGTTGGATTCTCCCATGTCTCAACATTGCACATCATATGGTGGGTCCCAGTGAAGCCAAAGGAAATAGCCACATTGTAGTGCTTTCTATTGCACCATTGGTCTAAGATGAAGTCAACATAAAGTTCCATTCTTCATGCAGAGTCAATAGAAGGTTTCTAGAAATTATTGGCATTTATGATGTGTTAAGAACCCGTGTTTAACCCTTCTCTTTACTTTATTAGTATATTGTTGTTGGATGCATATGCTTTGTAAGTTATCCCATGAGTATATTGTATTATCCCACATTCATGGGGAGTGATAGTTGTTTAGATTAGACTTAGTATATAAGTACATGTTGAGGCCATTGAAGGAATCCATGAGTTTATTGTATTGAGCTTGCTCAAAAGAGGTTACCCCCTTGAAGTGGCCTTCGATCAATAAATTCCTTCTGTGTTCTGCTATTTATATTATTTCATGTTATTTTCATTATATTGTTATAGGAGGTTCCTCTCATCTAGTATCATAGCACTTTCTTGGGCTTGCTGGGTGGAATTTCTGCCAAATGTTTTTTCACAGTGGCCTCCAGGTGTTGTGATTATTGCAGTAGTTCTTTTTTCCTTACATCTATATTGTCCATTTTTAATTATAGGTTCAGATCAAGGAATAATCCCTATCTGCTTAACTATGGGAAGTGCCTGGGCATAGTCCTAAAACTCATTCTGAGGAGTACCATAGGAACCCCCATTGAGAGGACCTGCCAGCGAAAAGGGCAACAATCCCTACCTGATTGACTAGTTCCCATCTATGAGGTAAACCAAGAGCTATCATTTGTGGCAAAGAGGTTATCAGTTTTACGTAAGCTATGGAGTGAGGGGTACTACCCCAATACGCAAGCTGTTAGACAACATTGGTATTTGAGTGAATCCCCTAAACCTTTAGAAAGCCAAACTTACCTGGGGTCCATATCTATTACCAACTGACAAATCGCCGATTGAATCTGTCCAGCGCTATTGTAGATCTCATTGCAGATCATTTTTGAAAAAAGATAAAAAATTAATTTCTATTTTTTTGCCATATCTTCCTTGCTTTCACTCTGTTTCCTCTGAAAATTCACTAGAACCCCTGAAATTCCATTCTGCATATTTCCTTCCTTGAGGACCATATACCAAATTCAACTTATCAAAGCCATAAATCCCACATTTGTCTATTTTTAGGGTTTGTCATAACTTCTTCGATCCTCACCCAAGTGCCTTTAAATTTTGCCACAGTGTTCATTTCCTATTTCTTCTCCTTTGTCCCTCTTGGACAAATTTTCCCATTCTTTCACCCCACTTCTGAAATCCCCATTTTCTACTTCCCTGTCCCTCAGAAAGTATCCAAACCTTAATCAAACCCCAATTACCCATCCGAGTTTTTCCCAAATCCAAATTTTCCTTTACTAAAAAGTTTTTGTTTTTTTTTCTATGCATTCCCAAAAAAAAAACCTCCTGGTTATGGTTGTGACCCGTGTAGGAGCAAAAAACATGGAGGATGAACTTGCAACCCTCAAGACCAAACTCCAAGATCTGGATGAAAACATTCTTAGCCTCAATCTTTAGAATTTAGCCATGAACAATAGACGGCAGCCAGAGTCTTCTACAGACACTGGGTTCTCTTCTTTCCAGCAATTTTTGTGGGCTGAAGCTTGATTTTCCTCGCTTCAATGGTGATGATCCAACTGGATGGATATATCGGGTAGAACAATATTTCAGTTTGCATAATACTTTTAACGTCAACAAAGTCCCACTTGCATCCTTTCATTTGGAACTTGAAGCCCTTCAATGGTTCCATTGGTACATCAATGCTCATGACGAGCCAAAATGGACAGATTTTTACAAACTCATTTTGTAATGATTTGGCCAAAGTGCTTTTGATGACTTCATAGGAGCAATCACTAAACTTTGCCAAACTGGTACTATGAGAGAATATCAGACCAAATTTGAGAAACTGGGCAATCACACAGAGGGATTGTCTGATGAATTTTTTAGGAGTTGTTTTGTCAGTGGTCTGAAGGATGCAATTTAATCTGAGGTTAAAATGTTTCATCCCAGCAAAATGATGGAAGCCGTAGGGTTGGCTAAGTTGGCAAAGGACAAGATCATAGCTCAACAGTGCTCCAAATCCACTTTTGTTCCATTTAGTAATATGGTTTCCCAAAGACATCCAATCACGCCAACTCCTAGAACAACTCCTATCAAGCATTTGTCTGAAGCAGAGATGAGGGCACATAGAGAAAAAGGGCTTTGTTATAATTTTAATGAGAAATTCACTTGGGAACATAGATATGTTGAGCAAAAGCTCTATCTCTTAGATGTGGATTCTCTACCTACAACTGAAGTTTATGAAGATGCTCAGGAGACAGTAGATGATCTAGTCGACATTCAGCAGCCACATGTTGACCCTCCTTCTTAGAAAGACCAACCAGAGATCTATCTTCATGCTTTAGCAAGAGTCACCACCCCACAAACCATGCAGGTCAAGGGTTACTTCAAGAAGCTCCCTTTGATAATACTCATTGATTCTGGCAGCACTCATAACTTCATTGACCGTCAAATTGCCAAACAGGCTGATTGTTTTGTCCATCCTTGCTCCAGTTTTGAAGTCATGATTACCAATGGGAGCACATTACCTTGCAAGGGGAAGTGTCGCAATGTGCATATCTCTATTGAAGATTATAACTTACACTCTAACATGTTTACCTTTCCCTTAGGTAGATGTGATGTGGTTTTGGGTGCTCAATGGTTACGCACACTTGGACCCATCTTATGGGATTTTGCTAAACTTTGGATGCAGTTTTCAGACAATGGGAAAAAACACACATTGAATGGCTTACAACCAAGGTCTCTCAGTATCATCAATTCACATTGCATGGAAAAGCTCCTTAAGAACAATTCACATGGTTTCGTCACTTAGCTCCATTCCATTCAGATGCAACCATCAGCGGTCTCCACTAGTCCTTCGGATCTACAATAAATTTTGGATAGATATGCCTGTGTCTTTGCTGAACTAGCAAGATTGCCACCATCAAGACTAGAGGACCATCGTATTTAGCTCCTTCCTGGAAGCGTTCCTCCCAACATTAGGCCCTACTGCTACCCATTTCACCAAAAGATAGAGATTAAGATGCTCATTCAGGACTTACTGAAGCAAGGTATTATTCGCCCTAGTACCAGTTCATTTTCTTCACTAGTTCTTCTTGTCTAGAAAAAGATAGGTCATGGCACCTATGCATTGACTTCTAAGTACTTAATTACATCACAATCAAAGATAAGTTTCCAATTCCTATTGTTGATGAACTTCTTGATGAGCTTCATGGCACTCATTTTTTCTCCAAGTTGGATCTTCGTTCTGGGTATCACCAAATTTGGGTGCATGAGGATGATATCCCTAAAATAGCTTTCCGCAAGCATGATGGCCACTATGAGTTTTTGGTCATGCCCTTTGGCCTCACTAATGCTCCTTCCACATTCCGGGCATTGATGAATAAAATATTATGGCCCTACTTGCGGAAATACAATCTAGTCTTCTTTGATGATATCCTCATCTATAGTAAAACATGGGCTGAGCATCTCTAGCATCTGGATCTTGTACTGCAACTTGTCTTTGATCATCATCTCTATGCAAAATAGTTTAAATGTGTTTTTGGGTAGGAGGAAGTGGAGTATCTTAGGCATATTGTTTCAGCTCAAGGGGTTCAAGTGGATCCTGCCAAAATAGATGCCATGAAAAATTGGCCGCATCCTTAGACACTCAAGAGCCTTTGTGGTTTTTTGGGACTGACTAGCTACTACCACAAGTTTGTCAAGGATTACAGAAAGATTATAGCCCTATTAACATCTTTGTTGAAAAAGGACGCTTTTACATGGACACATGCTACTAAATGTGCATTTGAAAAACTAAAACAAGCTATGTGTACTACACCTATTCTAGCTATGCCAAATTTTTCCAAGACCTTCAATATTGAGTGTGATGCTTGCGGCAATGGACTTGGTACTATTCCCCTTCAATATGACCATCCCATTGCATTCACTAGCAAAGCCCTTTCAGGTAAGAATTTAGTACTATCTACATATGAGAAGAAAATGATGGCTATTTTGCATGCAATACAGAAGTGGTGGCCATACCTATTAGGGAATCATTTCTACATCAAGACTGATCGCTAGAGTCTAAAATATTTTCTGGAACAACGGGTCTCCTCCCTAGCCCAATAGAAATGGGTTAGCAAACTCATGGGTTATGACTATGAGATCACTTACAAGAAGGGTAAGGACAATATTGTGGCGGATGCTCTTTCTCACACATTTGATGACCAAGCTTCTCTTTCAGCTATTTCTATGCCTGTTCCACATTAGCTAGAATCTATCCAGTAGGTCTATGTCAATGACTCTTCATTATCTAAAATCATCCAATAGTTGGCCAATAACCCTTCTATTGTACTACATTACTCTTGGGATGGTGCTTCTTTGAGATACAAGGGTTGCCTGGTGCTTCCCCTAAACACAGATCTTCAACAGGCTATCTTCTATGAACTCCATGCTTCTCCATCAGTAGGGCACTCTGGGTTCCTCAAAACTTATGAGTGGGCATGATGTAACTTCTTTTGGAAGGGAATGAAAAGGGCAATTCAACAAATGGTGGCTAAATGTGATACCTGCTAGCGTAACAAGGGTGAAATGACACTCCTTCCTAGATTGCTTGAACCCTTGCCCATCCCTACACGGATTTGGACAGATATTTCTATGGATTTCATTAAGGGGCTCCCTAAATCTGGAGGGAAGATAGTGATCTTGCTTGTGGTGGATCACCTCTCCAAATATAGTCATTTTTGTGCCCTCAGCCATCACTATACCACCTCCTCTGTCGCACAGATTTTTATGGACCACATCTACCATCTTCATGGAATCCCTTCTTCCATTGTCTCAAATCATGATGCTACTTTCACAAGTCATTTTTGGATAGAACTATTTTGTCACACTGGCACCAAACGGAAGATGAGTTTTAGGTATCACCCACAAATAGATGGTCAGATTGAAGTTATCAACAAATGTTTGGAAACTTATCTTCTTTGTTTCACCTCAAAACAATAGCATTAGTGGGCAAAGTGGCTCCCTCTCACTGAATGGTGGTATAATACCTACTACCACATTGCATCTAAAATGACTCCATATGAAGTAGTCTATGGTCAGGCACCGCCAGTGCTCCTTCCATACACCCCCAACAGTTCACCAGTTCAGGCAATTGACATGGTTCTCCGAACCCATGATCAGATTCTTCACATTTTGTAGGACAATCTTCACGTGGTAAGAAATAGAATGAAACAACAAGCCTATCAACACCATTTTGAGTTTACTTTTCAAGTAGGTGATATGGTTTTTCTTCATCTACAGCCATACAAGCAATCCTCCCTGAAACTCAAAGGGTGTCAAAAGATGGCTCCAAAGTTCTATGGTCCATATAAGGTTCTTCAGAAGATTGGATCAGTTGCTTATAAATTGGAGCTTCCTCCTTCTTCCCGCGTTCATCCATTATTTCATGTCTCTTGTCTAAAGAAAGTTCTTGGCACCAACATTAGAGAACAAATTATTTTACCCAAACTAGATAACAAGGATCCATCATTTTGGAGCTGGAGGCAATCCTTGATAGGCACACTCATCAGCTTCCCTCTCGATCCATCATAGAGGTATTAATTTAGTGGCATGGAATGCAACTAGAGGATGCTACATGGCAACCACTCCTTCAGATTCAACAACAATTTCCACATCTTAAACTTTGAGGACAAAGCTTTTCTAAGAGGGATGGGATGTTAAGAACCCATGTTTAACCCTTCTGTTTACTTTATTAGTATATTGTTGTTGGACGCATATGCTTTGTAAGTCATCCCGTGAGTATATTGTATTATCCCACATTCATGGGGAGTAATAGTTGTTTAGATTAGACTTAGTATATAAGTACGTGTTGAGGCCAATGAAGACATCCACGAGTTTATTGTGTTGAGCTTGCTCAAAGGAGGTTGCCCCCTTGAAGTGGCCTGCGATCAATAAATTCCTTCTGTGTTATGCTATTTCTATTATTTCATGCAATTTTCATTATATTGTTGCAGGAGGTTCCTCTCATGATGCACTTTAAGTATTAGTTTCATTTTTAGTAGATTGTTGTTTCCTTTCAGAATCTCTAGTTGAGGATTGGTTTAAATAAGTATTTTTTGTATTTTTCATGGGTTAGATGTTGAGATTGGCTAGACAACTAAGAGGGGGGTGAATCAGTTGTCCCAAAAACTTAAACACTTTCTATAATTAAACATTCATCACTTATCCACAATTATTATGATTTAACAATGAGTGCATGAAATCAAAAACTTAACCACAGATACAACATCAAACACAAGAGATGCAGTATTTTACATCAAAAACCCCAAGGTGGGGAAAAACCATGGAGAGGACTAGCTCTTAATATATATTACAATCTTTAAATAATGATGTTCAGGCTTGGTCACTCCACTGGCCTAAACATTTTGGCTCACTGTCATGAAGAACAGCTAGGTCTAGCAGGCTCACTGCCTCAACCCTAAACCTAGCAAGATTACAATAAGGGTTTTTAAACACTGAGGGCTATTAAACCCTACTGGCGGCTCACTGCCAGACTCACTGTCATGATCAACACATTTCTATAATTGAGATGGAAGTACAATAATTCCTCTGCTCTGCTCTTCCTCTGCTTTATTCTTCCTCTTCTTTCCTCTGCATCTTCTCTGCTTTGCCTTTTGGACCTTTTTAATATCTTTTCATTTCCGCTCAAGGACAACTTATCATGACTCAACTACAAGTATTTATACTCTACAACAACCATGTAATGATCATCAAGGTTGGCATCACAATCATCAACCATTGGAACAATCTCCAAGGTTGGCATTACAAACATTTACAAAATAGGTCTTGGCCTAATACAACATTATGTAAAGGGGATGAAGTAAAATTATATGTGGACCACACCATGCCTTAGCTGGGACCCAAACATATTCTTCCACACTTCAACACACTTCCAAAATCTTCAAGAGATCTCTGTAGTCACTATGATTAACCAAGTGGGCTAAGACTAGTTACACGCTACATTATCTGGGAACAATCTTCAAACACAATCTCAATTTCTTAATGCGGACCTGTTAGTGCTCAATCCGACTGGATGTTTCCTAGTTATCCTTATAAGGTAGCCATCATTGATCAATAGGATTTCTGGGCTAGGGACCAACAGTACAGGAGATAGACTCTATAAATATCTCCTCTTCTTCTTTAGGCTCTAGAGAACCAAGGGGGGCATTCCCTATTCAACATATGTGAAATGTGCTTATTAACTTGGTGGGATGTTGACACAAAGAAGATAAATCCTCTCTTATGCAGACCAAAACTATGAAATAAGTGCAAAGGGGCTAGCTTTGGGCCTATGCTCAGTTGTGAATCAGAGGATTTTGGTCCTAAAACTACTTCTAAATGTCCTAAAGGTTTGTATTTTGTAGTATGAAACTATGTTTTGGTATTTGGATGCAAAACTAGGACCTTGGTTGTAAACTCAATACAAGACAGGATTGGTTCCTATCTCAAGGCTCGAAGTTAATAGACATACACATGTGAATGGTTATAATTAACATATATCAATGACTGGATTTCAAGGGGATTTATAGTGTCTGCCTTACAGATACTTCCCAAAACTGAGTATTCAGTTATCTCTACTTACAAACATCCTTACTACAATATATTCTTTCCAACACTTAACCCAAAACATTTAATCTACTCCTTGAGAAAAAGTAAAAGACTAAGCATTCAACATAGCGAACCCATGTCCTAGAACCTTAAACACCCCTTAGCTATTTAGATTCAGAAGAAGAAACATTCAATTTGGAGATAAATAACAAAATACATGCAATGAAGCATTGCTCATATAAAACAACATGAAACTAAAAAATTTATGCATAAAACATATAACATGTGATTCATAAACTCACAGGACACCCAAAAATAGAGTCACCAACAAAGTTGTATCTTATCACAACACCAAAATTTGTCCAGTTTTCAACATCCACAAATGAGTAGCACAGTCTGCCTTTTATAGCAAGACTGTGTACCCAGCAATTAATTACACGTCAAAATTCAAAAAACAAATCTGCTAGATATAGTGCGCCACAAAAATGGTACCCAAAACATCAATGCAGCAAGAAAAAGGAGCAACGAGGAGTAGTTGGACTCAAGCCCTGTGCTGCCATTTGGGGATTTTTTTCCCTTAAAACTGCTAGGTGGAATATCCATCATCAACCCATGCTCTGTAATTCTGTAATCAATGCCAACCTACCTACAACCTTTTGAAATGCAGCAGTCATGTTCCTCTGAAGCTTTTCCCATTCAAAAAAAATAGCTACAAAAATAAAGGAAATCCATCACTGAAAAACTTTGAAAAGTCACTAGCTAGTGAAATTGTGCCACGTAGGCACCCTGTGCTTCAATCATTAACTTTTTCACCACCCACTTTGCCCTCAAAATCCTTGCATATGCAGCTAAAAATGAGATTGTATATACATACAATCATTTGCATACAAGGTAGATCCCAAGACATTATGAAATAAATTGAACCTGCATTTGTGCCTAGGCCTTGTATGTATCTCCTCTTTGCACATCGACATATACAACTTTGTATATTGCACATACAAATGCAATGTACATTCTGTGGACTCCAATCATTTATCAATTGGATTGGACAAAGTTTGAAATTTGGGCCATGTACATTCCCCTTTTGTATATCGGCATATACAATGCCATATACATGCAAGCCATGGACACTAGTGTTGAATCAACCAAATTTGACTTTTGAATGGGGCCCGACTTGTATATTGCTCCATTGTATGTTTTCCTTATATATCGCATATACAAATGCAAACATACATTCGTCGGACTTGAGCCTTTATTAATTACATAGCAAACCTTTTCGGGTTTAGCCACCGCATCTCAAGAATGTATATTGTGCTTGCACAATCTGATATACATTATGCTCTATATGTTGAACACATATAAACCTCTTTGTATGCCTGCGGGCCCCACCCATTGTATATTGGCTCTTTACACAATTCCTTTGTATATGACGAATGCATATCGCATATATATTCTGCTTTGTATATGAGATACAAAGCCTTTTGTATGTGAGGTAGATCCCACAAAATGCATCTCCTGCCTTGTATGTTGCCGAATATACAAGACCCCTTGTATCTTTTTTCAATGTATATGCGTCAGCCGTCGGGCAAACTTTGGACTTGACTACCGATGCATCCTGTCTTGCCGATGACCAACTGTTACTGTAGCAAATGCATGTCGGGTTTCTTTGTATATTTTTCATTGTATAAACCCAATGTATCTAGCCATTGTATGTAGCCATTGTATGTCTAAACATACAAACTTGATATACGAGCAAACTCAACATACAACTACAAAATATTTTAGGAATCTATGAAAGATTCCTCAATGCACATATAAACCTGATATGCATCTAAAATGTATACAAATCAATTTTCTCACTTTTTGAAGGCCGATTTGAACAATTTGGGCCCACCAATGTACATTTGGACTTGTACATACAAAGACACAAACATGCGACAGATTTCACTGCTGCACAAAATAATTTTAAACTTAGCATTTTTCCTGAGTACGACAGGAAAGAGTGGTACAACATTGCACAGGGGCTGGTCAACTAATGAGCGCTAAGGCATGAGAATAGAACTTAAGCAATTAGAAACCCACTATAGGAAGTCAACAACAAAATAGAACATACAACGTAGAAGGCTGAGGGAAAATAAAAATCTAAGGCACCAAGGGTTTGAAAGAACACAAATATAAGCTTGTAGACCCAACTCAAAACCCTAACCCTAGGTGGGCACCACTACGACCAAAGTCCAGATAAGAACATGATTAGGAGACATCCACAAGCACATTATAATCATCAATAGCAAGCCATACCACCTTTAACCACTTTACCTATAAGAATCTTCACATTGGAACACATGAACTTTACTGTCTTCAACTGTCATAAAGGAAAGATAGCTTGCAAACCACCAAACCATGAACCATTACACATGTAGGCACTTATCATCATCCTAGTCTTCCTTTTAGAACTGCAGAGAAAAATACTTTATTGCAGAGGAATGCAGAGCAGAATACTTTCTTCTTGTCCCAACAGAACTTACAGAAAAAGTAGGTTTCACTCTGGTGAACACAACTCACTCAGATCTTCATGTGAAGGGATCAAACCTAGAATGTAGAATCCTTAGTCATACCTCTAACTTACTTCCAATCCACAAACCATGATCTTTAAGCATAAATAAATGTAGAGTAGTTTATCAGACTATTCTTCAGTATACAACTCACTTCTGTACTACACTTCTCTGTAACTCGCTTCTTCTGGAGAGGCTAATTTTCTCAATATCCTCAACATACAAGTCTTCTAAACAACTAATAGAATAAGATATAGTTGACAGCAAGGATATGTTGAAATCAATGACAACACTAATTAGGCACATACTTGCAACAATCTCCCTGTTTGTCCTTGATGGCAACATATGATGTTAAAAACTATAACAGTCATCAAGTCAAGATTCTCCCCCTTTCTCTTTACACACCTGCACTCTTTCTTTCTCCAAAATTCTCCTCCTTTCTCTTACACATCTACACTATAAGTTTTTCACATGACTTCTCTCCCCCTTTGACATCAATGGCAAAGGGCACATACTTGCACTCTTCTGCTATAATCTAATCTCTCTTTTGAACTCTCTAACTACTCCCCCTAAGAATTATCCCTAAAAAGCATCAATCTAGACCTCTGAGCACCTCTAGACTGATGCACTATTGTGCATCTTAGTTTAGAGCAGCAGGGGTGATAACCCCTAACTTTTCTCTGAGATACTCAATAGTATCCTTAGGCAGAGGCTTGGTAAAAATGTCTGTAATTTGATCCTTGGTAGAAAAATACTCCAACTTGACTTCATTCTTTGTCACCTTTTCTCTCAAAAAATGATACCTAATGGATATGTGCTTTGTCCTTGAATGCATCACTGAATTGTTTGATATGTTTATGGAACTTCTATTGTCACAAAAGATTGCAATGGGATCTTCATACACAATTTTGATGTCCTTCAAAGTTTGTTTCATCCATAACACTTGAGTGCAACTGCATTCTATTGCAATGTATTATGCTTCTACAGTAGATAGGGATATTGAATCAGGTTTCTTGCTCAACCAAGATACTAATCTTTTCCCCAAGAAGAATGCACCTCCACTTGTACTTTTTTTGTCATCCACATCTCTTGCCCAATCTGCATTAGTATATGCATTGAGAGTAAAGTCACAGTCCTTAGGGTACCACAAACCATAATCTATTGTACCTTTTAAATATCTTAGAATTCTCTTGATTGCCATCACATGTGATTCCTTGGATTCTACTTGAAATCTTTCTACAAGACATACTGCATGCATTATGTCACGTCTAGTTTGAGTTAGATAAAGTAATCCTCCAATCATAGATCTATACCTTTTCTGGTCTACCAAGGGTGAGTTATCATCTTTACTCAACTTCGAACTAGTTATCATAGGTGTGCAAACTGGTTTAGCATCTTCCATCCCAAATTCAGACTAAGAAAAGAAGATACATTTATCTAATTGACTTATTCATAGACCTAAACAGAAGTTCATCTCTCCAAACATAGACATTTCAAATTCACTTTGCATTTCTCTTGCAAAAACTGAGCACATACCTTCATTGCCTCAAAAAATAATATCATCAACTAAAACTTCAACAATAAGGGTGTGTTCATTATTAATCTTGAAGTAGACATTGCTATCTGTAGTACCTTTAACGAACTCTATTTGTAGTAGGTACCTATCCAACCATGCATACCATGCCCTGAGAGCTTGTTTTAATCCATACAAAGCATTCTTAAATCTGCATACCATGCCACCCTGATCTGATGAATGAAATCCTTTTGGTTGTTAGATATAGACTTCCTCTTTCAACTGTCCATTTAAGAAAGCAAACTTCAAATCTTTCTATGTTGCAAAAGCCAAAAACATCCTTATTTCTTCAAACCTTGTGACTAGAGCAAAAGTTTCTTCAAATTTTATTCCTTCAACTTAAGCGTAACCTTTTCATACCAACCTTGCCATGTTTCTTACCACTTCACCATTCTTATTCACCTTGTTTTTGAAGACCCACTTTGTACCAATTACATTGTTGTCTGTTGGTCTGGAAACAATATTCCAAGTCTGATTCTTCTCTATCGGCATCAATTCCTCTTCCATTGCCTTTGTCCAATTCTCATCTTTGCAAGCCTCATCCACAGTTTTAGGTTCAATCTTCGAAATCAGATAGAAACTTACTTATTCCTCTGTAGCTTTTCTTCTATTTAAGATCCCTTTGCTCTTATCTCCTATGATTTGATCTCCAAAATGACTAATTCTTACTTATCTTGGAGTTTTGGTAGCACTTACCGGAGCTTGTTTTTCTTCATCTAGGTTGTCTCCATGCTGCACCACTTTTGAAACATCTAGATCATCTGACTCATATTCACATGATTTTGAAGACCTTTCCTTACACTCATCAACTTTAACATTTGTACTTTCAATGATCTTATTCAGCCTCTTATTATAGCACCGGTAGGCCTTGCTCTTGATGGAGTAACCAAGGAAGATTCTTTCATCACATCTAGAATCAAACTTGCCTAAATCTTCTTCTCTTTTGATATGACATTTTCTACCAAAAACTTTGAAATATTTCACAATAGAAAATCTACCATGCCACAATTCATAAGGAGTCTTTGAACTATTACCTTTTACTTGAACTTTATTTAGGATATATACAACTATGTGAATTGCCTCTCTCCAATATGCTTCTAGAAGATGAGCTTCCTTCATCATGATTCTAGAAGCTTCTTGAACTGTTCTATTTTTCCTTTCAACAATTCCATTTTGTTCTAGGTTTCTAGACACAAATAGTTGTTTCTTTATTCAATGTTCTTCACAAAAGAAATTGAATTCATTTGATGTGAACTTTCCTCCTCTATCAGACCTCAAGTATTTGATTTTCAAATCCATCTCATTTTCAACCATTGCCTTAAATATCTTGAATTTATCTAGATCTTCAGCTTTCTCTTTCAAAATGGTGACCCAAGTCATTCTAGAATAATCATCAATAAGCAACATGAAATACATGTATCCTTGCAAACTTCTTACTCTAGTAGGTGCACACAAATCTATATGCACTAGCTCAAGTAGTCCTCCAACTGATTGGTCCTTGCCTTTGAAACTTGTTCTTGTCTGTTTCCCAAATTGACACTCCTTGCAAATAAGATTAGTAGGCTTCACAAGCTTAGGTAAATCTCTAACAACCTGTGTAGTACTTATATTCATAATTTTATCAAAATTTATGTGACACAACCTTCTATGCCATAACAAACTCTCATCAGTCTGAGTCAACAAGCAATAGTTATAAGTTCCTTTCAAGTGATAAATATTACCTCTTGTCTTCTTACCAGTTGCAATGACTATCTCAAAGCTTTCCCTAATCTTGCATCCATTGTCCTTGAAGCTTAAATCATAGCCCTTGTCACACATCTAACCCACACTCAAAAGATGGTGCTTTAATCCTCACATACAAGACATCTTCATTATTATGCTTGACATCAAAAGAAATAGATCCTTTCCCATAAAACTTACTAGCTGTATCATCTCCAAAACTAACCAGTCCACCATCATATCTTTCCAAACTCACAAACTTATTTTTCTCCCATTCAAGTGGTGAGAGCAGCCACTATGAATAACCCATTCATCTTTGTCCTTAATGACCTAAGCAACCAAACCACTTTCCACTAGTTTTTCTTCCTTCACACAACTAGTAGAATTAGTAGACGCAGGATCTTCCTTAATAGCAATAAATAAGTATTTATTTACATAGGAACTACTATTATCTGATACTCCTTCATCATCATCAAAATCTTCAACATAATAACACTTCTTTCAGGTCCTACGCCTATTCTCATTTTTTCTTCTATTTCTTTCAATACTTTCAGGACATCTGGAAGTAAAATGACCTACTTTGCCATAGGAAAAATATTTGAAAGGTAATTTACCTTATACTTACCAGATCCTCTTTGTAGTTTTTCCATGAAGTTGGCTTCGACTTCATCAAACTCATCATCAGATTCTACATTGTACTCTTTTGATCTGGAAGTAATTCCAGGAGTACTGGCTTTGAAGGTCATCTAAAGTTTTGGCAGAGCATCACCCAACTCTCTCATTTCAAAGGCAGTAAGCTTACCAAGCAACTGATCCCTGTCAACCATTTTTACTTACATGAATTCTTTAATTGCGGCTACCTTGTAATATTAGGACTTGGGTAGAGATCTAAGAATTTTCATAATAGCTGAACCTTTTTGTCGAGAGTTCCACCTATGGCTTTTATCCCTATAACAAGTTCATCAACTCTTTGTATAACTTAAGATAATATGTTTTCATCATCATTCATCTTCAAAATTTCATATTTCACTTTCAAACTTTATAACTTGGCTTCCTTCACAGAATCATCTCCTTTATACAGATTTTTCAACTTTTCCCATACCTTATTTGCAACTTCAAGATTCACAACTTTCATCAATATTGAGTCAGTTAATGAGCTTAGTAGAGCATCCTTTACCTTGACATCTATCTCATATTCTTTGATTTCATCTTTAGTCGTCAGACCATTTTGAGGTATGGTGTATTCTATCTCTACAACTTTCCATACTTTTTAACCAAGACAAAGAAGCTGGCTTTTCATTCGAGCCTTGTAGAGAACATAATTTGTTCCATCAAAATGTGGTGCTTCCTTCTTGTAAGATATTTTGGATCTCCCTCAATCTATTAAACTTTCTTCAGAGGAACTTGGCTCTGATACCAATTGTTGATATGTGTTAAACAACTAAGAGGAGGGGGGTGAATTAGTTGTCCCAAAAACTTAAACACTTTCTACAATTAAACACTCATCACTTATCCACAATTATTATGATTTAACAATGAGTGCATGAAATTAGAAACTTAACCATAGATAAAACATCAAACACAAGAGACACCAGATTTTACATGGAAAACCCCAATGTGGGTAAAAACAACAAAGAGGATTAGCTCTCAAAATATATTACAATCTTGAAATAATGATGTCTAGGCTTGGTCACTCCACAGGCCTATATGTACTGGCTCACTACTAGGAAGAACAACTAGGTCTACCAGGCTCACTGCCTCAACCCTAAACCTAGTAAGACTACAATAAGGGTTGTTAAACCCTACTAGTGGCTCACTGCCATGATCAACACATTTCTATTTTTGTGACTAAAGTACAATAATTCCTCTGCTCTATTCTTCCTCTTCTTTCCTTTGGCTCTTCTCTGCTCTGCCTTTTGGACCTTTCTTAATATCTTTTTGTTTCCACTCAAGGAAAACTTATCATGACTCAACTACAAGTATTTATACACTACAACAACCTTGGAATGATCATCAAGGTCGGCATCACAATCATCAACCATTGGAACAATCTCGAAGGTCGCATTACAAACATTTACAAAATAGGTATTGGCCTATTACAACATTATGCAAAGGGGATGAAGTAAAATTATATGTGGAGCATGCCATTGCTTAGTTGGGACTCAATTATGATCTTCCATGCTTCAACACACTTCTAAAATCTTCAAGAGATCTCCACAATCACTAGGATTAACCATGTCAGCTAAGACTAGTTACACGCTACATTATCTGGGAACAATCTTCAAACACAATCTCAATTTCTTAATGTGGACCAAAGTCCAAATAGGAACATGATAAAGATACATCCACAAGGATGTTGCAATCATAGAGAGCATGTTGCATAACTTTTAATCACTTTACCCATAAGAATCTTCACACTGGAACACATGAACTTTACTGTCTTCAACTATCATAAAGGAAAGATAGCTTGTGGACCACCAAACCATGAACCATTGCAACTATAGGAACTTATCATCATCCCATACATCCTTCTAGAACTACAAAGCAAAATAATTTATTGCAGAGGAATGTGGAGCAAAATATTTTCTTCTTGTCACAACTAAACTTACAGAAAAAGCAAGTTTCACTCTGGTGAAGACAACTCACTCAAATCTTCATGAAGAGGGCTCTAACCTAGTATGTAGCATCCTTAGTCATACCTCTAACTTACTTCCAATCTGTAAACCATCATCTTCAAGAAGAAATAAATGTGGATCAGTTTACTAATTTGTTCTTCAACATACAACTCACTGTCTTTACTACACTTCTCTGTAACTCACTTGTTTCTTCCGGAGAGGCTAATTTTCTCAATATCCTGAACATACAAGTCTTCTAAACAAGTATTAGAATAAGATACAGTTGACACCAATGACAACAAGGATATGTTGACATCAATGACAATACCGATTACGTACATACTTGCAACATTAGAATATATGTAGAAAAATGCGAGAAAATTATTAAAATCTTGTAAAAGCCTTGATGAGCATTTCTTAGAGAAATGATCAAATATTATATACCTATGCAAACCTTGGCCTTCCATATTTTGTTCTCTAATCAACAATGAAGAGTGCTAACATTCTATGCTAGTTTGTTTCATGATTCTTATTTGTTGTATGTGATGCATTGTGTTGTTTAATCTTTTTAGTGTGAGATCATGTTTTTGGTGCATTGCCATAGATTAGTTTAAACAATCATTTTATTATTAAGTGTTTCTCCTTTTTCTCCTATATATTAAATATTCAAGGAAGAGTCATCCTCTATAAAATCTGGAGGTTGTCTCAGGAATCAAATCCCACATTTATGAGATTTCTCATTGTTATTATTTAGATGCAAATTTAATCATCAACAATTACAAATGCAGGTCTAAATCTATTCTTTGTATATTATGTTTCTCTCTATTATTCTTACTTCTCATATTCCTAATTTTCTATCTTTATACATTCTACTATAATAGGGAAGCATCCCTTAAAAAATATCATTATATCAACTAGCCTTGTCAGCCTTGTGCTCTACACTGTTGGTGTGTGTAAAGCTTACTTAGGTGTGCACATCAACCTATGTTTATCCTCAAGTTATACTTGGTGTGCCTAGATTATCTTTGTCTAAGATAAGAGTTTGCTTTCACTATTCTTAGAGCACCACTGTTCTTAGTTAGATTTATCTATTATTGGCTTGACTATTCTTAGTGGATTATGCCCTATAGGTATCTCAAATTGTGAGCTATTTCACTATCTAATCCATTATTGATTGCAATCATTGATTTCTTTTCTTTGCATATTCTATGTTTGTGATCTCATAGGTTTGAGCATACAACTTCTTGACTTTCATGGTTCATTGATACAAGCTTTCGAATTAGAAATTCTGGTGAATTCTACATGGTATCAAAGTCATTCTAAGTTTCATTTATTGTTTGATTCTATTGAGTTTTTTAAAAAAATTGTTGTAGAGAGAACCAATTTGGTTGTGGAGAGGTTGATCTTTGTGCTAGCTAAACTGGAGATCAATCTGTAGTGAAGGCCAACCTGTAACAAGCCAAGCCCATTTTGGCCCAATTTGCTTCCCTTTGGCATGATTTGTTGCAACGATTCACACCTACTTGATCAAAGGTGTCAATCTAGTTCTTGGAAGGCAGGAAAGAGGGTGCAAGACGTTAAAGCAAAGGGCAGTCTACAGAAGAGAAGATATGTCTATAGAGGGGTTGAAGGTCAAGTCATCCATTTGAAGGTCTAGTAGAAGGCAGAAGATCCTAATCCAAACCTCACACAAAGCAAGGTCATCTTTAACTCTCACTCAAAGTAAGGGTACGATAGTTTTAATTTATGACCCTCATGTAAGACATAGGCATGAATTTCCCTAGTGCCATACTCATATTTCAAGTGACATCCAAATTGTTGTAAGTTATCCAAATCAACATTTAAGTGTGTTTGTTTTAATAAAAAGTTCAATAGGCCCTAGGAAATTAGCCTCTTTTTCATATAGTGAACCACTGCCAAAGGTCAGGTGAAGGTTGAGGGGATGATCAAAGGAGAACCCTAGAGATTTGGTTACATGGTCTAGAGACACTATCCTCACAATCTCCATGTGCAACTCAAACAACTTCCAATGCATTATTCAGTTTAACAGAAACACCACAGTAGTTTTCCCTTTAGATTTGAGTATTCATGTACTTCAAACAATGCCATATCACATTGTATACTGGCTTTGATAACCAACCTGTACAAATATGATTCTTTTAAGAACTTGTGTACCTTCTCAACACCCTATTTCTTCTTTTTAGGACGCCTCCCAAAAAAACTTGGATTATGACATCAAAGAAATAAGAGATCTGATAAAATGAGTCCAAATCAGCCTTTAGGTGTGTTTTTTTGTAGGTGAAGGCATTTGAATATGCATGGGAAGGAGCAGTGTCTAAGTCTATGAAGGGGTGCACTACTCAACTCTTAGCTTTTCTAATTTTGGCCTAAAGCACTCAAAGAGGTTTTCTTTCTTGTGCTAAAACTAGGAGGCACTTTTTATCTTGGAGGAGATTTTTTGAGATATGAGTGCTAGTTTTACTCGTAGAAGCATTTTTTTACATGTAGGTTATTATTAGGTGAAATAGAAAATATTGTAACTTTTCATTAGGCTACTCGAAATCAAGAGTCAATATTTTGTACCAGTGAATATTTTTATTAGCCTAATGCATTTGAGATGATATTGTACTGTAATTATAAAGTGCCCTAATTTGTTCCAATTGGATTTACCTAAGTACTACATTATAAAGTACCAATTCAAGGCAAATTATACACAGTATTTTCTAATCAATGAATTGAGATAAAGTTCCAAATTTTGGGAGGTTCATCATGGATTCTAGTATTTATGTCCACCCTTATGTGTTCAAACTAACCTTAGAGGACTATTTTTCATAGAAACAAGGGATAAAGAATCATTGTCTTGAACATGATCTATTGCCCTATCTCCTTGGACATGGTCTTGATCTAAGTGACTATAAACAAAAGAATAAATGGTTTAACAAAACAGACATCGTCTATGGACTAATATGTCTTACTACTTCTGTAGATATTTTACATCATATAGAGCATACTGAGTTCCCTTTCGCTGCTTAGATGATCATCCAACAACTATATGAAGATCTTGATTCTTCATTTGAAAGTGATGTTTCTATGGATAACCAAGATCTTGTGGATGATATTGAGACTTCTATTTCCCCTTCGTCTGTGGACACATCCTCATGGGATGATCGGTCTATTTGGTTGGCTTACATTGATACCCCTTCTATATTTGAGGACACTTCTTCAATCGCAGTTGCTTCATTAGATTCCAGAGTTGCTTCTTTAAGAGCTTCTAGTGATTCTGTGTAGTGAGCTCACATTTAGATCTTCTTGATTCACCTCATTGGGACATATTTTTACTAGATATTCCTTGTTTGTTTGTAGAGTCCCACATTTTAGATCTTGATGACACTTTGGAGGATATTGTCTTTTTGTTTGATGACAATACACATACACCTGCTATTACTACAAAGTTCAGATAGGCTTCACCATGGGCTTCCAGTGATTCTTCGCAAGACATATCATGGGATTTTCTTTGTAGCTACATGGCATGCATTGACATTCCACTTTCATAAATTAGTTCTTCATAACCTCTTCTTCATCAGTCTTCAAATCATTTCAAGAGGTCACTTTTTTATGTTAGGCCTAAGCCTCCTAATTTGATTGTGACTCATTTCAACATCAACATGATGACATTTGAGTAGTACTCTAACACATGATACATCATGAGATTTACCAGCTCACCTTGCTTATATGATTGGAGTTACTTCAACACTTACCATTTGAGTTGTTTCTTCCTAAGGGGAGAAATGTCATTTTCCACAAATGGATCATTTTCAGCATTCATACACAGGCATTATCTTTTGGCATAGGGGCTACTTCATTGTGGGGGGCTAAATAGTCTCTTTCTCTCTTCTATGGGGGAGATATATACATCATCAAAGTCAGAGAAACATGGTTTTAGGCTTGGTGCAAAGTTATCATCTTTGAGGAGGCTTCCTAGTTCTCTTCTTTTAACTTTTCTTCTCTTTCTGGAGGGGAGTTTTTTCCCACATGGTTTTCTCTGTCTCTCCATTTTTATAAGAGATTGAATTGCATTGCATTGTACATGGGTACCTGATTAGGCATAGTTGTCAGGACCCATCTTCATTTACCCCACCTAAGCTATGCTTAATGGGGGTGTTTGCATATATTAAGCTTAATTAGATATGCACATCGATTTATGTTTAGTCTTGAGCTATACTTAGTGTGCCTAGATTATTTTTATCTAATTTAAGTGGTTTATTTTCTTATTCTTGGAGCACCACTATTCTTAGTGAGCCTTTTCTATTGTTGTCTTGACTATTCTTAGTCAATTGTGCCCTATATGTATCTCACATTGCGAGCTATTTCACTATCAAATCCATTATTAATTTCAATCCTTGAGTTATTTGCTTTGCATATTATGTGCTTGTGATCTCATAGGTTTGACCATGTGACTACATTTTTGTGGTTCACCAATACAATCTTTCAACTCATAGATTCTAGTGAAATCTACATGCACTACCTTTCCATTGAATTATGGTAAGTTCATATGTATGTCCTATACCCTTCCAATAGGCACCCTTTCTTTTTCTCTCTTGCTCTTAAAGCAATTATTATTGTAATGGTTACATAAATAATGCTACATAACATGACTATAAAATCCTAAATAATCATTTATTATTTTGGCTATGCACTAGTGTACCATTGATCAAAGAAACTGATGAGGGTCACTATAATCCTCCCTATTTGATTTATCAATCTAGGGTAGTTTCTAAAGGTTGTTTTCATTAGGAACTTAAAGATTTTTTTTTTGCAAATAGTTCTTTCTAATGAAAGAAGAAAATCTAAATTAATCTAATGGCTAAAACTAAATTTACAAACTTGTTGGAAATAAAATCACACATGTAGAATAGAAACACACTCGTATAAATTAAAACTACAAAATTTAAATATGTATTAATAATTAAAATTGTAGAAACAAAACTACGTAGTTCCTACACTACAAATCTAACTTAACACACATTAAAATAAATAAAAATGCTAAAAATAAAATTATACATAATACCAAAATAATACAAAAAAATAAATAAATACCAAAACATGCTCATTTTTTTTTCATATATATATTTTGAAAGTGTTCTTGTAGAGGCAACTTTAGAATTAATTCTAGAAGAGCTCTAGAAAGCAACTATTAAAAGGTAGCTCTGAAAAAACTATGGAAAGAAGCTATATAAATCAAGTTCAAAAGGTAGAGACAAAAGGCAACTATCGAAAGAAGCTATGAAAACTATAGAAAGGTATCTTCAGAAAGAAAATACCAAAAATTTCTCTAAAAATCAACCTCAAAAAGCAACAGCAAAATGTACCATCAAAAAATGAACTATGGAAAGGTAGCTCTAGAGAAGCCAACTATCAAAGGCAACTCTAGAAGTTAGTTCCAAAAATCAACTTTGGAAGATGGTTTCGAAAAGAAGCTCTAGAGCTTCAGCTCTAGAGGTGCAGGACAAAATATGAGCTCTGAAGGTGCTAAACAGATCGTAAGCTTCAAATTGTAAGTTTTTAAAAGGATTTAGATTTTGTATTAAAGGGATTGCATAGGTTTCAACAAATGAAAACACACCAAGCACAATAACACCCTAGATTGTTCAACTGGGATTGTTAATTCTTATGGGCCCACAATATACAATTTATCAAGTGATGGATGGATAGGGAATGCAAGGTCATGTACTACCTATGCATCCCATAACTTGGAGGCCAAAGCCTTGCCTAAACTAAGTTCTATCTCCCCACTATGTAAGTACGATGTGATTAGCTTATCAGGCCTAATTGGTATCTAATGTACCACAAGGAAGGATGATTGAAAGGTCTTAAACTAGGATGCACAATGCTTCTACTTGGATATCCTTGATATACACAAGGTATATGGAGTTGAAGTCTATGTGATGAGGGGTATGTATAAGGCATGGTACAACAAGGTAACCCAATCTCCTTCACCTTGCAAGGTATAAAGTTCTTGCAAGATGAGCCCAAAATTACAAATGTCCCCTAGTATGAGATTCTTTCAATTCTATCCAAAATTTGTATACCCCACCGGAACATGTGGGTTTGGTTTTTCCCCTTGGTGATGAAATTCAAGGTAGGCCTACTAGAGGAAAGAAGGCTAGGTTCTTTTGATCCCTAAGATCACCTTTCTATGTGAAGGGAGATTATACACACACCAGATTCATGGGATTGATAAATGATAAAAGATTAGATCAAGTCAAAGATTTTGATCTCCAAGATCACCAAATGGTGCAAGGACAAAGTATACACTTTTAACTTGATCTAAAATAAAGAAAAAAAGATTCATTAACCCCTTAGAAATGAAATATGGCTAAGATTAGTGTAAACTAATAAGTCCTTTAACAAGCATGCTACAAAACACAAGTTAGTAGTTGATTTTTCTTGTCTTAGACCAACAATAGTTGCACAAAATGATGTTGGAAAATTAGGCACATGTATCAAATGACCAAATTTAGGTGTCAACCTTAGGATCACTTGGAGTGTACAAACCAACAACCTATATAAACAAGCCATCAACATTCATCCCAAGTGTTGACTGACCTTTGAGGTGAGATGGAAATTCTTCCAACCTCAAAAGGGTAGCACATGAGGTTAACCAAATAACATGGTAACCTCTAGAGGTCTAAAAGGTTGCACATTCAGTTAGACAAGATGTTGTCTAATCTCATCAAACTTAGTACACTTAAGTATAGTGAATAGATAAATTATTCACTCTAACATTTATCAATATTACATCTTAAGTTTTATTCATTTTCCTCATTGGGGAAGCATTATAGAGTACCTATTCTACCTGCATTTATTTATGATTTCATGGCATTATCTCTTATCACTTGTTATTTAACTTTATTAGGGGAAACGTTTGGGGTACCTTGCTTCTATTTCTATACATGGTTTCATGATTGATTACATCTTATTGTGTTTTTACATGATGATATTCTTTGATACTACCTACATACTTGTACATGATTATACATTTTTTCTCCTCTCTTCTTATTCATTGAATATGTTGTATACAAAAAATTGGTGAGGGGCATATGTTTGCACTATCATTCCTTTCATAGTATTGTTGTAGTGACTAGCTCATGATCATGTTTTTGATTAGTTTAGAAGGAGAAAAGGGTCCTGAACCTTATACAAAACAACCCCCAGGGCTAAAAGACCTCAAATGTACTAAAAACAGTCCATAAACAACACATTCACAGTAGACAAAAAATAAAGCTAATAAAAAAAATAGCAGAAAACTAAGAAATATTAGTAGTGCCATACTTGGCCAAGAAATTAACCATGTCCTTATAATCACAGAGGCTGTCCACCATGACATCCCTGACCTTGTCATTGAAGTCTTTAACATCAGCAAACACAAAAGCAGCACGATGAAGAGCCTTGGTAGAAAACTCTGTCATGGTACACCACTTCTTTTGCATCTTATCCATCCTAGCCTTGAGCACTACCAGGTCATCAGCCATCCTAGCACATAAAGAAAAACTTTCTTTCTTCTTCTAGCCCTGGGTTTCCTCAATGTCCACCTCCATCTCTTCCTCACTGGGCATGTTCAACTCAGCAAAGTGGCTTGCTCCTTCCTCTTCCTTAACAGACTCAGTAGGCATTTCATCTTCACCTTCCCCCATGGTGTCTTCAACAAACTCAGAATCATCAGAAACTGCCACTCCTTGAGGGTTAGGGGATGGGATTCCTAGTATTTGGCTAGATCTATGCACACTAGTAGTACCATATTCACCAATACCTCCCCCATCATCAATCCCTGCTTGCTTACCACCTACATCCAAATCAATAATTTTCATAGTCTCCTCCAACTTATCAAAGTTCTCCTTACCATTTTTAGCTTTCTTAGACCGCACATTGCCCTCATCCTCCACAATCTTTCATTCCCTTTTGGCTGACACCCTGACCTCCTTTTTTATTTTCAGACAAGGGGCCTCATGTTTGCCTTTCATAGGGAACTTGATTTTGGATTCAGGACTAGGGGACCTCACAGAGGTGCTACAATCTTTAGTTCTGGGCCCCTCTTGAGGTTTTTAACAGGGGATATTTTGGGGGTCCTAGTGGTTTTCCTGGCTTCACCTTTAGCAATAGGGGAGTGTGTTGATGAGGTATGCTCAACCAAACTAACCTTAATTTTTTGGGGAGGGCACAAGGTGAAATGGAAGTGGTATAATCTCAAAATAAGGCATTGATGGATGGGAATGAGGGGGTAGTTAGGATTTTTCACATGAATATCCTTAGCAGACTTAATAGATTTCTACAAAGAAGACAATACAAAAAAGTGAAAGATAATCTCCATCTTGTTCCTGAAGTGATTAAGCAATGAAAAGTGATAATGGTAGAATGCCTTAAACTTTCCCTCCAATGTGAAATATTTCATGATCATGAGACAAATTTGTCCCCATGGTGCTGGCAAATTCTCCTTGATGAAACCCCCATAAAGTTTCATGATACCCTCACCTTCATAGAAGAAAATACCCATATTTTCAAGGTTAGGTACCTTTCTGCGATTACTATGTTTTTCCCTTTGGTGGGGAGGCTCATAGATTTCCCTATCATGTCCTCTGAGACCTCAAACTCAATTCCTCCTGGATGGACTTGCGTGGTATCCTCATCCCATGACTCAGTGAACTGGTGAGACAAATGTCATCATGTCGAGAATTGGATCCACCTCTCCCTTTTGAATAATATGCCAGACCATAGGTTATTGATGGAATTTCTCAGGTGAAGTTGGTTGAATCTTTACAATTTCTCCACTCATCTTCAAATATAGTATGCTATGCAACTAGAGAGAATGAAAATGCATAAGGTAGAGGGCATGGAAATGTTTAGCCAAATACTCAAAAGAGTAATTAAACCCTTCCATGTACATCCATCTAATCAAATCACGTGGGATGAAATCTTCATTATAGTTCTTCAAATAAGCAATGCCATCACCACCCTAGATCTCTCCCTCAAGAAAGGCCCATGCCTGCTGTTGGGTCTCAAAAACACAAGGTTTTTAGACCACAAGAGGTTGCCAGTGCCTTAATATGTTTTGCCCACCTTAACAGGGTTTATATAATTGAAAACCCCCTACTCTTTAGGCTCTACTAGGCCTAGGCAGGTGTACCTAAATAATAAAGTAGTTTTGAAAGGTTAATGGATTCTAATTTAGGCAATCTACTCACTATGGCACACAGATGTGAGGTAGATGCAAAGATTAGTAACTAGTTCCTAATAAGAATGTTTCAAGTATCAAGAGTGTAAATTGGATTTGGATAAAATGTTCTAAAGTTGATCAGTGCCTAATCTATTGGGTGGATGGAGTCAAATGGATGGATGATGATTATGGAGATAGATGTGTAAAATAGGCAGATCTATTTTCCATCTTAACTCTAACTTGTTGGGCACTTGAAATTTTTGCACCTTGTAGAAACATGCCTATCGATAACTTACAGTACACTTCTTCAATAATCCTAGTTATATTCTCCAAAATTACTATAATCTCATGAAAGGACTTTTAATTCTTAGCCTAAGGGAAACCAATCACAATAATTATTTCAAAAGGATTTTAATCCTTGGTAGGAACCAATCAAAATACATTATTTGAAAGGATATTTAATTCACTCCTACTAGAAACCAATCAAGATGACCACACACCAACGACAAATGTGTTGTGACAAATTACATAAATGTGAATAACTCAAATGAACCACTTTGGAGATAGTATAGTAGCATATAATCATGAAAATCAATCACAACATTTGAACATTGAAAATAGATCACTATTCAAGAATAGTCTACTCCACTATATTGCTTCAAAATGTATATAATAATTGTATAAGTTTCTGAAATATGGGAATGGATGGGAAAAATGGGTGCAATCTATCTTTTTACTAATGGATCACCTAAATGGAAAATGATAATGATTGTTTTCTTACTCCTACTTTTCTAAGTTATATAACAATATCTTGAAGAGGGTGTGCCTCTTTGTAAGTGTCTTTTGAAACTTTAACAACAATAAACAAAATACTACATTAAGCTCTAATGAGCCATAGATGAACTTGGATAACATGATATAAGTACCCTTGACTCAAGTATGTATCAACATATTCCACAACATTCCTCGCCACAATTGCTATAGCAATCATATTTTCGAAGTGATCACAAGACATTCCTAATGTTGGATCTTCATCCTTGGCTACCTCGAAAGCTCCCTACAGTAACAATTGACATTATTTTATTTACTCATTCTAACTTTTCAAATCTTTATTGTCACTGAATAATGCATCCACACCTTCCTTTGAAGCATTGATAAATACTTTGGCATCTGTATGAAGTTCTTCATAATAATCTTTATGTTTCTTGATTAAATCTTTAGCAGTGTTAATGGCCCCAGTATCAGAAGTGTTCCTATTTTGTATTTCTTGAAGCTTTCCATGGACCCTATCATTTATCATTTTATGTTATTGGATAGCAGTGTGATTTTTAGAATGAGTAACCTAGAACTTGTCCATCGAGATTATTATATTAGTGTATCTCTTTTTGAATATTGTAGAAAGTACATCAAACCTGGCTTGGATTATTTGAGAGTTGATCTGTGCTATCTTGCTTTGGTCCTTTATTTTAGCGCTTTCTCCTTGAGTCAACATTTTGGTGGGTTCTTTGAAGGCATCATTAACTGTATCTTTCAGAAAATCATTTTCCTTTATGCATCCTTTCATTGTTTAGGTTCTACATGTCCTATTCCGTAATCAACATCTAAATCTGTGCCTTATTCAGTTTGGTTACATTAATCCCAATATCTATTGTGACCATCAGTTTCACCCCATTTTAATGTCATCACATGACCGAATTCTTTTTCTATATCAATAAATGTAAGCTTCTTATGTGGGGGCTATAAGGCCCAGATCATGAGAAAATTCTCATAAAGATTATACTTTGACCCAATGTATACCTATGTTACCCCGTCTAGACTGAGCTTGTGTGTGGCATCATTATTGTGTAAAAAACTATCAAAAACTAAAGTAGAACTCAAATCCAAACCAAAAAATATCATCACACCAGACTCCTCTAATAATTTACTTCCCCTCTCTGTAGTCATATTCTTCATTTCATTTTCTACATCCATTTCTAATGTGTTCAATAATTGCCTTTCATTGCTTGGTGTGATATCTACAATTGATTCTCTTATTTCTTTTCCTTTGTGTTTATACAAGAAAGATTTAAATTTAGGAGATTGAATGAAATGATCATCTAAAACAAAAGATTTTTAAGCCAATTGCCTAGCATCTGTATCAAATGATTTGCCAACTTCTTGTTCTCTGGTTGGAGGCTAGTATTCCTCAATCCTTAGTTTTGGGATTTTATTATGTTGGCCTTGGGGTTTAATTTCATCAGAAGATCCTTCACTATTAGAGGATAACACCTCTACTTCTTGTATCTCCCTCATTTTATGTTCAACTTCTTGATTATACTCATTAATTGCTAAGTCAGTCTCTGTTTCCTCTAGGTTCCTGATGTATCATCATGAGGATATGGTGTATGAACATATCCACTTAAATTCTCTTTCTTTTTTGCAAAGTCAATAAAACCTTCATGATCAAATCCTTTCCTTGGTACTTCTCTCTTCATATTGAAGTGTGACAATTTATCTAAAATAAGATCATATCCTTCTTTTGAAACTACAGTAAAATCCCCAAAACACAATGTGGTGGGCATGATTGACTATTTGTCATAAGCACTTAGATTCATAACATTAGAATAATCTAGCTTCCTAACAATCTCTAGATACACAATTCTATCTGACACAGTCTTGGGAAATAGAAAAGGTGTATCTTCAAAACCATAAACTCTGATCACAGTGGAATTAAGGAAGTAGTACCAATCATCCCAGTTATGATTTATAGTTGGTGGTCCATCAAAATATTTGGGCATTAAAAATCTTTTGATCTTATTAGATAACTAATAATCACAAGGATGACCATAAAATCTGTACAACATTTTAACAAACTATTCTTCAAAATGCACATAATTAGAATTGACAAATATACTGTCCTAAATGGAGGTCCACAACTGTATTGGTAGTGGCTGACTATCTCTATCCAATAGTGTAATTCTCAATTCTTCTAGTTGCATTACTATCTCTTGTCCATAGTACAGTATCATGTGCATAAGAGAGGAATAATGTTTGAAGCACATTGTGGGAGAACCATTCTTGATAGGCATCAACCCTGAGTCAATCCCTCTGGAAATGTGTGAAGCATAATCAAAAGCTCTTACATTGTGACATTGTATGTCTGCAGCAATTACCATTCCCCCTAGAGATATGAATTCATGAACCTATGTTCCCAGTACTTGACCTACTGAATAGTAGGTGTATTTCAAATAGGGCTTGAACAAATCAACATGGAAGGGAGGTCCATTATCATCCTCAAGTTGTACTAAGTTTCTATTTTCTCTAGGTTTGTGTAATGGTAATCTCTAGCCTTTGTATGTGGTGTCCATTCTCCAGTACTCTTTTTCTAAATCCTAATGGACAATAGGTTCATCACGTGTCATTTAGGCTAAAAACTTCACATAGTGCATTTTTAGATACATGTATAAAAGTTTCTCGTTGTGGGTTACAAATGGCTTTAAGGTTCAAGTTATCATGATTGGCCAGAAGTTTTATAAGATCCAAATTTATGAAGACATCAATAACAACTAGCTTCCCCAAATTGAAATCCTAGGGCTTACAAACAGGTTCAAATCTATTCCTCCGACTATAATAAAACATGAACAATTCATATCTCATAATGGGGTCAACACATTTCCTATATGTTTGTATTTGTCTTCTAATCTCTCCACATCTACCCTCAATTGTGCAGACCTCCTAGCTTTTGGCCCCAAACTATGCAATTGATCGATGATGTCATGATTCAATTTTTGTTCTTGTGCTTTGACATCCTGCCCTATTTTAGTTTTTTGCTTCATGATTTTGGATTGAATAGTTTCACCTTGTTGTTTCTTATTCTTTGTTTTCATAGGACCTTCCATTCTATATCTCTACCAAATAACAAAATTGAATTATAATTTATTAGTAGCAAGGAAATCTTGTATGCTTACTTTTATGTTTCAGATGCATTAAATTCCTCAATTAGAAATGTTCATATAAGGTTTGTTCATATAAGGTTTGTTCTTGTGGCCATTAATGTCTACCACTAGAATTGAATGTAGCAGGTTTTTTTAATTTTGAAGTGTCAGAGCTCGATACAATGCTTTTGTATCGGTGAAACTCTTCTAGTCTCAGGCTGCTATGTGTGTTTCATTTGGCACCATCTTTTGTTTATACATTCATAATGGATTGCCAAGAGCAACTGAATGTCTTTTTGATATGAAGTATTCTTTTAGTTCTCTTATTTAATCAGTACTATATCTTAATTTTTCTTACTAATATGATTGCCTTTTTTCAATTCAATGTTTTGGGGAGAACATCCTGAAGTCTACCCAATATCAAGGTGATCTGGACTGTTAGAAAAAATAATAGTCATGTATATATCATCATCAGGCTAACATGTACCATCTGTAAGAAAATAGGATGCCCTCCCAATGCACCTAGTCTTCTGATATGTTTCTTCTATAGCTTTTGTTCATTGGGATAAATTAGTGCGACTTTCCCCAAAAACATTTTAGTTCTTTCTCATTGAAGTGACCTATATAGTCGGCAAGATATGGAAAACCCACTCTAATCATACATGTCACTCCAACACAACTATTGTCTTGACTTATCGGTGAGAGTATATATCTCTCTCGCCAAAAATATATCCATTGGTATGACGCCCAAGATCGGTATGATTTAAAAAGTTCATTCTGACTTTCTTTCTTTTGCCGATGAGTTTTTCATTGGTGAAATATTATTTAGTGTCTTCCCAATTATACACACTTGTTATATTTTGAAACTTTTGGTCATTGTAACTTTATTTATGTCTTCCTGATATGAATAAGATGTTCAATAGAGAACTATAGCTCTTTGATCGGGAAGATATGCACATGATCTTCTCAATAAAGATCAATTTCTCTTAAAAGTTCTTTCTCAACTATGATCAAGGAGATACTTAGATATCAAAGGCCATATTCATGGAATTATCAGTTATCATGGGTTATAAAATGGATCTTGTCACACAAATTTTGACAATTTGTATTGATCATAAAATCAAAGTGTGGCACATTTCTATGGTATGTGGAGGAAAAGTGGGTGGTGGCTATGTGAGTTTTTCCAGTCCTAATAAAGGCTCTTGATTGGGGATGTATACCCCTTGTGGGTATAGAAAGAATCTAGGTCTCTAGGGAAGTAGACCAAATATATTATTTATGTGGTATGGAAGTTGAAGTGAATTTAGGGATAGGTGAGGAGTGGAACTAGAGTGGAATCCTATACTATTGTGCATGGAAAATTTATTTTAAGAGGTTTGTTAAGAATTGTCCATGTAATGGTAATTCTTGTTCCTCTTTATGATTTCTAAGGAAAGAAGTTTTTTAAGAATTGTCCATGTACTGAAAATTCTTGTTCTTCTGCTGTCATGTTATCGAGGTAATATGAATCTTCACCAGCCTTACCAACAATGACAAATGGTCCTAACCATAGATCTTCAAATTTCCCATGCTTCCCTTTATCTTGACTCCTGGCATTCCACATGAGAACCATGTCATTTACCTCAAATTTCATGTTTTTAGCTCTTTTGTCATGTAGGTATTTCATTTGTAATTATTTCCTTTTATTGTTTTGCTGAGCTTGGTCCCTGACCTCATCAAGTTCCATTAACTCTTCTATTCTTTCCTCCATAGGTTCAAGAACATCCAAATCCTCTTGCAAGATGAACTTACACACTGGTAATAGATTACGCAAAGGGAGCCTAGCTTGGGTCCCATATACAAGTTCAAAAGGTGATTTTCCAATGGCCTTCTTCATAGTGATTCTATCTACCCATAAGGCTAGTTTCAACTTGGAATCCTAGGCCCTTTTTTTATTATCCAACATCCTTTTTATGATCTTTAGGATGCTCTTGTTACTGGATTCGGCCTGCCCGTTTGCCTGTGGATGATATGGTGAAGAATATGAGATTACTATACCGTAAGATTGGAAAAATCCCTTAAATTCATCTGATCTAAAGCACATCCCATTGAACGTTTACAATTCAATTTAAGTTTACTCGATTAGGTAATCCTTAGAAGCAATGACTAGGATAAAAGTGGCATATTCTAACTTAGAAGTTCAAATAATTAGAGCCTTCATTGATTCCATTTGTAGACATCCCTTGAGACTAATCAAATCTCTCCATCCACTTAGTCATTACACTAGGTTAAATATGTTAGCATAGAAAAAAATGATCCCAAAATTTATAAAATTTAGATTTATATCTAGGTCCGAGCTCACTCCACATAACAAACCATTATGAGATAACTAAAATGCAAAAAATATTAACTTGTATGCTAGGTGTTGTATTTATGTACAAACCCTAATTCATTTTTATTGATCCATCATTATCCATAAGCTCCCATTCCATTTCACATTATCAGTCAAGGAGTGTTCCTAAAGCATTAGGATTGCATTTATCATTTTAGATTAACATTCCTAGACATCATTGCATGATTACTTCTTTTTATTTATTTTTGTACAAAAATTATTAAATCATCCTAGGAGTTTGACCAAAGGATAAAATCCTTGTAAAGAAAACTCCCCAAAGGTGTTTAAAAATGTTTCCTTATTTACATTTTAAGATTCCAAAAGGCAAGGCAAACAATTTTAAGAAATAAAAATTAATGAAGTTTTGATCCATGGTACAGGTTCATTTTTATATATAGGTTTAAATCCACAACCATACAAATCACGTCTACACTTGGAAAAGTGAACTTGAACTTTAGATAAAATATTTATAGTTACTAAGCATTTGTCTAACCTCAATAGAAGGTGTTGTTATCTTGAAAAATCAGTTTTTGACATCTTTTTATATCAGTAAAAGGGATGAAGGACCCAACCCTTATATTATAAATATGAAAATTTTAAAAGAAATGATTGGTTTTCAAAGAGTGATTCCTTCATGGTGGGCTAGAAATTTTTTTTTATTGAATATATTGATATTACTATCAATTTGTAGAACAGTAATATAAAGAGGATATCTAGATATAATTGACAAAAAAACTCCAGAGAAAACCCAAGACTTCATGACTCTAGGTGACTCGATTGTCATTGTTTGTAGTAAGTTCCAAAAGAAAATATACTACATTTAGTGTTCTTTCATATCATGTCCAATTAGGAAAATGATATGTTGGAACAAATGATAATTTCTCTTGTGTCACCATTGTTTTTACATTTTTTGGACTAGTTGTAAATAATTTGTTTCGTTTGTTGATAGTTGTTCGTAAATGGTTCTTTGCAACCAATTTTTACTTGTTTTGTAACCTCTATATTTAAGGTATATGTAATTATTTTCTTGGTGTGTTGAATAAAAATATGTTTGTTTTCTTGTTTGTCGTAGAAAACTTTTCTCTCCTTTGCCCTCAAATTGGTATCAGAGCGAGAGAGACCTAGAAAAAGGAGATTAGCTAATCACTAGATATTATGGAAGATCATGGGAGAATCGTTTGAAGCTGCAATGTTGACCAAGTTCGAAGCTGTAAGGTTGTATGAAATCATGGAATGTTGAGATCTGGAAAGAAGATGAGATCAAATACTTGGCATAGCTATTATAGTTGTAATCAAGAGGCAATTTGAATCAAGCTACAGCATTTGGTGACCAGTTGTCAAGGAAATCGCAAGGGCCAAATTTCAAGCCGTAAAAAGCTAATTTTGATAGAAAAAAATAAGGATTTACTGAACTCATAAGAGGCGGCTAGAATTTTGATTTCTTCTAAAGAAAAGTCAATAAATTTGTTTAGTGATTTGTTGAATGAAAGAAGAAGAGGCACTATTTATTTTGGAGTTGATAAAAAGGAGAAGAGAGGCTGCAACCTATCCAAACAGAATAAAGGAGTCACTATTTTATTTCTGAAGCTACCAAGGAAGGAAAACTCTAGAGAAGAAGGCACATGAAGCTACTGCAAGGAGGACTTTTAATCATTGTAGCGGTTCATGGCATCAAGTAGAAATTCTTTGCAGCCCCAAATTCCCATTCTCACTACTAAGAATTATGATTTTTGGGCAATTAAGATGCAAACATTGTTTTGTTCACAAGAAATTTGGAAAATAGTTGGAAATAGATTTGTAAAACCCCAAGATTAGGCAGCCTAAACCCCAAGATTAGGCAGCCTATGAATCCTTGACCAAAGCACAAAAGGATGAACTTAGAGAAAATAAAAAACTGCAAAATCCTTATTTATAATTCAACAAGCAATGGATGATTCTATTTGTTCTAGGGTTGCAATAGTAACTACATCTAAGAGGGAATGGTGAATCTCAGAGACAACCTATCAAGGTTCCACAAAGGTGAATGTAGCTTAACTACAATCTCTTAAAACAAATTTTGAAAATTTACAAATGAATGATTCAGAGTCTATAGACTAGTTTATGAGTCAAGTGATGAATATTGTGAATCAAATTAGATCTAATCGAGAAGACATATCATATCAGAAGATTATAGAAAAAAGTTCTCATGAGTTTGTCTAGCAAATTTGACTCAATAGTTGTAGCAATTAAAGAATCTAAGGATTTGACATAGTTATTAGTAGATGAATTAATGGGATCTTTGTTATCACATGAGTTTAGAATGAATATAAATAACAATACTTCTTCTGATAATGTTTTCAAGTCTCAGGTATCATCTGGTAGAAGAAGAGGAAGGTCAAGTTTTAGAGAAAGAGGTAGTGGAAGAGGTGGAAGGAGTAATTTAGACCAAGGTGAAAGGAATAATCAAGGTGAAAGGAATAAACAAGTAAATCAATCCTACAATAATAGAGGATGTCGTAACAATCATTTTTAGCAACAATCATAGAGGTTTGATAAGTCTAACATTCAATAAATGTTTGTTGCAAAAACTATGGGCCTTACGCATATGAGAGAAAAGGAGATGTGAACACAATGCTAATTACATAGATGAATCTAATTCTAGAAGTTTATTTATCACTTTTCTATGTTACTCAGAAAAGTGCTAAGGATATCTGGTTTTTAGATAATGGGTGTAGCAACTATATGACAGGGAATAAGGAATTGTTTTCTAGTCTTGATGATTTTGTTAAATTTGAAGTGAAATTGGGAAATTATAATAAAGTACCTATAAAAGGTAAAGGAGTAATAAATGCTTAGACAAAGAATGGTGAAAGAAGATTCATTTCTAATATTTATTTTGTGTCTAGCTTAAAACATAATCTTATGACTGTTGGACAATTATTACAAAAAGGTTATAGAGAATCTTTTTAAGGACAATGTTTTCACTATGTTGGATAGATTTATAAATCATAGATTGATTGCAAGAGTGGAGATGACAAGGAATCAAATGTTCCCCCTCTGAATTCAGTGCACCAAAGGAGAAGAAGTAAATTTCATGATAGTGCATCTAGACCAATCATGGTTATGGCATTTGAGGTATAGACATTAATGTTTTAGAGGCATGAGTTTGTTACAAACGAAGCATATGGTGAAAGGTTTGCCACCATTAGAGTAGCCAACTAGTTCATGTGAATGTTGTATTCTAGTAATACAACATAGAGAGAGTTTACCAAGTGGACTCTCATGAAGAGCAAGGGCATTATTGGAGTTAGTACATAGTGATTTTTGTGGACCAATGCAAACTACATCACTTGGAGTCCAAGCATTTATTTTCTAAACTTCATTGATGATTTTAGTGGGAAGACTTGATATATTTTCCCAAGTAGAAGGTTGAATCCTTTAGAAAGTTCAAAGAATTTAAAGATATGGTGGAAAAGCAAAGTGGCCATTATATCAAGGTATTGAGATCAGATAGAGGAGGAGAATACATGTCTAATGATTTTTTGGATTTTTGCAAAGATTATGGAATCAAAAGATAGTTTATTACAAGATACATAGCACAACAGAATTGTATAGTAGAAATGAAGAAAAAACAATCATGGAGATGGATTGAAGCATGTTGAAGGCCAAACATTTTCTAGATGAATATTGGGAAGAAGAAATAGCACATGTAGTATATATTTTAAACAGAAGTCCAACAAAAAGTTTGAAGGACCAAATTCTAAAAGAATCTTGGAGTGGTAAGAAACATAGTGTATATTTCAAAAAAATTGGTTGTCTTGAATATTTTCTTGTGCCATCAGAAATAAGAAGGAAACTTGATGATAGAAGTGATAAATGTATTTTTTTATATAGTAAAGAATCAAAGCGTATAAGATGTTTAATCCCATTACAAAGAAAGAGATTGTTAGAAGAGATGTATAATTTAAAGAAAAAGAAGCATGGGATGGAAGCATTGATAAAATAATCACAATTGGAGCATTAATACCTCTGGATGATGAAGAATTTGAAGATCATGGTGTGCAAGGTAATCACCCAAGTCCACCAAGTACTCCAACAAGAACTCCAAGGAATGTTGAACAAGGTGAAATCTCTTCTCCCAATACCCAGTGTATTGATTCTGATCCAACTTTGCCTAGGTAAGAGATCAATGTACAAGAAGATTAAATAAAGCAAGAAGCTTGAGGGAGATTTACGAGAAAGGAGAAGAAAGAGAAGGTAACTTACATTTCCATTCAATTTTTTCTTTATTCACTCATGATCTTGTATATTTTGAAGAAACAATTAAGGAGGACCATTGGATCATAGCTATGAATGAAGAAATGGAGTCTATTGTGAGAAATCAAACATGGGAACTAGTTGATTTGCTTGAAGCTAAAGGATTGCATAGGAGTTAAGTGGGTTTATAAAACCAAATTTAATATAGAAGTTCAAATTGAAAAGCATAAGGAAAGGTTATTAGTAAAAGGTTTTTCTCAACAAGAAGGAATTGATTATAATGAAACATTTGCTCCAATTGCTAGTCTTAATACTATTAAAATGGTGCACAAAATAAATTGAAATTTTTTCAAATGGATGTCAAATCAATGTTCTTGAATGATTTCTAGAAGAAGACTTATATGTGAAATAACCACCAAGTTATGGAGTGCATGGACATGAAGACAAGGTCTAAAAATTGAAGAAGGTGCTCTATGGTCCCAAACAAGCACCAAGCGCAAGCTATAGCAGGATTGATTCATACATGATGAAGAATGGATTGAGAAAAAGTAGTATTGAGCCCACATTGTACACAAAGATCAACAAATAAGGCCAGTTTTTTATTGTATGTTTATATGTTAATGATTTTCTTTTCACTATAAATTTGTCTATAGGGTGAGGCCACAATAATGGGTTACACTTTCTGGGATATCTTGATTTTTGTTGAAATCACATATTTTTAGAAAATATAATGATTTAAGCCTTGAAATGTTTCATTTAAATGATTTTAATTGAATATGGTTTGATCAAATCCCCTTAGATTCAAACCCCCTTAGATAGAACCTTACTAGTTTTAAACCATACCTATAATGGAGTCTCCTCTACACCTATCAAAATGCTGATAAAAAACTACTTTTGATTTACCTTTTGGGGGATCAAATGAATTCATTTAAAATTTATGTTTTGTAAGTATGTAGTCCTTATTACAAGCTTCCCAAAAAGTATAATTTTAAATATACTTAATTTGATTATTACATTTATTTTTTATTTCTTGTGAATGTAGGTTTTTCACCAAAGATCAAGTTCTATGTTTTACACACATGGAAAATTAGTAAATTAGTGAAAAAAATTCTAAAAAATATCTATACCCTAGGTATTTGTGTCCTTGTTTGAACAAAAAAATAAAAATTGAATTTCAATACATACAAAAAAAGTTATGTTTTACAAAATACACTTGTTTAGGGGAAAATTAGATTTGTTAATGCTCTAATGTTTAGATGTTTAAATCCTCCTTTCCACCTTACATTTAAGGATCTAGGGTCAAGTGATGAGCACTATCATACCCTAGGTCACTTGTAGATATAGGGAAACTTGGATTAGGGAATTTAATTATTAATTTTCCTTCTCTTATGTCTAGTTAACCATTACAACCTTAATTATGCAAATATGGCAACAAATTGATGAGATGCAGAAAAACCTCTTGCAGACAGGAATAAAATACCAAATCACAGAATACATGTTTTCAAGGTTCTGAAGCGAAATAGTCAGGGACACTGGAGGGTGCCCAAGTCCAAGGTACCTACTTTTTTGTAAAATTTGGACCTCCTTCTGACACTAATTAGCCATGTAACTTCAATTTTCAGAGATCTGTCTGCAGAGGACATTGGAACGAGCACCTATGTCCTTGAACTACTCCTTTGTCTGACTTTTCTTCAGATCCTAAATCCTTGATGCCTACCAATCCTTCCTGCAACACCACTTTTCCCAAATGCAACACCTATAACCTGGAATCACAACACTTGGTTTGGGGGTTGTGGTGTTTAGAGGCTTGCCTTAGTCAAGCCCCAGAGGACACTTAAGTCTCTGAACACTATTGTCAGATAAAGAGTGTGTGCCCTTGTGAGGCAGAGGTAAAAACCAAAGGAATCAATGATGAAAACACAATATTATGTCACCTTGTAGTGAAGCTCTCATGGAGGAAGAGGCTCTTCATGCCATTAATAAATTGATGCTCAAATCTAAAAATATCAACACACAAAACATACAAGTCTTCTCTTGCAACACAATAGAAGCCTCGAATCACCTTGAGAATGCCCAAAGTTCACAATGATCATCTAATTGAAATCTAGTCTACAAATGAATGCCTAAGCATGCTTACATATGCAACTACAAGCACTCCTGCCAAGATTTTAAAAATCAAAACTTACCGTGTCAGTAAACGGACCTAATAACGGTCATAAACTAACACCTAAAAATTCAAACTTCCCCAAAATAGGGTAGGACTAGGGTGTGGGCGCCCAAGTCCTCCCTCCTATTTTGGGCAAGGTATAACTCAATGGGTCCACCTAGGTCCAATTTTCCATGGAACCTAGGTCTCATTCCATCGAGATGCCAAAATATGAACTAAGATGTCCTAAGTGCATGCTAAAGACCCAGGAGCTAAATCTTATGAGGGAAAAGCCCCCAAGGGGACATTTTTTGACATTATAATGCCTATATCTAAATTATAATTGTTTTGACTTCAAAACTTAATTAAAAAATATATATTCAACATAACATTATGAAACCAAATGCATGCCCTATATATCAGTGTTACCAATCTAAATTCAAAAGAATCAGAATTTTATCCTTTGTAGACAAAAAGTTATGTGCTATAGAATACACATCACTTTAAAAAATATTATTTACTATTAAAACTAGTTATCAAAGGAGATGCAAAAAATTTACAATTTAACTCCAATTTTTTTAGGAAAAATATATTTAGAATCTACAAATAAAATATCACAAATCACTAGTTAACATCATCTTCAAATTCCTAACGGTTTAGTAGCTATAGGTGTCAGAAAGTGAAGATTTAGTTCAAAATGTTTATTTCAATGTCAAGTTTGGCCAAAAAGTGTAACCCATTATTGTGGGATGACCCTATAGACACATTTAAATTAGTAATGAAGAAATAATTTGAGATGATGGATGATGGATTTAGAATTGCTAAAGTATTTTTTCGGTATTAAAATGGTTCAATAAGATAGGATGAAATGAAATAATGGGAGTATTTAGCTTACCGCCTCTCCCAACCACTGCCTCCAAAAATGCGTGTCTCTAGACAATCTCATTGGCTTGTAAGTTTTGTACAATTCTCATAATTCTCCTTTCCAATCCTAAGAGTGATTCCATGGGTGTCACCCTGTAAATTTCCCACCAACCATATTTGTTGTGGAGCGGACGAGATAAAGGAAATTCAAGAGGAACTATGAGGCCACCTCAAAATATATTCTACTTCTCATATCTAACTCAAGATAATCAACACCTATGTTCTCCTTACTGGCATTCATGACTTGTGATATGTCCATATTAAAAACTATGTTGAGCAGTCTACCATCAATTAACCCATGGATGACCAGTTCTCTGCACTAAAAATGGAGATGAAATGGTGGATTCATTGTAGGAATATAGCCTAAGGAGTTGAAACTGTTGAGCTAAAAGATTTGAAGATCCAAGGCTTGGAAACAATATAATCTTGCTTCAATTGTGTGTGGCATCAGCTTGCATTCATTCTAATTGTCATGAACTAAATTCATTGTGAGAGATGAAATAAAGCAAATTCAGAGAGCGATGTGTCATATCCTTTGTTCCAGTTGTAAATGAGTGTCTCCCAAGGACATGAAGATATTTTTTTGTATAGGATCCCAGGCATTAGGGAGTCCTTCCCACTTGTTTATATTAGTTGAAATTGTTTTTTTCTGTGCCATAAATTCCCAAGTTTGGAGGTGGTCAACTGGAATATTAATTTCCCTATAGCAATGATGGATAATTACATCTTCAAATTGATTACTATTAAGCAGGCTTGTTAAATTATGTTGTTTATTTTCCAAAGTGTCCCTATAGCAATGATGGATAATTACATCTTCAAATTGATTACTATTCAACTTGGCTTGTTAAAGTATGTTGTTTATTTTCCAATATTGATAGTTTGTTTTAGTTTATTGATGACGATGAGTGAAGGTAATGCTTAACCAGCTGGCATGTTGTAAAATGGATGGATGGTCAAAATTCTTTTTACAAAATTATCTTTGACAAACTAATTGACAAAGAAATGTTTTGAATAGGTCAAAGGAATATAATTGAAGAGGTCAACAACAAAAGTCAACAGCAAACCGGGGTCAAAAATCTGTAAACAGTTGGCATGACAATGTGCTGACTATTTATGGTGGAGTATGAGTGAATCTCCTTCCATTTGTTTTGTACTATTGGGAATCACCACTTGGATGGCTAGAATAGATGCCAAAGCCTTAGCCTTATTGTTGATGTCATCCTATAATTTCTTTGAGGTTGCTGCTATAAATTTTATGTTGTTAGCAGTGACCAAACAACCTACACCTAATTTCTCCATGTGAAGAAATATCAAAATCAATCTTCAAATGATCTATTGGAGGTTAAGTCCCAATAGCATCCTTTTGTTTATGATTGGCAAGTTTAGCCTTGATGACCCCTTGACAGGGAACAAGTTCTAACATATTATACAATATGATCTTCATTGATTTTTTAAATAGGTATCATTATTTTCCTTGTGTATGCACATTTAATAACTTAATTATTCCCAACAATTTATTTTAAAATTTGTTACTTATCTTAATAAATTAAATAATTTACTTGAAAATATTTTAGAAGAAAGAATACATTCTCTTTTAAAATCTAGTACTAGAATAAAACTATACTCCAAATAACTACCCATAAAATAAAAAATGTTTCTAATAAACAATGTAAAACTTTTAAAATAAAGAGTAAATGATGGTGGTGGATATCAAATTCACAAGACATTAAACACATTAATTTATCAAACACAAAAACACAAAAGATTTAACCATCAATGAACTCTATTGCTACACAATATTCTATTAACTCATAACATCATTACAATGCATATAACGAATGTTATTGCATTCTAATGATCACTTGATCATTACACATACATGACCACTTGACTCAATGTTGTTACAAATATCTCATTATATAGAGGTCTAACTCAATGACTTTGCCTCATCTAGACTCTTCCAATACTCATCTAGAACCTCTATCCTCTAGATCATTCTTTCATTCTAGATACCTCCTTGACCTATCTAAAAACCTTTAGAAACCATTTTCTTTTGCCATTTTTTTCTTTTCTCATTATCACAGGTGGGAGAAATTACTTACTCCAACACTCCCCCATAATTTCTACCACATATTTATCATTCCTAAGTTTTTTCTTTCAAGTGTTCTGATGAGTGCCAAGTAGCACCCATGAAATACAACTTTCTACCTCTCTTTTTCTCCTTCTTGATTCCATCTTTCCTAATGTCTGCACCCAAATAAGCTAGCAAGATCATTCTAGATAATGATTAATTGAGATAAATTACTTAAGCTCATAATTTCTAATTGAGGGACTAATGTGCATGAAATTGATGGAAAAATGTAGAAAACTTCTGTCTTTTTAAATCAATAGGTGTAGATGCTCATAACAAAAGTTTTGTGTATCTCCAGAGATAGTATTTAATGATCTTCAGAGACAATACTAGAAATACCACGACACTAGAAGTTTTGAAGGAAAGAGAAAAACCTCTCCGGAGCTGGAAAGGAATCTAGGGCACATCCGAAGCTGAACAAGGCCACAATGGTATCTCCGAAGCTACAGACACATCTTCGGAGCTACAGACATATCTCTGGAGTTGTAGATAGAAATAGATATCTCCAACGCCTCCTAAGAGTAGGGCATATTTCCATCATAAGCTGCCCATCAGACACTCTCAGCAGTGATCGTAATACCCCTCATTTCACTCAAATCACCATCTAAGTGGTGAAGGGTCATCTTTAGTTAACTCCTGGAGTCTTTTATCTTTTTTAATTTTTTTGCATGAGTTACTGATGAAACTGATTCAATATCCATATTTTCAGGGCCTCGCTTCCCAAATGTATTAAGACTCAAACTTAGAATTCTGAGTGGACTTCTGTTCCACTCAATCTACTTTATTGCATGATTATTTTTCCATAGTTAGACAGCGAGTGTAATAAAGAGATGGATGTCATCTCATAGAAGAACTGGTAGATAAGATAAGTGATAGTCATCACTCATTTTATATATACTTATAGAAATAGTAAAAGAGATACACAATGATTGATTTATTCTGATTCTTAGTAATCTCAGTTCTTGGATATTAATAGTTTTTCATGAATGCAAAGCAAATGGAATTGGATTGAATATTAGTTGTGATCTTATTCCTTTGTGTTGATTCCCTACTGTAGCCTTCAGTCCCAAGGGTGTGGAGCAAGGGCCCACTCTCACCACTAAGGTAGAAGGCTAGTACCCCTATTTTGTTATTTCAGATTTTGCTGTGAATAGTATTTACTGATTTTGATAGATAGATGCATGTTATTGTTTTTAAGATTGCTTAAGTAATTTCCTGTTTAATTCTATTTCAGTATTCCTTGAATTCATTCAGTAAGTAGACATATTAATCTCTTCAAATAGGTAGAAGTTATTAAGATTAGTTAGGAAAACTGGTAACTATAGAATCCCTAATTGTAGATAGCCGAGGACATAGCCCTTGGATTTTGATATCTGAAATATGATTAAATGATGAGGTACAATGATGCCTTGTCATTTTTGGCACCATTGCTAGGGACATCTTGTGTTAATTAGGGAAACATAGCTAAACCAATTTTTAGGATAGATTTGTATGGTAAGAGCTTGAGATTCAGAAGGAAGATATAAAAAATAGACACCCCATCAACAAGCTATAGGGGAAAGCAGTGGGGTGGCACAAGATCTTGTTGAAGAGAGAAACCTAGAACCTACTTTGGAAACTGCACCTCAAATCAATAATCCCTTAGACCCTCCAAATCTTCCACTTACCAATTATATCCAGGAATTACAACAAAAGTTTCAGGTAGATCCTTTAATAGAACCTAATTTCCTAGAACCTTAGGGAGAAGAACCAGTTTTAAACATGGACAATGATAATCATGAAGAAGAGGAAAATCAGGCTCCAAGAACCTTCTCATATCCTATTGTTTTTGCTGCTGGAGACAATGCTCCTATGAAGAATATGTCACCAGCACACTTGCCAAATTTTAGAGGACTTTCTTCTGAGGATCTAGATCAGTTTTTGTTTGAATTTAAAGTAGTTCTCCAAACTTATGATTATGGATTAGATAGCCAAAAACTCAAATTGTTCCCTTCAACTCTAAAAGATTCCATGATGAGATGGTTTATGAGTTTACCCCATAATTCTATCTATTCTTGGGATCAGATGGAAATAGAATTTTTGGGAAAGTATCAAGATTACTATAGATCTAGTAATAAAAATGAAGAATTGTTTAAAATTAGGCAAGGGGAGGAAGAGACCTTAAAGGACTATATGGATAGGTTTAATTTCCCCCTGAGAAGGTATGGCAACCCAGTAGATCACTCCTTGGCCAGAACCCGGTTTGTAAAAGGATTGGATAAAGAATCAAAACAAGTACTGGATCTAATGGGAAAAGAAAATATCAACAAAATGGATATACCTGCTATAGAAGAATGAAATAGGACAATTAATGGAAGAGATTGCAAATCTAAAAATAGATATTCTAGTCCAATTAAATACCACATTGGATGGAATTCAAGTAATAACTAGAACAACTAATCAAAACAGAGTAGCTGAACCACTCTCCATCTATTGTCCTAGGTGTAGAAACAAACATCTATTGAGAGAATGCGCTTTGGACAAATCAGAGATTTATCAGATATGTGATAGGGAACATCCTACCAGTCAATGTAGTCAACTTCTAGCCTTGAAAAGATTAAGTAAGAAGAATGCTGTAATAGAAGATGAATTGAACTATATGGGACAAAAACAAGATGGGAATTTTCCTTATAATCAGTATCCAAACCAACCTTTTTACAGGGATCCTTCTAATTGGCCAAATAATTAGTTGAATCCAACTTGGCATGGGCCTCAGAATAATCCTCCTTGGGGACAACAGGATTGGCCAAGTCAACATTGGCAAAACCAAAATTGGCAAAATTGGCCTTGGGGAAATCAATAGTGGCCACCATAGTTTGGATCACAAAACATGCAACCTCAATGGGGTTCTCAATAGGTATATAATCAACAATACCAGGGACAATCTAGACTTTTCCAACCTCAACAACAAGATTTACTAACTGGACCCTCCAACACACAAGGTCAAGCACAAGATGAACCAGTTAGCCAACCACCCTTACCAGCTTAGCCTATACCAAACCCACGAAATAAACAGGGAGCAGCTGTTTACATGACAGAGCAAGAAAATCTAGCTTGTATTAACGCTTTATATTCAAATAATCTCTAGCTGCATTCTAGAAAAGCATTCTCGAGACCATCTCCTACAACTATAGTTGAAGTAACTAATGATGAGGAACCTAAAAATTCATCCACTCAACTCCCAGAGGAGATTACTAATGAAAAAGTGCTAGAAGAATCATCCTTGGATAACTCTAGATTTGCTCTTAAAAGAATGACTCCAAAGAACATTCCTAAACACAATTCTAACAAGAGCTCCAGAGATGCTCTAGAGATGGAAAAACTAGCACCATTCCTAGAATGGCTTAAATAGTATGTTCCCCAAAAAAGATCTTACAAAAATAAGTCCAAACAAACCTGGAATTAGAACTTTTAAAAGAAATCAAGCAACTAAACATCAACATTCCTCTTCTCCAAGCAATCAGAGATGTACCAGAACTAAATCAGTTCATTAGATAGTATTGTATCAAAACGCAGAGTAGGAAGAAAAACTTTCCTTCCACAATATAGGTGGAAGGAAAAGTAGTAGATCTGTTGATGGGAGAAATTCTCCTCCCAAAATATGGAGATCCTAGAAATCATGTCCTAACTATTTTCATCTCAGGGGTAGAAATTTCAAATGTTCTAGTTGATTTGGGAGTATCAATTAATGTGATGATAGTTCACACAATGAACAAATTAGCTCTATCAGGTATCCAATCCACAACTACAATTCTTCAACTTGCTGACCAATCAGTAGCTATTCCAAAGGGAGTAATTACTGATGTTCCAATTGTGATAGATTCATGGGAATTTCTAGTGGACTTCTTGATATTAGAACCTAGAAACCATAGAAATACTTATCCACTGATTTTAAGAAGACCATGGCTACCTACAAAAGAAACATCTATTAATTGTTGAACTGGGGATATGGTCATTTCTAATCAGATATATTTGAAGAAAATATATTTATACCCTCTAGCTAAACCACCAATACATTATACAGGAAGAGTATGGGTGGATGAACTAGAGAATAACGACAACAGTGCCTCAGTAGCTATGGTAACCATCAAGGAACATTTGGGAGAGTTAGAAGAATAAATATACTATGATACAACATAAGACATTACTCATATCCTAATCAATAAGGATGTGATGGAGCTCGCCCAAGATTCTAGGAGAGAACTTCTTACTTCTTCTCATTGTACCCTCACCAACATCATTCCTTGTGGGGAAACCTTTTATAGAGACTTAGCCACTTTCCACATGTTGCTTCCACATTCTTGTCCTCTCAATACCATGACTCCAATGTACAGACTAACTACATCTATGGATCAAATCACAAAATAGGTCATGATTTTACCAGGGAAAACACTTAATATCAATACTCAGTTAACAACAAATTAGGAAGAAAAACTTATCCAACTTTTGATTTCCCATTCAATAGCTTTTGCTTGGGAATACCAAGATATGAAAGGCATACCTCCTAAGATCTATACCCATCATATATACACTGAGGGTATTAAACCTGTCAAACAACCCCAGAGAAGATTGAATCCTGCTTTAAAAGACATTGTCAAAACTAAAATAGAAAATTTACTTCAAGAAGGCATTATATATCCAATCTCAGATAGTCAATGGGTCTCACCCCTTGTCATAGTGCCTAAAAAGAATGAGAAATGGAGGGTGTGTATTGATTATAGGGATCTCAACAAAGCTACAAAAAAGGACAACTTTCCCTTACCATTCATTGACCAAGTGCTGGACAACCTTGCTGGGAGAAAGTATTTTTCTTTTCTAGATGGATTCAGTGGGTATAATCAAATTCAAGTAGCACCTGAAGACTAGGACAAAACCACCTTCACATGCTCTTGGGGAACTTTTTCTTACAAAGTTTTTCCCTTTGGACTATGCAATGCCCCAGTTACATTTCAGAGACTTGTTTTAGCTATTTTCGCTGAACTAGCTAATGAATGCATGGAGATCTATATGGATGACTTTACTGTGTATGGGGATAATTTTGAAGAAGCTCTCACAAACCTTGAGAAAGTACTGAAATGTTGTGAGAAAAATCAATTATCCCTTAGCCATGAAAAGTGCTTCCTGATGGTGGAGGAAGGAATTGTTTTAGGACACCACATTTTAGCAAAAGGGATCAAAGTGGATCAAAACAAGATAGAAGTGATCACACAACTACCTTCACCCAAAAATCAGACAGATGTTAGAAGTTTTCTGGGTCATGTAGGCTACTATAGGAGATTCATAGAAAATTTCAGCAGAATAGCTGGCCCCCTATTTACCCTGCTTAACAAGGACACAGAATTTCTATGTACAGAAGACTGTCAATCAGGATTTGAAACCTTGAAAGAGAAGCTTATTGTCACACCAATTTTGAGAGGACCTAATTGGACCTTACCATTTCACATATAGACTGATGCTTCAAATGAGTCCATTGGGGTAGTTCTAGGAAAAAAGGAGGAAGGAGAGAGTATGCATGCCATTTATTACATCAGTAAACACCTTACCTCTAAAGAAAGAAATTACACCACAACTGAAAAAGAATTCTTGGCAGTCATCTATGCTATAAATAAATTTAGGCATAACATCACTGGATATAAAATATTTGTACACACTGATCATGCAGCCATGAAGTACCTAATGAATAAATCAGTAGTGGGTGCAAGGATCATCAGGTAGTTATTGCTATTATAGGAATTTGATATTACCATAGTTGATAATCCAGGAAAGTTTAATTTGGTTGCTGATTTTTTGTCAAGATTGCATACAGGAGGAGAAAACCAACTAGTGGAGGACAATTTCCTAGATGAACATCTTTTTCCTTTCTCCTCTACTGTACCTTGGTTTACTAACATAGCTAATCTTTTAGCTATAGGCTTGTATAGATCCCATTTTACCTCAAGACAAAAAAATGTTTAGTTAAAGAAAGTTTATCTTACAAATGGTTGAATGGGTTTCTATTCAAATGTGGTCCTGATTTCATTCTACGCAGTTGTTTAAAAGCTGATGAGATTTTTGATGTGTTGAGAGCATGTTATGATGAACCATCTGGTTGCCACTACTCCTTCAACCAGATAGTCCACAAGATACTCAGAGTTGGTTACTACTAGCCCTCTCTTCATAAAGATACAAAGAAGTATGTGCAACACTGTGACCAGTGCCAAAGGATGGGACAACCAACCTTTACCTAGGAAATGTTACTGCATCCTCAAGTCATGATGGAACCATTTGAGTAGTGGGGTTTAGACATTGTGGGACCAATTTCTCCATCATTCGGCAAGGAGTACATTCTAGTATGCACAGACTATGTTACTAAATGCGCTGAGGTTCAAGCATTACAATTTGCAAGAGAAGAAAAAGTTGTTCATTTCCTTTATAATAAGATTTTCTTAAGGTTTAGAGCCCCAAGATCAATAGTTTTAGATAGAGGACCTTAGTTTACTTCATAGGTGATCAAAGCATTCATGGATTTATATCAAGTTAAGTATAGAAAATCTTCACCTTACTATCCTCAAGCGAATGGGCAGGTGGAAGTAACTAATAGGGAACTTGAAAATATTCTGACAAGGATAGTAGAAATGAATAGAAAAGATTGGGCTAATAGATTACCTAAAGCAGTTTGGGCTTACAATACCACTTGGAAGTCAACAACAAAGTTCTCACCATATAAATTGGTTTATGGGAAAAAGCCTATTTTGTCTATAGAATTTAAACTCCAAACACTTAAAACTATATTAGATATTGGTTTACCATTGTCTATAACTCAACATAACAAAATTCTTCAGCTTAGTGAATTGGATTAAATTTAGATAGATGCCATCCAACAAACAGAACTGGTTCAGTATCAAAAGAAGCAATGGCATGACCAACACATCAAAAGGAGGACATTTCAGCAAGGTGATTGGGTTCCTCTTTATGATTCTAAATTCAAAGAGTTCAAGGGGAAATTACAAACTCATTGGATGGGTCCTTATCAAATAAAGGACTTTTTTGAAAATGGAACAGTATTATTGGAACCTATTGATGGAAGCACAGACACATTCTTAGTAAATGGTCACCGAATCAGACTCTATAAAAGGCCATGTACTAAAGAAGAGTTTCTTAATTATTTGTGATTTGATTCAGAGGATACCTCCTCGGACATAGTGTTGGATTGAAAAAAAAAGGAAGGTTGAAAACCAGCAAATGGCGGCCTTCTTAAAAAACAGAAAAAAAAAAAAAAAAAAATAGAGAAAGATGGAAAACTAGTAAATGGTTGTCTTTCTTGACCAAGGGAGTTGAAAACCAGCAAATGGTTGTTCCCTTCTTTAGGACAGTTGAAAACAATCAAGCTACGGAGGTGATCAGGTGCCATGAGTTAGTCAAACACACCTCTGATGCTTCACAAACCAGGAGCACCTCAAGTGCTTCACAAACTAGGAACACCTTCGACACTTCCCAAACTAGGAGCACCTCTGGAACTCCATCAATAAAGAGTCAGTTACAATAATGGGCGGAAGGAATCCACTTCTCCAGGCAATAAAGTGGACACATCACATGATGAGGTCATCATGACTCATCCTCTGCTTTATGACAGGAATAGAATAAAATCAGCACGTGTTCAATTGTAGTGATATTCACAAAGATGGCACTGATGTCACCCAAAGAATGTGGATTCTCAAACCACTCAGTGAAATGATTGTAGGTCGCGTACCAATGGAGCAATGGGCGTCATCTCAATCTACCAAAAGATGCCCATATGCCACGTCACATGCAGTCTCATAAATGCCACAACATCTTTGCTGTGTACATCGTTCCTCATCATTAAAAATGATCTAAGTAATTCTATCTTAAATTAAACATTATTAGAAACTATCTTGTCTTTCTATTTTTGAGTTATGTCACTATGACATGTCCTCTTGCCATCATTTTCTTTTCTAAATTCACACATGCCACCATCTATGTTGTACTGTCACCTTGCCTCCGGAGTGTCCTATCACTATGTTGCATTTATGACCACCTAGGTACTCTAACTAATCTGCAAATCTTTCATAAGCCTAAGCTGAGAGACATCATAATCCCCATTCGAACTTCCAAAAAACCCTAAAGAACAGAGCAAATTAAATAGTCCTCCAGAGCCTACAGAGTTAAGAAGAAGGACAAACTGTAGATAGAAGAGTGAGGAATTAAGCATAGAAGGTGGAACCAATTTAGCAATGGGGGTAAAGAAGAAGTCTGAATAAGAGAGTGCTACGGGTCTATTGCAAGATGAAGTTGCAGCAAACATTCTGACAACTACAGGATGGTTGGACTTTCTAGAAAATTTTGAATGGTTTCAAGAAGATATCATGGATGAATTCCTAAGAAATCTAAGGGATAATCAGATATCTATTAGAGGAGTCTGAATCAACCTCTCCTCAACCACTATCAGTCAAATTTCTAGGCTGCCTGAACAAGGTGAGAGGTTTTATCATCTGAAAACCTTATATACTGATTTGATTAAGAATTTCTCTGTTCAAGGTGAACCTGCAATACAACTGCATTCAAATAAAAATGAAGTAAAAGGAATTCTTAGGTCCACACTTCTAAACCCTTGGCAATCTGTAGCCAACTGGCTGATGAAATATTTTACTTGTGATGGTCAATTCTCTCTTGTTTTAGAACCAATAATGAAAATGCTGATTTTTCTAAAGCATGGAAATGGACACCCCGAGTTTAGCACAAACATTCCCAATTTACCGTATTCTGCCATCAGGGCAACTACAGAAAAATATCAGCAAAATAAGGGTCCCATGAAACATCATGGCCTCATTTTTTTAGTAGTTAAACACCACTTCCTATCTTAGACCAATGGGGAAGAATTATGGCAAAACTTTCTTGAACAAAATTCCCAAGACAAAGAACTAGAGGGGGCATAGCCAGAAGTTGAGGGTTCCTCTACTCACCAAGAAGAAGAAACAGAGCCTTCAACCTCGTCCATAGCTGTTCAAAGAGGAAAGAAGTCCTTAGGAGGAAACTTCATCTGCAGCCCCTATTCCTGATAAAAAGAAGAAAGGCAAAGAAATCAAAGAGTCTGCTCCTGCACAAACCCCATATATGACTCGATCAGTTAGGAGAAAGATGACTCTAAGGAATCTTTCCCTAAGGAATTGACAGGGGAGAGGTCAGGACAGAAAGCAGAGAAAAATTGGGCTGAAGAAACATCTCATGATTCAAATGAGATCCCTCTAGTTAGGAAGAGAAAAGAAAGAGAAGTTTCCCCAGCACCATCTATTCATCTAGGGTCAAGTCTAATTTTAGAGCCATCACATGCTTCTGAGATAGAACACATACAAACTCTTACTATTTCCTCAGATTCTGAGGATAAACGACCTACTCTAGAGGCACCTACCCTACCTCTACTATGGAGGAGCAAAAGGAAAAGATAGCTCTCACAGGCTGAAGAAGATACTGCTCTCCTAGCTTAGGTACTCCTGGGTTTTAGAACATATGAGGATAAGGCTGGGCCTTCATCAATGCCAGCAGAAGTAGAGGAACCCCAAGAGTACCCTCAGGATAGGGAGTTTACAGAAAAAGATGACACAGGGCAAATGGGTGCAGTTGACAGTGTAGGGCAGATGGCCATGGACAACCCTGATGTTCAGCAAATAGAAGCAGAAGCAGAAACTTTCCCTCACCCCTCTTATCATGAGGATGTTGAGATTTCAAAAGAACAACAATTGTTAGAAGAAATTGACAACCTAAAGAGACTACTCTAGGGGAAGAATTAGATTATTACTGACCTCAAGAAGGTCAGAATAGAGGTAGAAATGGAGTAGAAACAAGTCATTGAAAATCTACAAATAGAACTCCAAAGCAAAAATAAGATCATCCAAGAGAAAGAAGCGGAATTAGAGGCCCAGAAAAATTGAGGTAGTCAAACTGTTGGAAGAAAAAGAGAAAGAGGTAGCACAGAGTGTTTTTGAACTCACCATGGCTAGAGACAATGGCCTCATCATAATGGCAACATTAATTGAGAAAATGCATAGCCAAGATAGATAGTTGACTTGGGCCAACAATAAACTAGATGATCAGGAGGAATATCTTCAAGAGTTGGCTGGATCAAGGGAAAACAATGAGCAGGAGAAACAAACAGATCCATATGTGGGTTCGATCCCCATTGACATTCCTAAGGCCCTATTCCATTGGGAGAAGAAATGTAGAGAATATGAGGCTTCCAAGCCCATGCTGCAATTACAAAGGGCAGTTACTACCAAGAAAAAAGAATAGAAACTCTGGAAGGAAAATCATTGAGATGGCCTCCCTTTCTTCTGAAATTCTATCTTGCAGGCCCCCCAGTGCCATCTATTCTATGTTCTTAGAGGAAAAAGTCCTGCAGAGGAAATTTACTTTAGTCCTGTCTGACCTGGTTGAGAATATAGAGATAGTAGAAGGATTCATGACAACATGTACAAGAAGTAATGATGAAGACAAGAATTTCCTAGGTGAATTATATCTGCATGGGTTCTATGTTAATGATGTAAGTTTCATTGTTAATTATTTTGTGGGAGAATGCCAGGTTAAAGCATTTATGTCCCTAATGAGGAATCATCAAATCTGGAATGAACGAATGGAAGATCATCTCAAGAAGGATACAAAAATAGATCTCTTCATCAGAAAAGAATGTCCCAATCCCAATGATTTTAAGACCCAATTTAGGTCCTATATCTATCACCCTAAGGGTAAGAACAAAATTTTTCCATTATACCTAAAGAGTTTGCAAGAGTGCTCCATCGATTTTGGTCGTTTCATGAATTGTTCAGAAAATCCAATACTTGTCATAGCAAAGAAAAGATGGAATATTTTGACCTCAAAGTAGAAAATGAGAGAGGTGGTCACCCTTGCAAACTTAAGGTTATTTATGAGAAAAGATAAGTTAATAACCAAAATGATGGATAAGCATAAGAAAGAATGGATAGTTGGATGATTCAGGCCCCCTCTCATAATTGAACCACTCCCTGTCTGGGCTAAATAGATGGAAGATGATAAATTGCAGGACTGAATGAAGTAGGTTGATCAATACAAAGGCAATGGTAACACCAACCACACCACTTGGTCTACCTATGCACAAGACTATAGCTTGACTGACAGGCTACTTCACCAGAATAAAACCAAATTGTGAGAAGCAGGAGGACCTGTCAAACCTTAGGTATGGGGGGATGATTAGTGCCAAGTAGCACCCATGAAATACATCTTTCTACCTCTCTTTTTCTCCTTCTTGATTCCATCTTTCCTAATGTCTGCACCTGAATAGGCTAGCAAGATTGTTCTAGATAATTATTAATTGAGATAAATTACTTAAGATCATAATTTCTGATTTAGGGACTAATGTGCATGAAATTGATGGAAAAATATAGAAAACATCTCTCTTTTTGAATCAACAGGTGTAGATGCTTGGAACAACAATTTTGTGCATCTCCAGAGATAGTCTTCAATGATCTCTAGAGACAATACTAGAAATACCATGACACTAGAAGTTTTGAAGGAAAAGGAAAAGCCTCTCTGGAGCTGGAGGAGAGTCTGGAGCATCTCCGGAGCTAAACAAGAAGGCCACAATGGTATCTCTAGAGCTATAGACACATCTCCAGAGTTGTAGACATATATCTAGAGCTGCAGACAGAAACAAATATCTCCAGTGCCTCCTGAGAGAAGGGTATATTTCCAGCATCATCTGCCGATCAGGCACTCTCAGCAGTAATCGTAATACCCCTCATTTCACTCAAATCATCACCTAAGTGGTGAAGGGTCATCTTTAGTTAATTGCTGGAGTCTTTTATCTTTTTAATATTCTTGCATGAGTTACTAATGAAACTGATTCAATACCCATATTTTCAGGGCCTCGCTGCCCAAATGTATTAAGACTCAAACTTAGAATTCTGAGTGGACTTATGTTCCACTCAATCTACTTTATTGCATGATTATTTTTCCATACTTAGACAGCTAGTGTAATAAAGAGATGGATGTCATCTCATAGAAGAATTGGTAGCTAAGATAAGTGATAGTCATCACTCATTTTATATATACTTATAAAAACAATAGAAGAGATATACAATGATTGATTTATTCTGATTCTCAGTAATCTCAGTTCTTGGATATCAATAATTTTTCATGAATGCAAAGAAAATGGAATTGGATTGAATATTACTTGTGATCTTATTCCTTTGTGTTGATTCCCTCCTGTAGCCTTCCGCCCCAAGGGTGTGGAGCAAGGGCCCACTCTCACCACCAAGGTAGAAGGCTAGTGCCCCTATTTTGTTATTTCAGATTTTGCTGTGAAAAGTATTTACTGATTTTGATAGATATATGCGTGTTATTATTTTTAAGATTGCTTAAGTAATTTCCTATTTAATTGTATTTTGGCATTCCTTGAATTCATTTAGTAAGTAGACAGATTAATCTCTTCAAATAGGTAGAAGTTATTAAGATTAGCTAGGAAAACTGGTAACTATAGAATCCCTAATTGTAGACAGCCAAGGACATAGCCTCTGGATTTTGACATCTGAAATATGATTAAATGATGAGGTACAACGACACCTTGTCATCTTCTAAGTCTACTAACTCAATGAAATCCTTTTCAAACTATCTTCAAGATCCGTAAATCTTCTTACTCCAATTCTCACCAACTCTTTACCAATTGTTGCAACAGTCCTTCAAACTTTGATCTTCAAATCTTTAGAACTTCAATCTTGAAGACCTCTTGCTATCTGTAGATTTCCATTTTTATTGACCTCTTACAAATCCAACATACTTCTCTTAATTGCTATCCTTTTTCTCATATGAATATCTATACTTAAACAATCTTTTCAACATACCTATAATCTGTTGCCAATTCAATCCAAAAAAAATCCATAATTTAGTTTCATACAATCTGTCATAGATTTACTTTTCCATTCTTTATTCCAACACATATTTTTACAAAGATTTCTCAAACCACATTTGGTACACGGATGTAGATCCCAACACTTGTCCTTTGTATGTCTTTCCTGTTACCATGAGAACATTGAATACATTGCATTCCCTAAACTTGTAACATCATTTCTATTACCTGTCTATCTAAGAGCTTCATACTTTGGCCTCATTATTTGCTCAATAGGTTATTTCATTCCTTGTCCATGCTTTCCTAATCTTTGACCTATATATCCCATCTTCTTCATCATCTTGAAACAAACATTTTGCTCATTACAACTAAGATGATTTATAGATTCAAAAACCTTATCATCTTCATCTTTATACTCTTCATCAATATCATCACAACTTGAAAATTTTGCTCATCCAATCTCTTTAATATTTTCAACCTTGCCTTCTTTATCCAGAGAACCTTCAACTCTTTCACACAAATCACTTGTATCACACAAAACATTACAAGCTAATGGCTTTGCCTTTAGAATTCCATTCTTTTCTTTCAACTTTTATATTACTTCTTTTTGTAACTTTCTTTCCTCTTCCTATTTCTTAATCCTTTCTTCTAATTTTTCATTCTTCTTTTTAATCTCATCAAATAGTTTCAAGTTTTCTTCTAACTCTTTATTTTTCTTTGTAATTTTGTTCAATTCAATATCAAAATCATACATTTTATCCATAATCTAGTTTTCTCTATTGAAATTTGCTTTAAATCCCTTAACAGTTCTTTTCTTTCTCCTTCCCAACCATTTTGTTTTCTTTAAAAATAAATAATTTACTTAGCTCAAACTACTATCCTTGACTATGATTACCAATTGGTTTCAGCGTCTTCATGCACCTTCACTCCTTCTTTGATGTCTGTCCTCTACTGTGATATCATATTCAAACTTTTAACTTCTACAACTTCAAAGATTTCTGTGACTTAGATCCCTTTGTTTCTAACAAATTTCTATAGCTACTTATTTTCCTTTATATCTATGCTTTCTACTTTTTGTGACTTTTGATTACTTCCAAATATCTTCTTCATCGGCTCAAGTCTTCTTCAATTTTTAGATCTCTTCCTTTAATGTTTACTTCACTATTTCCTTGTACTGGTGATCTACAATCAAACCCTAACTTGCAAACAAATACTCTACAATTTTTGTGGCTTTGATTTTCAATGATACACCTTCTTTATGAGATTTTTATGGCTCTCCTTTTTGTCTTTGAATTTATTATTATTGTTCTAGAAACTTTCTTCAGATCCATAGGTGAATCACTACAACAGCTCAGTAAAGACTTTATACAACGATCTGATTTTCTCTATATCTATGGCTTAAAATTCCAGATCAGTACACATTTCCTCAAGTTTAACCTTGTTCATACAGATTTCATAAGTAGATTTTTGAAAACAAGAAAGATGTATACCTTTTGTGATCTTCGCAACTACTTTAAATGATAAACTTCAACGACTTCTCCTCTTTTTTCTACCTTTCCTTTGGCGGCTTAAAATCATAGTAGTGTTCTAACCTTCCTCACTTGGTAGCATGTAATTCTCTCCAACTACAATACCTTATATTCAAAAAACCTTGATCTTTAAACAAAGATTACAGCTTCTAACCTAAGTTCTGCTAGTTGAAATTTCAATATGCAAACAAAATCAACTCTTAATTTTTTCTTTTAGTGGCTTTAATTAAACAACGATTCCTTTATTCTCTAGTAACAACTTGAACATCAACGACTTCTTTGAACTTTTTGTCTCCTTTAGAAATGTTACATGCAATAGGTGACTAGATTATTGTGGAACTCTCATTGTTCTTCAGGAAAGAACAAAATTCAATCAAATTTCTTCTAGTGTGGATCATTCATGGTTATAGCGATTTCATCAACTTATGCAAACCCTCTAGATTGACATCTCATTTCATTTAACAATGAACTTTTTAGCGCTTAAAATTTCAATGATTCTTTCTATATCCTCTCTTGTGATTTCCTTTATTGTTTGTGGCAGTTTAGTTCACTCACAATCCAACTTTGGATGATTTTTCTTTTAATAAACATCATCGAGTTAAATCTTTCAGCGACTTCTTTAAATCTTGGCAATTCCTTTTTGCTGACGATTCACTTTTCTTCTATGACAGCGGTGACATCAAATATTCTACAGTAGTTTCCTTTTCTTCTCAGCACTAGCATATAGCGAATGGTCATGACACGTAGTTATAGGGATACCAAACTTCGTGGTTGCAATCAACTTGCAGATTGATTTTCTTCTAACTTCAATTATTTCCATCTCTCTTACATGATCTTCCTAAAAATTAAAAAAACAATCTCACCTAGATAACCTATCTTCAAACACCTTTGATCCCACAATCTTTTCTTTAATAGTAGTGATAGCTCTGATTTCACACAATAATCCAAACTCTCTCTATTTGCAAACCCTAACCCTAGATAGATTCACACTAACATGGCTCTAATACCACTATGATGGTGGTGGATATCAAATCCACAAGACATTAAACACATAAATTTATCAAACACACAGAAACACAAAACATTTAACCATCAAAACTTGTACTACTACACAATATTCTATTAACTCATAACATCAATATGTAATGCCAGAAAATGTCCCCTTGGGGGATTTTCCCTCATAAGGTTTAGCTCCAGGGTCTTTTAGCTGCGTTTAGGACATCTTGCATCATATTTTGACATCATGATGAAATGATCCCTAAGTTTCATGACAAATGGGACCTAGGGGGGTCCCTTGAACCTAACCCTGACCAAAATAGGGGTGAGGACTTGGGCACCTATGCCCTTGTCCTACCCTATTTTGGGTTAGTCCCAAATTTTGGGTGTCGGCTTGTGACCGTTATATGGGTCCTATGCCGACACGGTAAGTTTGAATTATGAAATTCTTGGCGGGAGTGTTTGTAGTTGCATATATAAGCATGTTTAGGCATTCATTTATAAACTAGATTACAACTAGATGATTACTAGCTAGTAATTTGGATTCTCAAGTTTATATGAAGGTGATTCAAGGCATTCATTATTTACCAAGAGCAAATTTGTGTTGTCTCTGTGTTTGTATTTGCATATTTGAGCAATCATCTCCTTATGGCATGAAGATCTTCTTCCTTCCATGAGATCTTCACTACAAGGTGACATCATTTGTGTGTTTGAGCATTTATCATTTGGTTTTTGTCTTTGCCTCATAATGGCATGCACTCTCTATTTGACAATGGTGTTTGGAAGACTTGAATGTCTCTCCAGGGTTTGACTGAGGCAAGCCTCTAAACACCACAACCCCCTCCCAAAGTTTCTTTGATTGCAAGTTATAGGTTGAAGATATAGGAAAAGTGGAGTTGTAGGAGGGCATTACAGAGTGTTAGATTTATAGATCAGAGTTGAAAACACCACCCTAGACTTGGGCACCTGCTCTTTAGTTCTACGGATTCTGTGAAAGGAAAATCTCTATGACAAGAAGAACAGCTTATAGACTGAGCTTCTACATCCTGATAAAAACCTAGGCATTGGACTTGGGTACCCGTTCATTAGTCCCCGACTGTTTTGCTTCTAAACTCCAAAATAGGTGCATAGTTATTTGTTATCTTACATCTTTCTGTAGCAGCATTTTCTGATATTTGTCCATTTGTTGTTGTATTTGCATAATTAGGGTTTAATGTATAATTGAGCATAAGTGAGCATAATTGGAAATCAAAGCATACAAATCCAAATTTCCCTACATCTCATAGTGACCTAGGGTATGATAGTACATTGCAACTCGACCCTAGATCATTGAAAGAAACGGTGAAAGGAGGATACAAATACCAAACTACCAAAAACTCAACTATCCAAATTCCACCCTTTACATTTTGGTGAACCCATGTTATTGGACTTATTTGCACCCTGTTGAGTGTTTCTCTTCATATTTTCATGTGATTTCATTCATTCATAGTGTTGGTTATTTTTTTCCGAATCAACAGTGGGTTTGCTAGTTCTAATACATAGGGAGATTCAGCCAATGAATACAGGAGGTTGCATGAGCCGCCTCCCCTTCACTTCTGGTTCTGCCACACCAAGGGGGGTGTCCCTATTTGCTAAAGATGTAACATTGACTTACCCTATGACAAAAAGATTTAGCTTTGTGATAATAGGTAGAATACTCTCATGTGTGGACCGAGATTTGTGTGACGAATCACAAGGTTAGCAACATTCTTGGACATATGTGTCCGGTTATGGATGAGAGTATGCAGGGGCTCCTAATCCTATTTCTACAACTAACAGGTTTTAGATGGTTTAAATTTGATGGTTTGGATGCAAGACAAGGGCTTTGGATCATAACTACTTCACAAGAACAGATTGGTGCCTATCTCAGGGCAAGGAGTCAACTAGACGTATACATAAGAATGGCTTGCAACTAGCATTCAAGTTTTAAGGGGTTAGGACTGGTATTTACCTTACAAACACCACCCAAGGATAAGTATTTAACTACCCATACTTACAGATATCCCAGTTCACATACATTCTTCTCCATATCGTAACCTAAAACAATTTAATCCACTCCTTGAAAGGAAGTTACAGATTAGGCATGTGGTACAGGAAAACTATACCCTAGAATCTGAGAAACCCTTAGCAACCAAATTCAGAAGAAGAAAATGCATACAACAAGTGGACACAGACATATAAACACATGTAATAATGCATTTTTCATATACAATGACAAGAAACTGAATATATGTGCAAGATACAACTCAGATGCAACACATAAACTCCACAGAGATAAAAATAGACAAGAAATGCTCTGTATTTCATTATTCACACAAAAAATTACCCAAGTCTTCAACAACTTCAAAAAAATGAGTAACACAATCCTCCTTATACAACAAGGAAGTGTACTCAACACATTAATTACAAGGCAAATAAAAAATTTGCTAGATACAATGCATGATCAGATCGGTGCTCAAAATAGTAAATGTAGCAGCTAGGGACACAACAGGAAGAAGCAAGAGAAGGGTGAGGAGTAGATGAGCTCGAGCCCTGTGCTGCCGCTGGAAAAATTGTCATAAACTTGGTACTTGGCCGTTCAACCATCAGCCCATGCCTGTTTGTGATTCTGCTATAAATGGCTCAACCACCCTCATCTACCATCGAAATCTACATCAGCGCATCACTGAAGTTTTCCCACTTGAAACATGACTGCAGACACAAGGAAAAAACCATCATTGAAGATTTAAAACCCAACCGTTGATCAAGAACCCATCGCCGAGATCAACGGCCCCAAAATATGCATGAAGAGCTACCAACCAATGATATCATGCCACGTAGGCGCCTTAATCTTCTATCGCTAACCCTTTGCTCTCTCCACTTTACCTTTTCACCCTCTACATGAAAAAGCATATACAAGCACCTTTATACAAGGCGGACCCCAAAACATCATAGAACAAATTGAAAATCAACCATCGGGTCCGCTTTGCATCATCTTTCCTCGCATATCCCCTTTGTATATCGGCATGTACAAATGCCATATACATGCACGCCACGGACCCCAAATGTTTATGAAGCAACTTGAAATCTTCATCAAGTCTGGATTGTATGTCTTCCTTTGTACCTCCATTTTGTATGTTGCACATACAAAAGCAAATATACAAGTTGTGGATTCTAACTCATTTATCAGCCAGATTGGAGAACCTTTCAAATCTAACTTGTATGTCATCAAATGTATATTTCCTTTGTATGCCAAATATACAAACTTGTTTGTATATACCTGTGGGCCCTACCACATGTATCTTCCCCACTGCACTATAGCAAATACATCTTTGCACCTTTGTATGTTTCGCTTGCATCCGCAAATATACAAACCTCTAATATACAACTACGATATCTTCAACAGAATATTCTAGGAATGTATCTTCCATTCACCACTGTAGCAATTGTATATTATCATGCCCTTGTATACATTGCTTTGTATATGACCCGATATACAAAGCGAGAACATTCCTCAGAATCTACGAAAGATTCCCCCTTTGTATATGCACCTTTTAGAGCCCGATATACAATCAAAAATGCACCTAACTCAATTTTTCAAAGGGTGAGGGAGATTTTTGACCCGTCAATGCACATTTTGACCTGTATGTATATAAAAACACCTTTGTATATACAAAGACACATGCATATGACTAATTTTTTGCATTTTTTAGCACTACAGAGGTCAAAAGAGATAGAACTTTTTAGATTTTTGGGAAGGGGCCTACATATTTAAATGCTTAAATCCTGATTGCTTATGCAGGCACACCAGTGGCTCTGTCTAGGGACGCATGCCTCTTGCAGGCATGGCGAGAACCTTAGAACTCTGGGATGCAGACCAGTCCCTTATCCATTGGGCATAGAGTCATGAAGTTACACTGACCTGCATCACCAAACACACTTGATGGCCTAAGGAAACCAAGAAAATAAAAACTTGTATCTCCCTTTGTCAAACATCTTGTTTTCATCTGCATACACTGGATCAAACCTAGAGATACTGCCATGATTGGCCCACAAACAAACCTCATCATTTGTATATTCAACCCTCTTATTTAGCTTGTTCCTCTCAACCTTATGCAAATAACCTTCATCATCAAGCAATGCACATTCATTTAGCATATAGCACTTGTCATCATCTGTATCAGCATTATGCATTGCAAAATCATCTCCTAGCTGGACTAAAAAATGAAAGCACTCAAAGTCCACCATGCAGCTAGGAGCATCAGGGCTCATCTTATCACAAACTGGCATATCAAAGAAAAAGCTTTCATATTCACAGTTGTTCACATCATGCACACAACCATTAGCTGCACCATGCTGGAAAAGATCATGCTCTGGCATCTCTTTACAGTAACCTTCATGATGTATGTTGGTTTCTCTTTCATCAGGATGAGAAGCAGAATCCAAATCGACATCAGTGCCTAGATTCCCACCATACTCAAACAGATCCTCATCACCACATGTGTCATAAATAGGTGATCCAGGTGTTTCAGCCTCATTGTGGTATGCCACTAGTTCATAGGATTCCCTTTGTGGAGGAGTATCAGCCTGTTTACTTATTTCTTCTCTATCCTAAGCACAATACTCACAATTATCTCCACAAACCCATTCAAACAGATGTTCATTGTTGTCCATAACCACATCATTATTTTTAGAACCAGACACCTCAGCTTGATGATCAACCCATGACAATTCTAATTTGTCACACAGAGGATCAAAAGGGCAGACAAGAGGTTTAGCCTTCTGACTGCCAGACACAATAGGGTTACTTCTATTTAACTTGGCCTGCCTAGCCTCTAAGAATATCAATCTATTTTTTATCTCTTCTATTCTTTTATTCAACATTTCATCCTCCTCTTGATTGAGTATGGGTGAATACATATTTGGATTCATATAAATCTCACTCTTAGACATCCTTTGTCTGCCTAAGACCTCTTGCTTCCCCTAGCATCTAACTTATGCAATCAAACAACAAATACAAGTGGGAGGAAACCAAATACCTTGTCTCATCCAGATGCTGCTATATTAACAAAACATTCTTTTATCACAACAACATACATCAACCTTTCATGTGCACTTAAATCTTATGCAGAGTTGCCACCTCTCCAGAGAGGACAAAATTTTCAAACAACTAAAAGCTCATCAAATATGTTTCTGAGTTCATTCCACCAGCAGAGTCCCATCATTCACATGAAAGATCCAGATATCAATCCCCAGTAGAGTCGCCATTTGTTGGTTATTTTTTTTCTGAAATAGCAGTGGGTTTGCCAGTTCCAATGCATGGGTAGATTCAGCAAACAAATATAGGAGGTTGCGTGAGCTGCCTCCCCTTCACTTCTAGTTCTGCCGCACCAAGGGGAGTGTCTGTATTTGATAAAGATGTAACATTGACTTACCCTATGATAGAAAGATTTAGCTTTGTGATAATAGGAAGAATACTCTCATGTGTGGACCAAGATTTGTGTGACAAATCACAAGGTTAGCAACATTCTTGGACATATGTGTCTGGTTATGGATGAGAGTATGTAGGGGATCCTAATCCTATTCCTACAACTAACAGGTTTTGGATGGTTTAAATTTGATGGTTTACATGCAAGACAGGGGCTTTGGATCATAACTACTTCACAAGAATAGACCAGTGCCTATCTCAGGGCAAGGAGTCAACTAGATGTATACATAAGAATGGATTGCAACTGGCATTCGAGTATCAAGGGGTTAAGACTGGTATTTTCCTTAAAAACACCACCCAAGTATAAGTATTTAATTGCCCATACTTACAGATATCCCAGTTGACATACATTCTTCTCCATACCTTAACCTAAAACAATTTAATCCACTCCTTGAATGGAAGTTATAGATTAGGCATGTGGTATAGCAAAACTATACCCTAGAATCTAAGAATCCCTTAGCAACCAGATTCAGAAGAAGAAAATGCATACAACAAGTGGAGACAGACAGATAAACACATGCAATAACTCATTTTTCATATACAATGACAAGAAACTGAATATATGTGCAAGATACAACTCAGATACAACACATAAACTCCACAAAGATAAAAATAGACAAGAAATGCTTTGTATTTTGTTATTCACACAAAAAATTGCCCAAGCCTTCAACAACTCCAAAAAAATGAGTAACACAATCCTCCTTATACAATAAGGAAGTGTACTCAACACATTAATTACAAGGCAAATCAAAAATTTGCCAGATACAATGCATGATTAGATTGGCACTCAAAATAGTAAATGTAGTAGCAAGGGACACAACAGGAAGAAGCAAGAGAAGGGCGAGGAGTAGTTGAGCTTGAGCCCTATGCCGCCGTTGGAAAAATTTTGTCATAAACCTGGTACTTGGCCGTTCAACCATCGGCCCATGCCTGTTTGCAATTCTGCCATAAATGGCTTAACCACCCTCATCTACCATCGAAATCTACAGTAGTGCATCACTAAAGTTTTCCCACTCGAAACATTACTACAGACACAAGGAAAAAACCATCGATGAAGGTTTAAAACCTGACCGTTGATCAAGAACCCATCGCCGAGATCAACGGCCCCAAAATATGCATGAAGAGCTACCAGCCAATGATATCGTGCCACATAGGCACCTTAATCTTCTATTGCTGACCCTTCACTCTCTCCACTTTACCTTTTCACCCTGTACATGTAAAATCATATACAAGCACCTTTATACAAGGTAGACCCCAAAACATCATAGAACAAATTGAAAATCAACCATCGGGTCCGCTTTGCATCATCTTTCCTTGCATATCCCCTTTGTATATTGGCATGTACAAACGCCATATACATGTACGCCACAAACCCCAAATGTTTATGAAGTAACTTGAAATCTTCATCGGGTCCGGATTGTATGTCTTCCTTTATACCTCCATTTTGTATGTTGCACATACAAAAGCGAATATACAATTCGCGAATTCTAACTCATTTATCAGCTAGATTGGAGAACCTTTCGAATCTAACTTGTATCTCATCAAATTTATATTTCCTTTGTATGCTGAATATACAAACTCGTTTGTATATACCCACAGGCCCTACCACACGTATCTTCCTCACTACACTGTAGCAAATGCATCTTTGCACCTTTGTATGTTTCGCTTGCATCTGCAAATATACAAACCTCTAATATACAACTGTGGTATCTTCAACAGAATATTCTGGGAATGTATCTTCCGCTCGCCATTGTGGCAATTGTATATTAGCACGCCCTTGTGCTTTGTATATGACCTGATATACAAAGTGAGAATATTCCCCATAATCTACGAAAGATTCCCCCTTTGTATATGGACCTTTTAGAGCCCAATATACAATCATAAATGCACCTAACTCAATTTTTCAAAGGGCGAGAGAGATTTTTGACCCGCTAATGCACATTTTGACCTGTATGTATATACAAACACCTTTGTATATACAAAGACACATGCATATGACTGATTTTTTTGCATTTTTTAAGCAATGTAGAGGTCAAAAGAGATAGAACTTTTTGGATTTTTGGGAAGGGGTCTACATATTTAAATTCTTAAAACCTGATTACTTATGCAGGCACCACCACATAGTATCATTCATCTTATTGCATTGGAAAATTTAAAAAAAAATTGGAAAAAAATGGCATTTTAGGATTTGCATGTTGTATCAATTAATTTGAATTTCATCAAATTTATGATGTTGGCATTAGATCTAAGATAAATTGCAGAAAATTATAAAAATTGAATAGATTGGATTGTATTTTTATCGTAAAATTGCTATGGTTTTGTCGGAATTTTTGCATTTTTTTTATATAACCTAGTAATTTCAAAAACTAGGGTGTGTACGCAAAATCTTGTTTGAGATATTTCTACTGATATTATACACTCATTAAAATTTTCATTTGGCTGTAGTTTTTCATTTTAGTGTAAATTTACATTTAGATTTAAAAAATTTGCATTTTTACATAGAAAATTTCAACAAAAAACTAGCATTTTCATGGATTTTTCCTTAGATTTGCACTTGCATTTTGTATGATAGGGTGTGAAAATGATTTTCAGATCTGAGTGAATTTAATTTCAATCATAAATTATATTTCAAAACATTCATATAGCACTTTACATCAAGATCCCAAACCGAGGGCTTGAAAAACCTTGATTTTCACTAAATTTGGCCTTATCGACTCTCTAGTTTTACACCATAGGCATGTTGTGAAGATTATTTTTGCACTATTTTTCTATTATCAGAGTAATTATCTGCTTCCATTCCTAAAAACATTTACAACACCTTTTTATCGGGCTCTTGTATTGAAAATTTAGCGAAAAATTGCACATTTTGGCTATAATTGCCCTAGGGTTTAACCTAGTTTGCACTCTAAGAGTGTTGTAAAAAAAATTATTCTTGTAGGTGACTAGTATCCTCACTATTATATTATTCACCTCCTAAAATTCTTTACAACACCCCTTTTTCTAGGTCTTGGAGTTGAAAAATTGCATATTTTGGCTATATTTTCAGTAGGGTTTGATCTTGAGTAGCACTATAAGCATGTTGTGATGGATTTTTTGGCATTAAGTGGCTGTTATTACTAATATAATTTTATTTCCACCATCATTTTCCTCACAACACCCTTTGTCATGCTCTTTTGCATTGAGATTTGGCGAAAAACCCAATATTTTAGTGTATTTTCACTAGGTTTTGGCCTATCATCATCTTAGATTTGCATCAAGGGCTTGTTGTGATGGATATTACTTTTGTATTGGACTGATATTAGACATATTATTTTCTACTCCTAATCAAAATCCTTCCAACACTATTTCTTTCATATATTTGCATTGAAAAAGTACAAAAAAGCAAGTATTTTAGGTCATTTTTACACTTGTCTTACACATGGCACCTTCATGTCATTCTTCTATGACATCTCTCCATTAATTTATCAAAGGTATTTATTTTGACAAATTTTTAATCCTCATGAGTGAACATCCTATGATTTTAGAAAGCTTAACTGAGTTTATCTCCATCAGTAGAAATGAAAAAGATAATGGTGATAGTACTTCTCCTACATCTATTACATGTGATGATGACATAAACTTATCCTTTGGGAATTCTTTGAAAAATGATTCTTCTCATGAGGATATGCTTGTACAAGACAATGATACCTTGCCAACAACTGAAGAGACACAACTTTTGCAAGACATCATGTCTCCTACAATAAAAGAACAAATCTCTCATGATGCTGAGGTTCCTCCCCCATTATCCTTACAAGGATCAGGAGGTAATTGTCGACAACAAAAAATTTCCACCTAGACAAATGAAATTTGATCCTGGTGCTTACTCCTCTAAAACACAAAAACGTATGAAAGAGAAAAACCCTACCTTACAAAAGATAAGTCATGGAACATCAAGAAATCAACACGTAAAAGAAAGGAAGAGAAGGTGGCGAGCTTATGCCTAACACCTTGCATCTCAACAAGAAAACATTAATCCAAACATTGAACAAAACAAAGATGATCCTAAGAATGAACAATCTAAAGTCAAGAATAAGAATTGGGCTATGGTACCTTATGTCTCACTTTCCTTTAGTATTTGGGAATGAGAGGATGATGATGATTTACTTGATAACCACTAGCTTAGAAGATCCTACCAGGTAAGTATCTCTAACCCTTTATCTCTCGTGATGTGTTTCCCATGTGATGTGTTATCTATTGTTTAGGCCTCCTAGGATGACCCCTGATTCTCTTGTAAGGTCCAGGATACCAAGAGACTACCTCTATTGTGACCTTCTTCTATTTGTATCATCATTATTCTATATTGTCTCTCTCTCTCTAATTTCATTATTGTGTGTTGTGCCTCACAGACATAGCGTTGCGGTTGGTGACTTGGGGGCACCCTCGTATGTGACTGTCCCTAAGACACTTGTTTCTCCTCTCTTATTTATTGTTTACCTTCTTCTAGTGTTTCTATCTAGTGGGAAGATGATGAAAAACATTTATATTGATGGGGACCTGGCATCCCTTTAGCGAGAAATTAAAAATTGGACTTAGTTCCTAATATGACGATGGGGTTGTATATCTTATTTGACACTTGGCTAGTAGAAGCACTCTATTCTTTCTATGTAGTGATTTTGATGATGTTTTTATCTCACTTACAAAGCTTAACAATACTGCTACTCCATGCACTTTCTTTGTCTTTGAATCTCACCTTGGTGACGCTCTATTCTGATATTTTCATGATGTAGCCCCATGGTTATCCTCAATCTCTAAATTTGTAGTATAACCTTAGCTCTTTGTGTGATTAATCATATGCATTGATGTTGTTGTTTGTCATGATTATGTGGACACTGACATGTTTCTTGCAAGGATGTGTTTGTGGGAACAATGGGCGATCATAAAGTACATGTCACCTCTAGGGAGCATGGGCTTTGTGAGAGTCTATGTTCCCTTGTGTGTTTTCTTCCTACCTTAACGTGCTTGATATTGATACCTAATATCAACCACCTTAAAGTGGGGGTATATACAAGGTAAGTTGTCTGTTGTAGATGTTAGCAATGTGCTTGTCCTCAAGTGCAGTTTAAAGACTAGTGTGATGAGCACTTTTTACACTTTGAGTTTGTTTTCAATCAATCAATCAATCAATCATCTTAAGCCCTCTGCAGAGGTGGGGGTGGTGTATCTCTTATGGAAAGTACCCATCCTGTCATTTTCAAAAAGCCCTCATGGGGAGGTGGGGAGTGGTTATGTGACTAACTCAACCCTTAAGCGTGTCTTTGTTAATTGTTGTGGCAAAGCCCAATCGTCAATGTGTGCCTGCAATGTGCCTAAGATGGTGATGAACCTATAAATAGGAACACTCCATCACTTGTCTACCATTTTTTCTCTGTGTCTTCAAAGTGTGTGTGTTGTGCATACTTTCTTTGTTTGGCATGTCTATTGCCCCATATGCAATTTAAAGACTAGTGTGATGAGTACTTCCTACAGTATTGGAGGTTTGGGGTGTCTTGCGTGTGTGTTGCCCCATATGTAGTTTAAAGACTAGTGCGATGAGTACTTCCTATAGTATGGGAGGTGTGTTTACTTTCCTCTACTTGCATCTGCATTTCATATATATATGAGAAAAACAAAAGAAAAGAAATCAGTCATGTTTTCTATGCATTAATTGTATTCTATGCATCTGTTGTATCCTCCATGTTTTACATGACTGTAACTCTCTTCTTTGTGTTTTGCATGCCTATCATTGTCTTCAATGTGTTTGATGTATTTTCTCCATGCTTGGTGTGTTTGTTGTGTTTGTGGACCATACTTTAATGCATGTATTGGCCTCACATTTATACATACATTAAAATGGGGGCTAAATGTAACATATAAAAATGTCCCCTTGGGGGCTTTTCCCTCATAAGGTTTAGCTCCCGGGTCTTTTAGCTATATTTAGGACATCTTGCATCATATTTTGACATCTTAATGAAATGATCGCTAAGTTTCATGACAAATGGGACCTAGGGGGATTCCTTGAACCTAACCCTAACCAAAATAGCAGGGAGGACTTGGGTGCCCATGCCCTAGTCTTGCCCTATTTTGGGCTAGTCCCAAATTTTGGGTGTCGGCTTGTGACTATTATTTAGGTTCTATACTAACATGATAAGTTTGAATTACAAAATTCTTGGTGGGAGTGTTTATAGTTTCATATATAAGCATGTCTAGGAATTCATTTGTAAACTAGATTACAACTAGATGATTACTAGCTAGCAATTTGGATTCTCAAGTTTATGTGAAGGTTATTCAAGGCATTCATTATGTAGCAAGAGCAAATTTGTGTTGTCTATGTGTTCATATTTGCAGATTTGAGCAATCATCTAGTCATGGCATGAAGAGATTTTTCCTTCCATGAGATCTTCACTATCATTTGTGTGTTTGAGCATTTATCATTTAGTTTTTGCCTCTACCTCACAAGGGCATGCATTCTCTATCTGACAACGGTGTTTAGAAGACTTGAATGTATCTCTGGGGCTTGACTGAGGTAAGCCTCTAAACAGCACAACCCCCTCCCAAATTTTCTGTAATTGCAAGTTATAGGTTGAAGATACAAGAAAAGTGGAGTTGTAGGAGGGCATTACAGAGTGTTAGATTTGCAGATCATAGTTGAAAACAACACCCTAGATTTGGGCGTCCACACTTTAATCCTCTAGATTTTGTGATAGGAAAATATTTGTGACAATAAGAATAGGTTGCAGACTGAGCTTCCAGATCTTGACAAAAACCTAGGCATTGGACTTGGGCATCTGCTCATTAGTCCCTGACTATTCTGCTTCTGATTGCTGAAAATAGGTGGATAGTTATTTGTTATTTTACATCTTTCTGTAGCAGTATTTTCTGGTATTCATCTATTTGCTGTCATATTTGCATAATTAGGGTTTTAATGTATAATTGAGCATAAGTGAGCATAATTGGCAATCAAATCATACAAATCTAAATTTCCCTACATCTCATAGTGACCTAGGGTATGCTAGTACATTGCAACTCAATGCTAGGCCCTTGAATGAAAGGGTGAAAGGAGGATACAAATACCAAACTACCAAAAACTCAACTATCCAAATTCCACCCTTTACACGTTACAATGCATATAATGAATGTTGCTACATTCTAATGATCACTTGATCATTACACATACATGACCACTTGACTCAACATTGTTACAAATGTCTCATTATATATAGGTCTTACTCAATGACTTTGTCTTATCTAGACTGTTCTAATCCTCATATAGAACCTCTCTACTCTAGATCATTCTTTCTCTCTAGATACCTCCTTGACTAGGTATCCAGAAACCTTTAGAAACCATTTTGTCTTTTGCCATTTTTTTTCTTTTCTCATTATCATAGGTGGGAGTAATTACTTACTCTAACAGTAAACATTGTTTATTGACAAAGATAGAAAAGCTTAAATAGTGGGTACGTTTCCTAACTTCTCCTATCGAGAACATGGAGGATAGTATATTGAACGAGTTGGAAGAGGAAGTCAAAATATTTGGAGGTCAAAAATTTAGCAAAATAATGAGCACACAACATGCCCACTATTTAGTGACATAGACAAAGACATGCATATCAATGTGAGTCTCTTAATGATAATAAGAGTCTCGTAATCATAATCATAGCTGTTGAGTTTTTATTTTCCTTTTCAGATTTCCTCTTAGATTGTATTTCTATTTTTTTGGTTTTCAATAAATTTTCACTTAAATAGAAAGCATAGTTCATCAACCATTAAGCTCTTATTTGTAGTTTAATTTTCAAAACTCATGGTTACTAACTTGATTCAAGTCTCTCTGCATGTTTAACTTATGCTCGGCTTAGACACAAAATAGGCTATATCATTTTAAAATGTTATTTTGTAATCTAATAGATTTACAAATTTTCTTATAGATGCTCATAAGTTTATTTGATTTTTATATAATTTTATTTGATTAAAGCTAAAATTAAAACCACCCAAATTCTTTCCTTCGAACAATCTATGGTAATTACAAATTGTTGCCAATGATTCTAGTTTGGAACTACAAAATCCTTAAATGTTGATTTCCACATATGTTTGAATAACTTATTCCCCCTAAACTGTATGCAACTTTTGTATTGATTTGATTGTGGGAATCATATATTTATAATACGGTTTTTTTTATAAAAGGGTGCAATAGCACCCAAACCATATATATTAAAGATCAAAAAAGAAGTACAATAGGTGCCTGGGACTAAGAGATAAGGGTTTATAGATTATCAAACCCAAAGAGTCAATTACAATCATCCCATACTGAATTCAATAAAGGCCATACCCATTATTAAAAAGACCAAATTGAAGACATAGGTTGGAAGTAACGGGTACCCTATGAGAAGGGGCCTTTAGTGGCTGTTGAAGGTGAGGAGACAGATCCTTTAGGCCATAAAGAGGTATTTTGAAACTACTAACAAAATTAAATCCCACAAAGTAGAATATCATATTTGGGACCACCCCAACCAGGAAGGGACCGTTAATCCCCCAACAATGTCAAATCCAAGCTAGAACCATTTGAAAATGAACATTTCATAAATTTCAAGATTCGTATACTAGCTGACCATGCATCTCAAAACACAATCTGACAAGCCAAGCACCAATGCATGCCACAAACACAATAGTATGGTTCCATATTATCACTCAGGCAAAATCCATTGGGAGGCCAGAGAACTAAAAGAAAAGGAAAACACCAACAACCAATAATATCATCAACTAGAAGATCAATAAAGGGCCAGAAGATAGCTATGTTGCCTCCCATGTCAGAGGTACTACTCTTCTCTCAATGGTGCCAGAGGGGCATAGAACAAAAATACCTTCTACCTAGGAGAGGCACCATGAGCCTTAAACAATGAAAAAATAAAAAATAATAGATCACAATGTCACCCAATAACATCGCACAAGGACTAGCCAAAACACCCCTATAAAAAATAAAGGGAGGAAATAACAAGACGCCTCCCCATTGTGGAAGGAAAAAACCCCCAACGGAGATGTTGTGTGGTCTCACAACACGCCCCATTTTGCCTTAGTAAAGCAGGGACCCAACATTTTGCTTTGCTTGTGTGTTTTCCATCTTTGGGCAGTATGGTAAAATGTCATGTCCGGATCCATGGTCAAAAGTCAAGTTCAACAAATTTCCTAACAAAGGTCACTATTGGATAGAGAATTGAATTTTGAGCAATTTTGCCTTTTGCCTCATGTTGAAATTCCTTGGAATGAAGAAGTTATGCTTGGTCAAATTTTAGTTTTATGCCTTTTATATTTGGTTAAAAAATTAAGTCAAGTGAAATTGAGAAAATCTTCAAGAAAAGAACTTAGAGTATTTTTTTGGAAGTTAGAGAGTTGGGCATTTCCCTGATTCCTTGACTAAGAGACAAAAGAGAAAAGGTTAAGTAATTTAGTTCTAGGATTTTCCATTTTGGCAATAGAGAAAAGACATAGAATATTTTTGGAAGTTAAAGAGTTCATCTTTTCACCGATTCACCAACTGAGTGAAAGAGAGAAAGGCCAAGTTCTTAATTTTGAATGTTTTCTGACTAACGAAAGCTTAAAGGGCTAAGTTTGGGATGTTAAGATTTTACATATAAACGAAAGGCCAAAGGGGCAAAGTTTGGATTTTTTTAAATTTGCCGATTGAAGAATTTTTTAAGACAAAGTGTTATTTTGAAGACAAAAAAGGGTAATTGGGGAAACTATCATTGAGGAAACTTCTAGTTTTTGAAGTTAGTTCGTAGGTTAGGGGTTTTCACCATTTTCAAATAGAGGTAAAAGGGCAGTGATAAGGGAAAAATTCAAAATTTTAAACTTGTGCCGATAAAAGGGCATTTTCATTAAGTTTGAACTTTTGCCTATAAAAGGAAAAGAGGCCAAAATGGTGTGGTTTGAGATTTTACAAAATCTCTAATAACAAGTTAATGTTCGTAGTTTTGTAATTTTGTCAATAACAAAGAATATGAGGTAAGTTCAAAGAGTTAATCTTTTTTCGATAATGAAGAACATAGGTAAAATTTAGCATCTTCAACTTTTGCTGATATAAGCGATGAAAGGAACATGGGTGATAGTTCAAGAAAATCGAAGTTTGCTGATAAAGAGTGATGGTTTGAAAATGATAAGATTTGTCAATAGAGAGACATAAAACCACAATTTGAAAAGGCATAATTTTACCGCTAAAGGCATCAAAAGACAAGTTTAGGGGAAAAATAAAATCGTGAAGATATCCATATTTAGATCCCCCCCTCACATTTTTATAGTTTGGTTAAGTAGGAATTCATCCTTTCAATGTTAAACATCAGGATATTCAGATCAATTTGTAGGGAATTGGAGGAGATTAAAGTTTTTTGTAAGTAGGTGTATAAGACCAAGCTATAGGTATGAATAAATCAAAACCTCTCTTGTCATTTTCACATGTACATTATAATTTTACATAGGTGAAGGTTGAATTTCAAGGATTAAGCCAAATCTCAGTATTTCTATGTTGTTTTAATTCACATATGGAAAATTTAAGGCAATGAATGTGCTAAATAATGGATATTTATTTCCTACATGATGTGAGAATGCTTGTATGAATCAAAGATTTAAACCTTGGAGCGAATATTCTCACATGCTACATGATCAGAGCTCGATGTTAGAGATGTGCTAAGTTGAAGAAGACGCATCAGATGTAGATAAGCTAATTAGATATTCCCACAGATGTTGAGTCAAAGATACTGGGAATATTCCTTTGCCAGCTATAGTTCACCATTAATTCCCAACTGGCAATCATGTGCCACACATCCTAACCATTGGTTATTCTTGACCATTGGATCAATTGTAATTGATTTTGGACCTTGTGGTATAAGAGGACCGTGACCCTTCTATTATAAGGGAGATTAAATTTTTGAAACTTGGATAGACTAAATTATTGAGATTCTAAATGCTCAATTTGTGAATTTGGCAACTTTAGTATATCTTCTCAATGTTTCTTCTCAAGATCATTGTAAATGTATATGTTCTTTACATACTTAATGAAAGTGAAGTTGTAGATTACTTCCTAGTCAAAAATCCTACGTAGTCTACTAGTTGATTTCTGGATTTTTGATTGTGAATTGTTGCATCCTCTTGGAGTGTATTCAAATAATTGCATATTGCCATTAACTATCCTGTAAATATTTGTGCTGATCATATGTAGATGTGGAATATCCTGGTGAAGTATGATTTGGTTTGCTTCTTTTCATGAAAGTTTCAAAAAATATATGTGGATCATTGACCAAAACTAGTAGTTTAGGATTCGTCTTTCTAAACCTCTATATTTTGACATTTCTTTATAAATAACCATAAATAATCATAAATCATGACAAATCAAAAGTAAATACTCTAGATGTATGTTGAGCAGTTACTTACCCAGAACATATATAGTGAATAAATGCATATGTTGATACATTTGACTAATAAATGTTGAGTATATGAAAAATATAGATATATCCAGAGCATACATGGTAAGATGTTGTAAATCATAAAAATATATGCAAATAGGAATAAATATTAGTAAACTGTATGCTTTAAATTGCATTCTTTAGGAGAATTTGAGGTACAATAGCAAAGATTAGTTCATACAGGGATAGTTTCAAAAAAATTCATCAGAGTTTGAACAAATTCTTATAAATTTGTACAAATCCTAACTGAATATTGTGAGATTTAACATAATTATTGAAGATATATGCATAAACAGGTATTTTGGGTAGGAAACTGGTGAATATTGACTTAATTTGTAGAAATCATGAAACAAAGCACATAAAGCCCCAGACATGGAAAACAACAAGACACATCAACCTTGAGTAATGATCAAATGGTCAACACCTAAGTCATAGAGACTTGGGATCATGAATTCACCTTGAATTTATCATATCTTTCAAGATAATAAATGTTTACTTGTGAACTTTTATTCTTGTTTATGTGACTAATAACCACATCAACAAATTTGGCAGTAGAAGGAAAGGCCTACAACTAGAAGCTTGATATTTCTACAAGGATTGCATAAATATTTCATCATTTAAGATAAGTGACTACAAATATCCCCTGTTTGAGAGGAATCTACTATATCTTTGCAAAGATTCACTCTAAAACTACAAAGTTTAGCATGAATTTCAGAGTTGGCTCACTAACCTACTACTAGACCAAGATCTAGTGGACCTTTACAAGAATTTTTGACAATGAGGCCAAGATCAAATTCATTTGGTGTACAACCTAGACCTATTTATATTGTAGTACTGTTACCACCCATACGAGTCCCTATGGTGTTCTTTAACATCAAATCATCTCTACACTTTGCTGCATACAATGCTGTGTCAAAGAATCCTGATAAATTGTTTCCAAAGTATCATCCATATCAGGATACTGCAGATCATCTACAGACATTCAAGGAAGCCTACTTTAGAACAAGGATATAGCATGAAGATGTCATCTATAGGATTTTTTCATTTATGTTAAAGGATGAAGCATATAGCTTGTATATAAGTTTGACTCAATGCTCCATTAACTATTGGTTACTGATGGAGAACACATTCAAAGCTAGGTATAGAATCTTGATTGATGTAGCCACTATGTATCATTGTTTTGATGAGATTAAGCGAGGTGAAGGTGAATTCATCTCTAATTTCAATGATCATTTCCATAAGGCATATGTTAAGCTTGTAGCTCCATATGTCATTGCTGAGGATGTAGCCTTGTTAGTTTATTACTTAGCTCTAGATCCTTTGACAACTATGTTTGTGAGAAGGGAGAACCCTAGCATTACAACATTATCAAGTGCATATGTAGAGGCAATTAAAGTTAATACTCAAATGAAGCAAGTAGGACACATTCCTCTGCCTAACATAGGACAACTTGCTTTTCCTAACTAGATGCAACATATCAATGGAGGTGAAATAAATCATGTTCCAATGGAAAATACTTTATAAGTATCACCAATTAATGCAATTGCTCCTCAGGGAAATTGGTAGATGATTCAGTAACCAAGATATTCTCCTCTTGAAGCTAGATCAAATGGTAATGGCGGCTCTTTCTTTCTTCCTAATCATGGTAGTGTAGTGGCTAAATTATAGGACGAGAACGGAGATATAAGAGAGATAACAACTCAATTGAAAAGATTAACTACTGAGGTGACACAAATGACAAACTAAAATTTATATTCTTAGGCTAATGCTTAGAATATACAAAATAGAGGATACAACAATTTGACAAAAGTTACAATATTAACTCTTTGAGACCTCCACGAGTCTGGAACACTAGAACAAACAATGGAAGTCTACCATCACCTCTAGATAATCAGGCATCCCCTAAGCCCGAGAAGATAATTAGCATCAATTTGGCTAAAGCTAACTAGAATAATTGGTGCAGAGTGCACATGTAGAGTTGGATTGTCCTCAATTTAAGATTGCTTCCAGTATTTTTAGGTAGAAGTTCAAAATACTAAAGGAGGAGTAAATTTTCCTGAAGCAAATGAACTAGTCCCTTTGGGATATTAGTTAGCAATGGTTTTAAACACTCCATGAGCCACAAAGGCCAAGTGAATATGATACATGAGAATTACACTCTTGGATTTGAGGAAATAGCTTGAGTATTGGATGATTACACATTTCCTTTTGAAAATGATAATTAGCCTAGACAAGAGGTGGATGAAGTTCATACATTTTAGCAATTCCACAAAGGTCATAATTACAACTTGAGGAACAATACCAACTATCCTCCTATTCTATTAACTAGTTCCATACCACTGAATAGCTTCAACACTCCTCAGGATGTGAATGTGAGTAATAATATAGCACTTCTGAGAGTGAATCAACATCACTTTGCATCATCGACAAATGTAACCAGAGGTATGAGTGAGTTTTTTGATTTAGATAAGTTAGTCACATATTTGGCTTAACAAATCAAAAAAATCAAGATCAACTTATCCTTATCTAAGTTATTAAAAATCCTAGTGATTAAGAAGGATTTCCTTAAATCCTTGGATGAGCCTACAATAAAAGAGAATATCCCTCTTAATATCCTAGGTAGAGACCCTATGAATAAAGACATTCCTTGCAAGCCTAAGGATAAAGGTTAAATTCATGTTGTAGAGGCTACACAAGTAACATTATACAAAGAAAAAACTAAATCTCCCCCCTTTCTTTTCACTTTGAGGATTTTTGGGAAGAATTTACACAATTTCATAGTAGAATCCAAGGGGTCCACTAACATCATGCCTTTATTAGTATGTCAAGTTTTAGGTCTATCACCTGCCAAATCCTTAAGGAAGGTTATTTAGTTAGATAATTTTGAAGTCAATGTCATAGGTGAGTTAACCCATATTCATATATACTTGGCCTCTGATCCTAAAGTCCAAAATTTCATTGTCATCTAGATGGTGTATATCCCTAACACCTATGGCATGTTATTAAGTAGAGATTGGTCCAAAATCCTTAGTGGATACATGTCCACAGATTTCACACATATGTGGCTACCTTGTAGAGGTATTCCTAATCAAATTATGATTGAAGCTAAGCCAAGGATGAAACATACGATCACTGAGTATTTCCATAATAAGAAAGTGTTGTACACAATAGTGAAATGGGGCATATATAGAGTCAAATTTCTAGATGTTACTATGGAAGAAGTTTTGATGAACAACTATACATAGGGAAATGGTGAAGTGAACCTAATCACACATGGGATGGATTGCCTGATAGAATCTGATTGCAGTTCATCAAATGATGATGAAACCAATGTTTTAAGTGAAATTAAAAGGTATAATTTATCCAAAGAAGTTAAGAAATGTTGATTACAGGGGATCTCCATCAGAGATAACTTACTTGTTGGTTGGTGTAGATTGCACAGGGTGTCACATCTAAGAATGCATGTTCTTTGTTCCTAGATTTTATCAAACAAATAGAATGTTTTCATTTAGGTGGAAAATTGAATATGCCAAGTAAAATCGTTGAAAATATAAAGTCTCAAGCATAAGATACAACTCATGTAGAGGCAAATCAGATTAATGAGGTATAAAGAGCTAAGTTGGAGATGTTTCGCTCTACTCCAATAGAGGCAACAACAAAGCAAATCATAAAGTTAGACATTGATATCCTCTAAAATACAAGGGGCACAAATATCCATTCACTGGTGTTTATGTGTCTAAATGTCCAGACGTTCATGTCCCATTAGAGAAAAAGAAGGCAACTGAATGTGAATCAAAAAATATGAAATGTATATCTACAGGAAGTGTTGCAAGGGTTAAAAAGGAGTCCTAATAAGAATAAACCTAATGATAAATCGTAGATGTTGAAATTTAACAAGTCTAAATCTAAACAGGGTAGTGGAGCTTGGATCAATTTGTTTAATTCCCAAGGGAAGTCATATTGTGTTGCATACAGGTTGCAATTTCATTTGATACATAGCTTACTTTTTGCACTAGAAAGGGAGTCAAGATATTTCATGTGTTCGGAGATTCTAAACTAGGGATTAAACAAGTAAGGAAATAATATACTTGCAATTATAACAAATTGTCTAGTTATAGACATTGGGTATGGGATCTCATTGAGGGATTTGATGCCTTTAATATCACTCATGTCCCATGGAAACAGAACTAGCAAGCAGATGCATTAGGCATAGCCGCTAGCACACTAGAGGTGTTGACTTTTTCAGGACTTAAGATTTTTTTAATTGAGTTAGTGCCATTGCCATTAGTGCCAAATAATGTGACACATTTCCAAGTTTTTGAGGATGATCAACATATATAATATTTCATCACTAATTGAGATGTGTTTAAATCCCAAGTAGTAGACGAGCACAGTCTTGAAAACTATATATGGGATGAGGAATAAATCATCAAATTACAAAGCAATAGGATCCCTAAAGGGATGATTGAGCTAGAAAGAGTGTTTGATTTAGACAACATGACCAAGTAGAAGGATTTGCCTAAGGCAGATGGAGGTAAACATGAGCCAATAAATATAGGTTAGGGTTTAGAGATAAAGAATATCTTGATCCAAAAGGTATGTAATCCAACTAAATGAGAAGGGATCATTCAGGATTTAATAGATTATATCCATGTGATAGCCTAGACTTATAACGAGCTCAAGACATATGATACCTCTATCATCACTCATACTATTCCATTGAAGCCTGATGTCAAGCCCTTCATATGAAAACAAAGGCCAGTGAATGCCCTATTAGAACTACTAATATTTGAAGAGGTGAAGAAGCTACTAGCCACTAGAATCATATTCCCAATCAGATAATCCACATGGGTAGCAAAATTAGTACCAGTAAGAAAGAAAAATGGAGATATACGCTTATGTGTAGATTTCAAGAACATGAACAGAGCATCAAAAAAAGATAATTATCAACTCCTATCACTTGACGAGGTGCTTCAAATGGTTAATGGAGCACAAATAATGTTTTTCTTAGATGGATGTTTAGGATATAATCAAGTAATGGTTGATAAGATTAATAGAATGAAGACTACATTCATGACAAAGTGGGGAATATTTACTTATAGGCATGTGCCATTTGGCTTGATTAACCCTAGAGACACATTCCAATGAGCTATGGATATTGTTTTTTCAGAGGTCTGGTATGTCACTGTATTGTTATTTATATGGATGATCTAACAGTGTTCTGAAAACAAAGAGATCATATTGAAGATTTGTGGAAAGTACTCCAAAAATGTGAACAAAATGGCATATCTTTAAATCCTAAGAAGTGCATCTTTGGCATCACCACAAGGAAGTTACTGGGACACATAATATTAGAAAATGGAATAACCATAGATCTCAATAGGGTGGACTCTAGCATGAAGTTACAACTACTAGCAAGGAAGAAAGAATTAAAATCATAATTTGGTAAGATAAATTTCATCAGGAAATTGATAACAAGATTTACTGAGATAGTGAGACCCTTGAATTCCATGTTAAATAAAGATACTAAAATTGAATGGACATCAGAAGCCAAGGAAACTTTTGAGGATATCAAGAAGGCAATAGTTGATGCCCCTATGTTAATCATCCCTAACTATACTAAGGATTTCTACATATATTCCTTTGCATTTGATCACACTTGAACTGTTGTTCTGACTCAAAGAAATGGCATTAAGGATGAAAAGCCTATATCATTCTTGAGTACCCCATTTAGAGATCTTGAGTTTAGATATCTAGACATAGAAAGGAAAGTCATTGATTTAGTTAGAGCTACCAAGAAATTCAGACATTACATCCTAAGAAGGTAATTGTTGTAGTACTCGACTCAGTGTTTAAAATACTACTAATGTAGAATGAACCTAGAGGTAAAAGAGCGAAGTGGATCACAGTTTTACAAGAATATGACATGGAAATTACTCATGTGAGATTAGTCAGAGGACATGCTCTCAACCAAATGATTGCTGAAACAGACCCTAATTTAGTTAGTCAACAATACACATTGGATTCAAATCACCAAGATGATTAGTATCCAGATATAAGACATATCCTAGTTATGGGTAGATTCCCAACAAACATGAAATCATCCTAGATGCAAGCTCTGAAGATTAAATCCAAAAATAAATGTTAAAAGTAGGAATCTTATTCAGGAGGAATCATGAAGGGATATACCTAAGATGCCTAAACAATCATGAAGCTACCAAAGTCCTTTGAGACTTACATGATAAGTTCGGGACAACTCATGGATCCCACTTAGCTACAACTCATAAGATCCTTATAGCTGGGTACTATTGGCCCATGATTTTTAAGGACACTGCAGAGCATATCAAGCATTGTCATATTTGCCAAGTAGCAACTAGTAGAGAGAGATATGCAACACAACCTTTACAACTAGTGATGGAGATGTGTCCCTTTGTAGAATGGGGGATGGACTTCATAGGAGCAATTAATCCACCATCGTTAGCTAGGGATAGGTATGTGTTAATTGTTACTAATTATTGCACCAGGTCGACTGAGGCAATGAGTATCAAAACATGCACGTCTAAAGATGTAATCAAGTTCATAGAAAACAACATCATCACCAGGTTCAGAGTTCCTTTCGCACTAGTATGTGACAATGGCCCTGTCTTTTCCTCTCTAAAATTTTCAAATTGGGCTTTTCAATATGGAATTACATTAAAATTCTCATCTAATTACTATCCCTAGGGAAATGGATTAGCCGAGTATACTAACAAGAATTTGTTGGTTATCATTAAAAAGTTAGTAGAGAAAAATCCTAGAGAGTGGAACACTTTATTGATGTATGCATTATGGGTAGATAGGACTATAGTGAAGCTTACTTTAGGTAACTCTCCCTATAGTGAAGCCTACTGCATCTATTTCAAAGCAAATCATCTTTTGCCTTCAACAAGATATATCTTTCCTCACAAAAAGGAGTTATCCTATCCATTTAAGAGCATTTAAATTTGGCACGAGAACATGATGGCTATGTCTTTTGTTTATCTTTTGTCCCTTTCTATAATTAATCAAGACTACCTTGATTTATCATATCTTAGTATGTTGAGATGAAGTATAGGTTGGGGCATGGTCATTGGCCTTTGTATGCTGTGGTTGTGGGATGATATCATTCTCCTACTATGCCTAATGGTATCTTGTACATGTTGGGATTAGCATCTTGCATACTAATATCTTTTGCATTTAAGAAGCTAAATAGTCTCCTATGCATTAAGACGGTTTTATACTAAGACTAAATTGTATACATATAACCCACAAGGTTTCATTATGTCTAGTAGAGGTGAGTTCAGACCTTTGTTTGTAGAGTCAGAAGTCCATCTCAGAAAAAGTAGCTAATATTCATATCTTGTGTATGTTGGATCAAAATCTTGACCTCATACATTAGACAAGATTGTATTACACCATATGCATTAGGTACATGACACCCTGGTCTTCTATACCTTGGTACATACTGTAGACACCTAAAATTGGACTGCTCTGCAAACCAATTTTCCTTACCTCACACTAAACCATTCCCCCATCTGCATATCCTTGGAGATCAATTAATTCACCTAATTAATCCATCTAACCTTACAACCCTATCCTATCAATTAAATGAATATTCATAATATTTATTTAGTTGATTTATCCATTTCCCTAATCCCTGTTAATAAGATAAATCTTGATTATCTGATTAACCTAGACTTAAGTTAATTAAGAAAACACTTAATTAACCTTGTCTCCCACTCATCCACTAAACTGAATTTAAAATTCAGATGTCTCCCACTATCCTCCACTAAATTGAATTTAAAATTCAGTTGTCCCCCACAATCCTCCACTCTTCCCAATCACTGAATTTAAAATTTAGTTGTCTCCCACTCACCTCCACTCACTTAATTTAAAATTCAGTTGTCCCCCACACTCCTCCACTCTTCCCAAAATGGGAATTTTTAATTCATCCCCTAGGAATAAAAGATTCACTTTTATTCCTAGCCCTTGATCTAATCAAATGAATCCTCACCCTCCATCCTCATCTCCAAAATTCTATAAATTGGACCCTTGCCAAGCCATTTGGGAGGGACCCCTTCATGCATCAGAACTCTATCAAAATCACTCCCCAATCTCCTCATCTTATCAAACCTCTGCCAAAATCACTCCTATCATTCCCAATCTCCATCCAAATTAGGCATCAAATCCCTAATCACTCATCTACATTGTGTTGTAGACATTGAGCAATCCACATTTAGTCATTCTAATCAAGGAAAACATATGAGGAGCTCTCTTGGGTGCATCTCCTTCCCGCATGGATTCGTGAGGTCTTCATGAAGGTATAATCATGTATTTATGCATTAGATTAGTTTCTATCTTTATTCTGATTTCACTTATCACATTTGGCACGCCCAGTCTCGAATCTACTCATCGTTTTGTGAAGGTTTCTAGTTTAAATCTTTGTTTTCTAACAATTTTTGTCCAATTTTGCAAGTTTTGTGGGTAAGCTATTGCAGGTTGTATCCAGGGAAAAAACTAACCTCACCATCGTGATCAGGATGTCGATTCCATGAATTTTGACTATAAAGTTCACTATATTTTTAAAAAAAAATTTGAAAATTTTTTAGGGCCCCAGGCCGTACCGTACGGAACCCGCGGTCCCTGTGCATTGATCACTAGTTTTTTGTGTTGCAAAAAATTTCTTGTGTAGGTTTAATGTGTTTTGTTCGTATTTTTTTGTTGAAACCCCGACAATTGCTTCAAACCACCAGGTCGAAACCGCTTCACCACCCAATCGCTGTTGCTGCCCCTTCATTTTCTACCAACCTCCATCTCTAGGTGTGGTCGCTCCCTCTAGTTACAGTAGTCGCCACCACACCATTCCCTCGCTGCCCTGTTGCCACCACTTTATAACTCCCGCCGCCTTGCCCCTCTGCCCAGTCAACACCCTCCCACCACCGGTCACTACCCCTGCCTACACTTCTCGCCTCCTGCACTCCCTACACCTTCCCTCAACCCTTCCACCACCGGTCGCTAGCCCTGCCTATAGTTCCCGCCTCTTGCACTCCCTACACCTTCCCTCAACCCTTCCCTACTGCCCGAACCTCCTCCTCCCCCACACCTTCCCTCCCACCTTGCGCACCTCCAGCGCCGCTTCCACCACTCCTTTCCCTGCGGCCGTTGCCTGAGCCTCCTCCTTCCCCACTTCCAACGCCCCACCCTGCAGTGCCCTCCATTCCCCTGCCCGATCCCTATGGCCACTTAGTAACTATGGGCGACTTAGGGCAAAAGCCCATTCTATTGTTCCCTTTTTTTATTTTTTGTTAAAATCTGACCCTTGGTCATATCAGTGACCAAGGGCCCTACTAACCACTAACTGCCCATCTTAACCCCTAACTGCCAGGCACTAACACTAGCATGTGACCGCTCAAACTGAACCATTAATGGTCAAATCAAATAGTCAGCCTGCCCTAGTTCATTTTCAAGCTCTAAAGGGGGGTATTTTTTCTTTTTTCTATAACTTTCGTATACGGAGGCAGATTTTTGCAAACAAATTGTCATTGGAAAGAGGACTCCGAGCACTTCGCAGTTGTGAGTTTTTTATCAGGTGACTATACTTTTTCCTGCCTATTTCATCTGTCAAAGTCAAACAAGCTTAAAAACATCAAATCATCATATCTTTTGCATTTTTGATCGAATTTTCACAAAAAAAAAATTTCAAATCACATAGAATTTCCTGAATTTTCTGTTCATGCAATCTGTTTTCCTGTATCAGTTCTTTTTTCATCAAATTTTCTTAGATTATCAATTTTTGCATCACAATCTATTTAGCTAGTCTACTTGCTTTGTTGTCATTTTTTTGACTTGCAGGTGATCATTTGGGACTGGAGCAACATCTAGGGCAGCATCTACATCAATTTGGACAGTAATTTAATCAGGTGCATTCGTTTCATCCTGTATCTCTCAATCTTGTTTTCATCACACATTTCAATTTAGGCTTTTCAAACGAACATTGGTTGATCATCAAACATTGAAATCAGGCTTAAAAAAATTAGTGTCTTCAATCACACCTTGAAATTGGGCTAAAAAGAACCATTGTTTGATGTGTTTTTCATCACATTTCAATTTCTAAGGGATAATTTACAAGTGAGAGTGTGAGTCAAGTGGGTGTGTGTATGCTCTCTCCTCGCACTGCAAGGTGATCTTGGAGATCAAAAACACCTCACTTGATTCACTTTTGTCAATCCTTTTCCTAGGAGGCCTGCTAGGGGATTTCATCACCCCTAGGGATGACCTCATTCGAGGCTGAATCGAAAGACACCCTCTTTGAAACTGGAATCCTGTCACTCTTGGCTAAGCCCCGAAGAACTTTCTACCTTTGGGAAGTGAAGGTGAAGGGTGGGTTACCCCCTTCTCCCGGCTGTATGACAAGATTTCACTTTCAAATTATTAGTCAACCTTATCTAAACATGGATCAAACCTAACTGGCCATACCCCCTCAAACTAGGCATTAGGGCATGTTGATTTGTGTTACACGTGCTTGTTAATCATTATCATATTCTTCAAATTCAAATTTCAAATTTTCTTGTGTCTTGTGTGAGTGATTCTTGTTTGTACATGTGATCATTTGTTAAACATTGTCAAATCAAACTAAAACATCAAACACATAAGACAAGTCATTCATCACATTCAAATCCAATCACACTCATCCTAATCACCCATTTTTAACCACCTCAGTCCTAATCACATCCAAGTCATCCATAATCAATCCCACTCACATCCTTGTCACCCTCAAATCATCACCACTCTATCTAAATCATTATCCAAACAACATCATTCTCTCCATCCTTCTCAAATCAACCTCCATCCCAATCATCCCTAAGCACATCCTAGTCACCTTCGTCCTAATCAACTTCATTCAAACAATCCACATCATCATCCAATCATAACCAAGCACTTGCCCAAAAGGACTTAAGATTTAACCACATGTGTGACATCATGTCAACCTTAGAGGACTTCCAAAAGCTCCTTCATATGCTTCACCACATGCATGCAAACCAATCCCCTATAGAGCATCAAACCTTTCAAAGCATTCAAGAATTGATTCAAATAGGTCGAACAAGCCACTCCTCACCCATACAATACCTCGTGCAAGAAATCCAACACATCTTGGCCACTTGCAAATTCCAACAACCATCATATCTAGCACCTATCCCATCATATCCACCTACACATCAAACCAATTCTGCATCAACTTATCCCACTTCATATCAACCAAATTCATCCACATGTCATATCAACCCATTATCAACTTATCACAACCCTTATCTATATCAATCCATATCGCAACAATCATTATCCTATGCAACCCCTCCATCATCATCACATCAACACATTTACCAACATCAACAACAAATCATATAACAACAAGAAGTCCACACACCATCCCAACCTCAACACATTCCACAACAACCTTACATGTCATCATCTTCAACATCATATCAACCTCCATCATCCTCATATCAACCTTCAACCTCATATCAACTTCCATCATATCAACCTCCATCATCCTCATATCAACCTCCATCATCCTCATATCAACCTCAACTTCATACCAATGCCAAAACCTTTCGTCTACATATCCTACCATTACACCTATCACATCAATCCAAGCACTAGTGAGCCCAAATCGACCTTTGCAACAAGAAGCACATGCAAATCCAAGTGGTCCCTTGTATATAAATCAAATGAGTCCAAGTTATCCTAGGCAAGATCTAATAACCTTTGACAAGGGAAATACCAATCTAGAGTTCCCTCCACCATCTAATCCCACACCTATCCTTGAACCCACCCAAGAACCATCACTACCTAATCCCATCACCCACATATCCAATCCCAATCGTAATCCTACACCATGCACCATCATTATCCATCCATTATATTGTTCTTCCACCCATACACTCATGAAGGATGTCATCCATTGGCTAATAGCAAGGAATCAAACACCCTCATGCAGTCCAACATCCACCAAACCTCTTGAACAACCCCCTATCATAAGTCAAGAACCATTATGTAGCCATGTTCAAGAACCCATAAGTCAAACACCTATCACATCCATCCAAGCACCCACCACATCTATCCAAGTCAATCCCACTTCTACCCAACCACATGAGCTATGTCAAGAAACAAATCCAAAGCATGTCGCAACATCAACCCCTTCTCCTAATCAAGATCTAACCATCCCATCTAATCCCATCCCCGATCCCCTCCCATCTATTGGTCAACTTATTGATCCCACACCTTCTTCTACCACCCCTTTACCATCCCCCATGAATCCTTTACCTCCATCTACCAATCCCATCCCAAATCCATCCTCCTATTCACTTGGAACAAGCACTTTCATCCATGATGACTCCCTCATAGGAGGTTAACAACTTCCATCTATCACTTATCTTTCTCCAACAAATACTGGACTCGCGTCTTGTTTCCACAGCAACCAACATCCCATTGCATGTCGCATGCTCCAACTTATGAACTATCAGGACAAAGGCTTAGGCCTTCATGAACAAGGCATCTTGGAGCCCATTCACACCACATTCCATCCATCATCACATGGCCTTGGCTATGCATCCCAAGAAAAAAAATCTACACAAGTTGATACCATCCATCCACCTTCTAAAATCCATTCATCCAATCCCAAACATGGTGCATATCATCGCACTCCCAAAACATATGTCACCATCCCTCCTCCATCATCCTACCATTTGCAAAAGCATGTGACCACCCATCTCCCTCCATCAAATTTACCTCCACTACTTCCAACTCCAAAGATCCCCATCAAATCCACTCTACCTCCTATCTTACCAACTCCCAACATCCCTATCCACAAATCCACTCTACCTCCTATCCTACCAACACCCAACATCTCTATCCACAAATCCTCTTATCCTCCCATCCTCCCAACTCCTAATATCCCCATCCTCAAATCTCCTCATCCATTTATCCATAAATCCACTAAAATTCCCAATCAAGACCAACACAAGCACACATCTTTCAAACATGAAGCTTCCCCTAAATCCATGGGATTCAAATATTTGAATGCCTCAACTCATAAAGCACAAAATCCTAAGGATATTATCCCTTCTAATCAACCTGAAAAATCAAAAAGACTATCCAATCCCACACCATCACAAGCAAAATCAAAAACAAAAATGGTGTGGGTCCCTAAACAAAAAACACAAAACTCTAATGAGGCATCCACATCCCAATCCACTCCAAAATCCCAAACATCTTGCTCCCCATCTAAAAATTCCCCAAAATCTAAGTCTATTTGGGTCCCTAAAACCCCAAATAGACCATCCAAAAATCTCCCATCCTGATCCCCATTACTTCCAACTCCACATTCAAAATACAAGCTTCCAAATACATCACGGTGTGTGCCACCATTGGTCTTGGTTCCCCTCCACCACTTGCAATTCCCACATACCTTCATCTCTCCATCTTTCGTTCACTATCCTAGATATCTTCCCCATCACATTCCTCTAGTCCATGCTTTTGTATAGTCCACATCATAATCCGCATAGTCCACATCATATTCCACATAATCCACATAATCCATTATCCACCATCCATTCCATATTCTCCTATCTACCAACATCCATGTAGTCACCATCCAAAATGCTATCCAACATGGGACCATCTTCTCCTTGCTATGGAAACAGACGCTAGAGTCCCCATTCCATCAAAACAAGCAAACAAATCAAAAAATCAAGAAAATAGTAAAGAGAAAAAATCCACCCAATGGTGAAAACAAATCCTTGTGGCGCCTTGGGCATCATGTGTAATCCCTTCTCCATCCATTTTGCATCCCTACACTTGGGGGCAAAACCATATCCTTCATCCACATCCATCATCTCCTTTCACATCTTATCCACTGTCTTATCCTTATCCTATCATTCCCCATCCATTCTATCCACTATATCTCCCACCTTAGATCTTGATAAAGACAAGGGGCAACATATCAACAACATGCATTGGAGACCTCTTGGAATACTCCCTTTGTCAGTATATCCTCTATCCACCTACTGCAAAATCCATCCATTCAAACATGAACCCATCATGCAAAATCCTAAGCATTGGGGCATACGATTCCTTGCAAACTAGCCCTTAGAGAAAATCCTACAATCCCGCATCCATATATCATGCATACCTATCCTACCCCTCATCTTTATCTTCCATCTATCTAACATGCATCCCTATCACTTGTCCATTCATCTATCATGAATCAACTATCCAATCCCCCTATCCCACCCCATCACCTTCACCTCTAGACTTGGTGTTCCCTTGTCATTGGTATTTAGCACAAAGGCTATCCACACAAAATCCAAGGCAACCATCATAATAAACCATTCCTTTTCAAACATCAAAAAATTCAAAAACATCACAAAATCAAAAAAATCCAAAAGTATCACAAAATCACAAAATCCAAAAACATAAAAAAATCAAAAAAATTCAAAAACATCAAAATCATCAAAAAATCCCAAAACAATAGAAAACACACAAAATTCCAAAAATAATCTATCCATCACAAAAAAAAAGTCAAACTCCATCACACTCTCCTCATCCTCACATTTATCATCATCCCACATCATCATCACATCTCTCATCAATAAGATTACACTAGATCCAAGCATCGCATCACCTATCAAAGCATTGTCCTTAATCAAAATCATCAACTATCAAATCAACATTAATCGCAACTTGTCACCATCACATCTTGAGCCAAATTTACAACATCATCAAATCATCTATCAATTCCTACCTTAGGATATATCTTTCCTACGATAGGCAGAATCTATCACATCATCATCCATTTTGGCAAAAGATACAATGGTTACTTGTTTGGTTCGTTGGTCTTTTTGTTTTTGATTTTATCTTTTGTCCTATTTGAAGATCACATCAAAGCTACCTTGATCTTATTATATCATGGTATGTGGCGAAAACATCTAGAATGGGGCATAGTCTTGCTTTTGTATGCTGTGCTTGTGGGTTGGTTTCATTACTCCAAGCTAGTATTCATATCTTGATTGATCATAGGGTCGGTTCTAGCATATTGGCCTCCTTATGCATCTAAGGTTCATCATACCTTTTTTGTACTAAGGGCTTATGCTATGAGTCCCCTTCCCTTGTCTAGACAAGGTTGTATTATCTTGGGCATGCATGAGATCATCCCTTTGTCTGCGTGTCTAGTCCATGCAAATGTTGGATAAACATCATCACCCTGGTCTTCTATACCTTGGTGAACATATCCACTTTGCTATATCAAACCTAGGATTGCTCAAATTCAGTTTCAGCACAATGATCATCCACCAATAATCTCCCAACATCATCATCCTTTCATCCCACCACTTATCCTCTAACCAGTTCAACCAATCTGTCCCATCCATTTTGAGAGCACAACCGTGTTCTTGCAACCCGCCTATCCTCTCGAAGGGGCATCACCCTTACCAATTATCCCCAAACCTTACCCTATTCTTCCAAACCAAAATATTTTTTCTATCCAATCCAACTCTATGTTCTAACTTCTTTGAAATGGTGTTACTTAGCTGCAACACCATCTCAAAGAGGGGCAAATGTAGACACCTAAAATTGGACTGCTCTGCAAACCAATTTTCCGTACCTCGCACTAAATCATTCCCCCATCTGCATATCCCTGGTGATCAATTAATTCACCTAATTAATCCATTTAATCTTACAACCCTATCTTATCAATTAAATGAATATTCATAATATTTATTTAGTTGATTTATCCATTTCCCTAATCCATGTTAATAAGATAAATCCTGATTATCTGATTAACCTAGACTTAAGTTAATTAAGAAAACACTTAATTAACCTTGTCTCCCACTCATCCACTAAACTGAATTTAAAATTCAGATGTCTCCCACTATACTCCACTAAACTAAATTTAAAATTCAGTTGTCCCCCACAATCCTCCACTCTTCCCAATCACTGAATTTAAAATTCAGTTGTCTCCCACTCACCTCCACTCACTGAATTTAAAATTCAATTGTCCCCCACACTCCTCCACTCTTCCCAAAATGGGAATTTTTAATTCATCCCCTAGGAATAAAAGATTCACTTTTATTCCTAGCCCTTGATTTGATCAAATGAATCCTCACCCTCCATCCTCATCTCCAAAATTCTATAAATTGGACCCTCTCCAAACCATTTGGGAGAGACCCCTTCATGCATCAGAACTCTATCAAAATCACTCCCCAATCTCCTCATCTTATCAAACCTCTACCAAAATCACTCCAATCATTCCCAATCTCCATCCAAATCAGGCATCAAATCCCTAATCACTCATCTACATTGTGTTGTAGACATTGAGCAATCCACATTTAGTCATTCTAATCAAGGGAAACATTTGAGGAGCTCTCTTGGGTGCATCTCCTTCCCGCATGGATTTGTGAGGTCTTCATGAAGAGATAATCGTGTATTTATGCATTAGATTAGTTATAACCTTTATTCTGATTTCACTTATCACACATACAATGTATATGATATATCAAACAGAAGGATTGCAAATCTCATAACTTTGTGACAATCAAGTAAAGTTGTCTTCATCCATCCATCCTTCAATAACAGAATAACACTGATGTGAGTTGATCATTGGTTTTTTTTTCATCTCATCATTGTCTTCATTCTTCTTAGCTTGCCAAAATAGATGTGTTAGATATATACCATTTGCATTATCCATTATTATCATATATAATATAGTATCATCTATCACTTCCATCTAATTTGCATAACACATATCCTGACATATCATGATAGTACAATTTATCATCTATCAATCATTATATGCATTAACCTAAATATCCATTATATGCATTGCATAATCATTAAACATGTGCATCCATACATTATATAGACATCCATATCCATAGCATGAAAAATCATAAACATATTACATATCATGAACACCCATCTCATATATATATATATGAATAAAGATCAATAGACAATGTTTGTTTCTCTTTGTCTTGTCATCTATTCGTGAGTCAACCCAACCTTTTCCGATCACTTTGGGTTTCCTCTCGAGGGGGCATCATCTGCTAGTTTCACTAGGCCAAAAATTTGTTTAGGGAAAGCAACATGTCATATCATATCTTCTTTGAAACAATGTTCGAACAAACATCGTCTCAAAGAGGCGCAAAATGTAGACACCCAAAATTGACCTAGTTATCAATATTAAAATATTACAGCATTCATCATCTGCATTTGTCTAACACATTTGAATAATTTGTCTTTTTTCTCTTAAATCATCTATTTATTCTATTTCTTCTATTAATTAATTAAATTTATATTTATTTAATTAATTTATCTATTTTCTTCTATTTTCCTCTATCTATAATTAAATAATCTTTAATTATTTAATTATTTTCTTATCCTCTTTAAATTAAATAAATTTACATATTTATTTAATTTAGTTCTTCTATAAATAAATAAAATCTATATTTTATTTATTTATTTTCTCATCATGAGCATAAATTAAATAAATTTATTTATTTAATTTATGACTTTTCTTCTAATCTTCTAAAAATAGAATTTTTCTCTATCATCATCTTATCATTTCACTTTCTTCTATGTGTACAAGATAGGTCCTGTTGTGATGTTCACAACACGCCCCATTATGCTCCTTAGCAAAATGGGGACCCCTGCTGTCGCTTTGCTTTTTGCTTCTGCTTGTGTTTTTCTGCTTTCTGGCGGTTTGGTAAAAATGAGTCAGGTGCATCATCATCATGATATTGGATGAGGTTGGTCATCATCATGAGGTCAGTTTGTCAAAGTTCATATTTTGTTTCTGTGACCTCATATTTAGAAAGAGCTTGAAATTCCATGCAGGTTTGCCTTTTACATCACTTGAAAATTCGTCCATATGAGGGAGTTATGAGCAGTCAAAGTTTTGGTCAAACTTGATAATCGCAAGTGATCATCATATTTTTTCATGTTGTCAAGGTCATCATGATCTTGATCTATCACCTGATAAAATCATGCAGTCAAAATATCCAGACGTCAATCTTAGGTGATAGTGCCCTTTACCCGTCAAATGACCTTATGCGCATCGTGAGCATCATGATTTTAGGAGGGTCATATTTTATAAACTCAGTTTTGCTGTATGAAGAACATCATCATCATATTTGAAGCGCCCCCCCGATAATATCCTGAGGTTCAAATATCCGGACGTCAACTTTAAGTCTTAGTAAGTTTTCCCCGTCGAGCGGTCTTTTGTATCGCGAGCATCATGCTGATATTTTAACATTGCCTGGTATTATAATATCATGATGATATTATAATAGTCACCTTGACTTAGAAAATCCACCATCTGCATAATTTGCGTGCGCATGCCAAAATCCTATCGGAGGGTCATCATCTTGATCTTTCACAAGAGGGTCATATTTGCTGAAATTCGCTAAGATGATGAAGACGTCTTCATATCCTCCTGATCTCCTTTTGCATGATCATATTTTAATATCACCCTAGCGCTAACCTGATGATGACCTCAACTCATCTTCATGCTTCGAAGATGGAGAATGATGGTTACGTCATCATGATAATTCGATGAGGAGGATCATCATATTTTTTATCCTGTCATATTGTCAAGATCATCATGATCTTGTTTGTCTACCCGATATTTCGTGAAGTCCTCCTACTGAGAAATATGACCTTTTCCAAATATCCTGATGATCATCATCATCACATTTCCCTTCGGCAGGATATTTTCCAAAACATGATCCGGTTCGCGAATATGATGATGACGTCTTATTCTAAGTTCGACAAAAGCCCCAAATATCTTGATGATCATCATCATCCTGATCTTTCGAGAGGGTTACCTTGGCCGCAAAGGGGTCATTTTACAATCATCATCCTGATCATGCTCCTTAGGTGACCCGATATTGCATTTATCCCCTGATCTTAACTAAACATGACGGTGACGCCATCATTTGCATTTTAACGAAGCCCGAATATGACGATGATGTCACCATCATATTCCTTTCCTCAGCAGTAGGATCATATTTCATATCCTCCTATTTTCTTTCGACATGAATATGATGATGATGTCATTTTTTTCCCCAATATACAGAAGCGAAATATCATGATGACGTTATCTGGACCTTCGAAAGGGAGAGCATCATATTTCCAGAATATCATGCAGATGAAGTGAAAATCGGCCAAATAGTGAATATCGACCATACATTTTTTTTGACATGCCGATGGGCGGGAAATGAAGCGGTGGAGTTTTAAAACATTTTTTGGCACCCGTGGCATTTTCCCGGTCAGCGATGGTTGACCTGATGGGTTGTGAGCGGTCTGAATGCGTTTTAAATGCATTTTGAGAGTATTTTGGACCCGATTTCCACGATCTTGCACAGTCACCTGGATTTAAACGATTATTTTAATTTCCTACTGTTTATGTGATAAATGAAATACTTATTGCTTGTCTTGTCTTGCAGGCTTGTAGTTGAGGAAGCAGCTGGAAAGTCAACACAGTGACCTCATGAAGGAAGGAAATCCGATCTCAGGAGCAGGAAGATAAGGATGAAGTGTGAAGAAGTCAAGGCCATTCAAGTGAAGAACAAGGTTGCAGCTGAGGGTATTACTACAACAGACAAACAAAAGTTATTGCCAAGCTACCGGAACTTCTCAGAAGGGGCAATATTTTGCCCAGATTTGACACTGCTCAGAGATATTTTGAAGAGCTGGTTCACCTGTATTTATTGCTGTAACCAGGGGTTTGAACCAGGGGTTCAGTTAGGTTTTTGCTGTAGTGAGGACAATCAGAATGTCTTTATATTGTGCCTCTCTACTGTAATACTTTACAACAGGGATTTTAGAAAAACAACAGGGGCTACAACAGGATTTTCTTTTAGGAACATACAGCAAGTTAGCATAGTTTAGAAGTAGAAGAAGGAGGTCGCCTGTTTGTCTGCAGTAAGGTGCGCATGGAATGTCTGGCTGCCTTACTGTATCTGTAAAGCTTGTAAGTTCTCTGTAGTATGATCAATGAAACTAAGAGTCATTCCTACATTGTAAATCATGTATGACTATTCATTTCTAATACAATAGAATCTGGAGTTCTGCATCTATCTTTTGAGTGTTCTCCTACTCTTCTTTGTGTTTTGAAATATTTTCTTTGAGAGCTTGCAATTTTAAATGTATATTTGTGAAAATGCTCAGAACTTACATTTAAGGTTTTTACTGTGGATTTGATCAAATTACTGTAGTATTTACATAGTGCATAACAGAAACAACTAGATCCTTCGGTAGATTAAATGAGGTATAGATTAGATCTTTCTAACTTTTCCCAACCCATCTGAAATATTTAGCTGAAAACGTAGAAATCTAAAGGAAATTGTCTCAAATTTGAAGAAGCATGCATAACAGAGCTATAAGTAGACAGTTTTCATAAATAGATAAAGAAGAAAGTTGCAAACAAAAAAATTCAAGAAAACCATCTAAAACTTGCAGCACAGTAACACTTTTATGCAAAGGAATGAAAAAGTATTGACATATCTCATGACCTTTTTGCATATTCTTAGTCCAGTAAACCACCAAACAAACCTAAACTACGTAAGGCCCCTTGAACATTACAGGTTCACATTGACCAACTGAACTTGACCAACCGAACCATTGTAGACTTGGGATTAGTTGAATCTCAAATGATTCCTTCTTATCTTTCAAGTATAGTTTCAGTTCATTTCATGTGAATTTTAACTTATTGTTATGATTGCATCAAAACAATCATCAACAGGTCCTTTCTTTATCTAAGGGAAAAGAATGATTTAATTGGTTCTAAATTCAATCATCCACATCATCCAATATTTAAAATAGAAAAGCATTCTATTTTAAGAAAATCAATCTTAGTACTACCAACAAACCTACAACAATCATTTAATAAATGTAAGCTTCAAGGAAACTTGTCTTGTGCATATTCACCTATGATCATGATTTCATCTCAACTATTCAAACTATCTTTTCTTCTCCACCATTGATCAACCTTTATTGAGTGCTATATATACACCCACTCAGTCTCATTATCATCATCTCACCATATAGTGTGCAAAGTATCATCTCAAGTATAATACCTCAATTAGCATCCATTGAGGATTTTGAGCATTTCATCTATCATCATGGTAGCTTTAGCATTTATGATTGTTCTCAATTGAGAAGCAATCCATAAATCCAACCAAGGAATCAATAATCTAGGTGATTTGCTTTCAATTTGTTTGCATTTTTGTGTCATTTAGATGGATTCTTTGAAGGTGGTAGGATTGGGTTTGATTTGCATTGCTTGATCATACTAACCTAAATTTTCCTACTCACACATTCCGGTACACCCGATGGGACTCATGTCCTTGATTTAACATCTTTTTTTGGAGAGTTGTTTTTATGGAGTTGGATTTCTACTGGGTTCTGAGCGCAATTGTTCATAAGAAAATCTCAATCGCACCACAAATCACCACATTTGGTAGAAAACTAAGCACAATTGATTCACAAATTTTCACATTTGGTCATATTTCGAGAGCAATTACACAACAGAGCGTCGCATCTAATTTTTTTGGCCGCATCTGGTTAGTTAGGGATTTGATTTTGCAGGCCATGCGTAATTGGTCATATCCATATGTAATAGAACATTAGATCCTCACATTTGGCTCAAACCCATACACAATTGAACATCAGATCCTTGCAATTCATGAAAACCATACGCAATTAGTTTGCCCTAAAAAAATCTCCTGCTAAAACACCCTGTATTCACATTTGGTCAAATCCATATGCAATTAAAGCACAAATAATCACATTTGGCTTTATTTCATATGCAATTGAAGCACAGTAAGTTGTATTTGGTAGTAGCAGGTCACATTTGGCACAGCAGGGGGTATTGTTTTTTTCTTTTTGCCATAAGTTATGCATACAATATCAAAATCATGCAAACAAGGACTTGTTGGAAAGCTAACTCAATGAACTTCACAACTGTGGAGGATTTATTAGGTGATTTCATCATCTTATCATTCATTTTCTCAGTCAAAGTAAAACTTACACATAAACTTCAAATGAACATAACTTTTGTATTTTTTATCATTTTTCAGCACAATTTTTTTAAAAGTGCATAGAATTTCCTCAAGAATATGTTTATGCAATCCATTTTTCTATATCAGGTCATCTTAATTAGTTTTTATCAGATTCTTCATTTTTCACATATCACTTTCATGTGCAAGTTTACTTGGTCTCTTTTCAATTTGGTGACTTGTAGGTGAATCAAAGGAGCTAGAGTAGTGTTTGGATTAGTCACAAAAGCAACTTGGAAAGTGATTTTATCAGGTGAACACATTCCATCTTTTCATCTCTTAATCTTGTTTGATCACAAATTTGGATTTTAGGGTCTAAAATGAACAACTTGCTTGCAATCACATCAAAAATTTGGGTTAAAACAAACAAGTGTCCTCTATCACATCTTAGCTTTGAATCTAAAAAGATCAAGTGCTTGAATTGTTTTCCACACATCTCATTTTCTAAAAGGAAATTAACCACTACGAGTGTGAATCAAGTGGGTGCTAGTACCCCATTTGGTTCGCTTTTGCCATACCCTTCTTAGGAGGCCTGCTTCGAGACACACCACTCCAAGGGATGACCTCAACCGAGGCTGAATCAAAAGACACCCTCCTTTGAGAGTTGGAATCTTGTCACTCTTGGCTAAGCCCCAAAGAACTTTATACATTTGGGAAGTGAAGGTGAAGGGTTGGTTACCCCTTTCTCCTGGCTGTGTGGTAGGATTTCACTTTCATTGTATCCCTAGTCAACCTTGTGCAATATAGCCTAAGACCTAATTGGCCATACCCACTTGACTAGTAATAGGGCTTGTTGATGTGTCTTCTTCAAGTACTTTCTTAATCATCACATTTCAATTTCAAATGTAAACTTGTTTATGTGTCTTACATGAATGATTCGTTTGTGTATATGAATAATCATTTATTTGAACATTTCCAAATTAAGCTATAAACACCAAACACATAAACAAGTCATCCTACACATCATATTCAATTTAACGCCATCCACATCATCTAATCTTGTCATTCGACATCATATCCTAATCATATCCAAATCAATTTCATCTTAAACATATCCTAGTCACATCCATACATGTTCTTAATCATTACACATCACTCAACAATCCCAAGCCAAATCATCCTAGTCATCCAAGAAATCACCATCTTAATCATTCCACATAATCATCATAATCCAAATCACGCACTTGTCAAAAGGGTCTTAATCCTAAACACATTTGAGACACCATGCCAATATTAGAAGACCTAGCACAAAAACTCATTCTCATACTTCACCAAACACCAAACCTCTAAACCAACAAACCATTCAAACGGTCTTTGATATCATCAAACAACATCAAACAAGCCAATCACCTCAAATGCAACAACTCATAGCACAAGCCCAACACATTATGGCCACTTGTTAAACCCAACAAGCATATCATCCTCTATCCATTCAACATCAACCAATGCCACATCAACCTTACATGTCATCACCTCCCACTTCATATCAACCTAATCCATCCACATATCACATCAATCCTCTGTCAACCTATCATAGCCCTTCCAATGTTAACCCTTATCAATATCAATCCATATCACAACAACCATTATCCTATACAATTCGTCCACCACAACACCATCACAACCTCCAACACATTCAACCACAATCCTATGTGTCACCTTCACCATCACACCAACCTAATCTATTTACACATCATGTCAATACCATATCAACCTATCAACCTCCACCCCAAGATTATTCAATTTCTCATTCCAACACATCACCAAACCCATCCACAAGGCAACCAAGTGTCCTCACAAGAAGCACCCTTGATAGATCTAAGTTCACCTTTGCAACAAGAAGCACATGTAAGTCCAAGTGGCCCCTTTGTACATAAATCAACCAAGCCCAAGTTATCCTATGCAACACCTAGTATCCTTTGACAAGGGAGATACCAATCTAGCCAATGCATCCTATGAACACCTTCACCATCCAATCACATGCCAACACATAACCTACTAGTCGAAAGGAAGCTAGGTCTGCAAAAATCACTTCCTACACTATTGGGGGGAAACCGCCAATAAAAGTGGTGAAAATTTAACCTCCGAGTCTAATTAGGCTCCATATAACAACAATCTCCCACTTGGAGACTGATCATAACACTGCTAACCCTGTAGCTCCCACTGGAAACAAGAACCCTAGACTGTGTTGTTCTATTTTTGTCATTTTTAGTCTAAAAGACCAACTGAAGCTAAAGAGGAGCTTAGCTTCTCCCTTGTCACTGCCTTTGTAAACATATCTACTGGATTTTCATCTGTATGTATCTTTTCTAGCCTTAACTGTCCATCATCCAACACCAACCGAATAAAGTGATACTTCAACTATATGTGTTTGGTCTTTGAATGCAAGGTAGAATTCTTTGCAAGATGTATGGCACTCTGACTATCCGTAAACAAATAACTGTTATCCTATTGTTTGCCCAATTCTCCCATGAAAGATTGCATCTATATCATCTCTTTTCTTTCCTCTGTTGTAACTACATATTCTTCCTTGGTGGTGGATAAAGCAACCATCTTTTTGTAACCGTGAGATCCAACTCATTGCTGTCCCACCTACAGTAAAGACAAAACCTATAGTACTACACCTGGTATCAATGTCCCCTACCAAATCTGAGTCTACATAACCTACTAAATTAGTATTATAGCCCCCAAAACATAAGTGTTTATTGGATGTACCTCTCAAATATCTAAGAATCCATTTTACCACATTAGGATGACTCATATACTTGCTAACAACTCCTACAACATGTACAATATCATGTCTCATGCATACCATGGCATACATTAAATATCCTACAGCTAAACCATATGGTACCTTAGACATTTTTTCTTCCTCCTCTTGTGTCTTAGGACACATCTCCTTAGTCAATTTAAAATGACTAGGCAAAGGTGTGCTGACAGATTTTGTATTCTCCATATGGAATCTCTGTAACACCTTTTCAACATAATCAGCCTAAAATAGAGTTAATTTTCTATTCTTCCTATCTCTGCAAATTTTCATACCAAGGATTTGTTTTGCTGCCCCCAAAACCTGCATAGCAAATGACTATGCTAACGTTTGTTTTAACTCTCTTATGTGATCCATGTTAGACCCTGCTACAAGCATGTCATCACAATATAAGCATAAAATAACATAGCTGTTAGTATCTAACCTCTTAAAATAAACACAATGGTCATAATTACACCGACTGTAGCCTTGCTTAGCCATAAAACTATCAAATTTCAAATACCATTGCCGAGGTGCTTGTTTCAGGCCATACAATCTCTTCTTCAATCTGCACACCAGTTTCTCCTTACCTTTGACTTCAAATGCTTAGGGTTGTTCCATGTACATCTCCTCCCCAAATCACCATGGAGAAAGGTAGCTTTTACATCTAGTTGTTCCAAATGCAAATCTTTAGCAGCCACAATACTTAAAATAGTACGAATAGAAGTCATTTTGACAACTGAAAAAAATATCTCATCAAAATCAATGCCCTTTTCTATGCAAATCCTTTTACAACTAATTTGGCTTTAAATCTTTTCTTACCTTCATCTTCCTCTTTCAGCCAATAAACCCATTTATTTGGTAAAGCCTTTTTACATGCAGACAACTTACATAATTCCCAAGTCTGATTTTTTAGCAAGGAGTCCATTTCTTCTTTCATAGAAAGCTCCCATTGAACCTGTGTACCCACCTGTATAGATTCATCATACCTTTCTAGTTCACCAACATCTGTTAACAAAATAGAATACAAAGAGGGAGAGAACCTTTTAGGAGGTCTACTTAGCCTTGTTGACTGTCTAACATTCACTAGAATTTTTGGTCTTTCTGGTTGCTGTTGCAGAACATGAAAAACCACTAGAAAATCACTATTTGGAGTATCATCTAGCACCACAAAATCCTTTTCTTTCTTCTCATTCTTCTGCAACTGATCTTTGTACAACACCTGCTCATTGAATAGAACATCCCTGCTTCTCACAATTTTTGGATTTTCAAAATCTTAAAGCCTATAAAGCCTATAACCAAATTCATCAATGCCATATCCAATGAAAGTACATTTTTTTTTATTTTACATCCAGCGTGGTTCTATTTTTAGAATCTACATGTGCAAATGCTTCACATCTGAAGGTTTTGAGAAAAGAATAACTCACCTTCTTACCTGTCCATGCTTGCTCTGGAATACCATAGCCCAACGGAACTGAAGGACCTCTATTAATTAAATATACAACAGTGTTGATAGCCTTTGCCCACATGTTTAAAGGCACCCCAGCATGCAATCTCATGGTCCTTGTACGCTCCATTATTGTCCTATTCATACGTTCAACCATTCCATTCTCCTGTGGAGTCCCTGGAACCATTTTTTGCCTACAAATTCCATAAAAGGAACAATAATCCTCAAACTTTTTCTGCAATATGCACAACCATTATTAGATCTAAGACATTTTAATCTTTTACCCATCTCATTCTCAACCAAGCTTCTCCATTTCTTAAATGTTTCAAATACATTAGATTTCTACCTAAGAAAATAAATCCACACCTTCCTAGTTGCATCATCTATGAATGTAACATAATACCAAGAGCCACCGAGAGAAGATACCTGAGTTGGTCCCTATACATCTGTATGTACAAGCTCCAACTTCTCATCTTTCTTTTGCTTCCCATCTTTGAAAAAAATGACTCTCTTTTGTTTTCCATACACACAACTTTCACAAAAATCCATATTAATACATTTAGACCTGGTAAAACTTTCTTAGAATGAAGTACCTTCATACCTTTTTCACTCATATGCCCAAGTTTGTTATGCCACAATGTTGTCTTAGAACCTGCAGCAACTATTCCTGAACCTGTTTGTTTTTTCTATACAACAACAAAAGTAGAAGGAACAACATGACTTGTACAAAGATATAAGGTGCCTACTTTCACACCTTTTGAAACCTTCCATTTTTTATCAGTAAATGTAACAATGCAACCTTCTTTTGCTAGTCGCCCTGCTGAAATTAAACTTCTACTGAGCCTTAGAACATGCATTACCTCTTGTAGTAGCTAATGATTCCCATTCTGCAACTTAATCTTAATTCTTCCCTTTCCAACAATCTGATACAGTTCGTTATCTCCTAAATAAACTAGCTCAAAATCCCCTTGGACATAATCAAGAAAATAACTTCTATGGGGTGTAGCATGAAATGAGGCCCCTGAATCTAAAACCCATGAATTATCAACATTATCTAAGAAAAGAATCAAAGCATCATCTTTAGATTTATTACTTACCACATTTTCCTCCTTATTGCCTTCTTGTTTGTCTCCTTCTTTATTCTTTTGAGACTAGCAATCTTTCTTCAGATGACCTAGTTTCCCATAGTACCAACAATCCTTCTGTCCTTTGGATTGGGATCTCTTGTCCTTTGATTTTCCTCGTGACTTCCCATGACCTCCGAAACCTTTTCCTCTCTCATTTGATCTGCCCCTGCTTTCTGTATTCAAAACACTGGCTGATGTGGATCCACCTGAGCTTTTCCTACTAATTTCCTCACTTAGAATAACACCAACAACATCATCAAATTTCAAGGTATTTGAACTAGAAACAAAGTTACTAACCACCATTACCAAACTATTCTAGCTTTCAGTCAATGAACATAATATCAAGATAGCTCTAACTTCTTGATCAAATTTTACATTTATAGAAATTAATTGACTGACAATCGTATTAAATTCATTTAAATGATCTATCACAGATCCACCTTCAACCATTTTCAGATTAAACAAATGCTTCATAAGAAATACCTTATTTAAGGCTATGGGTTTTTTCATACAATCTAACCAAAGCTTTCATCAGACCATCTGTTGTCTTCATTTCTATTATATTAAATTGGCCACTGATGGTGCTAGGCACAACCGAATGGTTCACAATGCCTTTTTGTCAAGAAGATTCCAATCCCCATCAATCATTTTTGCCAGTTTCTTGGCTACTCCTTCCAACGGCATCCATAAATCCTTTGATAGAGGTAATCATCCATCTGCATCTTCCATAATTGATAGTTCTACCCATTGAATTTATCGACCATCAATTTACCCTCGTCCGCCATTGCTCCCACTCAACTATGAGACCTTCCTGCAGACGATAATCACAACCTTCTCTGATACCACTTGTTAAGGTTATCTGGTAGAAGATATCAATTAAATGCAAATAAACAATAAATAGAGGAATGGAAATACACAGAAATAATAATAGCGAGAGACAAGTTTTAACGTGGTTCACCCAAACTCAGGCTCCATCCAAATTTGTGTCGTTGAACTTCTCCACCTCTACTCTTCCGGATGTGGTTGCCATCTCCTTCCTATGACAAGATACAAAATACTCTACATAGACTCCCACTCAGCCTAATATTGGCTAAAAAACCCCTACCCAGCAGCTAGAACCAAAACTGGCCAGGCTCTAATACCAATTGAAAGGAAGCTAGGTGTGCAAAAATTGTTTCCTACACTAATCTAAAGAGGAGAGAAGAGTGCAAATTCCTTTTAATCCTTACAATTATAGAATATTAACAACAACAATGGAGATATTGCAGAAATACACATACACACATGAATGAGATAGAAGAGAGGGACACAAGATATATGTGGGGAAAATGCTTATCGGGTGAAAAATCCCACACTCCAAAACTTGCACAATGTATTATCAAAATTGAAATGGTTTACTATACACTTGCAATGCAAGCTCTCTCAAGTCTTCAATACTCGTATCTAGAGACAAACTAGCAGCATAACAATACCTATCAATCACATAATACATCTCCTCTCCAAAGCACCTGTTTATATAGAATATACAAGGCAAAAATGGATTTGTCTTGAGATGGGTGTCCAACTTGGCCTCATGGCCCAAAACCCACACCTATGGACACTTGTCCAACACTGTAGGATGTTCTTAAAACTTGTCAAGTCACCCCATCCCAAAGAGGACACCTATGCCCAAGTTGGGCAACAACAGATGCTCTTACCAACTCCCACAAGATGACAACATAGGATTTGCATTCTAATTACATAATAGGCAATAAATAAATAAATACAATGAAAATAATACAAGGAATTACCAAGTTTGAGACACCTTCATGTGATCCTAATCATAGTCCATTGGTCCATCAACCTTCATCACCTTTATCCCCATGTTCCACTAACCTTTCATTAAAAGATTCCATGGTTATACTTTTAGAAAGATTGGTCCAAGCAAATTTGATTGAACTATTACCGCTAAGATCATATTCTCCACCTCTCTTTAAACCCCATTGGTATACCAATGATGAATATTATACATACCATAGGTGTAATGGCCATGCCATATCCACTTGTACATAATTTAAAAGATTGCTCAAGAACCTAGAAGCTAGTGGTAAGATTGTGTTACATAAAACCAATCCATCTAATCCCATTATCCATCCAACAAGTCCTAACCCCAAGCCTACAATCCTATCTACCCTTATCATCATGCACTTGCAAAGGATGTGATCCATTGTCTACTAGCAAGGAACAAACACCCCCATGTCAAACACTCGTTCATGAGCCTATCAATGAGTCCTTCAACATCATGTCCATCCCTTCAAGCCTATCATGTGACCCACAAGCCATCAAGCCTATTTAAGAACCCCCCAAGTCAAGACCTATCATACCCTCATGTCGATAACCCTCAAGAGCCTATCAAGTCCATCCAAGAGTCTACCACTCCCATTCAAGAAAACCAAGAGATGTGTCAAGGGTATAATCCTAAGCATGTGGAAACATCAACCCCTAGTCCTAATCAAAATCAAATCCCTTCCATTTACCCCATCCATAACATGTATCTTTTCCATGATCAAGATGATATCCATATTGAAGAGCATATCCATGAGCCACTTGATCCTAGTCATACCCTTACAACCATTCATGAGCAAGACACCCAAGACCTACATGCTCTATCTTATAAAAGTCTTGTTGACTTACTTAAGCATTCACCTCATTTTATGGCCTTTATTTCAACTAAAGAAACTTATTCACCTATCCATGATCCCACAACATCCACTTGTCATGATGAGACACTTGTCCCCCAAGCCAAAATAGAAGATCAAACAAATAACTTGGATCTTAGTGAGCATAATGAACATAATCAAGATCCTAATGGTCCATCCACATCCACTATTGACCATGTTACAAATTCATCCTCATATCCCCTTGGCCTTACCACCCTCATCCATGAATGTTCTTGCCCAGGAGGGTAACAACCATTATCTACCTCACCGTCTCCATCCAATAATGAACTCAAGTCTAGTGTTCAAACCACACCTAGTCCCATTTTCCATTGCATCCTCCAAAATATGAACTACCAAGGTAAAGGCTTAGGCCTTCATGAACAAGGTATTTTGGAGCCAATCATTGTTAAAGTCCCTCCACACTCATATGGACTTGGATATAGACCCCAAGGTAAACAATCTAAAGATGTTGGTAATTCCTCCATGTATCCTAAATCTACCACCTTCCATCATAAACCACATCATATTACCAAAACATATGTTTCCATTCCACCTCCCCCATCCTAAAAATATCGAAAGCATGTGAGCATAAATCCCCTAAAAATCTATAAATCATGACCAACAAATGCACATATTGTGTAAACATAAAGCTTCCACTCATTCCACCAATCCCACTTCTATCAAACCCATGGGATTCTAAAATACAAATTTGGATTCCTTTACCTATAAATCCAAAAATCCTATCAAAAATCCTAAAGGTCCTCATGTCTTAAGGCATCAATGCAAAGAATTGAAGAAAAATCCATCCATAAAGCTACCCAAGCCCATACTTCCATAAGAAAAGTCCAAAAGAAAAATGGTTTGGGTCCCTAAGAAAAAATCCATCAAGTCAAATGAAGCATCCACCTCTCAAGAATCCCAACCATCCTCTTCCATCCAAAAATCCCATTCCATCCAAAATTCCCATTCCATTCAAGAATTCCAAAAATCCCACAAGAAATACAAAGATCATAAAAATACTAAGTCTATGTAGGTACCTAAACTCCGGCATCACCCATCTCCTAATCTTCCTACATCTCCTAATGTTTATCATGGGTTGTGCAACCTTTGGCCATGATTCCCTTCCATTCCACAATATTTTCACATACCTCCACCACCCCATCTTTCATCCATTATCCTACATATCTTCCCAATCACCTTCCTATGGTCCATGCTTTTGCATAAGTCTTTCATCCATCCTTTGTACAAGTCATACATAATACACATCATAGTCGACTATCCTTCCATACATAATCCACATTGTAATCCACTGTCTTCCCTACATAATCCACATCATAATCCACTATCTTCCCTCCATAATCCACGTCATAATCCACTATCCCCCATCCTTCATAAACCTTTCATAATCCACTATCTACCTAATCCATCTCTCTTTCATTCAACTTGCAATTGCAAAGTGCCACTTCCTTGTTGGAAATTAAGGTGTCTCAATCGTGGTAATTCCTTGCATTCATTTATTCTAATGTATTTATTTATTTAGCCTATGTTGTAATTTTGTTGTACATCCTATTTTGTCATTTAGTGTGAAGTGTCACGATGAGTTGTCACTCCACTTGTAAGGTGACTAGGATGGTCAACTCACTCAATGTGTAGATGGGCATCCCCTTTATGTGCTAGAGGTTTTTTGCCATGTGTTAGTATCTAGACAAGTGTGTAAGTGAATCTTGACCAAAATGGTTATGACAGATTCTGATGACAGAATCTAGGATGCGTAAGAGTCATAAATGGAATGTTCTATGATAGGTGAAGACATGTGTCACAGGGCATCTTGGAAGAAGGCATCTTTGGGTGCCCCAAGGAGGGTTATGACATGTTGTAAGAGAATATCCTATTTTAATCCTATGTATGATAGATTATCTTACAACTGTAAGATATGATAGTTATGACAGATTTTATGATAGTTGAAAGAGCATCTGTCATTGCCCAACTTGGGAATAGGTGACCATTTTGGAATGAGGTGTTATGACAAGTGTCATTAGCATGTTGTAGTATTGGACAAGTTTCCTTAGGTGTGGGTTTTGGGCCATGAGGCCATGTTGGACACCCATCTCAAGGAAAGCTTATCTTTGCCTTGTAAACTTCTATTTAAGAAGGTGCCTTGAGAGGAGATGTATTATGTGATTGATAGGTACTATTATGATGCTGGTTTGTCTCTAAATATGAGTGTCAAAGACTCTTGAGAGCTTGCATTGCAAGTGTGTTGTAAAAGAGCTTGCATTGCAAGTGTGTTGTAAACCATTTTAGTTTTGATAATACATTGTGTAGGTTTTGGAGTGTGGGGTTTTTCACCCATAAGGGTTTTCCCCATGTATATCTTGTGTCTCTCTCTTCTATCTCATTTATGTGTGTATGTGTATTGATGAAATATCTCCTTTGTTGTGTTTAACATTCTATAACTGTAAAGATTAAAAATAATTTGCACTCTTCTCTCCTCATTAGATTAGTGTAGGAAGTGATTTTTCCATACCTAGCTTCCTTTCAATTGGTATTAGAGCCTGGTCAGTTTTGGTTCTAGCTGCTAGGTAAGGGTATTTTGAGCTAATCTTAGGCTGAGTGGGAGTCTATGTAGATTATTCTATATCTTGTTACAGGAAGGACATGGTAAGAACATCCAAAAGCGTAGAGGTGGAGAAATTCAATGGCACAAATTTCAAGTTGTCAAAACTCAAGATGGAAGATTTACTTGTTGATCATGACTTGTGGGAAACCTATTGTGATGCTCACAACACCCCCCATTTTACTCCTTAGCAAAATGAGGACCCCTGCTATGGCTGTGGCTTTTGCTTTTGTGTGTGGGTCTGTTGGGTGGTAAAACAGAAAAGGAAGCGAAAGTTACAAACCTTGTTGAAAATAAAGAAAAAATAGCATTAAGTACCAGAGCTGAATATGGGTGAATTCCTTGTCAAAAATGAGTAAGGGTTGCTTTTTGAACCATGTTAAAATTCCAAGTATTTTGTAAGATATGTATGTTTTTGGTAAATATACAATAAGAGGGTTTGTATGTTGCATATACAAAGTCATTTGTATATTAGGTCGTTATATGAGTCGCATATACAAAGTCGTTTGTATACAAGGTCACTCATTTACAAAGTCATTTGTATATTGGGTCGTGGTATGAGTCGCATGTGGGAGTTGTCGGGTTTATTAAATTTTTACACTTGTATGCATTTCAATAACATTTTATTCTTACATACAAGTTAGGCCCAATAGAGTTCAAAGTTTATATAAATAATTGGTTAAGTCTGGTGGTTTCAAGTTTGTATGTTTGGTGAAAGGGAAACATACAAGGAAATATACAAAGCTATATTCATGTCGTAGAATGAAAGGATTTTGAAATGAGGTGTAATTGTTGTATGTTTCATGCCTTGTATGTATGTGTCGGGTTATACATTACGATATACATACAATGTGGAAGACAAGAAAGATTAAAATTTGGTTAAAGTGATGCATCATGACTTAAAGCATATTGGAAGATGCATGGCACTTTATACATGTCGTGGAGCTGAAAAGTAAGTAAACTATGGTTTATAAAAGTTGAAGTCCAAAAGGACATACAAAAGAGTTTGTATGTATCCGGACTCGTATCTAAGGGTTTGATATAAGTGTTATATGCATCGTGGAGATACAAGTGAAAAGTAAAGTGGACCCCACCATTTGCATATCAGGTTTGTATAATTACAATGTATATCTTTGATATACAAGCCAGTATACAAAGAACAGATGCAAATAGAAGATACAAACCAGATGCGAAAAAGAAATTAAATATAGAAAAGTCTTTGTATGTTTGGAAATTGTATGTTTACGATGTACATATCTAAGATACAAAGCAGTAAAGGCATCGTAGGAGATAAAAGGTAAAGAGAGGGTTTGCATAAGGTTGTTGTATATGCGCTCATACAAGAAATTATACAAAGTATGATATACAAAGCAAAAGATACAAGGATGTATGGAAAAAGAAGAAAAAAGGAGGGAACTTTAGTTCGATTTCTTGGATAAAGTGGTTGTATGTTTAAAGATACAAAGAAGACATACAAATAAAACATACAAGAAAACATACAAGGAAAAAGGTATGTATGCAGAATTAAACTAACGGTAAAAAGGTTTAAAAACGCAAACATTGCAGTAGAAGGCCAAACTTTTGGCACATTAATGGCTATAATTGATGCTAATCTAACATTCAGAAGAGGTATAAATTGACGAAAGCCACGTGAATTTTAAAATACATTTTTATGTCTATTGGTAGGTGTGTAGGTATATGGAAGCTGGAGCTTTAATGGCAATGACATCACAAAGGGCGGATTGGATCGCAAAAGAAGCGAAAGGAGTAAAGGTTTTCAATGAGAAGATACATACAGATGGAAAGAAGCATAATTAAAAGGGCAAGGCAACAGGAGATATTTTGATGGTTGTTAGGGTTCCAAAGGGCATCCTTACGCTTAGTATGGAATATGCTTCTCAGAGATTTTTGGTAGGATTTTTTTTCCACCGTTGATGCTGCACTTGAGATATAGACCGATGATTGACTAGGGTTTGGGAACTAGATTGGGGATAATCGAATCCATATATTGAGACCCTTTACTTTGTAATGACTTACATAGGGATTTGTAGAACAGAGCTAGAAATTGTAATTTGTCTTAGCATTTTGAAAAGAAGAACATTTTAGTTTAGAATAGAAGGAGGTCGCATGTGTCTACAATAAGGAATGCATGGAACATCTAGCTTCCTTACTGTATCTGTAAGACATTTTGTAAGTTTTCTGTAAGTTGATTAATGAACCAAGGAGTCATTCATACATTGTAAATCATATATGACTGCTTATTTTGAATACAAATATCTCTAGAATTTTGCATCTACTTTAAGAGTGTTTTCTGGCTCTTGTTTGTATTTGAAATATTATCTCTCCAAAAGCTCGCAATCTTGAATGTATGTTCATGAAAATACTCAGGGTTTACATTTAAAGGTTTAGTCTGTGGATTTAATCAAGTTTGTTGTATTACTTACAATGTGAATAACAGAGTATTTAGATCCTATAGCAGAATGAAGTTTAATTTAGATTTCTCTAACTTTTCCCAAACATTTAAAATACTTAGCTTAAACACAGAGATTTAAAGGAGATTGTCTGATATTTGAAGGAAACATGAACAACTGAGTTGATATTTGGCAATTTTCATAATACTTGAAAAGAAAATATTGTGTTATTATAAATCATATAAAGCTTTGTGATATAGTAACAAATTTATGCAAAGGAATGAAGAAAATGTTGATATTTGTGATATTTTGCATAATTCGAGTCTAGTGAGTCATAAAACACCTTAAATCAAGTAAAGCCCCTTGTATATTACAGCTTCACATTAACCTATTGAATTATCCACAAGGTCAAGACCTGACAATATAGAAACTTGGGTTAAGTAATCTTAATTGATCTCTTCATATCTTTCAAGACAGTTAGGTTCATTTTGTGAATTTTAACTTTTGTTATGAACGTGTAAAAACAATCATCAATAGGTTTTGGTGCTAGAAGGAGGGCTTGATTGGAGTTTGTAATGAAACAACTTGCACAATATCTGAATATAATAGTAAATATGCTGAAAATACTTGATAATAATATGCCACTTCGAGGGGGCAACCTCCTAATCCACTTCGAGGGGGATACCTCCAACAGTCTTCAATGAGAACACAATACTGAATATGATGATCTAATAAGACTCACTACCCCTATATATACCTATTTATGCCTAGGATATCACCCAGGCCGACTTAGATAGCCCTATAGAAGCCTTAGGCCGACCTAAACAACTAAATAACAATATAATAATGATAATATGACTTAATTAAGGGTTAAGATAGCCACAAGCCGACTATTCATAACCATATACACTATAGAAGTAAGGGCATAACATGCCCCCCACCTTTACAAAAGCGTTGTCCTCAACGCTGATCAATTCTGGTAGTTTCTTCATATAATCTTCATCATCCCATGTGGCAACTTCAACTAGAAGATATGTCCTTGATGTCCTCAGCTTGTTCATGTGTGTCTGGAAAATTAACTTCAGCTCCAAGATGTGTCTTCCCTTTGCATCTAGCTCTTGATGGTGATGAATGTGTTCTTCCTTTACTTGAACCTTTTGATGTGCCATAGAGGAAGAGGTGAGGAATAGTACATGGTACCCTTGCATTGGTTGAATAGCTTGATCAGGAACTTCTTCTTCTTTCACTTCTTCTTCATCATCTTTTTCTTTTTCTTTTGTTTCTTCTTCTTCTTCTTTTGTCTCTTCTTCTGCTTCATCATCATCATCATCATCATCATCATCATCATCATCTTCTTCTTCTTCTTCTTCTTCTTCCGCTTCTTCGGTTTCTTCTTCCGCTGCTTCTGCCGCTTCTTCCGCTTCTTCTGCTTCTTCTTTCGCTTCTTCCGCTGCGTCTTCCACTTCTTCTTCTACTTCTTTTGCTTCTTTTGCTTCTTCCACTTCTTCTGCTTCTTCCACTTCTTCTTCCACTTCTTCCTCTTCTTTCGCTTCTTCCTCTTCTTCCGCTTCTTCTTCCGCTTCTTCCGCTTCTTCTTCCGCTTCTTCTACTTCTTCCGCTTCTTCTTCCACTTCTTCCTCTTCTTTCGCTTCTTCTTCCACTTCTTCTTCTTCTTCTTCTTCTGGTTCTTCTTCTTCTTCTTCTTCTTCTTCGGGTTCTTCTTTTTCTTCTTCTTCTGGTTCTTCTTCTTTTTCTTCTTCTTCTGGTTCTTCTTCTTCTTTGTCTACTGCTACTGCTTCTTCTTCTTCTTTGTTGCTTGAGACCTCCTTTCTTGGTTCCTTCATTAAGGCACTTAACATGCTTTGTATATATGATATATCTTCTTTGAGGTCACACATAGCCCTCTTGTACTTACTTATTTCCTCATCCTTATCATAGGGTTTCCCCAGTGTGACAGCATTCTTTTTGCTTCTTGTCGCAAGGCTCGTCATGATGGAAACCAATATTTTTGAAATAAATCACACAAATGAAATGTAAATTCTCCAAAAATTTTACTGTAACTTACTAAGGCCAAGATTCCACTTACCCAGAAAAAAATCCAAAAAATTAGCAAATTTGCTGCCTTGAGAGTGAATTTGTTGGAAACCCTAATTTTGCAATAACTTGCTTATTTTTGCTTCAATTCCTCTGAAATCTGGACTGTATCTTCTTTAATATGGTCTTCAAAAACCCTTTAAAAATATTTAAAAAATTCTCTAAAATCTGAAAGTTATGCTCTTCCCAAAATCGCCTCCAATGTTGAGAAAAAATCTTGCCTCTACGGTGCCAAGATCATGCTCTGATACCACTTGTAATGAAACAACTTGCACAATATCTGAATATAATAGTAAATATGCTGAAAATACTTGATAATAATATGCCACTTCGAGGGGGCAACCTCCTAATCCACTTCGAGGGGGATACCTCCAACAGTCTTCAATGAGAACACAATACTGAATATGATGATCTAATAAGACTCACTACCCATATATATACCTATTTATGCCTAGGATATCACCCAGGCCGACTTAGATAGCCCTATAGAAGCCTTAGGCCGACCTAAACAACTAAATAACAATATAATAATGATAATATGACTTAATTAAGGGTTAAGATAGCCACAAGCCGACTATTCATAACCATATACACTATAGAAGTAAGGGCATAACAGAGTTAAGGTTTGTTCTAGTTAAAGATGGCTCATAACAGTGGTAGAGTGACTAGGTCTAGATCCAGTTCTAAAGATATATTGGTATAATTACCTAATAAAAGGCAAAGTAAGGGTCCTTTGATTTGGAATCGTAGAATATCACATGCAGGAGGTTCATCTAGAACACCTCCTAGATCACCTTTTAGTATCCATAACATTGTGAGTCCTGATGGTTCTTCATTTAGATCTTTAAATCTTGGTTCAAGTCCTCCCAGAGGTCCTTGTCCTCCCAGAAATCCAAGTCCACAAAGAAATCTAGGTGTTCCCCAAGGTCTAGGTCAAGTACAAGTACCTGCAATAGCTTACTTTGATGTTAATTCTCCCATAACATTCCCTGATTATCATGAGATGCCAAAGAATCCTAAAAAAATATGTCCTAAATACTAGTTGCATTAGGATGCAGAAGATCACATTAGGATATTTAAGGAGGCATGCTTTAGGGCCAGGTTAGAATATGAGGATGTTGTGTGTAGGTTGTTTCCTTACACCTTTAGTGAGTAGGCTTCTAATTGGTATGTTAAGTTGCCTAACGGTTACATTTCTTCTTGGGCACTTATGGAAGAAAATTTTTTATCTAGATTTAAAGGTCCAATAGATCCTTCCACCTTATATCACAAATTGGCTACAATTAAGAGAGATGAAGGAGAGCTGATTGACAATTTTAATGACAGGTTTCAAAAGGCCTATTCCGAATTAGTAGCTCCCTACATAGTAACTATAGATGCATTATTATCCATGTATTATGTTGCCTTAGATCCACTAACTGCTATGTTTGTCAAAAGAAAAGTTGACATAGATACAATATCTAAGGCTTATAAGGAGGCAGCCTCAGTAAACTAGGAGATGAGGTAAACAACTTATAATCCATTTCTTAATGGAGAAAATCTAGGATACAAAATCAAACACAACCTTGGAATGGAGTCCCTACACATAACGCTCCATTATTGAATCCAGTTCTTACATACACGCCTGTGTATAATCCTGCCCCAATTGAGGCCATAGTCCCTTATACTGGTAACACTCCCAATAATAATCAGAGTAATGGACAATCTTTCTTCCAACCTCCTCAGGATACATTTGTGGCAAAGACACAAGAGGAAAGATAAGAAATCAAAGAAATTACTGCACACTTGAGAAGATTGACTTCTGAAATGACACAACTGAGAAATGAAAATTCTATGGTAGAAACAACCAAGGATATAGTCAAAACCATAACCAAAGCTATAGTCAAAACTATAACCTAAACCATAACTAGAATCATAATTCGAATTATAACCAAGGTCAAAGTTCAAATCAAAACAAGAATTACAATCAGAATCAAAATCATAATCCAGGACAACCGATGCAAAATAGAGGACCTGTGGTGGATAATAGGGCTTGGGGTAACAACAATAGGAATCAAAATCAACCAAGGCCACCTAACACATGGAACACAAGGCCAAATAATGGTACTCTATCTTCTGCATTTGAGAATTCAGATAATTAGGATACAAAACCAACAACTAGAATTCAAATGGCTAATATAGCATTGAAGAATTGGTGTAGAAATCATAATACCAGTGCCCATGCTGAAATAGATTGCCCTCAGTTTCATCTAGCAACTAGTATTTTCAATGTAGATGTACAGGCTCCCACTTTTGAGTTTCTCATTCCCAAAGGTAATGAAGTAGTGCCCTCAAGATATGAGACTGCTTTAGTCTTAGAGACTTTCACCTTTGCAATTAGAGAAGAAGAGGATCAATTGTTAGAGGATGAACCTTATTTTTGTGAGAACCTATATCCTAAATCAGCCTTTGTACTAAATGCATTTTAGTTTCCCTTTGAAATTGAAAATGAAGTGTTATATGAAATTGAAGAGGTATAGGCTTTTCAACAATCAAACAAAAATCACACCTACAATTTGAGAAATAACACTAGGCTAGGAGGTCCTTTCACTACTTCCACTCCTCCTAACAATTTAAATACTCCTCCAGACTAGAACGCTAGTAATAATCCTACTATTTTGAAGGCTAATCATCATGCAAATAATGGAACAGTACCACAAAAGGTCCAAACAAGTAAAACAGAGACAGTAGAAATAATGAGGTTGATGAGTTATTTATCTGAAGAGATAAAGAGAATTAAGGTCAGTATACCTTTGTGTGAATTATTGAAAAATCCAGGGGTCAGAAATGCTTTCATAAAATCCTTGGATACATTTGTGAGAGGTGAGGTTTCTGCTGATGTGAGTGTTCCTAGTATAGATTCACAACCCAAAGAAAAGAGTAAGAAAATTGAGCAGCGTTCCGACACGAATGTGGTGATGTATGCAGATAAGGAGGCCCCTCCTTTCTTGTTAACAATTAGAATGTGTGGAAAAAACATACATAATTACATGGTAGATTATGGTGCATTAGCTAATGTAATGTGTTTAGGAATATGTAAAACTTTAGGAATGACTCCTACTAAATCTGCTAAGGTTGTTACACAATTGGATAAAACTAAGGTTAATGTGATAGGAGAACTGATGCATATTCAAATGCAATTAGCCTCTGATCCTAGGGTAAGTCAGTTTATTGACATTTAGATAGTCGATATACCTATGAATTATGGGATGTTGTTGAGTAGAGACTGGTCTAAAACATTGAATGGATATATGGCCACTAATTTTCCACATATGTGGTTACCTTGGAGAGGTGTTCCAAATCAGATCAGGATAGAAGCAAAACCCACGATGAAACACATGACTACAGAATACAATAGGACTAATGAGATGTTATATGCTTCTGTTGAACCTGGTGTTTATAGAATCACTGACAAGGGAGTACAAATTGAAGAAATCCCGATGTTAAATTTTAGAGAAAAACATGTCAGTAAGGAAACAATGTTGTTCATTGAGTCTAATGGAAATTCTTCTAATGAAAAAAGCAATGCAATAAACAATTTCAGTCAGGTCATTAGATAGGAATGGAAAGGTGCATTGAACAAAAACTGCTAGTTTAGTGCAAGTTATGTAAAAAAATGTACAGGATCCATAATAAGCCACATTCTGAAGTGAATTGTGGAATGTGCAGAGATATTATTAAATATCAATACATAAAATGCACAAAAGGAAGGGAATTGCAAGAAGGAAAGGTTAATCCTAATCAACCAGAGATATACTTTCATAACAACATGGATGTGTTAATTCTAGATTTAGATGAAGAAATAAAGGACAAGAGATTTGTCATTCTGCTTTACAAACTAAAAGTATAAATATGCAAGTAGGTCAAAATAAATTGCCTATGAATGAACAAAATAGCACCTCACATGTGATTAAAAAAGAAAAACATGCCAAAGTAAAGGGTCAAAAGAATAAAGATGACATGTGGACACTGAAATGTGATAGATCTAAATCTAAACAGGGTGTAGGTTTAGGTGTGGAGCTTATATATCCTCTTGGTAAGTCATATTTAACAACATATAGGCTACAATTTTCTTGTACTAACAACGTTGCAAAATATGAAGCTTTGATTTATGAACTTGTTATGGCTATCAAGAAAAAGGTAAAAATGATCAGGGCATTTTCATATTTTGAGTTAGTGGTTAGGTAAGTAAGGAAATTGTATGCATGCAACTACAAAAAGATGGTTTGTTACAGGCATAGGGTGTGGGATTTGATAGATTCATTTGATGCTTTCAACATAGAACATATCCCTAGAGAATTGAGCCATAGACCAGATGCATTAGCAGTTGCTAGTAGCACTTTAGAACGCTTAACACTGTCAGGTTTAAAAATATTTGCTGTTGAATTAGTAAATGTTCCTAGCATAGCAGATAATGTTACTCATTTCCAGATATTTGGAGGGGATCAACAAATTGTGGATTTTCTAACTTGTAATGAGGTATTTGAAGCTCAAATTATTGATGAACAAGAGAGGCCTAATGTGTCTTGGGATGAAGAAGACATAATCAACTTAAAAAGCAATTTCTTACCTAAGGGGGTAATTGAGTTAGAATAGATTTTTGACTTTGATGGGGTAGGAAGACAAAAAGATTTTCCCAAAACTAAGGGAGGTAAGTGTGATCCATATAACCTTGGAACATAGTAGAGTCAACAAAATGTACTAATTGGAAAGGCTTGCTCTGAGGAGTTAAGAAAGGAAATTGTGGATGTTCTGAAAGAGTACAAACATGTCATAGCATGGACATATGAAGATTTGAAGACATGATACGTCCATCATAACCCATGTGATACCCTTAAAACTAGATGTTAAACCATTTAAGTAGAAACAAAGGCCTGTGAATGCCATTTTAGAGCCTTTAATATTTGAAGAAGTGAAAAAATTGTTGTCTGCTAGAATAATTTTCCTAGTCAGACATTCAACCTAGGTAGGTAATTTAGCACCTGTGAGACAGAAAAATAGAGACATTAGGTTATGTGTTGACTTTAGAAATTGAACAAAGCCTCTGAAAAAGATAATTATCCTTTGTCTCCAATAGATGAAGTGTTGCAAGCAGTGAATGGGGCTAAAATGATGTCTTTCTTAGATGGATTCTCAAGATATAACCAGGTCTTAGTAGATAAAGAGGATAGATTGAAGACCACTTTTACTTGTAAATGGGGAAATTATGCATACAGAAGAATGCCTTTTGGTCTAATTAATGCAGGTGCCACTTTTCAGCGAGCCATGGACATTGCATTCCGTGGACTGTCAGGTAAGTGCATTGTTATTTATATAGATGATTTAACTATTTACTCTAAAGATGCATCCACTCATGCTGAAGATCTGAGAAGAGTACTTAAAAGATGTGAAAGGTACAAGATTTCCCTTAACCCAAAGAAATGTTCATTTCGTGTAATTGAAGGAAAATTATTAGGACATGTCATTTCTGAAAATGGGATATCTATTGATCTTGATAGAATAGAAGGAATAATGAAATTACAATTACCAAACAATAAGAAAGAACTAAAGCCATTTTTTGGTAAGATTAACTTTGTTAGGAAGTTGACTATAGGGTTTGCAGAGATTATACAACCATTGAATGCCATGTTGAAGAAGGATGCGAAGATAGAATGGACACCAGTAGCTAAAGATGAATTTGAAGATATTAAGGAGGCCATTTCTGATTCTCCTATGTTGACAAGTTCAGATTATACAAAGCCATTTTACATCTATTCATTTGCATCTTCACATTTAGTTGCAGCTGCTTTGACACAAAAGGAAGACAACAAAGAAAAACCCATACTTCATGAGTGCACCTCTAAAGGATGCACAACTAAAATATCTTGATATAGAAAGACATGTGTTTGCATTAGTAGGAGCAGTTAAGAAGTTCAGACATTACATCTTATGAAGTCAAGTTAAAGCCATAGTACCAGATGCAGCTGTGAAGATGTTGCTGATACAAAATGAGCCTAGAGAGAAAAGGGCCACCAAATGGATTACAACATTGCAAGAGTTTGATATGGAAATTATTCCAATGAAGTTGGTCAGAGGACAAGCATTAGTACATACCATAGCAAACACAGATCCAAATTTGGTGAAACAAGAGTATGTGTTGAATTCTAGTGATGCATCAGGGTGGTAGGATGACTTGAATACCTTTCTGATATAAGGGAAATATCCAAATAAGATGAAATCTTCTTAGAGGAGAGCTTTAAAGATTAAAGAATAGAAGTACATGGTACAAGGAGGTCTTCTATTTAAGAAGAACCATGAAGGAATATATTTAAGATGTTTAAACAGAGTTGAAGCAGATAAGATATTGTCAGAGTTACATGCTAAGTATGGAACTACTCATGGTTCCCATTTAGCTACTATGTGTAGACACCTAAAATTGGCTCAGGTTGAATTAAGTAAATATTCTAATATTTATCTTAATTCAAATTTTCTTCTGTCAATTAAATAAATATTATAATTTTATTTGATTGGTTCATTATCCTATAATTAAATAAAATCATTTTATTTAATTAAAATCCCTAAATTCTTCTAATGTCTCAAATCCTAAATCCACCTCATAAAATCCACTTCATCAATCCACCTCATCTTTCCACCTCATCTCTTCCACTTCACCATGTTACACATATAATTAAATATTCTTAATATTTAATTAGCTAATATCCTTTATTATCCAAAATTGAATTCTTAATTCAATTGTCCCCCACTATTATCTGAAATTGAATTTTTAATTCAATTGTCCCCCACTATTATCTAAAATTGAATTTTTAATTCAATTGTCTCCCACTATTCTCCACTCATTAAATTCTTAATTCAATTGTTCCCCCCATTATTCTCCACTCATTGAATTCTTAATTCAGTTGTTCCCCACTATACTTCACTCATTGAATTCTTAATTCAATTGTTCCCCACTATCCTCCACTATTGAATTCTTAATTTAATTGTCATAACTCACTATCCTCCACTATTGAATTCTTAATTCAATTGTCATAACCCACTCTTCTCAAAAAAGAATTTTTAATTCATCCATTATGAATTAAAGATTCATAAAAAATGAGAGCCATTGATCTCATCTTTTGATCCTCACCCTCCATTCCCTTTTCAGAAAATCTATAAATGAGACCATTCTCTAAGTAATTAAGGGACTTTATTCTTGCATCAAATCCATGCCCAACTTCTTCTACAAATCTCTTCTGGCATCCTCATAATGCCCACATTCTTCTCAACTCCCTCCTTCATACCCTCCTAATGCAGAAATCATTCTAGCCATCTCACATCCTCTCTCCATTACACAACAAAATATCACAGCCATTCCGTTCTTCTCACTATCAACAAGCAAGGAAGTAAGCTCACTGAGAGCCAATCTTCTTCATCAAGATCGAGGACAGATAAGCGAACAATGGAAGCTACAGGGTAACAAGTTTGTAAGTTTTGTGCTTTCATTTATTTATTCTTGTTACTCGCATATTTCATTGATGTTTAGGTTTAATATTGTCAATTGTTAATCCGGGCATCAACTCTCACAAATGGCCTCCTACACACAAATCGAGCTCACAGTTGAGTCCGGGAGGCTTCAGAGGTAGGAAATCCCCTATCATTTGTCTAGTTTTGTTACCCAAAATTTTTAAAATTTTTCTTTTAATTTTTCAGCCCATTTTTTTGCAATAAAATTTAAAAAAAAAAGAAGAAATTTTTCTTGTTTAAAACAAAAAAAACAACAATCATTTTTTTATTTTTAAATCTTCTTCTTTTTTTTTTTTTAAAGTAGAAAATCACAAAAAAAAAAATTAAAAAAAAATTGGAATTAGGATCTATTTGTTTTTTTTTAGTTTAGTATTTTCGTTTATTTAATAAACAATAAAAAATTAAATATATATATATATATATAAACACAAATTAAAAAAAAAAAAAAAAACACAACCATCCTCCTCCCTCATCCTCCCTTCCCCATTCCCCACACCCCCCCGACCATCTCCTACACCCCCCTTGCCCACCTCCCACCCAACTCCCCCCGCAGTCCCCAGCTCGGCCCCTCTACAAACCCTCTCCCCGCGCCACCCTTCCCCTACCCCCTTCCCCCCGATCCCCAGGCCCTCAGTCTCCCCAAACCCCATCTCCCCCACGCAGACCCTCGCGGCCCCTTTCCCTCTACCTCTCCCTACGCACCCCTCCGGTGGCCCCATCCCAAACCCATCTCCCACCCCGATCCTCTGCCACCAGGCCCTCGACCCCCCTGTGTTCCCTCCTCCCTGCCTCCCCTTCTCCCGCCACTTCCCCTCCGCCTCCTTCTCACTACCACCACAGCTCCTCCACACCACCCTCCCTACCCACTCCCTGCGTCCCCTCCCTCAAACCCCCGATCCCCACCCAGCTCCTCTGCACTCACCACCGCCACCAACACCTTCGCCCTCTGCTCCGCCACTCCAGCCACCACCACTCCCCTCCGCCCAACCACCACTCTTGCACACACACTCACAAAAAAAACATTAAAATAAAAAATAAAAAAATAAAAAATTTTAAAAAATAAAAATAAAATACAAAAGAAAAAAGGGGGCATTATTTTTTTTTCTTTTTTGGATTTTTCACTTAGCAAAATAGGTTGTTTTTTTTCAAAATCTCACAACTTTTGCATACAAAGTCAAAAACTCGCAAACGAATACTCATCAGAAAGAGGACTCAGCAAACTTTGCAATTGTGATGAAATTTTTAGGTGACTAAACCGTTTCACAACATATGTTCTATCTGCACATACATTCTTACGACGCATCTGTGTTCCTGCACTTCTGTTGACTATTTCTGCGCATTTAGTCACTGAAGCGGTGCTTCTGTAGTAGGCAATGCTCTTAAGGTTTTTAGAAGATTTTACTAACATCGACATCTTTACAAGGGTACTCTTGATCTATTTTACAGGTTAGGCTACTAGTTTAGATTCATCTAGTTGCATTTACTAAACTCACACTTCAATTTTTAAAAGATAGTAAAACGAATGCTCATACAAATTCCACATAGCCTTTAACTAGGAAGAGAGTAATTGAACCATTGCTATATCTAAATATTGCTATCTTCTTTAGTTAGATCATTGCTATCTTACAAATGGGAATGAATATTGCTATCTTTTTAAACACTTCAAAGTTAACAACTTGAGCTATCGTGGATTAAAATTGAACTCATCATTGCTATCTAGGTTAAAACTGAACCACTATTATCTTGGTTGACCAACACTTCAAAGTTAACAACTCATTCTATCATTGATAAATTTGAACTCACCATTGCTATCTTAGTTAAAATTGGACCACTGCTATCTTGCTACTCACTTCAAAGTTCTGTGCTTGCCCAAGTAGATAGATCATCTAGTTTTTTTATTTTAACTAGAGGAAAGGAACCACTGTATACTATGTTTTGGGGAATGATACCAGGACTATGCTCTCCCCTATCTTGGGTGACCAAAATGCCAGAGGTATCATTTTCTCATGTGTTTTTCCTTTAGAGGGGCCTGCTCTTGGATACCGCTTATCCAAGTAGGAACAACCCTAAGTGGTAATAGGCTAGATGCCAAGCCCTTCCAAGCCACTATAAATAAATTGTGTTTGGAGTGAAAGCTTCAAACAACGAGTGAAGTTGTGTTACACCGACAGCTAACCTCCCCCAAAACCCTCCAAGGTGCAACCCTTGCAGGCTGGGAGACTCCATAACGGAGAGTAGTGTTGCTGCATGTATAACCACTCGAATGGTTGCCCTCATTAAAAACCTTTCGTTCTAGTGGCCAAAAACCCTTCTTATCCATTTCAAGCCTAGGATTTTGTACTTGTTCTTTCTTTTTAGTCCAAATAGAGTAAAAAAAAAATCACAAAAAAATTTAAAAAAAAACCATAAAAACTCTTTGTGTTTGTTGTATTTTCTTGCCATAAAATTTAGAAAATTAGATCAGAAGAACATTCTTGCAACCAAAAAAAGCAAAAAAAAAAAACACCAAACAAACCACCAAATAAAAAAAAAGAAGAAAAAATAGTCTAAGCAGCACAATCTATCTTTAAGAGAAAGATTTCACTAGTTTGAGGTACCCATTTCAATTTAGTCTCAGGATCAAAGATCAGGTTCCACGTTGCAATCAGTTTTCATCCATTTCATCTAAACAGTCTCTCTCTCACCAAATCATCCCATCCACCTTCTATCAGGTTTTCTAGTCCCAAAATCAAAGTATCCTATATCAGGTCAGCGTAGGTCCTTCCGTATCATTGTGAATTCAAGTAAACCTAGTAAGTCGCAAAACTTTACTAGTGGTTCGTTGCACGACTAGTCCCTACACAGTAAGACAGGTATCGACTACCCTTACTAGTGGCTACCGTCTTGTATCTGCCACCTTACTTGACATCATTGAGTGAGAAAGTCCTTTATCCAAGCCATATCCTAGGTATCCCATTATTAGCAGTCTCTGTCGGCATCTGGCCAAAATCTCTTGTCCCATTCCACCTCATCCCACATCACCTTGCATGGTTCTTACTCGATCTCAATACAAAAAACAACTTGAAATGGCTAGCTCATCCAACTACATCTTCACACCTCATGATAGTGATGAGGAAATCTCTGACGGAGATTATCAAGACACCATCCATAGTAGGAAATTCCAATGCTTAGTAGAGAAAGTGCTCCGTAACGACCCCCAAAAATATTTCCATCACCTTGCTAGTCTTGGAACTAAAATCCCTGTGGATTTTGATATAAGCTCAATCTTGGAAAACATAGAGGATGATCATGAAAGGGGAAAGAAAAACCTAGACCAAAACACAAATGATAAAGGAAAGAAAACCATAGACCAAAGTACTCCTATGGAAGAAATAAGGAAAGAAATCGAGAATCTCAAGCACCAAATGTCAGATCGCTAGACAGGTACAAACACCAAAACCTACTCCTTCACAGATATTGCACTGTACCCCTTTCATAAAAGTTTAATCATGAAACCATTTCCCTATCGATTTGAAGTTCCTAAATTTGACAAATACAAAGGAAAAGGGGACCCTAAAGACCATATCAGGGAATTCAACGCAGCATGCTTAGAAGTAGCTCACAACGAGACTTACTTAATGAGGTTATTCCCTATATCACTAGGCAGTCAAGCTATGGAGTGGTTCTCACGGCTTCCACCAAGCATCAAAACTTTTGATGAACTAGTCAACAAATTCATCATGCACTTCTCTTATAATATCGAACATAAAGTATCTATGCTAGATCTATGCAACACCAAACAAAAGAGTTGTGAGTCATTCGTCACCTTCCTACAACGATGGAGACAACTAGCAAGTAAGTGTTCTTATGATATACCTGAGAAGTAGCCATTGGAAATGTTTGTCCATAACCTCAATAATGATCTTAGCTATCAAATACAAATACAATGCCCTACATCATTCTCAAAAGTCATTGAAATGGGATTTTCATTGAAAAAGCTATGATCTCCAAGGGGCAAATCAAGTTATACAAAGACACACCTACCTCCAATTACACAACAGACAAATCAAAGTTTTGGAACAAGAATAGGAATGTTGTCAATGATGGGGTAGTAGATGCCAAGGTGGCAGCTCCCAAGCAACAACCCATATTCACTCTCAAAGGAGAAGCAAACAATGTTGCACCTAACAAACCATTCTCTTGGGAACCAAGACCATGGTTCAGTTCAACTCCAAGGTGAAAGTTCACACTGCTAGGTGAATCCCAAGAATCTGCATTAAGGAAGTTATTGGCTAACAATGAAATCTCTATACCGCCAACAAGTGATTATGAACCTATAATCAAATCTTCCTATTGGAAGGATATGAACTATTGTGAATATCATAGAGGAAGGGGGCACACAACCAATAATTATATCTATCTCAAAAATGTTATCCAAGATGTGCTTGATCAAAATCAAGGAGGAACCTAATAGCATACCTCTAATGAATCACATGTGGCTTACAGGGATCCACTTCTTAATCACGATAGGCCATATAACAACAATAACAACCATGGCCACAACAACAACAATTGCAATAGGCCAAATCAGAATAGTGGGAATAGCAATGCCAACTATGCAAGTGTGCCATTTGACTATACCATCAATTGCCTATCTGAGCATGTCCCTCAAATCAATGTCATCACACCCAACCAACAATCAGAACCTAACAAACCTGGTTGTAGTATCATTACCCGCAGTGGTAAAGTCACACTCAATACTGCCTCTGCACAGTTGTTGCCACCTCAATCCAACTTCCATCAATATAACGTCATAGACCAGTTACAGAAAACTCCGGCCCACATTTCAATCTTGGAGTTATTACGTCTATCTCCTTCCCATAAGGAGATCCTCAAGAAAGCCTTAGTGGAAATCACTTTCCCCACTAACCTAGCCTAAGAGAAGTTTCAAACCATTGTAAGAAATCTGACTTCCTCAAGCTCCATTTCATTTACTGAGCAAGATGACCTCTCTGTGTCTCAACCACATAACACCCCTCTACATATTGTAGCCTTCATACACAAACACCGCATCAAGAGGGTTCTCATTGATGAGGGAGCTGGTTTAAATATTTGCACATTAAAGCTAGTCCTTGCATTGGGGTTCTCCGAAAGGGTAGTTTATTCGAGGAAGAAAATTACTATAAAAGTATATGATGAGGAAGAGAGAACTACAAAGGGAATAGTAGTCCTACCCATACAAGTGGGGCCAGTAATAAAAGATGTTGTGTGCCAAGTCCTTGATAGGGAGTTCACTTATAATATTATTCTAGGGAGACCATGGATTCATGCCATGAAGGCTGTCCCCTCAACCTATCATCAATGCATAAAGTTCCTAGACAATGGCAAGCAAATCACAGTTTAAGGCGACCCTGACCCCTATAAGCATTGCAACTCTTTCCTTGCAAAACCTGAATGCATCATCCTGAATAATAGAGCATATATATCCCCTATCCCACAGCATGACCATATCGCTGAAGCCTCCTCCTCAAGACCCAGAGACCAGAAAGTTACCATAAAAGAAACTGGAGTGGGGGAGTACTTAATTGAGCACAGTCTCAATCTTGCCAAATTACCTTTGTCTCCTAGATCTTTTGGCTAACCCAAGCATTTTCCAAAGCCATCTACTCCTCTTGTAGCTCCCGCAACTCCCTTTGTAAAATGGGAGACCTTATCCGATGAAACAGAGGAGAGAGACATCCTACAATGGCTCTATACTAAAGAAGAAAACACACCCCAAGATCTGCCTAGACTCCCAACAGAACTCTATGGGTGAGGTGAGACTATTCTACACAGAATGGGGTATGAAGAACAAGGCCCCATCGGCCTCAGAAAAGAAGGAATCGTTGAACCTATACAACCTTCTTCATCCTCATCGGCTAGAAACACAGGTGGCCTAGGATACAAAGGCAAGGGTAAAGCCAAGGAAAATGCCTATCTTGTAGAAATGATCCACACACTTCAAGAGGATAGCGACATAGATTCCAATGAATATGAGTGGGAGGAGCTAATAGAGCATTCCTATGATGACAAAGAGGTTGATACCATTCAAACTTATAGCCCCTACTGTGAGGGACAAATGCTACGGCTTAGGCCATTAGAGTCTGATTTACCTATCTCTAAGAATACAAATTTCAAGGAAGGTTTAGGTTCTATCACAATAAACAACTTGAAGGAAAGCACCATCTCGAACACCACCCCTACATATACTCCTAGCATATCCATTTACACTATCAACAAATTAGGTCTACCCTCCGATTCCCTCCCCCTTGTGCATCTTGAGCTTATTGAATGGGATCTGTGAGGAACGCCCCAACTAGATATGTTCCAAAATGATGATGCTTACATTGACTACATGCAACTTAGGGACCACCTACCTAAGGGAGATCATAAAGCTAGTTTTGCTATTGAAATTAATACCATGGCTTACTTCAAAGAGGGTGCCAAGCCTTCCAGTCAAAAAAATATCAAAATAAAAACTAGATCTGACAGTGAAAACTGCTCTGCGGTAGTGTCAAATCCCAAAATAGTAAAAAGAAAAGACAGATCTGAAGGTGAAAACCCAACTGTGGCACCTGATGATGGTAGGCTTTACACTCTCCCCAATGACATGCATCAGGAGAAGTCTCAGATTGTTGTGGAACCTACAGAGCCAGTCAATATTGGTACAGAGGAATAGCCTAAGATCATTCATTTTGCTAAATCTCTTACTCCACCAAAAAAGACCAGGTTTGTACCATTCTTCAAGAAAAAGAGGGACAGCTTCACTTGGTCATATGTAGACATGCCAGGTCTAGACCCAAACTTGATTCTACACCATCTTCCATTAGACCCAGGAGTAAAACTAGTAAAGCGGAAGCTGAGAAGGATGCATCCTCACATAGCACTTTTGGTCAAAGAAGAACTCAAGAAATTGTTGGATGTAGGGTTCATCAGGGCTATAGATTACCCATAATGGATATCCAACGTTGTGCCAGTGTCCAAACCAGATCGCCGAGTCAGATTATGTAATAATTTTTGAGACCTAAATAAAGCTTGCTGCAAGGATGATTTTCCATTGCCAAACATCGATATCATAGTCAACCTAACTGCGGGACATACTATGCTATCTCTCATGGATGGATTCTCAGGGTATAATCAAATCAAAATAGCAATAGAGGACCAACATAAGATAGCTTTTACTTGCCCATGGGGTACCTTTTGCTGGAACGTCATGCCATTTGGGTTGAAAAATATAGGTGCCACATATCAAAGAGCTATGACTACTATATTTCATGACATGATGCATGTAACAATGGAGGACTATGTCGACGATATCCTAGCAAAATCTCCAACAAGAGATTCACACCTGAATGTACTAGAAAAAGTCTTTCAAAGATTGGACCAATTCCAAGTCAAGCTCAACCCGAAGAAATGTGTGTTTGGGGTAACTTCAGGAAAATTTCTAGGCTTCATCGTGTCAGCAAATGGAATAGAGGTGGACCCTACCAAGGTCAAAGCTATAATGGACATGCCACCGCCCAAGACTCTAGCTCAATTGAGATCGCTACAAGGCAAGCTGCAGGCAATCCGTAGATTCATATCTCAGCTGGCAGATAAGTGCCAACCATTCAGCCATCTCCTGCACAAGAATATTCCATTCAGGTGGGATGAGCGGTGTGAAGAAGCACTCAACAAGCTAAAAGAATACCTTATGAATCCACCCATTCTTGTGCCTCCGATCCAAGGGAAACTATTAATTATCTACATATCTGCTACACCTACTACTCTAGGGGTACTTCTAGCATAGCATGATTATGAGAACAATAAAAGAGCCATCTACTACATCAGCCGAACCTTGGTGGGCTATGAGTTGCAATACTCACAAGTAGAAAGATCATGTGTCCTGGTAGTTTTTGCTTCACAAAAACTCTGACATTACATGCTTGCACATCTAGTTAAACTCATTGCCAAAATAGACCCACTGAAGTATCTCCTGAGCAAAGCAGCTCTCACAGGTCGCCTAGCAAAATGGGTAATGCTTCTCAGTGAATACGACATCGAATATGTAGATAGAAAAGCCATCAAGGGACAAATCATAGTTGATCAGCTAGCAGAGGCACCATTGCAAGACACCACGCCAATGTAGTTTGAGTTCCCAAATGAATCCCTATTCAATGTGTCAACATCCTCCTGGAAACTATACTTCGATGGATCTTACACACACCATGGATCGGGGGCAGGCATCCTGTTCATAACTCCTCAAGGTGACACAATCCTGAAGTCTTACTGGTTGTTATTTCCATGCACAAACAACATAGCGGAATATGAAGTCTTAGTAATTGGTCTCAAAATGGCAAATGAATGGAAAATCCAAGAACTGCATGTCTACGGTGATTCTCAACTTATAATCAATCAGGTCAATGATGAGTACCAAACCAAAGATGAAAAGCTCATCCCATACAAAAGGATGGTTGACGACTTCAAAGAACACTTTGGTACCATCTACTTCGAGAAAATACCTAGGATTGAGAATAAAGTAGTAGATGCAATGGCCACCATTGCCTCCCTTCTAGAAATACCTGTAAATGAGTCATGATATGACTTCTTAGTGGAAACTATCCGACAACCAGCTTATGATCTTCCTAAGAACCATTCCATATGCCTTCTCATTAGATCTGATTCACCTTGGTATGGTAAGACCTACGCTTACCTCAAGGACAACATTCTCCCACCTGACCTCTCTTCTAACTAGAGATGAACTTTCATATGACAAACCTCTCGCTACACCATCATAGCCGATACCCTATACCGATGTGGTCTAGATGGTACTTTACTCTATTGTTTAGAACGAGAAGAATCCATAACCGCCTTGCAAGACGTACACAAAGGGATTTGCAGAACACACTCTAGCAGTCCTTCCTTAGCCAAGAAACTCATGCGCTTGGGTTATTACTGGCTGAACATGGAAATGGATTCATATCAGTTTGTCAAAAAGTGCAGGCAGTGCCAAATACATGGGAACCTAATACATGCACCAGCTCAAGAATTGAGACGTTTAACGACACCTTGGCCCTTTTGCCAATGGGGAGTTGACCTTGTGGGAAAGATCCATCTGCCCTCATCCAAAGGCCATAAATTCAGCATAACTGCCACAAAGTATTTTACAAAGTGGATTGAAGCCGTTCCCCTCACCACCATCACAGATAAGCAAATCTCTTCATTCATCCTGAATTACCTCATCTGCAAATACAGAATTCCTTCATCCATTATCAAGGATAATAGAAGACCATTCAAAAACTAGGATGTCAAAGAACTCTGTGAATGATTCAAGATCCAACACTGCTTCTTTACACCATACTACCCCCAAGGCAATGGTCAAGCTAAAGCATCCAACAAGACCATCTTGAAACTCCTCAAGAAGACTGTCAACGATGCTAGCTGTGATTGGCATATCCAACTCAGTCCCACTCTGTGGGCCTACAGAACCAATATATGCACTCCCATAGGTGCTACACCATACACCCTTGTATATGGCTCAGAAGCTATCCTCCCCATTGAGGTCGAACTACCATCTCTCAGGGTGTCACTGAAAGGTCTCATATCAGATGAAGAATACAGTGTCTCCAGGTTACAAGAACTAGAGCTGCTAGAAGAAAGGCGATAGAAAGCCTTTGACCATCTCAAAGCATATCAACAGATGATGTCAAGAAGCTATAACCACAGAGTTTGCCCAAGAATCTTTAAGATTGGGGATCTTGTCCTCAAAGAAAATCCTCACAATCAACAAGACGGAGAAAAGAAAGGCAAGTTTGAACCTAACTGGCTTGGGCCCTATGTGATTGTAGCTGCTTACGGATCAGGGGCATATCAGTTGGTAACATCTGAGGGTGAGCTATTCGATGATCCAATAAACAACATGCATCTTCACTAGTTTTATACCTAGGAGAACCCCAATGTAAGGGAGGCACAAAATACAAAAAAATCAAAAAATCAGAAAAAAGTACAAAAAAATAATATCAAAAAATCAGAAAAAAGTACAAAAAATATCAAAAAATCAAAAAAGAATAAAAAAATCATCCTATGGTGAAAACCTGGCAAATAGTGTCTTGGATAGGTATCATGATGAAAACCTGGCAAGCAGGTGTCATGTATACTTTCTAGCTTCCGTGCCAATAAAAGCAAGTGGTGAAAACCTGGTAAACAGACATTACTTGTGATAAACCACCTTCTCCATCTTCAAAAAACCAATCACCTTGAGTCCATTCTTCCTTGTGTCCCATTCGACCCATATCTATCCCTTAATAAAATCCTGATAGTTACCTATTGTGGCTTGATACTCTATCTCTTTGTTAGCCTTGTCAACCAAAGTTTTGTCCCATATTGCATCTATTGTGCACGCCTAAGCATAGTGTCTCTCATTGGTTTTCCATGGTCCAAGTCCATGAACTACATTGCCTCTGTGTCATCACGTAGGCAAGGCCATATTCCTATGCACCCCCGAGGCTTGCATGGTCCCATCCATCCCATTTCTTGTCATCTTTCTTGTTGTCTTTCTTCTAGTCCATCCATGGTCCATTAGGGTTTACCCCAAACTACATTGCCTCTGCGTCATCACGTAGTTAAGGCTATTTAGCAATGAGCCCCCAAGGCACTAGGTCAGTCCCTTAGGGTCCATCTCACCAATAAGGATTTCGCAATCTTCTCACCAGATAAACAAGAGCAACAAAGCAAGCTACCAAAAAAAACAAAAATCTTGACACAAAACATCAACCTATCCAAGACAAAAACAAGAGTACCATATCAAAACAAGTCAAGCTAATTCTATCTCAAATTATGGCAAGAAACAAACACATCTAAATGCAAGAATGTTTTGTGTTGGTTAGATTAACTTACAGTCTTGATTTATGTTATCATGCCTTTCTATGCTACTCGAGGATGCCAAAAGCTAGAGATGCTATGATGGGGGCATGATTATTTTCTTTGTCTATTGCTTGTGGAACAAACTTTAGTAATGTGATGACTTTTGTCTAACAACATGATCAACAAAAGATCATCGAGGACTCTGAGATCTAAACATGAAAAGGGGCAAGATTTCCTTCTCTATTGAAAAATGCAAGAAATACTTAGGTCATCTAGATTCAATTTTGACTAGATGCTTGTATTGACTTGCTAAATCAAAAATCCATGTAAGTAATACTCAGGTCATCTCAGTTCAATTATACCTAGATGCTTGTATTTTCTTACAACATAATAAAAGCCCAATGATGAAAGCGCTTCAAAATACTTGCTATATTAAGGTGACAAATATCCATATCTATATCCATACCGTATCTAATCACATCTCATATCCATACCATATCCAATTGCATCTCATATCTGTACTCATATCCATATCCATACCATATCCAATTGCAAGTCTATCCTTAATCCATGTCAATCAAGTCAATTCAATCTTGTCAAATGATCCAATCACAATCAGTGGTCTTTATCCTTGTCTAGTCATAAAACCAACTCAATCAATCAATCAATCAATTGTCTTAGATAGGATGTTGCATTTTCAAAACTAGACCAACACATGAGTCTTATACAACATGTTTCATTTCTTGAAACCAGACACTATCCTTTGTGTTGCTCTAGGGATCCATCATTCCCCGCCATGACAACACTATCATATCAAATGTCTTAGACAAGATGTTGCATTGTTGAAACCAGACCCGGAGTCTTATACGACATATTTCATTCCTGAAACTAGACATCATCGATCCATATCCTAGGTTTACTCTTCAACAGGGGCAATACCTTGTTTGTGCTCATGTCATTTGTGCATACTTGCTTACTTGCTTGTGTGTGTTATCATTTTTATCTTGCATTCCATATCATTCATCCATTTCTTCTGCATTCAACCATTTCATCTCCTGTCAATATATCTTATCGTGAGATTGTCCGTCTCACGCCTACCGCCCTCTCCCTGTCCAATCTCCCAAGGGGGCATCCTATCATCATAACCTGTACCAGGGGCAAACTGGGGCATGTATCATTATCAGACTATGTATTCTTTGAAACAACGTGATAAAACACATTTCTTCAAAGAAGGGCAAAATGTAGACACCTAAAATTGGCTCAGGTTGAATTAATTAAATATTCTAATATTTATCTTAATTCATATTTTCTTCTGTCAATTAAATAAATATTATAAGTTTATTTGATTGGTTCATTATCCTACAATTAAATAAAATCATTTTATTTAATTAAAATCCCTAAATTCTTCTAATGTCTCAAATCCTAAATCCACCTCACAAAATCCACTTCATCAATCCACTTCATCAATCCACCTCATCTTTCCACCTCATCTCTTCCACCTCACCATGTTGCACATATAATTAAATATTCTTAATATTTAATTAGCTAATATCCTCTATTATCCAAAATTGAATTCTTAATTCAATTTTCCCCCACTATTATCAAAAATTGAATTCTTAATTCAATTGTCCCCCACTATTATCCAAAATTGAATTCTTAATTCAGTTGTCTCCCACTATTCTCCACTCATTAAATTCTTAATTCAATTGTTCCCCCCATTATTCTCCACTCATTGAATTCTTAATTCAATTGTTCCCCACTATACTCCACTCATTGAATTCTTAATTCAATTGTTCCCCACTATCCTCCACTATTGAATTCTTAATTCAATTGTCATAACTCACTATCCTCCACTATTGAATTCTTAATTCAATTGTCATAACCCACTCTTCTCAAAAAAGAATTTTTAATTCATCCATTATGAATTAAAGATTCAGAAAAAATGAGAGCCATTGATCTCATCTTTTGATCCTCACCCTCCATTCCCTTTTCATAAAATCTATAAATGAGACCATTCTCTAAGCAATTAAGGGACTTTATCTTGCACAATCACTATACCCAAATTTCTCTCATTCTCTTCTTCATTCCATTTTCAAGTGTCCTCCATTATCATGTGTTTGAAACTCATCTTCAACACAACAAAATATCACAGCCATTCTGTTCTTGTCACTGTCAACAAGCTAGGAAGCAAGCTCACTGAGGGCCAATCTTCTTCATCAAGGTCGAGGACAGATAGGCGAACAATGGAAGTCACAGGGTAACAAGTTTGTAAGTTTTGTGCTTTCATTTGTTTATTCTTGTTACTCGCATATTTCATTGATGTTTGGGTTTAATATTGTTAATTGATCAATCCAATTTTCCCATTTACACTATGCATAAAATATTGAGAGCAGGATACTATTGGCCTACAATGTTTAAAGATACAGAGAGTCATATTTGAAGTTGTTACACCTATCAAACTACAAAAGATAAAGGAAGGAATCAGGCTAATCCATTACAGCCAGTGATTGAGTCTAGGCCATTTGCATGGTGGGGCTTAGATTTCATTGGGGTCATAAATCGTCCATCATCTGTAGGACATAAGTTTATACTGACAGTAACTAACTACTGTACAAGGTGGACTGAAGCCACATGTTGCAAGTTCTCTACTACTAAGGTAGTTATCAAATTCCTTGAAGAAAATGTCATAACAAGGTTTGGAGCTCCATATTCGCTGGTATGTGATAATGGCCCTGCATTTTCTTCTCTAAACTTTTCTAAATGGGCATTTGAATATGGGATAGTTTTAAAATTTTCTTCAAACTATTATCCTTAGGGGAATAGGTTAGCTGAGTCCACAAATAAGATTTTATTGGATATAATCAAGAAGCTAATTGAAAAGAATCCTTGAGAATGGAATACATTGCTGAAGTATGCGTTGTGGGTAGACAGGACTAAAGTTAAGTCAGCCTTAGGTAGTGCACCTTATCACTTAGTTTATGGGACTAATCCCATACTTCCAGTAAATCTAAGAATACTAGTTTGGAAGTTTGCTAATGAATATTTAGGGTTTGATAATCACAGAGAAGCTAGGATAATACAAATGTTGCAACTGGATGAGAAAAAAGATCAAGCCATTGAGAAATTTGCCAAACATCAAGTAGTAGTCAAAAGATGGTTTGATAAAAGAGCAAGAGTCAAAATGTTTAGAATATCAAACTTAGTGCTGTGCTTGGATAAAGCACATGAAAAGAAGGGAAATCATGGAAAATTTGACAAATTATGGTTAGGTCCATTACAGGTCACAGAAATAATAGGAGACAATACATTTAGGCTCAAGACCTTGACTGGGAAGATGTGCCATTACCAGTTAATGGCCAACACTTGAAACATTACTTTCAGCCTTGAGGTGAGGACAATTAGTTTATGTGTATCATAATGTAAATAATGTATAGTTTTGGGTTGTTTTTTTTGTTTGTTTTTTTGTTTTGATTTTTTTGGTGGTGTTTTTATTTTGTTCTTTTTGTTTTTGTTTTATTGTGTTTGTTGGTTTGTGTGTTGTGTTGCCTTAGTATGGATGTTTGTTTTGTTTTGGAGTATGCAAGAGTAGACTGACAACCACTAAAAATAATAGAAAATTTAGAACATTCAGGTTAATTATTTAAAATTTATGCATAACTTGTTGTGACTGTCATGATTGTAGAAATTTGTTTGACTTGTGAAATTTTGTATTCAATAGATGTGGGTTGAGTATTCAAGGGAAGTTTCTCACAATGACACACTTAAAATCCTTGGGTTTGTTGAACCGACCAGTGTATCTATTAGGTGAAAAATCAGAGGTCACCCTTGCTACCATTACAATTCTCAGCTTAATTTTAGCAAGTGCTCATTCCTTGCATCATGAAGTTACAACTGCAATATCTTATGAAGTCTCTATCTCACTAAAAATATAAAATAAATAAATAAAATGGATTATACTAAAAATCTAGATTAATTCATCTAAGTAACTCTACCAGGGCTATAAATGCTTGCTGGTAGTGGGGATCTACTTAGGAGAATTGTAACAATAACCTTCTCAGGGCTATGGATGCCTATTGACAGCAAGGCTCTATCTAGTTGGCTATGAGGGAATGACATCAACTATGTAGGTTAATATCAGTCACTAGTTTGTTCAACTAATTTTTAAGGTGAGGATTATTAATCACGTGCACCCACTTAAACTGAAAGGAAGATTCATGTACCTTATTGAATACATTAGGTCTCAAGTTAGATAATGATTTGCAGAAAAGATAGTTGGAAGTTATGAATTTATTTCATTTAGTTTTCTTTAATGGTTTTGATTTTATTTTTATGTTTGGTTGCTAGTTGTTGTGATGCTCACAACACGCCCTATTTTACTCCTTACCAAAATGAGGACCCTTGTTGTGGCTGTGGCTTTTTCTTTTGTGTGTGGGTCCGTTGGGTGGTAAAAGGGAAAAGGAAGTGAAAGTTACAAACCTTGTTGAAAATAAATAAAAAATAGCATTAAGTACCAGAGCTGAATATGGGTGAATTCCTAGTCAAAAATGAGTAAGGGTTGCTTTTTGAACCATATTAAAATTCCTAGTATTTTGCAAGATATGTTTGTTTTTGGTAAATGTACAATAAGAGGGTTTGTATGTTGCCTATACAAAGTTGTTTGTATACAAGGTCACTTGTATACAAAGTCGTTTGTATATAGGGTCATTATATAAGTTGCATATACAAAGTCATTTGTATACAAGCTCGCTCTTATACAAAGTCGTTTGTATATCAGGTCGTGGTATGAGTCGCATGTGGGAGTTGTCGAGTTTATTAAATTTTTATACTTGTATGCATTTTGATAACATTTTATTCTTACATACAAGTTGGGCCTGATAGAGTTCAAAGTTTAAATAAATAATCGGTTAAGTCCGGCAGATGCATTTCAAGTTTGTATGTTTGGCGAAAGGGAAACATACAAGGCAATATACAAAGCTATATGCATGTCGCGGAATTGAAAGGATTTTGAAATGAGGTGTAATTGTTGTATGTTTCGTACCTTGTATGTATGTGTCAGGTTATACATTGTGATATACATACAATGCGAAACTCAAGAAAGATTAAAATTTCGTTAAAGCAATGCATCACGACTTAAAGAATATTAGAAGATGCATGGCACTTTATACATGTTGCGGAGCCGAAAAGTAAGTAAACTATGGTTTATAAAAGTTGAAGATTGAAACGACATACAAAAGAGTTTGTATGTATCTGGACTGGTATATAAGGGTTTGATACAAGTGTTATATGCATTGCGAAGATACAAGTGAAAAGTAAAGTGGACCCCGCAGTTTGTATATCACGTTTGTATAATTACAATGTATATCTTTGATATACAAACTGGTACACAAAGAATGGATACAAATACAAGATACAAACTGGATGTGAAAAAGAAATTAAATATAGAAAAGTCTTTGTATGTTTGGAACACTTGTATGTGTATGATGTACATATCTGAGATACGAAGTAGTAAAGGCATCGCAGGAGATAAAAGGTAAAGATAGGGTTTGCATAAGGTTGTTGTATATGTGCTCATACAAGAAAATATACAAAGCGCGATATACAAAGCAAAAGATACAAGGATGTAAGGAAAAAGCAGAAAAAGGAGGGAACTTTAGTTTGATTTCTTGCATAAAGTGCTTGTATGTTTAAAGATACAAAAAAGACATACAAACAAAACATACAAGAAAACATACAAGGAAAAAGGTATGTATGCAAAATTAAACTAATGGTAAAAGGGTTTAAAAATGCAAACACTGCAATAGAAGGCCAAACTTTTGGCGCATTAATTGTTGTAATTAATGCCAATCTAACATTCAGAAGAGGTATAAATTAACGAAAGCGATGTGAATTTTAAAATCCATTTTTATGTCTATTGGCAGGTGTGCAGGTATATGGAAGGTGGAACTTTAATGGTGATGACATCACAAAGGGCAGATTGGATCGCAAAAGAAGAAAAAGGAGTAAAGGTTTTCAATGAGAAGAAATATACAGGTGGAAAGAAGCATAATTAAAAGGGCAGGGCAACAGGAGATATTTTGATGGTTGTTAGGGTTCCAAAGGGCATCTTTACGCTTAGTATGGAATAATTATGCTTCTCAGAGATTTTTGGCGGGATTTGTTTTCCACCATTGATGCTACACATGAGATATAGACAGATGATTGACTAGGGTTTGGGAACCAATTTGGGGATAATCAAATCCATATATTGAGCCCCTTTACTTTGTAATGACTTACACAAGGATTTGTAGAATAGAGCTGGATGTTGTAATTTGTCTTAGTATTTTCAATAGAAGAATATTTTAGTTTAGAATAGAAGGAGGTCACTTGTGTCTACAATAAGGAATGTGTGGAACATCTAGCTTCCTTACTGTATCTGTAAGATGTTTTGTAGGTTTTCTTTAAGTTGATTAATGAAGCAAGGAGTCATTCATACATTGTAAATCATATATGACTTTTTATTTTGAATACAACTATCTCTGGAATTCTGCATCTACTTTAAGAGTTTTTTCTGGATCTTGTTTGTATTTGAAATATTATCTCTCCAAAAGCTTGCAATCTTGAATGTATGTTCGTGAAAATACTTAGGGCTTACATTTAAAGGTTTAGTCTGTGGATTTAATCAAGTTTGCTATACTTCTTACAATGTGAATAACAGAGCATTTAGATCATGTAGAAGAATGATGTTTAATTTAGATTTCACTAACTTTTCCCAAACATTTGAAATACTTAGCTTAAACATAGAGATTTAAAGGAGATTGTCTGATATTTGAAGGAAACATGAACAACTGAGTTGATATTTGGCAATTTTCATAATATTTGAAAAGAAAAGCCTCTGTTAATATAAATCATATAAATCTTTGTGATACAGTAACAAATTTATGCAAAGGAATGAAGAAAATGTTGATATTTGTGATATTTTCATAATTCGAGTCCAGCGAGTCATAAAACACCTTAAATCAAGTAAGGCCCCTTGCATGTTATAGATTCGCATTAACCTACTGAATTATCCACAAGGTCAAGACCTGACCATACAGAAACTTGGGATTAATTAATCTTAATTGATTTCTTCATATCTTTCAAAATAGTTAGGTTCATTTTGTGAATTTTAACTTTTGTTATGAATGTGTAAAAACTATCATCAACAAAACCGTTGATGGACAAAACCTATGACAATGTCACAAGCTGATTGGGACCTCAAAGATAGGAAGGCTAAGGGTCTCATAAGACTTTGTCTAGGTGACTTTGTTCTATTGAATGTCCATGAGGAGAAGATAATGAAAGATCTTTGGATGAAGCTGGGAGATGTTTATCAAGCCAAGTCCTTGGTGAACAAGATTTTTCTAAAAAAGGAGTTGTTTTCTTTGAAGATGAAAGATGAAGGATCTGTTGCAGACCATATGAATGCTTTCAACTTGATTCTTACACAGTTGACATCCATGGGTGTGAAAATGGAGGATGAGGGTTGGTGTATGACCCTGCTTTGTTCTTTGCTAGATTCATGAGATCATCTTGTTATGGCCATTGGGAGTGCCACATCCACTTTCAAAATGGAAGATGTGGTGTCTTCGCTGTTATCTAAATAAATGTCGAGAAAGACAATGGAGTCGGCCAAAGAACCTCTTGTGGTTTGTGGAAGACCTAAAGAGAAAGGGAAGAAGAAGGATAAGAAAGGTGAAAAGGGTAGATCCAAAACTCCTAGAAAGTTGAAAGCTCTCTATTGGAACTATGGCAAAACTAGGCATTTTTGAAAGGAATGCAAAGAGGAAAAGAAAAAGAAGAATAAGCATGATGGGGATGCCTTCATCGCAACTCTAGCCACCCATGCATTTGATGATGTGTGGTTGATATATTCTAGTGCATCATTCCACATGACCTCGCATCGAATTTGGTTCACAAAGTATGAAGAGTTTGATGGTGGAAGAGTGTACCTAGGTGGTGATTCTCATCTGAAGGTTGTTGGTTGTGGACATGTCTCAATTTGATTCCCTGATGGATGAGTGAAGGGAATCACTGGGTTATGCATAGCCTAGTCTTGGTATGAAACTTGCTTTCTGTAAGTATGTTGAATGATACAGGTGTGCAGGTTTCCTTTTCGAAGGATGGAAACAAGATGACTAGAGGATCTATGGTGCTTGCAAAGGGTATTTAGAGAGGTACTCTATTTCAACTGGAGGCATGCACTTCATAGTGCAATAGTTCTTCTAACTTGAAGAAAAGAGTTGTAGTCACTTCCTGCACACCATCTGAATGTGTAGTGAAGAAATCTATTGTAACAAGTTTTGATGGTAGTGCTCATGCTTTGGAAGTTAAACTTCCTACTGAAAAGACAATGTTATGGCATAAAAGTTTTGGCCACATTGGTGAGATGGGTCTTAGAACCTTGAACAATGAAAACTTCATTGAGGGGTTAATGATTGTAATCTTGAGTTTGACTTTTGTGAATATTTTATATATGGAAAGCAAAACTATGTTCAGTTTTACTCTAGTTCTCACAAGTCTTCTGGTGTGTTGGACCTTATTCATTTTGATGTGTTTGGTCCTATTAGTGTTCCTTCAATTTCAAAATCTATATATTTTGTATCTTTCATAGATGATTATAGTAGAAGGACATGGATTTATTTTCTCAGAAACAAGTTTGAAGTCTTTAGTCAATTCAAAGAGTTTAAATCTTTTGTTGAGAATCAAGCTAGTAAAAAGATTAAGTGTTTGAGAACTAATAACGGTGCCAAATTTTGTTTGGTAGAGTTTGATAAGTTCTATAAAGAGCAAGGGATTGAAAGACATAAGACAACTCCATACACCTCGTAGAAAAATGGAGTTGTAGAGAGGATGAACTTGACACTGATGGAGAAGGCTAGGAGTATGCTTAATGGAGCAAGCGTCGAAAAAAAGTTTTGGGATGAATCTATAGCCACTGCTTGCTACCTGGTAAACAGGTCTCCTACATCAACTCTTGTTGGTAAGACACCTATTGAGGTGTGGTTTGGTAAGAAGCCTTCTATTAAACATCTTCATGTTTTTGGTTGTGAGGCATATGCACATGTGCCTAGGGAGAAACAGTCTAAATTGGAGAATAAGGATGTTAAGTGTATTTTCATTGGCTATGGTGTCGGTGTGAAAGGATACAAGTTTTGGGATCCTGTGGCTAAAAAAGTGTTGTATAATGGAAGTGTTATCTTCAGAGAGCTAACAACTTCTTTCATTGTTCTATAGCCAAAACAGACAAAAAAGAAAGAGGATGTGGTTCAGTTTCCTTCTACCCCTGAGAATACTAAACTGACAAACCTTGTGAGACCTGATGATGAGGAGAGCTCTAGCAGATATGAAAGCTTAGAAGAAGAAGCAAAACCTCAACCTCAACCATTGAGGAGGTCTCCACAAATAAGGAAGCAACCTGATAGGTTTGGTTATTCATTGCTTGATTCTAGTTGTACTTTTGACCTGCTTACAAACATTGATGAGCCTAGAACTATGACAAAGGCTATCGACATGAAACATGTAGGTTCCTAGAAGGAGGCCATGGAAGATGAGATTTCTTCTTTGGAAAAGTATAAAACATTGGACTTGGTACCTTCTCCTGAAGGATAGAAACACATTGGATGCAAATGGGTGTTCAAGAAGAAATTTAGTACAGATGGCAGTGTTAAAAAGTACAATGCTAGATTGGTTGTGAAGGTGTATTCACAAGTGGAGGGATTGATTATGGTGAAATTTTCTCTCCCATTGCAATGCTAGATTGGTTGTGAAGGTGTACTTAGAGGTGGAGCAAATGGATGTGAAGACAACTTTCCTTCATGGTTATTTGGACGAAGAGATTTATATGTCATAGCTAGAGCATTACATAGAGAAAGGTAAAGAAAATTTGGTTTGCAAGCTAGAAAAGTCTTTGTATGGTTTGAAGAAATCTTCTAGGATGTGGTATATGAAATTTGATACCTTCGTGTTGTCGATTAAATTTATGAGATCAAAATTAGATCATTGTGTTTATTATAAGTTTGACAATGATCACATTCTCATTATTATATTGTATGTTGATGATATGTTGTTAATTTAGAATGGTAAGAATATGATTTCTGATTTGAAGTCTCAGTTGTCAGCATAGTTTGAGATGAAAAATCTAGGGGCAGCCAGATACATTTTAGGAATGGAAATCAGAAGAGACAGAGGTAATAGAAAACTTTGGTTAAGCTAGAGTATGTATGTGAAAACCATGTTGGATAGGTTCAGCATGGTAGATTGTAGGCCACTGTGTGTTCCTATTTCATTGGGGACAAAGTTGTCTATTAATGATTGTCCAAAATCTCCTAGTGAGGTGTAGAACATGAGCAGAGTACCTTATGCTAGTGTTGTTGGTAGTTTGATGTATGATATGGTCTACACAAGACAAGACATTGCCCAAGTAGTGGGAGTCCTTAGTCAATTTATGGCTAATCCTGGACAGGTACATTGGGATGCAGTAAAGTGAGTGTTTAGATATTTGAGGGGTACTTTTGAGTATTCCATATGCTATCACGGTAATGTTACAGGACCTTCGCATTCTATTTGTATTCATGGATTCATGGATTCTGATTGGGTGGGTGACGTTGATAGCAGGAGAGCCATCAATGCTTATGTGTTCATTATGTTTGGTGGTGCAATTAGTTGGATGAGTAAGAAAAAGCCTATGGTTACTTTGTCCACAACATAATCTAAGTATATGGAAGCAACTCATGCTTGTAAGGCAGCCATTTTTCTTAAGAGATTGTGTTCAGATATTGATGTTGGTGTAGGACAAATTACGATTTGTTGTGACAATTAGAGTGCAATTTACCTAGTGAAGAATCCAACTTTCCATGCCAGAACAAAGCATATTGATGTATAGTTTCATTTTGTGTGAGACATGGTAGAGGATGAGAAGGTGAATGTGGAGAAGGTGGATACTTTGAAGAATGTTTCAGATGCATTGATGATACCAGTGGGCACAAACAAGTTCAGATGGTGTTCGGAGTCTATCGGCCTCTCAGCCTATAGCAGTTAAATCATATTATTTCCATTGGCTCTTACAAGGTGTTTGACAAGTAGGAGAATGTTGGGAATTAAGGTGTCTCAACCTTGGTAATTCCTTGTATTCATTTATTGTAATGTGTTCTTTTATTTAGCCCATGTTGTAATTTTGTTGCACATCCTAATTTGTCATTTAGTGTGAAGTGGCACGATGAGTTGTCACTCCACTTGTAAGGTGACTAGAATTGTCAACTCACTCAATGTGGAGATAGGCATCCCCTTTGTGTGGTAGAGGTTTTCTGCCATGTGTTAGCGTCTTGACTAGTGTGTAAGTGAATCTTGACTGAAACGGGTACGATAGATTCCTATGACAGAATCTATGATGTGTAAGTCATAAATGGATTGTTCTATGACAGGTGAAGACATGTGTCACAAGGCATCTTGGAAGAAGCCATATTTGGGTGCCCCAAGTAGGGTTATGACATGTTGTAAGAGAATATGCTATTTTTAGCTTGTGTATGATAGTTTCTCTTATAGCTATAAGATATGACAATTATGATGGATTCTATGACAATCGTAAGAGCATCTGTCACTGCCCAACTTGGGAATAGCTGATCATTTTGAGATGGAGTGTTATGAGAAGTGTCATGACCATGTTATAGTGTTGAACAAGTGTCCTTAGCCATGGGTTTTGGGCCATGAGGCCATGTTGGACTCCCATATCAATGAAAGCTCATCTTTGCCTTGCAAAATTCTATTTAAGCAGGTGCCTTGAGAGGAGATGTATTATGTGATTGAAAGTTACTATTACACTACTAGTTTGTCTCTAGATATGAGTGCCAAAGACTCCTAAGAGCTTGCATTGCAAGTGTATTGTAAACCATTTCAGTTTTGATAATACATTGTGCAGGTTTTGGAGTGTGGGGTTTTTCACCCATAAGGGTTTTTCCCACGTATATCTTGTGTCTCTCTCTTCTGTCTCATTTAGGTGTGTATCTGTATTTCTACAATATCTCCATTGTTGTGTTTAACATTCTATAACTATAAAGATTTAAAAGAATTTGCATTCTTCTCTCCTCATTATATTAGTGTAAGAAGTGATTCCTGCACACCTAGCTTCCTTTCATTCCTTTGATGAAATCATTGCCAAAGGAATAACTATTGAGAAATCTTTAATTGCCAAAGGTACGATCAAAATCTTCAAAGACAACAAAGGCAACCCACAATCTTCAAGTGACAAATCATATTTTTGGAACAAGAACAAAAATGTTGTTAATAATGGCATTGTAGACGCAAAACATGTCCAAACTCTGAAAGCTCCTGTGTCTATTCAAGTGGTAACCAAAAGCACTCCAAACATAAATACACCATTCTTGTCATAAGATCAAAGGCAAGCAAGACCACCAAGACGCCAATTTACTCCTTTGCGAGAATCTATCAAGGTTGTTTTGAAGAAGCTTATTCAATCTGGAGCTATTGTTTTACCAGAAGAGAAACCATACGATGAACCTCAATTCAAACCTTATTGGTACAAGGACAATGAATATTGTGAATACCATAGGATGAAAGGACATAACACCACTGGATGCATGAAACTGAAACATCTCATTCAAAACTTGATTGATCGAGGTCTAGTCAATTTAGAACAATGTAAGTAGACATCAAACTATGATCTTGGTGCTTTTAAAGATCCTCTTCCTGCTCATGGTAAAGCATGTGCTTCCTCTCCAAAGAACAATGTCCACTACACATGAGTCATCCACCATTGGCCGCATTGACCATGCTTGCATATCAACCATCTCCATAAAAGAGAAAGAACCTATTCGTATCCAAGATGCAAAAGAGCCCAATTGTGCCATTACTACTCATCGTGGTAGTGTGACAATACAAGTTGGACCATCCATTGCAAGAATAACTATGGGATACAATATCCTTGATCACCTAGGCAAACTTTTCACACATGTCTCCATTTTGGAATTGCTACGCATATCCCCCACACATGAAGCTATCCTCGACCAAGCATTGTAAGAATAATCAATCCCCAATAACATAGACACTACTAAGTTTCAAGCCATGGTAGAAATCATTGGATCCACATACCTCTTAATTAATGATAACTGAGAGGGGGGTGAATCAGTTATCTTAATTTACATTCTTCTTTAATAACTAGTGCAACACCAAAACAAATAAGCATCCATAATCATGAAAGTAGAGACAAAGTCAATTCACATAACACAATGATTTTAATGTGGAAAACTCTATTAAGGGAAAACTACGGGGTGACTAACCTAAGAATGTATTCTCTGTTAGAAGAATAAAAATACAAAAATGGCACTTGCCAATTAGGGCTCACTGCCCGAGCACACTGCTCACAAGAGGCTCACTGCCTACAAGAGACTCACTGTCTACAAGGTACAAAGAAAGTAACAAGATACTTGAACTAATGAGAAGCATCCACATATGCTGAGGTTCAGTTCTGGTTAGGCTCAATACAATAATCTACCGCATTTCATTCTTCCTCTTCTTTGGTGTTATTGTCCTGTCACATACCAGACCTGTATTACTACTTCCACACTGCTCTATGCTTTTCTTCACACTTCACAACACACCACACTCACTTTCACATCTAAATCCATCTGGTATATATAGCCGCACCAAGGATTTCATCAACTTTTTGGTCGGCATCCGGAATACTCAATATCTTTCCAAACTTTGGTCTATCAGCTGAATCTTTGCTTACCAAGTGATACATATCAAAGAGATGCTTATAGAAGTCATCAATCATGTCGGCCAATCATGAATGATACCTCAAGAAGCTTGATCACCATCAATATCTCATTTGGATTAAGGTCTGATGCTCTGTCGGTCACATCTTCCTCAGTCTACTCTGCCAAACAGGAACCCAATACTCAGGTGCTTATATCTTTTCACTCTTTCATCACCGGAGGCTCAATCTATGGAATATGTTATTCATGGTACTCCTCTTGACTTCCCCAAGTCTGCAATTTACTGAGATACTTCCTCTAAGAGGTCTGGACCTGATTGTCGGACCTTACTGCATGCTTTGTTCTTGGTCACCAGACCAAAATACTCTTCAATCTAACTTCCGGTAGAGACACATCAAGTCCTATGGATGTGTGGGACGGACTTTGTTGCCATCAATGACAACCCTCATGAAGCCACACAGTGTCTCTTGCCAACAATCTCCCCCTTTGGCATTGATGGCAACACTTAGTGAAAAATGACTAAGTGTCACACTATACTCCACCTTGGCTAATGCTCTGTTCTAATGTACACTTTTCTGGAGCTCACCCTTAGCTAGATTCCACATTTTTCACTGTTCCTCACTCTCCCTTTGACATCAATGGCAAACGGTAGAATCTGGACACCAAAATTTTCAAAAATTAATCTATACATATCTGCATAAGTATATATACAAGTTGTACTTACATATACTTAAGTATATCTGCAAAAGTATTCTTTAACTGTACAACTTCTATTGCCCAACTCTGCTTCATCCTGTCAAAAATTAAGATGTGACCACTCAATAGGAATGTAAAAGCTTCTGCCTTCTTAAGATCTGTCAGATCACTGGTCCGGGCTATGGCCTGAGCAACAGTTAGGGCCTCATGCATGGCATCTAACTTAGCGATAATGATCCCTTTAAGTTCACTTAACCTGTTTATTCTATGTTTCTTCTCCTTCTCAAGCTTCTTTATTTCATTTATGACTACAATAGTCAGACACTCTTGATTTACTATGGAAGAGGAGAGAGGATCAAAACTTTGAGATAAACTTAATAGTTTATCCTCTTGCTCTTTTACTTTCTTCTCAATATCCTTGGTCACTTTAGGCTAGGATAAACAAAATTTATATATATCTCCACCATCTTTAAGAGCATTTTCTAAGCTCTTTATCCCAATATCCATAACTCTCCTATCATTTTATTAGACCCTCCACCTCAGAGAATCTCTTTCCCAAAAATTCTTTCTATACTCTATCTTCAGTTGACTTCTCCAAAGAATCAAAATGTGTGCTAATTGAATTGACAAGAGATTTTACATTACCGGATGAGGAGGCTGAAAAATCCTTCTAGAAGGATGGCATGATTTTCTCCAATGCACTAGATGCAATCTCAATTAGCTCACAGTCTTCCATGTGAGACTTCAAAAGTTTTTCTTTTCCCATTGCATGGGCAAATGATGCTATCTTCATAGTCTGAACTAGGGAGAGGGAATCAAAATTGAATGGTCCTTGAAGAAGTTATGGTTCATCAATTTCCATCATCTCTTTTGTCAAGAAGTCTTTGACTTCTTCTGTAGTGTATCCTGCTGGAGACAGAGTTTTCCTCCCTTCTGCAGCCTTAGCACTATCATTTGTGGTCTTCTCTATTTGACCTTCTTCTCTTCCCTTCTCCTCTTCTTCTTGACTGATTTTCTCTTCTATTCTTTCTTCTCCTTTAGATCAGGAGTCTTCTTGGGAAACCGGAGGAGAGATGTTTTCTTCTTCATGGACTTCCTCTTCTAGTGTAGAGGAATCTAAGTCCTTAGCTTTCTCTTCACTTGTCTCCTTTGCCTCTTCTACCACTGTCTCAGTAGATTCTCCTTTGTCATCCATGACAGAGGGTTCATTACCCAAGTCCTCTATAATAGGAAGATTGAATCTTTTAAAAGCATTTCGAAGGATATCTTCTATTTCTTTTGCCACTTTGTTAGTTTCTCCAAGCATAAGCTGATTCATTCTAGCTTTGCTTTGGAACTCATCCTTGCAATCTTTGAAGATCATATTCATTTGTTTCAGAGTGATTGAAGGATAGAGTTGAATAGCTATTTATTCCCGGATCTCAAGATCCTTTTCCTTAGCATTGCTCTTTCTTATTTCTAGTTCCTTCTCTAGGCTTTTGGGAATTAGAGATATGATTTCAATAAATGTCTTATTATAGATATTCAGATACCTGACTGTATGTTCTTGCAAGATCTTCTGATCAGCTTCATTATATTCATCATAGAACTCAGTCATTGGTTTTAGGTTCCCATCCATAGTGACTGATTTGATGATATCATTAATGCAGAGAGTAGGTTTTTCAACAAATTCTTTTGTCTTTTCTTGCTTGTCTTGACTAGTAGAGGATTCACCAGATGTTTTCTTCTTCTTCTTCATTTTCTTTACTTCCTCATCTGTCTCTGTCTCTTCATCATCCTTGAGACTTGTATAGGATCTTGTTGCCCTTTTCTTTTTTCTTTTATCTACCTTTCCAAATGTCTAGGCTTTCAGTTTTGATGCTTTTTGGCTCTTGGAGGTGGCAGGTGCAGAGCTTTTGGAGGGTCTGGTCCAGGAGGGGGCTTGCAATGGAGCACTTTCTCTTTCTGCATCTTGTTTCTCTTTCTCTGCCCTTTCCATCTTCTCTTTGTTAGCATCGACTACCTCCTTTGAAATTCCATGTCTCTTGACAAATTCTTCCACTTCTCTTCTCACCTTTCTGCTAATTTTAGGCTGTCTCAGTTCAACATGAACTTTCACACTTAGCTCTTGGAATGTTCCAAACCTTTCTGCCTTAGGGCCCTTCGACTGACTTAGCATGTGTTGAACATGTAGCTCAACAATTTTCTCATCTACTTCATACCCCATTGGCATGATCCAGACTGACCTTGGCTCCACTGCTTCCATTAAGCACTGATCAATGTCTACCATAAAGCACATTGTATCCTTGTATTTCTCAACCAATGACTGGGGGATTCTTTCTCTAGCCTGCATCAAGCTTTGGAAGTTTTTGAAGTAACCCCACAGTGCTGTGTTTTGTGCCTTGGCATCACCAAGCCCATGCAAATAATCCCTGATTTGTATGGCAACAGGTCTGTCATTTTGCCATATCCAGCCACTAGATCTAGGTAGCTCATTCATGTACTAGAAGAAAAGACAGAGTATCAAGCCACCGTATTTGAAGCAATTCTTCTTATCCTTCTTTATCTTCTGTAGATTCTCCAAAAGTTGGTTTAGAAGGAGTTCACAAAGATCATAGTCAGTATTCTTTCTTAACATTTCATAAGCAATGTAAATTATTGTCCTGGATGTAAAATTCTCTCTGCTAGAGTGATATATCTTGTAGCCAATTATCATGGCGGCAAACCTGATATCTGGATCCGTGATATCCTTAATTGTCATTGCTCTTTTATCAAATTTAGATCCAGTAGCCTCACTCACAGTTTGGTTTTTGACTAATTTGAGAGTAGGTAACCCACAGGATGAGTGCAATCCAGTCACCGCCCTAATGGCATCCCTTGTGATCTTAAATTGCCTCATTAACCATATGAAGTTGTCATGCACTCTACTCAGAATATATCGGACCCATTCATCTTCTACAAAATAGGGGAAATGAATACACTGTGCAAAATGCTTGTCCCGGATGGCTTTGTACTAAGGTTTGAGTTCAAATGATTCATCTATTAGTTGCTTATGATATACATCCATCAACTTGGATTCCCGGAATTCCTCAATATTCACATGAATGTGTGCCCTAACATCTTCAACATGTAAAACCCCATGCAAAATGCTAGAAAATGCACCTAAAGGATCTACTTCTAGAGATTTATAAGGGTGTTTCTTAAACTTAGGACACAACCTATCATTGATTTTGGCAACATTTAGAGTAGCCATCTTTTAATAGATTTAGAGAGAGATTTACAGGAGTGAAAAGTACCTTCTTATGCTTCTAGGGTTCATGAAAAGAGCTGAAAAGATCACTGGTTGACTTAAATTCTGTGATTGATCCTTAAAAGAGATGAAGCAAACTTGTTTGCAGAGCTCTTCTTATCTTTTTCACTAATGCAAATGTGAAAATGATGAGCAATGAACCCTTTTATCTCTGAGCAAACCCTAATTCCATTTTGCAATAAATGCACAACTTAAGTTATTCTTGTTGCCTTGTTTTCCTTGTTCTGAGAGAGATCTTTCTGGATCACTGAGATGCACTTAGAATGATTCTTGGTGGAAAATGACAATCTATGTCCCTTTCTCCAATTATTCCATCTAACCACATATCCAAATATTTCAATTATGAATCATACCAGATCTAACTGTGAGAATTCAACATTTACCGAATGACTGTTAAACCAAATTAAACTTGGATGATTCACCTCTTCAAAATTTCTTGTGGATCTTCCATATCTTTACCAAGCCTTATTTAGATGTTTCTCTGAGAACCCTTTAATCTACAACTTTCCATGTGCCAATTTCAGGCACCAATTGACTGGCTAGGGGAACTCGTTTTCTTTTGTGACTCCCCCTGAGCCAAAGCTCATCTATTTAGTTTTCGAAAGGATTATCAGCACCAGATTCTGGTGTGGATCCATCCCCAACATTTTCTATACTTCTCTTTACCCAAATCTTGTTCATATCCCTTTGAATTTCATCCGCATTCACTTTTCCTTTTCCTTTGTCTTGATTTTGATTATGATGCGCCGGACCCGTTTTGTCCCGATTCTTACTTCTGTAGAATTTGGTAATATGACCAGATCTATTGCAATTGTAGCAAACAACATTTCTTTGCATATTTGACTGGAATCCTCTTGATCTACATTGATTAACCATATGTCCCATTCTATTGCATGCAAAGAATCTACCATTGAATGAATTGTTTATTTGCAAATTTCTACATTCATGAGTTTTGTGACCATACCTTTTGTAGTTAAAACATTGTCCGGAGAAGGATGGGTTAGACTGATTCATTCTTCTTCTACACTGATTTCCTTTATGACCAAAGTTATTACAATTGTGGCAGTATACATTGAAGGATGGATATCTTTGAGCATTTGGTTGCCTTACTGGAGGTCTTCTAGGCCCGTTCTTTGGATTTCCTGATCTAGAGTTCTTCTGACTAGATCTAGGGCTTTCACCTTTCTCATACCCCAAGCCTTGCTTGTCATCTACCCTCTTTTGGCTTTGAAGAAGAACTTCAAGTTGAGCAGAGCTTATCTTGAATTTCTCTTTGTATTCATTTGTTGTTTGAAGATCCCTTTTAAGAGTGTCAATCTAATTCTCAAGTTGTTCTTCATTATCTTTTGCTTCTTCAAGATCAGATTCTAGATGCCTGATAATTCTATCCATTTTATGTTAGTCTTCTAACTTCTCCTTGAGAGATTGTCTTAGATCATCTTCAATTTTTCTTTTCTCTTTAATTGCTTGGGTGAATTTCATAACCCCTTATTCCATTTCTTGTCTTACCATAATGACTTCTTTTGATAGCTTCTCACATAACTTGTTCTTCTCTTTCAGATCTTCATCAGTATTATTGGCTTCACTTTGACTTCCTAATTGTTGAAGAAGTTCCTTTCTCTTTTTCATAGAGATACTCAGTTTCTTTTTTAGTTCATTTATGAAATCATCAGCCTGTTTGAGTCTTTCCTTCAAGTTATTGACTTCAGAGTGAGATTGTTCAAGATCATCTATGGCAAACTAAAGTTGTTCCCTCATACCATACATATCCATTGAGATTCCCAGATCTTCCTCAAGCTGTTAGGCTCTGTTAGGAGGAAATTAGCTCTGATACCAATTGTTGATAACTGAGAGGGGGGGTGAATCAGTTATCTTAATTTACGTTCTTCTTTAATAACTAGTGCAACATTAAAACAAATAAGCATCCATAATCATGAAAGTAGAGAGAAAGTTAGTTCACATAACACAATGATTTTGACATGGAAAACCTTGTTAAGGGAAAAACCACAGGGTGACTAACCCAAGAATGTATTCTCTGTTCAAAGAATAAAAATACAAAAATGGCACTTCCCAATTAGGGCTCACTGCCCAAGCACACTACTCACAAGAGGCTCACTGCTTACAAGAGACTCACTATCTACAAGGTACAAAGAAAGTAACAAGATACTTGAGCTGATGAGAAGCATCCACTATGCTAAGGTTCAGTTCTGGTTAGGCTCAATACACTGATCTATTGCACTTCATTCTTCCTCTTCTTTGGTGTTGATGTCATGTCACATATCGGGCCTGTATTAATGCTTCCACAATGCTCTCTACTTTTCTTCTCACTTCACAACACACCACACTCATCTTCACATCTAAATCCATTGGGCATATATATCCGCACCAAGGATTTCATCACCTTTTTGGTCGGCATCCGAAATACTCAATATCTTTCCAAACTTTGGTCTGTCGATTGAATCTTTGTTTACCAAGTGATGTGTATCAAAGAGATACTTATAGAATTCATCAATCATGTTGGTCAATCATGAATGATACCTCAAGAAGCTTGATCACCATCAATTTCTCATCCGGATTAAGGTCTAATGCTCTGCCAGTCAAGTCTTCCTCAGTCTACTCTGCCAAACAAGAACCCAATACTCAGGTGCTTATATCTTTCCACTCTTTCATCACTGGAGACTCAATCTCTAGAATATGTTAGTCATGGTACTCCTCTTGACTTCCCCAAGTTTGCACTTTAATGAGATACTTCCTCTGAGAGGTCTGGACCTGATTGTCAGACCTTGCTGCATGCTCTGTTCTTGGTCACTGGACCAAAATACTCTTTAATCTGACTTTCGGTAGAAACACATCAAGTCCTGTGGATGTGTGGGATGGACTTTGTTGCCATCAATGACAACCCTCATGAAGCTACATAGTGTCTCTTGCCAACATTAATCTATTTTGACAAAGACCTATCACCACTTGGTTCATCCCATAATGAAGCTCTCCACATTGAAGTATTCATTAATAAATGCTGCATTAAATGAGTCTTAATAGATGGGGGAGCAAGTCTAAACATTTGTTCTTTAAGATTCATAAAATTATTGGGATATTCTGAGGGTAAAATTGATACACCCAAAAGCATAATAATCAAAGCATATGATGATGCCAAAAGAGAATCAGAAGGGATTATAACTTTGCCTATCACAGTTGGTCCAGTTACTACAAATATTCATTGCCAAGTCCTTAACATTGACTTACCATATAACAACATCCTTGGTCATCCTTGGATTCATGCCATGAAAGTTGTGCCATCAACTTACCATGAATGCCTCAAATTTCCTCATAATGGAGTCGAGATCACCATTCCCATCGATCCCAATCCTTTTGAGTTCTGTTGAGCATATCAAGCTAAGTATCAAACTCCTAATTATATACCTATTAACATCAAAGAATATCCATCCACTTCCTATGTTGACCCTACTAATCTCAATCAAGCATCCTCAAGCAAAGCCATCCCTAACATAGAAATCAAGTACAAGGACAAACGACTTGGAGAGTATAAATTGCTAGAATCCTATTGTGTTGGAACATTGCCTCAATCTCCAAAGACATGGAAATCCATCCGCATCGAAAGAATCATCATCTCAAGAAATTATTAGAGCTCCTCCTACAATGTTATCAAATCAGGGGTACTAGATGATGGAGACATTGAAGACATTGATTCATGGATTTTCTATAACAAAAATGACCAAAAAACACTTGAAGTGGAGAACTAAAATAATAGTTTCTGCATCATTAAAAACGTGGGATACAAAGGACAAGGTGGTCTAGGGCTACATGAGAAACAACCTATAGAACCAATCACTCTGACTAAGAAGTTTAATAGGAAAGGTCTAGGGTATGGACATGAGGACCCACCTTCTAAGGACATCAAATGTGTTCTTGACATGGTAGTTGAAGATTTCCCCACAGAAGAGACTTCTAATCCGAATACCATTGATGACTCTTCCTTTCATCTCACTGAACTATTTCATGACTTATTTGTTTTCATGATCTCATTCACAACCTCTATTTCCCAACCTTCATCATTTGACCTACCTCTCGTATATCCTGACCTTGTCAATTAGGACTAACAGGGGGCACCTATATTAGATACATTTCAAAATGATGAAGCTCTAGCAGAATTCTTGGGACTAAGAATAGGTTTGCCATTGGGAGATCATAAGGTGGGCTATAAAATGGATTTACCTCAACTAGTATACTTTGGGGGTAGTGTCAATGACTCTAGTTGTAAAAGTGAAATAAACAAAAAATAAAATAAAAGGTCTCTAGGTGAAAACCACAAGGTACCTCTTGACCAAGAAAAAGTAAAAATAAAAGACGTATCCAATGGTGAAAACCTTTTCAAGGCACCTAAGGATGGAGGACTTGACCTTCCTTTGAGGGAATGTCAGGAACAATCACCTTTGCTAATTGAAAAATCTCAGGAAGTTAACCTTGGAATAGAACAGAATCGTAAAATCATACATATGGTTGCATCATAGTCAAAACAAGAAAAAGTAGATTTCACAGCATTCTTCATGAAACACATAATCAAATTTGCATGGAATTACATAGATATGTTGGGATTGGACCCATCACTTGTGATACATCACTTAGCATTATATCCAAATGCCAAGCCAATGAAGAAAAAAACTTTGAAAGATGCATCCTTAAGTAGCTTTGTTAGTCAAGGTGGAAATTTAGAAACTTTTAGATGCTAAATTCATAAGACCCATTGACTGTCCTGAGTGGGTGTTGAATCTTGTGCCAGTATCAAAATGAGATGGAAGCATCCATCCTTATATAGACTTTAGAGATCTAAATAAAACATGTCCAAAAGATGATTTTCCATTACCAATCAATGTGATGAGGAGCGCATAGTGGGAAACCACAGACCAATGCCTTAATTTCTCATGATCAACAAAACTTCACATGTGAGCTACCAAATTTTCCATCAACCAAGTCTCTCATCATTCCCCAATGCCCCAATGGCATTCACTTTTGCAAGGACTCGTTCCACCAGTGAACACCTGTAACCTTTGGTTGAATTGCCAAAATTGTCGTCACATAGCTTCCTCCTACGAACCCTTGTACATAAGATGCTAGGTCCTTCTATTGCATGAAACCCTTGATCCAGATCATCTGCACTATCAAACATGAAAAACAAAACAAAGAACAAAATGAATACTGATACATTGAAGCCATTCCACTAATTTTGATAGAAATCTCACCAGTGGAATGCTTCATGGTGACATACAGCAACAATGGAAAATGCAAAATGAATAGAAATTTACCGTCGCACGATTTGCAGTTGTAAAAATAGAAATCAAATGGACAGAACAGAAATGCTTTATTTCTCCTGAACACAACACAATCACATTCGATCACTTCTTCAATCTATTTACATTCAATGATCATTTGATCATTCCTCTGGGCATTTATCAACTCGCCCTGAGTAGTACCACACTAGCTCCAAGCGGTTGGGAGAACAATCCAAGCGGCTGGGAGACAACCGACCAAAACTATGCTACTGCCTTATTTTGGCATTATTGCTATTTTTAGCATTATGCGATTACAACTTAACAAATGTTCCCTAAGTCACTTGGGACTTAGAAAATAGACCTAGCTACAAACTGAAATGAAAATGCATTGGTCAAATAGACCTTATTACAAATGAAAACATGATTTTGTAGGTGCTCCTCACCATACTCCCTGGGTGAAAGTTGTCTCAAGTCCTCTTAGAGACTAACTACTGCAAATCACCACCCTACTTTTTGATGTCTTCTTCCAGCATCAATGTGGCTTCTGAGTTTGGAAGTCCTTGCCATTTGACCAAGTGCTCAAAATATGTCTAATTTCTAGTCTGCTTGGCTATCCTGCTTTCCAAAATACACTCCATCTTTGGTGGTTCCTTAGGTGGTAAATGCTACACCCACTCTGCATTGTCTTGGATAGAATTGGTTGTCCCTTTGCCTATATTAGGACTTCTATATAAGGTCAGATCAACAACATTAAAGATAGGGGAAATAGCAATATCATCAGGGAGTTCAATTTTGTAAGAATTAGAACCATATTTTTCTAGAATCTGACAAGGTCCAATTTTTCTCATCATCAACTTACTGTGGCTTCCCTTGGGTAGTCGGTTCTTGTTGAGATGAACCATGACCATATCTCTTGTCTAGTACTACACATCCCTTCTTCTTTGATCCATTCTAGCCTTGATCTTCTGACTGTTCTGGTGTAAAGTATCTCAAACTTGTTGATGGATCTCTTGCATAGCCTCTACAAATGTATCAGCATGTCCACTCCTTTTGTAGATCCCTTGAACATATCTCAACTCAAAGATTCCTCAAGGATGACTACCATAAACAACTTCAAATGGACTTAGACCTGTACTTTTGTTCATAGAATCACTATAGGCATATTCAGCTTGTGGGAGTACCACATCCTAGCTACTGCCATGTTCTCTTGTCAAACATCTCAGCAGATTGCCTAATGACCTATTCACAACCTCAATTTGGTCATCAGTCTAAGGATGATACAATGAACTGAAAGACAAATTTGTACCCAATCTTTTCCACAAGGTTCTCCAGAAATGTCCCACAAATTTGTTGTCTCTGTCAGATACAATACTCAAAGGTAATCCATGAATCCTGACAATTTCCTTAAAGAACAAACCTGCAATGTAACTAGCATCATTGGTGGTCTTACAAGGAATAAAGTGTGCCATTTTGCTGAATCTATCTACCACAACAAACACACTGTCATAACCTATCCTTGTCTTGGGAAATCCATCACAAAATCCATACTCAAACTTTCCCAATGTCTGTTTGGTATGGGCAAAGGTTGGTATAGTCCTGCATTGGTTGAGACTCCCTTTGAACACTGGCAAATCATACAACTCTCAACAAACCTTCTGACATCAGATTGCATCTTTGGCCAAAAGTAAAACCTTCTGACAAGATCTAAGGTCTTATTGATCCCAAAATGTCTTCCTAAACCACCACTATGTTTTTCCTTCACTATATTATCCCTCATTAAACACTTTGGGATACATAGTTGACTACCTTTAAACAAAACTCCATCCTGCAATGTATAATCTAAAAATTCACTGTGGAAAGCATTGGCAAACTCACTGTATATGCTGTAAATTTCCTTAAAATCTTGGTCCTTTTCATACAATCCTTTGAGTGACTCAACACCCATACTTTGTAGCTGCACTTCTTGCACTGTCAACACCCTTCTGCTTAAAGCATCAGCAACCTTATTTGTTATCCCCTTCTTATGTTTGATGATGAAGGTGTATGCTTGATAACTTTCCACCCATTGCATGTGTCTATGACTGAGCTTTTCCTGTCCAATCAAAAAACTAAGAGCATGATTTTCGATGTACACAATAAATTCCTTGGGAAGCAAGTAGTGCCTCCATTTCTTTAGAGCTTGTACCATAGCATACAACTCTAGATCATAAGAGGAGTATTTCCTCTTGGCTTCATTTAACTTTTCACTAAAGAAGGCTACTAGTTTGCCTTCTTGACTCAACACTTCTCCTATGGTCAGTCCACTTGCATCACATTCAGTTGTGAAAACCTTATTGAAATTAGGTAACACTAAAACAAGGAATTTAGCAACTTTCTATTTCAGATTCTCAAAGCTCCTATCTACTTCTCTTGTCCACAAAAACTTTGTCTTACCTCCACCCTTGATGGTCTCCAACATAGGTGCACAAATGTCATTGTAATTCTTAATGAATTTCCTGTAGAATGTGGCCAAACCATGGAAACTTCTGACCACTTCTGCTGTCCTGGGTGTAGGCCAATTAAAAATAGCTTCTACCTTGGAAGGATCCATTTTCAAATCACCCTTAGAGATGACAAATCCTAGGTACACCAATTCTTGTTTCATCAAATCACACTTTTCCAAATTTATTAGTAACTTCTGATCTTGCAGCCTCTTCAAGACTATCTCCAAATGTTTCATGTGTTCTTCCTTGCTCTTACTAAACACCAAAATATCATCAAGGTAGACTACCACAAATTTCCCTATGAATTCCTGTAACACCTCATTCATCAGCCTCATAAAAGTGCTAGGGGCATTGGACTGACCAAACGACATCACAAGCCACTCATACAACCCTTCATTGGTTTTGAAAGCTATCTTCCACTCATCCCCTTCTCTTATCTTTATCTGATGGTACCCACCTTTCAAGTCTATTTTAGAGAAATAAGTAGCACCTCCCAAACAATCCATTAGATCTTCTATTCTAGGAATAGGAAACCTATACCTGATGGTTATCCTATTTATGGCCCTAGAATCAGTACATAATCTCCATTTTCCATCTTTCTCTGGTGCTAAAATGGTGAGGACTGCACATGGACTCAAACTCTTTCTTATTAACCCCTTGTCTAAAAGTTCTTGAACCTACCTGGCTATCTCCTCATTCTGCTGAGGGGTCATTTTATATGCTGCCTTATTAGGAAGTACTGCTCTTGGTATGAGATCTATCTAATGGCTAATGTCTCTTATTGGTAGTAGGGAATCAGGTATTTTCTTTGCAATCACTCCTTTGTAACTCTCAAGCAAATCTCTGACCTCCTTAGGCCCTACTTTTCTCACACTTTGATTCTTTTCTACCTTGGGCTTCATAATCAAAGCAAAACCTACTCCATCACCTTCCTATAACATGTCCATGAATTCTTTTTCTCCTACCAGCATTACACTAGACCCTACATGCTATGGATCCTCTTCTACTAATGATTGTATCATATAAGTATACCATCTTTTTGAAATGAGTAAGCATTCCTTTCTCCATCATGCTGAGCCTTTCTGTCAAATTTCCATGGTCTGCCTAGTAAAAGATGGCAAGCATCCATAGGAAGGATGTCACACAAAATCTTATCTCTATACCCCTTAATACTAAATTCTACCCATGCTTGTTCATTGATGAGCATGTGTTGCCCCTTATTCAACCAACTTACTTTATATGGACTGCTATGTGGTATCTTTTCCAGATTCAATTTATTTACTGCTTCCAAAGATATGATATTATCTGTAGAACTAGAGTCAATAATGACTTTACAAACCTTACCTTGGATTTTCCAGTTGATCCTAAACAAAGCCCTTCTTTGAGATGGTTCAGTCTGCACTGGTTCCTTGAGCAACGTCCTCTTGATCATCAGATTTTCTCCTACTTCTAATGGTAAATTCACTTCAAGAGATGTCACACTGCTTGCATCTTCTTAAATCAAAGTGGTTCTCTTCTCACCACCATGAGAAGTTGAGGCCTTCTCTAGACACTTGTATGCTAGGTGCCCTATTTGATTGCAATTATAACATCTCATATTGGAGAATTTGGATCCTCTACCTAATCCATTTGTCACACCTCTTCCATTAGTCCTTCTTCCTCAGTAGCCTCCTCTGTTACTTGAGTCCCCAACTTGCTCTTCTTGGCTAGACTCACCACTAAGCTTCTGGTTAGGACTTCTTCCTCCAAAACTGCCCCTACCTCTAAAATTCCTTCCACCTCTACCCTTATTGTTCTATTCACTCTTCCTTTTTTGCTTCTCTTCTACTCTCAGTGCCACCTAGAAACATTTGTCCATGGTTTCTAGTGTCAAGATGGTAAGCTCATCTTGTATACTATAGTTCAGGCCATTAATATACTTGGCAACTCTTCCTTTCTCATCCTTAGCATGTCCACACCTTAGGGACAATTTATGAAATTCCTCTGTATAGGTGGATACATCCATATCCTTCTGCCTGAGGTTCTACATTTTCCTGTATATCTGCACTTCATAATCTACCATTAGGAACTGAGCCTTGATCCTCTCTACCATCCCACTCCAGGATGAGATCATGCTCTTGCCATTCTTCACCCTTTCTCCCTAGGTATAGTTCCACCATGTGAGTGCAGCACCCTTCAATTTCATTTTTGCAAACTTGACTCTTCTATTCTCCGGTACCTCCTTGTACTCAAAGTAATTGTTCAAAGCCTCGACCCATTCAATGACTTCATTTGCGTCCATCTTTCTGCTAAACATCGAAATCTCCATTCTTGCATCGGACGACTCCTTACCAAGTGATTTAATGGCCTCCAGAAATTATTTCTGATCTGCAGATATATCCGCACATGCTGGGGTTGTTTCCTCTTCTCCATCTTCATCTTCTTCATTAGACTCCACATCTGATTTCTTTCCTTTTCCTAAGGTTTTCAACTCAGCCTGGAGTGCTTCCTTGACTCCAATCTTGATCAACTCCTCCATCTCCTTGAATTTCTTGAGCACTTCAGTGGTCATCCCTTTTGGAGGCATATCACTAGCCCCTCCTTCACTTTCTCTGTCTAACATAAACATTCATAGACAACACCCAAATGCCAAAACTCCTACAAATCCTCAATTCAATTTGGCGCCCAAATCTTTTTGGGCTCGGATACCAATATGATGAGGAGTGCATAGTGGGAAACCACAGACCAATGCCCTAATTTCTCATGATCAGCAAAACTTCACATGTGAGCTACCAAACTTTTCCATCAGCCAAGTCTCTCGTCATTACCTAATGTCCTAATGGTATTCACTTTTGCAGGGATGCATTCCATTAGCGAACACCTGTAACCTTTGGCTAAATTGCCAAAACTGTTGTCGCACAGTTTCCTCCTGCAAACCCTAGCACATACGATGCTAGGTCCTTCTACTACACGAAACCCTTGATCCAGATCATCTGCACTATTAAATAGGAAAAACAAAACAAAGAACAAAATGAATACTAATACATTGAATCCATTCCACTAATTTTGACAGAAATCTCACTAGTGGAATGCTTCACGGTGACATATAGCAACAATGGAAAATGTAAAATGAATAGAAATTTACAGTTGCACGATTTGTAGTTATAAAAATGGAAATCAAATGGACAGAACATAAATTCTTTATTTCTCTTAAACACAACATAATCACATTTGATCACTTCTGCAATCTGATTACATTTGATGATCATTTGATCATTCCTCTGGGCATTTATCAACTCACCTTGAGTACTACCACATTAGCTCCAAGCGGTTGGGAGAACAATCGAAGCAGCTGGGAGACAACTGACCAAAACTACCCTACTGCCTTATTTTGGCATTATTGCTATTTTTAGCATTATGCAATTACAACTTGACAAATGTTCCCTAAGTCACTTGGGACTTACAAAATAGACCTAGCTACAAACTGAAATGAAAATGCATTGGTCAAATAGACCTTATTACAAATGAAAACATGATTTTGTAGGTGCTTCGTACCATAATGCTATTATTAATGGATGGTTTTTCAGGATACAATCAGATCTTAATTGCTCCCAAAGATCAGCACAAAATAGTTTTCATCTATCCATGGGGTGCCTATTGTTGGAGGTGATGCCATTTGGTCTCAAAAATGTCAGAGCCACATATCAACGGGCAATGACTGTAATCTTCCACGGCCTTTTTCATACCAAAATGGAAGATTATGTGGATGATATCCTGGGAAAATCTAAAACTCAAGAAGAACACTTGATGGTGTTGGAAGAAATCTTTCACAGATTAGAGAAGTGTCAAGTTTGATTAAATCCAAAGAAATGTGTGTTCAATGTAACATTAGGAAACCTATTGGGCTATATAGTATCAAGAAGAAGTATCAAGGTAGATCATAAGAAAGTGAAAGCCATAATGGACATGCCATCCCTAGCTAATCTAAAACAACTCTGTAGTCTCCAAGGCAAGTTATAGTATATCTAAAGATTTATAGTACAGTTAGCAGACAATGTCATCGTTTTCAGCATTTGCTCCATAAAGGAAGAACTTTTAAATGGGATGATAAGTGCCAGCAAGCTTTTGATTAGATCAAGAAATACCTAGCAACTCCACCAATGTTGGTACCTCTTGTACTTGATAAACCATTACTACTATACATCTCCATAACAACAACTCTAGGTGCTTTACTAGCACAACATGGTAATCTAGGAAAGGAACAAGCCATTTACTACATTAGCAAAACCTTGGTAGGTTATGAGCTCAACTGTTCATCAATGGAAAAAGTGTGTTTGGCAGTAGTGTTTGCTTCCCAAAAGTTATGACATTATATGTTAAATCAAAGAACTAATCTCATATCCAAATTTGACCCACTTAAGTATCTATTGTCAAAAGTAGTACTCACAGGAAGACTACCCAAATGAGTAATGATTCTCAGTAAATTTGACATAGAGATTTTTTATCGGAAGGCAATAAAAGGACAAGTAATAGCTGATCAACTTGTAGAAGCACCAATAATAGATATTCATCCAATTTGTGTAGAATTCCCTGATGAGGAGTTATTCAACTTACATCCTTCAATAGTTTGGCAACTATATTTTGATGGTAGATTCACACAGCATGGATCTGGAGCAAGCATATTGTTCATCACCCCACAAGGAGATTGTATACCTAAAGCATATAAGATAGCTTTTCTTTATACAAACAACATTGTAGAGTATGAAGCATTGATCACAAGATTGTGCATGGAAGTACAATGGAACATCAAACAACTACAAGTCTTTGGAGACTCACAGGTCATAATTAAATAGGTCCTGGATGAGTATCAAACAAAGGATGAAAAGCTTCTTCCTTACAAACTAATGGTGAATGATTTCAAAATGTACTTTTCCAAGATCACATTTGAACAGATTCCTAGGATCAATAACAAAGTAGCAGATGCCATGGCAATGATTTATTCTCTTCTTGGCATGCCCATCAATTCACACAAATATGAGTTTTTAGTAGAATAGATTTTTATCCCAGCATTTGAAGTACCACAACCTGAGCTTGTATGTGAACTGGTGGTCCCAATTCTCCTTGGTATGAGGACATATATGGATACCTCCACAACTAAACCTTCCCTCTCCATTTCTCAAACTCCCAATGCAAAACATTCATACGCCGATCCTCTCACTACACTATGATCAGAGATACCCTATACTGAAAGAGCCTTGATGGTATCTTACTTAGATGTCTTGAATCAGATGAAGCTAACACTACCTTACATGAGGTAAATGAAGGTATCTATGGATTGCATTCCACCAACCCTAGTCTTACTAAAAAACTCTTGAGAGTAGGTTACTACTGGCCGACAATGGAGAAAGATGTACAACAATTTACCAAGAAATGTCTATAGTGTCAACAACATGGTGATCTTATCCACACTCCAGCACATGAACTACAACCCCTCATAACTCCATGGCCATTCTCACAATGGGACTCAACCTCATAGGGAAAATACATCCGTCATCTTCTAATGGTCACAAGTTTATCATTACAGCCACTGAGTATTTCATAAAGTGGGTGAAGCTATTACCATGACCTACATCACTAGTAAGTAGATATCCAAATTTATCCTCCATTATATCATCTGCTAATATGGTGTTCCTCAAGCTATAATTACTGACAATGACCATCCATTCAAAAACCAAGAAGTTTGTGATTTGTGTCATAAGTTCGATATCCAATATAGATTTGCTAAACCATACTACCCTCAGAGCAATGACCAAGATGAGGCTTTAAACAAGACTATCATCAAGATCCTCAAGAAAATAGTTGATGAAGCTAATTGTGACTGGCACTTACAGCTTAATCTAGCATTGTGGGCTTATCGAACTAGTGTCAGAACTTCAACTGGGGCTACACCTTACTCTTTGGTTTATGGAACTAAAGTCATTCTTCCTATTGAGGTCAAGATCCCATCGTTGAGAGTTTCCTTGCAACATATTGTCTCTAATGAAGAATACAAAAAATCTAGATTGAGTGACCTTGAATTACTTGATGAAAGATGTCTAGCAGCCTGAAATCATCTTCAGGTATATCAGAATCATCGTTATCACAGCTACAACAAGAAAATTAGAGAAAGAAGGTTTCAAGTAGGTGACCTTGTCCTAAAGGAAAATTAAAAGAATCAATAGGATTGTGACAGAAAAGGCAAATTTGAACCAAATTGGCTTGGGCCATTCATAATCACAGTAGTATACGGATCTAGAGCATATAAATTATCAACACCAAAAGGCATTCCCTTGGATGAACCCATGAACAATGTTCATCTCAAGAAATTCTATGCTTAATCCTCAAAATATCCTTAAAAAAATCATTCATCCTATGGTGAAAACCTGGTAAATAGGTGCCCTGGATAAGTACCATAGTGAAACCTTGGCAAACAGGTGCTATGTGTAGAAGGCTAACTCCCATCATCTATTTAGTATTCATTTATCAGCATAATCCATTATTTCCTTACATAATCCACATCATAATCCATTAGTTCCTTACATAATCCACATCATAATCCATTTGTTCCCTATATAATCCAGATCATAATCCACTATGTCCTTCCATAATAACACTTCCTATCCATCTTTGAATGCTACCATGGTTAGAAACTATTGGAGTGGATATGTTATTTCACCTTATGCTAAATCATCTAGGCTATCACTTGATCCATGAGCACCACTTAATAAGTTCATCCCACACTAGGGGCACTTTCTTGCACGTCATTTTGAAGTGGACCTTCAAAGCATCATTATCAGATATTTTGTAAATAGTTGTAACTGTATTGTACATACATCGCCATCTTAAAATGTCCAAAAATCCAAAAAAAACAAATATTCCCAAAAAATCCAAAAAAGATATCAAATATTTCCAAAAATCCAAAAAAATCAAATATTCCCCAAAAATCCAAAAAAAAGTCAAATATTTCCAAAAATCCAAAAAAATCAAATATTCCCTAAAAATGCAAAAAAAAAATCAAAAGCTCCAAGCAATAAAATCAATTCGTCTAATCAGTCCTTCCAATCAATCACACACATTCACAATCTAATCCAATCAAATCATCACTGCATCAAACCACATAAATCCTATTTATCACACTATCATCACCATCCCATAATAAATCAAAACTACATCTCATTTTCATCGTTGAAAGCCTTGATCCCATGGATACATGGTATGTAGGTAGTCTAGTGTATAAAGGAAATACTCAGATTTAGGCATAAGATGACACCCGTTCTTTATCATCCATCTTTCTCCTAATCATTCCCTCTCATCTTCCATCTCACATTCTTCTATCATCTACGTCCCACATCATCAATAAAACCCAGAACTACATATTCATCATGTCTCATCACCATCATGTGGTACTTTGATCCATGGATATAGGGTATGTAAGCAATCTAGATTACGAAGGAAGTATCCAGTATGCAAGCACCAATGATCCATTCTTCCATCTCTTTATCATTTCATCTTCTTCTATTTTGACTAACTCAAGCAGGAAGCAAACTATGTGTAACTCAATAGCTCAAGAGAGAACTAAAATCAAGAGCTAAGCTACAAGTCATTTCTCCATCATACCTTAAGCTAATATCCACTACATCTATTTCAAAGAAAATCATCTTTAGCCTTCAACAAGATATATTTTTCCTCACAACAAGGCATTATCCAATCCATTTAAGAGCATTTAAATTTGGCACGAGAACATGATGGTTGTGTCTTTTGTTTATCTTTTGATTTATCTTTTGTCCCTTTCTATACTCAATTGAGACTGCCTTGATTTATCATAACTTGGTATGTTGAGATGAAGTATAGGCTGGGGCATGGTCATTGGCTTTCATATGTTATGTTTGTGGGATGATCCCATTCTCCTACTATGCCTAATGGTATCTTGTATGTGTTTGGATTAGCATATTGCATACTAATATCTTTTACATTTGTGAAGCTAAATAGTGTCATATGCATTAAGATGATTTTATGCTAAGACTATTTATCATACATATAACCCACAAGGTTTCATTATGTCTAGTGGAGGTAAGTTTAGACCTTTGTTTGTAGAGTCAAAAGTCCATCTCAGAAAAGTAGCTAATATTCATATCTTGTGTATGTTGGATCAACATCTTGACCTGATATGTTAGAAAAGATTGTATTCTATCATACACATTAGGTACATGACACCCTGGTCTTCTATACCTTGGTGCATACTATCTATATGCTATATACAACATAAGGATTGCAAATCTCATAACTTTGTGACAATCAAATAAAGTTGTCTTTATCCATCCATCCTACAATAATACAGTAGAACTCATGCAAGTTGATCATTAGTTTTCTTTTTCATCTCATCATCGTCTTCATTCTTCTTAGCTTTCCAAAACAAATGTGTTAGACATAACATTTGCATTATCCATTATTATCATATATAATATAGTATCATCTATCACTTCCATCACATTTGCATAACACATATCCTGGCATATCATGATAGTACAAGTTACCATCTATCTATCATTATATGCATTAACATAAATATCCATTATATGCATTACATAATCATTAAACATGTGCATAAATACATTATATATACATCCATATCCATAGCATGAAAAATCATAAACACATTACATATCATGAACACCCATATCATATATATATATGAATAAAGATCAATATACAATGTGTGTTTCTCTTTGTCTTGTCATCTATTTGCGAGTCAACCCAACCTTTTCTAATCACCTGGGGTTTCCTCTTGAGGGGGCATCATCCACCAGTTTCACTGGGGCAAAAATTTGTTCAAGGAAACCAACATGTCATATAATATCTTCTTTGAAACAATGTTCTAACGAACATTGTCTCAAAGAGGGGCAAAATGTAGACACCCAAAATTGACCTAGTTATCATTATTAAAATAGTACATTATTCATCATCTGCATTTGTCTAACATATTTGAATAATTTGTCTATTTTCTCTGAAATCATCTATTTCTTCTATTAATTAATTAAATTTATATTTATTTAATTAATTTATCTATTTTCTTCTATTTTCCTCTATCTATAATTAAATAATGTTTAATTATTAATTATTTTTCAATCCTCTTTAAATTAAATAAATTTACATATTTATTTAATTTAGTTCTATAAATCAATAAAATCTATATTTTATTTATTTATTTTCTCATCATGAGAATAAATTAAATAAATTTATTTAATTAATTTATGACTTTTCTTCTAATCTTCTAAAAATGGCATTTTTCTCTATCATAATTTTATCATTTCACTTTCTTTTATGTGTACAAGATAGGTCTTATCTTAAACCAAGGGAAAATAATGATTTAATTGGTTCTAAAATCAATCATCCACATCATCCAATCTTTAAAATAGAAAAGCATTCTATTTTAAGAAAATCAATCTTAGTACTACCAACAAACCTACAACAATCATTTAACAAATGTAAGCTTCAAGGACACTTGTCTTGTACACATTCACCTATGATCATGATTTCATCTCAACTATTCAAACAATCTTTTCTTCTCCACTGTTGATCAACTTTTATTGAGTGTTATATATACACCCACTCATTCTCATTATCATCATCTCACCATATAGTGTCCAGGTTATTGTCTCAAGCATAATACCTCTTTTAGCATCCATTGAACATCTTGAGCATTTCATCTATCATCATGGCAGCTTTAGCATTTATGATTATTCACAATTGAGAAGAAATCCACATATCCAACCAAGGAATCAATAATCTAGGTGATTTGCTTTCAATTTTATTGTATTTTTGTGTCATTTAGAGGGATTATTTGAAGGTGGTAGGACTGGGTTTTATTTGCATTGCTTGATCATACTAACTTGATTTTTCGTGCTCACATAATTACAACTATTACACTTAGAAGAGAAGAGGGATCATGCAATTGATCACTTTTCTAAACATAAGGTCATTTCCAACCATTGGTTTGATAAGAGGGCTAGAATTAAACCATTAAGGATATCTAATCCAATGTTGTCTCGGGACAAAGCCCACGAAAAGAAGGGAGACCATGGGAAATTTGATAAATTATGAATAGGTCCCTTTCAAATTGCAGAATTACTCAAGGAGATAGTACTTATAGGCTGAAAACTTTGACTGGAGAGGATGTTCCATTGCCTATCAATAGACAATTCCTAAAACATTATTTCCAAGCATGATTTAAGGAAGGTCTGAAACTTGTGTATATGTATAGTTGCTTGTACAATGGTTTTGCTTGTTTTGTGTTGTTTGTTTGTTTGTTGAGTCCTTATTTTGGTTGGGTATGATATAGAGCACCTTTTCACTTTAGAATGCTTAAGAATTTATGAAATTTAATAAAGAACCTCAAATCTTTGCATAGGTTGTAACCCTGACGGTTCTAGTTATGTTGATTTATTCTATAAAATCATATTCATCAATCCAAACAAAGGTCATCCAAGGAATCATCAAATGAACACACCTAATGTTCCTAAGACTGGTTGAAAGTGTTAGTATCTACATTAAGTGAAAAATGTAAAGGTTTTCCTTTGCTACCACTATAATTCCAAGCCTAGCTCAATAGATCCCATTACTATGCAAACAATGAGCTGGAATGATATATTTTATACAAAATTGTTGAAAATCAATAGAGAGAGAATTTATGTTCTCAAGGTCATCCAGATAACCTTGCCGAGGCTATGGACACCTTACTAGTAGTGGGGTTCTACTTAGGTGAATTATAGGTAATAACCTTGTTGGGGCTATGTACTCTTGATTGCTAGCAAGGCTCTATCTAGGTTGGGCTTAAAAGGTTATATCTAACTATGTAGCCTAATGCTAATTACTGCCTTTTCAACTTATCTAGTATGAAGGAAATGAATCAAAGCACACACTTGCATCCTTCTCATAATCTAGTTTCATTGATGAACATGATCTCTTTTGAACTACTCCAAATATCCATGAATAGTGAAGGTTGGAATTTTATTTCTAGATTTGGCTTTCCTTCCTAAATTGATGTGAAATTTGGTTGTTTTCTTTGGTGGCAAGTTGTTGTGTTGTCCCACAACATGCCCCATTTTTCCTTAGCAAAATAGGGACCCAACTTTTTGCTTTGCTTGTGTGTTTTCCCTCCTTGGGCAGTATGGTAAAATGTCATGTCTTCATCCATGGTCAAAACTCAAGTTCAACAAATTTTCTAAAGAAAAAGGTCACCATTGGATATAGAATTGAAGTTTGAGCAATTTAACCTTTTGCATCATGTTGAAATTCCTTGAAATGAAGAAGTTATGCTTGGTCAAACTTTTGGTTTTTATGCCTTTTATATTTGATTGAGAAATTAAGCCAAGTGAAATTAGGAAAATCTTCAAGAAAAGAACTTAGAGTATTTTTTTGGAAGTTAGGGAGTTCAACGTTTCACTGATTCCTCGACTAAGTGAAAAAAGAGAAAACATTAAGTCATTTAGTTCTAGGATTTCCCATTTTGGCGATAGAGAAAAGACTTAGAATATTTTTGGAAGTTAGCGAGTTCATCTTTTTGCCAATTCACCAACTAACCAAAAGAGAGAAAGGCCAAGTTATTAATTTTGAACTTTCACTGATTGAAGAAAGATTAAAGGGCTAAGTTTGGAATGTTAGGTTTTTACCAATAAATGAAAGGCCAAATGGGCAAAGTTTAGATTTTTAAAATTTGTCGACTAAAGAATTTTTTAAAACAAAGTGTTATTTTGAAGACAAAAAAGCTTATCGGGGAAACTTTCATTGTGGAAACTTCTAGTTTTAGAAGTTAGTTAGTAGGTTAGGGTTTTTCATAGTTTGCTGATACAGGCAAAAGGGTGGTAATAAGGGTAATGTTTGAATTTTTGAACTTTTGTCGATAAAAGGGCATTTTCATTAAGTTTGAACTTTTTCTGATATAAAGAAAGAGGCCAAAATGATGTGGTTTGAGATTTTGCAAAATCTCTGATAAGAGGGCAAAGTTTGTAGTTTTGTAATTTTTCAGATAGCAAAGAACATGAGGCAATGTTCAAAGAGTTGAACTTTTGCCGATAATGAAGAACATAGCAAAAAATCAACATTTTATTGACATTTTTTTATATAAGGGATAAAAGGAACAAGGGCAATAGTTTGAGAAAATCAAATTTCACCAATAAAGGGTGATGGTTTGAAAATGATAAGATTTGCCAATAGAGAGACATAAAACCATAGTTTAAAAAGGCATAATTTTACTGCTGAAGGCATAAAAAGCAAAGTTTAGGGGAAAAGTAAAATTATGAAGATATCCATATTTGGATCCTCCTTCTCATTTTTATGCTTTGGTTAAGTAGGAATTCATCCTTTCAATGTTAAACATTGGGATATTCGGATCAATTTGTAGGGAATTGGAGGAGATTAAAGGTTTTTGTAAGTAGGTGAGTAAGACAAAGCTACAGGTATGAATAAATCAAAACCTTTCTTGTCATTTTCATAGGTACATTATAATTGTGCATAGGTCAAGGTTGAATTTCAAGGTTAAGCCAAATCTCAATATTTGTATGTTGTTTTAATTCACATAGGGGAAATTTAAGGTAATGAATATACTAAATCATGGATATTTGTTTCTTGCAGTACATTAGAATGTCTGTATGAATCAAAGATTTAAAGATTGGAGAAAATATTCTCACATGCTGCAAGATGAAAGCTAGATGATGAAGATGTGCTAAGTTGAAGAAGATGCATTGGAGGGAGAGAAGATGATTAGATATTCTCATGGATGTTGAGTTAAAGATATTGGGAATATTTCTTTGCTAGCTGTAGTTGACCATTGGTTGCCAACTGGAAATCATGTGCCACACATCCTGATCATTGATTATTCTTGAATGTTGGATCAATTGTAACTGATTTGGGACCTTGTGTTATAAAAGGACCATGACCCTTCTATTGTAAGGGACATTGAATTGTTAAAAAATGGAGAGACTAAATTGTTGAGATTTTGAATGCTTAGTTTGTGAATTTGGCAACTTTATTATTTCTTCTCAAGGTTCCTTCTCAAGATCATTGTAAATGTATGTGTTCTTTGCATACTTAATGAAAGTGAAGCTATAGATTACTTCCTGATCATAAATCCTGTATAGTCTTCTAAATGATTTCTAGATATGTGATTGTGAATTGTTGTGTCCTCTTGGAGTGCATTCAAATAATTGCATATTATCATTAACTATCCTTTGAAGATTTGTGCTTATCATACGTAGCTATGGAATATCTAGTGATGTATGATTTGGTTTGCTTATTTTCATGAAAGTGTCAGAATATATATGTGGATCACTGACCAAAACTAATAATTTAGGATTCATCTTTCTAAACCTTAATCTTTTGACATTTCTTTGTAAATAACCATAAAAAATCACAAATTATGACAAATCATAGGCAAATACTATAGATGTATGTTGAACAATTATTTATCCAGAACATATACAATGAATAAATGTAAATATTGTTACATTTGAGTAATGAATACCGAGTGTATACAAAATATAGATATATCTAGAGCATACATGGTAAGATGTTGTAAATCATAGAAAATATATGCAAATAGGCATAAATATCAATGAATTGTATGCTTTAAAACACATTCTTTAGGCAAATTTGAGGTACAACAGCAAAGATTAGTTCATATAGGGATAGTTTCACAATAATTCATCAATGTTAGAACAAATTCATATAATGTTTTGCAAATGCTCACTGAATATTGTAATATTTAACATAACTATTGAAGATATATGCAGAAACAAGTACTCTATGTAGGAAACTGGTGAATATTGACTTAATTTGTAGAAATCATGAAACAAAGCACATAAGGCCCAGACATGGACAACAAAAGAACACATCAACCTTGAGTAATGATCAGATGGTCAAGACCTGACTCATAGAGACATGGGATCATGCATTCACCTTCAATTCATCATATATTTCATGATAATAAATGTTTGTTTGTAAACTTTTATTCTTATTTATGTGACTAATAACCACATCAACAAGACACTAACAAGGAAAAATTTCAAAAGTAACTATAAAATCCACATCCAATGCTTTCACAAAATCCTAAGAATAAAAACAACCCCCATCTTTCACACATGAAAACTAAATGTACCAGCATAAAAAAGCAAACCCTACAAGGCCAAAAGCTTTCTTGAAAAAAGAAAATGCCAACAAAGCCAATAACCATACTCAAACTACCATTAATATAGTAGTAAACATAACCGAGACACTATAGATGAGACCAATGCCATCCTACAACACTACTCAATATTTCATCCCATGTTGTTCTCTTAGGTAGGGGAAAACTAAATGTTGCCCCTAATAGTCAAGGGAGAAATATTCATTTCCCAGGGGAGAAAAAGTCCCCCTCTTCAAACTCAAAATCTTTTCTAACAAAGATTGATGGACTATATTTTTTTCCCCATCCCTCATGCTCTTATCTCTATAGTTTTTCTTGTTGCATCTCAACAAGGTATTCTTAGATTTATTAACCTGATTTGATCAAAAGAAACTTAGCTTTGTCATACTTTCTAGACCAAATGCCTCTTGAAGTATCCCTTCAACCATGTCATCATAGAAATCATTTCCTAAAACCAAACCTACGGCATCTATCATGGCTCTCAATGCCTTCTCTAAAACATTTGCCCCTCCTGGAAAAATATCTATATCCTCCTCCACAACTTCCCTATCCCCATCCTTTGGCAAAATCTAATGCCTTAGCTGACAAACCTCATCCAAAAAATTCCCATCCACTGTTGGGTCTTTTTCATTATAGCAATCTGTGCCCATTTCATCCCCAGAGGAAGATGGGATCAACACCTATAGATCAACTAATCTATCTAATTCCTTTTCTGATTCAGAAAAGTGTCCCTCCTAAGAAGACCCTTCTGACAAAAGAGGCTCACTTGATATGTGAGACTGAGGACTATCCTCAGGGGCATAGCTTAGGTCTAGACTATTGTCCTTAGTCAACAACTCTCTGTTAGCTACCAGGATGCAATGTTCAACCTCTTCTTCCACATTTTTGTTGTCCTGGAAATTACCTAAATCAATGATCTTTTTTGAACCCCTATCCACCATAGGATTAAGTGAGGACACAAGAGGGTGTTGGAAAGAAACACTTTTGGGGCATGCCTTGGAGGTAGTATCTCAGCTACAATTAATATTTTCTTGTCCCCCACATTTGAAACATCTAATTTCATGACCTTGATAGCTAATTTCTTGTGTCCATTCTCCTTCAAAAGATTGTAAGGTGAGATACTTAGGAAAGCCCTTCTTTATATCCAGACATATACAAATTCTATTTCTTTTTTTCACCACTATGGGCTACAATTCTTCCTTGGTTTGAAAGACCCTAATCGAGTCGTCAATGAGCCTCAAAATTTCCATCTCTTTGTATTCAAGGGGTAAATTCTTAAGATTAATCTAGAAGAATGCATGGGAGATCTCCACATTTAAAGATTTAAAATTTGTTTTCCATGGCTACAAGTATATTTCAGCTCCTTCAAAGAACTAGATTTTTTTTAAGGACTGAATCTCTATCCTCTTTGTTCCAAAAAATGACAATAAAAAAACCATCTTCAAGAAGAGAAACTTCCTTCCTCTCTGGCCAGTTCATCTTGATCCAATCCAGTAAATTAGAGGAGGAGGGATTCCAAAGATTTACCTATTAAAGCAGTCTCCTTAAGGGTGTATATTCTGGTTCCTACTAAAATGGTATATGAATTTGAATCTCACTATCCTAAGATGATTTCACTAATCCGTGTGAAGCCTCTTTGATGTGATACACTTTCTTAAATTATGAGTCAGTACACTTTCCTTGTGGCCCTTTTGTATAAGTCTCCCTATGCCCATGGTCCCTCCTTTTATCAAAAAGAGAGGTATCACCTAACCTTGGGAATTTGTAGTTGTCATTTCTCCAGCTCCAATATCCATGCCATTTTTCCTCTAATTCTGAAGAAGCCCTATTAGAAGGGGGCTGGTAACTTATAGTTCTTCTTAAAAATGGCTATTGAGATCTTTGCTTGCAATTTAGTGAGCCCAACAGGCCCATTTGAGGAGGATGCTAAGGGGGACCGTTCCTCCAATCCCAGAATCTCCTTTTGGAGGCATCTCTTTATCTAAAATTTTTAAGACTCCTAAGCCCACTTGCCATCCATGCATCTTTGGAGTGATGCACTTGATTCCAACTAAAGTGAAAAGTACCTCCTCTATCTTTCTCCCTGAAGAACACTGGTCTAAAATCATGCCACTCTCATCTCCATTTTTGTTGCAGTTCTCCATATCTCCATTCATGAAAGTTTTGATCCTTCAATCATCCATCATTGCATCCAAACCTCCAACATTGAGTCTGATGTTGCTTTAGGTTCTAGAGACTAATCAAAGAGAAGTTCTAGTAAATAGTTTTGTGTATGAAGCAACTACAAGAATGAAGCACCCCATCCAGGGAAGTGACAGTTTAGTCCATGAACTACAAAAGCAAATAGGCAAGCTGGAGTCTCAGTTGGTGGCCAAGCAAGAAGAGGTCAGGAATATCCATTCCTAGTATGATAATCTTGTATTCCTCCCATGCATTAGATATCCTAATGTTCAAGATGTATATTGTACTGATACAAATGAAGATATCATGTATGAGGTGGATCAACTGCTATTGTTTGAGAAAATATGGGATGTATAGATTTATGAGGGTGAGTTGACTAAAGTATTTTATTAATGCCTTAATCCCTGACTATTTGATGAATTTTACATTATCTTCTCTAAAATTGGTACTCAACAATATTGTAAGATATAATATATTGAATAAACATATATTATTCAGATATAGATAGATAGCTTTTTGTTATATTTTGTATATGCTCTATTGATAGCATTGTAGCATTCACACCATTAATGCAACTGAAGAAGTGCACCTTTAAATGTTGTCCCAAAGCTAATGTTAGATTTTTTATGGAGTAAAAAGTGGACACATGTTATTTTACCTCCTTGTTTAGCTCCTAGGTCCCCGTGAATACATTATACATTCTAAATATTCATCTTGATGCAAAATCCCCTAAAACCAATATAAATTGGGAACAAGGGGCCCATATTTTATCTTATCCCAAACCAAAAAGGAGCCTCAAGACTTGGGTGGCTATGCCCAAGTCTTCCTTGATTGGTCAGAGAAAATTTAATTGTATGTTGACATAAGGCCTTTAAAAAGGTTTCTTCTTGTAATCTCTTTTGGTTTATTTGATGAATGTTAGTAGCAAAGCATATATATGTGTATTTTTGCATTCATTATGAACCTATATAGAGATAGCCAACTTGAAGAATTGGAGTAAACACATTCATTGTGATTCTAGAGTAGATTTGTATTGTCATTATGTGTGTTGTTATAGGTTTGAAGTTATCATCTATCTCTCCTTATGAGTTGAAGAACCTTCATCCTCCTATGGGTTTCATGACATAGGTGATATCATTGTGATTTATCATCATTTGATTCATCATACTGTTTTGGTCTTTAGCCTCTACCTTGCAAGGGCACACTCTCTTTATCCATCAACAGTGTTGGGAAGCTTGAATGCTATCCCAGGATTTGACTGAGGCAAGTCCCTTAGAAACACTAGAACCCCCAAACCCCTTCTCTTCTTCTTGTGTGTAGGTTATAGGTGCAAGATTTGAGAAAATTGAGGACATAGCAAGACTGGATTAGGGTTTCTAGATTGACAATAGTTTAGGAATATTCCTTCGTGTAAGACTTGGGGGCTAGCACCCTAGTCTTCCTACCCTTTTTGTCATCAGATCTAGCATCAAGGTAGTCTCCACAACATTTTTAGATTTTATAGCTTTGGCAGAATCAATTAACCTAGACTGGGGCGCCCTTGAAATAGTTCTCTAACACCTCTACTTTCAATACATAGGTTTAGACATCTTCAAGAATCATTCTTGTGTAATTAGTTTCTAGATATCTACTATATATCTATTATAATCAAATCTTTGTAAATCTAGGATTTAGGGCATTGATAGACCTAGCATTTGATAAGAAGTTTGATTAAATTTGATCATTTCCATAACACTCCTAAGTACAAGATCTATAGCTAAGTCCACCTCCTTTTGTTAGTGATTTGGCTCGGTCTTATCCTTGAATGTTATTGTGGAAGAGGGTTTGATCTAGTCTAAATGCTAGTTGACATCATTCACCTTTCTCACTCTTAAAAAGATGTACAATTATTAGAAGTGAGTTATTCTTAAGATAATTATTTATTACTTTTTAGCCAGAATAAGGTGTAAATTTGTTATGGATTGTTTGGCTGAAGCATTTTATGGTTAAGTAGAGAGCTACAAGAACCATTTCTCTTAAAATAGCATTTCTCTTACAATAGTTTTCCAAAATAACATCTTTGTTAATATTTTCTATTTAAGGATTTGAACTAATTTTCACTAGATATGATTACACTTGTACATCATTCATGGATGTGATAGTGTCCATTTAATTGATTTAATTGCCTTGATCTTGCTTTTTCATTCTCTATCTAGAACATTGGATAACAGATGTGGAACATCCATTAGAGATGCTTGTTGGGAAATTAGGTGTCTCAACCTTACAAATTTCCAATTATAAGTTATTTATAATTTAATATTTTTCTATAGTTAGTTATTGTTATTATTAAATATTTAGTTCTAGAACAAGTTGAGGTGTTGGAATTTGGTGTGGTAGTTATGCCAAGTGTCCATGCCTTCCAGTGGTGGATTTTTTTTTTTTTTGAGATTATCTTTATCAAATACTATGATAGATTATATAATGTGTAAGAACTAAGAATAGAGGGAGTTAATTCAGAACCAATGACTAGATATAAGATGTGTAAGAACATCTATTATGAGAGGTTTTACACATGGTTTTGTAAACCACATATGGTTTCTAGTTTTCTAGAATTCTATAAATTGAGAGCTCAAGGAGTAGTTTATATCATGAGAGTTTGTAGCTACATAGGTGTTGGTAAAATGTTGATGAATTCACTCTATATTCAAATTCTAGTTTATTACTCCTATAAAGTCTTGCATTGCAAGTGTATTGTAATCCTTTGTTAATTTCATGATACATTGTGTAGGTTTTGGTGTGTGGGGTTTTTCTCCCATAAGGGTTTTCCACACGTAAATAATTATGTTATGGTTTACTATCTATTTCTAATTTCTATGTTTCTCCATATTCTGTAATGAGGTTAGATTAGATTTAAAGTTATTTCTATAACACTCCTCTCATAGATTAGTGTAGGAAATTGTTTCAGCACATCTTGCTTCCTTACAATGCTTTGTTACTTTTTTTTCTCTTAGTATTATTTACATCATAAATCTCTTTACTAATAAAAAGAAAGTAATTATCCTTAAAGTATTTTTTTTGGATTAAGGATAGATCATTCATATTACCAAAAAAGGAGCTGAAATAGTACATATATTGTGGCCAAGCTGGCCACCATTTTAGGACTCACAACTAGATAGTTTAGTACAAAAGTATGATAGTATTGTTTACACCTTACAAGTATGGATTACCATATACATAGTAATGTTTAATATATCAAATTACTACTCCAAAACCCTAGCTAACTGTGTGAACAAAGACCTTTTAATCCTCTGAGACATAATCCAACATTGGTTCATCATAAGACACTTCCATCTTTGAGAAGTCTAGTTTAGTATCTGGTTCAAGGTCTGGATCAACATCTGGCTCATGATCTAGATCTGGTTCTAGTTCTACATCTGGTTCAACATGATCATGACCCACTCTTTCACAGTCAATAAATAGCCTTTGATCTCCATCAAGAGCAGGAGTAACAAGAAGTAAATTTGAGTCCTAATATGAGTCCTGAATTCTGTCATAATCCTCTAAGTCTACAAGGTGAATCTCCTTGAATTTTCTGTGTATCTCTTCCAATCTCAAATTGAAAGAATGGTAGGCCTTATTACTGTCCTAAAGTCCCACCTTTGGTATATGAGATTCAATATTCTGCAATGAGGAGAGCTAATTTGTAGCTGCCTTTGACTTATTAGCCAACTGGTGCTATACTAATGTTGCCACCTGTATAAATAAGTCAGCCCATGTGAGTCTTAAATCAGACCTAGTAAGCATTCTAGGATTGCCTTGAAAATTGTCCTCATTCATCTTTTTCCACAAAATCCATAAAACTTCAGTTGTTAAAGCTAACCAAAACAAATTAGTTTTAGAATCAAAGCTAGAAAAATGACCAAATAATACCCCAAACTTGCACTTAGAATCACACAAAAACTAGTTAGGTAAGTTGCCCATAAAGATACTCCAAACCTTACATGTAAAAGGACATTAAAAAAATATGATCATAGGTTTCATATATGTTGCAGATAGTACTACAAATGTAACTGTTAAGACCAACTGGTAATTTATTCAAGCCTAATAACCATCTAAAACATCATTTCTTGGGCTCTAAGGTCTTAGACCAAAAGGACTTAAAGAATAAACCTAGGTTCCTAAGACTCAAATCACACTTCCAAACCTTGGCATAGTGCTCAAAGACCTCGTCTGAGTTCCCGAGAAGTTTATAGATCCTTTTTGGTTCATAGATTTTTAGACTGAGACCATTATTCCACTTCAGCTTACTCACCCAATCATGTACACTCAAGAGACTTGTCTAGGTAGGATTACCTGAAAAAGCAGAATGCAACACTGAAAATGTTCTTTTTTGGGTATCTTTAAGCCCAAACTTAGATTTTGGATTCTCCCAACATTTAAAACCAATAGAAGTGATCACATCTTGAATGGTAGACAGGCCCAATTTGTGCCAGCTAAGGCTAGAGCATCCTTGAATAAGAGCCACAAGCTTCTCCTTATATTTCAAGGACCACCATATAGAATTATGCTCTCCCCATTGAATTAATGAAGTGTCCCTTCCATGGCAGGAAATAAGAGTTCTGTAGAATTCCAATGCCTTCCATATGGAGGCAAATGCCACTGACCCAAAGGGATTCACTTTGAAATCCCCAAAGAGGAGGTCACGAAGATGCAAATCTTTCTAACCTAGGGCTCCTCTTGGCCTAGCCAATTTGATGTTATTTCTCACTAATATTTTCCTTGGTTCATTTCAATCCATTGAATTTACAATCCATTTAGCTACTAGGGCCACCCCTTGTAATCTTAAATCCTTTAAGCCTAATCCTCCATGTTCTCTACTAATATAGTACCATTTCTAGTTAACATAGTGTTTTTTACTTTTCCCTTTGCCATTAGACCATAGGAAAAATCTAATTTCTTTCTCAATGCATTCAATCTGCATATTAGAAAAAATCCACATAGATGCATAATACATAGTATATGCAGAAAGGATTTTTTGGCATACTTAAAATCTCCCTACTAGGGATAAGGCTTTCTTATTCCAATTCTTAAGCTTAACATCAATTTTAGAGAACAACCAATCCCACATCTGTTTCATGGAGGAGTCAATGGAAAATGGAATACCTAGGAATCTGACAAGCTTTTTTGGTCCTCCCCATTGCCATTCACTATCACTGAGCCAATCTAGAGGGGAATCAGACCAACCTAAGAGTATAGACTTGTTGAAAGAGACCTTACTACCTGAAGCTGAGCAAAATTTATTCAATTTGAACTTTAGATTTTCTAGATTCTTTTTTTCTATTATAGGGTAAATTGTAGTATCATCTACAAACTATATGTTGATCAAAGAAATTCCATCTGGGAGCACAATACCTTCAAATATTCCTAGGAGTTTATTTGTTCTTGACATATAGAATAAATCTTCAGATGCAATAATAAATAAAGCAAGGGCCAGAGGACATCCTTGCCTAATGGACCTCCCCATTAGAAAAGGGGAAGAAAGAACACCATTGACCTCCATTCGAGCTGAGGCATCTCTAAAAAGCATTTCTATCATCTTGACAAACTCCCCAAGAAATCCAAAAGCCTTAAGCACACAAATTATAAATGACCATTCCACCCTGTCGTATGCTTTCTCAAAATCCAAGAGTAAAATCTCTGCATTCTGTCAAGATTCTTTTGCCCAGAGAGTAGTTTCCTAGCTAGTTATAAGGTTCTCAAGGATATATCTATTTTTGATAAAGTGTGTCTGAGTTACATTAATTATTGAGGGTAGAATGTCCACCAGTCTTCTTGCCAATACTTTGGCAATAATTTTCTATGAAACATTAAGTAAAGTGATAGGCCTCCAATTTCTCAAATTAATTTTATCACCACCTTTAGGTAGGAGTTTAATGATCCCTCTATTAATATCTTCCCCAAGGTTCCATTACTGATGGCCTCCTGATATAGCTCAAAAAGATTATCAACTACCCAATCAATATTAGTTTTGTAAAATTCTACTAGAAGCCTATCATCTCTAGGAGATTTGTTGTTTCTCGTGGAAGAAATGGCATTTTTAATTTCTTCTTTAGATACATTTTGTTTTAGTTTCTCTATCATTGACTCATCAATTCTTCTAGGGAAGACAAGGGGGAAAAACCTCTACACATTAGCACAATCTGCCCTCCCATCATCTGCTTTGAAGAGATTTTAAAAAAAAATTCAATAACTCCTTGATATCAGTCAGCTCCATGTATGTAGTACCATTTTCCACAATGGACTCAATGTGTTCTTGTCTGAACTTGCTCCTTAATAGACCCAAGAAACATTTAGAGCCTCTATCCCCACCCTTGATCTAGTTCAACCTAGCTCTATTTTTGGCAATTTGAGCTTTGAGATTATCAAACCATCTAAGTTTGTACTTAGTGGCACTTATAAAGGAAATCAATTCATTTTCAAAAGGGGTAACTTCTAGTTTTTCTTAGATTCTAGGAAGACTTTTTGAAGTTCTCTTTTGTCTTTCCTTCTATCCATTGCAAATTTCCTACCACATATTTGAAACAATTCTTAGCAGGCTTAAATAAGTGCTGACCAATAACTATTAGCACTATTCTGTATATGGGTCATCTTAATGATGTTCCTTACTATCAAAATACCTTGCCTGCAATCATCATTATCTAGAAGCATGACATTAAGCTTAAAAGAGTTAGATACTTTAGGCTTGGAAGCATTGGCATGGTCAATGAAGAGAATATCTGCATAAATTGGATGATGGTCAGATAGAGAACTTGGTAGGACTTTAACGTCATTATCACCCTTTGAAATTTTAAACTCAAGCAATTTTTTATTAACATAAATTCTATCAAGTCTACTATAAATTCTCCTATTACCAGATTGGGCATTGCACCATGAGAACCATATTCCATTGCTTCTATTTTTGTACCTTCCAAAGGGTTAATTAGCCTCAGAGATTTTTTAAAGTTGAGCCAAAAGAATTTTTCATTACCTTTCCAATTCGCATTGATACCTCCTATCTTATCTTCTCTATTCTCAACCATATTGAAGTCTCCTAAAAAAATCCATGGAATCTTAGGGAGATTAGCAGTTAGCCATTCCCAAAGCCCCCCCTTTCTCTATGACCATTTGAGGCATACAGAGAGAAGATGCCAAACTTTTCTCCTTTTTTGTCGAAACAAGCCTAAACTACCCTATTACAAGGGGATAACCCAGATTTGGAGAGGAACTATTCCCATTTTGGATTCATTAAAATTGTAGTGCCTCCCTTTCTTTTATGATGCTTGGTAAACAATTTAAAGGATTCTTTCCATATAAATCTAAGTACATTATCTAATTGAAAGTGAACGACTTTAACTTCTTGAAGCATAAGGAAATCCAAATTCCTATGTTTGTTAACCAAATCTCTTACAATTTACTACCTATCTAGGGATTCTAAGCCCCTCACATTCCATCTAATGCACTTCATAGTGAATATATATGTAAAGAAAATTAATCAGGTTTATGGGCCTCATCCTTAGAAATACCCAACTTATCAAAGAACTTAGGGAGTTTCCCTCCTTTCACCCTTTTACAATCAATAAGTTTCCTTCTAACATATTTCCTCTTTTTTCTAATCACATCACCTTTTGGACAGTTCTCAAATTCTTCTACAACCTCCAAACCATCCTTAGCATCCTCATCCTCCTTAGGGGAATCTTGAGTCAATCCTAGTGGGACCTAGAGAGTCTGTCTGAGATGGAAGCCTAAGCTCCTAGACTATATCATTCATTTTTCTTGCCCACAAATCTTCTCTAAACTTCATCAGAGAAAGTTGTTTGGCATTTTTCTTAGTAGGTACCATAGGCAAGTTTCCTTCCATTAAATTTGGCAGACCCATAGATTTAGGTTCGGGTTTGCCAGTAGAGGTAGAAGCAACCAGACTTTTTGAAATTGTGTTATTATCTCCTTTCAAAACTAAGTCCCAAATTGCATTATCCTCATCAAAGAGGGGATTAACTATATTCAAAACCTCCATAACCAAAGCATTGCTAGAGGGATTCAATATATTCAGAGGGGATAAATTAACCACGACACCATTGGTGCAACCGAATACCAAATTTTTCTTATCAACAGACAGAGATGAAAATGGAGTGCACTCAACCATCTTAGAGGAGCCAAATACATCATCTCCCGATGGGAGATCTTCTAGCTTCAATTGTTCTAAACTATTTTGGACTTCTCTAAGAGTTCCCTCCAAAGAAATGGGGCCAAGCTGGGTAGGTTTAGGGCAAGGAATAGTCTCAGACACAAAAGGGATAGACACATCTGCCAAAGTGACTGAGACACATCCATCCCCACCCCCCGAGCTAGGGCTATTTTTAACAACAGGATCCCCAGGTTCAAAACAGATATTGGCATTTCTCTTTTTTATTACTGGGCAATCCTTCCTTTGGTGCTCGTCCATTTTACATAAAAAATAGGAATTAAGACCCCCAAGGCCCGCAATTGTACATTCAACAATTTTGTTCTCAAGATGTATTTGAAGCATTTCAGGTACATTGATCCCTAGTTTGAGTGACACCAACACCCTTGCATCCAAGTGAGGCAAGTTCATTCTAGATTCTTCTAGTTTCAGGATTTTACCTAGGGGTTCTATTAACTTGGGAAAAAAGGCCCAAAGTTGAACATGAAAATCTCTTATCAAAATCCATCTAGGAATAGAGCAGAACTTGATGTCATGCAGAGAAGCCTTAGGGATCCATTGAAACACCTTGAACATGGACCTTCCCACATTCCAGATTTCTATTTCTAAACTCTTTTTTTGCATGTTATGATTTTTAGGATTATAACAAAAATCCATTTCAAAATCACTCTACAGAAGGATACATAAACCCCCATCTTTTTTCCGCACATAGAGTAGAGCCAATTATCAAAGAAATTCCCAGCTAGCATTTTTTTCACATCCAAACATACAAAAAATAGAGCCACATTTTTTAATCTATTTTCCTCAGCATTAACTGCATTTTGCATACCAGAATTAGGCTGAAGAACCAACTTTCTCAACAACTCAGATTTCTTACCCTCTGTTTGTTCGAAGTCATCTTGGGCCTTGCTCTTGCCATTCCCTCTATCTCCATCTCTGTCTTCTCCCTCCTCTAGCACCTGGAAGATTGCATCTTCGAGCGGAGGGGTGGCATGGTTGATATCCAATGATTCATTGAAAGTTTTTCTTGCATCCAACATTCCATTTCTAACCCTTACAATGTTGCTGGTTTCAATAGACTTAGCCATTAACACTTTTGGCCGAGGAGTAAATGCCTTAGCTGGCACCATGTAGGGTGAGGGACTTCTCACATTTGCCAAGGTTCAAATCAACCCCGAAACCTAGCCTAGCAGAAATAAAGAAAAAAAATAAAAAAAGCCAGATACGTCTAATGTTATAAAGGAAAACCAATAAACTATGAAAAACTTAAACTAAAGTTTTAGAAGGCTTGTAACAAAGGAAATTTTACAAAGAAAGTAGAATAAATATGACAAATAGGACCTAATATGTATTCATGGAGGGGAACCAAAACCCTCGAACAACTTGCATAGCTCTCATTCTATTTTAGTGAATCAAAATTCTCCAATCTAATTCATTTTGTTATCTAGCTTGTCTTATTTAGTCAGATGGAAAATAATGTAAGAAAAGAGTTATGTAAAATGAAGATGGAAAATGGTATTGTTCAAAGTGTAAGGCCAGATTTGTAGATTAAAATTAAAGGTACATACTTCCTCCTTAAAGTATTTTGTATAAAATATTATAAAATTTATAAGCACTAAACCACTAAGAATCCTCTTAGAATATACTATAAAAAAGAATAAATAGTGTGTTGTAATTTTTTTTAAGAAAAAGGTGAAGAACACCTAGACATATATTAAATAAAGAAGATTACATACATAAGAAAAGAGTTTACAACCATTGACATTGCTTAGATAAACCATTACATGCTATACTCAAATATCAAACTAGTGGCTCTTCTACAACCATGATCGGTATGGTCTGCATAAATGAAAAGTGAGAAGAGACCTCAAGTTGAACATAAAGAAAACCCCACTACCACCCCCAACAAGCATTTGAAACAAGCATATAGATGAAAAATGTTAGAAATGAAGGCGCAAATCACACAACAGAAATCTAATTCAAACCTTATTTATGTGCTTTAAACAATGTAGAATCAATGGAGGGGTGAGTGTAGGATCATTGATGGGCCAAACACTACCCCTAAGAGGCAATGTAAATGTGAAAAATAGATTTAAGTAACTTCATGTCAAAACTTGAATGAGTTATCTACATAATCTAGAAATAAAGTAGTAATAAAATTTTAATAAACTGAATGTAGTTTATGGGCTACTACTTTTTTAAAAAAAATTAAAAATAGTTTGGTGAAAATTGTTGGGAATTAAGGTGTCTCAACCTTGGTAATGCCTTGCATTTATTATTTGTAATGTATTTATTTATTTAGCCTATATGATCTAATTTTGTTTTACATCCTATTTTGTCATGTAGTGTGAAGTGGCACAGTGAGTTGTCACTCCACTTGTAAGATGACTAGAATGGTCAACTCACTCCATGTGGAGATAGGTGCCCCCTTTTTGTTGTAGAGGTTTTTTGCCATGTGTCGGCATCTTGACTAGTGTGTAAGGGAATATTGATCGAAACGGTCATGACAGATTCTTATGACAAATCTATGACACATAAGAATCGTAAATGGAAGATTCTATGACAGGTGAAGACATGTGTCATAGGGGATCTTGGAAGAAGGCATCTTTGGGCATCCCAAGGAGGGCTATGACATGTTGTAAGATAATATGCTATTTTTAGCTTGTGTATGATAAATTCTCTTACAACTGTAAGATATGACAGCTATGACAGTCGTAACTATTGTAAGAGTATCTGTCGTTGCCCAACTTGGGTATAGGTGACCTCTTTGGGATGGGATGATATGACAAGTATCATAAACATCCTACAATGTTGGACAACTATCCATAGGTGTCGGTTTTGGGCCACAAGGCCATGTTGGACACCCATCTCAAAATAGAGCCATTTTTGCCTTGTATCTTCTATAGAAACAAGTGCTTTGGAGATGACATGTATTATGTGATTGACAGGTACTGTTATGCTACCAGATTGTCTCTAGATATGAGTGTCGAAGGCTCCTGAGAGCTTACATTGCAAGTGTATGGTAAACCATTATAGTTTTGATAATATATTGTGCAGGTTTTGGAGTATCAGGTTTTTCACCTGATAAGGGTTTTCCCCACGTTATATCTTGCCTCTCTTCTTCTGTTTTACATTCTTGTGTTGTGTATTGCTGAAATATCTCCATTTTTGTGTAAAACATTCTATAATTGTAAAGGTTAAAAATAATTTGCAGTCATCTCTCCTCATTAGATTATTGTAGGAAGTGATTTCCGCACACCTAGCTTCCTTTCAGTTGGTATCAGAGCTTGAACACCTTTGGTCCTAGTTGTTGGGTAGGGGTTTGTTGAGCTAATCTTAGGTTGAGTGGGAGCTTTATGCAAAGCATTTTGTAATCTTATTGCAGGAAAGAGATGGCAGGCACATCTGGAAGATTAGAGGTGGAGAAATTTAATGGTGATAATTTTGAGTTATGGAAATTTAAGATGGAAGACATGCTTGTTGATCGTGACCTATAGGAAATCATATCCGGTGTAAAACTAGCTACAATGGCACAAGCTAATTAGGATCTCAAAGATCAAAAGGCTAAGGGTCTCATAAGACTCATTCTAGTTGATTATGTCCTGTTAAATGTCCATGAGAAGAAGACCACAAAAGCTCTTTGGAAGAAGTTGGGAGATGTTTATTAGGCCAAATCCCTGGTGAACAAACTTTTTCTGAGAAAGAAGTTGTATTCTCTAAGAATGGAGGATGGAGTATATATTGTAGATCACATGAATGCCTTCAACATGTTAATTGCACAATTGACATCCATTGGTGTGAAGATGGAGGAGGAGGATCATTGTATGACCTTGCTTTGTTCTTTGCCAGACTCATGGGATCATCTTGTTATGGCTATTAGGAGCACCACATCCACTTTCACAATGGATGAAGTAGTATCTTTGCTGTTATCTGAAGAGATGTGGAGAAAGTCTTCTCAGGAAACCAAAGAGGCTCCTACAGTTCGTGGAAGACTTAAGAAGAAAGGGAAAAAGAAGGACAAGAAAGATGAGAAGGGCAAATCCAAATCCTGTGGGAGATCCAAATCTCCTGAAAAGTTCAAGGCTCTCTATTAGAACCGTGGAAAAACTTGGCATTTCTGAAAGGAATGCAAGGAAGAAAAGAAAAAGAAGAAGAAGAAAGTCCCATATTCAGATTCTAACAAGTCACAAGATGATGGTGATGCCTTCATCATAGCCTGGCCACCCATGCACTTGATGATGTGTGGTTGATAGATTATGGTGCATCATTCTACATGACCTCGCATCAAAGCTGGTTCATGAAGTATGAAGAGTTTGATGGTGGAAGAGGTACCTAGGTGACAATTCTCATCTAAAGATTATTGGTTGTGGAAGAGTCTCAATCCGATTCCCTGATGGATGAGTGAAAGGGATCAATGGGGCTATGCACATCCCAGGCTTGGCACAAAACCTACTTTCTATAAGTATGTTGAATGATGTAGGTATGCAGGTTGTCTTTTCAAAGGATGGATGTAAGATGACTAGAGTATGTATGGTGCTTGCGAAACGTACTCAGAGAGGTACGTTATTTCAACTGGAGGCATGCAATTTATAGTGCAATATTTCTTCTAACTCAAAGAAAAGAGTTGTAGTCACTTCATCCCCATCATCTAAACAAGCAGTGAAGAATCTATTGTAACAAATTATGATGGTAGTGCATCTTGTGTACCCAAGGGTGCTCATGCTTTGGAAGTTAAGCTTCCTACTGAAAAGACTATGTTATGGAATTTGAGATATGGCCACATTGGTGAGAAGGATCTTACAACCCTGAAAAATAAAAACATCATTTAGGGGTTAAATGATTGTAGTCTTGATTTTGACTTTTGTGAACATTGTGTATATGGAAAGTAAAACCATGTTTAGTTTTACTCTAGTTCTTACAAGTCTTCTGGTGTATTAGATCTTATTCATTATGATGTGTTTGGTCCTGTTAGTGTTCCTTCGATTTCCAAATCTGTATATTTTGTATCTTTCATAGATTATTACAATAGAAGGACATGGATTTATTTTCTCAAAAGCAAGACTGAAGTTTTTGTCAGTTCAAAGAGTTTAAATATTTTGTTAAGAATCAGACTAGTAAAAAGATTAAGTGTTTAAAAACTAATAATGGTGGTGAGTTTTGTTCAATAAGTTCTGTAAAGAGAAAGGGATTGAAAGACATAAGACAACTCCATACACCCCACAGAAAAATGGAGTTGTAGAGAGGATGAATAGGACACTGATGGAGAGGGCTAGGAATATGCTTAGTGGAGCAAGCCTCAAACAAAAGTTTTGGGCTAAAGCTGTAACCACTGCTTGCTACCTAGTAAATAGGTCTCCTACATCAACTCTTATTGGTAAGACACCTATGGAGGTGTGGTCTAGTAGGAAGCCTTCAGTTAGACATCTTCATGTTTTAGGTTGTGAGGCATATGCACATGTGCCTAGGGAGAAATAGTCTAAATTGGATAACAAGGCTATTAAGCATATTTTCATTGGCTATGGTGTCGGTGTGAAATGATACAAGCTTTGGGATCCTATGGCTAAAAAAGTGTTGTATAGCAGAAGTGTTATCTTTAAAGAGCTAACACCTTCTTCAGTTATTCTACAACCAGAAGAAATAGAAAAGATAGAGGATTTGGTTCAGTTTCCTTCTACCCCTGAGAAGACTGAACTAACAGACCCTATGAGACCTGTTGATGAGGAGAGCTCTAGTAGCTCTAAAAGATCAGAAGAATCAAAACCTCAATCTCAACCATTGAGGAGGTCTACATGAACAAGGAAGCAACCTCATAGGTTTGGTTATTCATTACTTGATTCTAGTTGTGCTTTTTCCTTGCTTACTAACACTGATGAGCCCAGAACTGTGATGCGGCTATGGGCATGAAAGTTGCAAGTTCCTAGAAGGAGGCCATGGAAGATGAGATGGTTTATTTGGAGAAGAATAAAACATGGGACTTGGTGCCTTTGCCTGAAGGATGGAAATCTATTGGATGCAAAAGGGTGTTCAAGAAGAAATTTGGTGCATATAGCATTGCTGAAAAGTACAAGGCTAGATTGGTTGTGAGGGGGTATTCACAAGGGGAGGGAATTGATTATGTTGAAATTTTCTCTCCCATTGCAAAGATGACATCTATTCAATTCTTGTTATCTCTTGTAGTAGCTTATGAATTAGAGGTGGAGCAGATGGATGTGAAGACAACATTCCTTCATGGTGATTTGAACGAAGAGATTTACTTGTCACATCCAGAGCATTACATAGAGAAAGGAAAAAAAAAATTGGTTTGCAAGTTGAAAAAGTCTTTGTAGGGTTTGAAATAGTCTCCTAGTATGTGGTACTTGAAGTTTGATGCCTCTCTATTATCGATTGGATTTCTGAGATCGAAATTAGATCAACGTGCGTATTGTAAATTTGACAATGATCGCATTCTCATTATTGCATTGTATTTTTATGATATGTTGTTAATTAGGAATGGTAAGAATATGATTTCTGATTTGAAGTCTGAGTTGTCAGCATAGTTTGAGATGAAAAATCTAGGGGTGGCTAGGTATATTCTAGGAATGGAAATTAGAAGAGATAGAGCTAATAGAAAACTTTGGTTAAGCCAAAGTAAGTATGTGAAGACCATGTTAGATAGGTTCAACATGACATATTGTAGACCATTGTGTGTTCCTATTTCTTTGGGGACAAAGTTGTCTATTAATGATTGTCCAAAATCCCCTAGTCAGGTGGAGGACATGAGCAGAGTACCTTATGCTAGTGCTATTGGCAGTTCGATGTATGCTATGGTCTGCACAAGACCACACATTGCCCAAGTAGTGGGAGTTCTTAATTGATTTATTGCTAATCTGGGACAAGTACATTGGGATGTAGTTAAGGGAGGTTTACATATTTGAGGGGTACTTTAAGTATTCCATATGCTATCATGGTAATGTTATTAGACCTTCGTATTATGTTTCTATTTGTTGATTCATGGATTCTGATTGGGTGGGTGACATTCACAGTAGGAGATCCACCAATGCTTATGTGTTCAATATGTTTAGTGGTGCAATTAGTTGGATGAGTAAGTGACAATGTGTGGTTGCTTTGTCCATGACAAAAATTGAGTATATGGCAGCAACTCATGCTTGTAAGAAAGCCATTTGGATTAATAGATTGTGTTCATATATTGGTGTTGATGCATGACAGATTATGATTTGTTGTGACAGTCAGAGTGTGATTTGCCTTGCAAAGAATCTAACTTTCCATGCCAGAACAAAGTATATTGATGTATAGTTTCACTTCGTGTGAGACATGGTAAAGGATGGGAAGGTGAATTTGGAGAAGGTAGACAATTTGAATAATGTTGTAGATACATTGATGAAACTAGTGGGCATAGAGAAGTTTAGATGGTGTTTGGAGTCTATAGGCCTCTCGGCCTATAGCAGTTAAATCCTGCTATTTCCATTAGATCTTACAAGGTGTTCGACAAGTGGGAGAATGTTGGGAATTAAGGTGCTTCCTTGCATTTATTATTTGTAATGTATTTATTTATTTATCCTATGTTGTAATTTTGTTGCACATCGTATTTTGTCATTTAGTGTGAAGTGGTTTGGTGAGTTGTCACTCCACTTGTAAGATGACTAGGATGGTCAACTCACTCCATGTGGACATAGGCATCTCCTTTGTGTGGTAGAGGTTTTCTGCCATGTGTTGGCATCTTGACTAACGTGTAAGGGAATATTGATTGAAATAGTCATGACAGATTCCTATGACAAATCTATGATGCATAAGAGTCATCAATGGAAGATTCTATGACAGGTGAAGACATGTGTCACAGGGTATCTTGGAAGAAGGCATATTTGGATGCCTAAAGGAGGGTAATGACATGTTGTAAGAGAATATGTTATTTTTAGCTTGTGTATGATAGATTCTCTTACAGTTGTAAGATACGACAGCTATGATAGATTCTATGATAGTCGTAAGTGTCATAAGAGTATCTGTCATTGCCCAACTTGAGAATAGGTGACCTCTTCGGGATGGGATGATATGATAAGTGTCATAAACATCCTATAGCGTTGGACAAGTGTCTATAGGCATGGGTTTTGGGCCATGAGGCCATGTTGGATGCCCATCTCAAGATAGAGCCATTTTTGCCTCGTATCTTCTATATAAACATGTGCTTTGGAGAGGAGATGTATTATGTGATTGACAGGTATTGTTATGCTGTCGGATTGCCTCCAGATACAAGTGTAAGAGAATCTTAAGAGATTGAATTTAAATTGTATTGTAAACCATTATCGTTTTGATAATACATTGTGTAGGTTTTGGAACATGGGGTTTTTCACCCGATAAGGGTTTTCCCCACGTTATATCTTGTCTCTCTTCTTCTGTCTTAAATTCTTGTGTTGTGTATTGCTGCAATATCTCCATTCTTGTGTAAAAAATTCTATAATTATAAAGGTTAAAAAGAATTTTCACTCATCTCTCCTCATTAGATTAGTGTAGGAAATGATTTCTACATACGTAGCTTCCTTTCAAAAATTGGATATTTCAATGAAGCACTAATAAAGTTTTCATAAAAACGTAAAAATTAGGTGTCATTCCGGCCAACCTAGGTATGAGAAAAAGATAATATTTTTCCTCCGTGATTTGGATTTAAGTAAAGGACACATGAGCGGATGTGACACATATTTCTTTGAATTTTTTAAGTAAATAAATAATTATTTACGAATTTTTTACTGTGACTTTTTAAAAATATTATAGA